>VMYD01000385.1:0-2400000 GCA_007663325.1 Eucalyptus pauciflora
CCGGGCGAGGGCGCCGACCCTCGCCGGATCTAGGCGAGGGCTGTGCGACCCTCGCCTCGATCTAGGGCGAGGGCTCACGAGCCCTCGCTGCCAGTTGGCCGGGGTTGCCGGCCCCTGGCCAGGGCTCGACGACCCCGGCCGCCTCCCCCCTTTCCCTTTTTTTTTTATAAATTTTTTTAAAAAATTTAAAATTTTTCTAATTTTAAAATAATTATTTTTAATATTTTAAATAAATTTAATTTTAAGATTATTATTTTTAGATATTTTAACTAAATTTAATTTAATTAATTTAATATATTTTTTTTACCATGTCAGCCCAAAACGATGCCATTTTTGCATTATTTGGCCACGTCAATGAACAAAACGACGTCGTTTTGGGCTCGCTTTGCCGGAAAAATGCCACGTCGGTGTTTTGGCCGAATTGACACTCAAGTGATCCATTTTACTCCGATTTTGGCACTTAAATGTACTTTTCATAAATTATGGCACTTAAGTGTCCCTTTGTGCAAAGTTAAGGCACTCCGGGAGTCCGCACGTCATCCTTATGGACCAACGATGTCCATAATCTCGTTGCTGCTCAGCCGACCACTTTCAGTAAAATTCGCAAAGGTGATTCTTTTTGTTCCCATGCTTCTAGCTAAATTGTATGTGTCGTGCCGTGAAATACTATAATTTGTGAATTTGACAATACATGCTTTCAAAATTGTAGTGCCGAAAGATGGGCGAGCAACCTTTCACTGGTTTTGTTTTTTTATGATCCAATGGTTATCGATTCCAAGGATCGGATACCCGAAGATCCACAGAAGCGCCCCACAATATTTTATTCTCCAAGATGAACTTTCCCAAAAAGCGTTCACAAATCTCTTTAAAAGATAACCTATTCTCTTGAACATGGTGAAGGTGCAAATTAACTTGGAAGATACCAGCAATTGATCCATATATTATTTCAAATTGGCCTTTAAGGCCACAAGCAAAGTGGCAAAAGTACAATTGACATTTGAAGTAGACCCATCATGAACATTGAATCATCCTCCACCACCACATTCTCAGCACAACTAGATCTCTCTATCTCAAGAAGGATGAACCTTGTGAGATGAGAGCCCCTTCTAAGCAGTCTTCATGGAAGCAGTGGCCAAGTTGACCGCAGCCTCAATGTGTACTTCTTGGCGGCCACCGTGGCCACCTTCTCCACCAAGTTCCCCATCCGCCTGGCCTTCTCATAGATCTATCGAGGGGTTGTGGCTGTCGGTCGCCTAGCGAGGACCGGCCATTCTCATCTTGACTCAGATGAGAAATTGTTGGCCCTCCTCGACACAAAGTGAGAAAATGATCAAAAATATTCTAAACTTATTACAATTATATCAATTCAGTTCATCTGGCTAATGGGCTATTTGTTTAAATTTGTTTCTATCCTCAGAATACAAATTTTTGTTCTTTTGTTCCGGGAAACAAAAAAAGAACATAAATGTGTTTATTTACACTTTTGTTCCCGAGAATAGATTTGGAACAGAAACAAGAAGTAAAAAAACTTGTTTCTTGTTCCCGGGAACAATTCCGAGAAACACTTCTTCTTTTTTCTCCTTTTTCTTCTTTTTTCTTTGGCTAGTCGCCGGCCAAAAGGAAGAGAGAAAAAAAAATAAAAAAGAAAAAAGAAAAAAGAAAGAAGAGAAAATGACAAATAAAATAAAAATATTAAAAAATTATACAAGTTTACCAAACGTGTTTATGTTCTTTTTCTATTTCAGGAACAGAAATTTTGTGCAGTTATCAAACACGTTCTTCTGTTAAAAAATTGTTCATCGGAATAGAAACGTTACCAAATGTACCCTAATTGGCCAGCTGATGACGCTGACCGAAACAATTTTTAATAATTTATTATTTTTTCTTTTTCTTTTATTATTCTTTTTTGTCTTCTTCCTTCTTTAGTTTTTTCAGCGGAGGAAAAAAGCTAAAGAAGGAAAAAGAGAAAAAGCTAAAGAAGGAAGAAGAGAAAAAAGAATAAGGAACAAAAAAGGAACAATAAAAAATTTTAATAAAAATTTGAAAAAATATAAAATATTATTAAAAAAAAAATCCTTATTAGCTCCGGCCAACTAAAAGTGGTTAGATGAAATTGCAAAAGGTTTAGGATTTGACCAAAAAAAAGCTTATAATTGAATTAACATAATTGTAGGGAAAAGTACCAAAAAAGTCCTAAACATATTGCATTTGTACTAATTCAGTCATAAACAATTGGACCAATTCAGTCATAAATTTTACTATTGGTACCAGTTCAGTCCATCGAGCCAATTTTGGCCGGTCGACGCTAACGTGGATGTCGGCTGGTGGCCGGATGCTGAAGTGTAAATTTTTATGATTTTTTAATTATTTTTTCGAAATTTTTATTATTATTATTATTATTATTATTATTTTGGCCTTCTTCCTAATAGTGGCCGACGAGCCTCACCAGAGGCTGGCCGGCCACTGGGCGAGGCCAGCCTCGGCTACGGCCCTGGGTGAGGCCGAGCGGCCCTCGCCAGCCGTCGGCAAGGGTCGCGGCCCTCGCTCGGCCTCACCCAGGGCCTATGTAGCACGGACACTCTCCGGAAGCCTTCATGTCGTGTCCGACACTCCGACACGCTCCGACACGTCCCGACACGTTCCGACACGCGGTCAAGGAGTGTCGAAAAATCCGACACGTGGTCAACTCTCTCCGACACGCGATTCCGACACGCACGGGGTCAATTTTAAGAATTTCTAATACTTGTGGGTTCAAAATATAAATATACATAAAATAAGTAATAAAAAGGCTATACATATACTCGCACGAGGTTAATTTTTTTTTTTCAATTTTTTTTTTATAGAATTGTTTTAGTTTTTTAAAAAGTCTTTTACTATGAAAGAAGTAATAAAAAATGCTATATATGATAAATAAATAAATTGAAAAATATCATTTCAACATTTTTCTTTAAACAATGTTTTTTTCCTCTAAATTTTATGTATTATTGTAACATATTAAAATAATAAATGATATTATTTAATATTTTTCATTATTTATTTATGTATTTCTATATAAAAATATATTTAATATATAACGTGTCGGAACGTGTCAAAATTTTCTATTTTTAAGAAATGACGTGTCGGCGTGTCGTGTCGTGTCGTGTCGTGTCGCGTGTCCGTGTCGGTGCTACATAGCCCAAGGCCATGCACGACAAGGCCATGCACGACAAGGCCAAGGCAAGCCCACGCAGGGCGAGGCTGGCCTCGCCTAGATCTGGGCTAAGCCGCCTCGCCCGCGGCCCTGGGTGAGGTTGAGTGAGGGCTGCGACCCTCGCCGGCGGCTGGCGAGAGCCGCTCGGCCTCACCCAGATCCAAGCAAAGCCGCCTCGCCGGCGGCCCTAGGAGAGGCCGGGCGAGGGCCGCGACCCTCGCCGACGGCAGGCGAGGGCTTCGTGGCCCTCATCCAGTGGCCGGTGAGCCTCACCGGAGGCTTGCCGGCCACCGTTAGGAGGAAAGCAAAAAAAAAAAAAAATTAATAAAAAATTCGAAAAAGAATTAAAAAATCATAAAAAAATTTCCACGTCAGCATCCAGCCACCGGCTGACATCCACGTCAGCGTCGGCCAGCCAAAATTGGCCGGATGGACTGAATTAGTATCGATAGTAAAAGGTTTAGGACTGAATTGGTCCATTTGAAAAGTTTAGGATTGAATCGGTATTAATGCAATAAGTTTAGGATTTTTTTGGTACTTTTCCCATTAGGCTTATGATTTTTTTTGATAATTCTCCTCACACAAAGTGGGCAGCCGTGGCAGCATTCCTTAAGCACAGCCCCTTCCTCAAGACTGCTCTCTCTTTCGTCTTTCTATGTTTTCCTAAATACTCATAAAAAACTAAGAAAATTTGATTAAAAAAATGCCAGGTAGATTTCTCGTCCACTTGAAATTAATATGACTAGTGTAAGGATTCAAATGTGAAACCCGAACAAATTTAGGATTTAAGTGTTGACTCGACATAAATTTGGGACTGCTATTGTCATTCTCCCTTTCTATTTTATCCTAACCGGCAATTTTCATACTAGAGTTCGATAAACCTACTTGTGTGCAAAAAATAGAAGTGGATGGTTTGTGTAGTGGGTGAATGGTGGCAACCATCCTTACCCAATTAGCTAAAAATAATATTAAGAAAGTAGAAGTTTTACATAAGAAGCAACAGGTTGAAATTTTGTAATCAAAATTGTTCACAGGTTACTACCATAGATTGATAGCTAATCTGAATGAGAGCTTACCCTCAAAATTATTTCCTTTCATAGGTCAGAGGTGCAGATTCTGCTTATTTGGAAATTAAGCTTTGTGCCAACCGACGTTACTTCTATCCAGTTGGTACTTTGATAAAGATCATAGTGATAGGCTAGTCCATATTGTCCATATCATTTGTGGTTCATTGGGGTTGATGCAACATTGAACATGAGGGATCCACAAATTAGACATTTCGTGGCGGGATGTGGAGACTTTATCATAATGCCCACATTAGTCAGAAATATTAGTCGCCTCATCTTACAATCATATTTTCCACGTCATGTTACTCTCCATAACTTATTCACAAAAAAAAAATGTGGTTGGAACTTTTGTTAATTGTGCAATGTGATTGTCGAAATTTTCTCATTTGAATCCTTGAATTGCGTGTTTTATTTTCAAATTGGTGTCCTTTTATAGACTTTGACAAATTATTTCATATCATCCCTAAACTTTTCTCAATCGAATTCTTCAACTACATATTTTCTTGCTAACTTAGCCAATGTCGCATCGGCATCCTACAGGCAGCTCTATCGCCCGGCGAGCCTGGCTGAACCCTAGCCGTGCTCAAGCCTGGCCCCCCGCGCATTTCCACGGCTGCTTGATGTTCAGCACGACTTTCATCGCATACATGCTGAAAATCTATTAAACATTCTACACTTTGCTAAATTTCATCTAAACTTAAGTGCTGCAAACTTGATTACAAGCCCCGTATGAGCTAGGTCTCTGCTTATGTCGCTACGTCGGGCCGAGAGAAAGTGCCTTGCACGCAGTGGTGAATGGCGAGGGCCGCAACCTCACCTAGGCACGACAACGAAATGCAACCCTAGCCAATCTTTGCACACGTTTGTATGGATGTCTTTTTTTCCCCCATGCTAATGTAATTTGTTAGACGTGATGGACATTTATTGGTCTAGGGTTTGAAGTCTATCCAGAGTTTATACTGCGTATGAAAGGTAAAAGAGATCGACCATAAACAATGTAGTCTCACATCTTCTATAAGGAAAACACTATGGATGGGGAAAATGCGTAGAAATCTGCTTGTGAAAGATACTTTTTTTCCATGAAATCGACCTTTTGGATTCTGCAAATAGTTTGTAGGCCAAAACACGTTTTGTTGGTAATTGTTATCCAATGAGAAAAGGAAAAATTTTAACCTAAACTGATCATCTTTGTCATCATGAATTTGAACTTTTACTGAACCTCTTCACAAAAAGTCGAAACCTTTGCTTTCGCCACAATTATAACGAAGACTGTATTGCAACTTGCACATAATTACTTATGGATTTTGCTTTGTCAAATCTTGACTGATTTATTTAGATTTGAAAGCAGCTGTTGCTCTGCCTTTCTCATGTTCTTAAGTTAATTGTCGTGTTGCAAGTCATGAGATGAAAGCAGTTCGGTGATTGGCAGACAGAAATGAGTGTGTTTGGGCAATACTCTTATATGTAAAAGCTCGATTTGTCTATCTTAGTTTCGCCCGGCCCAAAATTACTATTTAAAGGACATGTGATGGGAAGGCTTGGACAACACATTAAGCTCAACCCCCCGTGGACCCAATCCAGTCGAAGCACGCTCACTGATCACCTCTTCTGTCACCTCTTCTGTCATTAAGACGAATACTTCAGCTTTCCATCATGCCAAAGCTTGAACTTTGTCGTAGAGAATCCTTATGGACCAACCTGGGATGTCCGCTATCGACTCCAAGGATCGGATACTGTGAAATATTTGTAATTTGCGAACTTGACAAATACATGTTTGGAAAGCTGCAGTGTGGAAAGTTGGGCGAGTGAGCTGTCACTGGTTTTGTCTTTTTATGATCGAACGGTCATCCATTCCAAGGACCGGATACCCGAAGATCCACAGAAGCGCCCCCACAATAATTTATTCTCCAAGATAAAACTTTCCCAAAAAGCTTTCACAAATCTCTCCAAAAGATAAACCTATTCTCTTGAACACGGTGAAGGTGCAAATTAACTTGGAAGATACCAGCAATTGATCCACATATTATTTCAAATTGGCCTTTAAGGCCACAAGCAAAGTGGCAAAAGTACAATTGACGCCAGAAGTAGACCCACCATGGACATTGAATCATCCTCCACCACCACATTCTCAGCACGACCAGATCTCTTTATCTCAAGAAGGATGAATCTTGTGAGATGAAATCCCCTTCCAAGCAGTCTTCATGGAAGCAGTGGCCGAGTTGACCGCAGCCTCAATGTACTTCTTGGCGGCCGCCGTGGCCACCTTCTCCATCACGTTCCCCATCCGCCTGGCCTTCTCCGCCGTCGCCACTAAGCTCCCCATCTCCTTCTCCGCCATCTGGTCCATCTCCTCCTCGAACCGCCGGAACTCCTCCATCGCATCCTCCATGGCCGAGTCAAGGTAGGCCTCAGCCCGGTCCACCTCGGCCTCGGCCGCCTCGGCCTCGGCCAGGAAGTCGAACTCCGCAGCCGCCCACGACTTGTAGGCCTCGACCTCGAAGAGCCTCATGAGTTCCTCGATCGTGATGGGGTCGAAGTTCTTGTCGTGGAGGGATTGGTCGGAGAGGAAGGTGAATTGGGTGAAGAGATCGTCCATGGCTGCGGTCCGCCTTGAGAGTGAATAGTGAGAGGAGGAATTTGCAGATCTAGAGAAGAAAAAGTTGGGAGTGATAGGACAAAGATGATCATGTTAAAAGGGTGGGTGGTGGGGTCTGGCTTTTTGTGGAATAATGGAAGCCACTCGATGGCAACTTTTGAAACGTACATTTTTTTTTTTTTCATTTTTCTCTTTTTGCATCATCCATGGACATGGTGATGGGAAAGCCCTTCAGAAAATATAAAACACTTTAAAGAGATTTTTCAAAATACAAATTGCGTTTGACAAATTTAATTTAAAAATCCATTACAAAGTAATTTTGAGTAAAATGGTGTTTGAATAAGTTATATTTACAAAATCTTTATCATTAAAAAAAAAAAAATTAACTGATGAAGGGTAGCGGTTGCCGGCGATTGTCGCCAATGACTATCATCTGAGGTTGTTGGACCTCAGGTAGTCCTCAGAGACCACCAACAAGGCCACTTGGGGTCGGATGACCATTGGCGACCCAAGCGAGACCTCCCCGAGGTCGTGTGGCCTCAGCAAGGGCCGCTGGTGGCTGGGTGACCCCCGACGAGGGTCGCCTGAGGTTGCGTGACCTCGACAAGGGTCTTGCCTAGGTATTGCAACCCTCAGCGGGGTTCGCGCGACTAGATTGCGCAGCCTAGATACCGTCGGAGGTCGTGTGACCCACCGGTGATGGTCGCCTTGGTCGCTGTGATTGTCACCGGCTTCTCTCTAGTCTGTCACCCACCCTTTGTAATCCTGCGCAACCCAGACGTTCGCCTCAATGAAGAAGATGAATAGTAGAAACAAGGGCAAAACCAAAGATTGAAAGCCCAAGACATCCCAAGAGGTGCCTTGGGCTTTTAGCTTTTAGAAGACCAGCTTTCTTTTAATGGGATTTTTAAATTTTTTTCTAAACACCTAATATCTGACCAAAAAACCTTTAGGTGTCCAAAGCCCATTTCTAATGCAGGTTCTAAATGCACCCAGACTTGACTATCTATACGTCTATAGAATGCTCGGGAAGTACCATGAAGCGGTTAAGTCCGGCTTTCAGCCTGTACAGGTCGCCCCAGCCTCCACTTTTCGTAGGAAATTCTTGAATTCTCCGACAAACCAAGTCGACAACCGTCGCGTTATTGCTCGGCATGGTCGTCCTTCCAACTCGAGGCAGGGATTCAAAATTACCAAATCCGTGCATGAGCTGTCTCCGGTGTTCGCTCGATACGCACGGGATGGGAGGACTGTCACATCCGACGGGAATTGGCTAGATGCTGAGCCTCGGACACTCGGTTGACATTAAAAAACAACAAGAACTTGAGATGCGTTGCCCCACTTTGCGGTGCTTCGAAAAAGCAAAGGACGTGGAAAGAATGGTCTTCATCCGATTGGGAATACATTCGATTCTTAATCCTCAAAACTCGAAGAGGGCTTTAGGCATTACACCGTTGGAATAAGATATCATCGTTCAAACGAGGGATCGTCCTTTTCTCTTCCGTGTATCGAATTAGGTGAGAAAGTTTATTGGATTCTTCGAACTCGACCGATATCTTCCATGAATTTTCAATTACGTATCGAAATCGATCTCCCACTACTAATATTCATAAAATCAACACACGTAGAAAATTCCCTAGAAAACGGTTTGTTAGAAGTGAGACGAAAGAGGATGTCCAAACATATTTATTTTGGAAGTAGATCAATTTATTTTACTCAATACAATATACAAGGGTTCACTTTGAATACTTGTGACCTCGTAAGTATAGAATTATATGGGCAAATTCCTGACACATGGCTGGGCTTAGCAATTAGCACAATGGATAAAAAGAATCACGGGGACCTTCTATGGGCCCGATGAAGGGCGACCTTCACAATAATGGTCCCGCGGTGGAGATTTTCCGACCCGCACAAAAGGCGTAACCCTCGAGGAACAATTTCTCTAGAATGGTAACGTGCCGTGACATATTTTATATTGTAATTACCCAATACAAAATTGTTGTGACTGGGTCCGTTCGTTTCGCGGAAAATGAGTCATTTCCGGAAAATATTTTCCCAGAAGTCATTTTCCAGGAAAATGATAATATTTTCTAGTGTTCGGCTAAAACTTGAAAATATTTTGGAAAATATTTTCTAGTGTTCAGTAAGGAAAATATTTTCCACTCACCAGATTAGCGAGCGCGAGCGTCAAGCTCGAGGCTCGCCAGATCGGCGAGCGGGAGGTTCACTTGGTCTGACGACTAGCCAAGAAAGAAGAAGATGAGAAACAAAGAAAAATAATAATAATAAAAAAGAAAAAAAAGAAAAAAGGAAAAGGAAATTAAAAATAATTCGAATTAAAAAAGAAAAAGAAAATTAAAAAATAATTTGAATGAAAAAATAAAAGAAGAAAAATAAATGGGAGGGGGAAGTCAGGATTTGTAGAAGTGTGAGATAAGAGAGATTAAGTGAAGAAAATGTTTTCCACTTTTCAAAAGTGGAAAACATTTTCCCCTACTTTAGAAGACTTTTTTTCCTTTGATGAAAAACATTTTCTTCAAGGAATTCATTTTCCGTGAAACGAACGCCGGAAAATCCGGAAAACCTTTTTTCGGAAATTATTTTCCGCG
This sequence comes from Eucalyptus pauciflora, assembly GCA_007663325.1. Taxonomy (NCBI): domain Eukaryota; kingdom Viridiplantae; phylum Streptophyta; class Magnoliopsida; order Myrtales; family Myrtaceae; genus Eucalyptus; species Eucalyptus pauciflora. The sequence goes on from VMYD01000385.1 coordinate 9,463, forward strand.
AAATGAATAGACCCTTGTTAGGTATCAATAGGCTGTGATCAATGACTATTTCTTGCTCACCCTTGGCGACCAAATTGAAATTACTCTGCTACGAGAGTTGCTCTTTTTACGAGCTTTTACATTATAAGATACTCACTATTGAAATTAAAACTATGGTAAAAATGCTATGAGGCGATGATTCCTTGACGGATTATCTAGACTACTACAGCAGCTCCAGCTCTATTCACCTTTTTGGAACTGTCAAAGTATCGACTTTATTGTCAGCTTTGACATTTATATAGGAGGAAGAGGACTGTAGATCCACATGGGCTAATTTAATGAAATCATCCGTCAATTGTCACATCGACTCACGACCTACCATGTAAATTTTAGATACTAATTAATTTGGCATGTTGCGTCAATGTAATGAACATAAAGCTGTCGTGCCTTGGATTCTCTTATGTTGTGAATTATGGTGGACCCTGGATTTTTAAGCTCAATCAAAGTATGTTGCGATGAATTTTAACTCTTCAGTTTTAAAATTTGTAAGCTCGGTTTTTTACTTTTTAACATTTTATTCTGTCTGAATACAATACTAAATATCTCAGATGCTAAAATGTAAGTAGGCATTTTATTCAAGCAAAAAAAAAAAATCGTATTTTTTAAAGGTTTTTTTTTTAACTTTTACTAAAAAGTCAAAAGTTACGTAATTTTCAAACCCATCAAAATAAGTAGATCCTCCTTTCACATAGCCGCATTAAACTCGTCGGCTACTGGTGATGCGTTTTCAAATTATGTGTACATGACAATTTGTGTGCATCTATAAAAACTAGTAGAGTTATGTCAAAAATTATATTCATTAATTTCCTAAAATCCATTTTGTGATGTCACCATTTATTGTCGCTTTCCGAATATTAGGTCAACTGGACCCTAAAGTCCAAGGTAATATAGGATGGTCACACGCCACTTAGGTAACTGAAATGTTAAAAGGCTTTTAATTTGGGAAATTCATCTATCACCATCTCAGCATCTGATAATGTGCAAGGAAGAAATAGTACTACGTTACTTTTTTTCCCCAATCATATATGAATCCTTTCTTTGATTAATTGGTATGGCTATTTACCAACATGTGCTAAGCATTGAAAGTATTTCCTAGTTTTTTTATTTGAAATGAACTTTGACACTGAATTTTAGAACATGGGGATTTTTAAAATGGTTTTTGTGTATTGGAATCGAGCTTGAAAAAACCGATTTCATAGTTAGCTTGTGTTTATTTTTCCCTGATTGTCGATTCATCTTCGTGTGCAAGGATGTCAACAAGTCGGTTCAATTAATCCTCGGATCCTCTTGAAATGCAGTGGCTTTAAATCGAGTCTCAGATGACGGGATATGTTTGGGATTAGAAAATCCTATCAGGTTCCGGATGGATTTGGGATTCATATATTATATTGCATGCATTCGATAATGAATGTTTGGTGTGTGATGATGCACATTGTTTGACTTAGTTATTTCCACTTTGTAAATGGTAATTGATATTTTAATATGTAATCAAGATGCCTTTTCGTCATTATGTTACGGAATTTACTTATTAAATATTCATTTGGAGAAAACCATAATTGAGAATGTTTTAAGTGACTATTATATTTCTATGTATATAAATAAATAGGTACGAGGTTTGTTGGGTTTGTCGGATTCCCAGAAACCAGATTCGACACTAAATCGAATCCTTAAAAAGACGAAGCGGAAGCGAGCCCAGAAACAAAAACATGAATCACCGATCAAAAGCACACCACGGGATCAAGCGTACCTTTTATCCACAGACTAAACACCAACGTTGCGATTCGAGGAGGAAACCGGATACTGTTCTTCAAAATCAAATTCTTTTCTTGGCTTAGGGAGAGAAGCGATGCCATAATGGAACTAGGCCTAGAACCAGGGAAGAAAGAGACAATTTTCTGCAGGTATGCCTTCCCACAGTGGGCGAACAACGTTCAAACCCTTCAGGGACGGCCTGTTAGCAGGAAACCACTCTGCCCTTTGGTTCAGGGTCTAGGGACACCATGAGAACCAGGATGGAACCGCTTCTAATCTACCCGAGCTGCATTTCCTAGAGGATTCTACCAGGCTGGAGAAGAAGAGAGATTTAGAAAGCCATAGAGAGGTTTTACAAAACACTCACTTTACTTCAGGGGACTCTGCCCAACACAATACACCCTCCTTGCCTTTTATAGACAATAAGAGGTCACAAGCGAACAAGGACCAAGCTCATGGGTCTGGAAACAAACAGAGGCACCGGAAACTTCCGGGAGGGAATTATTCGCACACTATGAACAGTACCCGTACTGTGAACAGTACTTTCCCTAGCCTAGTGCTACAGTAAAAGTGAACAGTACTATGCTACAGTGAAACTGTACGGTCAGCGGCTTTTCAGCGGTCTCGTCCGTCACGAGCATTGTAGTCATAGTCCGAGTCATCCGAGCTGTGTGCTGTTGCTAGAAGATGTGCTTCGTACTTCTGTTCAAGATCTTCAAGGTCTTCTGGTGAGAGGATCTGTTTTAGATGGTGTGATGAGGATGCTTCTTCATGAGCCCGGTGGGATGCTTCTTCTTGCGCCCAGTTTGTATTGTCTTCTTCTGTTGTGTTGGCAGGAATACTTGGCTGGGGCCAATTGAATGGCTGTGAATAGTGGGAAGTGTCTATTCGAGATAGGGACAGGGGTTCCTGGTCATAGGGATCCTGGGAAAGAGGACCTCCCCATCGTGCATAGGGGTCCTGGGTAGATTGGACAATGTCCTGTGCACTTGTCATTTCATTATCTTGAGATGATTCAGCCTGTCTGAATTGCCCGAGTGCTTCCTTAGCTTCTGAAGCTAGGTCATAATGATCCCATGCAGTGGGTATATTAAAATTCCATATACTTTCAGGAATGGTTTTGTTTTCTTGGCACAGGATCCTCTGGAGTTCTCGATACTGGTGTGGGCAGGATACGACAGATCTTGGATAAGATTTGTGAATTTGAGCTTCTCTGCTATCCAGGTGTGGTTTGTAGGATGTGGTTCCTATTTCCAGAGGAGCATTGATGATGTTGCCATTGTTTCGGCAAAAATGCCATGGTCGCTTGAAAAACAAGATGGTATGGACTTCAGGATTTGGTGTCGTGGTTCTTAGTTCCTTTTCCAAGAGATGTTTCCAGTGAGTGGGAGGATAGAACCAGTTGAGAAAGTCTAGAAGGTTTTGATCACTTTCTCTCTCGATATTTTTCCCAAGTAAGAATATCCTGGTGAGGTTGGCAACAAATCTTCTGGTTGGTATTTCAAAGGCTATCAAGTACTTATTGGTTAAGTACCATAATAGCGTCTTGAGCTGATCAGGAAAATCATCTTCTTTCCAGATAAGAGGATGTATGAATGGATAATCTGAATTTAATCCACAAGGATAAAGAATTGAACCTGCATTGAATCTGAACAGATCTGTGTGGCTTTGCCACATAAGCCTTTCAAGATTTTCAGTGAGATTGTCATTCTGGATGTGTTCAATAATCTCCTGGGGAAATTTCCAGCTTGGCAAATCTTTGATCTTCTCAATCTTGTATTTTACTCCATGATTGAGCATGTGAAAAGCAGGTCTTTTGATGTACATGTTGATTTCAGCTGGGGCCTTTGGTCTTGACAAGAAATCAGCTAGAACATTCTTTTTTCCTGGAATGTGTTTGGTTTCAAAGGAGTATTTTGAAAACCATTCAGCCCATCGAAGCAGTTGGGAATTTGGAATCTGCTTCTGTTTGAATTTGGTCATCTGAGGAAAAGATGCCATGTCTAATTCCACCAGGAAGTGATGGCCGATGAGATGGAATTCAAACTTCTTGATTCCATTTTTGACTGCTAGGATTTCTTTGAAGGTGGAGTGGTAATGCATTTCGGATTGAGAGAACTTTCCACTTTTGTGAGCACAAAGGTGTCTCTTACCATCAATTTCTTCAAGTAAAATAGCTGCCCAGTATTCGTCACTGGCGTCGGTTTGAAGAATTCTTTTACCTGTTGATGGTATTTTCAGTGGTGGGAGATTCTGCATAACCTCCTTAAGCTCAACAACTGCTTTTGTCTGAATTTTTCCCCAAGGTGGGGGATTCTTCTTTAGCATGGATTGCAAAGGAATCAGGAGCTTTGCAAGATTTGGGACAAAATCCCTGAGATAATTAATTATCCCAAGGAATTGCTGGACTTCCTTCTTTGTGAAATTCTCTTCAGGAAACTTTAGCAGTTCCTGAGCAATATGCGGCCCTGGATAGTATGTTCCATTGTTGAGGTGCATACCAAGAAACTCGATTTCTGTTTGGGCAATGTTCATCTTTCTCTGAGAAAGCATGATACCATGCTTTCTGACAATTTCTGCAAACTGCTGAAGAAGCTGGCAGTGTGATTGCTCATCAGGACTGTAGAGCAGGATATCATCGATATATACTGCAGCACTTGAAAGGATTGGTTGGAAGATACGACACATGGCCTTTTGGAAGAGGGATGGTGCTACTTTTAGGCCAAAAGGAAGAACTTTCCATTGGAAGTGCTGGTTTGGGATACAGAATCCTGTTTTGGATCTGTCTTCAGGATGGATGCCCAGTTGCCAAAATCCGGCTTTAAGGTCGAATTTGGAATAGATATGGGCCTTTGTTAATCCAGTAAAGAGAGAAACTCTGGATGGTAAAGGGAATTTATCATCTTGGAGGAAAGAGTTGAGGGGTTGGTAGTTAATTACCAATCTCATTTTTCCTCTGTTTTGCTCAGCTCGCTTATTGACATAGAAGGCTTCACAAGCCCATTGAGAGTTGGAGATTTCAATAAGGCCTTGTTGCAGTAGTTCTGAGCATTCCCTTTGAGCTAAAGCCAAATGTTCTGGCTTCATTCCCATGTGACTCGCCTTGGTTGGATTTATATCTTCATTTTTCTTGAAAGGAAGGCGAACGAAGAATTCTGGATTTTCCCACAAAGGATGGGAACACTTTTGGGCGAATTCTGCATGGGATTCCGAACATGATTCTAACAGCTTTTGCATGATTGGATCTAATAGACTCATTTGAATGGAAAAGAGTCTCTGGATATTGACGAATTCAGAGAATTGGTCCTTATACCTAAGGCCTTTTCCAGGAATGATGCGTAGTTGTGAGATCTGAGTCATGACATCCCAACCTATGATTAGGTCTTTGTTGGGAAGATTGGATCCAAAGATTTTTGTGGTTATCGAACACTGAGGAAAAAACTGAACGGTCACAGGAGTAGTTCTTACACTTGTGGAGAAGGTATCTCCTGAGGCAGAGTTGAAATATCGGACATAAGGAGTCCAATATTCTTCAGGAAGAACCTTAGTATCCAGAATTGAACAACTTGCTCCAGTATCAATAAGAGCAATGACAGTGATTGGCTTGGCAAACTTTGAAGTGAGGATTTTTACAGGAAAATGGGGACAGTGGGTTTGGCTTGAGAATATGTCAAGGTTTTGTTCTGCAGATGTGGGTGATATGTGAAAAATGTCTTCAGATTCTGAATCTGAATTAGTTTCACTGGAATTGTTGTAACATGGAATGATGCAGAGAGTTTGTTCAGATTGTTCTTCATCAGCAGAGAATAATGATTCAACATCATCATGTTCAAGAGAGATGCCTGTTTCATTCTCAATCTGGTGTATCAAATGATGTTGGCCCTTCTTAGCTTGGGGACAGTTTTTGGCAAAGTGTCCCCAAGCTAAGAAGGGCCAACATCATTTGATACACCAGATTGAGAATGAAACAGGTATCTCTCTTGAACATGATGATGTTGAATCATTATTCTCTAGAGAGATACCTGTTTCATTCTCAATCTGGTGTATCAAATGATGTTGGCCCTTCTTAGCTTGGGGACACTTTGCCAAAAACTGTCCCCAAGCTAAGAAGGGCCAACATCATTTGATACACCAGATTGAGAATGAAACAGGTATCTCTCTTGAACATGATGATGTTGAATCATTATTCTCTTATGACAACTGAACATGATTCTTCAGGAATCTTTTCTTTTCCTCTTTCCTTTTGGATTCGATTCAACTCTTTGATGCGTTCTCGTATATCTGGTTCCTTTTTGGATAGATCTTGTGGAATAGCAGCAAAGATTGATGTTTGAGGTGGTGTAGGCAAATATCCAGTTCTTACTGGAGTTGAGAACGGATCAAAAGGTCTGAACCTTCCTTCTTCAAGGAGTTGGATTTGCCTCTTGAGCTTTTCTATCTCTGGTTCTGGGCTTTCTAGATAATGGTAACCTAGACGTTGCCCTGATTCTAAGGCATTTAGCCTTTTCTGGAACTCAAAGACCATTTTCTTGGTGGTCTCATCATATCTTCGGAGATCTTGTTGCACACTTCCAATCTTGGAGTCAATTGCTTTGAAAGCATTGTTTTGTGCTAACAGGGTCTCTGATTGCCAATTTAAGACAGCTTCAGCAGCAGAAGTCTTCTTTTGTCTTCCATGTTCATCCACATCAGTGGGGGTGGATATTTTAGGAACATGGCGGTGTCTGCCTTGAGGATCAATGAATTCCTCTGGGGCAGGAAACGAAAGTTTAGAACTTTCTTTGACCAGAGGGGGAAAATCAGAATCGTGAAACATGGCAATGGAAGAAACCGGTGGTGTTTCTACTGGAGCTTCAAGTGGGTAGGAATGCTTCTTGGCCCACTTTAAAATTGGTTTATAGAACGGAGAGAGAGCTTGTTTTTTCTGAGGTGGCGATGGTGGGGGTGATCTTGGTGGATCTGGTGGAGTTTGGGTTAAAGTGTCCTTTGGTGGTGGAGGTGGAGCATAGGATACCATGAACTGGTATTTATCGCATTCACCAAGAGTATCAACCGAAGGGTCTCCGTTTAAGTATCTTTGATACACTTTATCCTTTGGCCTTTTCCGTCTAGGTGGAGGTCTATCATATGGATTTACCTCATCAGGGGAATTCATACAATAGGAACACTGGCAAAAAGGATCCCAAAAACAATGACCATATTTGTCTTTATAGTAATGGACAGGATGCCCATCACTATTAAAGTGCCTAACAAGCTTTTTTGGATCTGGCTCAAAAATTGATTCAGGAACACATGGTTCTATCATGAAGAGAGTTTGGAAGATAGAAGGACTCTCTTCCTTTTCTTTGCCAAATTTGATGGAAACAGTTCCATCCTTTTTTCGGACAAACTCAGAGTCTGTAGACTGGAAAGGCTTGTTATGTTGGTGTAGCTTTTCATAGTTGGTAATCCAAGTTTCTGGAAGAAGCTTGGCCAACGTATCCTTTGGGATCTGCCTAGGAACATGGATGCATGATGCTTGATCATTCTGCATGGAGATAAACAAAGCATCTTCATTACCATTGTTAAAGTTAAGATCAAGAGCATGGTTCTGTACTCGATAAACCATCTGGTAATGCAAGGTTGCAGCTACAGATTCAGCAGTTTGGGGAGCTCCAGTGAGCTGGACTTGGACTTTTAAGAAAGAGAGAAGCTGGGGATCTGAGAGAGCGATGTTGAAGTTGGGATACAAAGTTACAAAGACTGTTCCAGCATTCAGAGTGGTCTGAACAGTGCCGATGCAGGCATGCTGGTATTGTAAAAATCTAGTATCCAACAACGCAATTCTTGCCACTACGGGCAAACCTTTTCGACCGTGGAAAGTGAGAGCAAGACGAACAGCGCCATAATGAACATGAGAGTATCCTTGTTGAGCCCATTGTCTGGGAAATTCTGCAGGGATCTGGAGAGTAACAAAGTACTCTTTTTCAGTAGCAGGAATGGGGTGCTGGTCGAATTTGGAGGACTGGACGTACTCCTTTACTTGCTTTGGAGTTTGATGAATAAGTTGGCGGATGGAATATTGTTACGTTGGCTTTAAGGAGAGTGAGAGAAGAAAAAGAAACAACGTACGTAACCTTGAAAAAATGCGTTCCTTTTTCTTTTATATTTTCCCTCGAAGCGTCTCCTCCAAACAACGCGACTCCTTAACGTAACACCATTTTCAAAAGACACAACCTATCGTATCTAAGTAATGCAACTTTTCACATCGCACATTTTCCTCCATGGGCCCTCAACTCACGGGCTGGGCCCTAATGAGCTAACTCAGGCCCATCATAAATAAAACCATCAAGGTTGAGTGTTGTTATTATGAATGCGGGACAAGTTCCCCCGATTCGAAAGCCTTGTCAAGTTCCCATAGAACATGCCTTGTGAGCTCAAGACCATCCAGCCATGCTTGTGCACTAAGCCGGCTTAGCACTATCGATTCGTACCTCGAAACTCCAACAAATTTGATCCCAATTCAATGGTTAATCTGCGACTGAATTTTCTACTCCAAATAGAGAAGCCCTCGTGATTGATAATCTTTAAAATTTCCATTTAAATCCAATTAGATCCTCTCAAATTATGGAGGTAATTTGACGGTGAACATTAGCGATTTTGTGGGCAAATAATTTCTTAAAGAAAAAAATATCCCATCTCAAAGTCTCATTCCATTATATCCATTTCGAAGCATTATTTTCCTACAGTTAAAAACAACAAGAACTGGAGATGTGTTGCCCCACTTGCGGTGCTTCAAAAAAGCAAACGACGTGGAAAGAATGGCCCTCATATTGAGCGTGAAATTGGGATTTCATTCGTTTCTTAATCCTCAAAACTCGAAGGGGGCTTATCGGATCGTTGGAACAAGATCTCATCGTTCAAACGAGAGATCGTTCTTTTTTCTTTCGGGTCTCGTATTAGGTGAGAAAGTTCATTGGATTCTTTGAACTTGACCATTAGCTAGAGGTGGCAAAATGGGTCATAGACCCATATATGACCCATTTATGCATTTAAATCATAAATTGGTCATATATGGGTCACTTATTTTTTGAAGAAGTTAGTTAAATGGGTTTAACAACTAAAAACTTAAGATATGTGGGTTTTAAATGGGTTGGATTTAGAACCCATTTTCACCCAAAACCTCAAAATCTTCCTTTTCTCTCTCTAACTTTACAATTTTTTTTTTTATAAAAATCGAAATTATAATTATTTTTTAAATTTTCTTTCTTTTATTTTTTTCTTTCTTCTTCCTCCGGTCGTCGGCACGGTGATGGCCAGCGACCAGCCAGGCGAGCCTCGAGCTCGCCGGATTTGGTGAGGCAGAGGCCTCGCTAATGCCTGGCGAGGGGTGAGCTCGAGCTCACCCAATGTCGGCGAGGCTCGAGCCTTGCCAGATTCGATGAGGGGCAAGCTCGAGCTCGCTGGATCTGGCGAGGCAGAGGCTTCGCCGGTGTCAGGCAAGCTCGAGCTCGCTGGCATCGGCGAGTCGAGCGAACTTGAGGCTCGTCTGTGGCCAGCTGCCGGCCGTCGTTGTGGCTGGTGGCCAGCCAAAGAAGAAGAAGAAAAAAAAAAGAAAAAAAGAAAATTATATTTAAAAAATAAAAAAATATTTAAAAATAAAATAAAAAATTATTAAAATTCGATTTTTTAAAATAATTATTTTAAAAATTATAAATTTTGTCCATTAAATTTGTGTTGTATAAAACTATTTTAGCAATACCATTTATATATATAAGAAATAAGCTTTCTTAAGTTTAGTTAAATGGGTTGGGTATGAGTCAAAAAATTTACATTAAACATAAATAGGTCATAAATGGGTTAATTGGTTAATTTGAGTCGGACCATTAATGACCCGACTCAAACCCGATCCAACACGCCTCTACCATTAGCTGACATTAATGCTAAAAAAAATATGTGAAATTAGTTTTTTTTTTTTTTTTTTTTTCCGATTTTTGGTCTAAAATTTCGATGGAAGTTCAATTTGATTAGATAATATTCGGGTCACTTGAAGCGCTACACTTCCTTTTAGTGTTCCTATAACTGGTCCATTATGTATTGTGTAATTTATTCCAACGAATTCTCATTTATGTATCGAAATCAATCTATGACTACCGATATTCATAATATTAACACATCGAAAATTCCCTAGAAAAAGGTTCGTTGGAAGTTGATCGAAAGAGGATGTCCCAACATATTTATCATTGGAAGTAGTTCAATCTATGCTACTCAATACACTAGATTGGGGTATCCTCTCAATACTTGCGGGTACAGGATTTTATGAGTAATTTTTCAATAAATGGTTGGGTTAAGCATCTAACACAATGGATAAAAGAATTTTGGCAAGCTTCCATGGCCCCGGTGCACGACAGCCTTCACCATAAGAGTCATGAGGTAGCAAAATTCCTAATTTGGTAAGTTCTGACCCGCATAAAAGGTATAACCTCATGGAATGATAATATGTCATGACATCTTATACATTGTAATTACCAACACAAAATTGTCGAGACTTAAATTGGTGTCAATAGGCTATGATCACCGACGATCTCCTGTTTATTATTTGCTACAGAGTTGGAATTATTCACTACGAGAATCACTCTTTTTACGACCTTTTATATTGCATGATACTTGGTATTGAAATTACAACTATGGTTAAATGCTCTGCGGTGATAATTCCTTGATGGATCATCTAGGCCCTGTTTGTTTGTGTTCTTTATTTCTGTTTATGAACACAATTCCTGTTTTTTTTGTTCCGGGGAACAAAAAAAGAACAGAAATGCGTTTGTTTGCGTTTTTGTTCAAAATCTATTTTTTATTCCCACGAACAAAAAAAGAGCAGAAACAAAAACAAAAAAAAACTTATTTTTTGTTTCTGGAACACTTCTGAGAAACAAATTTTCTCTCTCCTCATTTTTTTCTTATTTTTCTTTTCTTCTTCTTTTTTTTTTGGCCGGTTGCCGACCTCGGCCATGACCGGCGACCGGCCGTTGAGGGTCGGCGACCTCGCCGGAGCGTCGCCGGCCCTCGATGAGGCCGAGTGTCGCCGGCCCTTGGCGAGGCTCGGCCTCGCCCAGCCAAGGCGAGGCCGAGGCCATTGGCCCTTGTCAGCCGGTTGTCGGCCATGGTCGAGGCTGGCGACCGGCCAAAAGGAAGAAAAAAAGAAAAAAGAAAGAAAAAAAGGGAAAAAAAAATTAAAAGAAATAAAAAAAAAGAACGTAAATTTACTAAACGTGTTTCTGTTCTTTTTTTTTTATTCCAGAAATAAGTTTACTAAACGCGTTCTTCTGTTCAAAAATTGTTCCCTGAAACAGAAATAGTTTTTTCTATTTCTGTTCCCCGGAACAATTTTTGAACAGAAACGTTACCAAATGCACCCCTAGCTACTATAAGTTTAGAACAGCTCTATTCGCCTTTTTGAAAATGTCAAAGCATCGACTTTATTGTTAGCTTTGAAATTTATGGGAGGAAGAGGACCATGGTAGGTACCGGTTGGACTCTCACGCGTGATTCAACGGTCCACGCAGGCTAAGTTAATGAAAACCATACGTCAATCGTCACGTTGGGTCACCACCTACCATGTGATTTTTAAATACCCTTCGTGTACGACATTGGGAGCGAGAACCAAACTATCCAATTTTAAATGGAAAATACAAAGAAAAAAGAAGACAGATGATAATGTTGTTGAGATTAAGGCTTTAAATTATAGATTTGGTCCACGGAGTTTCGATTCATATCTCAATTTGATCACTAAATTTGGCATGTTGCGTCGACATAATAGATGCTAAGCTATCTTGCGTTAAATTTTCTTAGGTTGTCGATACGGTGGACATTGGATTTTAAACTCATCCTGATCCAATATGCTGAGGGGACTTTTCAATTTTCAGTTTTGAAATTTCTAAGTTTGATCTTTACTTTTAAAACATTTAATTCTTTATAAAATTCTAAATATCTCAAATGCTTAAATGTAAGTACAAATATTAGGTCAACTGGACCTTAAAAATTACGTTAATTAATTTCCTAAAATTCATTTTGTGAAGTCACCATTTAATGTCGCTTTCCGAATATTATGTCAACTGGACCTTAAAGTCCAAGGTAATGTAGGATGGTCACATGCCACTTAGGTAAGCGAAATTTATAAAGGCTATTAATTTTGGAAATTCATCTATCACCATCTCAGTATTTGATTATGTGCAAGGAAGGATCAGTACTAAAGTTACTTTTTTGTTTCCCAATCATATACGGAGTCTTTCTTTGATCAAGTGGTATGTGTATTTACCAACATGTGCTAAGCATTGAAAGTATTTCTTAGTTTTTTGGGTTAATACTTTGAAAAACCCCAAACCGGTACACCTGTGACAAATTTACCAAAAAGTATTTTTTTGACCATGAAAAACCCTACACCGGTACACCCGTGACAAATTTACTCAAACTAACCATAAAAAAACCCTAAACTGGTATATTTATGACAAATTTACCCCAAATTAATTTATTCGACCGCAAAAAACTCCAAACTGGTAAATTTGTGACAAATATACCCTCCGCTAAATTGGATTAATACAAAAAAAAATCACAAAAATTGTAAACTGTGATAAACAGAGCGTAAAATCCCAAATTGGTATATCAATCAATTGTCATGTGTTATTTAACTTAATAATCTGACAATAAATTTTAATAAAAACTAACAGAGGGTAAATTTGTCACAAGTGTATCAGTTTGGGGTAAATTTGTCAAAGGTATACCAGTTTGGGGTTTTTGGTGGTCAAAAAAATAGTTTGGGGTAAATTTGTCACAAGTAGATAAGTTTTTTGGGGTTTTTCAGGGTATTAACCCTAGTTTTTTTCATTTGAAATGAACTTTGAAACGGAATTCTAGGAAATGGGGATTTTAAAACGGCTTTTGTATTTTTGAATTGGGCTTGAACCGATTGTCTATCCATCTTCATATGTAGGGATGTCAGCAGACCGGTTCAATTAATCCTCGGATCCTCTTGAAATGTAATGGATTTAAGTCAAGTTTTGGATGTTCGGATTTCTTTAGGATTAGAAAATCCGATCAAGTTCCGGACAAGTTTGGGATGCAAATATTATATTGTGTGCGTTTGATAATGAATGTTTTGAATGGGATGATGCACGTTGTTTGACCAAGTTATTTGCACTCTTTTAAATGGTAATTAGAATTTATATTCATTGAGTTATGGAATTTACTTATTAAATATTCACTAATAGAAAATCATAATTGAGGATTTTCTAAGTGACTTTTAGATTTCTATATATGTAAATAAGTATGGTACAAGGTTAAATGCTGTTATTCTATTTGAATTCCGTTGGTCCACTCGGGTTACGGATTCTTACTACAAACAAACTTAAAGGCCAAAATTGCATCTTGAACATCAGAAGCCAAATCAATGCTTTTTATTCGATTTTCTTAAACAGTATTTTTACAAATAGCAAAGGCAAAAAGACTAAGAAAATTAAAGGAAAATTGAATTTATGAAATGGGCGATCAATTCCCTATCCGGTCCAATGAAACTAGTCACTATTTTTTTTTTTTTTTTTTTTCATGTTTTCATCATAATATTCTATTATCCAAAATATGATCATAAACAAATTCAGAGCTCCAGACAAATCAGATGCTTCCGTCCGGATATCTTATCCTCTAATTATAGCTTCATATTTCTTAGAAACAATAAACTAGATCCACTAATTTATTTAAAGAAATAAAAAATAATGATGAAAAAAAATAGGTATGTATAATTGGTTCCCTCTCAGAGAAATTGAGAAGTTAAAAAATTTAACTTTTGATTTCTTCTTCAAATTAATTTATGGAATAGAAATCTGTTTTAAAAATAGAAAAATCAAATTGCGTTCCAAACTTATTCCGGAAAATAGAGAAATAGAGAAATAAAAATTTTATCATGCGCAATGTTAGGAATTGGGGGAGTCGGACCAATATCAGTCTGGGCGGTCCGTTTTGCACACCCCGGGATATGCTATGTCATGTTAATTTATCTAATTTTCCTCGAGAGAAGTAGCTGAGGAAGTAACAAATACTAAACGCTTGCCGAGAGATCACGGCATATAAGCAGTTGCTGAATTCTCAACCCAATCTTTCTTCTCTTTCTTTTTCTTCCTCGTCTTCTTCGCAGATCCGAAGACCGATCCGATCGGAGCCGACCCGGTTCCGTACCCGCTTTCTCCATCTTCTTCTTCATCAATGGCGGCGAAGAGGGCGTTGTCGCTGCCGTTGCTGTTGCCGCTGCCGTTGATTCTGCTGTGGCTGGCCGCCCTCGACGGCGGGGAGGCGATATGGATGACCCTGCCCCCGACCGGCACCAAGTGCGTCTCCGAGGAAATCCAGAGCAACGTCGTCGTCCTCGCCGACTACGTCGTCGTCTCCGACGACCACTCCCACATCCCCACCATCTCCGTCAAGGTTCCCGCTCGAATCCCTTGCTCCTCTCCGTTCCAGTTTGAAATTCGCCTTTTCCTTTTTCTTTTTGGGGATCGCGCTCGGGGGCTTCGAGGAGGAGAGAAAATCGAGAGGAAACGCGGCCGAAAGATCGCCTTTTTTTTTTTTTTTGCTTCTTTTTTTTGTATCTTCCTTTTGAGATTCTGAGAGAATCGAATACGCGCGGCCCGGTCTATTGATCTTGGATTTTTAGGCTGTCTGTTGTGGTGATTGGAGCCCTTTTTGCGTTATTGATTGCATGCGTGTTCGCGCGCCGAAGTTTTGTGTGGTCTAGCGGATGATAAGTGTTGCTAATGGGCGGATGAGCGGTTAGTGCTTCAGAAGCAGAGGAGAGCCGACTTGGAGAAGAGGGAATTTCGTCGAATTTGGTAGAGCCCGGTCTGGCGACTTTCTTGGGGTCTATGTGGAGGGAGGGGATGCGAATGTGCTACGTAGTTTAGGAATTGGAATTCCCTCTCTTTCAACTCGAATTTGCGCGAATTGAAGTTGAGGATCTTGGATTTTCGGCTGTTTGTGTAGTTCTTGGAGGCTTTCTGCGGTATGGGTTGCACGCGTGTTCGCGCAGTGGAGTTTCATGTTGGTTTTTTGTAGCCGATGGTGAGTCTTTACTTATAGATGGATGAGCAGTTGGTGCTTTAAGCAGGAGAGAACTGACTTGAGAAAGAGAGAATTTCTTGAATTTGTTACTTGTTTGGAGCTTTGTCCATTGACTTTTTTGGGGTCTATGTGGAGGGAGGGAGGGAGGGAGGGGGATGCGAATGTGCTGCTTGATTTCCGGGTCGGAATTCGTTGTTGCTGGGAGAGGGGGAAGGGGGAGTGCTCTTGTAGGCTCGGATCTCGATGGCAATCGGAATTTTTCTCCGTTGGTGGTTAGCATAATTGCTATGTGAATGCTTAAGATAGATAAACCTGCTGTGAGTTCCCATCATCGCTGCCAATTCCCCATTCTTTGATGGGGATTTGATTTTGTTGAATTTCGAACTGGTGGTTTGATACTATGAAGTTCAGCTCTAGACACTGCACCTCTTGTATTTTTCTTTTGGGTTTTCTGAATGGGGAAAAAAAAGAAAAGGGGGGGGGGGGGGGTGGTTGGTGGTGATGAGCCTCGAGTTGAACTCCCTTCGGTACCACAAATAATGGAATCGCTTCATAAAGGTGTTGCCTCAGCAGTCATCCTAGTTCTACCTTGCTGACTACTTTGGCAAGTCCAAGCTGAATAGCTGATTACTGGTTGAGAGATCTAAGGCATTCACTTATCTTTGAAGATATCTGTGGCATTTTTCGCTACTTAATATTTCTTACTTACCATTAATTCTTATTTTGTGGCACATCATATGCTCAAAAGTAAATTTCCGGCATTTTCATGTGCTTGTTGGTATAAACAGCGTCCTTTTATAAGAAACTTTGCAACTAGCAAAAGTAAATATTATTGCTTCTTCCATGATACAGAGGATTGACTGATTCAAAAGTGGAACATCGGATGCTACTAAATCACATAATTGGTTTGTCTATTCTAGTTAACCAGAGAGCCAATTAGAGAGATATCTTCTAGTGATTTTTGAAGTCATTTTCTCGAAGCAATCAGAATATTAACAATGATATTCTTCCTCTTTCTTCTCCAGTTTCTGAGCCTTTAGCCTAAATTTAATTGCTTAATTTCAATTCCATCTGTTTTTGTAATCCCTATACTATGCCTTCCTAAAAAGATGATGAAGATCAGATAATAAACCTTTAGTTGTGAGTCTTATGTTGCTATATTCATTGCTAAAGATAGCTTTGGAAACCCCATGGAATTAATAACACGACCTTTTTACTCTTCAGAAATGTTGATTTTGTTAACCTAACCTATTTCCATGACAATTTGTTTTGAACCTATAATTACGGTGAAACCTAACCTATTTCCATGGCAACCTTAAGACATTCTTTGAACTTTGTGTATTGTTCATAACAAGCACGGCTGTCCTTTCTCTTGAACATAATCTACATTTAAGACTTGCGTATGGAATCAAGGCATACTGACTCGTATCCAAGTTATTAACAAGTGAGCAAATTCCTAAGATCTAACCTATTTATCTCGTGGACAGGATTCGGCACCTCAATACAGAATTGAATCTATAGCACCATGTCTTCCTTGACAGTCAAATAGTTCCTCATTCTATGTGCTTTTTATTTCTGTGCCCTCATTTTTGGGAGACCTTCATAAAACTATTTTGTTTTTTTTTTTAATCCCCATTGAATACCTTATTCTCAAAAGAAAGAAAAGGTGTCTAATTTGCTCACAGCGTTGCTTATACTACTTTACACCTTGACAAGCTGCAAATTCATTGAGCATTTGTTTAAAAATGGAGCATATAGATAAACTAAATTACCTTTTCTTTCATATGCATGACTAGTGCCAAGTGATGTTGCAACTTGAAATTACATATTTGGATTTAAGTCTCGGGACACAAAAAGATGATTGATTGCTATATATGCTCGCATGGGAAAATTTTCCAAACTAAATTGGATGGTGCAAATGATGTTTTACAGGCCTTGGCATTAGCTTTTCAGAAATTGCGAGATCCAGTTTACTCTGTTGTTTGAGGCTTAGAGATAGACTCATTTGTAGTGTGTATTGAAAGACTTCTTTTGTAGTTTCTTCATTTTCCCGTTAGTCAACTATTGCGTTTACTTCAGTAAGTCCTTGTATATCTCCGTTAGGGCCATATGAATGACATAGGAAGTTTGGAATTAAATAAAAGACTTATGGTTCTAAGTTACTGAAGGCATTGTTGTCATTTCAAAATCCATTGTAAAGTTCAAGTTCTTGTTTCTGGATTTGAGGATTATGAGTGAATTGGATTACAAGATTTAGTTGGAAAAGTATCGAGCAGAAGATTACATGCATTGCGCATGATCCTTTATTCAAAAATGATAAACCATATGAAAATGAAGAAGGTCCTTGGTTTCTATGTTTTCATCAGTAAGATATTCATTATAGTAATGAGACAACAGAGATTATGCTAGATTTCCAACGTTGAGCTATTATGAAAGCTGAAATACCTTTTAAGTAGTGATATAATTTGAAGAATAGTCTGATAATACTCTGCTTTCTTCTGAGTATTGGCATGTTTGTTCTACAGTAGACAAAGCCGAAGAACCTGCAGTTACTTGATTTACCTTTCCCTTTGTGCTCTCTTTTGTTCTTTTAGGAGATTTGACCCAGTTGATTAAAGTAGACAACTTGAGTAACGATGAAATATGAGATGGGAAACTGTGCTTTGACAGATGGTGCAAGGAGACCCCCTTAATGCCTTAATCTTGACTTTCAAAACCAGCTCAATGTCTTCGAATTCTATATGTAGGCATAAACTGTTTCGGCAAACTCAGTGTTGTTCTTGTCATGACCCATCTCTACCAACCCTATTCCTTTGAATTTATCTGTATTTTTAAGGGAAAAGTTTTATTTGTGTCACTTCTTGGATTTTTCAATATTACCCTTCCTACTCACTGAACTCATTTTATCAAGTAAACACCCACTTCATAACGATCACTATATTTACTCCATTAAATAATCACCCAACTCCTCTTAAAATGTTTCCTTTTTTCTTCATATGCAATCTCTCACCATTGCGTGCCTCAACACTAGTTGAATAAATACTAGAAGACTTATGCCGCCCAAGGCACGAGCTGAATAAGTGAATCTCTACTAACAAATGAAAAAAGTAGAGTTTTTCTTACATAGATCTACTGATATTTGGGAACTAGATGAATGTTTGATTGAAGGCCAGCTCATGTTTGTTAAATTTTGGCTTCCATCTTTGTAGGTGACTTCACCATATGGCAACAATCTACACCACAATGAGAATGTCACTCATGGTCAATTTGCATTCACAACTAGTGAAGCCGGCAACTACCTGGCCTGTTTCTGGGCAGATGGTCATAATCAAGGAAGTGGAGAAATAAGTGTCAATATTGATTGGAAAACTGGAATTGCTGCGAAGGATTGGGAATCAGTTGCAAAGAAAGAGAAGATTGAGGTAAGGACTGTGGTTTCTTGTTTAAATGGCCTGCAGTATTTCCATCCTAAAGGTAAATATTAGGAGATGATGCCTCTATATAGGGACTAACTCTTACGTGCCTTGGAAAGAGAATCTCTAACAAACTGGATTGTCTCCTAGACTCCAGAAGAATTTAAAATTTCATACATTTGTTATGTCGTTGTCTGTATGTTTCTAACATGTGGACAATTAAAATCACAAATTGACTTCTTTTGTATTAATTTTCATTGAGAGTCGTAACTTGATTCAGGTTGCACTCTTAATGTGCATTTTGATGAAGACTAATTGTCGTTGGATTAAAAGACCCTGTGTAGATGTGGTATCTATGGCATTCTGTGATGCCTCAAAATAATAATTATCTAATTTGGTTAAGTGACTGTTTCTGTTGTTTTTCTCAACATGAAGTAAAGTGGTGAATCTTGTTAGAAGGTGGACTATCTCTATTTTGAAAGACAACTAAAATATTGCCCCTGAGCCCTTTCTTTGTCTATTTTTTCTGGGATATATCCTTTGAAACTCCAAAATCCCGTGGAATTTTCTTCCAACAGTGGTTTTCTCAATGTTTCCTCTTTAATGTTCTACAGGGCGTTGAGCTTGAGCTCAAGAAGCTTGAAGGAGCTGTGGAGGCCATACATGAAAATTTGTTGTACTTGAAGAGCAGGTAATTTTTGCATTTCTATTTGATATTGATGTCCTCCTTTCGCATTTCATAGTATTGTCCCTTAATCATTGCCTGTGATAACAGAGAAGCAGAGATGAGGATGGTGAGCGAAAAAACCAATGGCAGAGTTGCCTGGTTCAGTATAATGTCCCTGGGTCTATGCATTGTTGTCTCAGCCTTGCAGATTTGGTACTTGAAGCGATTCTTTCAAAAGAAGAAGCTTATTTAAGCCGAGACTAGCTACGTCACTGGTTAAAAGTGGATTCCTGAGACTTTTTGATTATTTGTTGCTATCGTAGTGTAGGAGGAGAAAATTTTTGACACAGGTAAGAACTAGATTTCACTGTTATAGCAAGTAAAAATTATCCTCATATCCTGCAGCAATGCACTCGTTTGTGGAGGCCCAATTTTGCTCTTCAGGTTTAAAGGCCTGATGATATGCATGCAATACAGGCATCAATTGTCTGATTGCATGGTAATCCGGTCTGCTGTTAAGTTGGATTGATGATATTGACATTGGAGAAACGGTCCAAAATGCGTGGAAAGTTGATGTGCTGGGGTCTGTTTCTTTCAAGATTGCCCATGATTTTACCTAAGAATGGTAGTCCAAAACATTGAGGAGCAACTTTAGTAGGTCAAATGCTTAAAGAGTCACAAAAATGTGGCAACGGGCATGGTTTAGCTTGCCAAATTGATTCCAGTGTTGTTGGTGATTTGGAATAGGCAAGGATCGCGGGAAACGAGTGATATTGGCTAGTGCAAATGCCTGTGTTACCATGTCATTGAGAAACAAATGATTTTTGGTGCCGCAGTCACTTAAAACAATCTAATCGAACACCCACAAATTCCACAAATTGGTGAAGTGATTTGAGTCTGAGCTTGTAGTTTGTACAGGTGATTCTGACCCGGAGCGGTTCGCATGCGATTCATGAACTCGAAATTTTCTGACATCTTCACTAACGAAACCAACTTTGGGGGTTCTCTTCCTTTTTGACCTTTGGGGTCGAGAGTGTGTTTCTTTCCTTTTGATACCTTAAATTAGGAGACCAAACAAACGCTCGCTCGAATAATCAAACCTTGGGATGTTCTAGATGCAGTATTCGCGAGCTTCGATGGCGGCAAACGGTTCGCGGTCAATTCGTTAAACAACATTCATACAAAGGGAGCTGACTCTTCCGGTCCACTTACAAGAGCATATCTTGTTTTGCCTTTGCTCTCTCTCTCTCTCTCTCTCTCTCTCTCTCTCTCGTGGCACAAACCTCTGTACTCTATGCGAGTTTTGAAATTCAAGAATATAAAGCTGAAATTGAGATAAACAACAGACTACAATAAGATGAGAATCCTTACACTTTTTAGTCGGCTCAGCCCATCGAAATCCGGTATCTTGTTGCGGAAAACTTGCTGAACTCCTCTTCTGCTCTGTCTTGCCAGTTTGTCTACTTTGCTCAACAGAATCAGAGTCCACATAAGCCAAATAGAATTCGTCCGTTGGCCCGCTATGCTGAACACTTTGGACTCTTGAATTACATCATCCATGCTCACACCCTTTAGATGCCTAGATTCTCGAACTGCTTTCATGTTTGATTTGAGCAACATTCCCAGGAGATCATTTTCATCTACTCCTTCCTTCATTGCCTTCTCTCTTTGGTCGTTACTTCTTTCAGCAATCCTTTAACTTTATGGTCGATTTCTTTCATCTTCTTGTGCAGTTTAATCGGCAAAAGGGTGCGTCTTTTTTTTTGGCAAGTCTACTTCAGGATACAAACTTTATACGTTATATACACTCAAATCATTTTCATCCATTCTGTTTTGTTGAGAAGTTGGAAAAAAGCAATCTCCTTATATACTATCTTGCAAGCACAATCCAACCACTATCCATGATTTGCAAAATCATAAGAAAGTTGTCTTCATAAATTTTTCAAGCTCCTTGTGTGGCAAGATGCTTAAAGATCCGCACATGATTCGCAAAACAATTACAAAATTTTGAAAGGTCGCAATTGACTGTAGGTTAATGATTGAGGATGTCAAACTAAATTCTGCTTCTCTGTTTTCTAGTTACATGCTTTTTAAACAGTTCCAGTATATCAGGATAGACTATTGCCCTAATCATCTTGACGAACCTCCACCCGAGGGTACTATATAAAGGATAAGAAATAAAGTAGAGTGATTTCAATATATATATATATATAGAAAATTGTTAAGTGATTTGTGATTTAATCTAAACATCTATGTTCATCTGGATTGGTTAATATGTGAAATTTTTTTATAGGTTCTATATCTCTAATGTAATCGTAAAGATCAGCTACTTGTGTGAAATTATCTAATACGAAGTATAATAATTCAAGAGTGATAATGATAATAAATAAGAAACGAATTAGGTGAAGAAATGAAATATAGATGAAGATTAAGCTAATTATGATTTCGATCATAAAATAATATGAAACATAATTAAAATAACAAGGTGATCTCATGCAGGGGCTGTAGTCTGCACTTGAGTAGAGATCCCACTGATATGTATAAGTAGTAATTAATATAACAATGTGATCTCACGAAGGAGTGGTAGTCCACACTCGAGCATAGATCCCACTGGTATATGTGAATAGTAATTAATATAATAATGTGATCTCACATAGGGGTAATAATCCATACTCGAGCAGAGATCCAATTGATATGCGTGATAAAAGAAAATGTAACCTTTTACAAGGGTGTAGTCCATGCGCGAGTAGAAATCCCACAAAAGTAAAAGAAGGCTAATAATATGAAGTGATAATGCTAACCAAAACTTGATTGATTATATCATTGAGTGATAAGAAAATTTATAGATAGTTGATATAAGTGATTGAAGATGATTACAAGTGATCAGAGATATCTTGAAGAAGTGATTATAAGTGATAATGAGTGATTACAGGTGTTTGGGAAAAGATACAAGTGAAAGATATATGAGAGTGAAAGGATGTGATCAAATGAGGCTTTTAGGATGCAAGAAGGTAAGAGCACAAGAGCGCAAGTGAGTTGAAGGCAAGCAGTGATCCCCCCTCTTCTTCTACTCCTCCTTTTATAAGCAAAGCTTGGACGAAGTAAAATTTTTTTGGATGAATTTACAGCAGCATCTTCAGTCCATCTTCAATCCATCTATAGCATGTTGAGATTTTTTCAAATGGAAAATGATGATGTGCTTTGAAAAAATTCCTTATTTGTCTGTTTTGGTGATCGGTAACTTCCTCTACTCGTCTCCATCGTCATCTAACAAGTTGATGCCGTAGCAATCATCTTCATTGGTATTGCCACTGTGATAAGATTGATCATCATTAGAGGAACTTGGAGATTTTGGAAGTAGCTTGGTGATTGAGAATTCTGACATAAGTTTTGCCAAATTAGGGGGCATATCCTTCTGGTGATTGCATGGCAGCCAAATGAGCCTGGGCCAATGATTTTTGCTGAAATTTTTTTAGTAATTTTGTGATAAGGTGATTTTTGATTTCACCGTTTTAGCTAGTTCAGAACTACTTCCTCAAAAAGATTTTATGTGAATTTGATATTGTCCCACCACTTAGTCCTGAATCTTCTTAGTAGGTGGAGGGGGTGTGAAGGATAAGAAGACTGTCTATAATCAAATTCTCAGGCCGTTACCTTGGAAACTTGGAAATTGATGAAAAAATGCATAAGATTTGAAAATTGTGATTCATGATTTGGTTGGTTTGAAATGGGTGTAAAAGATTTTCAAGCTGGTTCTAAACTGTGGAGGTAATCTTTCAATGACAGGACCAAAGTGACTCCACCATTTTTGGAATTGGAAAAGTAATTGTTCAGTATTAAAATCTATCTTCAAATAAAAAAGCCAAGTGTTATGATTATCTTCATTTTGGCGGAAAAAATTATTCTGCTAGGCTTCTCGGTAATCCCAATAAGTAAAGGTTGGAAGATATGGTAATTTGGTGGTTAGTCTGCCTTTGAATCATAATTGGGTATGACGCTTGGGCTTTCACATATCTGAGGGTATGACTTGAAGGATTGTGGTTGTTGAATGAGTGATATTATTTGGATTTTTAGATGATGCAAAATGTTTAAATGTGATAGATTTGGTTTCAACAAGGATATGCTCATAATAAGCTTGTGATTTTGACGAATCAATTGGTGGGTAATGCCAATTTTTTGCAAAAATATGTTTTGCATAAACTTTTGGATTTTCATGGTGGAAATCTCTTTCAACTACCATGAGGTCTTGATGTTGGCTTTTGGTGATGAATTGTGATTTGACTGAAGATTGTGATGTGGTTACAGAAATAATGGAGGTAGAGGGCTTTGCTATCATATATGAATGAGATGGTTTTATGACAATTTCACTATTTATCCTTTCAAGTGATTGTAGTTCTCTTGGATTGTGAGAGGCTAGTGGTGATGGATTTAAAGTGATCTCAATTTGTTTTGATGGATTTTCTTAAGCAATATTTACCCAAATTTTGATTAGAGCAGGTAATGACAATGATTTTTGGGTTTATGATCTAGATTGAGGTTTGTATGATTGTGATGAAACAATTTCTGATTTTGCTTGGGAGAGTAATGGAGATAGGTATAGAGTAAGATCAAGAGATATCGGTTGTGATAATGGTGTTTGTTGGGCTTTGATTATATCTAATCATATCTGCAATTGCTGAGGTGATTGTAATGATGGTGATAATAGTGGTGGTGATTGTTAGATTTTAGGTGATTGTTGAGCTTTCATTATATCTGACCAAGCTTAGAACTGGTCTACTGTTGGTGATTGGAACTGTGATTATGAGGTTTCGGTAATGACTTTGTCTTTATCTTTTTTGGACTTTGGCATTGTTTTCCTTGTAAACATTCTCTTGTTAAAAAATCAGGCGAAGAATTTGATGATCCATTAATGATTTCAATATCAAAATCAAAGACAGATAATATGGCTTCAAAAATTTGTTTTGAAGCAATATTTAATACATTCTTTTGTAATACTTCTTTTGCTGATTTAAAATTAGTAAGTAATAAAAAATTTTGATTTAAAAGATCACCTTGGAATTTAGATATTGCCAAAACAATGGCTAATATATATATTTTTTTGACAGTAGAGTAATTTGTTGAGTTTGGTTCCAATGTTTAGAAACAAATTGCGCTATTTGTTTTATTATTATTTTTTACTTGTTTTAGAATACCTCCATAACTTATGTCTGAAGTATCTATTTCTACTATTGTGAAAGTAGAAGGATCAACAAGATGGAGGCAAGGTATTTCTTTAACATGGGTTTTGATTTGTTTAATAATATTAGTGTGAGCTGAAGCCCATGATCGATGGTTTTTCTAATATTTGGTGTAATGGTTTACATAAGATATTAATATTTGGGAAAAAAAATTATAATGTAATTGAGACTTCTTAAGAATCTTTGTAATTGGGTTTTAGCTTTAATTTCATCAGGAAATTTTTCTGCAAAAAGGATTGATCTTTCAATTGGGATGATAGTTCCAATTTTAATGCTTTGTTCAAAGGTTTATAATTGACAACTAACATGGGTACTCCTTTTTCTGATTCAGTATTTTTATTGACATAGAAAGTAGAGAAACTCCAAGGTGATTAGCCGTTTCTAATTAATTTCTTATCTAATAAGCGTTGAATTTCCTTTTGGCAAAATTGTAAAAACTTCTTGGTTCATTTGAGTTGGTCGAGCTTTTGTTATAATTTGTTTTTCTGAGAAATCTGGTTCACAAGGAAGACTAACAATATGTTTCTTCCTTTCCCAAATGCATTGGGTAAGGTAGAACATATATTTTGTTTGATATGTTTTTGGAGAGAAGAAATTTCTTCTTTTATTTTTGGATCAAATAATTTTTGTTCTATCTTTTTGAATTCCAAATCATCTTTTAAATATTGAAGTTGATCTTCTTTGTTTTTTATGAGACAATTTATTTCACATTGAATTTTTTTGTAATATGTTTAAATTTCTTGTTTGTGGTTTAGTAATGAATTCAAAAGTAATGTTTTTATCTAAAGCTTGTGTTTTAATTCCTTCATTGGTAACGGTAGAAGGTTGAATTAATTGAATAAAGGGTGTTCTTAGTAGCATATTCTGTCTCATATTTTTAACTAAAGGAAAAGATGTTTTAAATGACATTTGACTTTTTTTTTTTAATTGTAGAAGCTTTAGGCAACTTGTAACTTATTCTAAGTTTGTCTCCTGAGGGTAACTTTAATGATTATGTAGTTTTGTGAAAATATTTTGTTGGTATCAAGCCTTCTCTTATGCAATTAAGATTAGCTTCTATATCAAAAAGTGTTGTGGTATCAATAGTGAATTCATAATTGATTTTTATTGTTATTTTTATTATCCATTTTCTCGATATTATTTATGATAAATTCATTAAAAAATTAGGATCAATGTTATTAGTTGGATTTTCTTCTTCTTTTTCGTTCCCTTTTCTTTTTTAGATTTTATTGCCAAAATTTCTTTTTGTATTTGAGCTTAGGTATCTTTGAGAGCTTTTATTTCTAATCTTTGCTGATTTATTTCATTATTGAGATCATTTATATTGATAGGTCTAGATTGAATTTTCTTATTTCTATTAAGAATATCTTTGAGATTGTAAGTTGTATTAGAATTAGTTGGGATCTTCATAGAAGATTGGAGTCTATCTAAATATTGTTTTTTGGCTTTTGGATCCCATATATTATCAGTTGTTTCTAACAAGAATTGTTCCTTTTTTGTTAAAACATTGATTTAAAGTGTCGGTTCTTCAGGAGAATAATTTTTTTTTTTTCATATTCTAATGAAGTTTCTATCTTGTTGATTTGGAGGCCCGCTTCTTCAGGATAGTCTTTTGAAGAAGAATCATCATCTGTAGTAGACATGATGTTATTAAGCTGATAAAGAGTCTCCCATCTATGGAGAGTTCATTTAATTTTTTTATTTATTCGGCAATATTTAGAAATATGCCCTATTTTCCCACAATTGTAACATTTAATGTCTCTGTTAATTTCCCTTTTTGGTTTTTGTTTGGGTTTATCATGTTTATTGGTTCGTGATTTATTTTTGTAATGATTTTTAGATTTTCCTTTTTTAGAAGGACAATTTCCTTTATACTTTGGTTTTGATGGAATGTATGAAGGATCATACTGTACACAAATATCCTAAATCTTTTTTGCGTAATTGTTCTTTCTTTAATTGCTTTTGTAATTTTATTGAATTACACATTTGGGTTCCTTGTCTATAAACATAAGAAATTAGTTCTCCATATGATAATAAGTGATAAGGAATTTGGCCATTAAATTCTTTTCTTATTTTATTACGAACTTGATCTTCTATCAAACAAGGTAAACCAACTAAGAATCTTTCCTTCCAAAAGGGTTGGTTTACGTTTGGTCTAACCAAAACCCTTTGTAGAAAAAGATCCATATAATCTCGGAATCTCCCTAAAGGTTTACATTTTATGTTCGAAAGAAGATATTGATTTACATTTTTTATATGTGAAGGATTTTCTATGAAATGTTGTGATATAGAATAGATGAGAGTACAGACAGTATCTTGAATGGCTTGCCCATTAGCATCTTCAATACGTTGTCCATATTCATTTATTTTATGTGCATTTAAGATTTGAGTTCTTTATTTATTAGTAAGATAATTATCCCATCAACCTTTTGGTTGTCTTGTAAATCCAGCTACTAAAAGGTTAGCAACGGCATGATCAAAAACTTCTTATTAAGTTTTATAAGCATTTGCTACCATAACCATTTGATTAAGAATATTGATGGTATTATTTTCAAAGACACCATCTATATTCCATTCATAAATGGTATTGGGAGAATACTTATTTTGAACTCTTTATGATGACACTTTAAGGACAATAATAGGAGGAGTGGCTCTTTGATAGTAAAGTTTTTGGAGATTTTTCCATGAAAATCTATTTATTATAGGAATTGATTCACTTTTAGACTCTTCATTAGATTTTTCAAGGACATTTATTTGATCCAAGGGGAGAGATATTGGTTAACTTGATATTTTCTTTTAATAGGTTTGTCACCCTATTGTTGTCCAAAAAGACATTGCAAATGAAACAATTTAATTATGTAAACTTTATCTAGTGAACCTGTTAACATGTAAATTTTGGTGACCCGTTTAATCATTTCCATTGAAAACAAGAAGTAGGTATCACTTTTTAGTGATTGACGCCATCAATGATGCCGGCAATCTTTATTTTACCTGGCCAATTTAGAAAAGAGAAGTAGATATCACTTCTCTTTTGCCGCTTCTGTAGCCGTTGATCCACTTCCGCTGCTTAAGCCACTGCTGTAGCAGTTGGGGCCATAGGCGGCCTTGTGTTGCTCGAGCTCTAACTGGAGCTTGAAGACGGAACCGCATTGCTCGCACTTCACTTTAGCTTTGCAGTGGACCATTTGGGCGTGGTACTCCAATATGCTCTTTGAGAACTTCTTCCCACAACAATTACACTTCTACATAGTTTTCAAGGTGAGGGAGAGTACAAAGGCAGAGTTGAGGAGAAAAAGAGATTGAGGGTTGAGGGAGAGTTCGAAGGCAAGAGGAGGCAAAGTTGAGGAGAAGAGGAGATTGAGGGTTGAGGGAGAGTTCAAAGGCGAGAGGAAGAGAATAACATTCGTATATGCAATGCATGTGGAGGTGATTTGGGCAAAAGAACGCTTCAAGTGCCATAACTTGGCACAAATGGACACTTAAGTGCCCTAACTTACGAAAGTGACACTTAAGTGCCACATTTTTAGAAAAGTGGGACACCTGAGTGCCACCTCCGACAAAGCTGGTCGGAAATCATACGTGGCAATTAAATATTAATATTTTTCGCCGAGGTGGCTCGCCGGAGAGTTGAGTTAGCTTTAATTCACCCAAAACGACGTCGTTTCGGGTGTTGGCCAAAATATAGCTCTTAAATTGGCCAAAATGACGTCGTTTTGGCATAATTTGATTTTTAATATAATATAAAAATTAATTAAATTAAATTTAAAACAAAATAATAATATAATTTATATTTATTAAAAAAAAAAAACGAAGGAGGAGGAAGGCGGCCGATGGTTGAGGGTTGAGCCCTTGCTGTCACCGCCTCCCTGCCGTCGCCGGAAGGTGGGGGAGGGTCGGCCGGGGCCACCGAGCCTTGGCCAAGGGTTGGCGGCCCCAGCTGACTAGTGGCGAGGGCCTGTGTGCCCTCGCCCAGATCTGGGCGAGGGTGCCCCAGCCCTCGCCGTTGGCTGCCTCCCTCCTCCTCCTTCCTCCTCCTCAGTTGCCGGCTACTTCCCCTCCTCTTCCTTCCCCCCTAGTCGGATCTGGGCGAGGGTCGGCGGCTCTCACCTGGCCGGGCCAAGGGCCGCTGCTTGCTAGGGGTTGCCTCAGCGGGTGGCGGCCCTTGGCTCGGCTGGGTGAGGGCTCACGGCCCTCGCTGCCAGTCGGTCGGGGTCACCAGCCCCTAGTTAGGGCTCGGCGACCCCGGCTGACCCTCCCCCCTCCATTGCCGGCCCTTCCAAGCAGCAGTGGGGAGGCGGTGGCTAGGGCTCAGCCCTTAGTTGTCTCCATTTTTTTAAAAAAAATTTTAAAAAATTTTAAAATTTTAATTTTTTTTTAATTTTTAATATTTATAATATTTTTAAATGTTTTAAATGTTTTAAATTAAATTAAATTAATTTTTATATTAAATTTTTTACCACATCAGCACCAAAACAACGCCATTTTGCACTTACTTCTCCGAAAAATTGACACGTCAGCGTTTTGGGCGGATTTTGGTCGAATTGGCACTCAAGTGATTAATTTTGCTCCGATTTTGGCATTTAAGTGTTACCATAAGTAATGGCACTTACGTGTCCCCTTGTGCCAAGTTATGGCACTCGAGGGGTCCACGTCTCTTGGTAGGACCCTAGATGAAGGAACGCGCAATTCCATGCCCCGAAAATGGAGAGATCTCCAAGGACCTTGGGATGTGGCTTCTCAAACTCATCGATCCTTGTGATAACCATTCTTTAGAAACATCAAATGGCAGGGAAAAGAATATCGGAAGTGCCAAAACTTGATAAGGGGGACACTTAAGTATCAAAAGTTATTAAAGTGACACTTAAGTGCCACTTTTTTTTTGAAAAATGGGATACCTGAGTGCCAAGTCCGGTGAAGGTGGCCGGAAATCATTTGTGGCAATTTTTTAATAATATAACTTGCCTATTTGGCATGCCGGAGAGTTGAGTTAGTAACGAAGAACCAAAACGACATCATTTTATCTTTTTTTTTTAATTTTAATATGAATATTAAGTAAATTAAAATATTTATATTTATTTTATATTATTAAAAAAAGGAGGCAGAAGGCGAGGGCTCAGCATTTACCACCACCTCCCCACCGTCAGCAAGAAGGGCTGGCGACGGTGGAGGGAGGGTTGGCTACCCCGGCCGATCGATGGTGAGAGCCTGCGAGCCATTTCCGAGTCATCTTTGGGTCAAAGGTCCACTTTGAGGAGGTTTCCCCTCAGGCCTATATTTGAAATTTTCCCAATTCTATATATTGCCCATTTGGGTACTTTAGGTGCCTGACCTAGCGAATACATTGTTCATTGTTTTTTATCACGAAATTGAGTTTGTCGAATCGATAATATCATACCATTGGCAAGAAAAAATCAATTTTGTCTTGACTTTGATGGCATGCGTACTGTATTTGTTGATGAAGTGATGATATAAAGGGAGAACGTGAGGCGGGATGCCTTTGGAGAGAGGAGTGATGGATTGAGATTGAGTTTGCTTGGTCATTCTCATGATGTCTCTTGAAACAAAAGCCGGTAAGTAGTTCCGTTTAGACCTTGCCATCTTAGGGCCTGTTTGGTAACCATTCAAACAGTGCATGATTTTGATTTTTTGTTCCCAAAATCAGTTTGGGACGAGAATCGCGTTTGGTAAAATTTTTGTTTCCGGGAACAGATTGGGAAGAGAATCAAGAATTAAAAAAAAGTTGATTCTTGTTCCGGGAACAAAATTGAGAATCAAAACTCTTATTCTTCTCTTTTCTTCTTCTTCATCGACTGCCATCTCGCGATCGCTGCTCGCCGCCGTCCGCCGTCCGCCGCCGCCGTTCGCTGGCAACTGGTCTGGCGAGCTTGCCGGAGGCTCTCGTCTGGCCTGAAAAAAAAAAAAAAAAAAAAAAAAAAAAAGAAGAATAGGAAATAAAAAAATAAAAAATAAAAAAATAAAAAAGGAAAAAGGAAAAAAAGAAAATAAAAAAGAAGAAAAAAAATTTAAAAAATTTAAAAATTTTAAAAAAAGAAAAAAAGGAAAAAAAGGAAAAAAATAAAAAAAGAAAAGAAAAGGAAAAAGAAAAAAAGAAAAAAAGAAAAAAAGAAAAAAAGGAAAAAAGGAAAAAAAAGAAAATAAAAAAAGGAAAAAAGGAAAAAATTATTTAAAAATTAAAATAAATTGATTTGGAACATAATCAATGAATACGGTACCAAACGCAATTCTATTCCAGAATCAGAAATTTTGTATAGTTACCAAACCCGTTTTTTTTACTCAGAATCAGTTCTCGGGAACAGAATAAAAAATAATCATTTCTAATCAGAATTTGTTCCCGGGAACAGAATCGTTACCAAATGCGCCCTTAGACATCTATCTACCTTCTCTGGCCTCAATCACGATGGGACACTAAAATGATCTAAAAATAAGTTTTGGCATTAAAGCGAGTATTTTACAAAAATCATAACATTTTTAGTATTCTTTTCTCAATTATTGAATGAGTGATAAAACGTTCAATTCTTTCTAGAAAGGAATTTATGTAGTGGTAAAAAAGATAATATTAGATAGTTTATTCTCTATTTAATTAAAGTTATAAATCAACTTATCAATTGATTATGACGTTGCACAAGGGATGAAAAGAGGGGAGAAGTATTAAAAAAGTCATAAACCTTTTGCATTTGTGCTAATTTAGTCTTAAACATTTTTTTGGTGCCAATTTAGTCCTAAACCTTTTTACGTTGTGTCAATCCAATCATTTCCAGCCAATTTTGGCTGGATTTTGCTCATTGGAGGTCGGCCAACGTGGATAACTTTTAATAATATTTTAATTTTTTTCTTTTTAATTTTTATTTTTTCCTTCTTCCTCCAGCTGGTCGTTGAGGTCTGGTGACTGATTAGAGTTGACGGCCGGCGAGGCTGCCCTCGAGGCCTGGGTGTGAGGCTCACCCTTGTTGGATCTGGCGAGGGTTCGAAGCTAGCCTCGCATTGGGCTGGCGGGGCTCGCCCTCGCTGGCCATGGGCGAGGCTTGACCCTCACCAGATCTGGTGAGGGTGAGCCTTGTTGCCTAGGCCTCAAGGGCGGCCTCGTGCTGGGCGGGCGAGGCTCGCCCTTGTTGGATTTGGCGAGGGTCAAGCCCTGCCCATGGTAGCGCCAGGCAGGTGAGCCTCACCAGCCATGGGTGAGGCTTGACCCTCGCTAGATCCGGTGAGGGCGAGCCTCGCCGCCTAGCGCGAGGTTGCCCTCGCGGCCACTGGCGAGGTGGCCGGCGAGGTCGACCTCGACCTGGCCGGTCGTCGAGGTCTAGTGATCAGCTGGAGGAAGGAGGAGGAGAAGGAAAAAAGAAAAATAAAAAAAAAAGAAAAAGAAAAAGAAAAAAAGAAAAAGAAAAATAAAAAAAAGAAAAAGAAAATTTAAAAAATATTAAAAGTTGTCCATGTCAGCACCGCTCAGGCCATGTTAGCCGACCGATGTCCAGTCAGTAAAATCCGGCTAAAATTGACTAGAAAGGACTGAATTGACATAACGTAAAAATGTTTAGAATTAAATTGACAAAAAAAAAATTTATGACTAAATTGGCATGAATGCAAAAAGTTTAGGACTTTTTTTAACACTTTTCCCATGAAAGGAGTCACGCTTGCCTCTAGCGCATGCATAAAACGAAGTCTATATTATTAAGCTAGAACTTGCGCTCTTTTTGTCTCACTTATAAAATCCCAATACTACCCTTGTATTTGACAGTAAGATGATAAGATACCTTTTTTTTTGTTTTTTGTTTTAATCAAGAAGGCATCATATGTTTACATGACTAATAATTTATTCTCAGCAAACGGAATGAGCCGTTTTATGCACACAACGAAGCAAACAAGAGCACAGAATCAGATCAAACGGAATGAGGGATGGTCATAATAAGGGGACCAAAACCTGTTGCGTACCACTTGGCCCCGCCCCATTTCGATTTCTATTCAATACTGATACAGACTCAAGGTTTAGAAAGTATTTATTCTCTGAGTAATCATTCTGATGGCTCGTGCATGAAGAGATGAAGCTCTTGTGGAAGAGAAAAGCGTCAAGCTCTTGAGCTGCATAAGGTGTGATGAAAAATAATGCGAAAGATTTGTGCCAAATTTTGTACTTAAAACATAAGTAAGCCAATCATATGGAAGAATTATATGCCAAGTCAATCACCATGGTGCTAAAACTTTTCAAACAAACATCTTAATACCACAACTTTTTAGGGGATCACTAAGTGTTTCTGGCAACTTTTGGAAAAATAGACTTAAATATTATTTTAATAATGTTGACTTGCTCGAGTTATTCAAATGGATGCTTTTAAAAAGTTTGGGTACTAAAATGATTTCTCATAAAGTGTTGGCATCGAATTGATCCATAGTATAGTTTCGACACTAAACTCTATATTAAGTGCGACCTGCTTCGCTGTTCAAGGGGGCAATTGCATTTTTCAGATCATTCATGTAAGACTTTTAACGCTGGCTATCATGTTAAAAACATAAATTTTTTCTGAAGTACACTTTGCATATACATTGTCATATATTGGCCAAAGGTCAGATAAAAGCACCAACTTATACCTCAGGACAAAAATAGTCTCAAATCACACGGAAAAACGCATGACGAAAAATGTCCAACGGATATAAGGAAACGACATTAGACCCTCTAGAGAAAAATAACTCCATATTCAAACGACCCATAAAAAGGCATGAAATTTTACTAGAGCGACGAAAATTTCCATCATTGTTTTTTCGTCAAATTTATTTGGCATCTCACGTGACCAATGATTATTTGTGCACAATAGACATGTCAACTAAGCCAAAACAAAACTATAATGGATTATTTGCTCAATTCACTTAAGTAGAAATCATTTGGAACCCTAATTTGCAAACTTGAAACTCTAACCAAAATTCACGATTTTCCAAAAATCTACAAATTAGCTCAAAATGTAAATTTAATAAAACCATACTTTGTGGACTCATCTTGTGGTGAAACCCTTGCCATCTAATCTACGAATTCGATTGGGGGCTAAACTCTTTTTCTCTTTGTTATCTGAAGAGAATGAACCAAAATACTATTGAAACAACGTCTTCTTAGTTTAATGTCTATGGCGTTGATTTGGCTCAACTGATGTGTCGATCGTACCCGTCAACATCATTAGCCATTGTAGAAGAAGAATAAGCCTTTTGGTCAGAAAAGCTATTCGATATTTTTGTTGCTCGAGCAAAACTTTGTGCTTTAATTTGGGATCATTTGAAAAATGGGTTTAGTTTTGTCCTAAGGATGAAAGCTTGCGTTTTTCTTTTATTCGGTGGATATTTGTCCTTTAAGCGAAAGTTTTTGCTTTTTTCGAATATTTGAAAACTGGGGATATGTTTGTGTTGAGAGTAAAAATTCATGCTCTCAATTTTTTTGGAATTTTTGGCCGTCAGTTCAGTAGCAAATTGTATTCATGAAAGTCGTGCAAGTTGACTGCATGAACACGAGCAAATCTTACAGAGCATGATGCCATCATGAGAGGAAAGTACAATCGGATGTGGTCCACATTTTGTTTCTGTTGCTTCTAATTCAGTCCAGTCCAAGTACTTGCATGCAGTGTTTCCTCTCTCTTTTTTAATAAAAGTGACTTTACAAAGAATTAATAATTCGTGCATCCGATGTATCTTTTTTTAGCTAAAGATGCCTTAGGGTTTCGAAGGCACCAAAGAAGTAAAACACGGTTTACTAGGTCAATCCAAGAAGAGCATGCTGGTGAGTAGTGAAGAATTAAGAAAGAGGACGTAAAACACATTTAACTAGCTTGAGATCCACTTTTCTAGTCAAGAAGGCATCGTATGTTTAAATGACTTTTGGTTTATTCTTTAACAAACATGACAACTGTTTTAGACACGCAACGAAGCAAGCAGAGCACAGAATCTGATTAAATACGATCCAACGATCCGATTCTAGTCAAGGTCAAGGGGACTCCATACTGGGGATGAGTAGTGAGCATAGGAATAGGCGCATGCTTGTAAGAAGGAGATAGCTGCATCGAGAAATTCTGCAAAATCAAGGTCAGAGCAACTTTGACTTCAGTGAAAGAAAAGTTTTGGCCAATGCAATTTCTTGGACCCCAACTGAAAGGGAGAAAGCAAAGCTTGTTCTTGGTTGCTTTTGAGACTCCCTCGGAGAATCTCTCTGGATTGAACTCTTTGGCATCATCACCCCAATTCTCTGGATCATGGTGGATCAGGATCGTCGGCACAAAAAGCACAACTCCTGGAGGTACTTGTATATCTCCTAACTTGGTTGTCTTTTGAACTGTTCTCATCATCATAAGTCCAGGCGGATATAACCTGAGCACCTCATTCAGTATCATGCTTACCTGTATAAAAATCAAGTTGTTGTCAACCTGTTTTTATCCAAAAAGACATTGAAAATATAACAATTAAATTATCTAAACCTTGCCTAGTGGACCGAATTTATCAAACTTAATATCATTCCTGTGATCTACGTTGTAACTTTGAATGAGAAGGCACAATCCATATATATATTCTTTTGGTTCGTGGGAAGGCGCAGGGAAGAGCAGCAATTAGATTTCAGGTCAGGTGGTTACAATATTTCCTTCAATTTTTGGCCTTCCATTTTCATCCGTTGTTTCTTTTTCCTCTTTCTTTTTTTTTTTTGCAGAAAACCATTTATTTGATGCGAGTTTTGAAATTCAAGAATATACTTGAAATCTAGATAAACAGCAGACGACAATACGATGAGAGTCCTTACAATTTTTAGCCTGCTCAACCCATCAAAATCAGGTTTGTTGTTACCGAAAACTTGCAGGACTTCCTCTCTTGCCCTGTCTTGCCATTTTTGGTACTTGCTCAACAAAATCAGAGTCCAAGTCAGCAAAACAGCAGTCGTCTCTTGACCCGCAAAGTTGAATGCTTTACACTCTCCAATCACATCCTCCCTGCTCATACCCTTTTGATCCGAAGACTCTCGAATTTCTTTCACGTTTGATTTTAGCAACAGTCCCAAGAGATCATCGTCATCTGCTCTTCCTTCCTTCATTGCCTTCTCTCTTTTGGTCACTATGTCTTCCAACAATCCACTTACTTTGCGGTTGATTTCTTTCATCCTCTTCCGCAGTTTGGTAGGCAAGAGGCTGCATTTTTTTTAATAAGAAAATTAACTTCAAGATGAAAACTTCACACATAAATTTAGTTTTTACAAGTTATACGTGTCCCGGTACATAAATGCACTCAACCATTTTCATCCATTCTATTGAGTTTAGAAGTTGGAAAACAGCAATCTCGATAGAAGATTTGCCTTACTAGACATTGTTTTGAGAAGAAAAAAATTGCAGCGTGCCCTATATGCTACCTTGCAACCACAATGCAACCACTATCCATTATTTGCAAAATCATAAGAACATTGACTTTAGAAACTTTTCTAGTTCCTTGTGTGGCAAGATGCTTAAAGATCGATCAACACATGATTTGCAAAATCACGAGACAATTGTGGAAAGTTGCAACTGACTCGATGGATAAGGAATGAGGAAGTCAAAGTAAATTTTGGTACTCTCTTTTCTTGTCAAATGCTTTTGAAACAGTTAAAGATCTTTGGATAAATTATTGCTAAATCAATCTTGACTTACCTCCACCCGGGAATAAACAAGAACTGAAGAATCTTGTTAGTGAGGGCAATTTGTTCTTGTTGAAGGGGGAGGATGCTCTTGACTCGGTCGTAGGTTACACCGAAAGCAGCTCTACAGAGTACATCACCCGTCAAATGCTGAAGGTCAGGCCACACATCCACTTCGCCTGCCAAACTTTGCTTCTTCCATCCCCTAATCATCTCCTCACAACTTGAACATGTTGCAGTCACTACATACTGTAATTATTCGACAATTAGAAAGCTAAATGAATTGAATGTACAAAGTTTTTAATTATCAATTATTTTAAGTTCCGTTAGATGTTGCATCTGGTCAAGAGACTATTAGCTGCAAGCCATAATACCTTCAACTTCTCATAGTGAAAAGCCGGGTTGATGATCTTTCTATGTTTGACCCATTTCTCACCCTCTATCATGATGAGCCCTGATACTAAGAGATCTTCCGTGGCCTTGGGATGTGGCTTTTCGAACTCATTGATCCGTGAAAATATTTGTTTCAACATGTCTGAGTCCATGATGGTCAATACAGGCGTTGGCCCGAACCATGTGAAGCAAAGCTTCCCTGCAACAATTATTTTTTACATAATTTATTGACCATCGGTCGCTTCATAGCTGTCATTCATTTTTCAAGTTACTTTTCCTAAAATCGACATTTATTTACATTATTGCAGGATTTTGTCGACTTGCTTTTCATGAATATATCTCGATTAAATTGCTGAAAAGAGACCAGAAATAAATAAATAAATATTTATTTATTCTTTAGCTGGTTTTAGCTAAAAATAACAGCTTCTAGTGAGTTGAAATTGTATACTGTTTTACACCAGGAAATTGAGTTTGTCGAATCAATGATATTATACCTTTGGCTAAAATTTCAACCGTATCTATACTTTGATGCCATGCGTACCGTATTTCTTGATGGAGTGATGAAAGAAAGGGAGCAAGTGAGGCGCGACGTCATTTGAGAAAGGAGTAATTGGTTGAGATTGTGCTTGCTTGCTCATTCTCATGTTGTCTCTCAGATCTTGAAATAGAAGACTGTAAGAGGTTCCATTTAGACCTTGCCGTCTCAGACATCTTTCTAGCTTCCTCGGCTTCAGCCAAAACAAACAGAGCACTTTCCATGCACAAGTGAAGAAGGTGATCAGAACAAGGGAGAGAACGATAGAATATGCTGAGGACAGTTCCATATTCTACGCTAAACATATGACACGCTCGTCTTGTTTCTGTGAGAGGAAATAAATAGGACTCTTGGGGAGCAGAAAGACATCGTTGAAAAAGGAATGCGATGACTTCCTTTTGGTGAGGGAGTTCATCAACCATGAATGCTTCTTAGTTTCTAAGTATGACGTCTGTTTTACATGATATTGTAAGGAATTCGTTCACTTGTTACCTGTCCAGCCATGCACGCTAGAATAATAAAAAAAAACTAAGCGGGATGACGTTTTTATTTCCAATCTTCAACCCTTCTTTTCAAAGTATTTCAATGCACCAAATTATTTCAATGCACCACGAAAACCATTGGCGAACCACATTTATCGGCCAGGAAAGGAACTCAAATGTGACCATCTGAGGGTGGGTACCGACCAAAAAAAAAAAAAAGTGTGGGTGGTAAGTTACATCCTAGGAGTGGTAAAATGGACAATTTATTCGTGAATGGTAATTTATGGTAAATTGTTGGTAAATTTCAAAACTTTGTCCGTAGAATTAGGTGATTGGCAACTTGTTGGCTTGGTAATTTACCAACAATGTACGAGGTGTACCAATTGTTGGAGGTTATGAGTTTGAGAGAGAAGAAGCAGTTGCTTGAAGTATTACACCAAGAGACGTCAAGTTTGGAACGCTCAACAGTGTTACCTCCAGCGTAGGGAAACCCTAGAGTTTATATATGTAAGCTATTGGGCTCTGGCCCATATGGACCCAAATAAGTGTGCTTCTACCAATTGGGCTTGTATGTGAACATATTATTTTTATATTATATTAACAATATATCCAACAATCTCCTCCTATGTTCACCATACAGCACAATCCAATAAGGTAGTCAGTGTGATATTCAATCAAACATGAATCATCCACATTCAGTCCAAGACAATTAACTCGGATCAGTCAAAGAGTTTTCAGCAGTAAAGTATTAAACTCAATCATTATTTGCAATCTAAATAAGTGAATCATTCTTAGCATGAATCTGTTCTGAGAGCAACAAATCAAAAACAAGTATTAGGAGTTTTAGATTCAATCTAAACTCATTCAAATCCCCAAAATAAATCTTAGACTCAGTTCACAACCAATATATGCATAATAATGTTCACAAAATAGAAATAGCAAAATGCAAGTAAACTGTCAAGTCTCCACATGCTTAAAATCATATATATATATATATATATATATATATTCATTCATCAAGTAGGTCATTTTAGTAAGGATCCCACTCATTAAGCTCTCCTCCATCTCTACCATCCCTTGTAGAATGTCAAATATGAATTTCATATTATCATGAATTCAATCATTTGAATAAAACTTAGCAACATTCCATCAGGCAGAGAATAACATCATGTCATAAGCATCAATTCAGTTTCATATATTATGAACAAGACTTAAACAATGTGATTTATAAAGAGCCATCAACTTAAGTTTATTTGTAGGAGAATAACTATTGTCTAGTTTCAAAGAACATGATCAATAGTCAAGTCACCTACAATAACCAAGTCATGTAATATCAAGTTTTAATTAAGAACAAGACCAACAGGCTTCTTAAGTAAACAATTGTTTCTATGTTTCAATTTGGAATGTTACAGTTACTGATTCCTTAAAGTCAAATAATCTAGCATCAAGTTTGGAATGAGATCATTTAACAAAAAAGGATAGTCCAACTTAGTTGAATTGTATCATCAAGTTTGGAATGACACAATTTTCTCCGATAGAACATTTGAATTAGGTTAAAGTCATCTTCATCAAGTTTGGAATGAGACAACTCACCCTTTTCAAATTAGTTAGCAATTGTGAACATCGATGAAACATATATACTGTGCTTATCATTGTAGCCAATAAAGGAAGATTCGATAATTCAAAACACACACTTAGAAGGTAAGTAAATGGTAGTTAAGACTTGCCTATATAGTCTTTAACTCCAATTCCCCCACTGTTTTGAATAATCAATCTTTAGGCATACCTTTGGTGAGAGTATCAGCTATGTTATCCTTCGATCTCACATCGATCAAGGTGATAACCCCTTGTTCTCTAAGATAATTCAACAACGCATGTCTCAGTCTCACATGTCTTCTCTTTGAATTAAAGAAAGTATTATTGACCACTTGGACAGCTGCTTGATTATCACAGAATAGACTCAAAGAATTAATTTTTAGTCGAGTCAAATGAATATCTATAATCAGATTCTTTATCCACTATGCCTCTTCGCCGGCTGAGGCTAAAGCAAAAAGTTCTGATTCCATAGACGACAATGCAATACAAGTCTGTCGTTTGGATTTCCATGTAATAGCAGCTCCACCCAAAGTGAATACATATCCACTAGTGGACTTACTACTTCCAATATCTGAACACCGTGAGGCATCAGAATATCCATCCACAGTTGGAGGATAATAGAGAGCATAATCTTTAGTACGTTTAAGGTATCTCATCAGCCTATCAAGGGCATCCCAATGCTCTTTACTAGGATTACTAGTAAAACGACTCAGCATACCAACTGTAAAGGCTATGTCAGGTCTAGTGCAACTCATAGCATACATGAGACTACCAAGCAGTTTCGAGTATTTTAACTGATCAACGCTGGTCCCTTCATTAGGACTCAGTCTGTTATTATAATCACATGGTGTCTCACTCGGTTTACACTTATCGTATCCCCAAGTAGAAAGTAGCTGCTCAATATAATGAGTCTGGCTAAGGGAGATAACTTGCCGTTTAAAACTTACTTTCATACCAAGAATGGTATTAGCAATACCAAAATCTTTCATGTCAAATTCTTTAGCTAAAGTAGCTTTCACGTCACTCACTACAGAATGATCGGAACCAAGAATTAATATGTCATCAATATACAAGCAAATGATGACTATCTTATTTGACATAGAACGATGGTAAATGCATTTATCTGAATAACTAGACTGAAAGCCATAACTCTTTACCACTTTGTCAAATTTAAGATGCCACATCTTAGGTGCTTGTTTAAGACCATACAATGATTTATTCAATTTACAAACTTTGTCCTCAAGACCTTTCATAACATATCTTTCCAGTTGTTCCATGTAAATTTCCTCATTTAACTTCCCATTTAAGAAAATTGTTTTTACATCCATTTGATGCACTACAAAGTGTTCAATAGATGCTAAGGCAAGAAGAATTCTTATAGTTGATAGATGACACACATGTGAATAAACATCAAAATAGTCTATTCCACTCTGTTGTTTATAGCCTTTAGCTACTAAACGTGTTTTGTATCTGGCTATTGATCCATCACTATTCAGTTTCTTCTTCAACACTCATTTACAGCCTATAACTTTAATCCCTTTTTGCAAGTTTACTAGCTGCCAAGTGTGGTTCTGCAGCAGAGAGCTCATTTTATCATCTATGGCTTCTACCCACAGTAGAGATTCCCTAGATCTCATTGCTTCCTGATAGGAGAATGGATCATCCTCAAGATGGTAAGCAACAAAATCCTCACCAAAACTTTTGGGAATTCTCTCTCTTATAGATACTCTTATTAGAATTGGTTCAATAGCCAATTGTGTGGAATTAGTGTCAAAAGGGCCTGCTTCAGATTCTACAGGAGATTCTGAAATCATATCTGTAGATCCAGAAACATTCAAGCCTTGATATTTGAGAAACTTATATTCGAAGAACACTGTATCTCTAGATTCTATCACTGTGTTAGTAGATAGATCTAAAAATATATTTGCAGCACTATCTTCTGCACTACCTAGATATACACAAAATAGAAATAACAAGTTAATCCATAATAATAACAAGTTAATCCTAATATCATTTTTCAACTTGTTCCTCATGTTCTCAAATTCAACTAATTGAGAGGTGATGCTTGAATTCATATTGAATTTAAAATCAAAGAATTTATCCGCTAAGAGAGTTTTAGATAATCCCTCTTGTTTTTGGAACTGAGCGTTCAAGTGATCCCATATCTCTTTCGTCGTCTTATACTCACTATAAGTCATAGACAGATTAGGATTTAGAGAGTTCAACAAATAATCTCTACAAAAATCCTCATCTTTGTTCCATCGATATTCATCAACATCTTCTATGGTAGATGCAAAATCGCTCAATACAGTATAGAATATGTCACGTTCTTTCATGCCAAATTGAACATGTAATTTCCAGCCATGAAATTCAGTAACATCAAACAATTGAAACTTCATAATATCATAGGAACTACGCTTTGTCATTTTAATTAGAGCAAAGTGTTAGAAAGAGTGCACCTTGGAGTTCTCGGAGCCACAAAGTCGAATAACTCATCTAACCTTGATCAAACTGCTCTGTAAATATGAAATTTGCCAAAACAAACCCTAAAAACAGATCTGGAGCGCCCAAAAACCTTAAAATGGACTGCCCTTGTCGCTGAAACTCGCTGGAAATTTCCGCCTCCGAAATTCGCTAGAAATCCCGAAATTCGCTAGAAATTCAAATGGAAACTTCAGGTTGCCGTAACTTCTTCATCCGACCTCCGATCGACGCAAGTGACCACTCAAAACGTTCGTATCGACGAGTAGAACAAAGCCCAAGTGGTTTCACCCTCTAAAATTGGCTATAATTTTTGGGTTTTTGAATCAAAGATTTCAGTCACCCGAATCTTCAAACTTAAATCTCGGCCAATACCCCGGTGAGTTTGTCTTGACGAAATCTTCAAGAAGAAACCTTTCTCGCTCAAATCCAACACGCGATAATAATACTTCAAGATTGTTGGAGGTTATGGGTTTAAGAGAGAAGAAACGGTTGCTTGAAGTATTACACCAAGAGACGTCAAGTTTGGAACGCTCAACAGTGTTACCTCCAGCGTAGGGAAACCCTAGAGTTTATATATGTAAGCTATTGGGCTCTGGCCCATATGAACCCAAATAAGTGTGTTTCTACCAATTGGGCTTGTATGTGAACATATTATTTTTAGATTATATTAACAATATATCCAACACCAATGTCATATCAATAGTAATGCCATGCTTGTTTTGGGAAAATTGAACTTCACTAGAAAAGTAGTTTCGGAGTAAGCAATGTTCACGGAAGAATGATATGATTTTCTGATGTTTGGGGTGGTCTTCGCAAGTAAAGTGAAAGCCTATATTCATATATTTGTTAGCGAAAAACTCTAAATGTAATTTTTTTAGGAACGAAACCCCGACCTCAACACTAGGATTCTTTTAAAACAAGTTCAAAAAGTTTCGTCCAACCCAAATCAAAAAGTAGTTTTCTTTATCAAGGAAACTCAGAGATTGATAGGAAGCCTTATCGGGAAGAATCGAGCTGAGCGGCACTACTACAGAAAACAGGCATATAGGACTGGTTAATGCTATGTTATTTCTGTCCTGTTGAATTGATTCCAGCCTTGACGACTAGTCGAGAGAGAGTATTTTCTCTTGTGAGAGTAAGTGGGAGTATTGTACGAAGGACATGCTGTAGCTTTGCTAGTGTTCTGGCAGAGCAGGAATTCTTGCTGTCATGGGGGTTTTTGTAACCCGCAACCTACTTGATGACTTAGATTGACAGAAACCTTGACATGTCATTACTTCAATAACAAAAGCTCACTTACATTGCTTAAATTGACGGTTGTATAAAGTTTTGATGCTTTGCTAAAATGATCATTCATAAAGTTTTGACACTAGCTTGATCATTCGTAATGTTTTGGCACTAAGGTTACATGTTAGTAATTTTAGAGAATGATATAGCACTCTGTGACACTTTATTATGTTGATGCATAGCATCATTTGTACTCAAATTTTGGAAAGGCATAAAAATTCTTTTTCAACTGATTTACCTCTCACCTCTTGATTTACATAACTTGGATCTTAAGATTTAGCAATGCCAAAAGGGCAAGGCCAGCCAAGGCAGGGCACGGCCTGTTCATGTGACAGGCTAAGTGGTGTCGTGGCCACGCGGTAAAATTCAACAGCAGTCGATCCTTCTCAAGTAAAGAAGCAGCTAATTTCTACTTGAACTTGAAAGTAGTAAAATCATTATTTCAAGTTACCTACCAATAAAATTACTTACTTGTCAAATTGAAGAACCCTTGATGATCTAATAAGATCCATTGTCAAATTGAAGAATCATTATTTGTAGTATCATTGTTAACTGTTTTAAAAGTTTAAAATATTAGATGAATGAATTGTTTATTATTTAAATATTCTAACAAATTTATTATGAAATTCGAAAATGATAAAGTCATAATTTGAAGTTGTTAACTGGCCAATGATCATGTCACTACCTTTCTGATGACGATTGTTTAACAGTATATGGGGAAACTGAAAAGAAACATCATTCTCTGAAAGTCAGAGAATCGGATGATGTAATTTGTGAAATATGAGACGGGGTTTCTTTTTTAAAAGTGGTATTCTATTCTTTGTTGGTTTACATCAACAGGTGCTACTTAATAAAGTCAATGAGCTGGCGTCAAGCGGCGGCTTGAAGTTCATATCACGTCACTAAACCAATTTTGCGTGACCAAGGTTGCCAAAATGGTGGTTGATGATCTTCGGAATCATGGCTGATGGAGTCATAGACGTTTTTAAAAATTATGCGACGATGTACTTAACTCATAGTCGGTCCGGCGTGGCCTATGTTATTGCGAGGAAGTGCCAATCAATGTATTTATTTAAGAACAATGATTGCACATTTTTGAAAAACTTCTAGGACTCTACTGATTAAATATAAACATTTAGAACTCAATCGACCTGCCAATGTTACGTGTAGTACTTCCATTGTACTAAGCTCTTGATTGGATAGGAAGTTCGAGACGTTTTGTCGACCTCATTTCTATCCGATTTTGTGGTAGTCATGGAAGGGACCAATTTTTTTCAGATCAATATGTTGATTGGTGGGTTACA
Organism: Eucalyptus pauciflora; assembly: GCA_007663325.1. Classification (NCBI taxonomy): domain Eukaryota; kingdom Viridiplantae; phylum Streptophyta; class Magnoliopsida; order Myrtales; family Myrtaceae; genus Eucalyptus; species Eucalyptus pauciflora. The sequence continues at coordinate 53,379 of VMYD01000385.1, forward strand.
TAGATAGACATTGCAGATATTTTTATCTAACTAAGGATGAATATAATTGATGTTCATCTAAGGAAAACTAGCAATCATAAATCTAGTTAACACGACCCGTTAAAGAAAACGAAAAAAAAGTGAGAGGAAGCGTAATTAATTTTGAGAAATGATTGAGACACAATATTTAATATACTGTAAGAATAACAGTTTGTTCTGAACTACAAAAAACTAAAATAATTATAAATTATTGTGAAGTCAATTTCTTTAAGAATTTGTGGCTCATAATAAAATATTATTGTTATATTAGTCTAAGACTATTATGCTAGCAAATACCATTAATTTTTGGAAAATAAGAATGTGATGACGCCTTTACTCTCGGCAAAAAAACACAAAAAGTACCAAAATTTAGAAAAGTGACACTTAAGTGTTTGGTTTTTCTTAAATATGGGATACCTAAATACCAAGTCTGGCGAGCCCCATTGGAAATCCTATGTGGCAATTTTTTATTATTATGGCTTGTCTTCGTGGCTTCGCCAAAGAGTTAACTTAGCAAAGAATTGTCAAAACGTCGTTTTGGCATGGATTTGAATTTTAATATAAATATTAATTAAATTAAATTTTAAGCCAAATTGAAAAAAAAAAGACAGTTATAGACGGTTGCAAAACGGCTAGGGTTGAGCCCTCGCCGTTGCCTCCTTGCCATTGTTGGGAAGGGCTAGGGCTTGGCAACCTTGGCCAACCCTTCCCCCACCGTCACCAGCCTTTCTTGGCGACGGTAGGGAGGCGACGGCTAGGGCTCAACCTTTGCCTTCTACCTCCTCCTCCTTTTATTTTTTCTTTTAATATAAATATTTTAATTATGTAATAGTTATATTAATATTCAAATAAGAGGCAAAACCATCTTAGTTTTTTCTTTAAATTTAGTTTTAAATTTAATTCAATTAATATTTATGTTAATTATCTACCCACGTCAATAGCAAAATAATGTTGTTTTGCACTTTCCTCGTCGGAAAATTATCACGTCAGTATTTTGGCAGGATTTTCTCATCGTTGGTACTTAATTGATTCATTTTGCTATGATTTTGGTATTTAAGTGTTACTTTTTTAACTTTTGGCATTTAAGTATCTCCTAGTGCCAAATTTGGCACTCCAGAGGTTCGGGTTTTTTTTACTCTCTTATGAGTAACAATGTTGTCTCCACCACGTATTTTCCCTAAGAAAAGTCACCAATCTTATTCGATGGGTTTGCTAGCCCACCAAGTAAGATTTCTTAAATTAGAAAAAAACAATATATTAGCCAAAATAATGATAAGAAAATAAACAAATAAAAAAGGAACTTATTAGCATCATCCCATTTAAAATATTTTTATAGTAAGGGTCTATTTGTTTCGCGGAAAATGACTTTCGGGAAAACTTTTTCCGGATTTTACAGCGTTCGCTTCACAAAAAATGAACTAGTCAAGGAAAATATTTTCCATCATTGGAAAAAACAACCTTTAAAAGTGAGGAAAGTATTTTCCACTTCTGAGAAGTGGAAAATATTTTCTATAACTTCTTCCATCTTGCTTCTTTTTACCAATACACTTTCATTTTATTTTTATGCTTTTTATTTTTATTTTTTTTTAAATCGAGTTTTTAATTTCTTTTCTTTTCTTTCTTTCCTTTTCATCTTCTTCTTTGGCCTTGGCTGGTTGCCAGCCATGGTGGCGGTCGGTGACTGGTCGCAAGCTAGCTCGAGCCTTGCCCTAGGCCAGTGAGAGCTCTGCCTCGCTAGAGGTTCGCCGGGCTCTGGCGAGCCACGAGCTTGTCAGATTTGGCGGCGGAGCTCGGGCTCCCGATCTAGGCGAGCCCAAGCTTCGCCGTCGGATCTGGCGAGTGGGTGGAGCTCGAGCCTCGCCTAAACTTGCTAGATCTAGCGACTGGGTCTTGGTCAGCCACTGAGCAGTTGTCCATCATCAGGGATGCGGTGGCGGAGGAATGAGGAGGAAGAAGGAGGAAGGAGGAAGGAAAATAAAAAGGAAAAAAATAAAAAGAAAGAAAAAATAAAAAAGTATTAAAAATTTTGATTTTTTTTAAAATACAAATAATTAAAAATTCATTTTTTTAAAAAATATAAAAAATAAAACTAATTTTTTGGTCAAATTCAATTTTTGATAATTTTTCCTAAACAATTAAATTAGCTAACGAATGATGAAAAATATTTCCCTCTCAAAGTTTAGGTTTCGGCCGAATACCGGAAAATAGAGTCATTTTCCTAGAAAATGACTTCTAGGAAAATATTTTCTGGAAACATGATATTTTTCCCGAAACGAATGTACCCTAAGTGTAAAAAAGAATGATTTAAACATTGTTATTTCAAGAGAATATAAATTTAGGATCACTAGCCACGGCACCTATGCAAGATATTTTTCACACCTATAGTCGTGAATGAAAAATATCTATGATCTATTGAAACGAACACGGTCATCAAAATTGAACTTAAATATTTTATACCACCAACGTTAAAACTCCATAAGTATATAGAGGGATGACTACTAATATTATACGTCAAGTAACATTTATCTTTGCGCAATTTAAGTCAAAAGAGATCGACAACCTAGAAGTCAAATGTCTGGCTATCTAGAAGTCTATCGAACACTCGTAACTACATGAAGCGGTTAAATTTTTCAGTACACACCACCTTTATAATATTTAAATGGAAGGATTTTTAATTTTATGCATGCAAATTCGTCACACAGCACTAATTGAAAGTCCACGGCATGTGTTATCCATGTGTAAGATATTTACAATTAATTTTTGTATTAATTGCTATATAGCTATTTTTCTTATATTTGGAGCGATATTCACCCTTTAAATACAAATTTATGCTCTCTCTCAACATTTTATTTTCCTTTCGGTTGTTCAATTCCATGAACATGAAACATGAGATCCATATTGCACCATTACTAAAGAGAAGTAACGGTGCCGTAAGGCTCTAAGTATTCAATGCTAATATCAAATAGAATACATATTTATTTAAAATACTCGTTACTAAGTAGGGCCAAGCATCTCTAAGTTGAGTGTACTTTTAGTTTTTCCCAATATAATATAACTGCTTGACTTCGTTAAAATACTTAATCAAAAATCAGTTTCATGTCAAATATAACATGATACTCTATGTCAATTTTCCCAACTAATGTACGTTGATAGAAGAATTACAAAAAAAGTCATAAACCTATTGCAATTTTGCCAATTCAGTCATAAATTTTTTTTTGGGGCTAATTTAGTCCTAAATCTTTTACAATTGTGCCAGTTTAGTCAATTCGGCCAAAATTGGCTGGCCAGCGTTGACGTAGACGCCGGCCGGCAAAAGTTGACATGGCAATTTTTATTTTTATTTATAAATTTTTTAAATAATTTTTAAATTTTTTGAATTTTTTGAATTTTTTGAATTTTTTGAATTTTTTGAATTTTTTGAATTTTTTGAATTTTTTGAATTTTTTGAATTTTTTGAATTTTTTGAATTTTTTAATTCTTTTTTTCTTTTTTTTTTCCACCTTCTCCTTCCTTTGGCTGGTCGGCGCTGGCCAGAGGCGAGGGGTGACGAGGTCATCCTCGCCGGCCATTGGCGAAGGTGAGCCTCGCCCAGCGACCGCGAGGCCGCCGTCACCAGATCTAGCGAGGCTTGGGCTCGCCCAGCCAAGGCGACGGTCGACCTCATCGGTGGCTGGCGAGGCTTTGCCTCACCCAGCCATAGCGAGGTCAAGCCTCGCTGGCCACCGGTGAGGTCGATCCTCGCCTTGGATCTGGCGAGGCCTCGCCTAGTGACGGCGAGGTTGGCCTCGTTGGCCCTCGCCTTTGGCCGGCGCCACCAGAGAAAGGAGAAGTGGATGGACAGCCACGTTAGCCTTTGCCGAATAGCCATTGCCAACTGGCGTTCACGTCAACGCCGGCCGGCCAATTTTGGCCGAATGGACTAAACTGGCATAATTGTAAAAGGTTTAGGACTAAATTGGCCAAAAAAAAAATAGTTTATGACTGAATTAGTACAATTGCAATAGGTTTAGGACTTTTTTGGTAATTCAACCCCACATTGACATCCAAATTTTCAATTAAGGGACTGTACATACATTTCATAAGAAAACTAAGGATTGAATTCATCAATGCCGATAAAATTTAGACGAGAAAAGTACAAAAAAAGGTTATAAATATATTGTATTAGTACAAATTCAATTATAAACCTTATAATTGGACCAATTAAATCATAAACATTTTGCATTTATACCAATTGAGTCAATCCAATGGATTTTGGCTTGAAATCACTGACATAAATGCTGGCCATCATATATGGTACGATTGGCATGACGTGGACAAATTTTGCAAATTTTTGATATTTTTTTGATTATTATTATTTTTCCATTGTAGCCGGTGAGGGTCATGGCCCTCGTCTAGGCCATGGGTGGCCTCGAGTGAGGGCCGTCAAGCCCTCACCCAGGCTGTGATGGCCGAGCCCTAGCGGTGACTTTTATAATTTTTCTTTAAATTTTTTCCTTTTCTTTTCTTTGCGGCAAGCACTTGCGACCAATGCTTATCGTAGAATAGGGAAAAAAAAATCGAAGAATTTAAAACAAATGAAAAAACCCATCGATTGTGTCATGTAGGACGATCTATGTTGATTAGAGCCACATCAACAATTTCTAGTCTAAATTGACTAAAAAGACTACATTGGAAAATAATCTTTTAAGATTAAATTAGGAAAATTGGAAGGTTTAAAATTGAATTGGTGGACGTACAATAGAAGCGGGATTTTATATTTTTGTTGCTTTACTTTTCTTTCCCTTGCATCTACTAGCCAAATAGAATCTGTTCGCTTTTAATATTAGTTTAAATAAGTTCGCCACTAACTTTTAGATCACGTTAAGCATTTCCGGCAAGGTGGTAATTTTAAATTCATACAATTTGACAAAGCACCACATGCCGCAAGATAAAAGCGTATATTTTTATCATCGACTTTTTTCACCTTCTTGAATACAACTAACGGAGTTAAATGGAAGCCTGGCGTTTCACTTTTCAGTTTCCCCTCGATGCTTTTTCCATTGTTGACCATACATAAGAAAGAGTAGCTTCAATTAGGAATGTGCAAAGGAACCAAAAACTACCCCGGAATCGGACCAGACTGGCCTAGAATGGTGATTCCTATGGGGACCGGTTTGGTTCCCGATTCCAATTTAATGGAACTGGTGAGTATTGGTCCGGTTATTGATTCTAGGCATGGAACTGTCTACCTATCTACCTAGACTAGACACACACACACTAATTACTTAATTATTTTGTAGTTTTTTGACCAATATATAAAAAGGATGGGACCGATTGGAGATGTTCATAATGTTGCGGTGTTTTGTCGTCATAACACAAAATTAAGAGTCAATGGCTAGTTTTAAGAGCACAATAATCAGATCTCTCCTTAGCCATCTTGGCAATTAAATTAGATTGATGTTGAAAAGAAGATGGATTAAGCGATTAGTATTTTAACTGCCGTGGAGGTTAGGACTTCTAATGTAGAGTTTAATTCTCCATATGTTCTTGTTGTCGGGGAACCCTAAGAGGACCACACCATAAACTTCAAAGAAATTAAGTGCCTAGCAAATTAGTATTGGCTATTTGTTTCGCCCCATAGTTTTCAATCTTTAATCAAAATCAATAGCTCACATTTTAACACAAATTTAAGGACGTACAAGCTTTGGTTAGAAACTAAGCTCACCATTATATTAATTGAGGAATATAATGTTGTGGGGATTGGGGACTAGTTCCTTGGACCCACCCAGGAATCGGACCCGACCGATAATCCAGTTCTTGAGTGGATTCATGAAACCAATCGGTCCTTAGTAAATAGTTCCAAGTTCCTATGTGAGAATTGCTCATCTGGATCATGCTCATTCCTAGCTTCAATGCCACTCTCTCCCTCACCTACTCACTTTTTATTCCAACTTTCAAGCTTTTGCTTCTTTGCTTTTAGTGAACTTTATACTTATTTTTATGCGATTACCTAAAAATAAATTCTTTTTTTTTTTGTGCTTGGTAAACAATTATTGACATGACAAACACGATATATCAGTGCACTATATAAAAATATAACTTAATCTCAACACAATCTTAACATATTTTGATTCACGTTAATAGTATATGTCTAAATATGTATTATATTTATATATTTTGCACTTAATTTTGCTTTTATCCGATGTGCAGTTTGTAATTAGTTCTTGAAGTGAAATTGACAAAGTATGTTCCGTAGCAACTGCATTGGTGTCAAAATCATATATGCTGATCCTATGTTAGTTTGATGTCTTTCAAGTCATCTATATACTTCCAAACTTAACAAATAAAAACACTGTGATTTTTTTTTTCCAACTTTTAGCTTGCTTCATCCAATCTGATGTAATTAATCAATTTAAATAAGTAGTGTCTCAAAATTTTAATGATCCCTCAATTATTAATTTTTTTTAAATTAAAAGAAAAAAATTACATTCAATGTATACCCACTCATCTCACCAATTTAGATAAGGAGTACGTTTTAATGATCGATCATTAAAAATTATTAAACATCCTCTGGCATACAATAAATATGTGAGTACATTACATATCTATGATTTAATCCTCTCCAAATGCTTGGTAAAGATAGTTCATGGTACATCTTTTAATCTTAGAAAAGATTTGGCTGAAATAATTGTGGGGAGAATTACCAAAAAGTCCTAAATCTTTTGCAGTTGTGACAATTCAGTCATAAAACTTATTTTTTTTGGCCAATTGAGTTCTAAACCTTTTACAATTATGCTACTTCAGTCCTTCCGGCCAAAATTGACTGGCTGGCGCTGATGTGGCTGCTGGCCACACATTTTTTAATAATATTTTAATTTTTTGAATTATTTTTTGAATTTTTAAATCTTTTTTACCCCTCTCTCTCTTGCCAGTCGTTGGACTAAAGCAACTAGGGCGAGCTCGCCTCGCCATCGCTGGGTGAGGGCGAGCTCGCCTAGCCATTGGCGGGGCAAATCCTCGCTGGATTTGTAGTGGTTGGGCGAGCTCATGCTTGCCCAACGATGATAAGGCAAGCTCATCGGCTACCTTAGTTTGGTGACCCGTGAAGGCTCGCCGATCGCCAAAGCCAAAGGAAGAAGGAGGCCAAAGCCAAAGGAAGAAGGAGGGAGAAAGAGGAAGGAGGAGGGAGGGGAAAAAAAGAGAGAAAAATGTAAAAAAGATTAAAAAATTAATAAAATAATTGAGAAAAAAATATTATTAAAAAATCTGTCACAGGCGTCGGCCGGCCAATTTTGATTGAAAGGACGGAACTGGCATAATTGTAAAAGGTTTAGGACTCGATTTATTAAAAAAATAAGTTTAGAACTGAATTGGTATAACTGCAAAAAGTTTAAGACTTTTTTTTTGTAATTTCCCCAATAATTGTGTGTGGTACTATTCTCATTGTGCCGGAAGGCACGAGTTTATTACTAGTTTGGAACTAAATTGACACAATTGTAAAAAATTTAAGACTTTTTTGATAATTTCCCTAATAGTTGTGTGTGGTACTATTCTCGTTGTGCTGGTAGGCACGAGTTTATTACTAGTTCTAAATAAAAATTCATGGCTATGTACTCTAGGCAGTACTCGAGATCGTTCTTCATCTATTGAAGAAGATTATCACTTATCTTTTGTTTATCTTCTTAATTACAAGCGGTGGAACATTCTTTGTGGGCAGATATGTGCTTGGATGGTTGGACGATTAAACCCTAAGTTGCAAACCCGAAACACTAACCAAACTTCATGATTTGCTTGAACTCCAAAAATTAGCTAATATTTTATATTTAATAAAACCCTATTGCGACCTAATCTCGTGTCAAAATCCTAGCCCTCCAATCTGCGAATTCAATTCGGGGCTGTACTCCTCCCTGTGTTATCCGAAAAGAACCAAAATCCTACTCAAACAACATCGCTTTTGGTTAAAAGTTTATGGCGTCTTCTGTCTTAAAGATATAAGTTTGTGCCTTTTTTTTTTTTTTTCGAATCATTTCAAAACTGGGTGTTATTTTTGTCTTGACTATACAAGTCCATGCTTTCTTTGGCATTGTTGGCCGTCAGATATTTGGAACACATTTCGCAAGCAAATTGTTTTCTAGAAATTAATACATGCAAGGTTGCATGAGCAGGAATACTTGTAATCGAGTATGATGAAATCAAGAGAGGAAAAAATATATTCGCATGTGGTCTTCCTTGTGTTCCTGTTGCTTTGCCTTCCGTAATGCTAGTACTCGCATTCAGTGTTTTCCGTCTCTTTTTAATATAAGCAACTTCATAAAGTTAACGATTCGTTTTTAGAATTAGAACAGATATATAATAATTTGGCTAAAGATGGAAAGAAATTTCACGTCTGGAACAATTCTTTTGGAAAGCACCAAAAGAGTACGTAAAACCCAGTTAACTAGGTCAATCCAAGAAGAGCATTCTGTCGAGATGTGAAGAATTTCAAAATGAAAGCATATCATTAATTGGGAACCACTTTTTTAGTCAAGAAGGCATGATATATTTACATTGACTTTTCCTTTATTCTCAACGAACATAACAAACTATTGTATGCACACAAAGTTTGAAACAAGAGGACATAATTTGATCAATTACGAATCAAGGAATTCGATCTGATTCTAGTCAAGATCAGGGGGACTCCATATTGGGGATGAATAATGAACGAAGGAATAGGGGCATGCTTGTAAGAAGGAGACAGCTGCACTTTGAAACTCTGTAAAATCAAGGTCAGAGCTACTTTGGCTTCAAGGAAAGTAAAGTTTTGGCCAATGCAAGTTCTAGGGCCCGAACCGAAAGGGAAAAAGCAGAGCTTATTCTTGGTTGATTTTGAGACTCCCTCAGAGAATCTGTCCGGATTGAACTCTTTGGCATCATCACCCCAAATCTCTGGATCATGGTGGATCAGGATAATGGGCACAACAAGCAAAACTCCTGGAGGTATTTGTATATCTCCCAACTTGGTTTTCTTGTGAACTGTTCTCATCGTCATAAATACAGGCGGATATAACCTAAGCACCTCATTCAGTATCATGCTTACCTGCATATAAATCAATTTGTAGTCAGTTTGTTTTTGTCCAAAAAAGACATTAACAATGCAACTATCAAATTAATTAAAACTAAATATCATTCATGTGATCCGTGTTGTAACTTCGAATGAGGAGGCATGATCCATGTGTCTCACTTCTGTCACTAGCGGAACCTAACTTGAGTAACTATTGCCTAAATACTCATTTTTTACTTTTGGTTTGGGGGAAGTACAGCAACTAGATTTCGGGGCAGGTGGTTCCTTCATTTCTCGTTTGTAATTTCTTTTTTCTTTTTGGCAAAAACCTATTATCTGATGTGAGTTTTCAGTTTCAGGAATGTATGTCTTGAAAGCGAGATGAACATCAGCCTATAACACGAGAAAAATCCTTACAATTTTTAGTCGGCTCAACCCATCGAAATCAGGTTTGTTGTTGCCAAAAACTCGCAGAACTTCCTCTCTTGCTCTGTCTTGCCAGTCTTGGTACTTGCTCAACAAAATCAGAGTCCAGGTCAGCAAAACAGAAGTCGCCTCTTGACCCGCTAGGTTGAACGCTTTGCACTCTTGAATCACATCCTCTATGCTCATACCCTTTTGATGCCCGGATTCTTGAATTTCTTTCATGTTTGATTTTAGCAACAGTCCCAACAGATCGTCTTTATCTACTCCTTCCTTCATTGCCTTCTCTCTTTTGGTCACTACGTCTTCCAAAAATCCTCTTACTTTGTGGTCAATTTCTTTCATCCTCTTCCTTAGTTTGGTCGGCAAGAGGCTGCATTTTTTTTTTTTTTTAACACAAGTCAACTTGAAGATGAAACTTTATACATTAATTTGGTTTCCACAGCTTTGTGTCTTGCAACATAAGTACACTCAATCATTTTCATTAATTCTTATGAGTTTAGAAACTGGAAAACAGCAATCGTGAGGACAATTCGATCAAATATTTGCCTTATTAAAAATTGTTTTGACAGGAAAGAAATTGCAGTAAGCGCAATATACTATCTTGCAATCGCAATCCAACCCCTATCCATGATTTGCAGGAAGAAAATTGTCTTCAGAAACTTTTCAATCCTTGTGTGGCAAGATGCTTTAAGATTGGTGCATGATTTGCAAAATCACAAGAAAATGGTGGAAGGTTTAAACTGACTTCATGGATAAGGATTGAGGAAGTCACTGAAGTCTGTTACTCTTTTTTCTTGTTATATGCTTTTGTAACAGTAAAAGATCTCGGGATAAATTGTTGCTATATTAATCTCGAACTGACCTCCAGCCGGGGATAAATGCGAATTGAAGAACTTTGTATGTGAGGCTCATTTGTTCTTGTTGAAGGAGGATGATGCTCTTGGCTTGGTTGTAGTTACCACCGAAAGCAGCTCTATAGAAAACATCACCACTCAAATGTTGAAGGTGAGTCCACACATCCACTTCACCAGCCAAACATTGCTTCTCCCATCCCCTAATCATCTCCTCACAACTTGAACATGTTGCTGTCACTACATTCTGTAAGTTTTCAACAGTTAAAAAGCTATAGAGTAAGTAATTTTTAGTTATTAGATTTTCATGGACTACGAGTTTCATGTGCTGTTACAATAAAATGCGATGGGATTATTAATTATTTTAAGTTCCCTTAGATGTTTCATCTGGTCAGGAAACTTTTAGCAACGAGCAGTAATACCTTCAACTTCTCATAGTGAAAAGCCGGGTTGATGATCTTTCTATGTTTGGCCCATTTCTCACCCTCAATCTCTATAAGCCCCGATATAAAGAGATCTCCAATGGCCTTGGGATGGGGCTTTTCAAACTCGTTGATCCGTGAAAATATTTCTTTCAACATGTCTGAGTCCATGATGTTCAATACAGGCGTTGGCCCAAACCATGTAAAGCAAAGCTTCCCTGCAATAACCATTTTTTACAAACTACATAAACAATCTAGGCGTCAAATGACTACCGGATCCCATATATCACCAATTTCTGTACGTCAGGTGCTTAAACTAGCAGATAAATTGTAAGTAACCCACTTGAAACCCATGTAGCAGATCAATTTGCATGCGAAAATGAGCAATAACGTAGCTTTCCGATGGTAGCTGACTACATAGCTGCCATTAACATGTCATGTTACTTTGCCCCTGAAAACAACATTCAATGTTGAAAAAAACAGCCTTATGTCAGGATATGGTCTACTCGTTTTTCAGGAATATATCTCGATTAAACTGCTGAAAAGAAACCATGAGTACATTCTTTAGCGGGTTTTTAGCTAACAACTCCACCTTCTAGTGAGTTGAAATTGTAGATTGTCTTTTACCTGGAAATCGAGTTTGTCAAATCAACAATATAATATCATTGGCTACAAAAATTGGACTGTTTCTCGACTTTGATGGCATGCGTACCATATTTCTTGATGGACTGATGAAAGAAAGGGAGAACGCGAGGCACGATGTCGTTGGAGAAAGAAGTACTGGATTGAGATTGCGCTTGCTTGGTCATTCTCAAGTTGTCTCTCAGGTCTTGAAACGAAAGCCGATAAGCAGTTCCATTTAGACCTTGTCGTCTCAGACATCTTTCTAGCTGCTTCGGCTTCAACCAAAACAAACAGAGTAATTTCCGTGCGCAAGTGAAGAAGGTGATCAGAACAAGGGAGAGAACAATCGAATAAGCCAAGGACATTTCCATATTCTACGTCAAACATGCGATGAACTTGTCTTCTTTCTGTGAGTCGAAATATATAGTACTCTTGGGGAGCCGAAAAATAGACAGAGGCATAGACAAGGAAATAAAAAAAGGGAAAAAAACATTGACGTACATGAGTCATCCAAGAAACAATCTTTTGCGTAGATGTTGAAAGAAAAATTGCGTAGATGTAGAAAGTAAAATTTCGTAAATTTTGAAAGAAAGCAATCTTATTCCTTTTTTATATCAATTAATGATCCATTACCTGTGCAGCGACGCACCTGTCCACCGGTGCGTGTTTGAGTCTCTCTCTCTCTCTATATAAATAAAGCTCATGGGAGTCACGTTTGACACGTTCGCGTGCGACCTTTAACTAGTAATTTTATTTTCAGGGTCTGTCTAGAATATTCAAACTCAAATGCACTTAAATCTCAGCTACCAGAATTTCAACAACATAATAATATACCCAAGGCACTAAATTATTAATACTAATTGTAACATGAATATCCCGAAACCATCAATGAACATAATCAAGCACAAATTTGATCGAGGCGACTAAAACTTGAGGGAATCGATCTCGACGTGCGGAAATTAACTTACGTAGCATAAACAGGCAGTAATTCACTTGCCTCAGGTGTTGGACGAGCAGTGACTGTGGTTCGGCGAGCTCTCGGACTCCCGGGCTGCAATGGTCCGAGTTGAGGCCCGGCACCAGCGGTCGATGGCGTGAGCTGCGACGTTTTGCAAGACGTGGTGCTCGCGTGCACAGTGAACGAACGCAGAAGGAGGGGCGGGTGTGACGGAGATTTCAGAGGGGGATTGAGCGAGGCTGGTAAACGTGAAAAGAAGGCGGCTTCGATCCCCTCATAGTTTGGTCACCCCTCCTCGTGTTGCTGTCCATCTTCAAGCGGTGAAGTGGTTGATGGGTCTTCAGCAATTCACGCCAAGTTGGAGGAGTACGTGTGCGTGAGTGGTGGACCGAAGTGGCGAGAAAAAGGAGCGACTGCTTGCTGACCGTTCACTCCTCTTCTTCGGCAGTGGAATTGTGGGCCAGTTGGGGGAAACGTGGCGCCTTTCGGAAAAGTTGCGTTGCTGTAGCGCGGTGATGAGGCTGAGGTGGTGGTGACCGTTGCGGTGGTGACTTGGTTAGGCCGAGTGACTTGGAGGTGTGGCAAATCACTCGGCTAGCTGAGGTGTCATGATTGGTGACAGAGATGAGTTAAAGTGCAAATCCTTGTGGTGATGTGGTTGGCGTGATCCAATGGCAAGTTTGATGACGTGGCAATGGCTACGAATTGCTTGAGGCTCATGATTCCGTCGAGTGAAAATCCAGATGTCAGGTCGAGTGAAAATCCAGATGTCAGGTTCTTTGATTGTCGAAGGCTTGAAGGACCTGTGTGGGAGGTGAATAAGCTTTAGAATGAGGGTTTGATAAAGTTTGGATGGGCTAGTATATGGCGAAGAAGATGAAGGTGTAAATATGTTTGGAAGGACCGGTGTGTAGAAGGTGAACAATCAATTCAACGACAATGAAATTAGCGAGAAGCGTGAAAAGACTAGAGAGACCCTTTGCAGAAGCAGCTCTTGCTAGAAATGATGTAGGAGGTGTGATGAGTTATGAAGCACCGACACTCTCCAAGAGCTTTCGTATTGTGTCGGACACTTCGACACATGTTCGACACTCTCCGACATTCTGTCAACCTGATCAACTTTTTTGACACTCTCCGATACTCGACTCGGAATTCTAATATACGAATTTCCGACACGTGATTCCGATATCGAGATCAATTTTAAAAATTCAATAAATGAGAGGTGAAAATGTGTGTGTGTGTGTGTGAAAAAATAAAACATGATAATAAAAGTAATAAATGGAAAAAGAAGAAAAACCTAATCTTTTCTTCTCTTCTGACTCTCACTTCCCGTGATACAAATTCACCCCTTAAGTTATTTTCTCCTCTTCCAACATATTAAACATGCGAGTTCAGAATATGGATGACTTGTTTTTTCTCTAAGTTTTATAAATCATTGAAATATAGTTGAATTTGTCAAATTGAAATAACGAATGATATTAATAAATGACAGATTAATGTTTTTAGTGTATATTTGTTCTAGGATTATTTATTTATTTATTTATTTATGAATTTAATTCATATTAATTTGATTGAAATAATCATAAAAATGATAATTTATGATGTATATATAAAAATATATATTTAATATACAACGTGTCGAAATTCTATGTTTTTTGAGAAACGACATGTCGGCGTGTCGTGTCGTGTCATGTCGTGTGTCGCGTGTTAGTGTCGGTGCTATTTAGGTGATGAGTGCCCCTACAGCCCTCGGAAAAAGAAGGCTCAAGGCCCTTTCCAAATTGATTTGAGTTCACATTCGTGTTTAACGGCTAGCTCTGAAAGTCATTGAGAGCAACCTGGAGAAGATCAAAGCAATTTTCCATTTTTGTGAAAGCAAATCGGTGAGTTGAATGGACTGTACAAGCAGAAGGCTCTAGTTCAAAATTATTCGGATTTATTTGGGGGAATATAAAAGAATTTGTCATCTGAAAGTCAGAATCAGTCTGAGGTAATTAGTATTCTTTCCGGTGTATGAGTGGAGGTTTCTTTTTGAAGTGTTCTTGTATTTATCATTGTTATTCTTTATTGATTTGCATCACCAGGTTCTACTTAATAAATTAATTTTCTTGATTTGATATCAAGTGGAGGATTTCATTAAGTTAAGATAACATGAACTAAATCAAATCTACGTGAATCAGGTGGTCGAAAATTAATAGCAGATAATCTTCATTTAATTGTCAGAATCATGGCCGATGCAGATTTGAGGAGGAAGAGAATTTTTTTTTTTTGGTAAGGAAATTAACATAAACACTTATTTTTGGTCAAATGAGCCATACGTTTTTTTTGAATTATGCAATGGAGTCCTTAACTCATTTCGATTGCGAAAATGTGTCATTCAACGGCGGGAGAAAGCTTGTCGCTATTAAGCTTTGTATGTTTCATGGAAAATGAATGAATTGAAAAATATTTTCTTGAAAATGATCGATTATATCTCTTATAAAAAATAAATTAATAGAAAATATTTTCATTGCCTATGAAATATTTGAACATAAATTATTGTGTAGAAAAACAGGGTAATGCAATATTATTCTAATATATGTTCAAAGAGATTATGCAACAAATTGTTTATACGGTATATCTTCCTAAAACAATAACTATATTACTTAAAGTTAGGCCCGATTTGTGCTCAATCTTGAAATTGGCTTATAACCAGCTGGTTTGGTTCCAAGTTGGCTCCTAAGGGAATTGGAAACCGACTCTAAGAGGGCTGATTCTAGGTTCATGATCTAGAAATTACTTATTTTGAAACTGATTACCCTTGGTATATCCAAGGCTTGCATGTTGACCTAAAAAACAAGGTCAACACTACTAGTGCGATTGGCAGATCTCTATGGACCTTATACATTCTTTAAGAGCGTGAAAGCTTCAATTCGATGACTAATATGGGTTTAGGAAGTTTCATTCACTTTCATTGCCATTAAAATGTTATTCTCAAAGTCTTTAGCAATGAAATGATTGCATTATTTTGTGAGGATACACGTGTGAGTTGTGTTAGAAAAATCCCATATCAGAGATTGATGTGTTGTAGAGTGGTTAATATATTTTAGTTGGCTCATAACTCTTTGATTTAAGTTTTTAAGTGAAGGTGGGTTCAATTAAATATATTGACGGGCTTAGATTTGGACTCTCTCTTGGCGATCTCCCCAAGTGAAGGTATTGGGCTTTTGTTGCGCGCTCCCAACACATATCTAATAAAAGAGATAAATCAACTAAATTTATCATGTGGGAGGATTACCAAAAAAGTCCTAAACCTATAATTC
The DNA here is from genome assembly GCA_007663325.1 of Eucalyptus pauciflora. Taxonomy (NCBI): domain Eukaryota; kingdom Viridiplantae; phylum Streptophyta; class Magnoliopsida; order Myrtales; family Myrtaceae; genus Eucalyptus; species Eucalyptus pauciflora. The sequence goes on from VMYD01000385.1 coordinate 68,999, forward strand.
AATCCTAATTTTTTTTTTGGCCGATTCAATTCTAAACCTTTTACAATTATACCAATTCAATACATCTAGCCAAATTTGACTAGTTAATGCTGACATAGCAATTTTTTAATAATCATTTTTTATTAATTTTCGAATTTTTTAATTTTCTTTTTTGTCTTCTTCCTCTTTGACTTCATTTCTTACCCCGCAATAGCCAACGAATGACAAGGGTCACGGACCTCGCCCACCCTTGTCAGTGGCCTCGCCCAGATTTGTGTGAGACCTAGGGTAGTAGGCAAGGCGGCTAGAGGCTAGCCTTGCCCTACCCTTGCCACGGGCAAAGGCGGCCACGCCTGTGGCTGGTGAGGCCATGGCAATAGGTGACGGAATCGATTCAGTGGACGACTTGAGGGTTGACGAGGAGGAGGACAAGGAGGAGGGCGACGAAGAGGGGCTCAAAGTTGAAAGCGAGCTTGGTGTTGGATGACTGCTACTCCTTGAGCTGCAGGTTGTGGTAGCACTTGGAGTAGAGGTCCCGTGTCGCGAGGCTCTTGAAGAAGCCACAAATTTTCATGCAGAGGTGCGGAGCTTGGCACCGGTGATCTTTCGCCATCTTTTCTTTTTCCGGGACCTGTCAAACGCTCACATCGAAATCGAAGCGATTTTCAAAGACCCGACGATCACAATCTCAAACACGTGCGAAACCCACAAATCAAAAACCCAGCAAATAGATCTAGATCTACCCATCTAAGGGTCCTCTCTTTCCTCCAACCACACCAAATTGAAATTATTGTCGCCGAAAACCTTAGGAAGTCAACCAAAGTAGAACCGACACCGACATGCGATACGACATGGCACAGCACGCCAATACATCATTTCTAAAAAAATAGAGAATTTTGATACGTTGGGATGCGTTGTGTACTAAATATATATTTTTGTATATACACGATAAATTATCATTTTTATGATTATTTTGATCAAATTAATTCGATTCAAATTTACAAATAAATAATAAATAAAAAAAGAGCTTAGAATGAATTTATACTAAAAACATTAATCCATGATTTGTTAATATTATTCATTGTTTCAATATGACGAATTCAATTCCATTCCAATAATGAATAAACTTGGAGGAAAAGTAAAAAAAGAAAAAAGAGCAATCCACATTGTAAACTCTCGTGTTAGAGTGTGTCGGAAGTGAAGAGATAAAAACAAACTTGCGGGATGAATTATGTGCCACGAGAAGTAAGAGTCAGAAGAGAAGAGAAGACTAGGTTTTTATTATTTCCCCATTTATTATTTTTTTAATTTTTTACATATTTATAATTTGACCCCTCATTTATTAAAAAAAATTAAAATTGATCCCATGCGTATTGGAATTACATGTTGGAATTCCGAACTCACGTGTTGGAGAGTATCAAGAGAGTTGATCAAGTGGATACGTGTCAAAATGTCTGACACAACACAAAGGCTCCCAAAGAGTGTTGGTATTTCCTAGACGAAAATTGGCCTTGCCCAGATCTGGGTAGTCTCGCTTAGGGGTGAGGCTGCCGATGAGGGCTTCGTGACCCTCGCCCAAGAAGAAGGATAAGAAGAAGAAGAAGATATAATTATAATAGGTTTGAATTGACATAATTATAAAAGGTTTATGACTGAATTTGTTAAAAAATATTTAGGACTAAATTGTCACAATTATAATAGGTTTAAGATTTTTTTGGTAATTCTCCCCATTTAAATGGGGAAGATAACTAAGGGTGATATCATGGGAGATAGAAGTAAGGTATTTGAGAGAATATCAATGCATTATATATAAAATTCTCTTATCCTTTGTTTTCCTGAAGTTGTCAATGCCTTCAGGCTCAAGTGAGCGGTGATGCTATTAATAGAATAACTTAGTTAAGATCTGGAGATGCACTAATCAGCATCGTGAACTGCGTGCGTTCTATTCTACTAATGCACTTTCTTATTATAATACGCCGTGTATGTTCTTTTCTTTTCATAATATTTTCCAGAATGATGTTGCCATATCAATCATTTAGGTAATTTAATGGCAACGAGTATCATGTTAATTTCTTGTGACATTTGGTGTTGTTTCTCCAATTGAAATTTCTTGTGCACGCCCATAATCTCTGTTGAAGTTCTCGTTTTTGAGTAGTTTTTCGAATTTTCGGGTTATCATATCGATATTTTTATCGCTGTCTTCATTTGGCTCTGTCTTCTTTGAGGTAATTAGCCTCAAGAGATAACGATTTCTTTAACAAATAGAACATATCAAGATACGATAAAATTCGTTATCGTCTTAAGTAAAATATAACATGTTGATTGCCTCAGTGTTTGATTGTATTAGGATTCGTTTGTTTTGTAGAAATTTAATATTGAGAAAATAATTTCGTATAAATGGTCACATGCATTACTTAAAATAATTAGTTAATAAAAAATATTTTAATTATCGACAATAATTTTTGTCTAAACATATTCGCGGAGGATAAAAATATTTTTTATTCATTCATTTTTGTAAGCAATATAAGTGATTATTTTTAGGATAATATTTTACAAATTATCCATTCTCCAAGAAACAAATGCACCCCTAATTCCACGTCGTATGCACTCAATCAATTTTCATTTGAAGGAACAATTGTTACACTTTCGGTCTTCCTAGATAGATGAGGACCCTTAATAATACACGGCCACAATTCGTAATCTTGAGATTGAATAAAAATTCTTTTCGGATGACAAAGATGGCCTAGCAATACATTGACCTTCGGCTAGAGAAGTGCCAACCATGTGATGTCAGGACCTTTAGCTCGAAAAAGTCAAATAAACACAGAAAATATCAAGCAAGAATTCATCGAGCAGCCGCTCTGACACCAATCGTTAGCCCAAATATGTAGAATATGGTCAATATCAAATGTTTATGCACGAATGTGAGTTAGACAAATTATAAAATGTGTGACACGCATATAAATAAGGGCAACCATATTTATAGAAAATCGGTGTTTACTCCACTCTCCAATATCGTTGGGGAGTAGACTGAAAAGCGTAAATGAGAGTTTCCTACCTCCTTAAAACTAAGGGCAACCATATTTATAGAAAACAATCAACTAGCTATTAGATACAGTTTTATTGGAAAAATTGCCAATTCAATCCTAAACCTATTATAATAGTCATTCTAGCTAATTGTCATTGAAAATCATAGACATAGTGATCTACAAATTGTCAACGTATCATGTAAAATAGCGGACAATGACTATATGCTATGGTAATTATTTTTTGTGACAATTGGCTAGATAGACTAAATTGAAATTTTGCGTGAAAATTTAGGATTACATTAATAAAATTGAAAAGTTGAGAATTGAATCAATATTTATATAATAGATTTAGGATTGCTTGGATAATTACTTACGTTTCGAAAGGTTAGAAATTTGACCATGAGCCTTCGGAGTGTCCTTCCATAAAAGTCCCGACACCTACTGAGTTAGGTTGGGCTGACAAATTTTAAATTTAAAATGCGGGTGTGGGGTGTCCAACCTTGTTCTTCTGGGCTAAGATGGTCTTGAAATGCTGTAAAAGAATACTTAGATACAACAAATATAATTTCAATTTTTTTTGTCATTCTTACTTTATTTCTACTCTAACTCTCTCTCTTAAACTTTTGTTTTGTCTCCATACAGGGCGTGAAAGTCAAAACCCACCTAAAAAAAACTTCCCCACCCCAACCTCCTTGAGAAGGTGGGGATTTGAATCCCCCACCTCCTCCTTCCCACATCACTAGGGCAAACCTTTGTAATTAAATAAAATTATATTTAAGTGGTTTTTATGATATCAAAAACCAAATAAGGGTGATTAACATCGAATGGTTACAAACGATGCATTTACCGAAGGATGCTTAGAAAAATTATGAGCTACCTTCCTCTACAAAACATCAAAGATTTTATGACCACATTACATGGTGTGATTTCATCAAAAGGAAGTAAGGATTTTGTTCAGGCTCTGGAAGGGAATTTGAAGTTTGCTACTTCTAAGGATTGAGGAAGTCAAACTGAAGTTTGCTACTTCTATTTCTTGTCATATGCTTTTGAAACAGTTAAAGATCTCAGGATAATATATTGCTGAATCATTTTTGACTTACCTCCATCCGGGAATAAACACGAACTGAAGAATCTTGTTAGTGAGGCCAATTTGTTCTTGTTGAAGGGGGAGGATGCTCTTGACTTGGTTGTAGGTCACACCGAAAGCAGCTCTACAGAGTACGTCACCTGTCAAATGCTGAAGTTCAGGCCAAACATCCACTTCGCCTGCCAAACTTTGCTTTTTCCATCCCTTAATCATCTCCTCGCAACTTGAACATGTTGCAGTCACTACAAACTGTCATTATTCAACAATTAAAAAGCTAAATCAGTTTAATGTACGGAGTTCTTTATGATTAATTATTTTAAGTTCCATTAGATGTTGCGGCTGGTCAAGAAACTATTAGCTGCGAGCAGTAATACCTTCAACTTCTCATAGTGAAAAGCCGGGTTGATGATCTTTCTATGTTTGACCCATTTCTCACCCTCAATCATGATGAGCCCCGATGCTAAGAGATCTCCCATGGCCTTGGGATGTGGCTTTTCAAACTCATTGATCCTTGAAAATATTTCCTTCAACATGTCTGAGTCCATGATGGTCAATGCAGGCGTTGGCCCAAACCATGTAAAGCAAAGCTTCCCTGCATTAAATATTTTTTTACAGAGATACTATATGAAGGTGTCAAATGGCTACCATATTACATATACTACCCATTTCTATATGTCCGGTGCTTGAAGTAGCAGATACATTATAAGTACCCAAGATTTGAAATCCATCTAGCAGATTGATTTGCACGAGAAAATGAGCATTTTTGGTAGCCTTCCGACCGTCGGTTACTTCATAGCCGTCATTCAGATTTCATGCGACTTTTCCTAAAAGCAACACTCAATGTTGTAAAATCTCCATTATAGCAGGATTTGGTCGACTTGCTTTCCGTGAATATATCTATAATAAAGTGTTGAAAAGACACCATAAATATATATTCTGTAGCAAATTTTTAGCTAAAAATTACAGCTTCTAGTGAGTTGAAATTTCATATTGTTTTATACTCAGGAAAATTAGTTTGTTGAATCATTGATATTATACCTATGGCTAATAAGTTCAACTGTATCTCAAATTTGATGGAATGTGTACCGTATTTCTTGATGGAGCGATGAAAGAAAGGGAGCAAACGGGGAGCAACGTCATTTGAGAAAGGAGTAATCGGTTGAGATTGAGCTTGCTTGCTCATTCTCATGTTGTCTCTCAGGTCTTGAAACAGAAGACTGTAAGAGGTTCCATTTAGACCTTGCTGTCTCAGACATCTTTCTAGCTTCTTCGGCCTCAACCAAAACAAACACAGTAATTTCCATGCACAAGTGAAGAAGGTGATCAGAACAAGGGAGAGGACGACCGAATAAGCTGAGGGCAATTCCATACTCAACGCTATAACATATGACACGCTTGTCTAGCTCCTGTGAGAGGAAATAAATAGGACCCTAGGGGAGCAGAAAGACATGATTGACAAAAGAATCCGTTGACTTGCTTTTCGTAGGGAAGAGTCTCCATCCAGTATGTTTCTTAGTTTCTAAATATCACATCTTTTTTACATTACATTTTAAGGGCTTCGTTGACTTGTTACCTGTCCCACGCATGAGCTTTAGAATAAAATTTAAAACTAAGCGGTATGACGTTTGTATTTCCAATCTACGGCCCTTCTTTTCGAATTATTTCAATGCACCACGAAAACCATTGGTCAACCCCATTCCTTGGCCAAAAGGAAAACTACACGTGCCAAAAGAACTCGAAGTGACCACGCAAAGTGCGTCACATTGAAGGTGGGTGTTAACTTATATGTTGCTTTGAGGGTAGATCTTACTCGTCTAATATGGGACTTTCAACATGTTACATTTCAGGATTGGTAAAATGGACAAGTTACTCGTGGCAGTAAGATGTTGAAATTGTTGGTAAATTTCAAAACTTGTTGGTAGCATTAGGTGACTGGCAACTTCTTGGCTTGGTAATTTACCAACAACGTACGGGGTGTATCAATGTCAAATCAATAGTTATCCCATGCTTGTATGGCGAAAATTGAACTTCACAGGAAAAGAAGTTTCAGAGTAAGCAATTTTTAGGGAAGAATGCTATGATTTTCCAATGTTTGAGGTGGTCTTTGTAAGTAAAGTGAAGTCTTATTTCACATGTTTGTTACCGAGAAACTGTAAAATCTAATTTTTAGGAATGAAACCCCGAGCTCAATACTAGGAAACTTTTAAAGCTAGTCTCAAGAAGTAGTTTTCTTTATTAAGGAAACTTGAGATTGATAGGAAGCCAAATAGGGAAGAATCAAGCTGAGCGACACTACAACATAAAAAAGGCATACATGACTGGTTAATGTTATGTGATTTCTCGGATGAGTTTTTGGGTAAAAATACACGTTTGATGATCATAAAATATTTTTGTTCTTAAAATAAAAAAAAATTATTTAATAATAATACAAAATTTCTCCTTTTCGAGTGATGGTGGAAGGTTGGAGGCTGATGTCGTCCAGTGTGCAGCGGGCAGCGATGGGCGGCGAGCAGTGACAAGAGTGGACAATGAGAATAGTTTTTATTTTCACTTTTGTTTCAGAAATAGAATAGCTAAAAATAGAAAAAATGGAAAAATAGAATGATTATCAAACGCGCCCTAAATTCTCGTATCTCATTGTATCATATTATGTTATTAGGAAAATCATTGGAAAACAAACATTGCTATCACACATGTCATGACCTTTTTGTTCTTCGGAATGATTCCATGATCTCTAGGAGATACTCTTTCTCTTTACAATCTTTCACTATTAAATCAAAACGCAATAAATTTCAACCGTACAAATATATTTTGACTTGAATGAGTGTGATATCTTAATTTTTATATTTTACTCAGAGGTATCTTTCGGTACCATGTATGCACCGGGAAACGAAGTAGCAAGCAAAAGATTCAACGTAATCGACGATTGATTAATGTGGGGGAGCTATGGTGTAATTGATCCAGCGAGGAATGGATAGGGTTCTTCTGCTCTTGGTCAGGAAGCACAAAAGAAGGGGAAGGCCGGAATGTGGAGGGGACGCTTTTTTCTGCAGTTGGAGTTGTCCAACCGAGGCACGTCCGCCTGCGACTGGTCCGTCCTTGAAAAGCCTTCGAAAATCTTTGATCCTACAGAGAGAGAGAGAGAGAGAGAGAGAGAGAGAGAGAGAGAGAGGAATCTTGCTAGACCGAGAGAGGGAGAGTGAGAGAGACAGAAAGCTTTTCCCAAGTTTTTTTTTTCTTTTTATTATTATGAGCAGAACTGAAGTGGGGAAACGAGAACTGATGTGATTTGAACTGAAGTGGGGAAAAGAGAAGGATTCGAGACTTGTGGGCGTCAGTGGGAGAGTTGGAGGGGCATACTGCTTTGCTAGTGTTCTAGAAGAGCAGGAATTGTTGCTGTTGCGGGAAACTTTGGTAGCGCATGATAACGTTTATATTCCTCTGAATTTCTGTTCTTTTGTTTTCTGAAACAAAAAAAAAACAATAGAAATCCGTTTGGTAACGTCAAGTTGTTTTTCTATTCTCCGGAATAAAAAGTTAGCCCATGAATAAATTTGAAGCAGAAACGAGAAACAAAAAAAAATTGATTCTTGTTCTCGAGAACAATTTCTAGAAATAAGCCAATTTTTTTTTTCTTTTATTCCTCTCTCGTGCCGTAGCCACCTCCAACCGCCTGGAGCCACCGCCACCGACGCCGGTAGAGGTGTCAAACGGGTGGGTCAGGTCGAGTTTGGATCGGGTCATTAATGGGTCGACCCAAATTGACCCATTAACCCATTTATGACCCATTTAAGCTTAATGTAAATTTTTCGATCCATACCTAATTCGACCCATTTAATAATATATTTTCATATTTAACCAAATTTAGAAAAAAATATATTCCTATATATATTTTTTAAGATTATATTACTAAAATACTTCCAAGCTCGTTGGATCTGGCGAGGCTCAAGCCTCACCCGACGCCGGCGAGCTCGAGCTCGCCTGACGTCGGCGAGCTCGAGGCTCGCCTGACGTCGGCGAGCTCGAGGCTCGCCTGGCCAATCGTCGGCCATCACCGTGTCAGCGACTGGAGGAAGAAGAAAGAAAAAAAAGGAAAGAAAAAAGAAAAAAGAAAGAAAAATAAAAGAAAAATAAAAAAATAATTCTAATTTCGGTTTTTTTTTTATAATATTTTTGTAAAGTTAAAGAGAAAAGAGAGAGATTGTGAGATTTTGGATGAAAATAAATGGACCCATTTTTAATGAGTTGATTTATGGGTCTTAAATTGGTACATAGCTGACCTATTTAAGATCCATATATCTCAGTCTTAACTCATTAAAACCCATTATAGGTGCTTAGGAAATAAGGCTTGACCCATTAATGACCCATTTAAACATAAATGGGTCAATGACCCATTTTGACACCTCTAGCTGCTGGCCACCACCGCCGTTGGTCGCCGGCCGCCGCCGCCACCGATCGTCGCTGGCCGTCGTTACCGGTTGGCAATCAGCGATCCGTGAGCAAGAATAAAAAATGAATAAATACAAAAAAGAAACTATTGCGTTACCAAACGCATTTCTATTCTTTTTCTATTCATTTTCTATTCCAAGAGTAGAAATTTTGTGTAGTTACCAAACACGTTTTTTTACTTAGAAATTGTTCCCCATAATAGAAATAGAAAAAAAAAAACTATTTCTGAAAAAAAAACTCTTCTCCAGTCAAGAAGCATTGTCATGTGCAGCCTTTGTAACCCGTAACCCACTTGATTTTATTCTTGGAGTTCAACAAAAAAAATGATATTGACAATGCCAAAATTGTTGTAAGGTACCCACTTTGCCGTCGGAATTTTTCATCAGAATTTTTCAAAGGATTATATGAGTTCCACAACTTTCAAAAAATAATTGCTTAAGTGACTTTGACAACTTAGATCGTCGAAAACCTTGACATGTCATTACTTTAATAACGAAAGCTCACCGGCATCACTTAAATTGACGCTTTTATAAAGTTTTGACACTAAAGCCATCATTCATAATGTTTTGGTATTATCTTGACCGTTCTTAATTTTTTGGCACTAACATAACGTGTTAGTAAATTTTAGAGAATGATATAGCACCTTGTGACACTTTTATTATGTAAATGCATAACACCATTTGTTGCGGAAAGCAAGTGATCGAATAATAAAATAGACATAACAAAAAAATAAATCAGATACCAGATTTATGTGTTTTTGTCATAGAGACCTACGTTCATAGAGAGAACAGTAATGAATTCTACTATATATCAAACAATACAACAGATATTATAATCACATTTGAGTTACTCAAACACTCTCCATATTTCTCAATTCTAGAGATGTCAAACAGGTGGGTCGGGTCGGGTTTGGGTCAGGTCATTAATGGGTCGACCCAAATTGACCCATTAACTAATTTATGACCCATTTAAGTTTAATGTAAATTTTCTTACCCATACCCGACTCGACCCATACCCAACCCATATTAAAAAACTTATTCCTATGTTTTTTTCAAAGATTATATTACTAAAATACTTCCAAGCTTATTTCTTATATATATTATTTTTTTTAAAATAGTATTGCTAAAATAGTTTTATACAACACAAATTTACTGGACAAATTTTATAATTTTTAAAATAATTATTTTTAAAAATATTATTTTAATTATTATTTTTTATTTTTTAAAATAAATTTTTAATTATTTTTCTTTTTCTTTTTAAAATATACTTTTTCTTTTTCTTTATCTTTGGCTGGCCGCCGGCCGTGACGAATGGCCGGCGGCCGGCCACAGGCAAGCCTCGAGCTCGCCCGGCTCGTTGACGCCGGCGAGCTCGAGGCTCGCCGGATCGACGAGGCTCAAGCCTCGCCTGACGCCAGCAAGGCCTTCGCCTCGCCAGATCCGGCGAGCTCAAGGCTTGCCCGTGTCGGGCGAGCCTGAGCTCGCCCCTTGCCGGATCGGGCGAGGCTCGAGCCTCGCCTGATCTGGCGAGCTTGAGGCTCGCCGGCGTCGGGCGAGCTCGAGCTCGCCCCTCGCCGGGCATCAGGAAGGCGGAGGCCTCGCCAGATTCGGCTAGGGGCGAGCTCGAGGCTTGCCTGGCCGGTCACCGGCCATAACCATGCTAGCGACTGGAGGAAGAAGAAAGAAAAAAAAAAGGAAAGAAAAAAGAAAAAAGAAAAGGAAATTAAAATAAAAAAATAATTATAATTTTGGTTTTTATAAAAAAAAAAAAAAGAGAGAAGAGAAATGTTGTGAGGTCTTGAGTGAAAATAAATGGGTTCATTTTAATGGTTTGATAAATGGGTCTTAAATGGGTCGGAGAGCTGACCCATTTAAGACCCATATATCTCAGTCTTGACCCATTAAAATCTATTATGAATGCTTTAGGAAGTAAGGCTTGACCCATTAATGACCCATTTTGGCACCTCTACGAGTCAATTCCAATTACACCTACTAACTCACGCAATGTTTGGTCCCATATTTCCTCACAATATAATCTTTTACCACAAGAATTTAATCAACTTTAACACCAATTCTTCTTAAAATTCACGAACAAGAACAACTGAGTTTTCAAGCACTCGATAAACAGCGCTTCAAGACCACGTCTCACAGCCGAGTTGGATAACATATATATTTCCAAAAAAAATACGCCCAGCGGCCGAATAAGAAAGAACATCCATATAATAGATACGGTTCACCAAGTCCACGTTGGACTTTCCATTATTTCTAATTCTCCTTGGCCGACTTGTATAACACTGGATAATTTCCACGGGTTTCAAGACAACACTTTATCTAATACAAACTCCAAGCTAACACCACTTTCCATTATTGACCGCATCTTTAAAACGAAAATAATATCCATAATCTTTAACATGCCATTAAACGAAAATAATTCAATTAAGATAAAGTCGTTTAATGAGCTCAAACTCGAGACATATTTTAACATAATTGATACTTAAGTTTTGAAGGGGCATAAAAATTCGTTTTCAACTTATTCACCCCTCACCTCTCGGTTTACATAACTTGAATCTCAAGATTAGCAATGCCAAAAGAGCAAGGCCAGCCAGGGCATGGCACGACTCGTTTCTGCGACAGGCCAAGCGGTGTTGTGGCCGGTTGGCCCCTAACCATTTGTAACCTAACCTCCACCCTAATATAATTTGTTAGGCTTGAGGCGGGCTCAAAGCACAACGCAATTCGTGCTCGGGCACGACCTGCGTGGTCATGCTCGGGCTAGCCAACTAGGCAAGCCCTAGTAAAGAATATTTCTTACTTTCCTAACTGATTTTGGTGAATTTTGCAAATAATTTGCCATGTGCAACCAAACTCAATGGCTATAAATCATTATATTGTGGGTAACTCGCTAACAACTGAGCAAGCCCACAGGCGAAATTTAAAGCGGTCGATCCTTCTCAAGTGAAAAGCAGCCGATATTCTACTGGAATTTGAAAGTGGTAGAACCATTATTTCAAGTTACCAGCTGGTAAAATTTGCTCACTTGTCAAGTTGAAGAGCACTTGATAATCCAATATGGAATTCGAAAGGGATGAATCATGTCGCTACCTTTCTGAAACCTAACCGGGATCAACAGGTAATCAGAATTCGTCATCCGATAGTCAGAGATTCATCTGACTTTTGTGATGTGCCTGACGACTCTTCTTTTCTAACGCGCGCCATAGGTATTCTTTACCGGTTTGCATCAACATCTGCTATTTAATAAAGTCATTTTTTTTTTTTTTTGGGTTGACATCAAGCGGAAGCTTTCATGTAGTTCACCTCACATAAACTAAATCAAAATTCTGCGTGAATGAGGTCGCCAAATCAGTAGTAGATAATCTTCGGGATAATGGATGATGCAGTCATCGACGTCGTTTTTAAAATTATGCGACGAAGTCCTTGACTCATTCAGTCCGGCGTGGGCTTATGTTATTTCAATGAAGTGTCAGTCAATGTATTTGTTTAAGAACAGTGATTGCACATTTTTTAAAAACTTCTAAAACTCTATTGATTAAATTTAAACATTTAAAACTCAATTGGCCAGCCGATGCCATGCATAGGACTTCCATTGTACTTAAGGTTCCGTTCGTTTCGTGGAAAATGGAAAATAGTTTCCGGGAAAACATTTTCTGGATTTTCCGTGGTTCGTTTCACGGAAAATGAATTCATTGGGGAAAATGTTTTTCGTGAAAGGAAAAAGGTCTTCTAAATTAGGGGAAAATGTTTTCCACTTTTGAAAAGTGAAAATTTTTATCCTCACTTGACCTCTCTTATCTCACACCTCTACAAATCCTCGATTCCTCCTCCCCTTTCTTCTTTTTCTTTTATTTTTTTTATTCAAAATATTTTTTTTCTTTTGTAATTCGAACTATTTTTTATTTTTATTTTCTATTTCTTTTCTTTTCCTTTTTTTTTTCTTTTTCTTTTCTTTGTTTCTCATCTTCTTCTTTCTTGGCGAGTCGTCGGCCGTCGCCAGGCAAACCTCGAGCTTGTCGATCTCAAGCTCTCACTCGTTGATCTGGCGAGCCTCAAGCTTGACGCTCACGCTCACCAATCTGCTAAGCGGCAAGCCTCGTGCTCGTCGGCGAGCTCGAGGCTCGCCGGTGGCCAATTGCGGGCCATCGCCGGCCCGCAACCAACCAAGAAAGAAGGAGATGGAAAACAAAGAAAAAAAAATTAAGAATAGATTTTAAAATTTTAAAATAATTAAAAATCAAATTTAAAAAAAAAAACATATGAAAAGTCCATTTTAAAAAATAAAATAAATGAAAAAGAGTATATGAAGGAAAATATTTTCTTTACCAAACAGCAAAACATATTTTCCAATTCATTTTCAGGTTTCATTGGAACACCGGAAAATAATTACATTTTCCTGGAAAATATTTTCTAGAAACGCCACATTTTCTGCGAAACGAACGGAGCCTAAGTCTAGGATTGGATAAGGAAGTTCGGGATAGGTTGTCATCCTCACTTCTATCCAATTATGTGGTAGTCATGGAAGGGACCTATTTTTTTTTGTCTAATCAATATTTTGATTGATGGGTTACATAGATAGACATCACATATAATTAAATCTAACTAAAGATGAATATGGTTGATGTTCATCTGAAGGAAAAGTAGCAATCAAAAGTCTGCTTAAAATGAGCCATCAAAGAAAGCGGAAAACAAAAGTGAGGATGGGAAATTAATTTTTGGAAAATGAGAGTGTGACGGCGCCTTTACTCTCCTATGAATGACGGTATTGTCTCCACCACATATTTTCCCTCAGAAAATCACCAATCCTATTTGATGGGTTTACTAGCCCACCAAGTAGGATTTCTTAAATGAGAAAAAAAAAATATATTAGCCAAAATAAAGATGACCAAATGAAAAAGAAACTTATTAGCATCGTCCCGTGTAAAATATTCTTACATTGTGTAAAAAAGAACGATTTAAACATTTTTATTTGAAGACAAGATAAATTTAGGATCACTAGCAACAACACCGGTGAAAAATATTGTTCACATTTGTAATCGTGAATGAAAATTATCCATGATTTAGTAAAATGAACATAGTTATCAAAGTTAAAATTCAGATATTTTATACCGCCAACGTTAAAAATCATGAGTATATAGAGGGATTACTACTAATACTGTACGTCAAGTAACATTTATTTTTGTGCAATCAAAGTCAAAAGAGACCAATAACTCAGGATTCAAAATGTTCGGCAATCTGGAAGGCCATGAGACACTTGTAAATTACACGAAGTAGTTAATTGATTAAGTAAACACCACGTATGGCCAATTGACTCTGATTCAAAACATTTGGTATATAATCAGTGAAATTTGAATAGAGTATTTTCGATTTCTAAGTTGAAAATTCCCCAATGCCGTGACCACTTTAACTATGGGGAAGAAAGACTAATTTGTATTACGATGTTCAAATGGAAGAATTTATAACGTCATATATGCAAACACGTCACAAAACACTAATTGAAAGTCTATGTATAAGATGTTTACAAATTTTCTTTTCTGTTAATTGTTGTATAGTCACTTTTGTTATTTTTGAAAGATACTCGCCATTAAAATAAAAATCAACGCCCTCTCTCAACCTCTTTTTTTTTCCTTCCGGTTGTTCAATGCATAAACAATGAAACAGGAGATCCATTGTACCATTACTAAAGAGAAGTAACAGTGCCGTTAGGCTAGCAATATTATTAGTTTTTCAATGCTAAAATCAAGCAGAATACCTCTTTATTTAAAATACTCATTACTAACTAGGGCCAAGCATCTCTAAGTTGAAAGCACTTCTAGTTTCTCCCAATATAATATGACTAGTTGACTTCATTTAAATACCTAATCGAAAATCCATTTCGTGTATAATATAACTATGACAATCTATGTCAAATTTCCCAACTAATGTGTGTTGACATCTAGATTTTCATCTGAGGGACTGCACATGCATTTTAACAAGAACGCTAGAAATTGAGCTCGTCAATAACGATAGAATTTCAAACCCTAACAAAAAAAAAAAATTTGATCTTGCATTGGCGTTGCTAGCTGTTTTCTTTGCATTTAAACAGCAGGGACATTTGTACTTAGATACAGTGCATGAACATCAACTGAAGCACGGACCAGTCACGAATCTCCTCGAAGTAGCGCGAACCAGTATTGTGGAATGACGCCTGAGCTCATTCGAGCTCTCAATAGCGAGCCAGACCCGTTGCCATGGACTTGGCCACGTCTATTTTGGCCGGAATGAAGTTTCACCAGTATGCCACGTGATGTTCCCAATATGGAAACATATCCAGATTAGGCGAGTAAGGCCCGAATGAGTCCGAATCCCTTTCATTAGACTCGGCCACATCCCATTTGGCCAGTCTTATGTTCCTGCACGAATTTCTGGTATTCTGAATATGGAAATAAACCAAAAAAGGGAGGTAAACTAAGGCGATCATTGGTCAAATTCGTCCAAGCGAAGAGGGACAAAGGTGTAGCTTCAGTTACACTACTTCTAGAAGATAGCATGGCCGGCCATTCAATGGTACTTTTGCTGGTGATCTGCTCATTTTTTTTTTTTGTCGGTCCTACTATATTTCTATTATAACTCTCACTCTCAGACTTTTGTCATGACTCCTTGCAGGGCATGGGAGTCGAAACCCACATCTGAAACTATATCTTTCCCACCCAACCCCCTCGAGAAGGTGGGGATTCGAATCCCCTACCTCCCCCTTCTATGTTGGAAGAGTGGCCACTGGGGCAAACCCCAGTGGTTATCTACTCATGTTGAATCAGTGAATAAGGCGGCACATAGAGCTGACCGATCCTTTGCACACGCGGCACTAATAATCTTGGCCAATAAGTAAAGGAATTGGCCGGCGACACACGCATGGAAAGTGAAGGTAGCCAGCTAAGGAAGGAGGAAAAGTCGAACATCCTTGCCTTGTGAATGACCTCATTGATGGTTTTATTTATTTATGTTGATGGGCCTTAGAAGGCCCGTCCGCCCATGTTGGGCCTAAAAGCCCAGCCCGCAAGATAAGGGCCCATGTATGAAGGGTTGAGATGTCAAGAGGTGTTACGTTGAGGGGTTATGACTTTTGGGGGAACGTATAACGTTGAAGAGTTACGTCTCCTGGATGAGACGTATTTAAGAGAGAAAAGAAAAGAGAGGAACGTACATTTTCAACGTACGTGAGTTTTTACTCCCTCTCTCCCTCCTAAAAGCCTAAGAGAACAGTATCCCAAAAGAGACGGATTTTTCTCCCCTTCAAGGCGATAATACATCATCGGATAGAACGGAATCAATTTTTCTTCCTCAAATCAACGTTGGTGTTTAGTCTGTGGAAACAAGGTACATTTGATTATGTGATGTGCCTTAGGATCGGTGATTCATGTTTTACTGGGCTTGCTTCCGCTTCATTGTTTCTTTTGGGGATTCGATTCTGTGTCGAATCACTGTTTTGGAAATTCCGTTTTTCCCAACACTCATAATCTCGGCAATTTAGAGGGACAGATATTGGCAAAATCACACTAGGATTTCTGAAAATTTCAGAGCAAAAAAGTTCCGAGAAAGTGAACATAGATTCGGCAATGAAAATGCAAAAGGGGGAAGGGAACCACGCACATATCAGAATCATTTAATAGTTAGTAAAAACATAGAAGGGACGGCATCTTAACATGAAATATAATAAATTAGCCAGAAGTTTAGGCAGTATAACCAGTCCTAAAGAAGTTATATGATCAGCCTTTTGGGGGCGACAGCACTTACTCGCCCCTCCATGACTCCGTAGAGCCCATATTGGAAGACAACCAATGCAAGAGACTGAACAGTTGAGAATCCAATCGAGTTACTAATCATGCAGTATCATGCATGTTGCTGATGTCATGGGCATTAACTAATCACGTTGATGTGTTGGAGGTTTAAAATAATTCCGATAAGTTCCCAAATGAAAAATGTTTGGTGTTGATATTCGAAAATTATATATGCTATCTAAGGATGTCGTCTCCCTTGTGTTTCTATCGCTTTGAATTCAATCAAGTACAAGTACTTTTTTGTTTTTTTGGTCCAAAAAAAAAATTACTTGTACTTTTTTTTTTTGTCAGTCCTACTCTATTCCTATGCTACACTCACTCTCAGACTTTTGCTCTGCCTCTTACAGGGCGTGGGAGTCGAAACCCACTCTTGAAACTTACGCGTCCCCACCCCATCCTCCCCCCCCCAGAGAATGTGAGGATTTGAACCCCTTACCTCCCCCTTCCATGTTGGAAGGGTGGCCACTAAGGCAAATCCCAGTGGTTAAGTACTTGTACTTGATGCAGTGTTTTTTCCCCTTTTAATATATGATTAATACCATAAAAAAATCTGAAGATATGTATACTATAAGACCAATACTAGAAATTTTTTTGTGTTCCAAAAAATCATAAGTAATGCCCATTGTGATATTAATACTCAAACTTTATTTTGTGTTACAAAACCTCCAAACGATGCCCACTATAATATCAATACCCAAATTTTATTTCGTGTCATCAAAACTAACAAACATGTACTGATGTGACAAAAATACCTCCATCATTAATTCAAGTTTAGGGTATTGGTGACTGTTGACATTTAACTTTTTGGGGTTGATTTTTACCAAATTAAAA
Source organism: Eucalyptus pauciflora (assembly GCA_007663325.1). Lineage (NCBI taxonomy): Eukaryota > Viridiplantae > Streptophyta > Magnoliopsida > Myrtales > Myrtaceae > Eucalyptus > Eucalyptus pauciflora. The sequence goes on from VMYD01000385.1 coordinate 86,202, forward strand.
AATAAAAAATGGCATATAGTTTAGAAACATTTTATTTCTTTTTTTTTATTTTTTATTTTAGACCGCTAGTAAAGGGAGAATCTTTCACATATTATGTTCAGATTTTTTCACATATTCAAGTAATATACACTAGGGGGTGTATTTTGAGTGGCAATGATTTTTTTTTTTTTTTGGGATGGAATATGTAGAACATGCAAAAGAGAATATTGCACGAGCAAAATTGAAAACGAAATATACAATAAAGATTCAATTTTTTACCCTATAAAAGGTGTGATGGGGTACAAAAAAAGGGGTGCAAATTTTGAGAGCAAAAGGTGAAAGGTTGATTTTTTTTAGAGTAAAATTTCGAAAAAAGGTGAGAGAGAGAGAGAGAGAGAGAGAGAGAGAGAGAGATTTTTTCAAAAAAGAAAAAGAAAAAGGGCCCCCCCGAAACCCTAGCCGGACCCTTCGTCTTCCTCAGGGGTCCTCATCTGCGTCGGCACCGCATCATGCCGCGCCCTCACCGGCCTCCTTGCCGGTGTCGCCTCGACCAGCAACCGCGTTTGCCAGCCCCCCGTGAGCTGCACTGCCACACCGGTGCTGCATCTCCATCCGCAAGCCCCAGCGCCCGAACCTCGCGCCGTCCCAATGTTCCACCGCCACATCTTCGCCCGTGAGCCCCAGCGCCTGTCAACCCAGTAGATCGGTCCCGTCGCTTGCAACTCCCAAATCCAGTGATGATCTGACGTTTCCGCTGCCCTGCTGCCGAAGCCCTCCCGACACCTGAGCCAGTCGCCGATTCGTTGCGTGTCTCTGCCTCTGTCTAACCCGTAACGCTAGTCACGTCGTGCCGCCTCGTCCTCCTCCTCCACCCAACGCCAGGAGACCCAGACCCGTGACGCCAACCCGCTCACCGCTTGCTCGTCGCCGATGCCTGTTGAACCTTTGCCGAAGATCCACCGTTGACCACCCCGGTGATTCCCCCCAAAACCGATGACCAAGATTTTTTTTTTAAAAGAGAAAAAAAAAATTTATTAGCTATTTTTGCTTTACTTTATTAGGCAAGTTTAGGATTCACAACCGCGCCAGGGTTTTTTATTTCATCTATAAGGCTTTAGATGAAATAATTAATCAAGTGGGAATAAAATTGATATTTTGATCTTTAAGGCTTAAAATCAATTTATCGATTTTACTAGCGAAATATTATCCATTGATCTGAACGATGTGTGATGTTTTTTGAGTAATTTTTAATGGACTTGATTGCTTTATTTATCTTGACATATGTCTGAGTTAGAATATTGCATGTTTTAAGGTTATTTGCACATTTAGGGTGAACATTCTATTTATCATGAATATTCGAAATAAAAAAAAAATCAAATCAACCAATTTAGGTTGCTAGTTTTTTTTTTTTAACTTGGATTGCATGTTTAATTATTTGGCAATTATTAATTTCGAAATTAAAAAAGGAAAAAAGGAAAAACAACAAAAAAATCACCATGCATATGTCATTAGAATTGGGGCATCTTTCGTACGTCATTGCACATTAAGGTAAAATTGCATGTAATTTAATTCTAGATAATATTTTTAACTTATTATAAGTTTAGACATTAAATAAATTGCATTTTAGAATTACTTGGGTTAAGATAATATTTTAGTTTAAATTAGGACTTGGCTTGACCTAATTCCTAATGCAAATTGAATAGGATCTTAATCTGGTTAAATAATTTTCACATTTTACTTAATTACGAATTTCATGAAAAATACAAAAAAAAAATGTCTTAGAATAAATTAGTTTTCTTTTCTAGGATAAATTGCATTTTTAAGAAAAAAGAAAAAGAAAATATCATATGCATGTCATTAGGATCAGATTCATGAAATGCATGCCATTTAATGGTTGTTGCTAGGTCCATTCAATTAGAAATTGCATGTAATTAGAATTAGGTCATTTAGTTAATATTGCATTGAATATTGCATGATTTTCATTAAATAAGTGAAAAAGAAAAAAAATAATTGCGTGTTAATTAGAAATCATATCTAAGGTTGTTGATGTGAATTTTGATTTAACATTGCATATGCTTTTGTTGCTTTGAGGTAAGTTTAACAATTTATTCATTGGTTATCTAGGTGTTAAATCGGTGGATTGCGCACCCGCGTGATTGCCTCATATGTTAGGGATATAGATTTAAAATCAATTTAAGCTACCTGCAAAAAACACTTTTGAAAATAAAAGAATGGTACCGAAAGGGCATTAGAGAAATCTAGTGTAATCAAGTCCCCGTACCCAAAATCTCTGGTTCGTAGAAGTAAAATAATCCTCAAATTATTTTACTTAGGTATTTAACCGACCTATCGAAAATAAATTAGTGGCGAATCCTAATTAAAAATCAATTGCATGTTAAGAATTTGAACCTAAACAACGAATTGGTATGGGCTTGGGAGAGCCCAAGTTAAGTTTAAGCTTAGCAATCCATTAGCCAAACCCTAGGTGATTCACCGGAAAATTTGGTCGTGATAGCTTGGCGACTTCGCTAGGGACTTGAGTTAAAAGCTCTTAGTGGACTTAGGCCAATTTTCTCTTTTATTTTTAAAAAAATATTTTTGTTTGGTAGCAAGGATCCCAAGTACGTCCATAATATTTGAGGTGTTAAATGATTTTGTAGATTGGGAGGTATAAGGGGAAGTGTTTGCTAACCTCTATTTTGTAGGGAGGTGAATGAATGAATGGTTTAGTTTCATGTTGAAGTATTACTTGATGTAAAATTGTCGTGCATGCCTTGCATTCGCACTACACTATTGCACACACACAACCTACCGCCGGACTCGGGCCGCACCAGGACACTTAGGATGGTATTGAGTTGGATATGACTTCGACTGCGAGGCCGCATAGTAGAGGTTGCCCAACTCAATCCCGAAAGTTTTTTCTTGGTGTTAAGAATGTTTACATCTGCCCGCAAGGCTGCATCGCATTGGGGTATCATTTTTTACTGAGCCAGAGTTAGGAGGACTTGACTTAGTATGCAAGGCTGCAACTAAGTCATTCCACCCTTTTAGCTCCACCTTTCTTAGCCTTTTTAGTTAAAAATCGAACTCCACATTTCATGTGCTTGTCTATGTGGTTGCTTCAATTGTCTGGAAAAGTAAGTTTTCTGCCATTTACTCTTACAATTTACTTACTTCATTATGTTTTTGGTCGGTCCATAACATTAGGTTGGTCGAGTCCTGGTCTATAAACAATGGAAAAATCCAACATTGCAGATGCTTTCGTTGCTATGAGGTAAGTTCTGCAATTTATTCACTGTTTTATTTAAATGTTAAATTGGTGGTTTGCGCACCTGCATGATTACCTCACATGTTAAGGAAGTGAATTAAAATTAATTCAAGCTGCCTGCAAAATATTTTTTCGAAAAAAAAAAAAAAGAAAAAGAGAAAGGTACCGAAAGGGTATTAGTGAAAGCTAGTGTAATCAAGTCCCCGAACTTACAAATCTCTGGTTCGTAGGAGTAAACTAAATCTCCCGTTACTTTACTTGGGTTTCTAATCGACTCACCGAAAATAGATTAGTGGCGACTCCTTATTGAAAATCATTTGCATGTTAAGAACTTGAACTTAAGTCGCAAATTGGTATGGGATTGGAAGAGCCTGAGCTAAGTCTAGGCTTAGTATTCCATTAGCCAAATCCTAGATGGATCACCCGAAATTTTGGTCGTGACAGCTTGGCGAATTCGCTGGGGACTTGAGTTAAAGCTCTTAGTGGACTTAGGTCAATTTTCTCTTCTATTTAGAAAAAAAAATTGTTTGGCAGCGAGGATCCTAGGTACATCCCTAACGGGAAGTGATTGTTAACCCTTGCTTTGCAGGTTGGAGTTAGGAATGTATGGTTTATTTTTATGTTGAAGTGTTATTTGATATAAACTGTTATGCATGCCTTGCATTTGCACTACATTTTTGCACACACAACCAACCGCCGGACTTGGGCCGCATAGAATCATTTAAGATGGTATTGAGATGGATACTACTTCGACCGCATGTTCGCGGTATGAGTCGCCCATCTCAATCTCGAAATTTCTTTTTTGGTGTCAAGAGTACCCACCTCGATTCTCATGCCCGCGACCTGGGTCAGCTCTTTGACCAAGCCGAAGTCATGAGGACCTAACTTAATCCGCACGCCCATGGCTAGTCCGATCATCCTTGTAGCTTCACTTTACTAAGCCTGTCTAGAGTAGAAATCGAGCCTCACATCTCATGTATATGTCTATGTGGTTGCCATCGAGTTTCCTTGGTAAAGTAAGTCTTCTATCCCTAAACTATGCAATCTACTTACTTTGTCATACTTTTGGTCCATCCATGACAATCTAGGTCAATTATTAATTTAATTCATTTATCAATTAGGAATGAAATGAGGAAATTGCCATGCAATGAATCATTGGAACATAACAAAAAAAAAACTTTGGAGAATTTGTTTTCAATTCATGTCTTTATTGTTCTTATTAGGGAGTTTCAAATTTTGGTCTTTCATAATTCATCTCTAGGAAATTTGGTCATTGCTAAGGTGTCTATTTTTATCCCTTCTTGTACGAACTTTTCATGAATAAATGAAAAAAATCGATTAGATTATTGTCATGGATTGACTCTCTATTTATACCTTATGCTTACATGTTCCCGTTCATTTGAATTAGGTGATTATGGAGCGATCCCATTCACCCATCCGTACATGGTCGAAAGCTAAAAAGGCTAATCAAAACAAGTGAGAAATTGCGACTAGAAGAAAGCCAAGAGGCTTTTGAACCATCTCATTTTCCTAAGGACCAAGGAGGGTGAACTCAAGCACACATGATTCATGAGCATTACTTTCTTGGCCTGATGAGAAAACGTCTGAAAAGGGCACATCAGATGACAGATTGGGGGCATGACATATTTTGATAGTGACCAGATTGAGACAAAATCTCCACCCAAACCAAAATGGATATTCCATGTGCATTTACTCTGATGTTGCATTGTATCTTATTCATGCACGTTCTCTTGTGCAAGAGCAAAAGTAGATTTTCAGTCTTGATTGATAGGGACAATCCAAGGACATTCATCGCTAAGGCAATCCTTTTGTGGGGCAATTCACTGAATGAATACTTAAAATCATGCTTTGAGTGTGGTAAATTGTTTTTTTTTTTGAAGTCACAAAAGCTTTTCATGCTTAAAGTTGCTAGACTCTTTTGAAATGAGAATTTCCATAGTGATTTTACCTATTTAACTCACCAATTTCATGTGGAAATTTGTCAAGATGGACAATCCATTGGAGTGATACCAAATGCTTGAGCATACTAAATGAGATGTGTCAGGATGATAAAAGGCAAGCCATATTCTATACACAGTCCATTGCTTATATACTTGTGAGATTAGTGTAGAAAGTTCAATATCTACAAGATAAAGAGTTTTCTTGTGAAAGGTACAATGACCAAAATGATGAGGGGCAATTCATTTATCTATCTCAAATACTATAGGTGATCCATTGCTTAACTTCTTTGATCCCCATACACTTATGGAGATTTTTTTTCAAATTATCCCTGTCAAGAACCATCCCACATCGGGGCAAATGGGAGGTAAGATGGCATCATGAGGTAAGAAAAATGAAAATAAATTTGCTTGCTCTCATTTGTATCAATCTTCAAGTCGTGCTATTACATTGAATTCATGTGGTAATTTAAGTGCCTTAGGATGACGAAGAGTATTTCTTTCTCTATCCTACATACTTATATCCTTTACATAGCACACTTGAGCCTGTAATTTCATTTCTTCAAACCCAGTTGGTGATCATCCCCCACACTGGGATAATGCAAAAAACAATCGTTCAAAGAATATGGTCTGGAGTGCTGATAGAAGACGAAAACCTCCCAAAGGTCCAAGTGTTAAAAGCATCATATGGTCATTCCAAATGAATGAGAACTAGGGGCATGAAAAAGTGGTGTACCTGGTAAAAGCAAGGCCGATGCCCATAGATAAAAAAAAAAAAAAAGAGAGTCAAGATAAGGACTATCGGTTGTAAAAAGGTTGAATTTCCAATGGAGTAATACTCAAAGAACTCAAATGCTGAGTTTTTGAAATCAGTGGAGCACCTTATGAAGACAATCCCTAATGGTGAAAAGAAAACTGGTGGCAATGCCAAGATAATTATCAACTCTCACATTTTACACATTTTGAGCCTAATAATCATTTCGTTTCTCAACCCATGAACCTAGCCTACGTTACGTCCCTGACAAAGTCTCTTATGATTATGGCACTTGAATTAACGTAGGGATTCACATGTTTTAAGCATCGCTCGAAGAAATGCGAGTAATATTATTTCTTTCTCATTTTTGCAAGGTTCTTGACTTGTAAAACCCAGAGATGATTACATAATTATTATTTCAATAGCCTTGATTCAAAAAGTCCCATTTGTTAAGCCATTGACCAAGCTCACATTACGGTCCCTATTAAAGACCTCTCAGATTGGTAAGGTCGCACTGCTTGCAAGAATACTCGAACCCTTATTGGTATGATGATAGTGAGATGGAGTGATTCTCCTAAAATTGCCATTCTGAGAGTGAGTGAAAGTCTTTTCTAACTGAAAGTATCTCATTTAGTATTCTTAAAAAAAAATCCATGCCACTATCTTGGATGACAATTCTCTCATGTGGAAATTTAGAGTAATGCAAATATGATAAAGTCATTATGCATAAACCTTGATTAAATGGATGAAAACCCCACTGAACTTTGAAATGTGTATCCTAGTGTAGCTCAAATTGTCTACGTCTTTAGTGAATGCATATCAGTTTTTGCTCTAATCATGTGTGACAGGTAATATTTCATTGAAGACCGAGTAATACTTGACGTTCAAGTTGCTCCTTGAAGCCTTGAGATTCGGCGTTCTTTCGTAGGCCGAAGCCCTTTTCGTTGACCTGGCACGCTTCCGTAGCCTAGAGTCCTTTCATTGACCCGGCGTGTTTATGTAGCCTGGTGTCCTTTTCATCAATTCGGCGTGCTTTCGTAGCCCAAAACTCTTTTCACTGACCTGGCGTGCTTTCGTAGCTCAAGTCATTTCACTAACCCGGCTTGCTTTCGTAGCCCGGTGTCCATTTATATTGACCTAGCGTGCTTTCGTAGCCTAGAGTCCCTTTTATCGAATCGGCATGCTTCCGTAGCCCGAATTTCTTTTATCGACCAAGCGTGCTTTCGTAGCCCAAAGTCCCAAAATTTTGACATCTCAGTTTGGATTTAGATTTCTTAATTCTTTTCGTTGAACATTTCACTTTGGATGTGAATGTTTTTCGATCCTTCTCGTTATATCTTAGTCTGGATCAAGGTATTTCGGGTTTAAAAATTTTGACATCTCAGTCTGGATCCGGATGTCTTAATTATTTTTGTCTAAAACATGTTCTTTTGGATATGAATGTTTTTTCGACCTTCTCGTTATACCTTAGTCTAGATCTAGGTATTTCGAGCTTCAAAAATCATGACAACTAAATCTGGACCCGGATGTCTTGATTATTTTCGTCTAAACATTTCACTTTGGATGCGAATGTTTTTTTGACCTTTCTCATTATACCTTAGTCTGGATCTAGGTATTTCGAGTTCAAAATTTTTGACATTTCAATCTGGACCTAGATGTCTTAATTATTTTTGTCTAAACATTTCACTTTGGATGTGAATGTTTTTTTCGACCTTTCTCGTTATACCTTAGTTTGGATCTAGGTATTTTGAGCTTCAAAAATCATGACATCTCAGTCTAGACCCGAATGTCTTGATTATTTTCGTCTAAACATTTCACTTTGGATGTAAATGTTTTTTCGACCTTTCTTGTTATACCTTAGTCTGGATCTAGGTATTTCGAGCTTCAAAAATCATGACATCTCAGTCTGGACCCGGATGTCTTGATTATTTTCATTTAAATATTTCACTCTGGATGTGAATGTTTTTCAATATTTCTCGTTATACCTTAGTCTGGATCTAGGTATTTCAAGTTTAAAAAAAAATCTTAACATCTCAGTTTGGATCTGGATGTCTCAATTCTTTTCGTTGAACATTTCACTTTGGATGTGAATGTTCTTCTCAGTCTCAATGTCTCAATTATTACCTGTTAGACTCTTCAAGGAACCAGAGTGAAAACTAGGTACTTGTGGAATAAACGGGGATTTATCATATACCTCAAGATGCTCTACCGCACTCATTGATAAGTAACTATAGGTACGTTTTTTTTTTCCTTTCGCATCATGCCTTTGTATTAGCATTTTCATGCGTCATATAAATTGCATTTTTTAAAATGAAATTCATTTTCTGACAAAAAATCATTCAATGCATGTGCATGGTCAAAATTTAGGTCTCAATTTATCTTTGAAAGCAACCTCTATGAGCTCACCTTTAAAGAGGGGTGGCTATTGACACCTAAATTTTGGTGATCCATTTAGTCACTTATCGCATTAAAAATTAGGAGTTTATTTTTTCCCTGGAAAAATATTAATTGCATAGCATATAGATTTAAGTGCATTTATTTTTAATTTGCATAGCAAATGGCTTACCGGTTGCTTAATGGTGTCAATTAGAAGAAATCATTAGTGGAGCTCGTGCACGGCTAAGGTGTCGGCTGAAGCCCTCCCATTCTCGCTCGCCGCTCTCCTTTAAATTCTCTCTCTTGAATCTCGCTCCCTCTCGGGTTCCCTCTCTTTTTGGTTTCCCGTATGAATGTCCTCTAGCCAACGAACATTTTTTTTCTCATATTTCCTTCCTCAGTGTGTTAGAAATTTTGCGGAAAACTAAAATCCTGATAATTATGATCAAATGAGGAGATGTGTAAATTTTGTAATAACCTCCATCTATCAATGACATCAAGAATAGATACACGGAGCTTGAATGATCATGAATAGGCACTTCTAGCCAATTGCCCTCTCAATGTTGATGGTGTGCTTTCTGATTATCAAAAAATCACAATAATGAGAATAATGAAAGAGTTTGGCTTAGATGATTTATTTATATGCCCATACAAATCTTAATAAATATAGTTTTCCATCAAGATATTTATCTTTAATTACACGATCACAATAGTTATCGGGAACTTGATTTGGATAAGAAAACGTCAATGAAATATAATATGGGCAAATTTTAAACTGAATGTGGGATCATATTAAATAAAATTATAATATTCTCCCACTTGATCCCAATATTTCATTAAACGAAATATTTAACCAAATCCACGAAACTTCATGTTGAAATTAAAACACATGAATTATGGTAATAAGTCCTTTTAGAACAAGTATTATCTTCCATGTATCACAATGTCTCTCACCAGCCCATATGTGATAACATAACATAATGAATAAACTTTATATTTATTCTAAATCAAACATGATTGTTTTTCTCAGAATAACTGAATGTATACAACTATATTGAGAAAAAAATCACAAATGAATAAAAGTTTCGCAAATTCTTTCATATATAGAAAATTTTACATGATTGAACCAATACTCATTCTAATTACATGATTCTTATAACTCATTGGCGACATACCTTTAATTAAATAATCAGCTATCATCAATCTAGTGCTTATTTGTTCTATGACCACTTTCTTTTCTTTAACATATTCTCTAATGGTTAAATGTTTGATGTCAATATGGTTGCTTCGACTATCCATTTTTTGGTTCTTTGCCATAAAAACTGCAACTGAATTGTCGCAAAACATTCTTAATGGCCTAGCAATGAGATCCACAACTTTAAGCTCTGATATGAAACTTTTCAATCACACATTGAGGTCACCTCAAAATAGAAAATGAACTCTACCTCCATAGTAGAAGTGGCAACCGAGGTTTTTTTCGTACTCTTTCAAGACGCAGCTCCGCTAGCAAACATAAAATATATCCCAATCTTAATTTACGTTAATTAACGTAGCTAACAAAGTCTGAATCTGAGTAACCAACTACTTTCAAGCTCTCATTCCGTCTGTACATAAGCATATGTCTATTTATACCTTGAAAGTACCTCATTACCCTTTTTACAACTCTCTAGTGGTCCATACTTGGATTACTCTGATATATTCCTAACATTCCTACATCAAAAACAATGTTGGGTCAAGTGCAAACCTGAGTATACATCAAGCTTCTAACAGCAAAAGCATATGGGATGTTCTTCATTTATTCTCTTTTAAAATCATTTTTTGGGCACTAGCTCAAATCAAACCTGTCACCCTTCACAATGGGTGCTATATGTTGCAACCCAATTTCACCGCCGTCCCTTGAGAGGATAGGAAAGGGAAAACTCAGGTTTAAGGATATTTGACAATGAAAGTTCCCTCACGATTCGCGTTCCAAAAGACATCATCACCTCATCTTTCAAATTGAACCTCTTGTGAATTCCCTAGTACATGGTTGCAAGTTCTCATAAACCCGTACCCCGCGTGACAGCAGAGTATCACGATCCATAGCCACGTGGGCAACACATCTTGAGAAAGGAGGTCGAGTGTGGATATCGGATTTAAGGGTACCTTTATCACGATAGCCCTCTTGATAGTACACTTCGCTCATAAGGATGGCATCACTTCATCCTTTGGGGTACTATCACATTGAGTATGCTAAATTGCGGTGAGTCTTATGAAAACTAATACCCCTCACGACAGGTTTATTTATAAGATCTAGTTATTTAAGACAACCTATAAATAAAATGAGAGTCACAATTAGCCTCATTTTTTGGGGGTCGGCTATAAAACCCAATCGAGGATCGGAAGTGTTCCCTCAATTCCTATGTAACCATATATCTACGTTTGCAGAGTTGGGTTACGCCAATATTTCTATTAGCGCCCTTTCGGTACTCAATAGTATGTTGTGTTTACCTAAGGTGTCCATGCATTTCTTCTTTAATTTTTAAGGATCGTTTATCTTAAACTAGGCGATGGTTGGTCATTTACATGCTATTCTGTTTCTAGAAATTGTGAAAAGAAAATAGTCATTTGAACTGAAATTGCAAGACAGTAAGTAAACAACCAATAAAAGCAGTAAATTTATCATGCAATCCTAAGAAAGATAAAAAGAGAAATAGAATTTAAGGACAAGAAAGAAAAGAACCCGCAACTGGGCTTTTATACAAATAATACGAATCCAAGACATATGTTGGGGATGAATGGTACAAAAGTATGGTCAGATTGGACATCGACCCTTCACCATCTTCGCGTTGTCTTCATCTTCAAGATCCTAATCTAAACTTAACCTAAGAATTATAACTAAGTAGATACAATAGAAAGAAACAAGCATATACATCAAAACAATCAAAAGCACAACATCATGTCAAAGTCAATCACTCAAAGGAAATTCAATTCACAAATCAGATTTGGGCCTTGGGGTCGGCCTTTGTAGTTCATGCATAAGTCCCTCTAAGACACCTACCCGATTCATTTTATGACTTAAAGCCATTATTGACCAATAATGCTTATAATTTCCTAATGAGGTGATCTATACGATTCCAAGATTTTCCCTCAATATCATGCATCGGCCCTAGCATATATCTAGAAATCACATGCATTACATGAATTAAACATGCATGTAGGTCTTTTAGACCTTATTTCTCAATCAATCAAACAAGAAAGTGAATCGACGGCGAGTCACTTATCATCAAGGGCATGCGCCAATCACGAACACAAACATTTCTAATGAATGACGTGATATATGCATGGATGGTACATGTGATGTTTCAAAGACATATATTGAAATCATTGACAATTGAGCCAAAGTGATGTCTCGACTATGAAAAGTATTTAATTACCAAGACTAACTTGGAGTTCGAATAAATGTATTCACAAGCATCACAGACATTTTGAATACAATCTAAACCATGACTTTTACAATTATTAAATCGAGATTTAAAGAGATTTGAAAATATTTTGGATTAAGGAATATCTAGGTTATGGAACACATTTAATTGCCATTGTTAGCTTGGAACTCGCATAAATGCATTCATAAGCGTCATTGATATTTTGAATATGGTCCAAACCTTGACTTTTGCTTAAGTCAAATCAAGCTTCAAAAAGATCTTCTAAAAAGGTTGCTTTTAGAAACATCACATGTACCAAAGCGTTTTCAAGATGTGATTTGAAAGTTTGATTGATCAAAAGCTATCTGACAATGAATATCAAGATATTTAAAGCAACTTTCATGAAAACGGTATGACCTAAATTCATGCACAAACTAACCTAAGTGGTTTAGCTAAACAATCACAACCAAGTTTATATTAGGAAATTTCAGACCAAGCATGACAATTTAGAAAAATTGATAATACCCATTAACAATTTGGCTATGAAAAAATTCCCTAAAATTTATGACATGATAAAGAATAACTTTCGTGAAGAAAGTTTTTCTAAACGAGCAAAGCGTGATTTTATAAAAATCAGACAATAGACGATAATGCATCAAAAAATCACTAAAACGGCATGGCATCACATCATTGCAATCAATATTTATCCTATCAAAATAGGTCTAAAAATCATGAAATTTTTATAGAACATAGTTAATATGATGGTAAACAAACTTCATTAAGGGATTGAGTCAAGAATCCCTACAGAAATAATGATATAAAAATGACAATTGTCGGTCAAAACAGGGGTCCGAATTTTGACCCTAGGTCCAGATTCTATCCTATCTTAGGAAAAATGGAAAATGGATTAAATGATGGGCAATTAATATGAAATCAACAGCATTGGAAAGCTCTAGGTGTGTTTTACAACTTTCTAGAAGGGTTTAGGTTTAAATGAAGTCAACTTGGTGCTCTAAGACCAAGATTTCTAAAAGTGCGCATAGTAGTAATTAAAAACCAGAATCATAAGCATGCATCAATAAGTCTAGAAATCACTCATGCAATGCACAAACGGCATAAAAATTCATAAAATGACAAAAGATTTGATGTAATAAAAGATTCGGGTAAACATTTAATCTTAAGTTGTTATGCAAAAGGATCATGCAAGTCAATGTCAATGCCAAATGTCTTAAGACCTAAATGACATACTTGATGATTTTGGAATGTGCCTAGCCTAACTGAGGCATAGTGTTCATATAGTAAATGATGTTTGTTCATGACAAGGCACACATGCACACAAACCTTGTTATGCATACTTTAAAAGATAAGAAAACATCAATACAAGATTTAATCTCTAATAGACTCAAATGGGCATGGTAAAGTGCATATGTGACAAAGTTTCATCCTAACCTTAACACCACAGAACGAGTATGATTTCAGTCATCTAAAGACATGCAAAAATCCAACGAAAAATCTCACATGTAGAACACACAATGAGGAATATTTGTCATGAAGAGTCCAAAACTTAATTGATATCATGCGAGTCGTGACAAAAATGACAAGACAGACATGCATCTCCAAGCTTTATGTTACTGCAGCACCCTTTTACATTAATGCATGCAATTAATGCACTAAATGACATCAAAACTTTGCAAATCATGCATCAATTGAGCATATAAAACATGTAGTTCACTCATCATGAAGGATTTGAGGTTGAATAAGGTCAATTACATATTCAAATCTACCTAAATTCCTCTTGGACCAGAGTAGGGTAGATTGACCTTAACTCAGATCTAAGTGGTTTTGACCTAAAAATGTGTGGCTAAGGATTGACCGTCCATTTTCTAAGCTATTAGTATGATTAGCCAAGCAATTTCCTTCTAGAAATTCAGAAAATGAAAAAGAAAATGGGAAGTCGAGAAATAACCTATCCATACTATTTTGCAAAGAGAACCTCTTACTTTTAAAGGATTTTTCTATCCCAAAATATCCTCATTTTGTTCCTGTAAAAGTATTCGATTAATGGGCAAATGTGAAAATTGACACTTCTATTTTCTCCTTCACGTATTTTGTTTTTATACTCACTAAATTTGTGAACTTTTCTACCAATAAAAATTGAAATCTTGAGATATTTTTCTTTTTATGAATATATTGTTTACAATTTCTTCATATTGTGTCAATAATGTATTTCCCTTCATTAATAATTCAACAATTTCATAATAAAATGATTTAGCATAATTTTTGAAAAGTCAATTCTCTGCAAACCAGCGACACATGTGCACTTTTACTATTATGTAGATAGAGATCACTAGATTCGGTACAAACTTTTTTGCACGAAAATTTGTAACTGAAGTAGAGGATTTTTCAATAAAGCATAATTGAGAAAAGGTTGAAGATATTATGGGAAGAACATATTAAAGTTATTCAATTTGGATACTCTCTAATTGCTTATTAAATTTAACTCTTTTGATGTATTATTGACTTGAGTTGTGATCAATATTTTTCACCGTGCATAAACAAATATAACATTATCTCTGTAATGAACTGAATGATTTTTACAATTGAGTATTTAGGATAAACCTGTGCGAAGCACGCAAAGAAACTAGTATCTAACTAATATAATAAAGTATATTAAAATATACTTTTTGGACATTTAATGCATTTAATATTAAGAGAGGAGTCTTTCTTTATCCAAATAAAATTTTAAATTTTTTTATAAGTAGTAAAATAGATTTCAGCAAGTTAATGCATTTACTTTAATGAGAGGAGCCTTACTTCTATTAATAAAAGTTCAAAATTTTGGTAAATGAAAGTAAAAATGTTAAGATATACTTTTAAAATCTCAATCTGATTATAAACATCTTATTGTGTTATATATATTTGTATAGTAAATGAACTAGGAATAATAGTTATGCAATAAAGAAAAATATCTCAAATTATATGTAAATTTGTCATAATTCATAATATGTGGATGGTAAATTTCATTAGTTTACATCCGTTTCCCTTCGACTATAAGGGATTATTTGCTTGATTTTCTTCCATATTGATCATTTGAAACCTTAGATCTAAAAACTTGAAACACTAACCAAACTTCACGACTAGCTTGAAAATTGAGAAAAGTGTCAGAAAAGTCCTAAATCTTTTGCATTTGTGCCAATTTAGTCATAAACATTTTAATAGTGTCAATTCAATCCTAAAATTTTTAATGGTGCCAATTTAGTCCTAAACGCTTTAAACTAATGCCAATTTAGTCATAAAACTTTCAACTTTGCGCCAGTTCAATTCTTCCGCTAATTTTCACCGAATTTTGCTAAAATCAATGCCAACCAACTGACATGGTACCACTAGCACTGATGTACATAATTTTTACTAATATTTTACTATTTTTTTCTGATTTTTTTCCTTTTTTTTTTTTTTCCTTTTTTCTCTCTTTTTTTCTCCCCTTCCTTTCTCCTTCCTTTAGGTGGTGGCCAGCCTACCCGGCCAGGTCGAGGTTGAGCCTCGAGGAGGTCACCTTGGCTTGGGCAAGGGCCAACCTCACTAGATTTGGTGAGGGGATCCCTCACCCACGCCAAATATGGCAAGCCCAGCCTTACCCTTAGCCCAAGCGACCTTGTTGGGCATTGGTCGGGTGAAGGAGATGCCTAGCAAGGCTGACCCTCGCTTGAGCAAGGCTAGCTCGGCCCGAGCCCTGCCCAAGTGAGGGTCGATCTTGCTCTCCCCAAGAAGGAAGGAGAAACAAAAAATGAAGGAAATAAAATGAAAAAATCATAAAAAATCATAAAAATTTGAAACCTTATTAAAATATAATTAAAATTATCTACGTCAGTGCTGGCATTGCCACATCAGGTGGTCAGCATCCATATTAGTAAAATCCAGCCAAAATTAACTGAAATGAATAAATTGGCACAAAGTCAAAAAGATTAAGACTAAATCGGCACTAGTTCAAAAGATTTATAATTAAATTGGTACTATTAAAAGGTTTTTGATTGAATTGACATGAAATCAATAGATTTAGAACTAAATTGGTACTATTAAAAGATTTAGGACCAAATTGGTGCTAATGCAATATTTGATAAAACCCTAATTTGTAAACTCATCTTGTGGCAAAATCCTAGTCATCCACTCTGTGAATTTGATTTGAGAATAAACTCTTTCTCTCCGTTACCTGATAAGAACAGAACAAAATCCTACTCAAACGACAACGTCTTTGTTCAAAAGCGTACTGCGTTGAGCTCCACTAATGCGTTCATTGTACATGTCAATGTGATTAGCCACACATGGTGCCGCATAGGGCTTGTACCTTTTTCATTCTGTGGATGTTTTTCGTGCTTTTTTTTTTTTCTTTTGGGGGATAATTTGAAAACTGGGGTCATCTTTCTCTGAGAGAACAAGTTCACGCTTTTTTGTTGGGGGCGCATTTTGGCCATCAGATATTTGGGCTACAGTTCACTAGCAAATCGTATCCTTGAAATTTGTACTTGTAAGGTTGCATGAGCAGGGATAGCTCTCATAGAGGGAATAATGAATTCATGAGACCAAAAAAAAAAAAGAACATTGGGAGGTGGTGTCTTCTTAGTGTTTCGGTCGTTTTGTATTCAATAAAGTAAAAGTACTTGGATGCAGTGTTTTCTTTTATTAATAAAAGTGACTTCACAAAGAGTGAACAATTCGTGTTATAGATCAGAATCAAATGTATCATTTACTGTTTGTCTAAAGGTGGCAAGGGATATTTCATGTGGGAACAACTCTTTTCAAAGGCACCAAAAGAGTACGTAAATTTAATTAACTAGGTCAATTCAAGAAGAGCATGCTGGCGAGCAATGAAGAATTCCAAAATGAAACCGTATCATAAACCACTTCTCTAGTCGAGAAGGTATCATATGTTTACTTGACTTTTCCTTTATTTTCAACAAACAGAACAATGTGCACGCAACGAAGAAAGCAGGAGCACAATATCAAATCAAAGAGGAACCGAGGAATTCGATCCGATTCTAGTCAATGTCAGGGGGACACCATGTTGGGGATGGAGAGTGAGCATAGGAATGGGGGCGTGCTTGTAAGAAGGAGATAGCTGCACCGAGAAGTTTTGCAAAATCAAGGTCAGAGCAACTTTGACTTCAAGGAGAGCAAAATTTTGGCCAATGCAATTTCTAGGACCCCAACTGAAAGGGAAAAAACAAAGCTTATTCTCGGTTGCTTTCGAAACTCCCTCGGAGAATCTCTCCGGATTGAACTCTTTGGCATCATCCCCCCCAAATCTCTGGATCATGGTGGATTAGGATAATGGGCACAAGAAGTAGAACTCCTGGAGGTATTTGTATATCTCCCAACTTGGTTGTCCTGTGAACTGTTCTCGCTGTCATAAATGCAGGCGGATATAATCGAAGCACCTCGTTCAGTATCATGCTTACCTGCATATAAACCAATTTGTTGTTAGCATGTTTTTGTCCATAAAGACATTGAGAATGCAATGATTAAATTATCTAAACCTTGTCTTGTGGACCTAATTCATCAAACTGAATACCATTCAAGTGATCAATATTTTAACTTTGAATGCAAAGAGAACGATCCGTATGTCTTTCCTCTGTCACTAGCAAAGAGACGAACAGCAACTAGATTTCACGTTAGGTCTACAATTTCCTACAATTTTTGCTTTTCACTTTTTTGTTTGTCCGTCCTTTTTTTTTTTTTTTTTTGCAGAAATCTATTTATTGATGCGAGTTTTGATATTCAGGAATATATGGAGTTAAATTAAGATAAACAGCAGACAACAATGCAACGGGAATCCTTACAATTTTCAGTTGGCTCAACCCATCAAAATGAGGTTTTTTGTTGCCGAAAACTTGCAGAACTTCTTCTCTTGCTCTGTCTTGCCAGCTTTTGTGCTTGCTCAACAAAATCAGAGTCCAAGTAAGCAAAATAGAGGTAGCCTGAGCCGCAAAGTTGAACGCTTTGCACTCTTGAATCACATCCTCTATGCTCATGCCCTTTTGATGCCCAGACTCTTGAATTTCTTTCCTGTTTGATTTTAGCAACAGTCCCAAGAGATCATCGTCATCTACTCCTCCTTCCTTCATTGCCTTCTCTCTTTCGGTCACTACGTCTTCCAACAATCCTTTTACTTTACGGTCGATTTCTTTCATCCTCTTGTTTACTTTGGTCGGCAAGAGGCTGCATTATTTTTATCCAAGTCGACTTCAAGGTGAAAACTTTAAACAATAATTTGGGTTTCTATTGCATATATGCTTCACTACATCAATACACTCAATCATTTTCCCCCATTCTATTAAGTTTATAAGTTTAAAAATAGAAATCTCGATAACAATTCAATTGAAGATTTGCCTCACCAAACGTTGATTTGACACGAAAAAATTGTAGCGATCCCTGTATACTATTTTGCGATGGCAATCCAACCACTACCCATGATTTGCAAAATCATTAGAAAATTCTGGAAGGTTGCAACTGACTCCATGGATATTCTCTCTCTTTTTTGTTATATGCTTTTGCAACAGCTAAAAGATCTCGGAATAAATTATTGCTAAATCTCGACTTACTTCCACCCTGGGATGAGCACCAACTGCTGAATTTTGTTAGCGAGCCCAATTTGTTCTTGTTGAAGGAGGACGATGCCCTTGACTTGGTCGTAGGTACCACCGAAAGCAGATCTACAGAGTACATCGCCCGTCAAATGCTGAAGGTGAGGCCACACATCCACATCACCAGCCAAACTTTGATTCTCCCATCCCCTAATCATCTCCTCACCACTTGAACATGATGCTTCCACTACATGCTGTAATATTTCAACAATTAAAAAAGGCTAAATAAATTGAATGTATGTAATTTTTTAATTGTTAGATTTCTGTGGACCACGACCATAAAATGTGACGAAATTATTAATCATTTTAAGTTCCAGTGGAAGTTGCATTTGGTCAGGAAATTATTGGCCCCAAGCAGTAATACCTTCAACTTTTCGTAATGGAAAGCCGAATTGATGATCTTTCTATGTTTGGCCCATTTCTCCCCCTCAATTTCCAGGAGCCCCGATGTCAAGATATCTGCAGTGGCCGCAGTATGTGGCTTCTCAAATTCATCAACCCGTGAAAATATTTCCTTCAACATGTCTGAGTCCATGATGTTCAGCACAGGCATTGGCCCTAACCAAGTAAAGCAAAGCTTACCTGCAATAACCAATATCTAGAGACATCATTTATTAAGGCGTCAAATGGCTACCGCATTCCATATTTCATCCATTTGTGTGTGTCAGGTGCTTAAACTAGCAAATGCATCGAAAGCACCTGATTTCAAACCCATCTAGTAGATCGATTTGCATGAGAAAATGAGCAATTTTGGTCGCCTTCTGATGGTCGCTGGCTACATAGCTGCCATTAATTTATCATGTGACTTTGCCTCTAAAAGCAACACGTTTAGTGTTGGAAAATCTGCCTTATAGCAGGATTTGCTGAAAAGGCACCAGAAATATATTTTCTTTAGCAGATTTTTAGCTAGAAATTACAGCCTAGAGTGAGTTTAAATCGTACTTTGTTTTGTAATAGGAAATTGAGTTTGTCCAATCTACAATATTATACCATTGGCTGGAAAAATTCCACTGCATCTCAACTTTGATAAAATGCATACCGTATTTCTTGATGGAGTGATGATAGAAAGGGA
The DNA here is from genome assembly GCA_007663325.1 of Eucalyptus pauciflora. Lineage (NCBI taxonomy): Eukaryota > Viridiplantae > Streptophyta > Magnoliopsida > Myrtales > Myrtaceae > Eucalyptus > Eucalyptus pauciflora. Next base: position 105,651 of record VMYD01000385.1, read on the forward strand.
GAACACGAGGCACAATGTCGTTGGAGAAAGGAGCAATGGGTTGAGATTGAACTTGCTTGTTCATTCTGATGACGCCTCTCAAGTCTTGAAACAAAAGCCTGTAAGCAGTTCCATTTAGACCTTGTCGTCTCAGACATCTTTCTAGCTTCTTCGGCTTCAACAAAAACAAACTCAGTATTTTCCATGCGCAAGTGCAGAAGGTGATCAGAACAAGGGAGAGAATAATTGAATAAGCCAAGGACGTTTCCATATTCTACGTTAAACATATAACACGCTTGTCTTGTTTCTGTGAGAGGATTTAAATAGGAATCCTGGGGAGCAGAGTTATGGACAAAGGGATAAACCGCTATTTTACAACAAAATATTCATTCTCAATGGGTAACTGCGGCTTACTTCTCGCGAGAAAGAAAGGCAGTAACAGTCAGAGGTGATTGTTCAAAATTATTTGAGGATTTTTTATTTTTTTTTATCTCTCCCAATCTAACTCTCAACTCACTCTCTGACTTTTACCCTACCTTTTTATAGAGAGTAGGAGTCAAACCTTGACACTTGAAACTAAAAGTCCCCACCCCTAATCTCTCTAAGAAGGTAGAGAATCGAACTTCTCACCTCCCCCTTCCTATGTGGAAGGGTAGCTATTGAGGCAACCTAATAGTTATTTTGGGAAATATAAAAAGTCATCTGAGATTTTTTTCACGAAAAATGAATGATTTGAAAAATGTTTTTCATAAAATATTCGATTGAATTAATTAGCCAATAAACAGTGTTTTCATTATCAACAACGATTTATGTCCAAACATTCTTGTAAATGATAAAAATATTTTTCTTTAATTAATTGTTGTAAGCGATATGAACGTCATTCTTAGGAAAATGTTCTCCAAATTTTTATATTTTCCATGAAATAAACAGAGTTTGAAAGTTAGAATTGGTCCAATATAATTTGTATTCTTTGGGTACATTTAATTTGGCTTCTATGGAAATTTTTTGGGAAAATGCAAAGACTTTGGGTTAAAGGGTTTTTTTTTTAAATGCAAGTAGCATTTAATAAATTGTAATTTAAAAGTGTATTGAAAAACAACTTTGATTTAAATGTTGCTTGAAAAAAGTCACACTTTCTAAAGAACTTTTGTTTTTATTTTTTTAAAGAAAATCTCAAAACCGTCAAAGGGCTCAATGCTTAGCAAGCGGCCAGCAAGCTAGATCTTGGGGGCCAAATCTGGCATGAGCCCTTTGCTAGCAACGCTTGCGTGAGGTGAGGACATTTCCAAAATTATGAAAATTTAGTGAGGGTAACGTTGGAAGAAAAGTTATATCAACATTTCAAAAATACTCAAAACCTAAAGCACCTTCAAACCTATCTTAGTCTAAAAGCATTAGAGACCTTTGGAAACACAATTGCATCTCTTCCCAAAAAAGAAGAAGTCAAAGGGTACTGCAGGTGCTTTTGGCAGCACTTTGCCAAAACTCTTGAGGGGTCTAGAGAGCCCTATTTGCTCGACCGTAAAGGAGATCTATTTAATCAACTCTTGGTGCCATTGAATCCCTTATCTTCTTGCTCAAAGGGAGTGAGACCACCCAGAACTAGCTTTATCACAATATACTATCTTGCCTTAAATGGATCTTTGCCCATTTCTTTGCTTTCTTGGATAGGCTTAACCCTGTGGATTTAAACTATGTGTGCTTAACACTAACGAATCCGCTACTCGAACTGGAGAGACTTAGTTTCTCACTCGAACTCGCTTGGCTAGAGCCTATCTGCTTGTGAGATCGGAGAGATCATTTGGCTTGGGAAACTTAGGATAGACTAGACAAATTTTGCACCAGCTGGCCGGGGCTTACAAAAGAACTTCAACTGCATTCCTCTTAACTCAATTGGATAGATTGCAACATTTCTCCTTGACCTAGCATTTTACCCTGCTTCTCTCAAGCTGCTGGATGAATATCCTGCTTATCCCACAGCTATATAAACTTCCCCTTACTTGCTTTGCTGTAAAAGGAATGGAGCTAGATATGCTTGCCTTTTATTTTACTAGCTTCGATTATGAGTTCGATTTAAATAATAGTTAGAACATGCATAATATGGTAAATCATAGTAAATCGTATTAATTAAATTAGTTCACTAATTAACTATTAAGATATGAACTCATATATATTATTGATTTGTTTATATTATATAATTGATGTTTTGCTTCTTGATAGCTGGATGGTGAAGAAAGACACTTCGCCCAAATCCAATTGAGGGCCTCGATACCCTTGCCTAGACTAGGCGAGGTCATCGGCCCTCGCCTGTGGTCAACAATCTCACCAGCCATTAGGAAAAAAGAAAGAAAGAAAGAAAGAAAACAAAATAAAATAAAATAAAAAGAAGAAAATGAGCAAGAAAAGAAAAAATTAGAGAAATTTAAAAAGAACTACAAAAATTGCCTACGTTAGCGTAGGTCATGTTATATAGAATGGCTAGCGCTGACTGGACCGTCGCGTCAAAAATTTTGGCTAAAATTGATGAAAATGACTAAATTGACAAATCATAAAAATGTTTAGGATTAAATTAGCACAATTAAAAGGTTTAGAATTAAATTGGCAAGTCGTAAAATAGGTGGATACTAAATTGGCACAATTATGAAATGTTTATGACTAAATATGGCTAACGATCACAATAAAACTAGGTCAAAATTGAAGACTTGGATAAGATACTCTTGCTGTTATTTCTTAAATGTATTTAAAGTACAAGGCAGCTAATGGCTTATAGAAAGACATTTGCTAGAATAAATGCAACACACTGACTTTCCTGAACTATAGCCTTTGTACATGGAAAGAAAACAATCCTCGGTACAAAGTAAGGTCAAAGAATTTGTCAATTGTGAAAACTCTTGCTGCACTTGCCAAGAGTATATAATTGCTCGACTGGTCTTGATTTGATTGAGATCAATTTGTGGAACTGCTTTGCTGTTGAGAGACTCTTTCTCCAATGAGAGTGAGGGCTTTATGTAGTAGGCGTAAATGCAGATCCAGATCTAGCTCGAGGAAGAAGTCGTTTAAACGCAAAGAGAGGCACATGGCATTAATATAAAAAGTTTTACTACATTATACAAACATAAACTCACCCACGTAAGCAGTGACATTACTTTTATTTTCCCTAAGGGTCCGTTCGTTTCACGGAAAATGACTTCCAGGAAAATGTTTTCCGGATTTTCCGGTGTTCGTTTCAAGGAAAATGAACTAGTCAAGGAAAATGTTTTCCATCATTGGAAAAAACAACCATTAAAGTGGGGAAAACGTTTTCCACTTTTGAAAAGTGGAAAACGTTTTCCATGGCTTCTTCCTTCTTACTTCTTTTTAATTCGTTTTATTTTTATACTTTCTTTTTATTTTTTATTTTTTTAAAATCAAGTTTTTAATTTCTTTTCTTTTCTTTTCTTTTTTCTTTTTTTCCTTTTCATCTTCTTCTTTGGCGGTGCCGGCGACCGGCCACGGTGGTGCCGGCGACCGGCCACGGCGGCGTCGGCGACCGGCCGCAAGCCAGCGGCCGGCGACCTCGCCAGCCTCGCCGGCCTCGCCCTAGGCCGGCGAGGCTCCGCCTAGCCCGATCTGGCGAAGCCGAGATCGGGCCTCCGCCAGATCGGGCGAGGCGGAGCTCTCGCCGGAGCTCTCGCCGGCCTGGGCGGAGCTCGCGGCTCGCCAGATCCGGCGAGCAGGGCGGGGATCAGGCCTCGCCCGAGCTCGCGGCTCGCCAGAGTCCGGCGAAGCTCGCGGCGAGCTCGGGCGAGATCGGCCGAGCCCCACCCTGCTCGCCGGATCTGGCCACCGGGTCTTGGTCGGGCGCCGGGCAGCCGGCCATCATCAGGCAGGAGGAGGCGCCGGCGGCGGAAGGAGGAGGAAGAAGGAGGAGGAAGGAGCGCTGGGGGAGGAAGAAGGAGGAAGGAAAAGAAAAAGAAAAAAAGAAAAAGAAAGAAAATAATAATAAATAATAAAAATTTCGATTTTTTAAAAATATAAATAATTAAAAATTCATTTTTTTAAAAAATATAAAAAAAAAAAATTAATTTTTTGGTCAATTAAAAATATTAAAATTCAATTTTTGATAATTTTTTCCAAACAATTAAATGAGCTAACGAACGGTGGAAAATGTTTTCCACTCAAATTTTAGGTTTTAGCCGAACACCGGAAAATAGAGTCATTTTCCTGGAAAATGACTTTCAGGAAAATATTTTCCGAAAACATGATATTTTCCGCGAAACGAACGGACCCTAAGTCTCCCATCGTGTCCTCCAATGCGCACATTATGTTGACTTCAAAGATCCAAGTCTGGCGCAAGGAAGAAGTCGTTTAAACGCAAGAGAGGCACGTGGCTTTAATATACAAAGTTTTACTATATTATATAAGCATAAACTCATTTACGTGATTAGTGACATTATTTTTATTTTCCCTAAGTCTCCCATCCTGTCCTCCAATGCGCACATTATGTTGATTTCAAGAATCCAAGTCTGGCGCGAGGAAGAATTCGTTTAAACGCAAAGAGCGGCACATGGCTTTAAGATACAAAGTTTTACTATATTATACAAACATAAACTCACCCACGTGAGCAGTGACATTATTTTTATTTTCCCTAAGTCTCCCATCCTGTCCTCCATTGCGCGTATTATGTTGACTTCAAAGATCCCTAGACCCGTTTTTGAAAAATACATCTCTAAATTGTCAGAAAGGAGTCACGTGGCCTTCCCAATGGGGCAAGCATAATTCCAGGAGGATGGAATTGGGAACCTAGAACATAAAACCCGGAACAACCTTTTGTGTTTTTCTTGTTCTATGTTTTTGCGCGATTCTACGATATTCCGTGGCGTCCAAGGATGAGTGTATAATCTAAAACCACTATTCTAAATTTTCATTTTTGGTGACATCCATGACTAGGGCTAGGACATTTATTTTGTTAATATTTCATAATCTTCATATGTCCAAATATGAGTTGTGATTGAAGGATTATAGCAAATGATGATTATTAGAGGTGATGATTTACTATAATCATTTAATTAAAATTATAGATGGAATCTCAGTAGACTTTGAAATCAACACTAGAACATGTGGTAGGTTTCAAATTCCAAAAATTAAAGAACTTGATAATACGTTTCATGTTCTATGTGGAACCTGAATGAAATCTGAAACAAGTTACCCCTACTTAGTGTATAAAGTGATGCTATATTATACACACAGTCACCCACATGTGCCACGACATTATTTTTACTTTCCCAAAGATGCCCCTCCGGTCTTCTAAGGCGCAGATGCGGTACATTATTTTGATTATGTTGACTCCGGAGACCCCAAGACTGTTTCTGTTAACAAATGTCTCCAAATCGAGATCGAAGTCTAGACCGATAAGGAAAGGAAGTGATTGGAACGTTATAATTGTTAGAAAGAAGGCACATGGCCTTAGCATATAAGGTGTCACGACATATTACACACATAAACTCACCAAACTTGTGCAGACATTATTTTAATTTTTCCTAAGATGCCCCTCCTAGCATACAATGCGCACAAGGCTGTGCATAACTTTGATTATGGTTAAATTTGAGGGCTTCTTGCGTGGGCGTACATCGAGATCGAAATCTAGCGGGAGGAAGAAGTCATTTCCACGTTACAACTGTTAGAAAGAGGGGCGCGTAGCTTTAGTAAATGAATATAGTCACGCTTGACATGGACATATAAGCGAGTTTATGTGTGTATAATATATAGTCACGCTTCATCATGTCCATGTGAGTGAGTTTATGTGTGTAAGATATGGTCACGCTTCATATTTCTAAAATATATATCGAATCGAGATTGATGTCTAGAGCGAGGAAGAAGTGATTTGGATTTTATAATTATCAAAAAGAAAGGCATGGGGCTATAAATATATAAGCTATTACGCAATGATACCCACATAAATTCTCACAACACGTGGAAGAGATATTATTTTGATTTTCCTGAAGATGCCCCTTTGTTTTGCCAGAATTTCTCTCGCGACGAAATATCACTAAAAGTCGTTCTTTGTCTTTTTATTCGAGGGAATGGATCATACACCAACTACAGATAGAAGATATCCGGACCAAACGAAAAAATCAATGGCTTTACTTCAAACCAAACTATGCGAACGCAAACCATGCCAGAATTTAAAGAACGACAGGATTTGAAAGGTACAATTATTACAAACAAATTGGACATGCACAAATCCTGCCGGAATATAATCGACAAGAAAGCTAGAGTACACTAGGATAATCGACGATGTGAGTCTGGAAGATAAAAGTACAATGCAGAAAGGTAAAGATGCTCAAAGCTACTCGACAAGAACACTTTGTAGCACTTCAAATTCCGTCTGACTTCCCATGACAATGGATATAGCAAGGTTATGCGCACATTCACTTTGGTGTCATTAGACTTGCTTTATCCTTTCATGGAAGGAAGGAGTTATTCATAGTCGCTTGAATGGCTCTTTTAGACACTCGGCTTTTGGATTACTAGCATGCTTGTATTGGTGAAATCCAAGCTACTCTTAATGTAGGAACAGTGTTCGTTACACTGTTTCCAAACTTTGACATGGCTCTCTCGGATCCATGGTTTCTTTCAACCCCTAAGGTTCAGCTACAGATTACTGGAGCTCCACAAGCTCCATATTCTATTGCCTCTATCTTGCATTATCAAATAGTTTATCGAGTTTAAAATCATGCTATTGACCAGAACCTTCCTAGTTCTAAAGATGTCTTGTTCATTTCAGTGGACAATGATCAAATTTCCTACATTCATGTGCCTAGACAGATTCCTTGAGATTATCTTGTTAACTTACTTTCAAACATTTGGGCAACTAACAATGAAAAAATCCGTTAAAACTCCGGGCCAATTTAGTTCACAGAGTCGCAGTCTACCAAAAAAAAAGATGGCATGATTGTCATTAAATTTAGTAAGTAAAATGAAGAAACCACTTCTTCTATCTTTCCTACTACTTTTATGATGCAACCTTGTGCAGTTGATTTCAAGTTGACAACGGTCATCCAAATCCAAAACCCATGATTGAGTCCTTTGACTAGCTAGGAATGCCCGTTCATTATTACAAAGATCCCTAAACAGGACATTGTTTTTGGGATCTTAAGTGCCAGTGTTCCCTTTGTACAAATCCTCCGAATGAAGAAGAAGATGATAAATCGACATGGAGAAAGAAATGGTTAAAAGACAAACTTTACCAAAGGAACCTTGATGGAGACCCTACGATCGTACCTCTTGGCGAAAACGGAGAAAAAATATCAATTCATGATTTTATACAGACCACCTCCATCATAATCTCCTCTACTAATCCCAAAATCATGTGAGCCTCCTCCACCACCTCAGTCACCACCTAAAATGAAACCTTCACAACAAAAATCAGTTGTCTCACCTTTCTACAAACCCATTCACAAATGGGTTAAGAAAAACTCATTTCCTTTAGAAGTATCCAAAGCACCTCATCCGTCATGTTTTCTAAAACCAAAACCACCACATGTCCTTCCATCTATCTGTATGTTCAAACAATTAGACTTTCCACCTTTTGAAAGATCTAATTCTAGTGCCCCATTTCCGACATTAGAAGAATTTATAGATGCTTGATATTGGTCCCGATACATGCCTAAAGTCTCAAATCCTATAGATGTTGATGATTATGGAAGACAAAAAAAAGTCACAGCTGTTAAAGGCTAATCTGAATTGGCAGTCAGAAAATCCTTTGGCCTACAATAATGCTTCAAGACAATTGATACCAAACTTTCATTTGTCCAAGCTCACCTTGATCATGTTGACCAGAAGGTTAATCAAACGACTTTGGTCACAAATAAATTGCTTGAGACATTCCAAAAGAAACTACAACAGATGGAATCTGGCAAATTCATTCCTCATCATTATCTAGAGGATCAAACGGTTGAATGGCAAAATTGAGGAGACAAATCAAGCTCTTCCAAGAAGGAAAGTTTTTTCCTCCTTCAAACCCATTTTCTCAACCTTGGAGTCTAACTTCAATGGAAGTGATTTCATCCAAGACTACATCGATTCCTCAATCTTTGAAGAAGCCCCAAAGACAAACCAAAGTGATATTGTTACACTTTGAAATTGTATTAGAGACATGGAAAGGAAAAAGAAGCTAAGGGTCCGTTCGTTTTGCGGAAAATGACTTCCGGGAAAATGTTTTCCGGATTTTCCAGTGTTCGTTTCACGGAAAATGGACTAGTCAAGGAAAATGTTTTCCATCATTGAAAAAAACCTTTAAAGTGAGGAAAACGTTTTCCACTTTTGAAAAGTGGAAAACGTTTTCCATGACTTCTTTCCTCTTATTTCTTTTTATTAATACATTTTTTTTTATGCTTTCTTTTTATTTTCTTTTTTCTTAAAATCAAGTTTTTAATTTCTTTTCTTTTTTCTTTTTTTCCTTTTCATCTTCTTCTTTGGCGGTGCCGGTGGCCGGCCACGGCGGCGTCGGCGACCGGCCGCAAGCTAGTGGCCGGCGACCTCACCGGCCTCGCCCTAGGCTGGCAAGGCTCCACCTAGCCCGATCTGGCGAAGCCAAGATCGAGCCTCCGCCAGATCGGGCGAGGCGGAGCTCTCGCCGGCCTAGGCGAAGCTCGCGGCTCACCAGATCCAGTGAGCTGGCCAGGGCTCGGGCCTCGCCCGAGCTCGCCGGATCTAGCGGCGGAGCTTGGGCTCCCGATCCAGGCGAGCCCGAGCTCCGCTGCCAAATCCAGCGAGCTCGCGGCTCGCCAGAGCCCGGCGAAGCTCGCGGCGAGCTTGGGCGAGATCGGCCGAGCCTCGAGCTCGCCGGATCTGGCCACTGGGTCTTGGTCGGCCGCCAGGCAGTCGGCCATCATCAGGCAGGGAGGCGCCGGCGGCGGAAGGAGGAGGAAGAAGGAGGAGGAAGGAGGCGCTAGCAGAGGAAGAAAGACGAGGAAGGAGGAAGGAAAAGAAAAAGAAAGATAAATAATAAATAATAAAAAATTCAATTTTTTAAAAATAGAAATAATTAAAAATTCATTTTAAAAAAATATAAAAATAAAATAAATTTTTTGGTCAATTAAAAATATTAAAATTCAATTTTTGATAATTTTTTCCAAACAATTAAATGAGCTAACGAACGGTGGAAAATATTTTCCACTCAAATTTTAGGTTTTAGCCGAACACCGGCAAATAGAGTCATTTTCCTGGAAAATGACTTCTAGGAAAATGTTTTCCGGAAACATGATATTTTCCGTGAAACGAACGGACCCTTAGCCTATCGAAATTGACTCCTCATCTTTGAAATCAGGAAGTCAACTGTTAAAAAACGACTTGGAATCAAACCGGTCAGTTCCAAGATCAATCTGAAATTCAAGCTATGTTATATAATACACACTTGACATATATATCCATATAGACAAATTCCTTCTGCAATTTACAAATCTCATAGATATTTTGAGCTCTGTTAGTATGATATGAAACAAGAAATTATATGGTTTGATTTATCAAATTCCCATTAGAGCATGAATAAAATCATCATCTACTTCTAATGAGATCACACCATGTAATGTAGTCATGGAATCTCGATGTTTTGCAGAAGATGGTAGCTCATAATTTTTCAAAGTACTCTCGAGTAAATGTGTGTTTAACCTTTTGATGTGAATTAAATACTTGTTTTCATCATTGTTGACCCTAATTTAAATTTGATGATTACAAGGCTCACTCAAATATGTTATTGATTATTTGGAATTATATCTGTTATCCTTGAGTATTCTTTTGCAGGATTTCAAGACCATCTCAGCCCTGAAGAACAAGGTCGGGTACCCGATCAGGTAATGGCTCCACACTCAGCCGTTCGGATACCCAGCTAAGTATCGCCTGGACACGCGACTCCTACGATTTAAAATTAAATTTGTCAGTCCAGTTCAGCGACTTCCGGAGCCTTTTTCGGATGGAAACCCCGAAGTCTTAATAGTCGAATTTCTAGTCTTTGGAAATGTATCTAACGGCTAGGTGGGACCGAAACACTATAAATCAGCTGAGCGTTTCTCTATCCCTCTTCTTTTAAATTATATACAACTCATGTTTTTTATAATTTGGGTAACTCAATTTTGTGCATAAACATTTCACCGAAAATGCTTTCCTCACGACACATCCTTCCATTGCTTACCAACCTCTCAACTACGACGGAGACGACAAAAGCTATGCAGGCCATGCAGTTCTCCTACTGAATTTCAAGATTTGAATAACAATTTATCAAAAATCTTCGCTCCTTCTTCTTCCATACATTTGATATGAGAAGATTGGAGGAAAGCGGACTATTGGAAGGCAGTAGAGAATTATAACCATTTTGATGAGTTGCTGGTCTAGTAGCTATGGCTGTCACCTTTTAGCTTGACCTTTAGGTTTTGGTGTTTGGAGTCAACTCTCATTTTAAAAAGTAGAATAACATTCGGACTCAGTTCATTTTGCAAAAAATAATTTTCAGAAAAATATTTTAAATTTTGTAGCGTTCATTTCACGAAAAATGAATTACTTTGGGAAAAAATATTTTCCATGAAAGTAAAAAACATTTTCCCCGTTTGCTCTATCTTATCTCATGCCTCTACAAACTCCAACTTCTTTATTTTTTTTTATTTTTTTTTTAAATTCGAATTATTTTTTATTTTTCTGTTTCTTTTTTCTTTTTTCTTTTTTATTATTTTTTTTCTTTTTTTTTTCTTTGTTTTCCTCTTCTTCTTCTCTCTCGACCCATTGCCAACCACAGCCACAGTAGGCAACCGGCCATGGGGGAGCTCGAGGCTCGCCCACCTTTGGCGAGCTTGGGATCATTGCTTGCCAAATCGGTAAGTGCAAGCATCAAGCTCGAGGCTCGCCAATTTGGCAAGGCTCGAGGCTGGCAAGCTCAAAGCTTGCCGATCTAAAGAGGACTGAGGCTAGCGAGCATCGATATAGCGATCACCACCAATTCATGCAATAATCCTCAAGCATTTGAATTAGTTTTTCCGATGGCAAAGGCGATCTCAAGAAGCAATAGCAGATGGTGAGTTTCTAACTTCGATCCTCCCTTTTTTTTCCCTTGGAAGTCGAAAATTTGGTGCTGATTTTTAGGTCGATCTTCAAGTTTTTGGGGTTTCATTTCTGATCACCGATGATTACCTCTGTAAGGCTCGCACTCACAGGCCTCTGCCCTCACCAAATCGGCGAGCTCCAAGCTCTTCAGCTTCAAGCCTCACCAAATCGGCGAGCCTCGAGCTCGACGCTCGCACGCACCAATTTGGCAAGCGGCAAGCTTGCAAGCCTGAGCTCACGAGAGGTGGGCAAGCCTCAAGCTCGAGGCTTGCCTGTGTGGCCAATGGTCATGGCTGGTGAAACCGACTAAGAAAGAAGTAGAAGAGGAAAACAAAGAAAAAATAATAATTTAATAATCAATTTTAAAAATATATAAAATATAATGAAAAATCGATTTTTACTCAAATACTGGAAAATAAATATTCTCTAAAAACATAATATTTTCCGCGAAACGAACGGACCTCAAATCTTTAAAAAGTTCAAATAACATTTCTTAGTAAGGTCTACAACCCTCATGTTATTTTGTGGTTTAAAGGAATAATTCATTGCAAAACCTAGCAACAAAGAATCAAAAGCCAATCGGCAGAGACGGCGGCATGAAATCCGCCGAATCGCGAGAAACAATGTGGCAAAAAGGAATGAGAAGAGGAATAGGAACAGATGGTAGTGAACTGGGTATCCCCAACATCGTTCATGTCCAACAGCTTCCCTCTGAACTATTTAGTGGCCTAAAGAATCTAAACTAGATCACAGGACAATTGCACTCGACAAAGCATCTAGGCCGAAGTGATCAGAAAATGAAACGCTTGGATAAGACCAAAAAGAAGACCGCAAATTACAAAAGATGCCTGATAATATCATCGAGTTTTTTTTTTTTTTTTTGGTTGGGGGGGTGGGGGGAGAGGGGGAAAAAGTCGTCTCTTCTCTATGAATATGAGGAAAGGCAGTATGATGATTGAATTATCAAAGCTGTGACTGATATCTCGACAAACAATATGTATTAGGAAAAAGTATCTTGTCCTGCGGTGATAATATGTTAGTGTGGCGTGTGATATAAGTTGTTGCACAATACGCTTTCCCATGTATATAAAATAATTGGAAAAATTACTCGGATCGATTCCAAACATATCGTACAAATATAGATTTAGTTCTAAACTTTTTTATTTTGCCAATTTAGTCCTCAATCTTTACACGAAATTCCAATGTAAACCTTTGAATCAATTTCCACTGGAAACCGCTAATGTAGTGATCCAATCATCGCCAGTTGTTCTATGTGCAGCATTGCCACGTTAGCGATTTTCGACGAAATTTGGTTGGAGGACTATTTTAAATTTTCGCATAAAAATGTTTAGGACTAAATTAACATTGGAAAGTTTATGATAAATTTGATATATGCATGATAGGCTTAGAATTAATTGGCAATTTCCCCATAAAATAATTAAAAATTCTCATTGCTGACTCAAATTAGTGTGCTTTTATGTTCTTACTCCTGTATAACAAATAGATTGGGATCCTTTGACTACATTTTATTTTCTATATATTCAAGAAATGGATACATTGTACAACAAATGAGTACTCCATAAATGGGGATACATGCCACATACACATCCCTAAGTCTTTTACGAAAGTGATTTACCAACAAAATAGCATTCAATATATCGCTTTAAATATTTTTTGTCGAAGTGTATGTTGCCTGACCCGGTCTTAATGTTACAAATTTTGATGGGTCTGAGTATTGTCAAATCTTCAACTATTTTCATATCACTAAAGCTGAGTTGGATTGGATTGGTAAGGGTTGGATCCAACTTGGGTCGGGTATGAGTCGCTAAAAATAATAAAAAATACCAAAAAAGTTCTAAACTTATTATAATTATGTCAATTTAGTTATAAATTTTTTTTACCAATTCAATCATAAATCTTTTGTAATTATGTCAATTCAGTTCATCCAGCCAATTTTGGTCAACTGACGTTGATGTGGATGCTAGCTGTCCAACAGACATTGATGTAAATAATTTTTAATGATATTTTTTTTCAATTTTTATTAATCTTTTTATTTTATTTTTTCTTTCTTCTTTTTTCTTTTTTCTCTCCTTCCTTCTTTTGTTTTTTCCTCCACAATCTCACTAGCCACTTGGTGAGGGCTGCCAAAGGTGCCTAGCCTTTGGGGGGCGAGGCTTGGGGGCCGTGGGCAAGGTTGCCTTCGCTTGCAGCCGACAAGGCCATGGCGAGAGCTGTGACCCTTGTCGACAACTAGTGAGGGCTTCACGGCTCTCACCCAATGGCCAATGAGCTTCACTAGAGCCTTGCTAGCCACGATGTGCAAAGAAGCAAAAGAAGGAAGAAGAGGAGAACAAAAAGGGGAAAAAGAGAAATGGAAAAGGAAAAAAAAAAACACTAAAAAAATGTGAAAATTAAACAATATATATTATTGAAAATTGTCTACGTCAACACTGGCCAGCCAAAATTGGCCAAATGGATCAAATTTGCACAATTGCAAAAGATTTAGAACTAAATTGGCTATAAAAAAAATGAGTTTATGACTGAATTTGCACAATTACAATAAATTTTGATAATTTTCCCTTAAAAATATATCCAATGGTTGGACCTATTTTCGACTCACCCATACTCGACTTGACCTAACTCGACCCACTCATTTGACAAGTCTAACTTCACATTATATTTAGCTAAAGCACTTCAACTTTCAACAGTTTATATCTTTTCATAAGATTAATAAATTCAAATACGATTGTATCACATAATTTTTATGAAAGTAAATACAACATTGCTTTTATTTACTATTGGGTAGTTCAAAGTACTAACAAAATTCAATTATAGCATAAGCTGGTTTTCTAAGAATAGTTTTGCAAGTTTCATTTACAATGCAATTAAAGTAAAATTGTAATAGCATCATATTTATATTATGTTATATTAATGTCAAAAAAATTTATCTACTTTTAGGGTAAATGAGGATATATGCTTCTACCGCATTAAAATTCGCCTTATATATTGTTAATAGTCGCCAACGGGATGCAACCACTAGCGACGGCAACGGGGACGCTGGTTTAGGCTTCGCTTAGGGCAGAGAAGAGATTCTTCGATTCTCGCTTCTTTTCTCTCTTTTTCTCTTACTATTTTCTTTTTAGAAAAAAATTTATTCCAATTCGTATGGGATAAAATTCCCCTCCCCTGGTGTTGGGACACTCAATCTTATCCAGACTTATCCAAATCCGAGTTGTTTCCAAATGCCGAATAGGATAATTTATATTATCCAAAGTTTTACCGGAGCAATCCAGCACACCCTGGGGTTAAAGAAAGAGGTGAACTCAACAATTGGTGCAATATACTTAGCCGCCCTTCTTTTTCGTCTCAGTCCTCTCTCCTGTGCAGCGCTCACGGGAATCACCCTGACCCGGTATCCTTCAGCCTCACCCCCCCAGATCCCTTTATTAGCAGGGTCGCATGTTTGTTGAGAAATGCAATGCTTTTAAGGCCAAGCTACTTAGTGCCGGTCAAAGCTGGGATCTCGTTGGAGTCAGCATAGCGTGATGAAGACGGGGGTGTGTTCAGCACGAAATGTTTGAAAGGGAACACTTCTTTTTTCCAGCTTCAGGAAAAAATTCTCCAAAACACATTTTACACATCCTAGGAGGAATCTCAAGTCTCAAGACCCACCTAACTCATACTACAAGACACAGCGATTTCAGTATAAATAGAGGACGTCCTCACAAGATCTGTTACGCATGTAACATAACACCTCTCATTATACTACAACACGAGTTTTACCTGGCGAGACAGGGGAAAGAGAGAGAGAGAGATGAAGAAGCTGCTGAGTTCATCAGCAGCAGCATTCGCCTTGGTTTTGCTTCTGTTGTTGGGAATGTGGTTACAGCCAAACGAAGCAGGAAGGATGCTCATCAAAGACAAAGATGAAGGAGGAGGAGGAGGAGGAGGAGCGGCAGGGGTTACTTACCGGCCGAGCAGTCTTTTAGCATTCCAGATCCGAGCAAAGGGTCCAGTTCCCAATCCCGGAAATCCGTGCCGCTACACTCAAAGCACTTAGTAAGCCGCCCAAATGAAAGAACGGAAGAGGTGAAGGAGTGTAGCAGGAGGTCGTTCTTTGGAAGAGGGTGGGGTTGTTTGTGTGTTAACTTATATGTCAGGACAAAAATAGTCTGAGTTTTCAAACGGAAAAAAGAAAGCATGAACTAAAAATATCCATCGGATAAAAAGAATTACTTTATACTCTCGACAAAAATAACCCAATTTCCAAAGGACCGGTAAAAAGGCATGAAATTTAGCTCGAACCTCAAAAATATCCACCATTGGCTTTTCCGTCGAAAGACAATACTTATTTGGCACTCATTTGACTAATGTTCATATGTATAATAGACACGTCAACTGAATCAAAATAACATAATTTAGCTTCAACCATAATGGATCATTTGCTTGATTCGCTTGGATACTAATCATTTAACCCTAATTTAAAAAATTTAAACACTGACCAACCTTCACGATTTGCTCAAACTCCACAAAATAACTCAAAATCCAAATTTAATAAAACCCAAATTTGCAAACTCGTCTTGTGGCAAAATCCAGGAATTCAACTTGGGTCTAAACTCTTTCTATATATCTCTATTATTTGAAAAGAATGAATCAAAATCCCTCTCAAACAACATGATTTTGTTTAAAAGTATATAGGCTATAGCATCAATGCCGCTCAGGACGTGTCACGTCAATATCGTTAGCAATGCCCGTTGCCATATGTTTTTTGTTTTCCCTATTCGTTAAATTTTTTTGTGCTTTAAGCGAATGTTCGTGCCTTTTATGGGTCATTTGAAAACTAGGGTTATTTTTGTCTTGAGAATTCATGCTTTCTTTGGCATTTTTTGGCCGTCAGATATTTGGGTTACAGTTCGTTAGCAAATTGTATCCTTTAGACTTGTACATTTAAGATTGCATGACTGGAATTGAACTTATAGAATACGATCCATTCATGAGAGGAAAAAATATTGGGATGTGGTCTTCCTGGTGTGTCTGTTGCTTTGTATTCAGTCAAGAACAGGTACTTACATGCAGTGTTTTCTCTCTCTTCTAAGCTAAGCGACTTCATAAAAAGTGAATAATTCGTGTTTCGGACCAAAATCAGATGTCTGTATAATGTTTTTGGCAAAAGGTGGCAAGCAATATTTTATGTGGGAACGACTCTTTCAGAAGACATCAAAGAATACGTAAAACCCGGTTTACTATTTCAATCCAAGAAGAGAATGCTGGCGAGCAGCGAAGAATTCCAAAATGAAACCCTATACCATTAAGTAGGAATCACTTTCCCGGCCAAGGAGGCATCTTATTTTTACATGACTTTTCCTTTATTGTCAACAAACAAAACAGACCGTTTTATGCATGCAAGGAAGCAACAATACCTCAGAATCTGATCAAATACCAAATGAGGAATTCGATCCTATTCTAGCCAAGATCAAGGGGACTCCATATTGGGGATGAGGAGTGAGTATAGGAATGGGGGCATGCTTGTAAGAAGGAGATAGCTGCACTGAGAAGTTCTGCAAAATCAAGGTCAGAGCAACTTTAACTTCAAGGAAAGAAAAGTTTTGGCCAATGCAAGTTCTAGGACCCCAACCGAAAGGGAAAAAACAGAGCTTGTTCTTGGTTGCTTTTGAGACTCCCTCAGAGAATCTCTCCGGATTGAACTCTTTGGCATCTTCCCCCCAAAACTCTGGATCATGGTGGATCTGGATGATAGGTATTGAAAGCAGAACTCCTGCAGGTATTTGTATATTTCCCAACTTGGTTGTCTGGTGAACTGTTCTCGTCGTATAAAATCCAGGCGGATATAACCTAAGCACCTCATTCAGGATCATACTTACCTGCATGTAAATCAATTTGTTGTCAGCCTGGTCTTGTCAAAAAAGACAATGAGAATGCAATGATTAAATTATCTAAACCTTGCCTACTGAACCCAATTCATCAAACTCAATAGCATTGATGTCGTTTATGTTGTAACTTTGAATGAGAGGGTACGATCCATATGTCTTGCTTCTGTCACTAGCTGAACAGAACGTGAATGATTACTGCCAAAATACTCCTATTTTTTCGAGTTTGGGGGAAGGGGAGGGGAGAACAGCACAGCAACTAGATTTCAGGCTAGGTTGTTACAGTTTTCTTCATTTTTGGCTTTCGTTTTCTGTCTGTTCTTTTTCTTTCTTTTTCTTTTTTTCTTTTTTTGTAGAGACCTATTTATTGATGTGAATGCAGGAATTTATGTCTTAAAATCTAGATATATAGCATACTACAATACAGCAAGAAATCCTTACAATCTTTAGTCGGCTCAACCCATCAAAATCAGGTCCTTTGTTGCCGAAAACTTGGAGAACTTCCTCTCTTGCTTTGTCTTGCCATTTTTGGTACTTGCTCAACAAAATCAGAGTCCAAGCAAGCAAAACAGAAGTCGGCTCTTGACCTCCTAAGTTGAACCCTTTGAACTCTTTAATGACATCCTCCATGCTCATACCCTTTTGATGCCCAGATTTTTGAATTTCTTTCATGTTCGAGTTTAGCAACAGTCCCAAGAGATCATCGCCAACTACTCCTCCTTCCTCCAATGCCTTCTCTCTTTTCGTCACTATGTCTTTGAACAACCCTTTTAGTTTATGGTCGATTTCTTTCATGCTCTTGAACAGTTTGGTTTGCAAAAGGCTGCATTTTCTTATACAAGTCAAATTCAAGATGAAAACTCATACTTTAGCTTAGTTTCCACAGTTTATGTGTGTCTCGCTAAATAAGTACACTCAATTTTCATCCATTCAATTTGGTTTACAAGTTGGAGAGCAGCAATCTAGATAACAATGCGATAGAAGACTTGCCTTACTACGACACCATATGAGATTTTGTGCAACCACTACTAACTGTTTAAAAAGCTTAAGCCTAAGCTTTTGCATTAAACTTTCTAACATAGTATTAGAGTAGAAGATCCTGAGTCCAAATCTTTACAAGATCTACATGCCTCCCTAATTATATACTTTCCATGTTTTAGGCTTAGACCAAAGTCTAGCTTATGCGTGAGGAGGAGCGTTAAAATATTTAAATATTAAATCACATTTTCTTCTAACAACTTAAACTTTTAGAGTTGATGGTGGTCCCACAAAATATCACACTCACATTGTTTTGACAGGAAAAAATTGCGGTGAGCCCTACATACTATCTTGCAATCACAATCCAACCACTATCCATGATTTGCAAAATTATTAAAATTGTCTTCAGAGACGTTTCAAGTTCCTAGCAGGACAAGATGCCTAAAGATCGGCACACTGATTTGCAGAATCATAGAAATGGGGAAAGTTGCAAGTGAAGTTTGTTACTCTATTTTCTTGTTAAATCCTTTTGCAAAAGATCTCGGGATAAATTGTCACTAAATTAATCTCGACTTACCTCCACCCAGGCATTGAGACGAAATGAACAATTTTGGAAGCGAGGCCAATTTGTTCTTGTTGAAGGAGGATGATGCTCTTGGCTCGGTCGTCGTAGGTACCCCCCAAGACAGCTCTGTAGAATATATCACCCGTCAATTGCTGAAGGTGAGGCCACACATCCACTTCACCTGCCAAACTTTGCTTCTCCCACCTCCTAATCATCTCCTCACAGCTTGAACATGTTGCAATCACCACATACTGTAATTGAACAATAAAAAACGTTAATGAATTGAAAATTATTATATTTCCATGGACTAAGAATTTCAGGCTTGGTGAACATGAAATATGATGCGATCATTAATCATTTTAAGTTCCGTTAGATGATGCATCTGGTCATGAAACTTTTAGCACCAAGCAGTAATACCTTCAACTTTTCATAATGAAAAGCTGGGTTGCTGATCTTTCTGTGTTTGGCCCATTTCTCACCCTCATCATTCACAAGCCCCGATAGTAAGAGATCTCCGATGGCCTTGGGATGCGGCTTTTCGAACTCATTGATCCGTGAAAATATTTCCTTCAACATGTCTGAGTCCATGATGTTCAGCACAGGCTTTGGCCCTAACCACGTAAAGCAAAGCTTCCCTGCAATAACCATTTTCTAGAGACATCAATTATTAGCCAAAAATTACAGCTTCTCGTGAGCTGAAATTGTATATGATTTTTTACCGGGAAATGAAGTTTGTCCAATCACTAATATTACCATTGGCTTGAAAAGTTCAATTGCATACCGTATTTCTGGACGCAGTGATAATAGAAAGGGCGCAATCGAGGCGCGATGTCATTGGAGAAAGGAGTAATGGGTTGAGATTGAGCTTGCTTGTTCATTCTCACGATGTCTCTCAGGTCTTGAAACAAAAGCCTGTAAGGGGTTCCATTTAGACCTTGCTGTCTCAGACATCTTTCTACCTTCTTCGGCTGCAACCAAAACAGACAAAGTAATCTCCATGCACAAGTGAAGAAGGTGATCAGCACAAGAGAGAGGACAATTGAATAGGCGAAGGACATTTCCATTTTCTACGTTGAACTTATGACACGCTTGTCTTCTTTCTGCGAGAGGAAATATATAGGAGTCTCGGGGAGCAGAAAGACAAAGGCATAGACCAAGGGGCCCAAAAAAAAAAGGGGGAAAAGATATTATATTGTTTCTTGAGATGGTGTACAAATGAGCTCATCCAAAGCACAGTCAGTCTTGCGTGTTTGGCTAAAATGAGGATTAAAAGTTCAGCGGTTTTA
This sequence comes from Eucalyptus pauciflora, assembly GCA_007663325.1. Classification (NCBI taxonomy): domain Eukaryota; kingdom Viridiplantae; phylum Streptophyta; class Magnoliopsida; order Myrtales; family Myrtaceae; genus Eucalyptus; species Eucalyptus pauciflora. The sequence continues at coordinate 125,420 of VMYD01000385.1, forward strand.
ACGGCAAATGTCCCTGGATCTAGAGTAGGAAATTTTATTTCCAGTCTTCGACCCTTCTCTCCGAATCATGTTATAATGTACTGTTCTTTTTTCTTTTTTTTTGGTCGAAAATGTTATAATGTACTGTTCAATGCACCCCAAAAGTGGAAGTCAACCATACACATTGTCATGAGGAGATCAGATGGTAATCGATCAGAATCAAATTGGGGAATCTAAAAGATTTGATATCTGAAAGTCAGAGAATCAGTCTAATATAATAAGTATTCCTTAAGACGTGCGAGAGGAGGCGTCTTTTTTTTTTTTTTTTCTGAAGTGTCCTTGCCTGCATCGTGGGTATTTTTGACTGGTTTGCATCAACAGTTGCCACTTAGTAAAGCCATTTTCTTGATATGATATCAAGGTGGAGGCTTTTACTTGACTCTATCACATAAACTATGGCAAAAGTACATTATAAGTATCAAAACTTTACGTAGATGGACACTTAGGGCATGTATGATAACGTTCTTCTTTTACTTTTTTTTTTTTTTTGTTCTTTTGTTTCCCAGAATAGAAAAGGAGTAAAAATTCATTTAATAATGTCATTTAATTTTTCTAATCCTTGAAATAGAAAAATGGTCAGGAAATAAATTTAGAATAGAAACAAAAAGTAGGAAAAAAAATAGCTTCTTCTTCCTAGAAACAATTTCTAGAAATAAGTCTTTATCTTTTTTTCATTTTTTTCATTTCTGCTTCCTCTTCCAATCGATCGGTGGAGGCTCGTTACTCACCTCCTATCGCCGGTTGCTAGTTGATGCATGGCACTAGCACCCACCAGTCGTCGGCAGCCGAAATTTTATGGTACAAAAAAAGTCTCGATCGATATGATATGAAAAATCTCAATTGACCAATCAATGCGACATTTAGGACTCCAGCATATTTAGCCTCACCATTGGATTTGAAGTTCGGGACACTTTCTTTTAACCTCACTCCAATCCAGTTATGTGGTAGCCATGGAAGGACCCAATTATTCTCTCATTAACTTTTTTAAATAGTGGGTTACCTAGATAGACATCACCAATGTCTTTGACTTGAGATAAATATTAATGACATCCGCATAAGGAAAATTAGCCAAGATTAACATGACCCATTATAGAAAGCCAAAAAAAGGTGAGAGCAACGATATCCTCTCCATCGAGGAAACCGGGCGACTCGATGCCGGGTTCCCTTGGAAAGTCGTGCCCCTTGGCGTGTTTGCTAGCCCACCAAGTGAAATTTCTTAAGTTAGAAATAACAACAAATCAGCCAAAATAAATTTACGATCACTATAAGGAGCGATACCAGTGCAAAATATTCTTTCACACTTGCATTCGTAAGTGGAAAATATCCACAACCTAGTGAAATGAGCACGGTTATTAAAATTAGAAATTGGATGTGTTGGTATCTTTACTTGGCTTACGGAGAAACTTTTTTATGCGTTAATAGTAAAAATTCAAAAATATATAGATAGATGACTTCCAAAATTCTACATCAAGTAACACCTATCTTTGTGCAATCGATGTTAAAAGAGATTGATAAACTTGTTGCTTATAACCTAGGTGTATGGCTTCAAGCATCCAGCAACCTGCAGCCCATGGAACGCTTGTAAACTGCAGGCGAATGTTCGCCTGTAAAAGTGACTCTAACCCAAAGTAGTTCGTATGTAATTAGTGGGATTTGAAGGATAAGTTTTAGTTTTCAAGCTAAAAATTTCCCAATGCCCTAACTACAGTAATTGAGGGGGAGGAAAGACTAATTTGTATTAGATTGTTTAAATGGAATATCAGAGTATGCTAATAAAACATAAAACACTAATTGAGAGTCCACGGTATATTTTATCTATGTATAACATATTTACTTTATTTTTCTATTAATTGCTATTTTAGAGCAATATTCAACCCTCATAAAAACCAATGCTCTCTCTCAGCTTTTTTTTTTTTTTGCCCCTTCCCGTTGTTCAATTCTTGAAAAATGAAACAAGTGATCCGAATTGCGCCGTTACTCATGTGAATTAACGGTGCCATAAGGCTCACGATGTTCTTAGTTTTTTATTGCTAATATCAAACAGAAAACATGTGATGAGCATTCTGACCAAAAAAATAAAAAATAAAAAACATGTGATGAGCGTGCCTTATCAAAATACTTTTGAGTAGACGTGAGCTCAACCCCAATCCACTAAGCGTATTGTATCAATTCTTGTTGAGCATAATGATGCAAATCGAGTTCGGATATCTTTCTCCCTATATAATATAAGTGGTCGACTTCATTTGAATTACTTAATCAAAAATTAGTTTCGTGTATTGATCGTAAAATTCTAAACGCAAGTGAACGTGTCGAATAAGTAATATAATGATAAAAAAGAATATCGTCCCACAGAGATCGATAATTAATAAACTAATTAAATACTAAAATAGATTAACTCTAAAATTTATCTAACAGATCAAAATATAATTGAGAATAAGTTAAAAACAAAATTTGGAGACTAAATGCAGTAAATCAATCAGATAAATATGTTAGAGTATCCGATTTCACCATAACCACTAGATATGAATACAATAACGATATCAAACATGTGATAGCGGAATTTCCTAACATATTTACTATCCTATCTCTAGATATAGCAAACCTACTCAGTTTATTAATGTACTATATCTCTATGTGAATTAAAATAAACATAAGTGCATTAAAAACTATAAATATTCTCGGCTTACAATGAGTCTTTTGGATCACCTTATCACCGAAAGTTACACAAATAACACGGTATATCTCTATCCACGTTTAATTCATGATTATATATTATAATGAGCAATTGCATATTATTACTTCTCAGTCTCAAACATCCACATCAGATCATTCAAGTGGTGGCCAGTCATTCAAAAGCATTATGCACAATAATATATAACTCACATGAATGAAATCAATTGTAAAACATAAAAATCATGAAATTCACATCATCATGATCAGGCTACATCGTAGCCTTAACAAAAGAAAATTAAAACATACTAGAAGAAGAAATAAAAATATAAATTAAACTCAACATCTTGAATCAAAGAACAAAAATTTTGTTACCACTTTTGTCTTCTCTTCAAAATACTTGAAAAAACTCTAAGAACAATGAAAAACGATCTAACAAAAACCTAGCTGCTCTCTCTAGCTCTCAATGTTCTCCTCTTCATAGGATATATCCAAGTTATCTAATCTCCACACGCTTGCAGATAATATTAGGGAACAAAATCAATGATTCCCTGATTTGATATCCATCTTCCTTATCCAAGTTTCCTAATTTTTGCCATTCTTTTCCTTATCTTTTCCATATCTCATTATTCTGCATAAACAAGGAAAATTCAAATAATCATAAGGAAATCCAAATATTTTCTCATAGATATTGCATTAATTGTTGCCTAAAATAGGTAATATAACTACAATATTCGGCAACAATCGCTAGGTTTCATAAAATTGTCTAAAAAGTCATAAACCTATTGCAATTTTATCAATTTAGTTTAAACATTTTATTGTGCCAACTGAGTTATAAATATTTTTATGTTTTGCTAATTGAGTCAATCCAACCAATTTTGATTGAAAATCACAAACGTGGACGACGGTTGTCTTGCGTGGCATAACTGATGTTGACGTGGATAATTTTTACTAATATTTTAAGAATTTTTATTCTTTTTCTTTTTCTTTTCTTCTCTTTTCTTTCTTTACTTTTTTCCTCTCTTTTTTTCTTTTTTTTTTTCCTTTTCTCTTCTATTCTTTTTTTCTTTTCTTTTCCTTTTTCCTTTTGCCCTTCATTAGCCATTGTCGAGTCTCGTCAATGGCTAGCAAAGGTCAACGACCTCAGGCGAGGGATGCCAACATCTAGCCTGGCAAGGACTACCCTCGTCGGATTGGGCGAAGGTCTCCCCTGCCTAGGTAGGCGTGGGCCGTCCTTGCCTGGGCTAGTGGGGGCAACCCTCGCCCTTGCCAGCCCAGGTGAGGGAGGCAGGCTGGCAAGGGCGGCCCTCACTTGAGCTAGCGAAGCAAAAAGGAAAATAAGGAAAATGAGTAAATAAGGAAAATAGAAAAAATAAAGGAAAAAGAAAATAAAAATATAAAAATATATATATTATTAAAATGTCCATGTCAACTCGAGCTTGGTACTGGCTTCAACGTCAATAATTCCCTGGCAAAATTGATCGGATAGGCTCAATAGGCAAAACGTGAAAATGTTTAGGACCTAATTAGCACAAACTAATTATAACAGTATTATATCACTTAAGTAAAGAACTGAATTTTACCAGAGATTTGTGAGTCTTTACTTGTATAAATTGGAAAAGGTTATGCTAAGGACATATATTTCATATCTACCATTAATCGCAAGAGTGAATAAAATGATTTTTTTATTGACGTCTATATAAAAGGAAAAGACCAAATAGTAATAATAGTTGGTAAAAATATAAAAGAGAAGGTCACATCTTTACATGAAATTTGAGAAATTAGCCAGCAGTTTAGGGAGACTAGGCAGTATTACCAGTCCTAAGAAGTTTACTGATTAGTCTTTGGGCATAATATGATCAATTGCGATAGACTAAAAGATGAAGAATCATGCATGTTAATAGAAAAAATAAGTGATCTCCTAGAAAGAAGAATGCTAAAGAAGGAGAACTATTTTTCGCAAAAGCCGCTTTTAGTTGTGCCACAAAAGGTGTGTTTTTTAAGGACTTTTTTTTTTACATCAGATCACATATATTACGTCGATTTTTTAGTACGTCACAACAACTATGCTTTTAAAATATCACGCATAAATTGAAAATGTGTATGAATTGACAAAATTAAAAGAAATTTTTTCCTCTTGTAATAGATAACATTTGAACTTTAGATATCTTTATTTCTTTTGCATGATTTTTTGAGTCCTAAAATCTTAGAGGTTTAATTTAATTCCGATACCTTCCCATATAAAAAAAATGTTCGATATTGATATTGGAAAATAAGATGTGCCTTTTGGTCTTCTTTTGGGTTTCGGTTGCTTTGTCATGTACAAATACTTGGATGCCGTGTTTTCCCTCTCTTTTTAATAAGGGACTTTGCACAAAGGGTTTAACAATTCGTTTTTCGAATCAGAGTCAGATGCATCATTCATTTTTTGACTATGGCAAATGACATTTCAAGTGGGAACAACTCTTTTGGAAGGCACCGGAAGAGTACGCAAAACCCAGTTCACTAGGTCAATATAAAGAGAGCACGCTAGCTAGTAGAAATCAAACCAATCATTAATTAGGGAACACTTTTCCTGTCAAGAAGTCATCATATGTTTACTTAATTTTTCGTTATTCTAAAAGACCAAAACAGACTGTTTTATACATGCAACGAAGCAAGCAAGAGCACGGAATCCGATCAAATAAAAACTGAGGAATTCTATCTGATTCGAGTAGAGATCAAGGGGACATCGTATTGGGCATGAGGAGTGAGCACAACAATAGAGACATGCTTGTATGAAGGAGATAATTGCACCGAGAAGTTCTGCAAAATCAACGTGAGAACAACTTTGACTTCCAGCAAAGCAAAGTTTTGGCCAATGCAAGTTCTAGGACCCCAATTGAAAGGGAAAAAGTAGAGCTTGTTCTTGGTTGCTTTTGAGATTCTCTCAGAGAACCTCTCAGGATTGAACTCTTTGGCATCATCGCCTCAAATGCCTAGATCAGGATAATGGGCACCAAAAGCAGAACTCCTGAAGTTATTTGTATATCTACCAACTTTGTTTTATTGTGCATTGTTCATGTCGTCATAAACACAAGCGGATATAACCTAAGCCTCATTCAGTGTCATGCTTATGTCACGATCCAAGGAGAACTGTTGGCCCGCGACACTTATCTGTGTGTAAATCGGTTTGTTGTTAGCCTGTTCTTGTCCAAAAAGACATTGAGAATGCAACAAATAATTATTTAAACCTTCCCTAGTGGCCCTAATTCATCAAACTTAATATCATTCATTTGATCTATGCTGAAAATTTGAATGAGAAGCCACGTGTCTCCACGTCTCTCTATCTGTGTGAGGATTTTGGAGGCTCCGTGTGTCTCTCTTCTTGTGTAACCATGTTGGTGTTGTTTGGAGAGAGATAGAGAGGCTGCAAACATCACCTCGTCACAACCACCTCCCATGTTGAACCTCCTACACGACACTCTGATAGGATGAGACTGCCTCTAGCATGTCTTTATTGGAAGCACGCAACATAAATTGGATACCTTTAACATCCTCAGATTCCAGGTCATGAGAATAAGGTTTGAGAGTCGATCATGGGAATCAATAACATAAATCTTGGATAGACCAAGACATGGCATGTTCGGCCATGGATCCAGTCCACCCGATCGAGACCTGGTTAGGGCAAATAACCAAGACCAACCACAAGGTTTATTTTAAGACATCCAATGGACCAATTCTAATTGAAAATGGTCATTGACAAGTTTAAGAAGGCTACCCACTTAGTCACCCTCATTTGGTTAAAGTTTAGTAAATTTTGGCATAAACCTTGATTCTCATAGTTACGTCGATTATGTACAAATATGAATGACTTCTCCAATTAGGCAACACCATATGTTAGTCTTATGAATGCCTTGGATGTATTTGGGACATGAATTAATTAATACGAGGATGAATCATTGGACAAGTGTCAAGAGGTGGTTGGGGTTCCAGAATCTTCCATAATCTTTTGACTTAGTCCATCCTTATATATTATGTACCACATGCCATTTGCAAGAAGAAGGAGAAAACTTGCATGCCAAGTAACTGGCAAAAATATTTAGGCCTCATTTAATGATTTTGGACTCTAGTTCATTAATGGCATGGATGAATCACCTACTTATGTGTCCTCTAGAATCTTAGGTGAATCTTAGGTTATGATGGCACTAAATTGTAGCCTTGGTGAACAAGACAAGAACCAACCAATTAGAAGAACACATTAAACATTAAAGGGGCTTATGTGTCCTTTAGGCACCATAGGCAATAATGAGCCTAGCGTGAGCCTTAGAGGATAAGCAATTAGATGGACAAATCACCATCAAACACGAATAAGCATAGGTGTCAACTAAGGAGACTAGATAGGCCAACTCATTCCTTAGGCTTAATCATGAGATTGGCACCAATAATTGAAGAGGAGGAGGCCTATAAATAGGAGAAGGCATCCTCACATTTTGAGACCTAGCCATTCTCTCGTTTCCTCTCCCTTTCTCTCCTCTCCCTTTCATGCCATTCTCCTCCAAGCCGCCCTAGAAGCCAACTGACCACCAAACAAGCACCTTGGAGCTAGGTCCAAAAAGTTGTAAGTAGATTTTCCTAACTCTTCGATAGGGTGATGTGCTACGCATATTGATTTTAGGATCATGTCATTGTTTGCTTGTATTGGCTTTATATAGTTATGCTTGTTGTGTTTCTATTTGTTTGTTGTTGCATCAAGTAAAGTCATGGTCTCGCATGGATGTCAAGCACACCCGAATGTCAAGGAAAGGTCTCATGTGACTTTGGACGTGCACCGAGGTGGGTGCACGACCCACACTTGATTTCGAGACAACATTGAGACATGTTGTTACTCGAGACAAGTCACGGTCAATGCCAAAGCCGGAGTGAACGGTTCCAAGTGCAGACCACGAAGCCAAGTCGCATCCAGCATGAGTTTAATTTAGTAAGACATAAGAGTCGTTCATTAGTTCATCTTGCATAGCACGCCTTCAGGTCTTTCATTCGGTTAAAAGTGTAAACATAAAATGAATCAATTGATGCTTGAAATGCGTGAACACGGGACTATATGCCAATGCTAGGGGATGCCGGGTCGTTGCCTGGGGTAAAGTCCCAAATGTTGTCTCGATATCGAGATTGTGGACGATGCCAGCCTGAGTATGGCCGATGCCTGGGGGTCGTTCGGGATGTTGTCCCGATAATGAGATCGAGACGATACCAGTTGCCAAGAGAGGGACCGATGCCCGGTTGTTATCAGAAGAGTCGATTAATGTCACGCCGTGATCCTCGAGCATGTGCCCACCCCTCAATGGTCAATTATAATTGCAACTTCCCAGGACGAGTCGCCGACTCCTTTTTATTTTATTGCACATGCGGAAGCGAATAATAACTCCCCTGATAGTAACCATCTTGGGATAGAAAAGCAGGACAATAGAATCACAAACAAAACATACTTTTATAAACATAATGAGTCATGTACAAAAGTCTATACCCAAAAGATTTCAAAAGACTGACTCTAAAAAAGAAACTATCCTAACTGACCTACTCCTCAGATCCCTCAATTCGGCTCCGGATCCTCCGCTCTACGGCCCTAAAAATTTAGCCCACGACAAGGTGAGATATAAATCTCAGTGAGTTCACGCTCTGAATCTCGATTAGGAGGGTAATACGCCTAGAGACGTCCTAACCACACAATCACACAATCATAAAGACTTACCTCGTCTCAGATCCTCCTTGAGGTCAACACAATTCATATCATAGACAACAAAAAAGCATGAGCAACAACAAAGCTTAGTTAACTGGAACGCCACACTTGAATTTCAAACAAACACAGAGGTCCTGATTATAAGGCCAAATCGTTATGACACGTCACATACCATGCCACACAATTTTGTCCCATAATCCGGCACGTTCAACTCAATTAATCATGCGTTCCTAGTTTTGATCTCAACTTATAGCACGGCCTACTATCTGTTCGGCAGTTTTCTGGCATTGCCAAAAGTCATCTCACCCCATTGAGCATGGCTATGTCTTAGACGACTTTCTCAAATGAGCAAAGGTCCAGAATCTATTGTGACAGGCTTCCCGTTGTCTAGGGGCATCCCATATAGGGGTTAACGTCCAACTTAAAAGCCTGAGACGAGTTCTCTTAACCAACACACGACCATTCAATCTCGGCCCAGGACACCGTGCATTGCACTCAAATACCTCAATTGAAATGGTGAACCTAGCCTATTTTCTTCTTATTAGAAATACACAATAAAATAGTCGTGTCTTTACCAAAAAATAAAATAAAATAAAATAGTCGTGTGTGGGTACACAGTCAATTCACATCAGAAAAATTGATATCTTCCAATTTAAAATCCCACTGTTTTATATAGTATATAAAACCACTTTCGGTGTTAAAATCTGAAACCTGGGCTTTTCTGAATAAATATTGAAATTCACAATTTTTGAAATAAATGACCAAAATTCCAATCAGCACTCAATTTACAAAATATAACACTCAATTGCAAAAATTAAACACACCATTGCAATTGGCACGAAATTTCGATTACCGGCTATTCCAGTCTAATTTCCGGAAAATATTTAATAATTAAATAATTACCAAAATTAATTAAATAATCAATTTAAATTCTAAAAACACCAACCTAGGCCGTAATTACTAAATTAAATACAGAAACGGGCCCGAAAAATTCCCGAATCTATCTAGATAAATAATACAATCTATCTAGATGCTAATTTAACTATTCTAACCACCTAACATGCATAATTAACTAATTAAATCACTAATCTAGTTTAACTAACCACATAATCCCTAATTAACTTAAACTAAACACCCTTAAACGTCATTAGCCTACTAAGTAGAGTTTAGTCCATAAACTCACCAGTTTAGTGCGAAAATCGGTTCACCGTGACAACAAAGCGACAACGGCCAAAACCCAAACTTTTGACGACGTCAACAGACACTTGGACCAAGTCAAAAAGGCCTTGCAAGCCCACAGCAAACTGCTAGGCTTGGACCTGGGCTTGGGCTGAGAAGTGGGCTTACTGGAACGCTAGAATAGATGGGCTAGCTTCAGTGGGCTGAAGCTTGCAGGCTTCAAATGGGCTCAACTACTGGACCGAGATGCTATAGTGAAGATAGGCTGAAGCGATCGAACGAGCGTGCGGCTAACTTCGTGAGGCTGCACGCGGTTGGACAAAGAAGACATGAAGGAGCTACTTCGATCGCTTGGGGCGTGAGGCAGCAAATCTCCAAAGGAGGAGCTACTTCGGTGGAGAGCAGCAAGAGAAGGAAGCAGGCGGCGTCTTCGTGGCAGCAGCTAGAGTCAATTGGGGCTTTGATGGTTGACTGATGAAGACGCGTGGACATCAAAATGGAAGGAGAAGCAGCTTCGGTGGGATGGCAGGGACGACAAATGAAGGTGGATGGCAGCTGCAACAGCTTCGGACGTGGGCAGCTAACTCAAGAATGAGCTGCAAGGGTCAACAACAATGCTTGCTGGGGGGAAATTTGACCGAGCAACACACAAGATGGTGGAGGTGGTTGCGTGTGAGTGGGGAAGGAGTTTCAGTTGAGTGTGGGCTGCTTCGGTCAAAGAACAAAAGGAATAAATGAAGTTGTAGGGGAAATGGGCATAACAGAAGGGCTCGGGAGAGAGAAATGTTCGAAGAAGAAGGGAGAGAGTGGATGAGGGAGAAGGGAGCGTACAAGGGAAGCTTGGGGGAGGGAAGCAAAAGTTAACAAACCTTAGCCATTCAATTAATTACTTGTCCCCTATTACTTTCTAGCAAAATTTCCACCAATTAATCCAAATTTTGATGCCAAAATTGCTGCCCCATGCCTAGCTCCGAATTTCCTCATTCTTGGACTTAAATTTCTTCACGAAATTTCCCAATTCAACGTCCAATTTGATGAAGAAGAAAGCCCATAAAATTTCTGAAATTTCCTTTCACCAAGTAGCTTGGTATAGAAGCCAAAATTCTCTTCAATTTGGCCCATCCAAATTTCCGCTATTTTCCAAATCGTCCGAATCGATTTTCCGAAAAATGAATCTCGAACTCTCCGAAAATTCTTCAAAAGATGAGTCGACATTCCTAAAATAAATCGTGACATGACAAAACTTTCAATTTCTAAAGCCGTGTTCAATTTCGCGGTTAATTTCAATTTGGCATGATTTTAGCGTGACCTAACCTACCGGGTTGCTTTTAGGAATTTTTAATCCAATTGACCCATGGTCAATTATTTTCGAGCAACATTGTACATCTTCGACACATTAGCGATTCTCAGTTGTCGTGAAAATCTCGAGGTTTCAAATACAGACATGGGGTACGAAAATGACAGAAAATCGATCTAGTGACGTTCGACATAAATTTTGCAATTAGATGGAATCACCCACGCACTAATCACATATCTCTATCGAATCGACCTATCTCCGGTCTCTGATCGATTTTGACGGTGTCGTAATGACCCTCGCAGATTAGCACGGTCGAGTAGCCGATTCTTGGTCAAATTCTCAAGTCTATTGCATTTAGATTCCTTAACGGCTTCACCTGATAGACTAGTTATCCCGTGAGTAGCCAACTCAGGGAAAGAACTATAGGCACGTCAATGAAAAGCCCAACTTATTAAATCGAAAACAAAATATGAAAATTCAGGCTGTCACAATTAATTTCGACTAATATGATATTAAAAAAGAAAAATGAAAGTCCATGTGTGATGCTTGAATTGATGCTTGCAAAAGCTAGGTTTGGTTTGATATGTGCTGTTGAATTTTTGCATCGATTTGAGCATATGTTGCATCGGGTCACTTAGTGCTTGATGGGTTTTATGTGATGCACACATTTCTCTTAGTGACCGAAATGACTACAAGCCATGGATTTTGTGGAAGGCTTCTTCTTATGCACTAACTCATTGTCTTGATGCTAGAAAGCACATAGATAATTGAGAGGTGTTCATATGCATAAGCAAGGTAAGGCACGAGCCTTGCTATCGATTTGCCATCAACAAGTGGATTGTGATTTTTTATCCAATGATTGACGATGAGACGTCCTCCTATAAGAGAACTAAGAATTTCTACTTACTAAGTCACCGACTCAATCCTATCGTTTTCACCATTTCAGGTGTGTGATGGATGAACCAATCCCATCGCCTGTCCATCTCGGCCTTCCCATCGATATATTTACCACTGTGATGAACATAGTAAATGTAGGAAAGGACGTCACCTACTAGAAATACACCACCACCGTTTGAGTCCAAGAAAGAGTAGACATTTTGGTTCTCCATGTGTACAAGGCCTAGTGCCTCATTTTTTACAGGGACATCCCATTCGTGGTTTCATTCCTCCGACGAATCTCACGGGAACGTCGTAGGGGAATGGGCCTAGGATGGGAGCCATTTTTGGAGAAGCTTGATAGAGGAGTTAGGCAACCCCAGCCTTTTGATCGACTATGTATGAAAATGAAAATAAGTAGCTCAGGACTAGGATGGGCATGTAATCGACATAGTTTTTTATATGTGTATATTTGTATGAATATATGTTGCTTTTAATTGATTGGCTTGTATACATTTTGCTCGGCTTCCATGTTTGTTTGTATGGGGATTGTTTACGATTGCTTTCGCACGTGCTTAATTAAAGATAAAAGACTTCTGGGACGTTCAACGTTACCTGGGGCGTCGATGCTAATCCGTCAGATCATGCTCTCATACCAAGGATGGAATGGGGGTGTGACAATAATTGCAAAGAGGGAGCCCAAATCCAAGCTTTTCAATATATCCACTTGAACTCACTTTCACTCAAAAACTTAAACCAATGAACAATATGTTAGATAAAATATATTAACTGCTCTAGACCACATCAAATATGTGGAAGATCTCTAACACGGCTCATTCACACATGCATTCTAACAATATTTCACTCACATGTGAGCTCAGTGTTAGGTTCGCTTCCCCTTAATTCAAGCATCCATCTAAATCAACTTCCTAATGGCCTGCATTGCTACGCCACAATGTCACTTGCCTAGAAACCGCAACCATGGGCTCAAATACCATTCATTGGGAATGCGCAATGGAAATTCGATACCTATACCTAAGGAGATTGCCAAGAGGAAGTCAAATTTGAACCCGTCAATATATCTAATTGGACCCATCTTTAATCAAAAATTTAAGCTTATGAGTTATGAATCAATTATCATATAATAACTGTAATGCCACGGGTCTCAACTGTACATATATTATCCGCTTTGGACACTAAGTCCTCACGGTTTTGTTCATCTCAAGGCAGCCCATACTACCCCAAGAAAACGTGTATATACAGTTAGAGGGCCAATTGCCTTATAAGGTGGCCCAGAACTCCCTCCCTAGGCAATGTGGGACAGGGACCCCTTCCTTGCGCACGTCCGGGGACCGAGGCGCAGATGCACCGCCAACCCTCTTCCCCGCACACCGCCGCTTGGGTCGTCACACTCTCCCCGCTTGGGAGCACAGTGTCCTTGCTGTGGCCCACACGCGGTCAGGAGTCGGCTCTGATACCACTTGTAACGCCCCGGGTCTCAACTATACATATATTGTCCGCTTTAGACACTAAGTCCTCACGGTTTTGTTCTTCTTGGGGCAGCTCATACTACCACAAGAAAACGCATATGTACAGTTAGAGGGCCCATTGCCTTATAAGGTGGCCCAAAACTCCCTCCCTAGGCAATGTGGGACAGGGACCCCTTCCTTGCGAACGTCTGGGGACAGAGGCGCAAATGCACCGCCAACCCTCCTCCCCACGCACCGCTGCTCGGGCCGTTACAATAACTGCTCTATACTACATCAAAGATGTGAAATTTCTCTAACACAATTCACTCACACGTGCATTCTAATAATCTTTGTGATTATATCTTTTATCACCTCTCATGAACCTCAATCCTATTGAGAGGCTTGTTGTGAGCTTATTAGCATTAAGATATGTTTGAGGAACTGTAGGCAAAGACTCATATGTGATACTGGCTGATTTTCCTCTCCGGAATATTACCATAGATTGCGAGTGGCTTAATAAAGTTTTAAGACTCACTCTGACAAATCTATTGAGTAGTACAATGGGAGCTCGGCATCGACATCTGTCTATATTCTATAGGTTGTTGCTGAGCCTTGCGGTCGGAATCATAAATGGACATAGAAAACGTTTCTTTGAGTGGAGGAACAAGTTCAGATGCAACCCCCTATGGCGTATGATTGTCCTCCAGGCAAGGTTTGTCGTCTTAGACAAGTCTTTTACGCCTTTGAAACAGGCATCACGTGCTTGGTTCACTAAATCCAGCGCTATTGTCGAACGGTTTGATTTTCTTTTTAGCCATCACGCCACAGCTCTGTTTATACAGAAGCTTGATTGAGGCATCATCTTGTTTCTACTCTATATTGATGGCTTTTGGACCAAAGTTCAGAATTAATATTTATAAGGCCACAGCACCCGGTCTACTCTTGGCGCGCCCAGCATATAGTAATGAGAAAGACAGATTATTGTATACAAGAGCCATGATGCATTTGCAACATCGGCGTTCAATATGTTCTCATGGTGGGGAAAAGCACAATCTAGAAATTCTATGATTCATCTGACAGGAAAATTTGGGAACATGGTCGATATACTCATCCTCCATGTGACTCGGCATCAGTCGATAGCTCTTCAATGGTTGAAGTGTAGCAGATTATATACCAAATTGACCGTGTTGCGCCTAGACTTATTGAAGACTAATTTATGATCTAAAGATAATTGGTTTCAGGAAGGGTAGGTTCGGGATCAAAAGCTCGGAACTTAACCTATCAAACAGCCCCTTCTTTGAAATCAGGAAGCCAACTGTTAAAAACTGACTTGGAATCGAACTGGCCAATTCCAATATCGATCCAAAAATCAAGCTCTGTTATATAATGTACACTTGACATATATATCCATATAGATAAATTTTTTCTACAATTTACAAATCTTATAGATATTTTGAGCTCTGTTAGCATGATATGAGATGAGAAATTATATGGTTTGATTTATCAAATTCCCATTAGAGCATGAATAAAATCATCATCTACTTCTAATGAGATCACACTGTGTAATGTAGTCATGGAATCTCGATGTTTTGTAGAAGATGGACGTGCAGACCCCTCAAGTGCCATAACTTGGCACAAAGGGACAGTTAAGTGCCATAACTTACGAAAGGTACACTTAAGTGCCAAAATCGGAGTAAAATAGATCACTTGAGTGCCAATCCGGCCAAAGTCCGGCCAAAAGGCTGACGTGGCTTTTTTCCGGCGAAGCGAGCCCAAAACGACGTCGTTTTGCTCGCTGATGTGGCCAAATAATGCAAAAACAGCGTCGTTTTGGGCCGATGTGGTAAAAAAATAAAAATTAAAATTAATTAAATTAAATTAAAAATTAAATTTAGTTAAAATATTTAAAAATAATAATTTTAAAATTAAATTTAGTTAAAATATTACAAAATAATTATTTTAAAATTAGAAAATTTTAAAAATTTTAAAAATTTAAAAAAATTTAAAAAAATTTTAAAAAATTTTAAAAAATTTTAAAAAATATTAAAAGGGTGTGGGGAGGCGCTTCAGGGGATCAGGCCTCGTCGGTTACGCTGGCTTCACCGGGAAGGCCGCGACGCGCAGAGGCCTGGCTGGGTCGTTTGCCCCGCCATGGGCTTTGCATCTGGGCCGATCGGCGGTTTAGGTCATGAGTTCTCGTCCAGATCCGACAGGGTCGGCGGTTCGCCTGGCCGCTGGTAATGTCGCCTCGGTCCGGGCCGGGCGGTGGTTCTTGTTTTGCCGGGCGAAGGCTCACCTCGCCGGATTCGGCTAGGTCAGCGAGCCCTCGGGCTGGCCTGGCCGACTGGCGCAGGGTCGCGTCAAGCCAGCTGGGCCGCTTTATCGGCCAAGCCCCTGCCAGTGCTCGGCTACCTCCCCGACCCTCCCCGCCGCTCTTCCAGCGGGGCGGCGGCAACTGCAACTGAGGGCTGAGAGGCCTCCCCTCACACCCCTTTTTAAAATTTTTTATTAATTTTTTTAATTTTTCTAATTTTAAAATAATTACTTTTTAATATTTTAACTAAATTTAATTTTAAAATTTTTATTTTTTAATATTTTAACTAAATTTAATTTTTAATTTAATTTCATTAATTTTTTTTACCACGTCAGCTCAAAACGACGCCGTTTTTGTATTATTTGGCCACGTCAGCAAGCAAAACGGCGTCATTTTGAGCTCGCCTCGTCGGAAAAATGCCATGTTGGCGTTTTGGCCGGAGTGGCACTTAAGTGATCCGTTTTTCCTCGAATGTGGCACTTAAGTGTACCTTTCGTAAGTTATGGCACTTAAGTGTCCCTTTGTGCCAAGTTATGGAACTTGAAGCGTTCTTATCCCGTAGAAGATGGTAGCTCATAATTTTTCAAAGTACTCTCGAGTAAATGTGTGTTTAACCTTTTGATGTGAATTAAATACTTGTTTTCATCATTGTTGACCCTAATTTAAATCACTCAAATATGTTATTGATTATTTGGAATTATATCTGTTATCCTTGAGTATTCTTTTGCAGGATTTCAAGACCATCTCAGCCCTGAAGAACAAGGTCGGGTACCCGATCAGGTAATGGCTCCACACTCAGCCGTCCGGATACCCGGCTAAGTATCGCCTGGACACCCGACTCCTACGGTTTAAAATTAAATTTGTCAGTCCAGTTCAGCGACTTCCGGAGCCTATTTCGGATGGAAACCCCGAAGTCTTAATAGTCGAATTTCTAGCCTTTGGAAATGTATCTAACGGCTAGGTGGGACCGAACCACTATAAATCGGCTGAGTGTTTCTCTATCCCTCTTCTTTAAATTATATACAACTCATGTATTTGATAATTTGGGTAACTCAATTTTGTCCATAAACATTTCACCAAAAATGCTCTCCCCACGACACATCATTCCATTGCTTACCAACCTCTCAACTACGATGGAGACGACAAAAGCTATGCAGGCCATGCAGTTCTTCTACTGAATTTCAAGATTTGAATAACAATTTATTAAAAATCTTCGCTCCTTCTTCTTCCATACATTTGATATGAGAAGATTGGAGGAAAGGGGACTATTGGAAGGCAGTAGAGAATTATAACCATTTTGATGAGTTGCTGGTCTAGTAGCTATGGCTGTTAGCTTTTAGCTTGACCTTTAGGTTCGGGTGTTTGGAGTCAACTCTCATTTTAAAAAGTAGAATAACATTCGGACTTCGTTCGTTTTCAAAAAATAATTTTCAGAAAAATATTATTTAAATTTTCTAGCGTTCATTTTACGAAAAATGAATTACTTTGGGAAAACATTTTCTATGAAAGTAAAAAAAAATCTAAAATAGGGGAAAATATTTTTCACTTTTGAAAAATGGAAAACATTTACCCCGTTTGCTATGTCTTATCTCACACCTCTACAAACTCCAACTTCTTTATTTTTTTATTTTAAATTCGAATTATTTTTTATTTTTGTTTCTTTTTCCTTTTAGATTCTTCTTTTTTTTCTTTGTTTTCCCCCTCTTCTTCTCTCTCGACCCGTTGCCAACCACAGCCACAGTAGGCAACCGGCCACAGGTGAGCTAGAGGCTCGCCAACCTTTGGCGAGCTTGGGCTCATTGCTTGCCAAATCAGCGAGTGCAAGCATCAAGCTCAAGGCTCACCAATTTGGCGAGGCTCGAGGCTGGCAAGCTCAAAGCTTGCCGATCTAGCGAGGCCCGAGGCTAGCAAGCCTTGATATAGCGATCACCACCAACTCATGCAATAATCCTCAAGCATTTGAATTAGTTTTTCCGATGGCAAAGGCGATCTCAAGAAGCAATAGCAGATGGTGAGTTTCTAACTTCGATCCTCCCTTTTTTTTCCCTTGGAAGTTGAAAATTTGGTGCTGGTTTTTAGGTCGATCTTCAAGTTTTTGGGGTTTCATTTCTGATCACCGATGATTACCTCTGTAAGGCTCGCACTCACAGGCCTCTGCCCTCACCAAATCGGCGAGCTCCAAGCTCTTCAGCTTCAAGCCTCACCAAATCGGCGAGCCTCGAGCTCGATGCTCACACGCACCAATTTGGCAAGCGGCAAGCTTGCAAGCCTGAGCTCACGAGAGGTGGGCAAGCCTCAAGCTCGAGGCTTGCCTGTGTGGCCAATCGTCATGGCTGGTGAAACCGACTAAGAAAGAAGTAGAAGAGGAAAACAAAGAAAAAATAATAATTTAATAATCAATTTTAAAAATATATAAAATATAATGAAAATTTGATTTTTACTCAAATACTGGAAAATAAATATTCTCTAAAAACACAACATTTTCCGCGAAACGAACGGACCTCAAATCTTTAAAAAGTTCAAATAACATTTCTTAGTAAGGTCTACAACCCTCACGTTATTTTGTGGTTTAAAGGAATAATTCATTGCAAAACCTAGCAACAAAGAATCAAAAGCCGATCGGCAGAGACGGCAGCATGAAACCCGCCGAATCGCGAGAAACAATGTGGCAAAAAGGAATGAGAAGAGGAATAGGAACAGATGGTAGTGAACTGGGTATCCCCAACATCGTTCATGTCCAACAGCTTCCCTCTGAACTATTTAGTGGCCTAAAGAATCTAAACTAGATCACAGGACAATTGCACTCGACAAAGCATCTAGGCCGAAGTGATCGGAAAATGAAACGCTTGGATAAGACCAAAAAGAAGACCGCAAATTACAAAAGATGCCTGATAATATCATCGAGTTTTTTTTTTTTTTTTTGGTTGGGGGGGTGGGGGGAGAGGGGGAAAAAGTCGTCTCTTCTCTATGAATATGAGGAAAGGCAGTATGATGATTGAATTATCAAAGCTGTGACTGATATCTCGACAAACAATATGTATTAGGAAAAAGTATCTTGTCCTGCGGTGATAATATGTTAGTGTGGCGTGTGATATAAGTTGTTGCACAATACGCTTTCCCATGTATATAAAATAATTGGAAAAATTACTCGGATCGATTTCAAACATATCGTACAAATATAGATTTAGTTCTAAACTTTTTTATTTTGCCAATTTAGTCCTCAATCTTTACACGAAATTCCAATGTAAACCTTTGAATCAATTTCCACTGGAAACCGCTAATGTAGTGATCCAATCATCGCCAGTTGTTCTATGTGCAGCATTGCCACGTTAGCGATTTTCGACGAAATTTGGTTGGAGGACTATTTTAAATTTTCGCATAAAAATGTTTAGGACTAAATTTGATATATGCATGATAGGCTTAGAATTAATTGGCAATTTCCCCATAAAATAATTAAAAATTCTCATTGCTGACTCAAATTAGTGTGCTTTTATGTTCTTACTCCTGTATAACAAATAGATTGGGATCCTTTGACTACATTTTATTTTCTATATATTCAAGAAATGGATACATTGTACAACAAATGAGTACTCCATAAATGGGGATACATGCCACATACACATCCCTAAGTCTTTTACGAAAGTGATTTACCAACAAAATAGCATTCAATATATCGCTTTAAATATTTTTTGTCGAAGTGTATGTTGCCTGACCCGGTCTTAATGTTACAAATTTTGATGGGTCTGAGTATTGTCAAATCTTCAACTATTTTCATATCACTAAAGCTGAGTTGGATTGGATTGGTAAGGGTTGGATCCAACTTGGGTCGGGTATGAGTCGCTAAAAATAATAAAAAATACCAAAAAAGTTCTAAACTTATTATAATTATGTCAATTTAGTTATAAAATTTTTTTACCAATTCAATCATAAATCTTTTGTAATTATGTCAATTCAGTTCATCCAGCCAATTTTGGTCAACTGACGTTGATGTGGATGCTAGCTGTCCAACAGACATTGATGTAAATAATTTTTAATGATATTTTTTTTCAATTTTTATTAATCTTTTTATTTTATTTTTTCTTTCTTCTTTTATCTTTTTTCTCTCCTTCCTTCTTTTGTTTTTTCCTCCACAATCTCACTAGCCACTTGGTGAGGGCTGCCAAAGGTGCCTAGCCTTTGGGGGGCGAGGCTTGGGGGCCGTGGGCAAGGTTGCCTTCGCTTGCAGCCGACAAGGCCATGGCGAGAGCTGTGACCCTTGTCGACAACTAGTGAGGGCTTCACGGCTCTCACCCAATGGCCAATGAGCTTCACTAGAGCCTTGCTAGCCACGATGTGCAAAGAAGCAAAAGAAGGAAGAAGAGGAGAAAAAAAAGGGGAAAAAAAGAAATGGAAAAGGAAAAAAAAACACTAAAAAAATGTGAAAAATAAACAATATATATTATTGAAAATTGTCTACGTCAACACTGGCCAGCCAAAATTGGCCAAATGGATCAAATTTGCACAATTGCAAAAGATTTAGAACTAAATTGGCTAAAAAAAAAAAAAGAGTTTATGACTGAATTTGTACAATTACAATAAATTTTGATAATTTTCCCTTAAAAATATATCCAATGGTTGGACCTATTTTCGACTCACCCAGACTCGACTTGACCTAACTCGACCCACTCATTTGACAAGTCTAACTTCACATTATATTTAGCTAAAGCACTTCAACTTTCAACAGTTTATATCTTTTCATAAGATTAATAAATTCAAATACGATTGTATCACATAATTTTTATGAAAGTAAATACAACATTGCTTTTATTTACTATTGGGTAGTTCAAAGTACTAACAAAATTCAATTATAGCATAAGCTGGTTTTCTAAGAATAGTTTTGCAAGTTTCATTTACAATGCAATTAAAGTAAAATTGTAATAGCATCATATTTATATTATGTTATATTAATGTCAAAAAAATTTATCTACTTTTAGGGTAAATGAGGATATATGCTTCTACCGCATTAAAATTCGCCTTATATATTGTTAATAGTCGCCAACGGGATGCAACCACTAGCGACGGCAACGGGGACGCTGGTTTAGGCTTCGCTTAGGGCAGAGAAGAGATTCTTCGATTCTCGCTTCTTTTCTCTCTTTTTCTCTTACTATTTTCTTTTTAGAAAAAAATTTATTCCAATTCGTATGGGATAAAATTCCCCTCCCCTGGTGTTGGGACACTCAATCTTATCCAGACTTATCCAAATCCGAGTTGTTTCCAAATGCCGAATAGGATAATTTATATTATCCAAAGTTTTACCGGAGCAATCCAGCACACCCTGGGGTTAAAGAAAGAGGTGAACTCAACAATTGGTGCAATATACTTAGCCGCCCTTCTTTTTCGTCTCAGTCCTCTCTCCTGTGCAGCGCTCACGGGAATCACCCTGACCTGGTATCCTTCAGCCTCACCCCCCAGATCCCTTTATTAGCAGGGTCGCATGTTTGTTGGGAAATGCAATGCTTTTAAGGCCAAGCTACTTAGTGCCGGTCAAAGCTGGGATCTCGTTGGAGTCAGCATAGCGTGATGAAGACGGGGGTGTGTTCAGCACGAAATGTTTGAAAGGGAACACTTCTTTTTTCCAGCTTCAAGAAAAAATTCTCCAAAACACATTTTACACATCCTAGGAGGAATCTCAAGTCTCAAGACCCACCTAACTCATACTACAAGACACAGCGATTTCAGTATAAATAGAGGACGTCCTCACAAGATCTGTTACGCATGTAACATAACACCTCTCATTATACTACAACACGAGTTTTACCTGGCGAGACAGGGGAAAGAGAGAGAGAGAGATGAAGAAGCTGCTGAGTTCATCAGCAGCAGCATTCGCCTTGGTTTTGCTTCTGTTGTTGGGAATGTGGTTACAGCCAAACGAAGCAGGAAGGATGCTCATCAAAGACAAAGATGAAGGAGGAGGAGGAGGAGGAGGAGCGGCAGGGGTTACTTACCGGCCGAGCAGTCTTTTAGCATTCCAGATCCGAGCAAAGGGTCCAGTTCCCAATTCCGGAAATCCGTGCCGCTACACTCAAAGCACTTGTAAGCCGCCCAAATGAAAGAACGGAAGAGGTGAAGGAGTGTAGCAGGAGGTCGTTCTTAGGAAGAGGGTGGGGTTGTTTGTGTGTTAACTTATATGTCAGGACAAAAATAGTCTGAGTTTTCAAACGGAAAAAAGAAAGCATGAACTAAAAATATCCATCGGATAAAAAGAATTACTTTATACTCTCGACAAAAATAACCCAATTTCCAAAGGACCGGTAAAAAGGCATGAAATTTAGCTCGAACCTCAAAAATATCCATCATTAGCTTTTCTGTAGAAAGACAATACTTATTTGGCACTCATTTGACTAATGTTCATGTGTATAATAGACGCGTCAACTGAGTCAAAATAACATAGTTTAGCTTCAACCATAATGTTGCTTGATTCGCTTGGATACTAATCATTTAACCCTAATTTAAGAACTTTAAACACTGACCAACCTTCAAGATTTGCTCAAACTCCACAAAATAACTCAAAATCCAAATTTAATAAAACCCAAATTTGCGAACTTGTCTTTTGGCAAAATCCAGGAATTCAACTCGGGTCTAAACTCTTTCTATGTATCTCTATTATTTGAAAAGAATGAATCAAAATCCCTCTCAAACAACATGATTTTGTTTAAAAGTATATAGGCTATAGCATCAATGCCGCTCAGGACGTGTCACGTCAATATCGTTGGCAATGCCCGTTGCCATATGTTTTTTGTTTTCCCTATTCGTTGGATTTTTTTGTGCTTTAAGCGAATGTTCGTGCCTTTTATGGGTCATTTGAAAACTAGGGTTATTTTTGTCTTGAGAATTCATGCTTTCTTTGGCATTTTTTGGCCGTCAGATATTTGGGTTACAGTTCGTTAGCAAATTGTATCCTTTAGACTTGTACATGTAAGATTGCATGACTGGAATTGAACTTATAGAATATGATCCATTCATGAGAGGAAAAAATATTGGGATGTGGTCTTCCTGGTGTGTCTGTTGCTTTGTATTCAGTCAAGAACAGGTACTTACATGCAGTGTTTTCTCTCTCTTCTAAGCTAAGCGACTTCATAAAAAGTGAATAATTCGTGTTTCGGACCAAAATCAGATGTCTGTATAATGTTTTTGGCAAAAGGTGGCAAGCAATATTTTATGTGGGAACGACTCTTTCAGAAGACATCAAAGAATACGTAAAACCCGGTTTACTATTTCAATCCAAGAAGAGAATGCTGGCGAGCAGCGAAGAATTCCAAAATGAAACCCTATACCATTAAGTAGGAATCACTTTCCCGGCCAAGGAGGCATCTTATTTCTACATGACTTTTCCTTTATTGTCAACAAACAAAACAGACCGTTTTATGCATGCAAGGAAGCAACAATACCTCAGAATCTGATCAAATACCAAATGAGGAATTCGATCCTATTCTAGCCAAGATCAAGGGGACTCCATATTGGGGATGAGGAGTGAGTATAGGAATGGGGGCATGCTTGTAAGAAGGAGATAGCTGCACTGAGAAGTTCTGCAAAATCAAGGTCAGAGCAACTTTAACTTCAAGGAAAGAAAAGTTTTGGCCAATGCAAGTTCTAGGACCCCAACCGAAAGGGAAAAAACAGAGCTTGTTCTTGGTTGCTTTTGAGACTCCCTCAGAGAATCTCTCCGGATTGAACTCTTTGGCATCTTCCCCCCAAAACTCTGGATCATGGTGGATCTGGATGATAGGTATTGAAAGCAGAACTCCTGCAGGTATTTGTATATTTCCCAACTTGGTTGTCTGGTGAACTGTTCTCATCGTATAAAATCCAGGCGGATATAACCTAAGCACCTCATTCAGGATCATACTTACCTGCATGTAAATCAATTTGTTGTCAGCCTGGTCTTGTCCAAAAAGACAATGAGAATGCAATGAATAAATTATCTAAACCTTGCCTACTGAACCCAATTCATAAAACTCAATAGCATTGATGTCGTTTATGTTGTAACTTTGAATGAGAGGGTACGATCCATATGTCTTGCTTCTGTCACTAGCAGAACAGAACGTGAATGATTACTGCCAAAATACTCCTATTTTTTCGAGTTTGGGGGAAGGGGAGGGGAGAACAGCACAGCAACTAGATTTCAGGCTAGGTTGTTACAATTTTCTTCATTTTTGGCTTTCGTTTTTTGTCTGTTCTTTTTCTTTCTTTCTTTTTTATTTTCTTTTTTTGTAGAGACCTATTTATTGATGTGGATGCAGGAATATATGTCTTAAAATCTAGATAAATAGCATACTACAATACAACAAGAAATCCTTACAATCTTTAGTCGGCTCAACCCATCAAAATCAGGTCCTTTGTTGCCGAAAACTTGGAGAACTTCCTCTCTTGCTTTGTCTTGCCATTTTTGGTACTTGCTCAACAAAATCAGAGTCCAAGCAAGCAAAACAGAAGTCGGCTCTTGACCTCCTAAGTTGAACCCTTTGAACTCTTTAATGACATCCTCCATGCTCATTCCCTTTTGATGCCCAGATTTTTGAATTTCTTTCATGTTCGATTTTAGCAACAGTCCCAAGAGATCATCGCCAACTACTCCTCCTTCCTCCAATGCCTTCTCTCTTTTCGTCACTATGTCTTTGAACAACCCTTTTAGTTTATGGTCGATTTCTTTCATGCTCTTGTACAGTTTGATTTGCAAGAGGCTGCATTTTCTTATACAAGTCAAATTCAAGATGAAAACTCATACTTTAGCTTAGTTTCCACAGTTTATGTGTGTCTCGCTAAATAAGTATACTCAATTTTCATCCATTCAATTGGGTTTACAAGTTGGAGAGCAGAAATCTAGATAACAATGCGATAGAAGACTTGCCTTACTACGTTACCATATGAGATTTTGTACAACAACTACTAACTGTTTAAAAAGCTTAAGCCTAAGCTTTTGCATTGAACTTTCTAACATAGTATTAGAGTAGGAGATCCTGAGTCCAAATCTTTACAAGATCTACATGCCTCCCTAATTATATACTTTCCATGTTTTAGGCTTAGACCAAAGTCCAGCCTATGCGTGATGAGGAGCGTTAAAATATTTAAATATTAAATCACATTTTCATCTAACAACTTAAACTTTTAGAGTTGATGGTGGTTCCACAAAACATCACACTGCACATTGTTTTGACAGGAAAAAATTGCGGTGAGCCCTACATACTATCTTGCAATCACAATCCAACCACTATCCATGATTTGCAAAATTATTAAAATTGTCTTCAGAGACGTTTCAAGTTCCTAGCAGGACAAGATGCCTAAAGATCGGCACACTGATTTGCAGAATCATAGAAATGGAGAAAGTTGCAACTGAAGTTTGTTACTCTATTTCCTTAAAAATCCTTTTGCAAAAGATCTCGGGATAAATTGTCACTAAATTAATCTCGACTTACCTCCACCCAGGCATTGAGACGAAATGAACAATTTTGGAAGCGAGGCCATTTTGTTCTTGTTGAAGGAGGATGATGCTCTTGGCTCGGTCGTCGTAGGTACCCCCCAAGACAGCTCTGTAGAATATATCACCCGTCAATTGCTGAAGGTGAGGCCACACATCCACTTCACCTGCCAAACTTTGCTTCTCCCATCTCCTAATCATCTCCTCACAGCTTGAACATGTTGCAGTCACCACATACTGTAATTGAACAATAAAAAACGTTAATGAATTGAAAATTATTATATTTCCATGGACTAAGAATTTCAGGCTTGGTGAACATGAAATATGATGCGATCATTAATCATTTTAAGTTCCGTTAGATGATGCATCTGGTCATGAAACTTTTAGCACCAAGCAGTAATACCTTTAACTTTTCATAATGAAAAGCTGGGTTGCTGATCTTTCTGTGTTTGGCCCATTTCTCACCCTCATCATTCACAAGCCCCGATAGTAAGAGATCTCCGATGGCCTTGGGATGCGGCTTTTCGAACTCATTGATCCGTGAAAATATTTCCTTCAACATGTCTGAGTCCATGATGTTCAGCACAGGCTTTGGCCCTAACCACGTAAAGCAAAGCTTCCCTGCAATAACCATTTTCTAGAGACATCAATTATTAGCCAAAAATTACAGCTTCTCGTGAGCTGAAATTGTATATGATTTTTTACCGGGAAATGAAGTTTGTCCAATCACTAATATTACCATTGGCTTGAAAAGTTCAATTGCATACCGTATTTCTGGACGCAGTGATAATAGAAAGGGCGCAATCGAGGCGCGATGTCATTGGAGAAAGGAGTAATGGGTTGAGATTGAGCTTGCTTGTTCATTCTCACGATGTCTCTCAGGTCTTGAAACAAAAGCCTGTAAGGGGTTCCATTTAGACCTTGCTGTCTCAGACATCTTTCTACCTTCTTCGGCTGCAACCAAAACAGACACAGTAATCTCCATGCACAAGTGAAGAAGGTGATCAGCACAAGAGAGAGAACAATTGAATAGGCAAAGGACATTTCCATTTTCTACGTTGAACTTATGACACGCTTGTCTTCTTTCTGCGAGGGGAAATATATAGGAGTCTCGGGGAGCAGAAAGACAAAGGCATAGACCAAGGGGCAAACAAAAACAAAAACCAAAAAGAGAGAGAGAAAGGACATTATATTGTTACTTGAGATGGTGTACAAATGAGCTAATCCAAGATACTGTCAGTCTTGTGTGTTTGACTAAAATAAGTATTAAAAGTTCAGCGGTTTAAACGTCAAATGTCTATGGATCTAGAGTATGAAATTTTTATTTCCAGCCTTCGACCTTCCTTTTCGAATCATCTTATAATGTACTGTTCAATGTAGGTCAACAATATACATTGTTTATTCAAATTTACCTGGCTCGCAGCAAGTTTCCATGTAGCGTGTTATATTGTGTCTCAAGTTTGAGCCCGTTAGATTAATACCCATAAGTCTGGCCGATTAAACAAAGTTCAAGGGAGACTTTGTGATGTCTTTGAATGTTGTTCCTATCTCCATTCGTAGAAGGAAGAAGTCAAAGAAAGATGCATGAATGCTTCTCCATTATTTTAATAGAGAATGGGGTTCTATTATTTTAATGATAGAAAGAAGGAAGGCAGAAGCAATGCGGCGCCGAATCTCTCTCCCTTTCTTTATTCAAAGAATGTGGGCTCTCATTAAAATATTATTAATGAAGAAGATCATGAAGAAGACTTCTTTACGTTATCTTCCACCGGGAACAAGAAATTTGAAGACTGCAGCCCACCTGTTTTCACGGATCAAAGACACACGTTTCTTGACTATTATCCCTCATCTCTTCCGCCTCATTAAATGCGTGCCCATGCACATGCGCGATCTGCATGCATGCCTACAAATATGGTGGGCGTTCGGTGCCGACTGTGGACTTGTCTTGTGGGCACCTGCGCTGCATTTAATGAGGCCATTTACTTTCTTCTTTTGTCTTGTTCTCTGCCCTTCTCCCTATAGAAGGAGAAGACGTCTGACGATGCAAGCAAGCTGCAAAAGAAAAGAGCTTCGCAGAGAGCGAGAGAAAAGAGCTCGAGAAAAGAGTGAGAGGCTTGAGCTCCGAGAGGTTAGTGCGGATTTGAGTCCAGTGAGTTGAGTTGTTAAACACCGTGGGTATTGGGTGTATAGTAGGGCTGGGAAACACTTGAGTACATGTGTGATTGTAATCCTGTAATTCTCCGATTTATAGTGGATTGATTTGCTGGCTCTCCTCGTGGACGTAGGTTCCGACATTCGGACCAAACCACGTAAATTACTAGTGTCCTTTTATTGTTCCTCGTTTTATTTCGATCGATTTCTATAGCTCCCGACATAATTGCAAAATACACGATCCGCTTCCGTTGCGCCGCCGATTTACAACAATTGGTATCAGAGCTGAGACTTTGCAATTATGTCTGGAGCAAGAGTAGAAATTGAGAAATTTAACGGCGGGAACAACTTCGGGTTGTGGAGCGTCAAGATGAAGGCGCTATTAACAACTCAAGGATTAGCCAAGGCATTGGAGGGCAAGGCTCAGTTGCCCGAAACAATGCAAGATGCTGAAAAGGACGAGCTAATGGAGAAGGCCATGAGTATCATCCTGTTGAACTTATCGGATGAAGTGCTAATAGAGGTGGCCGAGGAGGAGGATGCCGCAGCGTTATGGGCTAAACTTCAGGCCCTCTATGTCACGAAGGGTTTGAACAATCGCTTATATATGCTGAAGAGAATGTTCCAGTTCCGATACACTGAAGGTACGTCCATTAGATCCCACCTAGATGAGTTTAATAAACTCATGATGGACTTGAAGAATGTTGGCAAGATTTTAGATGATGAAGAACAAGGCATGATGTTGTTGGCGTCTCTACCGGAGTCATGGGAGCACTTTACCGACTCCTTGTTACAAGGGCGTACTACGATTACCTCAGAGGAGGTAAAATCTGCCATGTTCTCAAAGGAGTGGCAGAGAAAGTTGCGTGATGACAGTCTAGCGCAAGATGTAGCGCGTGGACTGGTGATTCGAGGTAGAGACCAACATCGGAGGCCCAGCAACAGAAGCCAAAGCAAAAGCAGGTCGAAGTCGCGACATAGAAAATCAAAAGGTCGCGTGAAGTGCTTCGAATGTCACGAGGAGGGGCACATAAGGAGAAATTGTCCAAAGCTAAGAAATAAAGGCGTTTGGCAAAATGCCACAAGCAGTGTGGTGAATGTTGCCGAGGAGAGTACTAGTGATGCCGAAGCTGTCCTATGTGTATCTACGAGTTCATCGGGAGATGAATGGGTGCTAGATTCTGGATGTTCCCATCATATGACTCCTCACAAGAACTGGTTCAATACCTATTAGACTGCAGATGGTGGTAGAGTTCTTTTGGGGAATAATGCAGTCTGCAAGGTTGTTGGGATAGGAACAGTTCGGATCCGAATGCATGATGGCGTAGAACGGACGTTGACAGACGTAAGGCACGTACCGAAGCTTAAGAAGAGCCTTATTTCTCTGGGTACACTCGATGACCTCGGGTGCAAATACACAGCTGAAGGTGGAGTGTTGAAGATCTCTCGAGGTGCCCTGACAGTGATGAAAGGGAAGAAGGTGAATTCTCTCTATCATTTACTGGGAGAAACCGTGACCGGAGTTGTTGCAGTTTCATCAGGTGAGTCAGACTCAAATTTGACTCAGTTATGGCATATGCGATTGGGACACATGAGTGAGGCAGGTATGACAATGCTGAGTGAGAAGGGGTTGCTGAAAGGTCAGAAGACAGGAAAGCTGGACCTGTGTGAGCACTGCATCTTCGGGAAGCAGCGTCGTGTTAAATTTGGTACAGCTCTACATTCGACCAAGCAACCAGTCGAATACATTCATTCAGATGTTTGGGGACCGTCTCCAGTTCCATCGAAAGGAGGTGCCAGATATATGCTAACATTCATCGATGATTACTCAAGGAAGGTATGGGTGTACTTCCTGAAGCACAAATCTGAGGTATTTGATCGGTTCAAGAATTTTAAGGCATTGATTGAGAAGCAGTCAAGTAAACAAATCAAGTGCCTGAGAACTGATAATGGCATGGAGTTCTGTGGTAAGGAATTTACTGAGTTCTGCCAAAAGGAAGGAATTGTAAGACACCGCACAGTTCCTGGGACACCACAGCAGAATGGCGTTGCAGAACGGAAGAACAGAACTCTACTTGAGCGAGCTCGGTGCATGCTTTCGCATGCAGGATTGGGCAAGGAATTTTGGGCCGAAGCAATAAATATGGCATGTTACCTAGTTAATCGATCTCCATCTTCTGCTATCGAGTGGAAGACTCCTGAGGAAGTATGGTCGGGGAAACCTGTTGATTACTCCGGATTACGAATATTCGGATGTCCTGCGTATGCTCATGCGAGAGATGGTAAGCTTGAGCCGAGGGCGAAGAAGTGCATATTTCTGGGTTATGCACAAGGGGTGAAAGGCTACCGGCTGTGGTACACTGATCCCAGATCACCCGGTTTTCTAATCAGCAGAGACGTGATCTTCGACGAGACTGCAATGCTTCAAAAGAGCAGTCTTGAGACTCAACCAGCAGAGCGAACGGATCATGGTGTCAGAAGTGAGGTGGAGATTCAGGCGGAGTCTCCAAAGACCTCAGAGGTAACAGAGGAAGAGATTGCAGATGAGGCCATAATTTCTGAAGACGGTGATATTGAACAACCAGCAGAGCCACAACACAACATAGCCACGGGCAGACAAAGAAGGCAAATTAAACCACCGGTACGTTATGGTTATTCTGATATTGCCTATGCATTAACTGTAGGTGATGAGGTGGAGATGGATGAGCCTTCATCCTATTCTGAGGCGATGGCTAGTGCTGAGTCATCACAGTGGCTAGAGGCTATGAGTGAAGAAATAGAATCACTCTATCGGAATCAGACATGGGAGTTGGTCAAAGTACCCAAAAGTCAGAAAATTGTCGGATGCAAATGGGTCTACAAACGGAAAGATGGCATTCCCGGTGTAGAGGCAGCTAGGTTCAAAGCAAGACTTGTTGCGAGGGGGTATACTCAACGAGAGGGCATCGACTACAATGAAGTGTTCTCTCCTGTGGTAAGGCATACCTCTATTCGTATATTACTTGCCTTAGTTACTGCACAGGATCTTGAGCTGGAGCAACTAAATGTGAAAACGGCATTTCTTCATGGTGAATTGGAGGAACAAATTTACATGAAGCAGCCTGAGGGATTTGCTATTCCAGGTAAGGAAGACCACGTTTGCTTATTGAAGAAATCTTTGTATGGACTGAAACAATCTCCTAGACAATGGTATAAGCGTTTTGATGCTTTCATGACTAGTCAAGATTATTCGAAAAGTCAGTTTGATAGTTGTGTTTATTTTAGGAGATTGGAGGATGGGTCTTTGATTTATCTGCTATTATATGTTGATGATATGTTGATAGTAGCTAAACATATGTCTGATATTGATGTGTTGAAGCGGCAGTTGAGTGCTGAGTTTGAAATGAAAGAATTAGGTACTGCTAAGAAAATATTGGGTATGGAGATTTTGCGTGACAAGACTGCAGGAACATTGCGTTTGTCTCAAAAGAAATATATTGAGAAAATTGTGGGACGTTTTAATATGCAGTCAGCAAAATCTGTAAGTACTCCTTTAGCCGCACATTTTAAACTTTCTGACAAGTTATCACCGCAAACTGAGGAAGAGGAGGAACATATGTCCCGTATTCCTTATTCTAGTGCAGTTGGTAGTATTATGTATGCCATGGTATGTACTAGACCTGACATTTCACAGGCTGTAAGTGTTGTCAGCCGTTACATGAAGCACCCAGGTAAGACTCATTGGGAAGCTGTGAAATGGATCCTCAGATATCTAAAGGGGACAGCAGACGTTGGCATTATGTATCGGAGGAACATCAATGGCAATGAGACCACAGGGTACGTGGACTCGGATCACGCTGGTAACTTGGATGATCGCAGATCATTAGCAGGGTACGTGTTTACGCTAGCAGGTGGTGCAATAAGTTGGAAAGCGTCTTTACAAGATGATGTTGCATTGTCTTCAACTGAGGCGGAGTACATGGCACTAACCTTTGTTGCAAAGGAGTCGATATATTTGGCTAAGGGGTTTGCTCTTGGACCTTGGACTGGAGTATAAAAGTGTCACCATACATTGTGACAATCAAGGTGCGATATATTTGGCTTATAATCCAATATATCACGAGCGAACAAAACATATCGACATCAGGTACCATTTCATCCGAGATGTCATAGCAAAGGGTAAGATTGTTATGAAGAAAATAGCAACAGCGGAGAACCCAGCAGATATGATGACGAAGCATGTTCCTTCAGCAAAGCTCGAGCTCTGTATGAGCTCGATTGGCGTCTGTAGAATATGAGCGCCCATCGGGGCGTTGGGAGAGTCGAGCATGGAAAATAATCATTATAACTTGGCCTCAAACGTCGAGCCAAGGTGGAGAATTGTTATATTGTGTCTCAAGTTTGAGCCCGTTAGATTAATACCCATAAGTCTGGCCGATTAAACAAAGTTCAAGGGAGACTTTGTGATGTCTTTGAATGTTGTTCCTATCTCCATTCGTAGAAGGAAGAAGCCAAAGAAAGATGCATGAATGCTTCTCCATTATTTTAATAGAGAATGGGGTTCTATTATTTTAAATAGAAAGAAGGAAGGCAGAAGCAATGCGGCGCCGAATCTCTCTCCCTTTCTTTATTCAAAGAATGTGGGCTCTCATTAAAATATTATTAATGAAGAAGATCATGAAGAAGACTTCTTTACGTTATCTTC
Organism: Eucalyptus pauciflora; assembly: GCA_007663325.1. Taxonomy (NCBI): domain Eukaryota; kingdom Viridiplantae; phylum Streptophyta; class Magnoliopsida; order Myrtales; family Myrtaceae; genus Eucalyptus; species Eucalyptus pauciflora. The sequence goes on from VMYD01000385.1 coordinate 157,272, forward strand.
CACCGGGAACAAGAAATTTGAAGACTGCAGCCCACCTGTTTTCACGGATCAAAGACACACGTTTCTTGACTATTATCCCTCATCTCTTCCGCCTCATTAAATGCGTGCCCATGCACATGCGCGATCTGCATGCATGCCTACAAATATGGCGGGCGTTCGGTGCCGACTGTGGACTTGTCTTGTGGGCGCCTGCGCTGCATTTAATGAGGCCATTTACTTTCTTCTTTTGTCTTGTTCTCTGCCCTTCTCCCTATAGAAGGAGAAGACGTCTGACGATGCAAGCAAGCTGCAAAAGAAAAGAGCTTCGCAGAGAGCGAGAGAAAATAGCTCGAGAAAAGAGTGAGAGGCTTGAGCTCCGAGAGGTTAGTGCGGATTTGAGTCCAGTGAGTTGAGTTGTTAAACACCATGGGTATTGGGTGTATAGTAGGGCTGGGAAACACTTGAGTACATGTGTGATTGTAATCCTGTAATTCTCCGATTTATAGTGGATTGATTTGCTGGCTCTCCTCGTGGACGTAGGTTCCGACATTCGGACCGAACCACGTAAATTACTAGTGTCCTTTTATTGTTCCTCGTTTTATTTCGATCGATTTCTATAGCTCCCGACATATTTGCAAAATACACGATCCGCTTCCGCTGCGCCGCCGATTTACAACATAGCGAATAATAGCCATGGTGAGATCAGATGATAGGTCAGAATCAAATCAGGGAATCTAAAAGATTTGACAGCTGAAAGTAAGAGAATCAGTCTAATATGATAAGTATTCTTTAAGACGTGCGAGAGGAGGCTTCTTTTTTGAAGTATTCTTGCCCTACAAAGCACGACACATTCCAGAGCTTCCGTGTCGTGTCCAACACATGTCAACGTGTCTGACACGCTCGGACACATTCGAACACGCGGTCAACATGTATCAGATTTTCCGACACGTGGTCAACTTTTCTCGACACGTTCCGACACGCGTGTCCGAGAGTGAAGATCGTTGAAGAAGACGATGAATGGGGGAGGCAAGGTCGATGGAGCGGAGGCGAGGCCGCGACGGTGAGGGAGGGCCAAAGGAAGAGCATGGACCGAGGCGATTCAGAGAGCCGCGACTGCAACATTGTGATGGAGGGCCGGCAGTAAGGCTGCAACTACGAAGGAGGAAGGGCCGGAGGCGAGGCAACGAGCAAGGTGACCAAGAGAGAGCTGAGAGGATCGTGTGGCGAGGAGGAGGAAGAGACCACAATTAGGGAGGGTTTTAGCAAGAGTGGTGCATGGGGGGTGGCGTGGTGTGGGGGGAGAGAAAAATTAGGGAAATGACATATGCTTTTTAGGGGTGGGGGAAGAAACCGAGGGGGTGGGGGAGCAGGTGAGGTGGGGTGAGGTGATTGACAAAACGAGGGAAGAGAGAAGAATTCAACGATCTCCTGACGTTGATCGGGCGGGATTCGTGGGACTCTCGCGTGCGATTGCATGGTGAAGAGAAGAGACATCCCATCTGTGACATCCTGAATTTTAGGTTATGTTTTCAATTGAATGAATCGGGCTTTTCATCGACGCGCCTATAGTTCTATTCTCTGAGCTGATCACTCATGAGATAACCAGTCTATCTGGGGAAGCCATTAAAGGATTTTAACGCAATAGACTTGAGAATTCGACCAGGAATCAACTACTCGACCGTGTTCATTTGCAAATATCATTACGGTACAGTTAAAAATCGATCGGAGATCGGAGATAGGTCGATTCGACTGAAATAGGTGATCAAAGTGTGGGTGATTCCACCATATTGCAAAATTCTTGTCGATCGGCACTAGATCGATTTTTCTATCATTTTGGTACTCTGTGCCCGTATTTGAAACCTCGAAATTTTCACGATAACCAAGAATCACCAATGTATCGAAGAGGTACATTTGTTGATGCCTAAATTTCATTTTTTTTAATTAATTAGGTTTTTTTTAATCTATTTTGCCTTTTTTGGATAATAAACAAAACAAAACAAAACAAAAATGAAACAAAAAAAAACAACAGCCATTAGGGGCTGGGCCTTCACGCCCAGCCCCCTCTTCTTTTTCTCCACGCGGGCCCAGGGCCTAGCCCTTTTTGGCTCGCCCCCCCCCCCCTTCTCTCTCTTCTTCTTCCCATCTTCTTCTTCCTTCGTTATTCTTCCGCCTCTGCAAGTCACGCGCGGCGACAAAGACGCGCTCGGCGACAACCTACAAAGGAGAGAGGAACGTAGGCCGGTGGCTGAGAGGACGCGGCATTGAAGGCGAGCATGCCTCCGTGGAAGGGGGGAGATTTGACGCTAATTCAACCGCAGGAGTCCGGTTGACAAGCCAAAAGCCGATGACCGAGCCCCCCTTGTCGACCGAACACCCTCGCCTATAAATAGCAAGGCACCACCTCCGTCGAACGACACACGCCGGCCAGCAAGCTCCGAGAGATCCCCTGAGAGACTTCGGGGAACTCAAAGAGCGAGCAAGGGCGAAGCGATCGGGTCGCGAGCTCAACGATCTCCCTCCGAGAGACTTCGAGGGAGATCGACAACGAGCGGACCCAGATCTGCGAGCAGTCGAGGCCAGAAGAGAGGGGAGAGTTCAAGATCCGCAAAGAAGAGGTCAGATCTGGAGGAGAGGGGGCTGACTGGGAGCGGACCGAACCCTTGCCGCCGTGTCGAGTCACCCCAAGCCAAGCCGCAGCAATCCCCGACGTCGCGCACCCTCTGCCGTCGTCGCTGTCTCCGCCGCTCGCCGTCCGCCACCTTGCCATAGGTAATAAGGGTCGCCATCATCGCCGTCGCCACCATCGCCGTCGCCACAGTCGCCATCGTCACCGTCGCCACCATCGCAGGCGCCGCGAATCGAGAACCCTAGGGTTCCCGATTTTCCGAGTTGCGGCCCCGAGTCGTCAAGTCGGATCCGGGCCACTGTGCGGGTAGGGTTTCGAGCATGGAAGGGGGAGGGGCGGAAATCGGGTTGTCAAGTCGTCGGGTCGAGCGTGAAATCCGGCACCCTAGGGTTTTAGGGTCGTTGGGGGTCTTGGGCGTTGACCCAAGTCGGATCCGACCCTGGATCCGACCCAGGTCGCATTTTGAAATTAAAAAAAGTAATAATGTTTTAATAAAAGATAAAATAAAATATATATTTTTTATTTTCCAAAAAAAAAAAAAATTCGAGCCAGGCCCGCAACAAACGACCTAGGTCGGACCCAACCCGCAGGCCAGACCCAGGTCGGCTTTTCTATTATTTTAAATACCTTTTATAATAAATAAATAATTTATTTTCAAAAAAAAATGATTTATTTTCAAAAAAAAATGATTTATTTTTGAAAAATATTAAAAAATAGTAAAAAATATTTTATTTTCAGAAAAAATCAAGAAAAATCAAAAATATTTTATTTTCCAAAAAATATTAAAAATCAAAAAAATAAAAAATATTTCATATTTTCCAAAAAATGCCAAAAATCCATAAAAATCCAAAAAGACTTGTATTTTCTTTAAAAAAAGTACAAAAAAATCCAAAAAGACCCTTTTATGTCCAAAAAATAGAAAAAGACCCAAAAATATGTTTTTTCTCCCAAAAAATGCATGGAAAATCCCTAAAACATCCAAAAAACCTTAGGATTTAAATAATTTTAGGTACCGAAAGGGCATTAGTGATTAACTAGTGTAATCAAGTCCCCGATCCTAATTTCTCTGGTTGCGTAGGAGCGAGTATTTCTCACAATATTTTGCATGAGTTTCTAATCTACCAACCCCAAATTGATTAGTGGCGACTCTGTTTTAAAAATTAACTTACAGGTTAAAAACTTAGACTATTAAAGTCGTGAATTTGTGGACTTGGGAGAGTCCAGGCTTAATAAATTTAGATGAGCCATTAGCCTCCGCAAGGCGCCTGGCCCGATCAGGCGCCAAAAAAAAAAGGTCACGACAACATTGTGGCTCGAAATAAATCGACCACGGGTAAATTGCACTAAAAATTCCTAAAAGCTATCCGGTAGGCTAGGTCACGCTAAAATCGCGCTAGATTGAAATTAATCACGAATTTGAATCTGATTTTAGAAATTGAAAATGCTGTCATGTCACGATTCATTTTAGGACCGTCGACTTATCATCCAAAGATTTTTCTGCAAACCGAGATTTTTGGCAAAAATTCAAAATATGACCATATTTGTCCAGAAAATTCAGGGGACCGTTTTTTATCTCGTTTTTGCGATGCAAGTTGGTTCTAATGGCAAAGAAAAATGTCAACTTGGTCGAGGACACCTTGGTGGAATTTATGGGGACCGAATTGGATCCAATTGAAAAGGAACTTGGCTCAATTTGGGGAATTTGGTGTCAAATTCGTATGCCATGGTCCCCCTCACCTTTTGGACCATTTGGGACTTGTTCTAAGGGGTTTTGTGTGCACAAAATTGGCTGAGGATTGAGCTGAAATAGGTGGGGCCTTGCTAAGGGGACAAAGGAGATAGGAAGGGAGACTTTTGGGGCCAAGGGGTCCCTCCACTCTTGCAGCTAGCCTTTCTTCTTCAGTAGGCCTTGCTTTCGCCATTGTTGGACTTGTGAAGCTCTTAAATTTGCAGAGAAGCTGAGCCAGCCACCCTCCTGCCATCGCATGTCCACCCGAAGCCACCGGAGTCCATCGCGTCGTCGTCGCGCCCCGCGCGCTGTTCCGCTTCAACCGCAACCCCAGCCCATCCCCTAAAGCCTTCGAACCACCGTCCCTAGCCATCGGAACCACCTGGCCGCCCATCCTACCGTCGGAAGCCACCGCCTGCTCCACTCGCCCACCTAGCAGCCTGTCTCGTCGTTTCCGGCTCAGCCCGTCGCCTAGCCCTCTCTCTCAGCCCATTAAGCAAAGTTGAAGCCCTCAACCAGTCGTGGGCCTTCGAGGCCCATTTTGGACCGCTTCCGGGCCTTGTAGGATTTCGCCGCTTCGAAGTTTGTCGCCCGTCTTTGCATTGCTATCGTCGTGAACTCACCGAATCATGGAACCGATGAATTTACTCACTAAACTCTGCTTATGGAGTTAATGATGCTTAAGGATTGATTAGTTAGACTAAGTATGGTTTATGTGGTTAGTTAGAACGGATTCGCGATTTAATTACCCGTTTATGCATGTTAGGTGGTTAGATTGACTTAATTAGCGACTAGATAGGTTGTATTATTTATCTAGATAGGTTTGGAATTTTTTCCAGGCTCGTTTCGGTATTTAATTAGGCTTTTTCGACCTAAGTTTCTATTTATGGTATTTAATTGTATTTATTTAATTAATTTTGGTATTTATTTAATTAATTTTGGTATTTATTTAATTATTAATTATTTTCTGGAAATTATACCGGAATAATCGATGACGGAAATTTCGTGTTGATTGCAATGGTATGCTTAATTTATTTAATTGAGTGTTAATTTGTGCAAATTGAGTGGAATTTATAATTTTGGGTATTTATTCCAAAATTGAGTAATTTCGGTATTCAATTAGAAAATACTGGGCATCAGTTTACAACGCCAAAAATGTCCTCGTGGACTACTATAATTAGTGGGATTTTATAAAAGAAATATATTGAAATTTTGGCTCAGGTCAATCGTATACCCACACACGATTATTTTTATCGAGTATTTTTAACACAGTGAATTATCATCTTGTGAGAGCATATATTATCAACTTGTGCAAGCATATTTATCATTAGCTTTTGGGACCCTTTGCATGTCAGCTTGTGAGAGCAGTATACTGTATCAGCCTATGTGCTTTAAGACGTCAACTTGTGAGAGCAGTATACATTTTATCAGCTTTTAAGACCCTTTGCACGTCAGCTTATACTGTATCAGCCTATGTGCTTTGATTCGTCAGCTTGTGAGAGCAATATACATTATCAGCTTGTGTGAGCTAAGATCGTTCTATCAGCTTGTGCGAGCACGATCTATTTATCAGCTTGAGCGAGCTACTATCTATCTATATCAGTTTGTGAGAGCTATGACCATATATTGCAGCTTGTGTGAGCAGTGGTGATACCAAGGGGATTGTTATATGGTATTGAATTGATAGATAGTACTTTTAGTATCGAACTGAGCCGATCGATGAATTGAATTGAATTGATTGGTTGAGAATATGAGTTGTACTCACTTACAGGAAGGAACTGAGACAAAGGTAAGTCTCATGTCTTATATGTGCTTAAACGGCCTTTAGGCATATTTCCTTCCTAGTCGTGGTTTAAGGAGTGAACTTGCTGAGACATTATTTCACCCCGTCATGGGCTAACATTTTCAGGTCCTTAGATGGCAGTTCCCCCTGAGCATTGTGGTCAGCCCAAGAAGGTCACTGAACAGGTTTCTCTAATTCCTCTTCCTGGGGACCAAGGAGCCTAAGTCTACGAACTTGTGAGATCCATTGTCTAGGTTGATGCGGATCTACTTCGGAGGGTACCCCATCAATTCAGATCGCGGTATTGTCGTGGGCGAGATGGACCCAAAGAAGGTCCCCTACCGGAGTCTGAGATCCCTATGTTGGTGTTAGAGATTGCTTTTGGCGAGGGTACGGCTGACCCTCCCGATGGTGCAGTGGTGGACCCGAGTCCCCAGGAGACCCCAAAGTCTTCGGCTGAGGGTTCGAACGTTTAGAGGGCTTGTAGCCTTTTTGTTTTGGTAAACCGTTGTGAATATACTAGTATTGTAAATAAACTAGTCAGTTTTGTATAAATGTGTGTTGTGTGGTTTTAAAATTGCGGCCTCGCTTTTCTATCACATCTTTGTACTGTCTAGGGATTTATTTATTCGCTTCCGCATGCGCATTAAAATGAATGGGTCGGCAACGCATCCTGGGACGTCGCAATTTAATCAACCACCGAGGGATGGGCACGCGTTCGAAAATCGCGTTCGAAAATCGGGGCGTGACACCATCAAATTCAAAGTAAAGGTCAAAATCGTCGAGAAAGGGAAAGGGAGGGGGGAGCAGGGGAAGAAACTAAAGGGGGGTTTGGCGAAGGGGGGGGTTGATTGTCAATCACTGATTGACGGATGCTTTGATTGAGCAAGGGAAGAAAATGAGGGAGAGGGAGGGGGGATTTTGGGGTGGCGTGGGGGATAGAGGGTGAGAGAAATAATTTTTTGGGGTGAGGGTTTAGAGGGAAAAATGAAAGGAGAAAATCATTTTTGGGAGGCTTTGGAGGGGGGAAAACGAGAAAGGGAAATAATTTTTTAATGATAAAGTTATTTTTGTTAAAAATAAATAAATGAGCTAAAAAGTGATTTCGAAAAATAAAAATATTGAATGTTAAATAATGATAAATTTTGCTCATTATAAAAGATAATAGATTTATTTAAATAAGTTGATTCTATTCTTTTGTTAGATATTAGTTTCATCCATATTTTTTGTTAAAGTTAAAAACATGTTCCCAATTATGGGTAGACATTAACTATGAATATGTCTTTCAAATTTCCTATGAATAGATTTATTAATATTATTAGTGTAAATTCATTGTAAGCTCTTTTTTATTATTTATTTATTTGTGAATTTAAATCAAATTAATTAAAAATAAAAATCTTCATTTAATATATAACGTGTCCCAACATGTCAGAATTCTCCATTTTTGAGAAATGACGTGTCGGCGTATCGTGTCACGTATTCGTATCACGTGTCGGTGCTACTTAGTTCTTGCCTACATCATTGGTATATTTGACTATTTTGCTGTTTAATACTTAGTAAAGCCATTTTCTTGATATGATATCTAGGTGGAGGCTTTTACCTAGCTCTATCACATAAACTAAGGCAATAGTACACCACAAGTATCAAAATTTAACACAATATCAAAATTTAACATAGGTGGACACTTCGAGTCTGTAGGGTGACGTTCCTATTTCTTTGCTTTTTTTATTCTTTTGTTTCCCTAAATAAAAAAAGAATAGAAATCCGTTTAATAACGATAGTTAATTTTTTACTTCCCGACATAGAAAAATGACCAAGGAATAAATTTGGAATGGAAATAAGAAGTAGAAAAAAGTAATTTCTTGTTCCTAAAAACAATTTCTAAAAATAAGTCTTTTTTTTTTCTTTTTTTTTTCTTTTCTTCTTCTTCGTCTTCTAATCGGCTGGTGGAGACTTGCCACCTACTGCCGCCTGCCGCTAGCCCCTGCTGACCGTCGGCTACCGAAATTCTATAGCATAAAAAAAATTGTCAGTCGTATTAAACACATTCCTTTTTTTATATTCCAAGAATAAAAATATTGTATAGTTACCAAAAGCATTGTTTTACTCAAAATTTGTTTTAGGGAATAGAAATTGAAAAAAAAAAAACTATTTCTAAAAAAAAATTGTTTCCTAAATCAGAAATGTTACCAAATGCACTTTTAAGTGCCAAAACTTGCAAAAGATATACTTAAGTACAACTTTAAAAAAAAAATGGATAATTGAGTGCCAACTGCAACGAAAGTAATTGCAATCCAACGTAGCATTATTTTAAGAATAAATATGGTCTATGTGGCTTGCCAAAATCATCTACTCTATAATTGATGTGCAAAATAACATCATTTTGCCTCAAATTTGATTTTCAATTTATATATATATTAATTCAATTAAATTAAAAAACTAAATTTAAAAGGGAAAAACAAAAGAGGGAGGCAACATTCAGCAAGGGCCTCCACAGCCCTCACCACCGTTGCCCCACCATTACTAGAAAAGGCAGACGGTGATGGGGCGAGGATCAGCCTAAGTCATTGGGCCCTAGCCGATGACTAGTGACCCTAGCCGACCGTAGGTGAGGGCCTATGGTCCTTGCCCAAATCTAGGGCAAAGGGTCGCGGCCCTCCCCAAATCTGGCAAACATCATTTGGCCTAGCTTAGTCGGGCCAAGGGTCACCGCTGGCTAGGGTGGGGTTGGTAGTCGGCCCAATTTTTCTCTTATTAAGTTTTTAAAATAGTGGGTTACCTAGATAGACATCACCGATATCTAAATTTGACTTATGATAAATGTTGGTGACATCCACTAAAGGAAAATTAGCCAAGATTAACACAACCCATTATAGAAAGCCAAAAAAAAGTGAGAGCAACGATGCTCTCTCCATCGAGGAAACCGGGTGACTCGATGCCGGGTTCCCTTGGAAAATCGTGCCCCTTGGCGTGTTTGCTAGCCCGCCAAGTGAGATTTCTTAAATTAGAAATAACAACAAATCAGCCAAAATAAATTTAGGGTCACTATAAGGAGCGGCACCGGTGCAAAATGTTTTTTCACACTTGCATTCGTAAATGAAAATTCTCGACAACCTAGTGAAATGAGCACGGTTATTAAAATTAGAAGTTGAATGTGTTGGTATCTTTACTTGGCTTATGGAGAAACTTTTTTATGCGTTAAAAGTAAAAATTCAAAATAATATAGATAGATGACTTCCAAAATTCTACATCAAGTAACACCTATCTTTGTGCAATCAAAGTTAAAAGAGATTGTCAAACTTTTTCCTTATAACCTAGGTGTATGGCTTAGAGCATCCAGCAACCTTCAGCCCATGGAACGCTTGTAAACCGCAGGCGAATTTTTATTATATTGTTTAAATGCAATACTTTCTGATATTGTGTATGCTAATAAAACATTAAACACTAATTGAGAGTCCACGGTATATATTATCTATGTATAACATATTTACTTTATTTTTCTGTTAATTGCTAAATTCTTATTTTAGAGCAATATTCAACCCTTAAAAACACCAATGCTCTCTCTCAGCATTTTTTTTTTTTTTTGCTCCTTCCCGTTGTTTAATTCTTGAAAAGTGAAACAAGCGATCCGAATTGCACTGTTACTCATGTGAATTAACGGTGCCGTAAGGCTCACGGTGTTCTTAATTTTTCAATGCTAATATTAAAAAGAAAACATGTGATGAGCATGCCTAGTCAAAATACTTACAGTAGACGTGAGCTCAACTCCAATCGATTTGGCATATTGTGTTGATTCTTATCGAGCGTAACGATGCGAATCAAGGAGCTCGGAAATCTTTCTCAACTCCAATCGATTTGGCATAGTGTGTTGATTCTTATCGAGCATAACGATACGAATCAAGGAGCTCGGAAATCTTTCTCCCTATATAATATAAGTTTGGCATATTGTGTTGATTCTTATCGAGCATAACGATGCGAATCAAGGAGCTCGGAAATCTTTCTCCCTATATAATATAAGTTTGGCATATTGTGTTGATTCTTATCGAGCATAACAATGCGAATCAAGGAGCTCGGAAATCTTTCCCCCTATATAATATAAGTTTGGCATATTGTGTTGATTCTTATCGAGCATAACGATGCGAATCAAGGAGCTTGGAAATCTTTCTCCCTCTATAATATAAGTGGTTGACTTCATTTTAATTACTTAATTGAAAATTAGTTCCGTGTATAATATAACTCCAATATTCAACAACAATCACTAGGTTTTAGAAAATTGTCTAAGAAGTCCTAAATTTATTATATTTTTATTAATTCAGTCCTAAATATTTTATTGTGCCAATTGAGTCATAAATATTTTCATGTTTTGTCAATTGAGTTCATCCGATTAATTTTAATTGAAAATCACAAACACGGACAACTGTCGTCCTCCATGGCACAGCTGATGTTGGCGTAGATAATTTTTTATAATATTTTAATATTTTACGAATTTTTATTATTTTTTCTTTTTCTTTTCTTCTCTTTTCCTTCTTTACTTTTTTTTTCCTTTTCTTCCTTTTTTCCTTTTCTCTTTTATTCTTTTTTTCTTTTCTTTTCTTTTCTTTTTTCCTTTTTCCCTTCATCGGCCATTGTTGAGTCTCATCAATGGCTAGTAGAGGTCAACGACCTCGAGCGAGGGATGCCATCACCTAGACTCGCAAGGGCTGCCCTCGGCAAATCAAGCAAAGGTCTCCCTCGCCTGGGTAGGCGTGGGCCATCCTTGCTTAGGCTAGTGAGGGCAAACCTCACCCTTGCTAGCCCAAGCGAGGGTGGCAAGCTAGCAAAGGTGGCCCTCACTTGAGGCTAACGAAGGGAAAAGGAAAATAAGAGAAAAGGGGGAAAAAAGTAAATAAGGAAAATAGAAGAAAAGAAAAAAGAAAAAAAATCGAAAAAAATAATAAAATATTATTAAAATGTCCATGTCAACTCAAGCTTGGTAACATAGGATGACTGGCTTCAACATTAATAATTTTCGACCAATGTTGACACCTAAATTTTGGCGACCCAGTCATTTATTTATTGCATGAAAATTAGGGATTAATTTTTAATACCTAAAAAAAATTATTTAATTGCATAGCATATAATTTTAGATGCATTTATTTATTATTATTGCATTTGCATTGGACCGGCGATGGATAAACTCAAGTGAATGGCCTCGAACTTAATGGAGCCCACAAAAGCACAAGCACGAAATTCAGTCAAGCCCATCAAGTCCGCATAGCTGAAAATCGGTGATCTAAATTGGAAAGAATTCTGAAATCAAGATATCATATTCTTTATAATTCTAAGCCTTGAGAGGAAGGGTGCAGCAAATAAAACAAAGAAAAAAAGGGGGGACCCAACTGAGCTGGTAATCGTGCGGACAAAGCATGGAAAAGGAGGAAAGAAGATTTTGACGTTATTCACAAATTAGATTTCTTTTTTTCAAACAATTCATCCACCGTTTGGGCTGATATCAACGCACACAATAGAATAAAATATTCGCATGGAATCAGTCAACCAGGGAAAGATTGAGGACAAGAATATATGAGGAGATCAATTACTAAGCAGTATAAAAGGAGGCCGGCAATTCATCATTCGAAAAGGGCCACACAATTTGGGGATACATGGCCACAGCATAGCACACACAAAAATCGAAAGGGTTCGGCCACAATATTGAGAGAATCGGCCGAGCAATTGAGGAGAGTAAAGGTTTTGGGGGACTTCTTTTTTATTGCTTCGGAGGGGAGGCCAGAATTATGAGTGAGAAAGATATAGAGAGAGAGAGGGAGCGCGAGAATTTCTTTTCTTTTTGCAGGTTTTTGGTGCTTCCCGCAAAGCGGCTCGGTATCGGCGTCTGGCAAACCAACACAGTCTTCACCGCCCTTAGTCCATTGCACGCAGCCACCGCCCGCAGGAACCCAGCCCAACACCACGAGCAGCCTTGACGGCGTTGTGACTCCGACCGCCACGTGCCTTAGCCCTTTGACGTCGAGCTCCGCCTCAGGTAGCTCTTCCCTCCGCAAGTCGCTGTCCCGATGCCATCCTTGCTAAGCCGTCGACCCACGATTGTCAATCCGCGTCAACGACGAAGCCAGCTGCTATTGACACCTAACTTGCCTTTATCGTGGGCTGCAGCGTGATTCTTCAACCATTCCTTTTTTAAAAAATTTTGCATGCAGGTTGAGTTTTCACGTGGGGATGACATAATTCATATAGTTGAGTAGTGAAGAGAAGAGAGGCACGTGGAACAACACTTGGTGGGATAAGTGTTTTTGGTTGAGGCCAAACCAAAGTCATCCTTGACCTTTGATTTCAGCTCGCGTGCCAACGTCTGCGAAATCTCTAGCCGCAAGCTCCATATCCGCTAGCTCGCCCACATTGTGAGCCTTGTAATCACCGCCGTTCGTGAGTCCTTTGCCGCCGAGAATCATCTAAACTAGATCGTGAGAGTCATGGATCGATGACGCTTCACAGTGGCGATGTGTGAACTCCACGAATTACGGCCGTCCGAACTTGGAAACAAATAATCAAGGTAGGTTAAAATCCTTTCTAATTTAATTCTTGAATATTTTGTTTCCTTGTTTGAACTATTGTGATCTTGATTGAATCTCTGAACATATATGTTTGTCAATATCTTGCATGCATATTTGATTGATAGGCGTATTTCTAATTAGAATTTATTGCCTAATTCGCAACCGCATACCGATTTTTTATTCCATCTATAAGGCTTTAGATGGAATAATTAATCACGCGGGAGGAAAATTGATATCTTGATCTTTAAGGCTTGAGATCAATTTATTAATCTTATTAGCGAAATAATCAAGTTTGAATTTCAATTTGAATGATGGATAGCATTTTTGGTGACTATGGATGATTTGGTGTTTATCTCTTAATTGTTTTATTTATCCCGAAAATATAAAAAGTTTGCATTTGCATGTCATGTAGGATTAGGTTCATGAAATGCCCGTCATCTAGTGATTGTTGCTAGGTTCATTTAGTTAGAAATTTTCCGTCATTATAATTAGGTCATTTAGCTAATTTAGATTACACATTTAATTATTGCATTCATTTTAATTTCGAATTTCATGAAAAATACAAAAAAATGTCTTAGAATAAATTAGTTTCAATCTCTAGGATAGACTGCATTCTTTTAAGGAAAAAGAAAAGAAAAAATGTCATATGCACGTCATTAGTGTTAGATTCATTGAGATGCATGCCATCTAGTATTTTTGCTAGGCCCATTTAATTAGAAATTACATGTCATTTGAATTAGGTCATTTAGTTAATATTGCATTGCATATTGCATGATTTTCATTAATTAAGTGAAAATAAAACAAAAGTTGCGTGTTAATTAGAAACCATATCTAGGGTGTTGATGTGAATTCTAATTTAACATTGCAGATGCTTTCGTTGCTTTGAGGTAAGTTTTTGCAATTTATTCATTGTTTATTTGGGTGTTAAATTGGTGGTTTGCACACCCGCATGATCGCCTCACGTGTTAGGGAAGTAGATTTAAAATCAATTTAAGCTGCATGCAAAAAACATTTTTTTAAAAAAAAATAAAAGAATGGTACCGAAATGGCATTAGAAAAATCTAGTGTAACCAAGTCCACGTACCCATGATCTCTGGTTCGTAGAAGTAAAGTAAATCTCCCGTTACTTTACTTGGGTTTCTAATCGACCCACCAAAAATAGATTAGTGGCGACTCCTAGTTAAAAATCAATTGCATGTTAAAATTTGAACCTAAGTCGTGAATTGGTATGGGCTTGGGAGAGCCCGTGTTAAGTCTAGACTTAACAATCCATTAGTCAAACCATAGGTGGTTCACCTCGAAAAGTTGATCGCGACAACCAAAATTGATTAGATGCGCTCAATAGGCAACACCCGAAAATGTTTAGGACTAAATTAACACAATTAAAAAGTTTATGACTCAATTAGCAAAAATGCAATAGATTTAAGACTTTTTTGACAATTTTTCCAATGGAATTCTATAGAGGGGAGGGAGCAAGAGGGGGCAAAACCGAAATTGTTGAATTAAAACTGCTATAGTTACATATAGAAAATAACATGGTATACAAAAAGTGAAATAATGGTATTTATTTTCATTGTTGATTAGAAAATTAACGAGGAGAAATATTAAACAAAAAATTTAAGTCAAGTACTTTCAATTTATCTTAAGAGACTTAATTTTTTTAAATACAAACTAATTTAATAGTATTATATCACTTAAGTAAAGAACTAAATTTTATCAGAGATCGTGAGTATTTACTTGTATATATTAGAAAAGGTTATTTTAAGGACATATATTTCATACCTATCATTAATCGCAAGAGTGAATAAAATGATTTTTTTATTAACGTCTATATAAAAGGAAAAGACCAAATAGTAATAATAGTTAGTAAAAATATAAAAGGGAAGGCCACATATTTACATGAAATTTGAGAAATTAGCCAGCAGTTTAGGGAGACTAGGCAGTATTACCAGTCCTAAGAAGTTTACTGATTAGTCCTCGGGCATGTTATGATAAATTGCAATAGACTAAAGGATAAAGAATCATGCATGTTAATAGAAAAAATAAGTGATCATGCATGTTAATGGAAAAATAAGTGATCACCTAGAAAGAAGAATGCTAAAGAAAGAGAACTATTTTTCGCAAAAGCTGCTTTTAGTTGCGCCACAAAAGGCATCTTTTTTTAAGGACTTTTTTTTTTTAACATCAGATCACATATATTACGTCGATTTTTAGTACATCACAACAACAATGCTTCTAAAATGTCTCGCATAAATTGAAAATATGTATGGATTGACAAAATTTAAAAGAAAATTTTCCTCTCGTAGTAGATAACATTTGAACTTTAGATATCTTTATTTTCTTTTGCATGATTTTTTGAGTCCTAAAAACTTAGAGGTTTAATGTAATTCCGATGACTTCCCATATAAAAAAAATGGTCGATATTGATATTGGAAAATAAGATGTGCCTTTTGGTCTTCTCTAGTTTTTCGGTTGCTTTGTATTCAGTCACGTACAAGTACATGCATGCCGTGTTTTCCTCCTTTTAGTGAGGGACTTTGCAGAAAGGGTTTAACAATTCGTTTTTCGAATCAGAGCAGATGCGTCATTCATTTTTTGGTCGAGAAAATATTGGCCGCCCCTCACGTTTCAGCGTGGCAAATAAGAAGGTGATAGAAAGACGACACGTGTCCTCTCGTGGGACCCATACTTTGGACAAATTGAGGAGAAAATCTGGCGCCATTTTGAAAAATTTTCTCTCTCTGCCCTCCCTCTTTCCGACCGACGGACCACCGCACGGGACCGGCGAACCACCGTGTTCGTCCATCCCTTGCTCTTTCTCTCTCCTTGCGTCTCTCTCTGCCCTCCCTCTCTTCGACAGCAAACCACCGCACAACTGTTGAACCACCGTGCCGCCCCTCCAGCTCTAGATCCTGCGCCGGCTCGTCCCATACGGTGGAACCTCCTCTCCAGTTCTGCCCGCATCACGATCCCGCCGGTTGCTCGCCCGACCTCCTTCCTCGAGTCCGCAATCGTCCTCTCCAACGTCCAAGTAATTTCTCGCTTTCGCTTTTCTCCCTCCTCCTAATTTGCTGTGTGGATTCAAGCATGGGTGCTCTAAGCTTTGGGCCCTTCTCCATCTACCGTAGAGATTTCAAGGAACATATTAGTGTCTCAAAAAACATTCTCACGCATAATCTTCTGTTCTTTCCTTCTAAAATGTCCGTCAGGCTAAGATTTGACTCTTCTTCTTGTCCTGGGGCAGTCAGTGGACTGGTGGATGGAATTCTTGAATTCCTCGTTGTGTTTGAAGGATGTATTAAAGAAAGGGACTGGTGGATGGAAGAAAGTGAGGATAGCCTAAGATTAGCATTTGCCAATTTAGTCATTTTGATCAATTTTGGTCGGAAATTGCTGTTTTTAACATTCTAAATCTAGATATTAGCATCATGGCTTGTTGCATTACGGCATGTTAAGTGTGCTTAGGGAAAGATGTATCTCTGCACGCACAGCACAGTGACCAGTTAAATTACTAGATACAGGTAGGATTTACGAAGGAGGGAAAGGTGCTGGCACTGGATCTTGAACTTTATAATAATGCTGGGAATTCTCTCGACCTGTCTCTCGCCGTCCTTGAGCATGCCATGTTTCATTCTGATAATGTCTATGAGATACCCAACATGAGGGTCATTGGAAGGATTTGCTTCACTAATTTGCCTAGTAACACAGCATTCCGAGGTTTCGGTGGTCCACAGGGCTTGCTTGTTGCCGAAAAATGGATCCAGAGGATAGCGGTAGAGCTGAACAAGAGCCCAGGAGATAAGGGTAACTTATACCGTTGTTCCTCGGTTTACTCTTTTCCTGGTTTTTTTCTCTATGCTTTCTTTCTACTTACTCTCAAATCTCCTTATAGGAAATTAATTTTCTAGGCGACGGGTCGATAACACACTATGGACAATGAATTCAGCACTGCACGCTAGACCCTCTCTGGAATGCACTGAAAGAGTCATGCAACTTCTCGAATGCTCGTAAAGAAGTCAACCAATTCAATCTGCAAAATCAATGGAAAAAGCGTGGAGTTGCCATGGTTCCAGATAGAGTTGGCGTGTGTTTCACGGTGAAACATGTGAATCAGGTATGGAATAGCATATGCTGCTCTAGGACATTTTCCAGGTCACTTTATCGAACACCTTGCTCATTGTTGTGTCCGTCTTTTCACTTGGGCAGCAAGAGAATTTGTTTCTGCTCTTGATCTTGTTCTTTCTCCTGACAACTCATTTGAATATTGATAGTTTTCTTCGTCAAGATGCGCCATGTTTATAGTGGTTTTCTTATGGTTTCTTTAGGCAGGTGCACTTTTTCATAATTATACAGATGGAACTGTTTTAGTTACGCATGGTGGTCTAGAGATGGGTCAAGGTTTGCATACAAAAGTCACCCAGATTGCTGCGTCTGCCTTCGACATTCCTCTCTCTTCCGTCTTCATATCAGAGACCAGTACTGACAAGGTAGTAATGCCGCTCATCCAATAAGCAAAAGAATCTTATTATCTATTTTAGGTCATTGATGCTTGCTTTGTGGCAGAATTTTTCGACTTGAGTTGTGCAGCTCATTGGATGAAATACTTTATCTTGTACATGTGAATATACGTCACTGCTAGTAAATTCATCCAAGCCGCTATTTCGGGCTAATTTTGTCAAAAATAATTCTTTTCCAATGGTATATTCTGCAATGCCTTGTTGTAATCTTGTATAAATCCTTGCGATATAGGTTCCCAATGCATCACCAACAGCTGCGTCTGCAAGTTCTGATATATATGGTGCTGCAGTTTTGGATGCATGTGAGCAGTTAAAGGCACGAATGGCGCCAGTTGCTGCGCGGAAGAATTTCAGTTCTTTTGCTGAGGTATATCCATTGTGCTGAGATAATGCGAAAATTATATTAACATGGACAAGTGCTGAACTTAATATGTAAGAACTTCTCTTTATGAGTTTCTTAACCGCTATAGTTTGACTCAATCTGCTAATCCACTCAATTTTTTGGTCCGAATCACGAGTTTAAATATGAAGCTGCTAAAAGCTATTTGCTTATTAGATTCTGCATGTCTTTGTCCTCTGATACCTAACAAGAATGGCTTGTTTTATAGGATATTCTGGAATCGTCACAACATGCGCTGGTACCTGTTTCTGTAGTTAGTTTAATGGAGGAAGAGTTAGTGTCCTTACAAGAGTTTTTTTTTTTTGTTGGTTTCTTATATTATGCTCTTATTTGATGCAAAAGCTAGCAACATAGCATCAAAAGTAGATCAGCAGCAAGAAATTCATTGAATATCAGGAAATGATGGGTGTTAGAAAGTCCAATCCAAAAGCTTAAGCTGTTATATATGACTCATTGTCAAGTGATTTAGGACAATATTTCAATGATACAGCCAAAGGAATAAGAAAAGGAATAGGAGCAGAGGATACTGAAGTGGGAATACCCAACATTGTTCATGTCCATCAGCTTCTCCCTGAACTATTTAATGGCCCTAAAGACACTAAACTAGATGACACGACAACTGCACTTGATAAAGCATCTAGGCTGAAGTGATGTGAGGAAATGAAACATTTGCACTAGAGCGAGAAGATGTTGCGAGTTCAGGCTGTCTGGATTTTGATACATAATCTGCTCAATTGAGCATTCAAGACTTGAACAGGGATGAATCACTGTTCACTTATAGGCGAAACTTCTATACTTCTGATTTAAAAATTGTCGGATGACCCAGATAAGTAGGCCGTACTAGTAGCTCGACCAGTTCAGGACGCTGGAAGAAGACTCTAATTGTCATGACTCATTCACCAGATCTTGCTTCTTACGTACAATAATTAGCTCGATTAATAAGATAAGCCGACATCGCTCCAGGATGGAAATCACACACAGTAGACTGCTTACTTGAGATCGAAGATTCTCCGTCTTGTCGAGCAGAAGCTTAACTTCCTCACCTCGATCTGGAACCTACATGACAGAGCAACATAAGTCTGACATTACACGCCAATTTCTCATAGTTTCAACTTAGTGGTAGAGTATAGCACAAGGTATGCCGACTGACCTTTTCTATTTACTCCATCATAACTCCTTTCACTTCTGATGCCTGAGCTTTCACTTTGGCAAGTTTGCTGATCTCTTCAGGATGATCTGCGCAGTACTGCATTTGCTCCTTCAGTTTAGGCCTATGTCAAAGCTCCAATCAGCATATCCTGTGATGTAGCACAAAGAAGTCACATTCATGGACTTACGAAGAGATGGCGATGTTTACCCGAATTCTCTGTCCAAGCTAATGGGCCACTGCGGTCGTGGCTTTTCCTCCGCCATATCTGTTAGTAAACTCGTCCTCGATCTCTCGAGAAAGGCCATCGGAATCTGACGACCGATGGACTCAACTGCCACGACGCAGTATGCTGCGGAATTGAGATGGCCAAGTCAAGTTTGTCCAAGGAAAACTGTAAAAAAACGCGACCACAAGTAGCCTTCACACGTAGCTTGGAGCTATTGCAGCTACAAGAGAAACAACCAGCTACGAGAGAGAGAGAGATCATACTGAAGCTGCTGTCCATGAGGTAGCTGAATGTGTGGCCATCGCAAGTGTAAGTGAAGTGGTCGGTGCTGGAAGGAAGCTTCTGGAGGCACTGCAAGGCGATGCCGGCGAACTTCCCGCCGAACTCAGCGTACTCTTTGCTTAGAGCTATTAAACGGGTGGGTCGGATCGGGTTTGGGTCGAGTCATTAATGAGTCGACCCAAATTGACCCATTAACCCATTTATGACTCATTTATGTTTAATGTAAATTTTTTTATCCATACCCAACCCGACCCATACCTAACCCGACCCATATTAATAAAATATTTTCATATTTAACCAAATTTAGGAAAACTTATTCTTATATTTTTTTTTAAAGATTATATTACTAAAAAACTTCCAAACAATACAAATCCAATCAATAATTTTTCAATTTTTTATAATTTTTCAAAAAAATTATATATATATTTATTTAAAAACTAAAATAGTTTTATACAACACAAATTTAATGGAAAATTTTTATAATTTTTAAAATAATTATTTTAAAAATCGAACTTTAATTATTTTTATTTATAAAAAAAATAAATTTTCAATTATTTTTATTTTAAAAAAATTAAATTTTCAATTATTTTTATTTAAAAAAAATTAAATTTTCAATTATTTTTATTTTAAAAAAATAAATTTTTAATTATTTTTATTTTTAAAAATTAATTTTTAATTAGTTTTATTTTTTAAAAATTAAATTTTAATTATTTTTTATTTTTTTAAAATTTAAATTCTTTATTATTTTATTTTTTAAATATAATTTTTAATTTTTAATTTTCTTTTTCTTTTTCTTTTTCTTTTTCTTTTTTTCTTTTTCTTTTTTCTTTTTTCTTTTTTCTTTTTTCTTTGGCTGGCCGTTGGCCATGACGACGGTCGGCGGCCGGCACAGGCGAGCCTCGAGCTCGCTCGACTAGCCGACGCCGGCGAGCTCGCCAGACGCCAGCGAGCCTCGAGCTCGCCAGATCTAGCGAGGCAAAGGCCTCGCCAAAGTCCGGCGAGGCTCGAGCCTCGCCGATCTGGCGAGCCGCGAGCTCGCCGGATCTGGCGAGTTGCGAGCTCGCCGGCGTCGGGCGAGCTCGGGTCTCGCCAAATCGGCGACGCTCGAGCGTTGGCGAGGTGAGCCTCACCAGATCCGGCGAGCTCAAGCTCGCCCGACGCCGACGAGCTCGAGGCTCGCCTGGCCAGTCGCCAGCCATCGCTGTGCCGGCGACCGGAGGAAGAAGAAAGAAAAATAAATAAAGAATAATTATAGTTTCGGTTTTTATAAAAGAAAAAATTGTAAAGTTAAAATGAGAAGAGAAAGATGGTCAGATTTTGAGTTAAAATAAATTAGTTCATTTTTAATGGGTCTTAAATGGGTCAGAGAACTGACCCATTTAAAACACATATATCTTAATCGCAACCCATTAAAACTCATTATATGTGCTTTAGAAAATAAAGCTTGACCCATTTAACACCTCTATCTCTGCTAACACCGCAGTGCCTCGAGCCACGAAGCTGTAGATCAGCGATTGGCGACCCATGTTTTATCATCTCTTGAATTCGACGGGAACGGAACGAGAGCTCGATAGCGCAGCGACAGCACTCCAACCTCCACAACGAGAACGAGAGATCACGCATCCATTTTGCAGAGAAGTCACGGTACCGCCACCGTATCCATGCACTCCTCTGAAGTTTTTTTACCCTCTAGGAAGAAGAAGACATGCAGTCCCTGATCATCAACTACTTATCATGTTTAAGTACTTGAATTTATGCATTTCTCTTGATCATGTCGATCGCCGTTTGGTTCTGGTCGATTAAAATCAATGCATCTGATAGCGGTAAAAAAAACCCGATGTGAAATAAGGTCGGTCCAATCCCGAAAAATCATTTTGTGCGATCAGATTGTAGCTACAATGGCCCGAAAATAAGTCTAAGTAAATGACTCATCATTCCATAGTGGCAATGTTTCACTTAGTGATAGAGATTTTGGCTAGGCATCAATCGACCCACGAGTCGTTGACTTCAGTTTGTTGGAAATGGAGACGGATGAACTTAATTGGAAAAACTATATGGGTTCAATGACTCAATCACCTAAAACATAAGTTTGGAAAAAACTACATCGAAGCAACAATATAAGTGGGTTACTAAGTAATGATTTGTTGGCATCTCTAAGTCTAGACATTTCGTGCATGGTGTGAGAATCTTATAATAAACGTTTCGAAAAAGCAGTTGAGAGGGTTGCGCTTTCGACGCAAAAAGTAGCGAGGACGAGTAGAAAAAGTAGTATGGAGTTGATCCCTAATCTCAATGAAACTTCCAGGAAGCAAACGATGGAAAGAGACGTTTAGGCTGCCACTTAACCCCGCCTTTGCCTGACAAACATCCTATCGCTTGCATAAATCAGTTGTGTCCGAAATCAATTTTTGGGCACATATAGCTGACAACACAATTGGGCCCAAAAGTGGGCTTAGAAATGGGCCATACGGTTGCAGCCCACTTCGATCGGTGTCCGAAAGCATAATTAGGGTTTTTTTCTTCTTTTTTTTGGTTTTGTGAAGAGTGAAATGTAATGTGCATGCTTTGAAAAAGTTAGTAGAGTCGCGGACACGAATTATTAAAAAAATAATAATAATAATTTGAGATTGGCAAGTAGACAGTGAGCAATTAAACAGGTTTGGAGTTGGCATAAACGGATTATTATCTTGAATAGGACAGCCTGTTTATGATTGGTAAATACCATGCCTTATACGGGGGTCAACCACTTAACCAGTTCAAACACAAATCAACGCGCTTAATTTATCATATAAAAGTGGACAGAATATTAAATATGCTTGACCTCATTTGATACTTCGTGTTCAGAGATTATCTTATACTTAATAATTTATTGACGTATAACACTTGCAAAAAATAAGTCGATAACATATCTTGAACTGCTGACGTAAAGTGAGATTACTTAAGTTGTCTAAAAGCATGTTTGAGCATATTAAGCGCGTTAACAGTATAAAAGGTGTATTGTAGTTTAAACACATATGAACGCGTAGTTGTAAATAGGTCGACCTATCGCGTTAAGTCGACCCCTATAATGACAAGTTTGATAATTGTACGAATTGTGTCATGTTGCGTCATGTGATCCATATGTTATGTTCATGCCAACGCAATACATTCATTGAACGTGACATATCCAGATTAAATATATTCACATCATACTTCTTTTTCAACGTTGCACAACACTTCCCAATATCAAGAGCCTCAATTTCAAAGACTCATAAAGTCCCTTCGGATTGGACAAAAACACTATTTGTTGAAGTTAGGGCGCAAAACTTTCTTTGAACTTTATAGTTATTGAAGGAATTTCTTGTCGACGGAAGATGACTTACCTGATTCCAATGCGCAAACAGCAAATAGCCCCGGAACAAACGTTGAATTGCAAATCAATCACGAACAACACTGCCTCACATTGGTCTGGATGCAATCCCAAGGAAAACACCCGATTTCCACGGCGTAAATGCAAACCGTTCTTGCAAATTGAAATGGAACGTCTTCTTCCTTTGATAATGGAAATGGAGAGGGATTTTGGTACAAATGATCTGACAACACTCCCAATGGTTGTGTTTGGGAGGCTTATATACGTCTCCCTTCGTACCCCTCCATTAGTGCCTTTCCATCGTATCGTTTCAACTTGAAACGGTGCGTCCAATTGCACCCCATCATAGACGTACCAGCTAAAGTACAACATCTCCCACTCGGACATGATGGGCTTGATAGCGCTCTATCAAGAATATAAGGCAAGGCGTTCAACATTCATCAACTTTACAGAACAATTCATATTGGCAAGTAAGCCGTGCGACCAGTGAGTACACCTGCACTTGGGAGCTCAAATTATGCACCTGTTAGGGATGACATAATGGCTACAACCCCGAAAAAGAAATAAACAACTGATGTCTCACAGTGCCCCAGACTTATTTTGTTACATCAATTCAAGTATACCTATCCCTTAAAGGATATACTTGATTATCTTCAAAACACCATGTATTTACAATTATATCCGCAACAACATAAGGCGATATAATTGGTCGACCAGTAAATATATGTGACAGATGTAAAACAACAATAGTCTTCCTTTGTACTCATGTCTCTCTCAATTTTAGAATAACTGCTTTCCTAGACATGTCCCATAGGCCATATCTATTCATGACCGCCCGTAACATGCTAAAGTAGCAACATTGATCTTTCATTTCGAGAACATAGTCAGAAGTAACATAGGGCACGAATTGAGGTAAATTATAAATTTCCTCAAGGGCTCACACAATAAGTAAATAGGGATAATTTTACTCACCTTCCCTTGTCGGTCGAACAATGCACATATAGTATGAATTACATGATATAGTGGATTTCTCTTTCTATAAGAGCGTACGTCATTTCTTAAATATATCCACTATACGGATCTTAGCCTAAACATAGTCACATGCTTCTCACGTACTCATGTTTAACTCGAGTGCTATATTAGTTCGCTTTCTATAGCGCCCAATTAAGTACTCGCATCCGGCATCTTACAAGCATACATGATTGTGGGTCTATCATGTTCGGTCTTATTATAAACAAATCACAGACCTCATATTGACTCCAATCAAGGCGACATATTTTATGTACCAGACTTGCTCTTCAGCATTTATTTGTACATAACGTCTCATCTCAACATGCTAACTATAGCACTTGAGGCGATTGCCGTGTGAGTGAGTCAATCATTACCTGCTGACATACATTCCAATAATATATGTGTGTTTATGCTAGTCTCATAATGGATTTGTACTTTTTGATAAAATATCAAGTCATTAATAAACAAACAAGTACAATACATATGTCCATAAATACATGAAACAATGATTCTCTACAATAACACATATCACATTCTACGCAAACCTAGTGACATCCTGTGGGTCAAAAATATGTCTCTAGGAATAGCCTTCGTAAATGGATCAGCAATCATTCTATTGGTTGAAATGTATTGTAGAATCACTTCTTTCTGCGCTATAATATCTCTGATGAAGTTATTCTTTATGTCAATGTGCTTCGTCCTTCCATGATACTTGGGATCTTTCACATAGGCAACGGCTGCTTGACTATCGCAATAAACTGTCACCGGTCTTGGAATCTCAGTGATAGTGGCTAAATTTTCAAAGAAACGTTTTAACCATACTGCTTCTTGCACTGCGGCAGAACACGCAATAAATTCAGCCTCCATAGTAGACAATGTTGTGCATGTTTGTTTCTTGCTATTCCAAGAAATTGCACCTCTATTGAGCAAGAACGCATATCCAGAAGTCGATTTACGCTCATCCAGGTCTCCACCCCAATTAGAATCTGAATAACCTAATATGCCTAAATCATTCCCTTGGTAACAAAGTCGATAGTCCATGGTGCCCTTCAAGTATCTCAGGATCCTCTTCACTGCTTTCCAGTGTGCTTGACCGGGATTTAATTGATATCGGCTCACCAATCCCACGGCATAACATATGTCGGGTCGAGTACACATCATAGCATACATCAAACTTCCGATCGCACTAGCGTAAGGAACAGTTTCCATCATTTTAATTTCTTCTGGAGTTTTAGGACACATCTCAGTACTTAGGCCTTCACCTTGCATGACAAGGGTATCAATGGGATTACAGTGCTGCATATTGAAACGATCGAGAATCTTCATTATATAAGACTCTTGTGATAAAGTAAGGAGTTTCCTTGATCGATCTCTTTCGATCTTAACTCCTAATATATAAGCAGCTTCTCCCATGTCCTTCATTTCAAAATTGGAGGACAACCATTCTTTTATGGTGATTACCATAACCTTGTCATTTCCAGCCAACAGAATATCGTCCACATAAAGTGATAAAATCACAAATTTATCTTCGGACCGCTTGACATATACACAGTGATCTTCTTCGAATATCGTGAAACCAAAAGTTGTTATGGCTCGATGAAAACGAAGATACCACTGTCTAGATGATTGCTTAAAACCATATATTAAGCAATGAAGTTTGCAAACTTTATGCTCTTGACCTTTAGCTATAAAACCTATTGGTTGTTTCATATAAATTTCATCATCTAGTTCTCCAATAAGAAATGTCGTCTTTACATCCATTTGATGTAATTCAAGGTCCAAATGTGCAACGATGGCTAGAATAAAGCGTATTGAGGCAAACCTTACAACTGGTGAAAAGCTTTCCTCGTAGTCTATACCCTCTTGTTGAGTATAACATTTCGCCACAAGACGAGCCTTATACTTTTAAATGGATCCATCCGCCATTTGCTTAATCTTAAAGACCCATTTGTTTCCAATGACCTTACGATTGGGTGGTAGATCAACCAAGCCCCAGACATGATTTGTCTTCATTGACTCCATCTCGTCTTCCAAAGCTTTTCTCCATTCTTCCTTATCAGAGGATGAGAGAGCCTTTTGAACAGTCTTAGGCTCGGCATTATCTTTATGAGCAATCATAAATGATTTCCCTTCAATCTCAAAACGACGATGAGGAATACTTTTACGATTACTTTTACGCAACTGAATTTCTCTTGAATTCAATTCGCCAGACGATGCTACACTCCCACTAGGTCTTGTGTGTTGAGGTAAATCTTTATTTCCCTCTACAACATCAGTGGGTGTGTTATCAAGATCTTCCATCTCATATAATTGGATGTCCTTATCAATCTCACCTCTACTAGGAAAATTGTTCTCCAAGAACGTGACATCTCGTGACTCCATTTCGGTCACACTTCCATCAGCTTGTTCACCTATGAACACGTACCTTTTGGAGTGTTCGGAATATCTTATAAAGATACATTTCTTCCCTCTAGGGCCTAATTTGCCATGTTTATGGGAAGAATCATGAACATAAGCTGCACATCCCCATGGACGTAGACTACTCAAGTCTGGTTTCCTACCAGTCCATAATTCATAAGGGATGGAAGTGACCGATTTTGAGGGCACACGGTTAAGTATATAAGCAGCAGTCAATAACGCATCTCCCTAATAGGAGATAGGTAAATTTGTTTGCACCATCATAGACCTAACCATTTCCAAAAGGGTTCTATTCCTTCTCTCAGCTACCCCATTTTGTTGTGGAGTACCAGGAATAGTCAATTGTCGTACAATTCCCTTTTCATCACAAAGAGCCTTGAATTGCTCTGATAGATACTCACGTCCACGATCGGTTCTCAATGCCTTTACTGTTTTGTTCAACTGATTCTCTACCATCGCTATATATCGTCTAAAGCAGTCTAATGCTTCTAACTTATGGGAGATCAGAAAGACATAACCAAAATGTGTGAAGTCATCTATAAAAGTGATAAAATATGAGGCTCCATGCCTCGCCCTCACATTCAAAGGACCACAAATATCAGAATGTATGAGTTGCAATGGAAATTCAGCTCTAGTCCCTTTACCAAATGGTATTCTAGTTGTTTTTCCCGCTAGACAATGTTCACATACGGATAGATTAACATTAGTGAGTGACCCTAAAAGGCCTTCTCTAGCTAATCTTTGCATTCTTTGCAATCCAATGTGACCTAATCTAGCATGTCAAGTACTTGCATCAATCTCAACGTTATTAAAAGACGCAATTAAAGAAAAACAACTATCAACATTAACATTGTACTAATCATAGTCAATGTCTAACACCATAAAACCATTCGATATATGACATGAACCATAATAAACTGTTCCATACAGAATGTCAACACAATCACCATGAAAATTTAAAACATAACCTAGGCTAAGAAGAACAACTATAGAGACCAAGTTTCGTCGAATATCCGAAGCATATAGGACATTATGTAGGAATAGGCTTCGACCACCACATAAAAGTAATTTACATGTGCCGATACCCTTCACTTCAACTCTTGAGTTATTTCCAACATATATCCATCTTCTTCTAGGCAGTATCCGATGATACTCCACAAATGCTTCTCGGTCTCTAGCTACATGGTCCGTTGCTCCTGAGTCTACAGTCCACATTGGATGAGATTCAGCAAGCATTACAGTACTAGAAACAAAAGCATTACTTAAAGTAATTGAGTAATAGGGTACCTCTTTCGGCTCAGTGCATTCACAAGCAAAGTGACCCATCTTGCCACAATTGTAGCACTTCATCTTGGCCTTGTCCTTCTTCCCACCACGCTTCTTGCGTTGGAAGGTCTTAGCCCTTTTAGGTGCTTAATCAGTCTTCTTCCCTTTATTGTTGAATTGAGAATTCCTTTTGCGCTTGAAGCCCGAAACTTTGTGCGAACTCGATTCAGCAACATAAGCATGAGTAGAGGATCTCGCAGCCTCTAGGCGCTCATCCTCTAATTCTAAATGACGCACTATATCATCAAAAGTGACAATATTCTCATTATGCGTCATATTGATCTTCATATGCTCCCAATTGTCAGGAAGGGACCTTATAACAGCCTGAACCTACTGTTCATCAGTAAGGGAGTGACCTGCCGACTTCAGCTCACGAATCATATTTGACATCTCCCGAAGATGCTGCCTCATCGTTATATTTAGGCGTTTTCGGTATGTGTCAAACTTGATGGTGAGTCTCCTTAGCTTAGTGGCAGATGTACCCCCAAACTTATCTTTCAAGGCAACCCACATTATGTGAGCTTTATCATAACTTTCAAACTCACACATGAGATCATCTTGCATACAGCTCAGCAACGTGATGCGAGCAAGGCTATTCTTCTTTTTCCAAGCTTGATAAGCTTATAGATCTCTCCTGTGTTGAGCTGAAGTTCCATGCTCAGGTTCATCCATGGTGTGGTTGAGGGTTTCCAAAACCTCTTGCTCCTCAAGGATGTACTGAACTTTTCGGTGCCAAATATCATAATTGTCACCATTCAGCTTCTCACCCTTATTGAGGTCAGCCACAATGGTCTTGGATGCCAATGCCATAATCAATTTCTATAACACATTGACATAATAGACGCAGAATAAATACTAGCACATTTTTCAGAGTAACACACATATCTAATTTGCAACAATAACAAACTAAAAATAATAATAATTGAACAATAGACACAAAAACAAAAGTTCACTATGTTCCCAATCAACTTCTATGTACAATTGTTCTATCATCATTAATTAGTTTAATTTGCACAAATTTCGAGTTCTAGGTGAAAACTCCTTCGAATTCTACCAACCTACGAACTCCCACAAGGAAAAATAATTACATGATCTCATGTAATGTCTACATTTTTCCATTAACACAAAACATAGCACGATGTAAAACAATATACAAATAACAATCATGCAGCAACTCCAGTCAAAACCACAATTCAACATGTAATGGATTTCCTACCATTGTTCGAATTTTCTAGCAACTTGAAAATTGCAAGTATATTAAACTATATACATGGTATTATCAAACCAAGTTCTACACAGCATATATGACATCATTTGCACACAAGCTAGCTACTGTATTTCCTAAACCACAAGAAAATACAAGCTACAAATGAATAAACTATGCATTAAACCCCAAAAAATACGCGTACATAGGTTTCCCTACACATTTTCATACATTTATAAAATCCAAAAAAGAAAAAAAAAATTATACCACAATGTAGGGGACATCCATACAATCCCAACGCCACCGACCACGCTCCAATCGGAGCTTGCACGCGCCCCTACGCGCCGCCTGAGTGCGCGGCACGTGTGGCGCACGCGCCAGCGAGCCAAAAGGCTCCTGGCCGGTCCGACCGTTGACCAGTCAACGGGTCGGGTCGGTGGTCGGGGCGGGTCAACGGGTCGAGTCGGGTCGCCAGCCGGCCAACTACCGCCGGCGGTGACGTCATCACGCTCCGGTTTGCCGACCGGTGCGTGACGTGCACCCGCCGGTTCGCGGACCAGCGCGTGTTGCGCACGCACTGGCCAAGCCAGCGCTTCAGGCGCGTGGCGCCCACGTGCAGCGGCTTCTGGCCGCGCGTGTGGGCGCGTGTGGCGTCGTATGGCGGTGCTCGACCCACCGTTGGACTCGTCTCGACAAGATCTTTCACCCTGTATATTCAAAAATTAATTTTGGCCAAAAAATTATTTCGAAAAATGGCCAAAACCGTACGGGTGTACGCAACGCCGAGTCCATTCTTCACTTCGGTTCGATTTTGAGTTTCTCATATGGTAATCCCGACCATTAGACATCCAAACAGTGTAGAAAACAATCTCTTGATCTCAATATCAAATGGTAGATGAGAAAACTCAATGAAAAACAAAGCGGAAATCACGATCGGGCTCTGATACCAATGAAGGAATTTCTTGTCGGCGGAAGACGACTTACCTTATTCCAATGCGCAAACAGCAAATAGCCCCGAAACAAACGTTGAATTGCAAATCAATCACGAACAACACTGCCTCACATTGGTCTGGATGCAATTACAAGGAAAACACCCGATTTCCACGGCGTAAATGCAAACCGTTCTTGCAAATTGAAATGGAACGCCTTCTTCCTTTGATGATGGAAATGGAGAGAGATTTTGGTACAAATGATCTGACAACACTCCCAATGGTTGTGTTCGGGAGGCTTATATACGTCTCCCTTCGTACCCCTCCATTAGTGCCTTTCCATCGTATCGCTTCAACTTGAAACGGTGCGTCCAATTGCACCCCATCATGGACGTACCAGCTAAAGTACAACAGTTATGATATTAAAAAAGAAAAAGAAAATATTAAAAATGAGGGCATCAGATTTTAATAAACCAGTAAGCATAATGTAATATAATAAAATAAGATTTTAAAACTAGGGCATGCTTGATTGACGCTAGCATGATTAGATTAATTTCGAATCCGAGGGCCACGACCGCGAATGGCGCCTGAATGGAAGTCAATTTGTTTGAAAATGAATCTAGGGCATTCATAGCATACCATCCCCACCGGAATGGATTTGAACTTGTGGGCGTTCCAGCACCACAAAAGGTTTGAAAGGGAACGCTTCCTTTTTTCCAGCTTCAGGATGAAATTCTGCAAAACCCATTCCACACGTCCTAGTAGGAATCTCAAGTCTCGAGACCCACCTAACTCATACTATAGGACACAGCAATTTCAGTATAAATAGAGGACGTCCTCACAAGACCTATCATGCACATCATATAACGCCTCTCATTATACTACCACACGAGTTTTACCCAACGAGAGAGGGGAAAAATACCACACGAGTTTCATCAGCAGTAGCATTCGCCATTAGTGTCGGTAGATGAGGCGGTACGAGTTTCATCAGCAGTAGCATTCTCATTATACTACCACACGAGTTTCATCAGCAGTAGCATTCGCCTTGGTTTTGCTTCTGTTGCTGGGAATGTGGTTACAGCCAAGCGAAGCAGGAAGGATGCTTGTCAAAGGAAAAGATGAAGGAGGAGGAGGAGGAGGAGTGGCAGGGGCTACGTACCGACCGAGGGGTCTTTTGGCTTTCCAAATCCTGTCAAAGGGTCTGGTTCCCCCTTCCGGAAATCCATGCCAATACACTCCGTCTGGACGATGCGTGCCGCCCAAATGAAAGAACGGAAGAGGTGAAGGAGTGTAGTAGGAGGTCGTTCTTATGGAAGAGGGTGGGATTAATTGTGCGTTAGTTGCTTCCTTTCTTTCTATGATTTAAGTACGAGATAAGTCCAATTGTAGCAACAATACAACCTAAAAGAACAGGGATATAATATATGCAGAAATTCCATTCTGAAAAGAATTAAAGCAAGTAGTTTGTGCCAATATTTTAGAATATTTCAAAGGTTGATATCACAAAAAACTACAAATTAATATTATTGTAACAAATTTATCTCAAAGTAATTTTTTTTTATTTTACCAAGTCTAGCGGATCTCTTCCAGCTGTCAAAGCTCAGCTCAGCATATTGTCACGGGCCGATTGAAGGCCGATCCAAGAGGTTCCCCGAGCACGACCCTGACTCGTCCGTGGTCAAGTTCCTATGCTCGCTCGGATTCCCAACGAGCCTTCTCCCCGAAGCTTCTAGAAGTCCTTAGTCTCATTTATGTCGGTAGCCAGTAGTTGATAAGTTGTCATAAGTGTCGGTGGTTAGTAGCCGCCATTAGTGTCGGTAGATGAGGCGGTACGATCTCGTCCGCCGGTTAAGTTTTAGATCTATGGTTGTAATCCGAGGCCCTCGACTATAAGAAGGGGTGTCCTCCTTCATTTGTAAGCATCCACTACTTCCGCAATACAAAGCTATCTTCTTTCCAGAGCTCCTCTCTCTAGATTATTTCTCTCTCTACGATCCGGGTAAGCGAGCGAGTGAGCGTTCGATCGAGTAAGGCTTGGCTTAGGTGCTTCAGCGATCCAATCCGATCCTAAAGTGCCCGAGTCGCCGCACGGTCACGATCCCAATCGATCGGCCCGTGACAAGTGGTATCAGAGCAAAAGAGAGATCCGTTTCCGGAGATTGAAGAGCGCCAATTGTTTGAAAGAATGTCGAGCCAAGATGCGGCTATAGTTGGAGAGGCCGTGCAAGTCAAGGATAATCGCGGCCGATCAAAGAAGAGGGAGACCTCGGTGGATGCTGCAGCTGCGTTCGATGAGAAGCTCGGGAAGGTCCGGAGTGCCGTGCTTGAACTCATGGAAGGTCTTGACGATGTGCGAGACCGGATCATGGAGGTTGAGGGCTCGCTCCGTGAAGACTTCACAACCGGCATCAACCAAGCTACGGCTCCATTGTTCGACAAGGACGAAGCTCTCGAAGCATCGATCGATGGTTTGAACGAGCGCGTCCAAGTGATCGAGGAGGTAAGCCCGTGTAGGGAAGAGGTCGAAACCATGAAGGCGGAGATCCAAGGGCTCAAGACCGAGCTCGCCCTATGCAAACTTAGCATCACCAATGGTGCGGTGTCTGCTCAAGCGATGCCCAAAATTGAGGTGCCAAAACCAAAGGAGTTCAAAGGCAACCGATCCGCCCAAGAGGTGGACAACTTCGTCTGGAGCATGGAGCAATACTTTGGCGCCGTCAACATCCGAGACGAGCCGATCAAGGTACGAACCGCTTCGATGTTCCTTACTGATACGGCCATGCTTTGGTGGCGTAATAGGTGTGACGAGGTTAGACGCGGCGCCGATCCCGTGAACACGTGGGATGACTTCGTGAGGGAGTTCCACGACTACTTTTTCCCTGAGTTCGCTCAACAAGAAGCCCGTAGCATGCTCCATCGCCTCGAGCAAAGAGGTGCGATCCGAGAGTACGTGAAGGAGTTCACGGAGCTCAAACTTCAAATTCGCAACCTAAGCGAAGAGGAGGCATTCGGAGCGTTCATGGATGGATTGAAGCCATGGGCACAACTTGAGTTGAAGCGGCGGGACGTGAGTAGCCTTGCGCGTGCGCTAAGCTTGGCCGAGTCACTCGTCGACCTCACCAAGGTTGACCCGAGGAACAACCGAGCAAGAGATTGGAGGTCGGATCGACCTTGCGAAGACGAAGCGAGAAGCACTCCCCGAGGCGCGCATGAACAAAGCGGCCGAGCCAAAACATGGGGAGAAGGAACTTCCAAGCCGTCCTTCCAAAGGGGTCGACCACCGACGGACTACGCGAGTAAGTTCGATCAACCTCCGCCCTCTCCTTGCTTTATTTGCAAAGGTCCGCACTGGACCCAAAAGTGCCCAAAGAAGGGTTGAATCAACGCCCTCCTTGCCATCGAAGAGGAGGAACCCAAAGAAGAGGGAAGGCAAATCCGACTTGGAGCGGTGAAGAGGATCAACTCCGTCCAAGCCCGGTCGCCAACCAAAGGAGGAATTGCACCGAACACGGACATGTTCTTCGTGGAGGTCGAAGTGTGCGGCCAAACGCTTTACGCTTTGGTTGACACGGGAGCGTCGAACATGTTCATGTCGACTGAGGCGGCAAAAGCCTTGGGTCTTCGCGTGGAGCCATCCGGGAAGTCATACAAGCCCATCAATTCGGGCGACTTCTATGGCGTAGGAGCATCTCCCGATGTGGACGTCAAGATTGGCGAATGGAAAAGCAAGATGACTTTCGAGGTAATCCCACTCGACGACTATGATCTCATTTTGGGTATGCAATTCTTCGAAAGTGTGGGAGCTATGATCGACATGAGGACCAAATGCATCATAGTCCCCGACCCAAAATGCCCAACGATCATCCTCATGGTAAGAGGGGTGGTCGACACCAAGACCATCGCGTCAATCCGACACCTCGACAAGAACTTGAAGTCTGTGAAGCGACTAAACAAGTTGGCCGAGGTAAAGCCGAAGGTAGAGTTGGATCCTGCTCCAACACACGCCATGCCGATTGAAGTGCTCTTCCCCGAGGTTGGGTACGCACCATATGCTCCGACCAAACCGAAGGTGGAGCCGTGCGCCAAGTCCAAGCTGATCATAGAAGGGTGCGGTCCATCGTACATGAGCGTCCGCACCAAACAAAACCGAAACAAGAGAGCCCGTGCTCGTACCAAGAAAGCTACCCGTCAAGCTGTGAGCGACAAGGACGTCGCTCAATTGAGTGGGGGAGAATGTCACGGGCCGATTGAAGGCCGATCCAAGAGGTTCCCCGAGCACGACCCTGACTCGTCCGTGGTCAAGTTCCTATGCTCGCTCGGATTCCCAACGAGCCTTCTCCCCGAAGCTTCTAGAAGTCCTTAGTCTCATTTATGTCGATAGCCAGTAGTTGATAAGTTGTCATAAGTGTCGGTGGTTAGTAGCCGCCATTAGTGTCGGTAGATGAGGCGGTACGATCTCGTCCGCCGGTTAAGTTTTAGATCTATGGTTGTAATCCGAGGCCCTCGACTATAAGAAGAGGTGTCCTCCTTCATTTGTAAGCATCCACTACTTCCGCAATACAAAGCTATCTTCTTACCAGAGCTCCTCTCTCTAGATTCTTTCTCTCTCTACGATCCGAGTAAGCGAGCGAGTGAGCGTTCGATCGAGTAAGGCTTGGCTTAGGTGCTTCAGCGATCCAATCCGATCCTAAAGTGCCCGAGTCGCCGCACGGTCACGATCCCAATCGATCGGCCCGTGACAATATCATGCGGTAGAGAACGAATAAGTCGTATTCATGATTTTATGAAGAGAATGCGATGTTTATCCAAATGACCTGTTCAAGCTATACTCCACCAGTGGACTGAACTCCCACCATTCATTGATAAAGATATGTCAGCAAAATATTAATAAAGTATCGACTACCAAAAAAGTAGTTAAAGCCGCTTTCCACCATATTTATTCTAATTGAAATCATTTACAAACAAACAAAAAAACTAACACGTGCTAATATACTTTACTTTTGTATTCATTCTGGAAAGTGATTACCCAATAAATTACCAAATTGTATTTTTCGCCAAGGCGTTGTCAGCCGTGTCTGTCTCATAAATTGGAAGTAACTGCCCAGTTTTTTAACAAACGACAATTGCTCACGAAGTGTTAAAAAACTAAGTTGGTTATTATCACTGAAAATTACATTAAAGAATGAAGCCCAATAAGATAGGAAAATAAGACAGAACACCCCTATTGTCATATAAGTCTCTTGTGAGTGTCTTGTTCCGAATTTATCCACGGACCCAGAATATCGACTCGAGCAAGAATAGATAATGTCTGTAAAGCCCTTTTTCGTTAGTCACGTACATCAACTTGATGTACTTGGCTTATGTCGTTGATTAATACAACTGAGCAGAACATTTTCTTATGAGCCGTTTTCATTATTTCCTTCTTAGAAAAGATTGTGTGAATTGTGCGCGCAACCTTAGTATCAGAGGTCGCGCGCTTGAGTTGGCTAGTATACTAGTTGTGGCCCGGGGATGGTACGCAGCATGCTGCACGGTCCTTTGAACTGGGACACCTATTGACCAAATGATCATCCGGTTCTATAGGCCTATTTGGATACTCGTTATTATAATTGCCAAATTTAAATTGATTGAATCTAATGACTTAAAAAAAAAAATCTTAACACATTTTTACATGAAGGGCGGTCTTATTCTCACATCCCGTTTGACGAAAAACGTACCTTTCTTGAGGTAATTGGCTAATAAATCCTTATAACGTCCGATTTGGTCAAACATCTATTGATGAGACATTTTTACTCTTGTTCCTAATGCTAAATTCTTCTACAAAGCTTATGAGATTCGAAAGATGACACAATGAAAAAAAATTAACATCTTTCTCAGGGAAAATTCAAGAGGATGAATGATAAAATGAAATGCTGTTAAAAAAGACATAAGCCTATTTATAAGTTTTATTGTATGACTATTTAAGTTAACATATTAATCAATATATGCATAACCAAAAAGAGATATACATGCAATCTTTACAAATATTAAGAATCATTGGAAATGTCCTAATTAATTGTTTAAACTCTCGAACCACCGTGCCATGGTAAGCTCCAGTTTTGCCATGAAAGTTTTCTCTCTAAAGATTTAATACACCATTTAAAAAGGTTTATGGCTTGATTGCACCTATTGTTAAATCCAGGATTTATCGCATCCTGTACAAAGTTTGAGGCTTTCGATGGATTTTTCCATTGTCTTAAACATAAGGGTTTAGTATGTCAGGTTTAATTCGAATCAGAACTATTGATGTCACAATGCTGTGCAGCTGGATCAGAGAACTCTTCCAAGCATACAAAGCTATACAAGCAATTTATTCCATTATGCTACAGGAAAAATGAGGACTTGTGTGTATAGAAAGAAAAAAACTTATAGAGGTTTTAAAGAATATCAGATCTATAGTCACTCCATTATTTGCCACCACACCTGAAGGCACCACAAATGATGGACAGGACTATGATTAGAATCAAAGCGACGACAATGCCGAGAACTATCGGCTTTATTTTCATGTTCTGTAGCCACATCTTCCTTTTGATTCGGGTCGCCTGCTGCCGGAAATCTTGCGCCTAAAAGTAGAAAATGCATATCAGTCGGATGCCGAGATCCTTAATTCAATCATACCGAAAGACGGTAGTCTTTGTTCTAATTAATCACCGATTTCCGCTCCTTCCATAAATTTTATATGAGAAGACTAGGTAGATGAAAGCAGACTATTGGAAAGCAGTAGCAGTTAAACCTTTGAAAAGTTCAAATAACACTTCTTATAATAGTGAGAAAGTTCTTAGTGAGCTCTTATTTGATGCAAAAGCTAGCAACATAGCATCAAAAGTAGATCAGCAGCAAGAAATTCACTGAATTTCAGGAAATGATGGGTGTTAGAAAGTCCATTCCAAAAGCTTAAGATGTCATATATGACTCATTGTCAAGTGATTTAGGACATAGGACAATATTTCAACGATACGGCAAAAGGAATAAGAAAAGGAATAGGAGCAGAGGATACTGAACTGGGAATACCCAACATCGTTCATGTCCATCAGCTTCTCCTTGAACTATTTAATGGCCCTAAAGACACTAAACTAGATGACACAACAACTGCACTTGATAAAGCATCTAGGCTGAAGTGATGTGAGGAAATGAAACATTTGCACTAGAGCGAGAAGACGATGCGAGTTCAGGCTGTCCGGATTTTGATAATTAATTTGCTCAATTGAGCATTCAAGACTTGAACAGGGAAGAATTACTGTTCACTTATAGGCGAAACTTCTATACTTCCGATTTAAAATTGTCGGATGACCCAGATAAGTAGGCCGTACTAGTAGCTCGACCAGTTCAGGAGACTGAAAGAAGGCTCTAATTGTCATGACTCATTTAGTTTCTGAACACCAGATCCTGCTTCCAATAATTAGCTCGTTTAATAAGATAAGCCGACATCGCTCCAGGATGGAAATCACACACAGTAGACTGCTTACCTGAGATCGAAGATTCTCCGTCTTGTCGAGCAGAAGCTTAACTTCCTCACCTCGATCCAGAACCTATATGACAGAGCAACATAAGTCTGACATTACACGCCAATTTCTCATGGTTCTAACTTAGTGGTAGAGTATAGCACGAGGTATGCCGACTCACCTTTTCTACATACTCCATCATAACTCCTTTCACTTCTGACGCCTGAGCTTTCACTTTGGCAAGTTTGCTGATCTCTTCGGGATGATCCGCGCAGTACTGCATTTGCTCCTTCAGTTTAGGCCTATGTCAAAGCTCCGATCAGCATATCCTATGATGTAGCACAAAGAAGTCACATTCATGGACTTACGAGGAGATGGCGATGTTTACCCGAATTCTCTGTCCAAGCTATGTGCCACTGCAGTCGCAGCTTTTCCTCCGCCATATCTGTTAGTAAACTCGTCCTTGATTCTCTCGAGAAAGGCCATCGGAATCTGACGACCGATGGACTCAACTGCCACGACGCAGTATGCTGCGGAATTGAGATGGCCAAGTCAAGTTTGTCCAAGGAAAACTGTAAAAAAAACGCGACCACAAGTAGCCTTCACACGTAGCTCGAAGCTATCGCAGCTACAAGAGAGACAACCAGCTACGAGAGAGAGAGAGAGAGATCATACTGAAGCTGCTGTCCATGAGGTAGCTGAATGTGTGGCCATCGCAGGTGTAAGTGAAGTGGTCGGTGCTGAGAGGGAGCTTCTGGAGGCACTGCAAGGCGATGCCGGCGAACTTCCCACCGAACTCAGCATACTCTGCCAACACCGCGGTGCCTCGAGCCACGAAGCTGTAGATCAGCGATTGGCCCATGCTTCGTCGTCTTTCGAATTCGACGGGAACGGAATGAGAGCTCGATAGCGCAGCGACAACACTTCAACCTCCGCAAAGAGAACGAGAGATCACGCATCCATTTTGCAGAGAAAGTCACGGTACCGCCACTGTATCCATGCACTCCTCTTAATGTTTTTTTTGCCCTCTTGGAAGAAGAAGACATGCAGTCCCCGAAGCTGCGTAGTCTCCTCAATGGGATCATCAACTACTTATCCTGTTTAAGTCCTTGAATTTATACATTTCTCTCAATCATGTCGGTCACCGTTCGGTTTCGGTAGATTAAAATCTATGCAGCCGGTAGTGGTAGAAAAACCCGATGTGAAGTAGGGTCGATCCAATCTCAAAAAATCAGTTTGCGCGATTAAATTGTAGTTACAATGGCCTGAAAATAAGTCCGAGTAAATCACTCATCATTCCATGATGGCAATGTTTCATTGAGTGATAGAGAGTTTGGCTAGGCATCAATCGACCCGCGAGTGGTCGGCTTCAATTTGTTGGAAATGGAGACGGATGGATTTACTTGGAAAAACTATTCGGATTCAATGACTCAATCACATAAAACATAAGTTCGGGCAAAAACTACATTTGAGCAACAATACAATTGAGTCACGCATCATGCTAAGTAATGATGTGTTTGCATCTCCAAATCCAAAAGTTCCGTGCATGGTGTGAGAATCTTAGAATAAACGTTTCGAATAAAGCAATCGAGCGGGTCGCACTTTCGATATGAATGATGGTGTGGAAGAGTAGAAAAGGTAGCATGGAGTTGATCCCTAATGTCAATGAAACTTCCGGGAAGCAAACGATGGAATGAGACGCTTAGGCTGCCACTTAACCCCATCTTTCCTAGGCAAACGTCCTATCACTAGCACAAATCAGTTGTGTCCAAAATCAGTTTTTGGGCACATATAGCCGACAACGTAAGTGGGCTTGGAAATGGGCCATATCAGTTTCAGCCCACTTCGATTGGAAGCTTAATAGCGATGAATTGATCCCCACGGTCTGATCAGATCAGGCATGACCATTTTCGTTCTTGGTCGTATTTGCTTGACGATCTAAACTTCATTTATTTTGTGAAAAGTGAATAATTTGATAACAAAAATTCAAAAAATAATCAATTGTATCGCTTAAAAAAAATAACTGAATGAAAAATATTTTTTATCATTCAC
Organism: Eucalyptus pauciflora; assembly: GCA_007663325.1. Classification (NCBI taxonomy): domain Eukaryota; kingdom Viridiplantae; phylum Streptophyta; class Magnoliopsida; order Myrtales; family Myrtaceae; genus Eucalyptus; species Eucalyptus pauciflora. The sequence goes on from VMYD01000385.1 coordinate 196,285, forward strand.
GAAAATATTCAGATATAAATTGTTGTCTATAATGAAAAAAATTTCAATTAGGAAATTATTTTGGATGATACAATCGATCATTTTTAGGAATATATTTTGCAAATGATTTATTTTTCACGACATAAACAAAGTCTTAATAACATTTGATGAAAATTCAAGAAATTATTGGATGCACTAAAGTTTGGCTAGTGACTGATGATGCGTCTACACTAACTTTTCAAATATGTAAAACTTGCTAACTAATACGATAATATTACTTTTATATTTAATTAGTGAAAATTCAAACTTGACTTTTGTAGGAAAAGCCGGATTCAAACTTGGATGTTATTATTGTTCTCTAGCCAAATCATATTGAATGGTTCATTTCGACTCCACTTAAGCACGATTTTGAATTCAATAGATCGATTTCGACAGTTGGATCCGATCCTGAAAATAACAAATAAATATCAATGTCTTAACATCTTAATATTAAAGGTGTATTTTTTACCGACCAAAAAAAAAATATATTAAAGGTGTTTTGACCTAGAGAAACCATCTTATAAATAAAAAGTCTCTCTAATAATCTCTTTTTTTATGACAATGTTAACATTTAAAGTATGATTTATTATGAATTATTCAATACTGTTCCAAGTAATTAAAATTTTCTTAGGGTAATGAAAACACTAAGGGCGCGTTTGGCAACCAGCCAAACAGTGAAATTTCTATTTTTTTATTCTCGGAAGTAAATTCGTAATAGAAATACATTTGGTAAAATTTTTGTTTTCGGGAACAGATTTCTATTTTTTTGTTCCCAGAAATAGATTTGAAACAAAATCGAGAAGTAAAAAAAAGTTAATTCTTTGTTCCCAAGAACAATTCCAAAATCAAACCAACCTATTTTTCCTATTTTCTTTTATTTCTTCTTCTTCCCTCTCTCTTCTTCTTCAACTGTTGCCGCCGCCGCCGCCGCCGCTAATCGGCAGCCACAACTACCGCCCACCACCACCGGTCGCCGATGACCGATTAGTCATGGTCTGGCAAGCTTGACAAAGGCTCACTAGGCCAAGGCAAGGCTCGACGGGCCTCCCCCTGACCACCGTTGAGCCTCGCTTGGCCAGGTGAGGCTCGCCCAGCCATCAACAAGGCTCGCTTGGCCGAGGCTCAACCTCGCCCAGATCTGGCTCGGCTGAGCTCGCCCAGCCGCCAACGCGTCTCGACCTCGTCAAGCCACCGCAAGGTCTGCTTCGCCTTAGCCATGCGAGGTCGACCTCGTGGTGGCCTAACGAGGTCGAGCCCCACCTTTGGTTGGGCGAGCTCGGCCGAGCCTCACCTAGCTGCCAACGTGGCCTCGCCGAGGGCCAGAGATGCTCCGACGAGGTTGCCGGCCCTCATCTAGCCAGTTGCCCATCATCCCAAGGCCAGCGACTAGCAAACCTTGAAGAAGAAGAGGAGAAAGAAAAAAAAGTAATAAAACTATTAAATAATTAAAAGAAAATGATTTGGATTAGAAATTTTCAAAACAGTACCAAACGCAATTCTCTTCAAGGAATAAAAATTTTGGACATTTACCAAACAGCTTAAAATATTTAAAAATTGTTCATGGAAACAGAATAAAAAAAATCATTTTTAATCGAAATTGTTCCCGGAAACAGAATGGTTACCAAACGTGCCCTAAGAGTAATTAGTATCCCTTAGACATATACCAGCAATAGTTATTTCTACTTTATAAATATGAAAATTTTTATTAAGAATCTTATTTTCGTTAACGAGATCTTTAAAATAAAAACTACCCAATATCACTAATTATGTGGGCCACAAACTAATTGACCAATCAAAAACAGACATCATGTATCCATAGTTGTAAACCAAATGTACATGCGGGTTATGTCCTCCACCGGGACATGCACGACACCCAAGAAAGAAAGTCATCATCATTTTTTTTAGTAGTGTCGATATTAAAAGTGTAATTTATTATGAAAAAATTCAAGACATTTCAGAGTAATTAAAACTCTTTTATGGTAATGAAAATGTTGAAAGTGTCCTTTGCACACCTCTTAGGGATCGTGAATTTTTCTTTACGAATATGAAAATTTCTATTCGAATATAACTTTCCAATTCTTCGGTGTACTAATTAGTGTTTTCAAGACACTCTTTAACAAGATCATTAAAATAAAAGCTACACGATATCACTAATTATGAATGAAATTATGGGCCACAAACTAATTTTTTTTTTTTTTTTTTGTTCAGTCCTACGCTAATCCTATTCTAACACTCACTCTCAGACTTTTGCCCTGCCTCCTTGCAGGGCGTGGGAGTCGAAACCCACTCCTGGAACGAAATCTTCCCCACCCCCAATCCCCCCTGAGAAGTTGGGGATTTGAACCCCCAACCTCCCCCTTCCAAGATGGAAGGGTGGCCACTGGGGCGGACCCCCAGTGGCCACAAACTAATTGACCAATCAAGAACAGACACCATGTATTCACAGTTACAAACCAAACGTACATCCTTGTGACACGGTCCATGAATCCTCTCGTACACGTGTACCCTTGGGAGTGAAGCTTGGGGCTGTCGAGTGAAGAGTGAGGACGCAGAGAGGATGAACACAACTGGTCCGTGGGAGTAGCGTTAGGACGGTTGGTGCTAGGAGTTCTAGGATAAAAAAAAGTATATTACTAGGAGCTCTGAAAGCGGGGTTGGCCTCCCGTGCACAAACTGGTCGAGAGTTGATGCCACTCTCCTAATGAGGCCAGAGTAAGCCAAAACCAGTTGTTGAGCCTAACGAGGGCTACTTTCTCGCTCAATGGACTAGACGCTCGAGCAAAGCTGAGTGTGGTACAATCTCGTATAAAATAGCTATTCGCCATATTATTCACTAAAACAACTATAGAAGGAAGGTTGGCCTAGCGAGTTCCGCTCACTAAGCGCCACTCGGGTTGATCCACAGCCAAGGAAACTACCGACCCATGACACATGGTATCAAAGTGGGGATCCCTTCAGTAGGTGGGTGATTCGGGGAAAGCCTATGGTCTTCCTGGTCCTATAAGGGCGGAGAGTGATCGCCGAGGCCAGAGGGCTCGAACAACGTGCAGCTCTCATCTAGCTTCTGGGATGGCAAAAGGGGAATAGGAAGGAACCGAATTGCTCACTGAATGAGGATAACGTTCCTTGATCAATGGGCGAATCTTAAGAAGGGATCTACGATCACGTTTCCACCAATGGGACCCTCTATTGGCTTGCTGAGATCAGGAGGAGCTTAGTAGGCGCAAGAAGGTGCTGCCATAGGGGTACAGTTGGCCAGGGGTGCCACACTTGTTGGGAAGCACAAGTGACTGGAGATTCGTGAACAGCTTTGATCGAGGGAAGCAAGCAATGGAGTGGTGAGACTGTTTTGTTGGGCGAGTGTTGCCATCTATGTAAGTCCCAGGGAGTGACCTTGATGGTTAGGATGCAAGGAAGCGACAGAACAGCCCGCAACGAGGGCGTTGTGGAATTGAGTGGGGGGGTGTTTGACACGATCCATGAATCCTCCCGTACCCGTGTACCATTGAGAGTGAAGCTTGGGGTTATCGAGTGAAGAGTGAAGACACAGAGAGAATGATTGTTGCGTTTGGGAACTACTTTCCAATGGGCTTTGGGAGGCTAAAGGCCTTTGGGCCAAAATGAAGGTGTTTGAGAACTACTTTCCAATGGGCATTAAGGCAAAGCTGGCATTTGCAAGGCTGAAAAGCCCAAGGTAGGTCCTAGGCTGCCTTGGGCTTTCAACATTCTCGGAATGCCTTATGCCACTGTTCATGCTACTATTCATCTTCCTTCTCCAGCAGCGTGAGACGAGCTCGAGAGGCCGGCAAGGCCACGGCTGAGGCCGGCGAGGTCGCAACGACCGTCACCGACTAGTCGCGCGACCCCGGCAAGTCACGGCGACCGCTCGCAAGTCTCGGCGACCGCCCGCGAGTCGCGTCGCCACAACCCAACTCTGGGTCGCGCAACCTGGATCTGGGTCGCACGACCTCAGGCGCAACCAAGATCTAGGTTGCCAAAGGTCACGCAACCTCGCGACAACTGGCACGACCCAGATCTAGGTTGCCGCGAGGTCGCGCGACCCAGATCAGGGTCGCCGGAGGTCACGCGACCTCCGACAACCAAATCTAGTTGCAGCAAGGTTGCACCGATCGCCGCGAGGTCATGTGACCTCCGGCGACCCAGATTTGGGTCGCCGCGAGGTCATGCGACCTCCGGCGACCCAGATTTGGGTCGCCGCGAGGTCCTGCAATCTCAAGCGGACCTAGATTTGGGTCGAGCGACCCTCACCCTAGGCGACCCTCGCTAGAGATCGCCCGACCCTAGGCAGCCCTCACCGGTCGTCTCCGAGGGCTGCCTAAGGCCACCGGTGGCCACCTGCCTCGTCAGCGAACTCTTTTATTTTATTTTTTGACAATTTTTTTCTTTTCTTTTTTTATTAATCACCAAAATCCTTTGTAAATGTTAATCTTTCTAAACGCTATTTTACTCAAAGGTACTTCACAATGGGTTTTTAAACTACAATTTACCAAACACATTTTGCATTTTAATAAACACATTTAACTCAAAGGTCTTTGCATTTTCCTAAAGACTTTTCCCAAAAGCATTCCCAAACGCACCTGAAGACAGGGTGCTTAGCACGAACTGTTTGAAAGAAAGCACTTACTTTTTTCCAGCTTCAGGATTAAATTCTCCAAAACCCGTTCCATACGTCCCAGTAGGAATCTCAAGTGTCAAGACCCACCTAACTCATACCACAGGACACAGCGATTTCAGTATAAATAGAGCACATCCTTACAAGACCTGTCATGCATATCATATAACGCCTCTCATTATACTACCACACGAGTTTTACCCGGCGAGAGAGGGAAAAAAGAGAGAGACATGAAGAAGCTGCTGAGTTCACCGGTAGCAACATTCAGCTTGGTTTTGCTTCTGTTACTGGGAATGTGGCCACAACCGAACGAAGCAGGAAGGATGCTCATCGAAGGCAAAGATGAAGGAGGAGGACGAAGAGGAGGAGTGGCATGGGCTACTTACCGGCCAAGCGGTCTTTTAGCTTTCCAAATCCTGCATAGGGGTCCGAATTCTGATCCACTACAATCCATGCCACTACAATCGTGGATGCCAGCCGCCCAAATGAAAGAACGGAAGAGGTGAAGGAGTGTAGTAGGAGGCCGTTCTTATGGAAGAGGGCGGAATTAATTGCGCGTTAGCTGGTTCCCTGTCTTCTAGCAACAATACAACCCGAAAGAACAGGGATATAATGTATGCAGAAATTCCATTCTGAAAAGAATTAAAGTAGTCTGTGCTAGTATTTTAGAATATTTCAAAGGTTAATATCACGAAAAACTATAAATTAATATAATTATAATAAATTCATCTTAAATTAATTTTTTTTTATTTTAACAAGTCTAGCGGATCTCTTCCCGCTATCAAAGCTCAGCTCAGCATATTATGCGGTAGAGAACAAATAAGTCGTATTCATGATTTTATGAAGAGAAGGCGATGTTTATCCAAATGACCTGTTCAAGCTATACTCCACCAGTGGACTGAACTCCCACCATTCATTGATAAAGATATGTCAGCAAAACATTAATAAAGTATCGACGACCAAAAAAGTAGTTAAAGCCGCTTTCCACCATATTTATTCTAATTGAAATCATTTACAAACAAACAAAAACACTAACACGTGCTAATATACTTTACTTTTGTATTCAATCTGGAAAGTGATTACCCAATAAATTGTCAAATTGTATTTTTCACCAAGGCGTTGTCAGCCGTGTCTGTCTCATAAATTGGAAGTAACTGCCCAGTTTATTAACAAATGACAATTGCTCACGAAGTTTTAAAAAACTAAGTTGGTTATTATCACTGAAAATTACATTAAAGAATGAAGGCCAATAAGATCGGAAAATAAGACAGAACACCCCTATTGTCATATAAGTCTCTTGTGAGTGTCTTGTTCCGGATTTGTCCACGGACCCGAAATATCGACTCGAGCAAGAATAGATAATGTCTGTAAACCCTTTCTTGTTAGTCACTTGATGTACGTGGCTTATGTCGTTGATTAATACAACTGAGCAGAACATTTTCTTATGAGCCATTTTCATTATTTCCTTCTTAGAAAAGATTGTACAAACTATGCATACAACCTTAGTATAAGAGGTTGCGCACTTGAGTCGGCTAGTATACTAGTTGTGGCCCAGGGATGGTACACAGCATGCCGCACGCACGGTCCTTTGAACTGGGACACCTATTGACCAAAGGATCATTCGGGTCTATAGGCCTATTTGGATACTCGTTATTATAATTGCCAAATTTAAATTGATTGAATCTAATGACTTCAACCAAAAAAAAAAAAAAAAAAAAAAGATCTTAACACATCTTTACATGAAGGGCGGTCTTATTTTCACATCCCTTTTGACAAAAAACGTACCTTTCTTGAGGTAATTGGCTAATAAATCCTTATAACGTCCGATTTGGTCAAAAATCTATTGATGAGACATTTTTACTCTTGTTCCTAATGCTAAATTCTTCTACAAAGCTTTTGAGAGTTGAAAGATGACACCATGAAAAAAGATTAAGATTTGAAAGATGACACAATAAAAAAAAAAATTAACAACTTTCTCTGGGAAAATTTGCAAGAGGATGAATAATAAAATGAAATAATGTTAAAAATACATAAGCCTGTTTATAAGTTTTAGTGTATGACTATTTAAGTTAACATATTAATCAATATATGCATAATCAAAAAGAGATATACGCGCAATCTTTATAAATATTAAGAATCGTTGGAAATGTCCTAATTAATTGTTTAAACTCTCGGACCACCGTGCCATGGTAAGCTCCAGTTTTGCCATGAAAGTTTTCTCTCTAAAGAATTAATACACCATTTTAAAAGGTTTATGGCTTGATTGCCCTTATTGAAAAATCCAAGATTTATCGCATCCTGTACAAAGTTTGAGGCTTTCGATGGATTATTCCATTGTCTTAAACATAAGGGTTTAGTATGTCAAGTTTAATTCGAATCAGTACTATTGATGTCACATTGCTATGCAACTGGATCAGAGAACTCTCCCAAGTATACAGAGCTATACAAGCAATTTATTCCATTATACTACAGGAAAAATGAGGACTCGTGTGTATAGAAAGAAAAAACTTATAGAGGTTTTAAAGAATAACAGATCTGCAGTCACTCCATTATTTGCCACCACACCTGAAGGCACCACAAATGATGGACAGGACTATGATTAGAATCAAAGCGACAACAATGCCGAGAACTATCGGCTTTATTTTCATGTTCTGCAGCCACATCTTCCTTCTGATTCGAGTCGCTTGCTGCCGGAAATCTTGTGCCTAAAAGTAGAAAATGCACATCAGTCGGATGCCGAGATCCTTAATTCAATCATACCAAAAGACGGTAATCTTTGTTCTATCTCCAAATTAATCACCGATTTTCGCTCCTTCCGTACTTTTTATATGAGAAGACTGGGAAGATGAAAGCAGACTATTGGAAAGCAGTAGCAGTTAAACCTTTAAAAAGTTCAAATAACACTTCTTATAATAGTGGGAAAGTTCTTAGCGAGCTCTTATTTTATGCAAAAGCTAGCAACATAGCATCAACAGTAGATCAGCAGCAAGAAATTCACTGAGTTTCAAGAAATGATGGGTGTCAGAAAGTCCAATCCAAAAGCTTACACTGTCGTATTTGACTCATTGTCAAGTGATTTAGGACAATATTTCAACGATATGACAAAAGGAATAAGAAAATGAATAGGAGCAGAGGATACTGAACTGGGAATACCCAACATTGTTCGTGTCCATCAGCTTCTCCTTGAACTATTTAATGGCCCTAAAGACACTAAACTAGATGACACGACAACTGCACTTGATGAAGCATCTAGCTGAAGTGATGTGAGGAAATGAAACAATTGCACTAGAGCGAGAAGACGATGCGAGTTCAGGCTGTCCGGATTTTGATACATAATCTGCTCAATTGAGCATTCAAGACTTGAACAGGGAAGAATTACTGTTCACTTATAGGCGAAACTTCTATACTTCCAATTTAAAATTGTCGGATGACCCAGATAAGTAGGCCGCACTAGTAGCTCGACCAGTTCAGGAGCCTAGAAGAAGGCTCTAATTGTCATGACTCATTCACCAGATCCTGCTTCTCACATACAATAATTAGCTCGTTTAATAAGATAAGCCGACATCGCTCCAGGATGGAAATCACACACGGTAGACTGCTTACCTGAGATCGAAGATTCTCCGTCTTGTCGAGCAGAAGCTTAACTTCCTCACCTCGATCTAGAACCTATATGACAGAGCAACATAAGTCTGATATTACACGCAGATTTCTCATAGTTCTAACTTAGTGGTAGAGTATAGCACAAGGTATGCCGACTCACCTTTTCTACATACTCCATCATAACTCCTTTCACTTCTGATGCCTGAGCTTTCACTTTGGCAAGTTTGCTGATCTCTTCGGGATGATCCGCGCAGTACTGCATTTGCTCCTTCAGTTTAGGCCTATGTCAAAGCTCCGATCAGCATATCCTGTGATGTAGCACAAAGAAGTCACATTCATGGACTTACGAGGAGATGGCGATGTTTACCCGAATTCTCTGTCCAAGCTATGTGCCACTGCAGTCGCAGCTTTTCCTCTGCCATATCTATTAGTAAACTCGTCCTCGATTCTCTCGAGAAAGGCCATCGGAATCTGACGACCGATGGACTCAACTGCCACGACGCAGTATGCTGCGGAATTGAGATGGCCAAGTCAAGTTTGTCCAAGGAAAACTGTAAAAAACGCGACCACAAGTAGCCTTCACACGTAGCTCGGAGCTATTGCAGCTACAAGAGAGACAACCAGCTACGAGAGAGAGAGAGAGAGAGAGAGAGAGAGAGATCATACTGAAGCCGCTGTCGACAAGGTAGCTGCATGTGTGGCCATCGCAGGTGTAAGTGAAGTGGTCGATGCTGGGAGGGAGCTTCTGGAGGCACTGCAAGGCGATGCCGGCGAACTTCCCGCCGAACTCAGCGTAATCTGCTAACACCGTAGTGCCTCGAGCCACGAAGCTGTAGATCAGCGATTGGCGACCCATGTCGTATCGCCTCTTGAATTCGATGGAAATGGAACAAGAGCTCGATAGTGCGGCGACAGCACTCCAACCTTAATTGCCAAAAGTTAGGAAAATAATACTTAAGTACCAAAATCGGAGCAAAATAAATCACTTAAAGTGCCACTCCGCCGAAAATCCGGTCAAAATGCTAACGTAACGATTTTCCGGCGAAATAAGTACAAAGCAGCGTCATTTTGCACGTTAACGTGGTAAAAAATAATATAAAATTAATTAAATTAAATTTAAAACTAAAATTATTTAAAACATTTAAATACAAAAATTTAAAAATTATATTTAAAAAAAAGGGATGGGATGGCTAGGGCCCGGTGACCCCAGCCGACCTCCCCCCTCTGTTGTCGGCCCTTCCCGGCGGCGATGGGGAGGCGGCGGCGGCAAGGGCTCAGCCCTCAACCGCCCATTCCCTTTTATTTATTTATTTATTTATTTTAATATTTTTAATATTTATATTTGTATTTTTAAATGTTTTAAATAAATTTAGTTTTAAATTAAATTTAATTAATTTTTATATTATTTTTGTATCACGTCAGTATCAAAACGACGCCGTTTTGCACTTATTTCACTAGAAAATCACCACGTTAGCATTTTGACTGGATTTTCGTCGGAGTGGCACTTAAGTGATCCATTTGACTCCGATTTTGACACTTAAATGTCACTTTCCTAACTTTTAACACTTAAGTGTCCCTCCGTGCCAAGTTTTAGCACTCCAGGTGTTCAACACTCTCCATTTTGCAGAGAAGTCATGGTACCGCCACCGTGTCCATGCACTCCTCTTATGTTTTTTTACCCTCTAGGAAGAAGAAGACATGCAGTCCCTGAAGTTGCGTTGTTTTTTTAATGTGATCATCTGCTACTTATCATGTTTAAGTACTTGAATTTATGCATTTCTCTTGATCATGTCGGTCATCGTTCGGTTCCGGTCGATTAAAATCGACGCATCTAGTAGCGGTGGAAAAACCCGATGTGGAATAGGGTCGGTCCAATCCCAAAAAGTCATTTTGTGCGATCAAATTGTAGCTACAATGGCCCGAAAATAAGTCTGAGTAAATGACTCATCATTTCCGTAGTGGCAATGTTTCACTTAGTGATAGAGATTTTGGCTAGGCATCAATCGACTCGCAAGTCGTCGACTTTAGTTTGTTGGAAATGGAGACGGATGGACTTAATTGGAAAAACTATATAGGTTCAATGACTCAATCACCTAAAACATAAGTTTGGAAAAAACTACATTGAAGCAACGATATAAGTGGGTTACTAAGTAATGATTTGTTGGCATCTCTGAGTCCAAACATTCCGTGTATGGTGTGAGAATCTTATAATAAACGTCTCGAAAAAGCATTTGATGGAGTCACGCTTTCAACGCAAAAAGTAGCGAGGACGAGTAGAAAAGTTAGTATGGAGTTGATCCCTAATCTCAATGAAACTTCCAGGAAGCAAACGATGGAAAGAGACGTTTAGGCTGCCACTTAACCCCATCTTTCCTTGACAAACATCCTATTACTTGCATAAATCAGTTGTGTCCAAAATCAATTTTTGGGCATATATAGCCGACAACATAATTGGGCCCAAAAGTGGGCTTAGAAATGGGCCACACGGTTGCGGCTCACTTCCATCGGTGTCCGAAAGCATAATTAGGGTTTTTCTTCTTCTTCTTCTTTTTGGTTTTGTGAAGAGTGAAATGTAATGTGCATGCTTTGAAAAAGTTAGTAGAGTCGTAGACATGAATTATTAAAAAAGAAAAATATTGAACAGTTTGAGATTAGCAAGTAGACAATGAGCAATTCAATGGGTTTGGAGTTCGCATAAACGGATTCTTATCTTGAATAGGACAGCTTGTTTATGATCGGCAAATACCATGCCTTATATGTGGGTCAACCACTTAACCAATTCAAACACAAATCAACACGCTTAATTTATCATATAAAAGTGGACAGAATATTAAATATACTTTGCCTCATTTGATACTTCGTGTTTAGAGATTATTTTATCCTTAATAATTTATTGACATAACACTTGCAAAAAAAAAAAGTCAATAACATATCTTGATCTACTGACGTAAAGTGAGATTACTTAAATTGTCTAAAAGCATATCTGAGCATATTAAGTGCGTTAACAATATAAAAGGTGTATTGTAGTTTAAACACATATGAACACGTAGTTGTAAATAGGTCGACCTATCGCGTTAAGTCGATCCCTATAATGACAAGTTTGATAATCGTACGAATCGCATCATGTGATCCTTCTTATAAGAAATGTTATGTTCATGCTAATGCAATTATATTGAACATGACATATTCAGATTAAATATATTCGCATCATACTTATATTTCAACGTGGCATAACACGTCTCGATTTCAAGGGCCTCAAATTCAAAGACTCGTAAATCCCTTCGGATTGGACAAAAACACTATTCGTTGAAGTTAGGGTGCAAAACTTTCTTTGGACTTTATGGTTATGATATTAAAAAAAAAAACGAGGGCATCAGATTTTAATATAATAAACCAATAAGCATAATGTAATAAGATAAAATAAGATTTTAAAACTAGGGCGTGCTTGATTGACGCTAGCATGATTAGATTAATTTCGAATGCGGGTCAATTCAACGTCTTGGGCGAGGGCCACGACCGCGAATGGCGCCAGAAAGGAAGTCAATTTGTTTGAAATTGAGGGCAATCATAGCATACCATGCCTACCAGAATGGATTTGAACTTGCGGGAGTTTCAGCGGCGTACGATCGTAGATGAATTGATCTCCACGGTCTGATCAGATCAGGCAAGGAAACAGGCGACTCTTTTTGGCTGGTTGTCAAGTCATTCGCTTGACGATTTTTGTTCCTGGTCGTACTTGCTTGACGATTTTTGGAAAAACGATCAATTGTGTTGCTTAAATAAAATAAATAAATAATACTTGTATTACTCATGAAAATATTTAGAAACAGATTGTTATATATAATAAAAATATTTTTTATTGACTAATTATTTTAAACAATACAAACGATTGTTTTTAAGAACACATTTTCAAAATCATTCATCTTTCGCAAAATAAATGAAATCGTAGTAAACATTAAATGAAAATTTAAGAAATTATTGAATGCACTAAAGTTTGGCTTGTAAACTAACTGATGACTCGTCTATATTGACTTTTTAAATATGTAAAAGTTGATAACTAAATGAGAATATTAAACTACTGGGGGTTCGCCCCAGTGGCCACCCTTCCATCTTGGAAAGGGGATGTTGGGAGTTCAAATCCCCACCTTCTCGGGGGAGGGGGGATTGGGGTGGGGAAGATTTCATTTCAGGAGTAGGTTTCGACTCTCACGCCTTGCAAAGAGGCAGGGCAAAAGTCTGAGAGCGAGTGTTAGAATATGATTAGAGTAGAATTGACAAAAAAAAAATGAAAATATTACACTTGATGGGCATGTGCTTGGTTTTGGGGGCTTAGTGGGTGCTATCGGACTAGCATGCGCACTGAAGCTACATCGTGCTCACCCAACTCCAATGCTTTATGACCAAGCTGCATGGTGCCGGTCAAAGCTGGGAATCTCATTAGGAGTAAGCATTAGCGTAATGAAGACGGCGGTGTTCAGCACCACCAAATGTTTGAAAGGGAACACTTCCTTTGTTCCAGCTTCAGGATGAAATTCTGCAAAACCCATTCCACACGTCCTGGTAGGAATCTCAAGTCTCGAGACCCACCTAACTCATACTACAGGACACAGCGATTTCAGTATAAATAGAGGACGTCCTCACAAGACCTGTCATGCACATCATATAACACTTCTCATTATACTGCAACACGAGTTTTACCAGGCAAGAGAGGGGAAAAAGAGAGAGATGAAGAAGCTGCTGAGTTCATCAGCAGCAGCGTTCGCCCTGGTTTTGCTTCTGTTGCTGGGAATGTGGTTACAACCAAACGAAGCAGGAAGGATGCTCGTCCAAGGCAAAGATGGAGGAGGAGGAGTGGCAGGGGCTACTTACCGGCCGAGCGTCCGGATCCTGCCAAAGCGTCCGGATCCCCCTCCCGGAAATCCATGCCGCTACACTCCGTATAAACGATGCGTGCCGCCCAAATGAAAGAACGGAAGAGGTGAAGGAGTGTAGTAGGAGGTCGTTCTTATGGAAGAGGGTGAGGTTAATTGTGCGTTAGCTGGTTCCTTTCTTTCTATGATTTAAGCACGAGATAAGTCCAATTGTAGCAACAATACAACCTAAAAGAATAGGGATATAATGTATGCAGAAATTCCATTCTGAAAATAATTAAAGCAAGTAGTTCGTGCTAGTATTTCAGAATATTTCAAAGGTTAGTATCACGAAAAACTACAGATTAATATAATTATAATAAATTCACCTCAAGTTAATTTTATTTTCTTTATTTTAACAAGTCTAGCGGATCTCTTCCGGCTGTCAAAGCTCAGCTCAGCATATTATGCGGTAGAGAACAAATAAGTCGTATTCATGATTTTATGAAGAGAATGCGATGTTTATCCAAATGACCTGTTCAAACTATACTCCACCAGTGGACTGAACTCCCACCATTCATTGATAAAGATATGTCAGCAAAATATTAATAAAGTATCGACTACCAAAAAAGTAGTTAAAGCCGCTTTCCACCATATTTATTCTAATTGAAATCATTTACAAATAAACAAAAAACACTAACACGTGCTAATATACTTTACTTTTGTATTCAATCTGGAAAGTGATTACCCAATAAATTACCAAATTGTATTTTTGGCCAAGGCATTGTCAGCCGTGTCCCATAAATTGGAAGTAACTGCCCAATTTATTAACAAATGACAATTGCTCACGAAGTGGTAAAAAACTAAGCTGGTTATCATCACTGAAAATTACATTAAAGAATGAAGGCCAATAAGATCGGAAAATAAGACAGAACACCCCTATTGACAAATAAGTCTCTTGTGAGTGTCTTGTTCCGGATTTGTCCACGGACCCGAAATATTGAATCGAGCAAGAATAGATAATGTTTATAAAGCCCTTTCTCGTTAGTCACTTGATATACGTGGCTTATGTCATTGATTAATACAACTGAGTAGAACATTTTCTTATGAGCCGTTTTCATTATTTCCTTCTTACAAAAGATTGTACGAACTATGCGTACAACCTTAGTATCCGAGGTTGCGCGCTTGAGTCAGCTAGTAGACTAGTTGTGGTCCGGGATGGTACGCAGCATGTCGCACGCACGGTCCTTTGAACTACGACACCTATTGACCAAAGGATCATCCGGTTCTATAGGCCTATCTGGATACTCGTTATTATAATTTCCAAATTTAAATTGATTGAATCTAATGACTTCAACAAAAAAAAAAAAAAGAGAGAGATCTTAACACATCTTTACATGAAGGGGGGTCTTATTTTCACATCCCTTTTGACAAAAAAAACGTACCTTTCTTGAGGTAATTGGCTAATAAATCCTTATAACGTCCGATTTGGTCAAACATCTATTGATGAGACATTTTTACTCTTGTTCCTATTGCTAAATTCTTCTACAAAGCTTTTGAGATTTGAAAGATGACACAATGAAAAAAATTAATAACTTTCTCTGGAAAAATTTGCAAGAGGATGAATGATAAAATGAAATACTGTTAAAAAACACATAAGCCTATTTATAAGTTTTATTGTATGACTATTTAAGTTAACATATTAATTAATATATGCATAACCAAAAAGAGATATACGCGCAATCTTTACAAATATTAAGAATCATTGGAAATGTCCTAATTAATTGTTTAAACTCTCGGACCACCGTGCCATGGTAAGCTCCAGTTTTGCCATGAAAGTTTTCTCTCTAAAGATTTAATACACCATTTTAAAAGGTTTACAACTTGATTGCACTTATTGAAAAATCCATGATCTATCGCATCATGTACAAAGTTTGAGGCTTTCGATGGATTATTCCATTGTCTTAAACAGAAGGGTTTGGTATGTCAGGTTTAATTTGAATCAAACCTATTGATGTCACAATGTTGTGCGGCTGGATCAGAGAACTCTTCCAAGTATACAAAGCTATACAAGCAATTTATTCCATTATACTACAGGAACAATGAGGACTCGTGTGTATAGAAAGAAAAAACGTGTGGAGGTTTTAAAGAATATCATATCTACAATCACTCCATTATTTACCACCACACCTAAAGGCACCACAAATGATGGACGGGACTATGATCAGAATCAAAGCGACGACAATGCCGAGAACTATCGGCTTTATTTTCATGTTCTGCAGCCACATCTTCCTTCTGATTCGGGTCGCCTGCTGCCGGAAATCTTGAGCCTAAAAGTAGAAAATGCACATTAGTCGGATGCCGAGATCCTTAATTCAATCATACCGAAAGACGGTAGTCTTTGTTCTATCTCCAAATTAATCACCGATTTCCGCTCCTTCCGTACATTTTATATGAGAAGACTAGGTAGAGGAAAGCAGTAGCAGTTAAACCTTTAAAAAGTTCAAATAACACTTCTTATAATAGTGGGAAAGTTCTTAGTGAGCTCTTATTTGATGCAAAAGCTAGCAACATAGCATCAAAAGTATATCAGCAGCAAGAAATTCACTGAGTTTCAAGAAATGATGAGTGTTAGAAAATCCAATCTGAAATCTTACGCTATCATATATGACTCATTGTCAAGTGATTTAGGACAATATCTCAACAATACGGCAAAACGAATAAGGAAAGGAATAGGAGCAGAGGATACTGAACTGGGAATACACAACAGTGTCATGTCCATCAGCTTCTCCCCGAACTATTTAATTGCCCTAAAGACACTAAACTAGATGACACGACAACTGCACTTGATAAAGCATCTAGGCTGAAGTGATGTGAGGAAATGAAACATTTGCACTAGAGCGAGAAGATGATGCGAGTTCAGGCTGTCCGGATTTTGATACATAATCTGCTCAATTGAGCATTCAAGACTTGAACAGGGAAGAATTACTGTTCACTTATAGGCGAAACTTCTATACTTCCGATTTAAAATTGTCGGATGACCCAGATAAGTAGGCTGTACTAGTAGCTCAACCAGTTCAGGAGACTGGAAGAAGGCTCTAATTGTCATGACTCATTCAGTTTCTGAACACCAGATTATAATTAGCTCGTTTAATAAGATAAGCCGACATCGCTCCAGGATGGAAATCACACACAGTAGACTGCTTACCTGAGATCGAAGATTCTCCGTCTTGTCGAGCAGAAGCTTAACTTCCTCACCTCGATCCAGAACCTATATGACAAAGCAACATAAGTCTGACATTACACGCCGATTTCTCATAGTTCTGACTTAGTGGTAGAGCATAGCACAAGGTATGCCGACTCACCTTTTCTACATACTCCATCATAACTCCTTTCACTTCTGATGCCTGAGCTTTCACTTTGGCAAGTTTGCTGATCTCTTCGGGATGATCCGCGCAGTACTGCATTTGCTCCTTCAGTTTAGGCCTATGTCAAAGCTCCGATCAGCATATCCTATGATGTAGCACGAAGAAGTCACATTCATGGACTTACACGAGGAGATGGCGATGTTTACCCGAATTCTCTGTCCAAGCTATGTGCCACTGCAGTCGCAGCTTTTCCTCCGCCATATCTGTTAGTAAACTCATCCTTGATTCTCTCGAGAAAGGCCATCGGAATCTGACGACCGATGGACTCAACTGCCACGACGCAGTATGCTGCGGAATTGAGATGGCCAAGTCAAGTTTGTACTAGGAAAACTGTAAACACTCGACCACGAGTAGCTTTCAGACGTATCTCGGAGCTATTGCAGCTACAAGAGAGACAACCAGCTACGAGAGAGAGAGAGAAGAGAGAGATCATACTGAAGCTGCTGTCGATGAGGTAGCTGAATGTGTGGCCATCGCAGGTGTAAGTGAAGTGGTCGGTGCTGGGAGGGAGCTTCTGGAGGCACTGCAAGGCGATGCCGGCGAACTTCCCGCCGAACTCAGCGTACTCTGCTAACACCGTAGTGCCTCGAGCCACGAAGCTGTAGATCAGCGATTGGCGACCAATGTTTTATCGTCTCTCAAATTCAACGGGAACGGAACGAGAGCTCAATAGCACAGCGACAGCAGTCCGACCTCCGCAACGAGAACGAGAGATGACGCATCCATTTTGCAGAGAAGTCACGGTACCGCCACCGTGTCCATGCACTCTTATGTTTTTTTACGGGAGAAGTGCCAAAAAAGTCCTAAACCTTTTGTCTTTGTGCCAAATTAGTCCTAAACCTTTTTTTGGTGCCGATTTAGTCCTAAACCTTTTTATGTGGTGCCGATTCAGTCCTAAACATTTTTATGTTGTGCCAATCAGTCCTTTCCGGCCAATTTTGGCCGGATTTTGCTGACTGGACACCGGCCAGCTGACGTGGACAACTTTTAATAATATTTTAATATTTTTTTTTATATATTTATTTTTTTTGTCTTTTTCCTCCGGCCGGTCACCGAGGTCCGGCGACCAGCCAGAGCCGAAGGCCGGCGAGGGCGAGGCCGACCTCGCCGGCCATGGGCGAGGGGCGAGCCTCGCCAGATCCGGCCATGGGCGAGGCTTGCCCTCGCCGGCCATGGGCGAGCGAGGCCCTCGCCCATGGCCGGCGAGATCGGCCTCGCCCTCGCCGGCCTTCGGCTCTGGCCGGTCGCCGGACCTCGGTGACCGGCCGGAGGAAAAAGACAAAAATA
Organism: Eucalyptus pauciflora; assembly: GCA_007663325.1. Lineage (NCBI taxonomy): Eukaryota > Viridiplantae > Streptophyta > Magnoliopsida > Myrtales > Myrtaceae > Eucalyptus > Eucalyptus pauciflora. Next base: position 214,101 of record VMYD01000385.1, read on the forward strand.
AAAAAATAAAAATAAATTAAAATATTATTAAAAGTTGTCTACGTTAGCGCCGATCTGACCACGTCAGCCGGCCGGCGTCCAATCAGCAAAATCCGGCCAAATTGGCCGGAAAGGACTGAATCGGCACCACATAAAAAGGTTTAGGACTGAATCGGCACCAAAAAAAGGTTTATAACTAATTTGACACAAAGGCAAAAGGTTTAGGACTTTTTTGGCACTTCTCCCGTTTTTTTACCCTCTAGGAAGAAGAAGACATGCAGTCCCTGAAGTTGCGTTGTTTCTTCAATGTGATCATCAACTACTTATCCTGTTTTTTTTTTTTTTACTTGTCCTGTTTAAGTACTTGAATTTATGCATTTCTATCGATCATGTCGGTCGCCGTTCAGTTCCGGTTGATTAAAATCGATGCATCTAGTAGCGGTAGAAAAACCCGATGTGGAATAGGGTCAGTCCAATCTCGAAAAATCATTTTGTGCGATCATATTGTAGCTACAATGGCCCGAAAATAAGTCCGAGTAAATGACTCATCATTCCGTAGTGGCAACGTTTCACTTAGTGATAGAGATTTTGGCTAGGCATCAGTGGACCCGCGAGTCGTCAACTTCAATTTGTTGGAAATGAAGACAGATGGACTTAATTGGAATACTATACGGGTTCAATGACTCAATCGCCTAAAACATAAGTTTGGAAAAAACTACATTGAAGCAACAATATTAGTGGGTCACGCATCATGCTAAGTAATGATCTATTGGCATCTCTAACTCCAAACATTCCATATATAGTGTGAGAATCTTATAATAAACGTTTCGAAAAAGCAGTTGATGGGGTCGCGCTTTGGAGCAAAAAGTAGTGAGGACAAGTAGAAAAAGTAGTATGGAGTTGATCCCTAATCTCAATGAAATTTCCAGGAAGCAAACGATGGAAAGAGACGTTTAGGCTGCCACTTAACCCCATCTTTCCCCGACAAAAATCCTATTGCTTGCATAAATCAGTTGTGTCCAAAATCAATTTTTGGGCACATATAGCCGACAACGTAACTGGGCCATACGGTTGCGGCCCACTTCGATCGGTGTCCGAAAGCATAATTAGTGTTTTTTTCTTCTGCTTCTTTTTTCGGTTTTGTGAAGAGTGAAATGTAACGTGCATGCTTTGAAAAAGTTAGTAGAGTCGTAGACATGAATTATTAAAAAAGAAAAAAAAATTGAACAATTTGAGATTAGCAAGTAGACAGTGAGCAATTCAACGGGTTTGGGATTGGCATAAACGAATTCTTATCTTGAATAGGACAGCCTGTTTATGATCGGCAAATACCATGCCTTATATGGGGTCAACTACTTAACCAGTTCAAACGCAAATCAACGCACTCAATTTATCATATAAAAGTGGACAGTATATTAAATATACTTTGCCTCATTTGATACTTCGTGTTTAGAGATTATTTTATCCTTAATAATTTATTGACATAACACTTGCAAAAAAAAAAAGTCAATAGCATATCTTGATCTACTGACGTAAGGTGAGATTACTTAAATTGTCTAAAAGCATGTTTGAGCGCATTAACAATATGAAAGGTGTATTGTAGTTTAAACACATATGAACGCATAGTTGTAAACAGGTTGACCTATCTCGTTAAGTTGACCCCTATAATGATAAGTTTGATAATTGTACAAATCGCATCATGTGATTTATCTTATCAGAAATGTTATGTTCATGCTAATGCAATTGTATTGAACATGACATAGTCAGATTAAATATATTCGCATCATACTTCTATTTCAACGTGGCATAACACGTCTCGATTTCAAGGGCCTCAAATTCAAAGACTCATAAATCCCTTCGGATTGGACAAAAACACTATTCGTTGAAGTTAGGGCGCAAAACTTTCTTTGGACTCTATGGTTATGATATTAAAAAAAAAATTAAAAACAAGGGCATCAGATTTTAATAAACCGGTAAGCATAATGTAATAAAATAAAATAAGATTTTAAAACTAGGGCGTGCTTGATTGACGCTAGCATGATTAGATTAATTTCGAATCCGGGTCAATTCAACGTCTTGGCCGATGGCCACGACCGCGAATGGCGCCAGAAAGGAAGTCAATTTGTTTGAAATTGAATATAGGGCAATCATAGCATACCATGCCTACCAGAATGGATTTGAACTTGCGGGCGTTTCAGCGCCGTACGATCGTAGATGAATTGATCTCCACGGTCTGATCAGATCAGGCAAGGAAACAGGCGACCCTTTTCGGCTGGTTGTCAAGTCATTTGCTTGACGATTTTTGTTCCTGGTCGTACTTGCTTGACGATTTTTGAAAAACGATCATTGTGTTGCTTAAATAAAATAAATAAATAATAGTTGTATTACTCTTGAAAATATTTAGAAATAAATTGTTATATATAATAAAAAAAAATCGACAAATTATTTTAAACAATACAAACGATTGTTTTTAAGAACACATTTTCAAAATTATTCATTTTTCGTAAAATAAATGAAATCATAGTAACATTGAATGAAAATTTAAGAAATTATTGAATGCACTAAAGTTTGGCTTGTAACTGATGATGCGTCTACATTGACTTTCTAAATATGTAAAAGTTGATGACTAAATGATAATATTACTTTTTATGTAATTAGTGAAAAATCAAACTTGATTTTTTAAGCAAAAGTCAGGAATTACTGGGTTCAAACTTAGACTTTATGGTTGTTCTTTAGCCAAATCATATTAAATGGGTCATTCGGACTTGGCTTAAGCATGATTTCGAATATAATAGATCAATTTAGATGGTTGGATTTGATCCTGAGAATAACAAATAAAAAATCAATGTCTTAACGAGGTGTTTTGACCCGGAGGAACCATCTCAAAAATAAAAAGTCTCCATAATAATCATTTTTTTAATGACTATGTTAACATTGAAAGCGTGATTTCTTATGAAAATTCAAGACAATTATGAGTAATTAAAATTTTTTTAGGGTATTGAAAATGTTAAGAGTGCCCCTTAGACGCCCGTTGATGGTGGTTAATTCTACTCTATAAATATGAATTTTTTTTTTATCAAGAATCTCATTTAGTGTCTTTAGGACACTCATTAACGAGATATCTTAAAATAAAAACTACCCAATATCACTAATTATAAATGAAATTATGGGCCACAAACTAATTGTCCAATCAAAAACAGACATCACATACCCATACTTGTAAACCAAACATACATGCGGGTGTCCCCCGCCGGGATATGTACGAGACCCAAGAGAGAAAATCATCATCATTTTTTTCGGCAATGTTGATATTTAAAGTGTAATTTAGTATTGAAAAATTCAATATATTTTTGAGTAATCAAAACTCTTTTAGGGTGACGAAAAATGTCGAAAGTGTCATTTACACACATACTAAGGATCGTTAGTTCTATTTTATGAATATAAAAATTTCTATTCGAATACAATTTTCCAATTCTTGGGAGTACCAATTAGTGTCCTTACGTCATTCGTCAACAATATCATTAAAATAAAAATTACCCAATATCACTAATCATGAATGAAATTATAGGCCACAAAATAATTTACAGGGAGTACCAATCAGTGTCTTTAGGACATTCGTCAACGATATCATTAAAATAAAAATTACCCAACGTCACTAATCATGAATGGAATTATGGGCCACAAACTAATTTCCAATTCTCGGGAGTACCGATTAGTGTCTTTAGGACATTCGTCAACAATATCATCAAAATAAAAAATTCCCCATATCACTAATTATGAATCAAATTATGGGCCACAAACTAACTGTCCAGTCAAAAACAGACATCACGTATCCACAGTTGTAAACCAAACGTACATGCGTGCATACTCCACCGTGATGTGCATGACACCCAAGACGGAAAATCATTCTCGTCTTCCATCATCCATCAAGATCTTTTGCTTCTCATTTGTCCACGTGGAAAGTTCCGCACTGGTCAACGGTCAACGCCATTCCCTTGCTCATCACTACTGCTGTTGAATAATTTTTACCTTTGAAATGCGGTCATCCCATAGGGCGACAGTTTGAATTTCGATTTCTTGGTGCCCGGGGGTGGAATTTTAAATAATAATAATAAATAAAAAAAACAAACATTCATCCTGCTTTTATTTTTGTCCACCTTTTGATGCCCACTATCTCTCACCCCCCAACTTTTGCTTTCGCCTTTGCTTGTCCTCAACGTTCGGTAGCGGAAAGAGAGAGGTGGAGGAAATGATATTATAAAGTTGAGATAAGTTAGGGATAAGTTAGAATGTCGATGTGAATTAGAATAAGTATTATCGACTTGCTATTTTAGAGATATTCGTAACTCAATTTATGCATAGAGATGTCCATGGAAATTCGCAATTGAATCGGTCACGTGAGGTTTATTAGCTCATACGTGAGAGCGAAATAAATTGAAGTATTTTTCATGATTTTTCATTGACATGGCAAGGGAATTTTTATTTTTATTTTTATTTTTAGGATGTGCTAGTGTTGCATTTAATTTTAATCGAACGGATTTAAAATGGGTCTAGGGCCAATTAATGGACCGATAGAATAGGGTTTTCCCTTTACCCAAAAAAATTACACCAAAGAAAAGGTTAATTTAGCTTAAAATTCAAATAATATTATTAATTCAATTTTCAATCCAAATTAAATCGCGATTCTTACCAACTAAATAACAGCTAATTAGAATAGTTTGAATTGATTGTTTTTTTTTTTTGTCGTAAATCAACTAAACCACTAATATCTGTACATTAATTTCTTTCCATGTGGGTAAGTCATATGAAAAATTTCTATTATTGTAGAATGTTTTTATCAATTCCTAAATTTGAGTTGACCTACATTTCAATAAGAATAAAAGTACTTAATTTGGAAAAATCTTGGACCAAATCAATTATAGTCCTTCAAATCATTAGTTTATTCCCATGGTCACCAAAAAAAGAAAAGAAAAAAAGCAACATGCATTGTATCACATCAGAAGAGAAAGGATGGGCAAGAGCTACCAAATCAAAAGCTCTTTATTCTATTTGGGTTGTTGAAACATTATAATAATGTGGATAAACTTGTCACAACGTTACTCGTGATTCCTTTTTACAAGGATTACGCATGATTAATATGAATGAAATGAAGTAGAGAGTGCATGACAAAAGATTCGGGCACTCCCCTCATACTTCAATGACAGGTGGAGTACCTTTTAAGATTTCTAGTTAATAATTTAAGGGTATTTATAAGTAAGAAGGTTGATGAGTAGTGTTTTGACATGTGGTGATTCGTGCAAATTAAATCAAATGGAAGATATTTGGCCACGTGTCAAGTTAGATCTTCCAATCCCATCTCCAAATCACTAAACAAATATCACTCTAATAAGTCTTTAGGTATAAGCCTTCCATAGAAAATTTAGAAAATTTCGGCGAATGGTAATACATTTGAATTAATACTATGAAAATCAAAGGAAACCAATAGATCAACGAAACCACCAATATTTGTACATTGATTTATTTCCATGTGGGTAAGTCATATGAAAAATTTCTATTATTGTAGAATGTTTTTATCAATTCATAAAGAGACAATAGAAATATCATGAAAAAAATACGCTCAATTGATAATATAAATTCAATAAAGAGAATATTTTCCTCCAATCCTAGTTGGAAGAAAATCCTCTGGCTCTATCCAAATCTAACACAGTTCGAAATTATGGGTATCAAACGTATATAAAGTTAACGAAAATCACGTATTTCTAATGGCTGAGTTCTGTGGGATTTTGTCATGATATTTCTTTGGAAAGGAATCCTCTTTCTAAATTCGATTTTGGTATATTGAAATCATAACAAAAAAGATTCTTTGGAGTCATCTATAAGTATATAATCCAAACAAAGAAAAAAAAAATTATCTGAGCTTATTTATTAATGATAATAAAATAAAAAAATAAAATAAAATAATTAAAATAAAATAAAATAATAGATAAATAGAAAGCATATGTCCTCCATGAACGCTTGCCTCTCTCAATTCTTCCCCCACCAGTAGTCGCGCAGAGCCAGTGCGCCGAGGAGAGAGAAAGCTGAACTGAAAAACTGCAGTGTTAGAGAGAGAGAGAGAGAGCGAGAGCGAGAGCTAGAGAGAGAAAGCTTGGTGTCGTGTCCGTGCGCGCCGCGAGGAGAGAGAAAGTTCCCAGATGCTCTGTGAATGGGGAAATCTGAGCAGCGAAACCTGCAGCGGCGGCCACATGGCGACGGCGGGGCGGGCGGCGGCGGCGGCGGTGGGGGCTCGCGGTTCTGCTGCGAGAGATGTTCGGTGGGGCTCCGCCGCGTCGCGGGGGAGCTCAGCCCGCGGTGCGTCTTCGTCTTGCTCCTAGGCGTCGCCGTCTTCCTGTCGGGGATCTTCTGGGTGCTCCCGCTGCGGAGCGCGCGATCCGGTTTCGATGCGAAGGATGCGGTGAAGCGCGGCGGTACGATTCTCGGGGCTCAGTCCTCGCTGGTCTCACGGTTCAGTGTGCCGCGACTATTTTGGTGCGGTTGTGTTCGTTTCTGCTCCAATTTTAGGAACTGACGCTGCGCGATTTGGTCTCTGCTGATGATTTGGTTTCTAGGGTTCCTTGTTTTTCTCGTCTAGGAGCCGGGTTTTTCGGTTTCGTGGTGCCTCGGGACATTGTTAGGGTTTCGGCGTTTACACTTGATGGGCGTGTGCTTGGTTTTGGGGGCTTAGTGCATACTAGCGGACTAGCAGTAAAGTGTCTAAATTTAGAGGTCTCTAGTTCACCAATATGTCATGTTCTTCCTGGAGATTGGGCGCTGCTGCTGTCTGCGCGAATCTACAGGCAGATTTTACACTGCGGTTCATGAGCAAATGGTCGATATTGTCGATGAGCTTTGTGGGTACAGCTTCTTCTGTAGTTCCGACTGCTATCTTGAGATGAGTTTGTTTCACTGAGGACCCAGACAAAATCTAGGATAGGAAATCTTGAATTAGAATAGTCAAGAGCTGTTTCCTAAGGCAAAAATGGTTATACAAATAGGCACACACACGCGCACAGACCCCATTGAGGCCACCGGGAATAAATAATTGATGCGTGGTGAGTTTGGGTGAGAATGTGGAATGCTTTGATGGAAAGAAAGCGTTTGACGTGTTTGTGAAAAAATAGCATTGGGATAAAAGAGTTTGCTACCAAAGCATAAGGGAATTTTCCACCAACTAAGGATGAAGAACTTTAAAGGTTCACCGCCAAAGAATTGGGTAAAGAACTGAAGGAATCACTAACTTGAGAGAGATCCTCAGATACTATCAACTCAAAAATCTTAATCCATACAACTGAGAATTCACCTCTTATTTTTAGAGGGACTTGGATACTGAGCTTGGAAACTTTAAAGTAGGAAATCTTAGATTGGGAAATATTAAACTAGGAAAATATTAAATTAAGAAACATCAAATTAGGAAATAAATTTGAACTAGAAACCATAGAAATTAGGAAACAACCCTCGCCTTTAATTCAGTTAAAAGAGCCTTTATTTTTAAATTTCTAGAAATTCCATCTTGGACGCTTTCTTCTCAGTGGACCCATTGGATCATGTTGTGGCCAAAATCTCCCTTTACTTGCATTAACATAAAATATTCTTTACTGGAAATAGTCCCTTCATTAATAACATTGATGGATCTATAGCCCCTGAGATAGTGCCATTTCTTGAGTTATCTTTGAGGTAAAAGCAAGTACACTGAAATGCGATTCCTGGTCAGGGCAGCTTTACGAAAAGTGTCATTAGATATATTACTTAACATCGAATTGAGCTGTGCATTCACTGCTCTAGTTTGTTTTGATAGAGCAATTTTGCTTCCTGCTACTTTCTGTTGACATTTATATTTATTCATCAATGCCAAACTCATATTAATTAACGCGCTTGCAAACATAGGTTGTGTGCCGATCCACTTGACTTCAGACAACAGTTGAGAGAACACAGGGTATGTACATACCAAAGAAACAAAAGGATCTTTGAGAATGTGATTTCAAACTAGGTGGTGTCCTCTTAAATTGAGGGATATTTTTCAAGGATGGATTGTTATAATATCTCAGACAGATGAGATGTTTGATTTGACTAGCAAATCTGAGGGATTCATATGTTTTCAATTTGTGACAGTCCTATGGTGTGCTACATTGTTATTATACTGACTTCTCATCATTATGCAGAAACAAAATAGCCACGTGTTCTATAGAGTATGTCAATTGAGTCACACACTCGATGAATTGTATGGCGAGTGTGATTGATGCATTTTAAGTTTATGATAGCGTTCTGGTGTGTTGACATTGTATTTATTGGCTTTTTCATCATTCTCTTGAAACAAATAGCTAGTATGTCTTTAATGTGGTGGGGCCGAGTCATATATATAAATATATATTGGTCGAAAAGAGTCATATAAGTTGAGGAGTTCAATATTTGATAATTCAAGCTCTATTGTTAGTTCAGTGTTGTCCTTTGAACTATGAGCAAATGTTTATTTATATAGGACAATAATAAAAATGGATGGCGAGAATATTCACACGTGGGGAAAGAATAATTTTTCTCTCTTTAGTGGTATTCTATCAAGTAGTTGGAGCTAGGCAAACCTAAAATCTGCCAAATCTAAATGACTTTATTGCAGCCCGAGTTTGACAGCGTTCGTGTTCATAATTGCTTCTCTGTTTAAATGCTCTACAACAAGGTAAAAGAAGGCGCATCAACAGCACCTTCCTTTGACTCACCAAAATTGCATTTTTTAGAAGGATGAATTTCAATCAAAGTCACCAATCTGGAAGATAAGAAAGTTGTTATATCTGTACATCTTAGTGTTCTACAGATAATAATCTGCTGTCAGTTGGAGTATAGTTTGATTGCAGACTGGTTGAGTCGGATAAGAGTATGAAGTATGTTATGCAGACGAGAAAGTAGAGGAAAGAGAGGGGTGGGGGTATTCTAAAAGGATGATCTGTTGACCCTTGGACATACTATCCGAAGGAATTTTTTTTTTCCCGAGTATTTCACACAACTTTAAGCTTGATAGGCACTAATAATAACTTATTTCTGAATAAAGCTCTTAACTTCATAGACCTTTTGTAGTCTCTCCAATATTCTAGCTTATTTGACATAGATTAATGCTTTCTTTGGGAAATTGGGGACAATGGGGGAAAGAAAATTTGGGTGGAAATATTTTAAAAATTTTAAATTTTTTTGAGTAGGTTATGGATGGAAAATTTAAAATAGTGGGCGCTTTCTTTGGATTTTCCTCCCTATCATGCCTTCAACCATAGCATAAATGTGGAATTGTGAGGCAAGACAAAACCTGTAAATACTGATGTTTGAATCTAATTTATCCTAACTAAAAATCATTGGATCGGTTTCATACTAGATATTTAAAATGTGAATAGTAAAGGATTTGCTTTTACCTTCACGAGTAGGCACTAGGCAAGCCTTACATCACCTTGTCTCTGTTTATATTGTGTCTGATTAGCGTGTTCCAAGAATATTTTAGCTTATCATAAATGACAAATCCAGCTGGTAAGGTGTCCTCTACATGCCTATGTAACAAGACAATTTATTCCCCCCTCTCTAGAATATAGTTTTCATTTGATTGATATGAGATAATGGCATGCTCATTTTTGTCCCTCTGGTTCTCACGAGTCCTGTACATATTTTTAGAAGGTGTATAAGTGAATGACTGCATGCTGTCTACTTATCAGACATGTATCGTGATGAGGCATTGATTGCTGCATTCGTTGATGTTGCGGCTCTTGTGTCGAAAAGGTCAAATAGATTTCCTTTCCTGGCCTCTTTGTCCTGCTCACCCTTCCATCAGTTTGTAAGATAGATACCCAAATGGGCACATGCCATCCAAGTCAAGCCTTTGCGGGTCATAACAATTTTTTGTGACTGAAAATTGAGCAGTGAGAAATGACATCAAAGGAACTAGTTTTACACTCATGCCTGTGAGTGCCTTTCAAGTTGTCCTACCTTTGAGCTCTTACAAATAATACTATTAAGTGGCCCATGCTTTCTTTGTGTTATCTGTTCTTATGTTAATGACTCTTTCCTTTCCTAATACTCACTCAACCTTTGATATGTCTGTTTAACAGCCACTGTACAGGTATCCTTTCGGTTGGAAAAGCCAGTTTCCGAGATTGTTATGTTCATTGGAAGGTTAGAATATGACATATACGGTGAAATTGGGTTTCCATATACAAAGGTAATTGAATGTTACACTGCATATTTTGTTTACTTTTTAATCAGAGATGAAATTAACGCAGAAGTGTTTTGAGCAGGTGGCGGTATTATCGGCGCACCAATCAGGCTCGACTAACTATACTGATGTGGTGTTTGGCGTTCTGTCTGACCAAATGAATGGTCCAATTAATCAAGTGTCGCTAAGCGTTCTGAGATCGTATTTGATTGATGTCTTCCTTCGGCAACTTAATCTAACTGTTACAGCCTCCCTTTTTGGGCAGCCGTCCGAACTTCAGATTTTGAAGTTTCCCGGGGGAGTCACTGTGAACCCATCTGTTTCAATTTGGCAGATGCCCCAGATCCTATTTAATTTTACTCTCTACCAGTCTATATATGGTATACAGCAGAATTTTGTTGAGTTCAAGGAACAGCTGAAAGAGGGATTGCATCTAAGGTCTGATGAGGTGAGCCAGTTGTTGGGACAAGTTTTACTGATCTGCACCATCTAAGTATTTAGAATTTCATCCGAACCACCACTTTGAGATCTATCCAATTTCAAAGTGTAACTTTGAAATTGGATAGGGGAAGAATTCCTTTTCATTTGTTTTCTGGGTAAAGTTGTTTAATGAGTTACTTATCATATACCTGCTTCTGTACACATCCCCATGTACATGGAGCATGCTGGTTCTTTGTTCAAAAATGTTAATTTTCAAAACACAAGGTACATTGCATCGAGTTTAGTGTCAAGATCTTCTCAATCTTGCAATGCTTCCAACAAGAGCTGCTAGATGAGATTCAAGATCAGCTCTACAATGTTTGTACATGCATTTTAGGTTTCACCAGGAGTAAAGCATCTAATATGTTAATATGAATTCCTCCTTACTATCATCTCTGTTTTGTAATTTAATTTTCTGTACTCTGACACTCTTTCATTTTTATACTTTGCTGATTTGTTTCTCCAACAGAATGTATATGTGCAAGTTACGAATATGGAGGGTTCAACAGTTGCTCCCTTTGTCACAATTGAGGCTTCTGTTACTTCTGATTATGGGAATCTTCAACCGCAAAGATTAAAGCAATTAGCTCAAATAATCTCAGGATCTCCTGAAAATCTCGGTCTTAATAATTCAGTTTTTGGCAATGTTAAAGGTGTCAGCTTGTCATCTTATTTGGAGGGCTCCCTTACACCTTCTCCATCACCCGGCTTTGTGCCATCAGCTTCCCCGTATAGCTCGCCTTCTTCATATTCCCCAGCTCCCTCACCTCACCCGCATCCAGTACCACGTTGTCCTAAATGTGAGATCTCTGTATATTTTGGCTACCTTTTTATCTCAAGTCCTCGAAGGATGGGTCCTATGTCAGGTCACACAACGGATTGTACATGTGGTGGGATCACAGTCGCTCCAGCCGCCTCACCTTTTCATTCTAGTCCAGCTCAAACTCCGACCTCTCTACCTCCTGCACCTGCTGTGCATTCACCTTATATGTCTCCAACATCACGGCATTCTCCATCTTTCTCGCCAGGGCCAACGGTGTCAATTGCCTCCCCTCCAGTTGAGGATAAAGGACTCGGAGAAGGCCCTGTATCCCCTTCTCTTGCGCCACTTCAATCATGTAAGCTTCTTAGTTTGGAGACGACATTCTCTATTTATCTTGATAATTTCTTTTTTAATACATTGCATGTGAGGGGTGGATTATGAAATAATTCAAGTGAAAGATCATGTTGAAGAATGCAGTAAATTGTTTATGCTTTCTTAAAGATTAGTTATGCTATGCTATGGTATATGTTTTAAGATCTGTTGATGCATCTGGATGGAACAGGATTTAAAATTGGCACTCTTCTTTGTAGAGCAGCATGATTCAATGCCGTTGGTAATTGAAAATTGTGACTAGTGATCATGAGCTTGAAATATATGTAATAATAGCACAACAACATTAATTATGTATAAGTTGAGCGGCATTTTAGGGCATTTGCCATCAGTGGAGTGATAGATCCAATGTGGAAAATTTGGAGCATTGAGTTGATTGATTGGGATTGCAATAGAGTGATAATTCGCGTCTTGGCTTCCAAATGATTCACAATTTGATTGATCCATCTCGTGTTCATGGTTCAATTCCATCTTCGGGGTGCAATCATTTTGAAGTAGATAGTTCTTATTCATCGTTGCTACACTGACTGTATTGACCATCTCTTGATTTCTATCAGGGAAAAAGGGTGGTTTATCCCCTGACAGCTCTAATACATTAAGGTAGTTAGAGTTCAGAATAATATTTTGAGATTCTGTCATCTGTTCATATTATTCAGTACTTGATAAATGAAGTGAGGGTGGACACCAGTGGATAGCTATGCTATGTCGCATTAATGAGTGAACTAGGCTGCAATTTTTTTTTTTCTGTTTTCTAATTATCTTGATCAAGTTATACGACTAATTCATAGTGAGAGACTTTAATTTTCATTAAATGTTCTTCACGCAACTGTAGGATTCGCTTTTGGCTTTCATGGTAGTTGCCGGTACTTGGTGCAATCTTATTTGTTATTCCTGATCCAGAAGTCACCTTTGTTCTTTCCTTTGGTATTATCTCACAGCAAGCTCAATTTCTGTGTCAATTGTAATTTGATTCCTCTGCAACTTTCCTTTATATTGAGCTTACAGTTGGTAAATACAGTGACAAAACTTTTTACATCTTGATGGTTCTTCATATTATAATATGTTGTCTTGAGTTGCAGGTGGAAGGGTTTTCATTCATTATTTTTTTAAATTTAAATACAAGAGTTTTCTATCTTTGTATATTGATGACATGATTTAAGTTCTAGTCAGATAAGAATCACGAGATCACATGTGCCATTCCGAAATTTAGTCACGTTTAATTTTTTCTGTATTTTATTTTTGGCTGTCTAGATTTGAAATGTTTCTTCTACTGTCTATCTTTACTGTCGACCTTTCCATTTGTATTTGACACCGCATGTGCTTTTGCAGCTTTTGCGGTGCCTCTGTCTCACATAGATATGTGGTTGCTGTTGCTCTCTACATTTCTGATTAATCTGCTGGGCTGGTTGAGTTCATAAATCTGCTAAACATGTGTTCAGAGGAAGAAAGATGAGGACAATGTCAACATGCTAACGTCCAGTTTTGTTCTCCTTTGGGAAGTTGAAGAAACCTTTTCTTTTCTTGGGCAATCCAATCAAGGTAAATCGGTCAAAGCCAAAAAAAGGTGGCGGGCCGCTCATCTATTCTGTGTTACGATGTAACTTTATTCCCAAAGGGAAGCCCAACTTGAGGGTTATTTTGTGAATAGGTGAGAAACATAGGTTGCAGGTTCCAAAGGGAACTTTAGTCATGTCAATGCAATTGTAAAAAATAACCCAAGGCTCCTTTTGGGCATCTGCAATGCTGGGCAGGAGCTATTGCCATAAAAGAAAAGGAATGGAGTACTAATAGTGTTATTTCATATGAAAATGATGGTGGAAAGAATGCCATTGTCAAACTTATGCATCCTCTTGAATCTTGTGTGATTGATGGTGTATACTTGATCACAAGTAAAAAAATCTCCTGCCGGAGTAAAGCGTATCTCCATGTAGTATGTCACTCCTGCATAGAAGAATTTGCAATTTGATTATCATAGAAGTAGTAGTTTTCGTATCTCATTCTGAGATCTTTGAACGTCCTCTGTAGTTGCCAGGCATCAATTAAGCATGCCTTGCAGTTTTAACGAGAGATTTCTCCATCGCACCTTCCATGGCCGAAGCAAGTTGCGCCCAGAATTTCCTTGGTTGAAATTGTTGTAACCTTTGCTCGATGTCTTCAATACCCAAGTTGTCGAGGACGGCACTCTGTGCATTACAGTAATGATGGTCGTGAAGATAAGCGTGCATCACATGTTTTTATCCGGGTTTCCTGCAGTAATGTTGCAAGGGCAAAGGACAGCAGTTGCTAGTGTAGCAACCTTTTGGAAAGGAGACATGCAAGTTTCTATCTTCACTCTCTTGCTAGCCTTTTTGATTTCTGCTTCTAGTGCACGAACGACGCCCATTAGAAAGGAGTCCCACCATCCTTGGTGGTAAACCTGTTTTGCTCTACAAGGAGTCTTCACGGCTTCAACTTAGAATTGGAAAACTGCATTGTGACGATGGTAAGGATTGACTGTCATACTTGGTTAGGATTGACTGTCATGCTTGGTGGGGACTAGTTGAGTGTTCAAGGAGTTCTCCACATCCAATCGTTAAATGAAAGTGAAGAACGGCTCTTGTCGAAAACTGAATTGGAATCTGTACATTTGCTCAGGACTGAATTCATTATCTTTCCCGGTTACTTTATTCCTTCCCCTTCGCTTTGGTACACGCTTTAGGGGTGATGCGGATACGAAGGACTTATGGGTTTATCCCACTCTTTTACAGAGTCTTCATCCTCTTCTTTGGAAGAACAACATGAAAATAGACCGATTTTAAACCACTAGAGGTCATCACCCTCATCGCTGTGGTAAAGAACGTGAGTCATGCTCAGTAAAATATGTTTTACTGAGCATAAATTCAAGACCACCTCCAACTGGTCGCGGACCAAAACCTCTCTCTCTCTCTCTCTCTCTCTTCAAAGTTTTACATTGCTAATACGATGCCTGCTTGCATGGCAGAATACAGAATGAGCTGCATCAACGTCAAGTATATGGATAAAAACTTAACTCATAAGCTCAGTTCATCCATGTAAAGGAGTCTGGAATCTAGCGTAAATTCAAGGCCGAACGGTTATACATATATACTCAGTTTGTCCATGTAAGTAGTCTGGAGTCCAGCTTAGCCCAGCTTGGCTAAATTTTGGGTTGCGCGGTCATAGGGGCATTCTCCTACTATATAATATAATGATAGAATATATTAAGTATCCAATTAAATGACGCTTTTAAGTTTCCACCTATAAGTCCTTAATTTTCCTCAAATCTGTCATAATTTACTTGAAATCGTCCTATTGGAGTGATTCGACTTTATGGGTTGTATTTATTGGAAAAAATTACCAAAAAAGCCATAAAGTTATTGTTTTTGTACCAATTTAGTCAAAATCTGGAGGATGCTTGCTTTTAGCTCTAAGTCATTGCTTCCAATCCTATTTCTATAATAGAACGCTTTTCTTTTTTTCGGTATGCCGCTCCGCGAACAGAGCGAATGAAGAGAGATCCAACCTAATATCATGAATATCCTTCACCCGTTATCTTCTCATCTTCCTATTTATAAGTCACTGCTCACTTATTTATACTACTCTTTTCTTTTTTTCTTTCTTAGGAGAAGCATTTCTCCCCTATTCCCGGGCACTCTAGTTGTTTTCATTTGTTATCTTCTTTGTGGGTTCGAAGGATTTTTGTTAGTCCATCCTTTCATAAATTGGGTTCTCCCTGGGTGATCGAGCCCTACCTTTCTTTTTCATATATATGGGCTTCTCCGAGGGGCTTGCCTTGGGAATTGCTTATGTTGTGAGGATCTTATTCACTTATGAAGCGACACCATATATTAAGGGTGCACATGACAAAATTTCTAGAACATAAATTGATTTATGGCCAGAAATAAATTTCTTAATTTATATTTTAAGGGTGCACATGACAAAATTTCTAGAACATAAATTGATTTATGGCCAGAAATAAATTTCTTAATTTATATTTCAGAAATTGAGAAGTTAAAAATTTTAGCTTTTGATTTATTCTTCAAATCTATTTCTAGAATAGAAATCTGTTTCAAAAATAGAAAAATCAAATTGCGTTACCAAACGGATTTCTGTTCTAGGGAATAGAGAAACAAAGAAATAAATAAATAGAAATTTTATCATGCGTGCCTAAAAATATGATGATGCCATTTGGGGCGGCTTCGGAGGAGCTGCTGCAGGCACCAGCACCAACAGCCCTTGATTGAGGGCATGTAGCCTTTGCCGAGAGCTCCACTTGGTGAGAAGCCCTATCACTCCCAAATAATTCAATAGCACCAGATTGCCTACATAAGCATATGAAAGACCAAATTCATGCGCTTTTAAATATAGGCAAGAAGAATGCCGTGGCTTTAGCCGGGGGCCCGGTGCTTGGAACTAACTCAATTTATTGATTAAAACCCCTTCGGGTATGAAGAGTTCTCGATAGTTGCGGTGGCATGACATTGGAGAACTCATTGTTATTGCTTTTTGAATTTTGGCTTCACCAACATTTTGTTATAGTAGCTAGGTGGTTAACTGTTCCCTTTCGCGCACCATCACGAACCTGAAGTGCAGAAACCGACTTTATCCTCTTCTATATTATTACCCCCAGAACAAAACAATCATCTTATAAGAAGTCCTTAATTTTCCTCAAATCTTTCATAATTTACTTGAAATCATCCTATAAGGAGTGATTCAACTTTGTGGGTTGTATTTATCGGAAAAATGACCAAAAAAGTCATAAATCTATGACTTTTGTACTAATTTAGTCATAAACTTTTCAATTTGACAATTTAATCGTAATTTTTTGCATTGATACAAACTCAGTTCATTCAGCTAATTTATGTTGGAAAGTACTGACGTGGACACCAACCGGTCGACGTTAACATGGACATTTTTGATAATTTTTTATATTTTTTGAATTTTTATATAGTTTATTTATTTATTACCTTTTCTTTTTTTGGTGGCCATCACTAGCCACCACCCATAGCCATGGTCAACGAAGATTGGCCTCACTAGGCCAAGCCGGTTTCACTTGAGCGAGAATTAGTCTTGTTGAGCCTTGCTTGAGAGACGGCGAGGTTGACCATTGCATGACGCCCCTAGCCTAGGCGAGGGTCAACCTTTGCTAGTTTTGGCAAGGGGGGCCGCGCCTGGATGGCCGACACTCGCCCTTAGCCTGGTGAGGTTGACCCTTGGTGAGGTTGACCCTTGCTTGTGGCCAGCAAAGGCAAACCTCATTGAGCATGGCTGTGGCTAGTGGCCCATGCCATCACCAACAAAAAGAAATGGTAAAGTAAAGGGAAAGAAAAAAAGAAAAAAAAATCAATACATTCAAGAAAATATTAAAATATTATAAAATATTCACATCATTGTTGGTCATGTCATGTAAGATGGCTAGTGTCTATGTCGATAATTTTTAGCCTAATTGGCCAGATAGACTGAATTGGTACCAACGCGAAATAGTTTATGACTAAATTGATTTAATAAAAAGGTTTACGATTAAATTGGTGCCAATGTAATAAGTGTATGACTTTTTTTTATATATACTTTCCCATAATTTATCTGCAGTGTTTGTAACTTGATTTCATATGTATAAGTAATATTATTGTTGTGAACGCTAATCTGATCAAGAGTAACATGAAAATGGTAACATTTAGTGATTAAGCACTAAAATAGTAAAATATCATAAATGGTTGTAAGTAATCAGGATCCTTGATAAGTTTTTGTAAATAACAAGTCAGTAATCATCCTTCAAATGGGGTAATTAACCTCAAAGTCTCATAAGGTTGAATTTTTTAACTTTAATAGCTTTCCATGAAATATTGTAGACACCTCGATTTCCATTGTAAATTTTTTGTCCTCTATTTGCAATAACTTACCTTAGTTGTATTGGCATTCCTTTACAGTTCATTATTGTAATGGCTCTATCTAAAATTAATTATCTTTCTTTAAATGCGTGATGTTCCATAAACGATAGTAATATTAACAATTTCACGTTCAGCAATTTTTGTAATGAAAAAAAACAACATATGGATGATGACAGTAACAAAATGAAAGTTGGTGAGTAGTTGAAAGTTTAGGGGTAAACTTGTAATATCCCTAAAGTTTAGGGTTTTTAGTATAGCCTCTTAAATGGTAAATGACACAACTGTAAACTTTAAATTTATTCAATGTGGCCCCAAAATTTTAGTCTAATATACAATTCTTGAATTTTTAACTTATTTAATATGGCATCTGAAATTTTAATGTATGTTCAATTTAATCCTTAAATTGTATGAAAATATTAATTCAAGTTCAGAGATAATATTTAATATTTTCATATAGTCTATGGATTAACTTGAATATACATCGAATAAATATAAAATTTAGGGATTATATTGCATATTAGATGAAAGTTCAGGGTTATTTATTTCATTAAAAAGAAAATCTTAAAAGAGACAAATAGCTGAGGTCACGCCTCTTGCCTTTCCTCGCCGCTTTCAAAATTTCCCGAACCCGACGACTCCGTCTCCTCCCCCTCTCTCTCTCTCTCTCTCTCCAAATTCCAGTGCTCCGACGAAGGAAGGAGGGCTCCCCATCATCGGTCAGCGTCGCAGGTTCCTCTGATTTCTCTCTGGTCATGGGATCCTGACGCTTCCCGCTTTTTGCAGCGTTCTCTAGATTGATTTCTGGTCGTGGGTCGGTTTCTTGATTTTGGTCCGATTGGCTTGTGATTGAGTTTAGTGGGCTGCGGTTGATGAATTCTGGGTTTGGACTGGGGATGTCTTCTGGGTTGTCTCTCTTTTGATCGTGGACGTCTGCCTGTTTGTCGTTTCGGCATCCGTTGTGGCGGCGGGTGGGCGGGTGGGTGGGGGGTTGGTGTACTGAGGCTGGTACAGCAGGGCGGATATATTATGTGATGCCGCGGACTGTGAGTAGGGTTGGTGATTTCTGATACGAATTAAGTGGTTTGTGTACGATTGAATGTAAACGTGATGCGGATTTAATCTACACAAGTGATGTAGCGTAGTTATAAAGAAATTTAGTGTTTATAGGGACACTGGCTCGACTGAATTTGAATGCCCGATTGTGACATGTGAACACGAATTGCTAGGCTAGCCCTATAGAACGACGGATTGAAGTGTGTCACAGCTTTTGCCCTTAGTATACTCGGCATGTCTTGTGTCGGACTGATATAGGCGTTTAGATGATCACCGGACTTCTTGATCCCAATGTGGCTGATACGGTGGTTGTGCGACCTGCAAAAAATCACATTCTTGTGCCTTGCTGTCTTGCAGGTTGTGCACCTTATCTGCTTCAACTTGACCACAATGATTGTTGTGAAAGATGCTGTAGTTACCCGACCTGAGAAAAGTCAGGTTCTTGCTCCACACCATAGGTGATTCTCGGTCCTGCTATATTTCTTTTGTGGAACTCCGTCACTCCCATGGACAGATCATTAGTAAGTTTGCCCTTCTGACCGAGTCGATGCCATCGCCTTTCCTTTTGAATTTTTCTCATAGGAACAATAAAAGGGCGAGGGAGACGACCGCAGAGGTTCCCAATAACACCACTGAAGAATTGGTATGCCTCCCATTTGAACTGAACATAATGATCCATCAATGTTTGCAATAGGCCAAAGGTGACAATGTTGCTTCTTGCGTAGGATATTGATGAAAGATTGGACCGGCTGGAATCACGCGTCCGCAAATTGCGAAGGGTCCTGTCAGAGATGTTAGAGGATGTAAGAAACCTGAAAGCGGAGGTATCACGATTGAGAACCAGAGGGGGAGATGCCGTTGCCCCAGAGCCTAGCCTAGGTGACTCCTCATCATCTTGCATAACCGTAGATCATAGCCTCAGAAGCTGCGCAGATTCGAGAAGCCGCCTCCAGTGATCTGTGAGAGGCTTCGCCGTGAATGTGAAAGGGAGTTCCTTGTGTTTCTCTGTGGGCTCCTTTTCAGGTTACCGCATGCTTTCTAGTTTCTCATTAGCTGAATTGAACGCCGGGGAAATAACTCGTTGACCTTTTAGTCAACTGATGTACAGATGAAACTCAGTCTGTCTCTGGCACAATGGACGTGCGCCATGAAAATTTGGCGGATTTTATTTCAGAATTGACTTTAGACAGAGAGGTGCACCTCAGGCATGACCCATTTTCTGTGCTTGTCAAGCATGCTTTTCCATGTCGAACCCGTGATTGAACTGGTCGAACTCGTGATTCTGACTAGCTTGCTAGGCTGATTGAGTAGTCAAATTCACATATGTCAACCGTTACTCATGCATTTTGAGTTCAAGCTTCACAGGAGAAGATTGAAGTTACTGCATATTGAGTCGAGTATAGTCAAGCTTGAGATCATTACTGCTTAGAGAATATTGCAAAGAACATTATGAAGTTCGCACCCACGTCTCAAATATCTATCTCCATTTTAGATTCTGAGTTTTTCACTTTCATGTTAAATTCTATCCTCGTAACTCCATGATTTTTTTTGACAAAATTGCCATTTTCCTTTTCCAAAATCCTGCTGCCCCGGGTCGTCGCCAACCTCAGACTCAAGGCCGGTGACGGTTGCTGCTGCTTTAGATCTAGTCTGATCGAGGCCGGGCGACCTGATTCGGACCAGATTGGGGCCTGTTCTCCCATGGCCACTGCGAGCTCCACCATGGAGCTCGCCGATCTTGTGGCTCGCCGGGCTCGCGACTCGTGCCGGCACGAGATGTTCGGGCTCGACTTCCCCTTGGCCATGAGTCGGGAGCTCTGTGACACAGAAGAGAGAGGGAGGGTCATCAGGGCTTCGGGACATATCAAAATCCATACTCATTTTTAAAAACCTACGATTTGCATTTCTTCCAGACTGAAAATATTTGTTTACTCCCAAATTCAATACCCATCTCTCCTCTCTCTCTCCCACTGTCGCTTGACGCTGCCTCCAGTGCCCTATTTGCAAATATCCCTAATCTTTTAACTTGAGCTCGACCACTAAAATGTGTCTAAGTTAACTCAACACATTCTCCTAAATTTTGAAAATTTTTTGAAAAAATTTGCAAAGTCTACGTGAGCATCGACCTTGCCATATAGGCTAACATCCATGATAGCATTCCCAACAAAAAAATGATCAGAGGAGCTACATTGGCTATTTATTAAAATGTTTAGGATTAAATTGACCAAATTAAAAAGTTTATGACAGAATTAACATCCGTACAATATTTTTATGTCCTTTTTCGTAATTACCAAATACAAAAATAATGTGTTAAGAAAAGGCTCACGAGCAATAAGACAATTTATTGTTGAGAATTTGATATGTCACTATCACGACACTTCAAAAAAACTGATTTTCTAGATTTATTTGAATTTCACTTAGCATTACGCAATCTGAAGTTTCTAACATCGATAGTGAGCTACTTCCCCCCTCCTTTGGCACTAACCCTATGGCCGCGTCGCTTAAATTCGAGCCGTTAAAATGCCATTAGCTTCTTCTTGTCGCTTTCAAAGTTTGGCAGGCCAAGATTAGGATTTCTCTGTTTAGCAAAAGGGCGAGGCGCCAGTACTATTCCATGCCCTATATGGATTTTTTGCTACAACCAGCAGCAAAAACAGCTAGCATAACCACCGCCCGTGGTGGCCGCGTTGGCTAGAGCTCCTGTGATCCTAACGACAGGTGAGGAGTTCGAAACCCTGTGTCCCCATTGCGCGACTCACCTGCGGCTAGGTCTGTGGTAGTGGTCCAGTTCGCCTCGGGTTTACCTCGTCGGTTTTCGGCTGTTCGGGGGTTCCCGGGTCATAAAAAAAAAAAAAAATAGCTAGCATAGTTTCCGTCACCACCAAGGGCCTCAAGTATGCCTCTCTTCATTTCACTCTCGTGCACGATTAATCTGTTCGGTTTAATTTGTCTATAATCTTTAAATCAACCTAACATGGGATTCATATAGTATTGAAGTATTCCTTCATGCCCCATATGAAATTGTTGGCCTCTGAGGCTCTGGCCTCCTTGGCGGTGTCCTTTCCTTTAGCTTATGAAGGATCGCCACTTAGGCTCCAAATGACTCATCCACCCTTACTTGAGTCGCTTGACTAGAGAGAGAAGCTCTAAGAGAGACTAGTTTTTATTGCTCAATTGCTTGAATGATACAAGTGATGGAGCCTATATATAGTTGAGCCCCTCTAGCTAAAACCATTAATCTCTCATTTGATCTAACGATGGAGATCCAATCTCCCAATCTACTAATTAGCTCTTTGAATAAGAATTCTCAAAAGCACGTATATACATTTCCTTTGACTCTGTAGGAGTACTCTAGAAATCTCATGAAAATCTTAAACCTCAAGAAGCTTCAAGGCATATCTCGATCATCTTGGCCATCTCCATTGTCTACGGGCCATTGACAACCTTTGGTCCATGACATGAGATCACAACAATGGCCACTCAAGCTTTGTCAGGCTTGACGATGGTTGTCAAGCTTCATAAAGCTTATGGAACGAAGGAGATTTGGAGCTCGCAACCATGGTAGCTAGAGCTTCTTCGAGCTTGCGTCCATGCCAACTCGAATTTGTAAGCTTGAGGCCATGGCTGCTTGAGCTTCCTAATGTGTCTTGGATTTTTTTCAAAATAAATTTTAGCTTTTTTCTTTCTTAATTCTAATCCTTTTTTTAATAATCCTTTTCTTGTAGAACTTTCCATTCTTTTTTTTTTCTTTTTTTCTTTTTTTATAAATTTTGAAAATTTCAAGTTATTTTTATAATATGACACTTGGTGGGAGCTACATCAGCAGCATGTGTCATAAATGAAGGAACAAAAAAGCCACATCGATATTGTTTTCAATAACCAAATTGAACCAAATTAATGGAATGACTTAAATTCCACCAATTTGAAATGTTTTAGGACTTTATTACAATTTTTGATTTTTTAAGACTCAACTATATTTTCATTAAGATTTATGATACCCTTATCCCCAATAATTAAGCTAACTTATAGTGAGACACACTTTATTAGATGTGATTGAGCGGATTATTGATTTCCAATTTTGCTTGATCCCTCAATCCTAATAAGAATGGCTCGCAATGTTAATTCATCAAGCGATATGAAAAACTCTTATGCTACATTTGGTTGTCTAAATTTCTAAACATGATAAAATTGGATAGGATATGGTATGAAATTCATGGATTTTACTATATCAAATCCACTGTTTAGTGATTATAGTAATAAATTCAGATATATTTATATCATATTAATATAAATCAACCAAAAATTTTACAAATGGAGATGGTAAGTTTTTTTTTGTGATACTCTTGTCTAATTTATTTTTATTTTTATTTTTTTCCTCTTTTTTTCAATTAATTTCTTATTTATTTATTTCTTCCCCATCCATTATTCTCTAATAAAATTCTATTAAATAGTAAATTGTAGTAATATAAAAAATACCTAAAATATGTAATAAATATAATAAATATATTTATATTTATATATTGAATTTATATTATAAAATATAATTAAATTAAAATATATAAATAAATATAAGATTAAATTGAAATAAATATTTTTTTTATTTTGAATATTATATTAGAATTCAAATATTATTTATACTGAAATATAATTCTAATTTTGTTAATTTAAGAAGTTTGTTATTTGAGAAAAATAACTTTTCTATTATGGATATAAATCCTATCAATGTTTATTTCACCTCATTCTTTGCATAATTTTATTCGGTTTATATCCCTCTTATATCTAAATTTATTCTATCTTAAGTAGGCACTAAATGTAAAATATGATAAATTTTATTTTTATCTTGAATTTTATCTTAACTGCCAAATGCATCCTTAGTGAGTATTTCACATGATCTTATCACCTCATTTTCTAGACCGATTTGGCAAATTAATTTGAATTATAGCTTGGGATTATACCATGTGAAATTTCTAACCTCTTCAAGGGATGGTGAGCAAAATGGGCTTTTCTTCTGGCCCATCTATTTGGTATGCAACTTACAGGCCCAATAGTTGCATCCATCAAGCGCTATTAAAGCCCATTTAGCTTCTTCTTCTCCGCTTTTAAGGTTTGGCGATTAGGGTTTCCGCTCTACCCTGCAGAAGCGGCGAGGCAGAAGCTCCATCTCCACCACCTCCCGTCGCCGCCGCCATGGTCCTCAAGTAAGCCCCTTTTTCTCTGGTCGGTTCGCTTTTTCTGCCGTCGTTGAATCGGTCTGCATGCTGTCATTTCGGTGGTTTATTGTTTAGATGTGATTTGACGGGAATCAGGGGATTCTTCCTGTGTTTTCTTGGGTTCTGCTGATGCCTGGTGATGGAGCTTTTGTTTGATCGATTGATTGAATGCCGATTGTTTGGGATTGGGATCGTGCGTGTGTGCATGTTGTGAGAGATTCTGCTTGCGTCTCTGGAACTGCCGAATACGCAGATTGAATCTTCAGGGCTCGCCTTGGCTCTGCTGTTGACGTGAACTTGAGGGGAAAGAAGGAAGCTTTTGTGTTTTTTTTGGGAATTAGGAAGAGAGTAGATATGGGTTTGGAACCCTTTGAGCCGTAGATGGCGTGGAAGTTGCGGGAGGCGGCGAATGTTCGTGTGCAGCACAAGCTCTGATGAGATGAAGGATGTCTTTCTGTCTGCTACTGTGCAATTTGTCTTCCTGGGGAATTCTCGCATGTTTCCTTTGTAGTTTGCCGGTGCTAATGTAGCTTATTCGGAATAATTGATTGGTTTTCTAATGACTTTTTCTTTTGGAATAATAGGACTGAGCTTTGCCGCTTCAGCGGTGCCAAGATTTACCCTGGCAGGGGAATCAGATTTATCCGCTCGGATTCCCAGGTGAGGCTTGTTGCATGGTTTCTTTGTGGTGGATGGCCTAATCGGTCGTACCTTTCGTGAATAATGCTCCTTGGCTTTGCATTGGTAGGTTTTCCTCTTCGTCAACTCGAAATGCAAGAGGTACTTCCACAACCGCTTGAAGCCATCAAAGCTCACGTGGACGGCCATGTACCGGAAGCAGCACAAGAAGGTGAAGAAAGCATCAACCAGAAGGGTTATGGGGTTTTGAGGAAACGGCAGAATGTTGATACCTTTTTCTCCTTTGTTGATATTGTAGGATATTGCTGCTGAGGCTGTGAAGAAGAAGCGCCGTGCCACCAAGAAGCCGTATTCCAGGTCCATAGTCGGTGCCACCTTGGAAGTCATTCAGAAGAAGAGAGCTGAGAAGCCAGAAGTTCGAGATGCTGCACGTGAGGCTGCTCTGAGGTATATAACTCACGAGCTCATCTCTTGTCACCATGGAGTGTGTTTGCATTCCCTATTCATCAGTTTTTCATATTGGTTTCTCACTGCAGGGAAATTAAGGAAAGGATCAAGAAGACGAAGGATGAGAAGAAGGCGAAGAAGGCTGAAACGATGGCCAAGTCCTCGAAGTCACAATCCAAGGGAGCCATGCCCAAGGGTGCTGGACCTTCTAAGGGCCCTAAGCTCGGAGGTGGCGGCGGAAAACGTTGAATTCCCGTTTAAACTTCTAGATTACCTACTGTTTGTTTCGATTTCTGTCTCAATTGAGCAGTATATTTTGTCAATCTTTGCGGTATCTTCTGTCGGAACCGCTTAGTTTTTGTTTAGTGCAAGTTTTGACAGTGCTGTAAACTGAATCATCAGTTGAAAGTTTGGGCTTCTGATTTGCTTATGCCGGTCTACTAAATAATTAGTGTTAGGTCCTTCGGTTTGAACTACCTTGCTAGTTTCTGGAACGAGTTGTTTTACCAAGGTCTTTTCAGTCCTGTCCGAGCTCTTCTTTCATCCTACAAACTGGACTCGAAATCAATCTGAGTATGAAAGTACTTGCAGGAGCTCGACTCTAGCAGAGAATTTGGATTTTCGAGCTGAAATCGGCAATTCTTTGCTCCAATCAAGTTATGAATATACTCGAGATAGAGCTAAACAAGTTGGAATATCTTCCCTTTTTATATGAAATTTAAGGATTTTCTTGTCTATTTTATATGTCCATTGTGGAAGACAATTTTTTCTGAAGAATTTGGCATGCTATATTTGATCTATGCATAATATCATTAACAAATTAGAATACAACAGTTATGCTCGATACCGCTAGATTAGACTCTCGAGTTTGTCAAGCCGATTTAGATCTTCGATTGGCACTAGCTTAATTTAAATTATGCAAGTCTTTCTTGAATAACAATCGAATATTTTATTTGAGTTATTTATTTATTTATCTAAGTATGGTGTTTCGTAGAATAAATTTGGATCGAGTTGTGAGATAGAGTGGCATTGATCTTATCATAATAATGTTGTCACAAACGGAGGCTGTTTTGTATTGTCATTTATATTGTGCTAAGATTATTTAAAGTTTGGAGTGTCTACAAACTTATATACTCGAGAAAATAGGATTGCTAAGTTCAAAAGCACCTCAAATAAAAAGAAAAAGGAAAAGGAAAAGGAAATTCACCATATTTCAAACTTTTGCCTTCAATTGAAATTCTCAATCTCAATCCACATTTTAGGTATATGGTCAATTAGAGCAATTATTGATTTTTATTGGAAAGAGCATGTATAGTATACACCTCCTAGTAAATTTTTTGGGATTATCTAAGAAAGAGATTGACAAAAAAGGGAAGATGTCATTTTGATGACCTCGAAATCTTATCATTCCAAATTGAGTAGTTTACCCTAATTAAATCTCTAACCTCGTCCAAACCCCTAGCATCCAAATGAATCACAGGTCTCTTATCGTAATAAACCAATTCATCTCAACAAACCCGATTTAAAAAATAGTGCAAAGGTGATCCGCTACTAAATCACACTTTATATATCTGTAAATATATATTTACTGAGATAATTTAGGAAATTTAATCAAATCGACCAATAGGAAGCCAAAGATCCCGACATGATTATGGATGATCCAAATTAATGTTGAGAAAAACCGTTATCGGTTACGAGACGTCAAGATCAAATCATGAAAAACCAAAAAATTAGAAGTAACCTACGACAAGCGTCGGAACCCAGGCAGAATGTATTCCGCCATGAAAGCGAGTAATTTCTAATTCTTCTCTAATTTAGACAAATCAATTTTCCCATAAGAAAATTGGGAGGACAGTGACATAACATGAAAGAATCTGATGAAGGCTCCCCCAACAAGACACATTCAGCCACTAATCTCTCAGGAAGACCTGCCGGTAGAGGGTTAGCTAACCTCGTCACCAAGAGCCGACTCGTTGACCCCCCAACTCAGCCCCTCGCGCCGACTCAGTGTGTCGACTCACCGAGTCCATTTTCTCTCTCTATCGCCCCTCTTTCTCCTTCGTTTCCGCCTGAGCGGATTGGGTTGTTCCACAGCAATCCATCAAAACCCCCCCTCCCCGACCCACAAACCCTCTCTCTCTCTACCCGACCCATCTCTCTAGAGAGAGAAAGTCGCCACCTTGAGGCGAGACCCACCTCCCGAACCGCCATGGATTCTCACTGAGCCAGAGAGAGGAAGAAGAACCATCCATCATCTTTCTCCAATTCTCTCTTTCTCTCTCTTGCCCGCTCGAGGAGGAGGAAGCCCGAGAGAAGTTTCGGCGTGAAAGATGTCGCACCCGGTGTTCCGGACGGCGCAGATCATGCCGCTGAGCTCGCAAGCTCAGGTGGCCGCCGCGAAGAATCCCACCTTGCCTTGCCCGTTCCTGAAGCCCGTGCTGCCCGCCCCGAAGCTCGGCGGCCCGCCGTCGCCTTCGATTTTCGGGAGGGCGGTTCGGAGAGTTGGCGTCGCGGTTAGGTGCTCTTCGGCTCCCGCTTATGACCCTGCTGCGCTTGACGGGAGCTCCGGAGGAGGGGAGGCGAGGGCTCTCCTGGAGCGGTGCTTCCGGGCGCCGAGCTCGGGCGGCGGTGGTTCGGACGGTTGCGGCCCGGTCATGAAGGGGGGGCAGTTCGGGGCGTTCGGGGCGGTGACGCTCGAGAAGGGGAAGCTCGACACGACGCAGAAGCAGTCCACGTCTAGCCCTGAGGTCTGTCCTTTTCTATCTCGATTGCAATTTGCGATTTATGAGTTTCCTGATGTGTGTTTCTTGCGGAATTTGTCGTGGTTTTGTTGTTGTTGTTGTGCGTTAGGAGACAGAAAGGAGAAGTAGGAAATGAAATTGTTATCGGACAATTGTGGAGGTTGGAGAATTGGAATTCATGGACAGAACGGTAGAGTTTCGGTCTTTCTGCAGAGGAAATTAAGCTCTTAGTTTGGGCAGTGTCGGGTTTGGTGGATGTTGTACTGCCTTTGCATTTGAAAGGCAAAGAAGGAAGAAAGACTGAATAAGATAACATGTGAAAGAAGGCTACTCATAACCATTGGAGTTGATGTTCTCACTACCGTCATGCAGTCGTAATTAGACATCATAACCCTAAAATTGAGGGAACAACCGTAAAGAGTATTCTATTTTATAAGACTGAAATTTCAATTGGACCATCTGAAGAGGCTATTGGTGGATATTTTCCAAAGATTTTAGTTAGCTGGAGTACTGTGTTTTGTGGTGCATAAAATTGGACAATTTGACTTAGAAGGTGCGATTTATTCTGCTTTAACTTCATCCCAAACTCCCTTGAAGCTTGAGCAATAAATAAAAACCGTATAGCGTCGATTGCTGAAGCATGAAAAACCCTCATTTCTATCCATTTACATTAAGAAGACATGCTCATTTCTTCTTTGTTAACGATGGACATGGAAAAGTTAAATGACATCATGGAAGTAGTCTTTGGATATGGAATTGTATGGGCTCACAGACTAGACTATTCATTTCATGGTTGAGTGGATGTTAATCGTCGGTGTATGAACTTAGTACCCTGAAATAGTTTTATTTTTTTTGGGGAATGTGGGGGACACTTGCTAAGGGCAGTTGGTGCATTGCGTGAAGTTATGTCATTATGCAATTTTCAACTTCAACTCCTGAGGGTTGAATTGTTTTATCCACATCGATGCCATAGATCAATACAAACTCTGAGTGCCCTTCACCCATGCTCGCTGAAATTAATGTTGCTTTATGGCTTAGATTTTTAACATGTTGCTCTTGTAATTTGTTTTGGTTGGGATTAACCTTTGAGGGGAGTCATTTTGTGGTTTAGATTAAGCTTAGAGGTGAGTCATTTTATGGTATAGATTATTCTTCCAGTAGTCATTTTAGTAATTTGTTTCTTTCCAACACACGTACTGAAAGTCCCTCACCAAAGCCCAAAGTTTTTGTTATTCAAGTAGAAATTCACAATGAGGCACCAAGACGGTGCTAACCCATCCACAAAAGGAGCTTGATGCACATGAGCTCAAAGCTGACATAATAAGGGGCTCATTAATGAGTTAGGGAATCTAAAATGTAAATCAAAGTATTTACATCTTAAATAAAACCCAATATACCAAAGGTGGAAAATTGAAACCAATTTCGAATAATCTTGAACAGAAAACTCTTTTTCGTTTAAAAGCTTTCTTGTTCTGCCTTTCCCAAGCCAACCAACCAAGAAATGGAAAGAGCAACTGTGGCTATCCACTTTGTCTTATGGCAAGGGATAAGAATACCTTGCCATGCCCATAATTCTTGCTTAATGGATCTTGCTATAAACCCACAATGCCCCCATAGAGGCATAACGGGTTAGCCCAAAAATTTGTCGTCCCAAGACAACGAAGAAGTGTGACGCAGTAACTAATCCCAGCATCGAAGTATAGAAAAAACTCGTAAGCAATAAACTTCTACATATCCTTGATCACTAGAAACATAATTGTCAACTGTAAACCAAAACTGAAATTCTACCTTAAAGTAGCTCTATTGCATTATATTTAATCTATGTTACAACTCCGTTCATTTAATGTTATTTGGTGTCATTGAGCAAAGAGATATCATTTGTCATGTGTATCTTCTAATTTTATGTATGGATAGTTAAAGGATTAATCATATAACAATCTAGATTTGGAAATAGAAAAATGTGAGGCTTGTGATGATTTTGAAATCTTCTATACTAGGTAATCAAGTTCTAGTATACTCATGCAAGAAAATAATTAAGTTGGCTGTTTTGATTGGATTCTTTTATGGATTCATATCAATAGTCATATTTCATGCTAGTAACAGTCAGTTCTTGACTTCTATAAGATGATTAGGAAATTCTTTAAGTTTACCCAACGAACTGAGAAATAACTCTAGCAATTTTGCATGGATAATTCCTTGAGACATACAACTTTTTTATTTCCTTTGGCTTTTTATTCTTTGCCCTGATGTAGGCTTGTTAGTTTGCTTAAAATTCACGATTGTGATTTTTTTTTAACAGCTTGCAACAGGAGGAGGTGGTGGTGATATTGGAAAGAGGATCAGTCATGGGGGAGGTGACGGAGGTGATGACGATGGCGATGATGATGATTATTTTGACGATTTCGATGATGGCGATGAAGGTGATGATGGAGGGCTATTTAGAAGGAGGATGTTTCTTGAAGAGGTTTGCATTTATACTAACACGCATTCTTATACTTCAGAAAATGTCAATATATCTTATGCACTGGCCTGATATATTGTTTTCTTTCTCCCAGCTATTCGACCGCAAGTTCATTAATGCAGTATTAAACGAATGGCAGAAGACGATGATGGATTTGCCTGCTGGCTTTCGGCAAGCATGTGAAATGGTGTGGATTCTTCCTCTCTATGTTTTTCCAACTGTTTACATATCCAAGAGAATACTGAAAATGGCTTTCAGGGTTTGGTCAGCTCCGCTCAAATGGTTAAGTTTCTGGCAATCAATGCTAGACCAACAACTGCCAGGCTTATATCGCGATCGATACCGGAGGCCATGTCTAGGGCATTTATTGGCAGGTAATGGTGACAAATAACTTCCTTATGCTGTAGCTGGTCAGAAACAGTTCCAGCTTTAGTTTTTAAATCTTTGGATGAACTTGTATGTCCGTGAGCAGACAGCGATTTTGGGGATTGTGCAGCTATGAATCTTAGATCAAGTAACCTTGTTGCTTCTCGAGGAGAGCAGCGATTTGTTCAAAGTTCTAGTTATCTTTATAATAGTGAAGCAAATTTTTAGTAAACATTCTGAGCGCCAGATCTTAGTAGATGTTCGTTTCCCCACTTTGACAGTAAGGGGTGATGGGAAGCTGCTTCAACCATGGTACGTATGATGCCTTCCTTTGATGGATCTTGTTGCCAAGGTTGAAGAGCCAGATTCCCATGTACCCTAGATATCTGAAGGACGCCCATTTAGCTAATTGGGGATGGTTTCCACTTCTTAATAGATTTTTCCCCACCTCTCAATTTCCTTGAGAAAGGACGCCCATTTAGCTATTTCAGAAATGAAAAAGCTCCTCAGACCATTGATGTTTATCCAACCAAATTATTTGAGGACCATCACAGCCAGCTGCTATCGATAGACTTTCTTTTTTCTGTTTCAAGAAGAAAGTGCAAGATGCATAGTTCAATTTTTGCACGTGCACTTGCTTGTGATTGCCAACAAACTTACTCTCTTGTCTGTTGCATTTTTTGATAGGATGATTGCAGATCCTGCATTTCTATATAAGCTTCTCCTAGAGCAGGCTGCCACCATTGGTTTTGCTGTTTCATGGGAAATGAGGAATCGTAAAGAGAGGTTTGTGCCTCTCTCTTTTATTACAGGATATGCAGGAGTAATTGATGTGCTCCTTGGATATGCACAAATGACTTCTTTCTACTTTTTACAGGATAAAGCAGGAGTGGGATTTGGCGCTTATAAATGTTCTCACAGCATCTCTGTGCAATGCTGTTGTTGTTTGGTCACTCGCCCCATGTCGTTCATATGGGGACACATTCCGGTTTGATCTACAAAATACATTGCAGAAGCTTCCCAACAATATATTTGAGAAGAGTTACCCAATGAGAGAGTTTGACCTGCAAAAGAGGGTCCAATCTTTTTGTTTCAGAGCTGCAGAGCTGTGTATGGTTGGGTTGACTGCGGGGGCAGTGCAAGGTTCTTTGTCCAATTTCCTAGCAAGTAAAAAGAAGGAAAGGTAAGCATTTTTCTGAGGCAACTTTTTCCTGGTGTGGTAATGCTGCTTTGAAAGGATAATAAATAACAAGAATAAGGTTCCATCTTGCAATGGAAGAAAGTCCTAAGATTTATTTGCTGACCTAGAAATAATTGACAGGTTATCGGTGACAATACCCTCAGTGAGCACGAATGCACTTGGTTATGGTGCTTTCCTGGGCATATATGCAAACTTGAGTTATCAGCTTCTATGTGGATCTGATAGATTGTTGACGAATCATTTTGATGTTATTGGAGTGGCCCTGTTCTTTGGAACTGCTCTGAGGTGCTCTCTCTCTCTCTCTCTCTCTCTCTCTCTCTCTCTCTCTCTCTCAAGCTTGTGAGGATCCTTTCATCAGGCACTTCCTCGGCTAGTTATCAGCTATTTTGTGGTGGTGAATTCATGGAAGCTGAAAGTGCCGTGTGATTGTTTGATTGACTTTGAACATGCCTTGCATCTTAACATGGCTTTGGTCCTAAATTCATCTTTTATTTTATGTAGGATTATGAATGACAATGGAGGACAGACATTGAGGCATGCCTGGCTTGGCATGGAGCCTGATCCACTGGCTCATTCAGATAGCCTTCTGAAGGCTTATAATAGGCCTGAAGAAGTTGTACCTAAGTCCTCTCCCAATTGGTTGATATCGAAAAATGCCATTGTTTCTGGTCTTGGACTTTTTGGTAGCAAGGAAGGTAACGCGGATACTGTCAATGGGGAAGCACCGCCTCCAAAGGCAAGGAGGAAGAGGATAGTCAGGAAGAAGGTGACAACGAGTTGAGCATAGATTTGTTGTACTTAAGTCGTGCCTCCAATTTTGCCTTCTAATGGAGATATACGACCTTACATTCTTTGCTCAATTAACCTCGAAGATCGTTAATTACTGGGGCTCGTTGCCCGTCCAGAGCTGAAGTCTGAACACATGAACTATGGCTGAAGAGATGGGTTGTCTTCTTTTTTTCTCTCTTCCTTTTTAGGTACATGGGTTCGGGGAGGGTTGAATTTCTTAAGCATCATCTTTCCCTTATTGATTTGTTTTTGACAGTGGGATAACTTCCTATATTTTACTTGAAATACTCAATTGTAATTTCTTTAGAATAAGAGGTGATAACTCTGATGATACCCGCGTTGGGGATTCATGCAGGGAGACATTGAATTTACCATCTTCACATCAAGCTGGTGTTTGACATTGTCTTGTACATTTTGAATCATCTGAATTAGGGGTTATATTGTCATGCACTGTTTCTCTTTCTTTGTTGTGCTCGTCTTGGATCGTATAAGCAAAGTTACACAAAGATACTATCAGCTTTATCCGCGAGCATCTGGACTTTTCAGTGTGGTTACCATTGGGTTAATTATTGGGAAAAGTTGATAGGAGGAGGGATGGTAAAACCAGGGCAAAAAACCTGAGAATCTCAATATAAAGGCATGGGGTTGCCCTCTGCACAGATTGCTTGTTTAGGTGAGAATGGGTAGGGGTGGGCAAAATGGACCGATTGAACTGGGAATCGCCAAGGTTAGATTGGACCGTCTGGTTCGATCAGCATCATCTACTTTCCATTTCCATAAAATTGGAATCGGAGTCATTTAGAGAGACAAATCGACTCGTGAGTGACTTTATGTCATGTCTAGGCAGCTCATGCTGTGAGGTCACATAATTGTTTTTTGCCTTACTGGCAGTGTTATTTACAAGTGGGACGTTCACAGCATAGAGATGCCCGAAAGGAGGCTTGTCTCCCTCAGTGATACTTTGTGCATCCATGATCATCGTGGGATCAACCTCGTAGAGAAAGATCCAAGGACTGCTGTTTTGTCTTTGTGCAATGTTTAGATTGTACAAGGATGGCCGGCCTGATTATCGAACGTAGGCAAAGAAGTCAGGATATGTATATAAGTTTGTATATAACAATGTCTGCTCCGAAACTTGCCTCTAAACTTTAAGACTGGATATTTAGAAATGCCCTTTCATCGTACGAGGTGGATTTTTTGTATTTTCCACGTAAAAAGGCTGCCACCCGAGCCAATATATTTTTCGCTGCAAATTCATTGTCGGCCATAAATTTTCAATTTTTCATTTTTTCCTTTTGACCTTTAGCTCCAAAGTTCAAAGTTGCAATTACTACTCTCTTAATTTATGGGTAAAAATACTAAAAAAAAATCCTAAATTTATTAGGTTGGTATCAATTCAATTATAAACCTTTCAATTAGCCAATTTAATCCTATATTTTTTTTCACATTGGTACCAATTAAGTTTATCTGATAAATTTAGATCGGAAATTGCTTATATAGATATCGATCGTCCTACATGATACAACTAGCGTTAACGTTGATATTTTTAAATATTTCTTTTTATAATTTTGTAGTTTTTTTAAATGTTTAATTTTTTTCTTTGCTTCTCTTTTCATTTATTTATTTTATTGTGGTTGGGAAGAGTCACCGAAGCTTGCTAGTCATTGAGCAAGGGCTGTGAATCCCTTATTAGCTGTTGGCGAAGCTAGCCTCGACATGGCTTAGTCGGCTGCAATTAAAGGCAACCTCACCTATGGTTGGGGAGGCCATAGGCTATAGCCACCTTCGTTCGCGACTGGCGACATTGGCCTCGCACAAATTTGGGTGAGGGCCTGGCAAGCCGTCGCGAGGCGACTAGGGCCTTGTTGATAGTGGGCGAAGGCAATCATGGCCTTGCTAGTCATGAGCAAGGTTGCCTTCATCTGTGGTCGGCTAGGCCATGGCAAAAATGGCCTCACCTGCGGCCGCTTGGGCCTTGCCCACATTTGGGTGAGGCTGAGCAAGAGTTGCTAGCGTCACTTGGATCTGGGCGTAGGTGCAACCTCGCTTGTGGTTGGTGAGGGTGTGGAGGCCCTCACATATGTTCGGCGAGGATAGGGATGCCTTTGTTTAGTTTAGGCAAGGGTTAGAAAAAGAAAAAGAACAAACAAGTAAAACATAAAAAAATAGAAAAAAAAATATCGAAATATTAAAAATTATCAACACTAGTGTTGACGATGCCATGTAGGAGCCTGATGTCCATGTAAATAATTTCCAGCTAAAGTTGGCCGAATGAACTCAATTGGTGAAACGTGAAAATATTTAAAAACTCAATTAGCAAAATCGAAAGATTTATGATTAAATTGGAAATTGGTAAAATTACAATAGATTGCGAAGTGATGCTACTACATGGAGTTCTTAAGTAATGAAAACTACAAACGGGGTTATGGATATAATCTCAAGTCTGATTTTGTCCGGCATGAACCAGAATCAACTCACTTTTTCATGGATTTCATGAAAAGTTGTGGTCAAGTAGGACAGACAGTTTTGAAGGACAAGATCATTGATCTACAACCTGTCTCTTCTTTTGTCTTTCCTTGCCTTCTAAGTAAAAGGGCACAACTAACAATATTACCTGCATAAAGGTACGACAAGCATACGACACGAGAAAAGAGATCCTAAATCCTTTATCCATATGTAGATAATATAATATAATATAATATAATATAATAAATATTTATATGAATTATGACATGGAAATTCCAAGTCGAAAGATGAAAGAAGAGTTCTGTTCCAGAGTTTGGAGGACATAGGAGTACTTTTTGCAAAATGGGTTGTACCATATTTATTCAAGAAATGACAAAACACACTGCACATAAATAATATAGTTCTAAAAGTGAAAAGATATGGTAGTGGATTACATGCGAAAACCAGCTGAAGATGTGTTAGGGGCAAGGTATCTTGTCGATCATTGAACTAAGCAAGGAACCCACTCTTTATTCTATGCTGTCTTAGCTCCCTCTGTTCATAGATTCACTCTCCTTCACACGCATTCTTCTTCTTTTTCCGACGTGGCCTGCTCATATAAACACGGGCATACACACCTCATGCACGTCGAAGTGTAGCCCCCATCGGCGACAGAGGACAGGCCAAAGAGAAATGGCTTTTCACGTCAGTCTGCTGCTCCTCAAAGTCTTGCTCCTACTCGGCATAGCCGCGACAGGTGAGACGTCGCAGTGTGAACCTCACTAGTCATTCACAACAATTTGATCCAGTGATAAGCTTCGGCACTGAAAGGCAGTGTATCTTCGTCAGAACTAGGCAATGTAAATCATGGGTATTTGCTTAGCTAGGACAACATGCTTGCTTTACATGGGCTAATTCTCGGCGCGTTTAGCTAATAGTTATCATTTTTTTGGCCAAGGACGAATGGCATTGTTCGTCGCCTTTATGTCGCCGTTGATTGCATGATTCTAGTGGATGATTTCCGATTTTTAGTACTTGCCGTAGTTGCATGTTCTTCAATGCTGGATCCTTACGTTGGCTTAGGCTCATAGTTTGGTTTTGTGTGATCAGAAGTAGCCTCTCAAGGGACCAGAAAATTTACTATACAGAACAACTGCAAAGAGACTGTATGGCCAGGGATAACGAATAGTGAAACTTTCAACCGCAGTGGCTTTGAACTGAAACCGGGCCAATCTGCCGTCTACACTCCATCGGCGAATTGGTCCGGGCGGATCTGGGGCCGAACCGGCTGCAATTTCGATAAGAACGGCAACGGCGCGTGCCAAACTGGTGCGTGCGGCAATTCCTTGAGCTGCCTTGGGCCTGGGAGCCCGCCTTTTACGGTTGCCGAGTTCACCCTCGGAGATCCGGATTACTATGACGTTAGCCTCGTGAGCGGCTTCAATTTGCCCATAGTGATAAAGCCCGTGAATGCTAAGGTGAACTGCAGCGCCGCCGGGTGCGACGGAGATCTGAGATCGAATTGCCCCTCGGAGCTCACCGTCAAGTCCGGTGGGAAGGTGATTGCTTGCGACAGCGCATGCGACAGGTTCAACACGGATGAGTATTGCTGCAGGGGCGCTTTTGCTACTGCAGACTCTTGCCAGCCAAGTAACTATTCAAAGGCGTTCAAGTCTTTCTGCCCAGATGCTTATAGCTACGCGAAAGACGACCCGACGAGCCTCCAAACATGCTCTAGCCCGGAATACGTCCTGAGCTTCTGCTCGTCGAGGTAATTCTCGGCATCTATTCTCGTTTCCTTGTTTCGATATGATCGCCGGCGCTTCACCATCACCTATTGTGAGACTGCCATTTCCAGAGGCCTGAACCTCACAGCATCTGATATAATTCAAGTCCTACAACATAAGTTAGTGTAAACCTTTCAGAAAAATGAAATGTTTATTGATAAATGCTAGCTTATCATAAGGGCTCTTGAATACAGGAATGGAACGGTATGCTCTGTTCATGACGGTACATTGAAGTGCAGTGGATCGACTGATTCGAGGGCACTCTTCCACGGATGGTGGTTTCTGGCGATCGTGCTGCCCATGATCGTCGGCACCCATCAGTTTTTGGGGTTCATTATGTGAATCGACTTTTTGAATCTGTATATTGACGCGATCGCGATGATTCGCTGACTATAATTTGGTGGTTTTTCTGATTTCCGAACAACGTGTGTGATTTTAAACAGTGCCGAGATCGATAACGAGAGAACGTTTGATGTTCACATGTATAGTGAGAGCTGTATGCACAAAGAAGTACAAGAACATGTAAATGAAAGGAAAGAAGTGCGTGTACATACAGTGATCCTTTATTATTTATTGATTTAAGGGAGGCTTTTATTTAAACATGTTCTTTTCTAAGTTAAGTTGCATGCCTTCACCCTAGCTCTTTTAGAATGAGAATTTCCAACCATACTTCGCCTTTTTCTTTTTCTTTTTTCCAGTTTACAGTCATAAATTGAAATTGGTTTACTCTGTATTCGCTTGAAAATTGTTTTCACTATGAGTTGATAACCTATGTTTATTGTTGTTTTCGTTTTAGACAGAAGATAAAAACAGAATCAAAATTAGAGTTTTGGGAACTCCAACACGAGAAGAGAATGTCATCTAATCAAATCTTAACGACCCCATGCAAGATTGTTTCGGGCCGAGATTACTTAGGCTAAAAATACAAGGACTTAACCGATTTATGCATTTTGCATGGTTGTTTTATGGACTTCCAAGTAATCAGATCTCTCTACGTGTGCCCCTAAAAAATATAAAATATAAAAAAAAGGGTATCTGTTTCATGCTACTTTCACAAGAATATCCACTTGATCGTAATCATGATAATCAGAGCACCGCCGATTTTTAGGGTTTCTTCCGCAAGTCAATTTTGCATCTGGACATCTGCCTTGCTCAATTTTTGCTTATTTCTGTTTCTGGTTTCAGAACTTCTCGTGCGTTCTAGACAGCACCAAGAATGAAACAGAACTTCCAGGTTCATTCCAGTGTTTACGGAGTCCTAGTGATTTCTGGGCACAAAGTGTATCAGCAAATAGCAAGTATTATAAGGACAAAAAAGCAAAAATGCATGTATACACGATGAACTGACCGAATGGTGAGCCATAACGCTTTATTATTATTATTATTTCTTTTTATTTTGTGTTTTTTGTAGAAGAGAGAAGAAAAGGTCCTAACAATCAGATAAGTTCCTAAAATACTTTATGTACATGAATTAAGAATAAATAGCAGGGAAAGTTCACCACTTATAGCTGATTGCCGCCTCTCAGCTTGCCTTGCGATCTTTCTTGTTGTCAATTGTCATTCCTCCGCTGGGCGACCCGGACTCTTCATTTTGGTAAGGCAAAACCACGACAGGTGCAGCTGGTATCATTTCCCAACGCTCCTTTAGGAAGCTCATGAACCTCTTAACCATTTCTTTCCGGAAGTCCAGTTCCCGTGTGAAGAGGTCGAACAGAAGAAAACTTAAGATATATTTGAACGAGAAAAGAAGCATGATTGTTGCCGAAGATAACAGAACCAGGGCAACCTCTGTTGTTATCTGTAAAGAGGACAGAATTAGATATGTGCTTTTCGGACACAAATTTTGGGAAATGGTTCATGCATGTATACTCATGAGAGAGAGAGAGAGAGAGAGAGACGGTCAAGCATCAAATGTAGATATATCGAGAGACTAATGTCATATAGAGAACCAGAAAGGCAATAAGCAAAATACTACACAAAGCATTTCTTTCCCGAGATCTCGATATAATTCTTTATTTATTTATATATCTTGGTATGGCACTGCCCCATATGTTAACTAGGTAGAAGGTAGAGCGTTAGAGAAGTCATTGGCCACACATATACTATACTTTTGCTACCCAAGAGTTGAAGACTAAGTTATACCGAGAAACCAGCAAAATATCAATCCCACAGAAAGAATGTGATCATACAAAAATTGAAAGTAATGACAGAAGCATGGTTGTCAATCCATTGTGGCTCGAGACACAACCTTTATATAACAGTAGATGAGATAAAACCAGGCCAGTCAAGTGTTACCGATGGGGACAGCAGCAGTCATCTAAGTTGCGGGCAGGATAGTATTAAGTCCTGACGTTATTATCTTAGATAACTAATGATGGAAACCTGCGGCCATGTTGCAGATGGAAAAGCACAATTAAAGATTCAAGAATACATGTTGATAAAAGATTTAGAATTATGAAATTCATCTTTGCCTTACAGGATTGATCCCATATATTATTGGGAGTTTAGTATAAGTAATGGAGGGTCATACTCAACTGTGGACTATCCTGAGAGTTCATACATATGTGAATTTGGTGAAGACAAGATATTGTGTGCCATAAAGCTAGAGCTTCTCAAGTTAATTGGTCCAGGATTTTCCTAAAAATATGACCTGGAAACTAGAAGTT
This sequence comes from Eucalyptus pauciflora, assembly GCA_007663325.1. NCBI lineage: Eukaryota > Viridiplantae > Streptophyta > Magnoliopsida > Myrtales > Myrtaceae > Eucalyptus > Eucalyptus pauciflora. The sequence continues at coordinate 253,625 of VMYD01000385.1, forward strand.
GCCATAACTTTAGCATAAGTTACCGGGACACCTCCTGAGTATTAGCCAAATTATAGCGACAACCCTGTGTTTATAGAAACTAGACAAACACCTCTTATCAGTGAAGAATTTAAAATTATAGAATTTTCTTTACTTTTCGTTTACGCCTTTTATTAATCCAACTGAAAAGTGCTGATATGGATGCAATGAGTCTTTGTACAAAAAACCATAACAACTCAGAGCATCTTGCCCATAGGATAGACCGCTTGCCCAAAAAGAAATAGAACCTAACATGTGTCTTATGCAAAAACCAGAGCAAAGCACCTGCATAGGGGGTTGAGTCTATTTCATTTTAAGCAAGTTTTCAAGCCAACAACATGATACCACATGCTATTATGAGCTGTATAACAGAATAGATTACATCACAATTTCAGTTTACTTGGATGAAAAGACAGACAAATTTATTAATTTTTTTCTTGGTCTAATAAGAGGTTTCAACTTAGTTATTAAAATGCAATGGTTTCAATCTAGTTAAAACAAACTCAGAATGTGCAACGGTAACTTTAATATGAAATATGCAATTTCTACTAACTGATCAAGTAGACAATACGTTAACGGAACTAAATCTGCTAACCTGAATAGATAAAACAAGGTTTTTTCGCGTAAATTGAATGATTTTGAAAACATTTTTCTAGAAATAATTATAGGTGTCACTTGAAATAATTAGTCAATGAAAAATATTTTCATTATCAATAATAATTTATATCTAAATATTTTCATTGACGATGAAAATATTCTTTATTAATTCATTTTTATAAGCGATACAAGTGATCGCTTTTAGGAAAAAAATTTCTAAATCATTTATTTTCCACGAAACAATCGCACCCCAATAACTTTTCCCAAGAAAATGTGTTGACAAGGACTCACTCTCTTCCAGTTTTAGACCTTCACTCCCCCTCTAGTAAGGTAGAAACTATAATACCAAATGCACCCAAGAAATGACAGGAACTAATTGTTTTCGCGTGTTCACTTTTTTTCCTTAAGGTGGAACTATATACAGTAATATGCACTTTAATGTGATAGGGAAAAAATGCATCACATTACATACTATATCAGAAGAAAAGTTACTAAATGGACTCACAAAAATTACCAGACACAAACGAGATTTACGTATAATGGCACAGACATAACATTACAATGAAGATGCAAGTGAAAAGGCCCAAATGAAATGAGAAGAGTTCTTTGAAAATGAAGAAAGATCTCGAGTACCATTAGAGAGGACATTGTACATGATAGAATGCAATGGAACAAAATGATCTATTGGCAGCTGTTGTTGTTTTTCTTGTAGAAGCCAAAAAAAGGATATTCAGGAATAAGACAAAATGCTTCAAAAAAAGAACATCTATTAGTCAGTCATGTCAATGTACCTGAGGATGACCAGCAAGCACAATTGTTCGTACTTTTAGAAGTAAAATATTCACATTCTGGAGATAGTTCTCAACATCACGCATGGCATCTTTCACAGCTATGATTTTTTGAATGGTATTCGAAGGTGGCTGATCACGAATTGTAACTGATCCAAAAGATCTTCCAAGGCGGCCCTGCTCCTTTAACCCTTTTAATGTCAGCATACCAGCTGCAAGAATAATTAATGCCGATGGAAATACATATGGCCATAAATTCCTGCAATGCATTACATCACGTTGCCAATGAGTGCTGAAAGTTAAAGACTACTTGAAAAATCATCAAAAACAAAGGAATGCTAAAAGTAAAAGACTACTGGACTAATCATAAAACCAAGTGTCATCTTCTAATCTCCAAGATACAGAAGGCAAATTTTAAACTTTTGATTTTTTTGGCATCACAAGCTGCATGTCCTAGGTGACATATGAAGGATGTTTACAACAATTTTGTCCACCTTACGAGTTGAAAGTAGGCATAAATGATTTAAGAATCAGTTCAAAGTACTAAATTCAGCAAAAAAACAATCTGTCGATATGAAACATATTAATCCCAACTTAAATTATAGTTTCAAACCATCTAATTGCAATGCATGTTTTGTTCTCTAAATCAAGTATCAACTTCGGAATGGTTGGAAGAAAACTTTGAAGGTTTCTCTCCATGACTAGGACTAGAGGATGATGACAATGACCGCATGTCAAAAGCCTACCTGAAAATCAAGGTATATGCACATGCAAGAAATGAGACTGTGAGGTGAGGCTCCTCCCAGCGTCTGAGCCTTTCAAAACTTCTGATAGCCATTGTCAAAGGAAATATAACTTCCTGCAATATCAAAAGACTTTAACTGAAACAACAATAGTTTGAAGATCTTCAAATACCACAACAAGAAGCATCAAGTTAGCTTTTGTTGATCAATAAAAGGGAATCCCGTCAGCACCAAGAAAAAGAGAACGAAAAAAGATAAAAGAAAAGAAAAACACAAGCAGCTTGCCCTATATACAAAAATAATTGACAGGCAATTGCAACCAACAAGTGAGATCATTTTCATCAAGTCTCCTTTGATGATTGCCATAAGTGCAATGACTGTGGAAAAGGAGTAAATGGTTTGCGAAGCCAATTGAAATAGGACAAAATGGACACCACTTATTTACATGTTACCTTGACACGGAAGGTGGCAACAAGAGTCTCTAAAGGCACCTACTCAAGGCTTGAGAGACAACCAGGTCACACATTATCAATATACTAGTGATGCCAAAGTCTGCATTTGCCACTTAGTTCTTTCGAGCAAGTAAAATGCACTAAGTGCCATTGACACCAAGATTTACTTGCATTCTCATGTCCAGCACACTGGGCACCTAACCTTACTACATGTCTTGTTTTTATGATTTGGAGCTTAATTATGTTTATTGCTTCCTCTCTGCCCTTTTCAATATTAATCTTGATGGTTCAGTGGAGACAAACTTCTTTGAAGTCTCCTTCTGTTGGGCTGCTTCTTGGTATAGACTTCTGCGTATCTTAGAAAATGAAATTTTATTTTGATTGATTGGTGTAGCATGAGGCATCTAAGGGAATTCACAAAGCATTTACTTCTTCACTCTGATATTGTTCAGTAATTCTGGCATTTCATTGCCAACAGTTGTTTCAGTGCTGCAACTCTTCTTACTCTTGCTCTCACCTATTTAAAAAGCTCAGCCTGTTGGCTCCACTTTGTCTCATGTGGTGCACTGGGAATAAGAACAATTTGAAGAATTTGAATCTTCTTCTCTTTTCATTAGGTATCCAAACCTGGGGCTCGCTTGATCTCAAGTGTTGCAATCAAATTGCCCCACCACATGAATTGGTTAAGGCTAAGGGCACAAAGATTACTATGAGTGGAGACCTAAGAACTTGACCGTTTAGCCAATCTGCTCAGGGTTAGGATCTCAGTCTTCACACAATTGTATTTTGTTGATTTTCACTTCTTGTTCTGATCTTACAATGAATATGTGTGGTCTTCTCAGTTTTTTTTTTTTTTTTTTCCCAACCTGTTCTTGTGTCGAATTCTCAATAAAAATCTACTTACAAAGATCACAGTTTTAAATCCTGTGGTAAACAATTCATGTTGGCACTCAACTCAAACAGTGAAAAAGATCACAAAATATAAAAAGTAACTGCTATTCATCCAAACTCCCTTTTTCGAACTTTTATCATTTTGAGCTATCCCTCCTGAAAAGTTGTATCACCAAGCCTCTTTCTTCCTGATCCATTTTGATCTAAGGTTCAAAGATAAAAGGAACGGTGTCACGGGACATACGTGTGGGGATTTTTCTTTTGGCCAGAACATTCGTTTATATTCACTACCTTAGCTATGTTCCATCTATCTTGTGCAATGCCGTGGCTTCCTACTCTATGATTTGCAGTCATGTTGTTCATCCTTTCCAAAACAGTTATAATAGTTGGCCACTAACCCGGAACCCATTTCTTTTAAGGTACAAAAAAGGTTCTCATTTTCCTAGTACTTTAAAAGGCTACACACAGATTGTAAATCTCTTAATCAGTTCATGAATGAAAACTCATTTCCTGTTAAAATGTGAAGTTGGTAACTTCTAACTTAATTGCACTATCGTTTGTTCTTTTTTTCTTGTAATCATGCGTTTATCACTAGAGAACATTGACATGATTAGACATCAGGAAATCTTGTTTGAAGTGGTTCCCTATAGTTTTTACCTTTTATTCAGAAAAACCAAAACTTTAGTTGATCTATCTTGAAGTGATGCATTAATTGCTTTTAACACAAAGTGACAATCTTTTTAGTTGTCTTTCCATGGTTTGATATTCCCTCCAATTTCCTTCCCTCCCTCCATTCCCTTTCATCCTCCAAACAAACAAACAAACAAACAAAAAAAATCCGAAGTACGAACTAAGTAATTATAGTTGACCAAGAGACATAAGAAAGGAAAGGACAAAAGAAAATCCTACCTTGAAAAGGTCTATGTTATTGGGGATTCCCTTCAGCATTGCAGCATCTATTGTCGCTTGTGTCTTTTCAACCATCTCGCCTTTCTTTCTGCATACAGTTGCTGCTTTTTCTACCAGGCTTGCATCAGCCACAACAAGATCTTTACTTAATACAAGACCTTGTTTTGTTGATGCATTCCTCCAAAAAGTGGCAGAAGAGCTGGAAACCCAAGATGGAGATCTCATCCATTTTCTCAAGTATATGCTTCCATCTATGTCATAAATATGACTGGTATTTTCTGATATTTCATCAGAAGGCAATGATTCTTGATCTGATGGAGCACCTGCTTCTGTATACCTTGTAACTAGCTGTCCACCCCAAAATTTCAAAGCCAGAGCTTGGCAAACAACACTACCATAGGGTGAACTTTGTAGGTACGAAAACTGAACAAGTTTAAGGGGATTATCCAACAACCTACGCATAAATTGAAGAGCCTGAAGTCTAGCTATGCTATTAATGGCGCTCATGATTGCTCGTTCCTTTCCTTTATGGGCTCCATATACATGAGAGATAGATTGATCATTGTCTTCAGGACCATACTCACGGATGAACTTGTGCAAAGCTATAACTTCACATATGAAAGCATGCCAGACATCTCTTCTCATCTCGCCTCCCAAATCAACAAATTCCAAAACCCATGTCTCTGACCTGCACGCAGTTGCATAGAAATTTTATGACTATGTACATTGCTGTTTTGAGCGGAATTTACAGACAAAGCAAAAGAACAATCAATGAGGATCAATGCAGATAAACCGACAGAACACATTCAAGCCTTGCAATGAAACCACTCCTGCTTTGAGAAATTTCAGTTGCATTATATGGACAATTTTTATACATAATATGGGTGTACTCCATGTGCTGATAAAGTTCTGTTCCTACGATAGCTACACTTGCAAGTGAATATGTTTTATAAGAGAGATGAACTAAACTCACTCAGAATGTCAGTCAAGTTCTACTTGCCAACCTGTGTGCTTTAAAACTCGCAGTTAACCCATCAGTGGTCGCAAGTCATTGTTGACTAATCCTTAGGGCTTATTTGAAAATCTCCAGAAGCGAGGAACAATGAATTGTAAATTTCAGCTCTTAAATGAAGCTTGTAAGCTCATTTTCCTGTTGCTCCTTGAAGATTTGACAGTCCGACCCTTCAGATTCCATCCCTTATCATTTAGGTTTTAGCTGTCTGTAACCATTTTTTGTTTTAGGCAATCACCTATTATATTTTAAATGAAACGTGAAAGTAATCAGTTTTCCTATTTACATTGTGACCAAATTGGACAAGACAAAACCTCTCCTTGACAATATATAGTTGGTATTTCGTTTAACAAGAAATCTGATTGGAAAACATAGAAGAACAACATACAGTTTAGCTTTGAAATTTTTTTATAAAAAACAAACATTTTTTTTAAAACCATTCAGATTTTGGAAGATTTTTGATAGAGGTTTAAAGGTTTGTTTAGCTTTGACAATCTAGTTAAGAAAGCAGTTTAGAAATAGAGGTGGGTGATATGCAATGGTGGAAACAACACAGTTGACAAGTAGAATGTAGGCTATACCACTAGCTGCTTGAGTTTAATTTTCTCACTATTAATGGAAGATTTCATCGTTTTGCAATAGATCTACAGCAGCAACATGATCAGCAAGGGCTTGTGAGATAATCTTGCAACATGTCCACTTATTGTACCCTCAGATGCTCTACAGCAAGTCTAGAGGAGAGATAAATCCCAGAGCAAAAAGACCACTCGTGTATAATTGAGACTAACTCATTAATCTACAGCATATAATTTATCTTGCTTTCTGTCTCATTAGAACAGCTTCAATAATCTACGCCCTGAGAGTGGTATTTCTAGATTTACCTCGAATGGTCGAACTTGGGAAGTAAAACAAATGAGTATACTATAATAAATGCAATACATCATTCCAGAATAATCATCAGATAAACGCATGGGAAATCCATCTGAATATGACCAATAGCACCAAAAGTATGCTTCAACAAGAATTTAATGTGCCAATTTGACCTACTCAAAGATAAAGTTCTATATGCTACCCTATACCATCTTTCCTAAGTGTACAGATCATGGCGTCAAATATCTGCACTATTTTTGTATTAACAATTACATTCAGCTAAACCAGACATGCTGATTCCTTCATTACTCCATCATAGTGAACTGTGTTTGAAGAGGTTAGCAGGTTTAAAAAAAATGCAAAAGACTGCTGTTTCTGTAAACATGGACCATCTTCATCCATATACATGAATTTCTCTGAACAGTCGATCTTCAACTACTATCCCATAAGCAACTGAAGAACAAGTAAAATAGAAAATACACAACTGAGACTGACAACAGAAGCTTACTCACTGAGGACCACAAGAAATAGAGATAGCAGAGTCAAAAAGAAGAGATCCCAAAGGTCCAACTTTTGCTCTTTCCACACCTGCTCCAGGTATTGTAAGATCCAGCCTTGCTGAATCTTTGCGTCCCATTAAACCAACTGCCTACAGTACAGGGGCCAATGAATTGAAATGTTATAAGCAAGAATTTCTCATACAAAATTAACATCAGAATTTGTGAAGCTCTCATTTTGTTAATGAAGATGTATTGTACAATTTCCTCTCAGTGGGACCAACAGCTTTGGCAAATATAATTGGGACAATTCATCATGTACTCCTTAGGGTCCTTTCTATGAGTTGAAAAGGTCCATGAACATCTAGAAGATCTGGTATTAGATGGAGAGGACTTCTAACCTAGTTTCAAGCTGAAGTCCAGAGGAACAACAATTCAGCGATGGAAATTACAAACTTCATTTCCATCTTTATATTCTCTCTCTTAAATTCTATTTCTAATGCCTTTGTCATTTCTTTGGTACATTATCACAGCTCTTTTTTTTTTTTTTAATTGCCAACATTGCTTTTGCACATGCACATGGTGTATACAGCCCCTCTGTGATTCTCAACATCTTTGTTGTATGTAAACTATGTGGAGTTTCCTTGCATTTCTCCGATTTTTACCATTAACGAAAGTGCGCTACTTTTCAAAACTGTTTCATTACTTCATCTGGTTCATTACTCTTAATATGCAAGTGAATCATAATACTTTGGGACATTATGATTCACCCTGTTCTTCAAAGGAAGGAAAACAGTAAACCAAACAAACCAGAAATGTAGCATGACCTTATGAACCATCACTAATGCATGACACCCCAGTATATTATTACCTCGAAATAGATTGCTTTATCTGTCAAGATAACATTTCCTGGCCATCCCATATTATTGTCCCATTTAAGCACAGGCCTTTTCCTGCTAGAGCCAATACATAAGATCTGCTCCAGAGAGATCTTGGTACCTTCTCGAGCCTGATAAGATTTTCGCCCTTCATGTACCCTTCATTGCAACAGTACAAATTCCATTTATCATCTGCTAAGGGATAGTTGGGGCCATTGAAAAAGCTAGCAACATGCATTTGCATACATGGGAGTCAATTTAACTGGAGGGAAAATGTCTCAAAATAAACTATATGCAATAAGTAGTAATGCTCTTGTAATAGAGTCAGAATAGCTCAACACCAAAGTTCTAAAATTTAGCAAGGGTTCTAAACAGTTTTTTCTTATTTAATATATTTCTTCACTAAAAGATTTCGCACATTTAGCTGTAAGCCTTTAACTTTAATGGGAAAGGGCATCACATACTGGAAGGCTAAAGATGCAAAATTATATACCATGTGACAAACATGTAAAAACCAAATAATTCAATACTTAATTTGAAAGAAACATTTTCAACATCACAGCAAAATAATACAATTTCCTGGTAACTTTAATCCTAATGATAGAAAATCCTACAAAGGTGATCGTATTTTCTACAAGCATAATCTGAGATTAAATCCTAAGCAATACTTACTTGAGAAGTTCGTCTACGTAAGTTAACCATGAGCTCAAGGAGATGCCATTATCATCAGCAAGTGCCTTAAATAGATTATGCACTGTCGATGAATCAGCCACTCCATGGACAGCAGGAGCAATTCGGGTAAAAGCCTCTTCGCCTACAAGCTTACTCTAGAAAAACAAGGCAAAGCAAGTCTTAGCTTTAAGCGAATCTTAGTCTGAATTATTTGACCACCACTTTACACATCAGCAAAAGCAACTCCATTAAACTATTTATGCCTTTAACAGTACAAAGAAGCATTATCAACAGAGTAAAATTCCACACACAATAAATGATAAAAAAGCAACGCAACAACAGAAGAGGAAGCAAACTGTAGGATCTAATAAGACATTTGGACTATAGTTATATGAGGCAGATCTAAAGGTAGATCCAAAATGTCAACTTCCAATTAACGTTGCCTTCTCAACATGGATAAATAGAATCAAATATAATTTAAGATTCATCGGGGAGTCTGGGCTGGAGTTGTCTGTGTAAGGGCAGCGGTGAATTAGTACACTTCATATGTCGGACATAACAATGTTTGGAATTCAGTTTTAAACACATGCATGAACTTTATGAATTGGAAGCTTGACCAAGGACATTTAAACTTCCATTTATTTGCCCATCACTAAGTTGTGAGGCCAAATGCACATAGGTCTTATGCCAGTCAGCAATTTAGATTTTATTGGACCAACAATAAGTAAATAATCAAGTTCATGCAATCTAATGTGGTAGAGATGACACAATCTAGTGCCTCTACACGGATTGATCTGCTTCATTGCAATCACATTTAGTTTCTTCAAAGCCATTTCACAGAGGCTTCTATGAAAATTTGGTGAGTTAGGCCTAGAAACAATCAACAAAATTGAGATTATTAACCTCGACAACTTAATGTTACTTGTCCATGAAACCTTTTTGTCAGTAATTAGAGACAAAAATATAACTGCTTCCTCAAATAGACTGAAGAAAACGCTAAATATTATGATGGTTTAAAGACATAAATATGCTAAATGTCTTCTACACAATTGTCAATAAGGTAGTAGACAGGCCCCCAATTAATCAGACTTTTGAGCTTTAACAACATTTAACACGAGAAAGGTTTCCTTCTTTGAAGCCCTAAGTTTACGTATCTTCAACATTTGCTAGTCAGGATGAAATAACAAGACTAAAGCCACGTTAAATTACACTTTTGTCAGTATTATGCTGAAAAGAACCTGAAAGGAAGCTCTCTCCACAGCATCCTGGTTGGCATCTCCACAGTAGGGATTCCCCCAGGCTAGCATCGTTATGAAGATTAGCTTCTGGAATGCAGGTTCCTGGAAACAAGTAATAAAAGCATCCAGAGATCACACCGTGCCAAAAGATAAGCTATCCATTTAGTCATTTCCCAGCCTAACAAATAACCTTGATGATGAAAATGAGAACAAGAATACTCTAAGAGAGAGGTTAAGAAAATAGATCTTTCCTCTGTCCCTGTAGCACATACAACAGGTCCGCAGTAATTCCTATAGATATTATTCCACCACCATAACTATCAAAAGCAGCATCCAAAACAACATCAACAGCAGGGATAAAACCTTGCCCATCAGCATGAAACAGGAGGCTGATGTGAAAGATTCAGACATATTAGCCTTGTGGATGGTCCACAATTGGAAAAGACGACCATGATATGACTACCACAGCAGAACTACAAGACCAATTAGTGGCCCTATGCACCGTTCCAGACAGATCCAGGATTTGAAGATATACTTCTTGCCTTCTTTAGTGATGATGGTGGCCTAGGTGTTGTGCATCATTTCATCAAACCATCTCATAGAGTTGCTTAAAATAGGAAAAGCATAATTGCTTTTACTTGATTTTAAAGAGGACACTTCAAAAAATCATCAAACTTCACCATAGGATGATGTCAACGAAATCTGAAAATCAAAGGGTCTAGTAGCCACCCTTCAGGACCTTGACATTCTTCATGTGCAAATTTATTAGGCATCCTTGTAATTAATATCGAGCACAGAGTATTACATGGTCTACATGATCATGGATAGAGAAAAAAATATAATTTTCATAAACCCATGTTAAGCTTACAAACCTTAAGGCAAGGATGAAAATGGGAATCATCCCTTGACAAGAATCTGAAGCAGCAGTACTCCACCAAGTTCCTCGCATCGTTATAGACAGACTCAGGGACCAGGGCTTTGAATATCTTTTGCATTTTCTGACCAGTCAATCCATTCATCCTGCATATCTTAACTTCACAAAGTCAAACATATTTCCTTCATTAGTCTGACAAATACAAAACATAAAAGAAAAATTCAAACAGACACGGAAAGGCAACTCAGTCAACCCCTTCATCCTGCATTAAAAAGGTACGTACATGCCTTATGGATAAGTTAAAATACAAATGCAAATGAAGCACGCCATGGATGATTAAAAAAGAAAAATAAGAAGCGAACTGTCTCTTTCGAGAACGACTAAACTCCGACCGTCGTCAATCGATGCGCTCACCTGCTGAATTGCTCTATCGCCAAAACAGCCTCCCAGGACAGCACCCCGTTCGGCATCCTCCGCTCCACCGTCCGCTCGCCTTCGAAGATCTCCCCCATGTCCCGAGCGATCGAGACATTCCCCGAATCAGGCCTTTTGCCTTGACCGCTCTTCACCAGCGGAGACGTCGCTTCTCTCAAAAAGCTCTGCGTCTTCGACAGCCACGAAGTCACCTGCTCCTGCACCGCACCTGCCAAGAGCAACAACAGCATCAACACCGGATTCCGCGGAATCTCACTAAATCCACAACGCGAACGAACATAACCGTCAGGTCATCGAGCTATCGACAATCCAGCAGCAGCATCCGTACACATCCACAGCAACAGCATCACTTACACCGAGCAACCAGAGAGAGAGAGAGAGCTCACTGGCGTCGATGTCGCTCAGCTTCCACCGAACAACTAGAGAGAGACAGAGAGAGAGAGAGAGCTCTTACCGGCGTCGATGTCGCTCAGCTTCCAATTGTCGCCGAGAGACTGGCGGACGAGCTTCAACCGGGGGGCCCGCCGGGAGCGGGCGGCCGGAGCGCCGCCGGAGAAGAGGGAGCCTCCGCGATACAGCGGCGCTGGCGCCGGCGACGGAGTAAGTCCAGGTTTCGGCGGGGCGAGCGAGAGCTTCGACTGCATCATCTTCTCTCTTCAGCAGCGACTCGCGATTCGCGCTTTCATCGTCGGCGAGAAAGAGAGAGAGAGAGAGAAGAGGCGTGCGGGATAAAGCGACTTCGCCTTTCATGGACGGTGCGTCCCTGTCCGGCGGGGGGCAAAATGGTCAAATGATAGTGATCTACCTCGTGCTTTGCGAGGCGAGTATTTTGGCCCGAAGCGAGCATTTGTTTATCATTTTTTTAAAATAATAATGACGTAAAGAGACGCTAATAACTGTATGAAAATATTAGACCAGATTGAATAAATTAAAAATTCAGAAATAAAATTACACCTTAGATTAAAGTTCAAGAACGGTGTCATTTTTATTTATTTATTTATATATTTGGTTTATATTAAAAAATGGACACATAGAAAGTGACTTCTCAGATGAGAGATAAAATAAATAATAAAAAAGACAAGATCCCACCAAAAAGCTCGAACCTTATCCACCTTAACACTAACGAACGCAAAAGTATCTTCCTGCATGATCGCCTCTCGAATGACCCCTAAAAATCAGATGTGACGATGTGAGTGGACAACAAAAGGCAAAATTTACCTATTTTTCTAAGTGATCAATATTTTTAAACTCATACAGTTGATCTAAAAGTACATTTCCCTCTAAGACAACGGTCAATGATTGGTGCCTTGCGTGGATGATGACAGACAAACGAAGTTAAAGTGACTTTGGTTATGTCAAAAGTAACACTACTTTATATCACCTACAGGAATTTAAAAATTACCAACGAGATGTTATCGTGTGGAGGTTTTGTCATTTCTCTCTCTTTTTCTCTTTATTGATTGAGGGGGTAAAATCGACATTTGGATGGTTCAGTGATGGCAACATTGGAATATATATAAAAAATTTACCCGCTTGTGTTGCTTTTCAAAAATGCTCAAAGCCAAAACAGGTGGGTATTACTAGGGGTGTGCATGGTCTGGGCGGGCGGTTCCCGACCTAGAACTGGGAACCACCCGCTAAGGACCGGTTCCGAAAAATTGGAACCGGGATCCACCCGTTTGTTGCATGGATTCACCCGGGAACCGGACCGCTGGTTCGGTCCGGTTCCCGGGTGGATCCATGGAACCGGAAACTGGACCGGTACCCACCGGTTCCGAAAAATTGGAACGGGAACTGGACCGGTTCCCTCAAGAACCGCCGGTTCCGAGCGGTTCCAGTCCGGTTCCGGGCGGTCCGGGCGGTTCCCGGGTATTTTGCACACCCCTAGGTATTACCCCAGTTTTAGGTTTTAAAAAGGCAGTTTGGGTCCAGAGTGAGCATAATTCCCTAAAAGACCTCAAATTTTAGATTTAGCGACAATTCTACCCTTAAATTTTTATATCCTAATTTTTTTTTTAATTTTCACTTTAGTCCCAAATCTACCATTGTTAATCATCCATGCAAAAGCTCTATTAGTTGTCTAACGTAGCATTTTCATGTTAGCAATGAATTTTTGTCATATGCTTATGTGGATTTTTCGTCACTGTTCATCGTGCTTATTTGCTTCATCTTATTTACTCCTTGCAACCTCCGTTAACAAAGGTGCTCGAGCACATAACCCAAATCATTCTTTTTGAGTGAAACATGCTCTATTTATTTTATGGAAAATGGATGACAATTTTCTAAAAATAATTGCTCGCGTCACTCGAAATGATTAATCAATAAAAATATTTTTATTACTAATTATAATCTATATTTAAATATTTTCGTGAATAATACATGTATTTTTCATCAATTCATTTTTATAGGTGATGCAAACAATCATTTTTTTTTAAAAAAAATTGTCAAATTATTTATTTTTCGCAAAAAAAAACAAACCTAACTTTTAAAAGACAAATTCTTGCTCCTCTTTTTCCTTCTCACTCAACAAGTAACCAAATATATTAGCACATTGAATGAACCCCACAGCACCTCCAGTTATTTATTATTATTATTTTTTTAGTCAGTCCTACACTAATCTTACTCTAACATTCACTCTCAGACTTTTGTCATGTCTCCTTGCATGGCGTGGGAGTCGAAACCCACTCTTGAAATGAAATCTTCCCCACCCCCAATCCCCCTGAGAATGTGGGGATTTGAACCCCCAACTAGTGACCAAGTCACTGCATTTGCATTGCTCCATAGTCCTTTTAATCTTGATATGGTGCTCTCTTTTTCTTTGAGAATGGTGCCACATCTTATTGTATCCAACTCCAAGTACGAATGGAACTTTTCTGGACAAGGCATAAAAAGCCATTGGCGTGATGTCATTTCTTGCTGTGCGGCTCCTTTTCCTGGGCCAATTTTGATTGTTAAAGCAAAGTTAGTGGGGACTGTGCTCTGCCCTGCTCTTTGATCTATGAAGTCTCTGGCATCTCTCCTTTAAGACAATCGGCTTTTGTTTAGACTTCTGTTGATGTCTGCCCGAGTTCGTGACGGTTTGTCTGTTAGCCCATGCAGCTGTGGAAGTGAATGAAATGGAGCAACCGCATCCGAAGAAGTCCGCTCCAAGGAAGATTAAGAGATGAGGATACTGGTTCTTTTCAGCTTTCTCAAGAGATTTTTAGCCTCTAAAGCCCCTCGGGAAATATTGAGGTATTTGGCAAGTATTTCAAAGTAACTTTCGGCCAAATTCTGGCCTTAAGAATGCTGAAAGCACAAAGCTGCTCCTACCTAGCATCTGAAGTAACATTTGCGGAATTGTGAAACTAAAATTAAAATAATTTTTTCCTTCCAAAATTATCCTCACTAATTCTTTCGTTTTCCAATTTTGCCCCTTCTATTACTATTCATCTTCTTGTTAAGATTCTTTAGTTGGCCAACGGTGAGGAACCAATTAGGCCAAATCTGGTTGGCAAAAGGTTGACTAGGGTTGTCACGCCCCGAACCTCAAGCACGTCCACATCCCTCGGTGGTCGATAGAATTTTGCGACGTTCCCAGGACTTGTCGCCGACCCTTTTCATTTTATTGCACATGCGGAAGCGAATTCACTAATCCCCTGACAACAACATAAATGGGATAGAAAAGCAGGACAACCAATTTCAAATCAAATACACTTTTATAAACACTTCAAGCTTATACAGAAGGTCTATGTCATAAAGAACTACTGAGCTACCTATGCTCCTGACCCTTCCGCTTCAAGCTCCGGGTTCTTCACACAAGGGACCTGAAAATGGTTATTCAATAACCAGTGAGATATAAATCTCAGCGAGTTCCACCCCTAAGCCCCGGTTAGTACACCAATTCAACCCAGGGTATCTATCCAGAATTACCCCACCACAAGCAATAACCAACAGCCAGCAACCAACAAACAATAGTCGATTCGCATACAACCTCACCTGGTATGCCATACCCTGCACGGTATCACTCAGCATGATACACACAAAGCACATGACCATTAGATGATGCGGTCCATCAATCACACACGAGTCGCATCATAAGCGATCTCACCTGGCCATTGCCACACCTTGCACATTATCGAATCATGTGGGCATACCATAAACAATGTGATTCACTCATGCATATAATTAATGCATATAACAATTTCACACATCAATGCATCAATTCAGATCGAGTCATCGATCAATCGACTCAGTCGATTCCATGTCAATCCGACCATTCCCCGGTCGTCTCCCTTATTCAGTCTCAAATCTTACTCACGGCTCCACGAGCACGGTCTACCAAATTTCTTGGCAACAATTTACGATCTAAATGACACAACCTATCTTTAGGTGGCAAATTACGGCCTCAAAGGCGCGACCTTTAATAGGTGGCAGGTTACGGCCTTATCAGGCGCGACCCTTATCGGGTGGCAATTTACGGCCTCAAAGGCGCGACCTTTAATAGGTGGCAAATTACGGCCCAGTGGGCGCGACCTTTAATAGGTGGCAGGTTACGGCCTTATCAGGCGCGACCCTTATCGGGTGGCAATTTACGGCCCTTCGGGCGCGACCTCTATCAGGTGGCAAATTACGGCCCAACGGGCGCGACCGATTCCAAATTCGGTGGCAGAACTCGGCCCCACTAACTTTAACAGCCCACAAATCCATTTTGGCGTTGTAAACCGACGCTCGGTATTTTTTTAATTAAAAAAAATACCTATATATCACAATCATCACACAATTACACAAATCATCACTCAATTCATGCGGATGCCCATACATTTACACATCCATTCACTTCATAAAATCAACACACATGAAACAAGGCAATTTTTCACTCTCGGGTGAACAGTGCTCGTGAACAGTACCGCATGAACAGTGCACGTGAACAGTGTCGAGTGAACAGTAAATTTCCAGAATTCAATAAATAATAAATTATATCCAGAAATTAACCAAAACATTAATTAAAGCAACACAATCAATCAATTAAAGCTAAACATGCTTAATTAATCACATAAGTCACATTAAGCAAATAAAGCAAGATTAAGCTAAATTAATCTAATCCATCCATCTAACCACATATCTTAGGGCTAATACAACTTAATTAAATCACATAAACTAGAATTAAATCTAACTAAACCAACCCTAAGCAAGTTTAGGCACTAATCGAATGATTAGGAGCTAAACTCACCCGTTAAGCGGGCCGGACACACCGACGCGGCGGCGGCGACGGTGGCTACGCACCGGGACCTCGACAACGACGATCCAAGACAATCCCAAGCTCAACACAGCAACCACAGCCTCTGTCTCCCTCTGAAATTCTGAAAAACAGCCCTGCCGGAGGAGAAAACAAGTTGAACGGCTTGGCCGGAGCTCCGGCGAGGGGGTGGCCGACAACCGGCAGCACCAGGAGGTCTTGGGGGTCTGGCTGGAGGTTGGGATGGGCGGAGGAACGGCTGGAATGGAAGAAAAATGGCCGAAAACTCGAAACAGTGCAGGCTGCAGGCGGACCGACGGACCGGCGACCGGCGGCTTGCGACGGCCGTACAGGACTAACGGCTGCTCCGTTCGGGACGAAATCAGATTCGTTGGAACGTTCTGTCTCTCCTGGTCACGGAGATAGGTGGCTTGTTCTGTGATTCAACGGGGAAGACCACTTTTGACTCGATTATTCATCGAAGGGTCAGCTGGAGCAGAAACTGGGAGAGAGGGAGAACGAGGGAGAGAGAGCTCCGTTCGAGAGAGGCCGAATGGGGGGAGAGAGAGAGTGATGGGAGGGCTGTCAAGACCCCATAAATGCTTGCTTCAAGTCCCCATGTATGACATCATCTTCTCTCTCTTCTCTTTTGCCCTTATCCACAAGCTCTAGGGGCATTTTGGTCATTTCACCTCGCACAAATAACAAATAGGACCTTGGGCTGAAATTGGTGGACGGGCCTAAGGATTGGGCTTGGCCATGAATAGGAGTGGGCTTGGGAATTTATTGGGCTTTGAAATGGTTAAGGCTTGGCCCATGGGCTTAGAAGATGAATAGTTGATTTAGGCCCAATGTGTTCATTTGATTTTCTTAGGCCCACCATGGTGGCTTTCCCACCTTGGGCCTACGCCCACACTAGCTTGGCCCGGCCCACGTCCTCACGGACTCACTTCCTCTGTCCGAAAATCCCTTTTTCAACTGCTCGGCTTAACTGGCGCTGTCGACTGTTTGAAGAAGCTTCATTCAAAGTCCGTCCCGGACATTCCCGATAATTCGAAGTCCAATCCTAAGTTCTCTTGCCCTTTCAATTTCGCCCTAATGCTATTTTGGTTGTAACTCAGACTGACGGGCGGCTCAGAGGATTCATGCGTAACCGACTCGTGCCAAACCACGTTCAAGACATCTCGACGCATGGACGTCCTTGACTGCATGAAATTACGGAGGATAGATTCTTATTTCAAAGTACACGATCACTAAGGATCGACATAGGGTCGTTCGCGGGCTCGATAACGATAAACGGAATCACCCGTCGTTCCATTATGTTCAGTCCGCAAATCAACTTCTAGTCGTCCTTTGAATCGGCCTGCCTATCTACAGGATCATCCTCATGCAAGTCTCATGGTCAAGTCGTTTTCCCAGGTCGAGTCCTTTAGCCATACGAGTTTTGTCCTCATTAGCCCTTCCCCTTAAGGTCAGTATCTCAGAAGTGATCAATTTCGAGTGAGATCAACCAACAATGCATTGACGAAATTCACATTCATCCATCCTTCAGAGGACTCGAATTTCAGGATGTCACAAGGGTTGCGCAATACAGGTGACCATCGCTAGAGGTTGCTCGACCTTCAACAACCGTCGCCAGAAGACACCCTGACCTCCAACGACTGTTGTCTAGGTCTCGCGACCTTCAATGACCCTTGCATAAGGTCGGGCGATCCTAGGCGGCAGTTGCCTAGGGTCACATGACCCTCGCAAGACCTAGGGGAGGATCGCCTTTGTTGCGTGTCGCCTCGATTGCGTGACCTCAGGTTACCCTCACATGGGGTCGCACGACTCTCGCCTAGGTCTCACGACCTCAGCTGATGCTCGCCAACGCTATCAGCCTATAGTTCTCTTCTTCTTGCGCATAGGGGTCTAGAAGATTCAGCCTCCATCGAAGGAAATCTGGCTCACTAGCCCTTCATCGGCTCTAGCAAAGGGTTTTGAGTTTTTTAATAAAAAAATATATAAATGAGTTTTTAAATAAAAATATAAAAAATATAGTCAAAGCCCATTGCAAAATATTTTTACCAAATACTACTTAAACACAAAATGACTTCACAAAGAGTTTTTACCAAACATAATTTATATTTCCTCAAAGAGCTTTAGCTTTCGGTATTTGCATTATAACCAAAGTCCATTTGCAAAGCTGAACCAATCGCAACGTTCTTTTAAGTAGATGTGCACATGAGAGTAGCCATACAAAGGACATGACAAGATTGAAGAGTTTCTACATTGAATGTCACGGAATCACTCTCTCTTTCTCTCTCTCTGCTTGTGTGCGTGATTAACAGTTTCTCATCGCCATAGTCAAGAATTGCGGAGGTGCTGTCGGGTTCACACGATGCGGGTCGAGCTCGTGCTTTGCGAGGCGACGATTTTGGCTTGGATCGAGCATTTGATCATCATAATTTAAGATATATATTTTTTATTTAATATGAAATGTACATCTAGAAAAACTTTTCAAACGAGAAATAAAATAAATAATAAAACTTCAACTTTATCTAGCGAACGCACAAAAGTATCTTCCTTCATGATTGCCTATAGAATGACAATTAAAAATCAGGTGTGGCAAGCAAGCTCCATAAAAAAAAAAAAAAAATTATAAATTTATTTATTGCGACACCACTATAGAAATTCTCTTTTCTATGTGACCAATACCTCTAAAATCTTGTTGATGATCTGAAAGTACATTTTCCTCCAAGACGGACGTCAATGATTCGCGTCTTGTGTGGACAACGGTAGGCAAACGAAGTTAAACTTCAGTTAAGTCAAAAGTGACATGACCTGTGAATTTTCAGGACTTTAAAAAATGCCAATGAGACACTGACTATCGAGGAGGTTTTTTCATCCCTCTCTTCATTGATCGAGAGGTAAAATCGAGATTTGGGTAGTTTTTTTTTTTTTTCAGGAGAAATTTGGGTGGTTTTGTGAGGGTAAACAAAAATTTGTTAACACCACTAGCTGTGGTGGCCGTGGTGGCTCCGCTGTATAAGGGCTTTATTGATCGTGAGGGGTTCGAAACCCAGTGGAGACGCTTTGTGTCTTAAGTGTAACGTCGGGACTGTATGGAGGTTCCCGAGTCATCAAAAAAAAAAAAAATTGTTAGCCCGCCCATGTTGCTTTTTGATAATTGCTCCAAGCCAAAACGGATGGGTATTAGCAGAGTTTTGGGCTTTAAAAAGGCAATTTTGGGTTACAGTGGGCCTAATTTCCTAAGAAACCTCAAGCAGATTCGGCTCCAATTTACCTTCAACTATTTTTATCTTAAAAAACCTCTCACTTTCACTTTAGTTCCAACTCCGCCTCTTTTAATCATCCACGCAGAATCTCCATTAGTCGTCTAACATGACATTTTATGTCAACAGTGAATTTATGTCATATGCATACATGGATTTTTCTTCATTGTTCATCGTGCTTATTTGCTTATTTGTATACAAATAATCATTTTTAAGAAAATATTTTTAAAATCATTCGTTTTCCACGAAACAAACGGAGCCTCACATTTGAAAGACGAATTCTCCCCTATTTTTTTCCCTCTCACTCAACTAGTAACAAAATATATTAGCAAGACATAATTATTAGATTGTAAATAATATTCGTGCACGGCGTATGACTATAATTAATAGACTAATTATATGATTTAGAGGAATGGGAAACAAAGCCAGAGATTCAAGTCCAGCTCCTATGCATAAAACAAACAGGACCTGAAAGTTCCCTGTCACTCACCTCATTGTTCATCAAGTTTCTCTCCTTTTGCTTTGATCAACAGGTAAAAAATTTCCTCTCTACCACCGGTAATTTCCTCTCTCTGAAATAGAGGCCTTCCTCGCCATGTTTGCACTAAGAGAGAGGCCGAATAGACCTGCCGGACGGTTCGAGTTGAATCACTTCACAATATACACGGTCTACAATTAGACTCGCAAGCAGACCCGAAAACGTTCGGGGTGTAGACTTCTGAATAGAATGTCTCCATTTACTAAGCCATGAATGTCACAAGCAATCAGAAAACTTTCAAAATGGGCAACTTCCATATGGTACACCGGCCTTTGTAAGTCCTTCACGCGAGTACCGGCGTGCTATTCATCTGCACATGAAAGGTTGTGAGAAGCTTCAGCACGTGCTTCTTCCAGTTTCATCACGAGTTCTCTCACAAACTCTGTATTCGTCCCGTGAGTAAAGCGCAGTATGTCAACTGCCTTGGTCAGTGATTTGATAGCATTTCCTGTGTCGCCAAGTAACCTGCAGCATGTTAAATAGCAAGCTTGAAACTGAGGGAAAAGCTGAGAACATTCCATAAAGGGTGGGGGCGAATTCTGAAGCCATTTTCATGCATGAAGTGACATTAAAATGACCAAGCAAGTCCTCCAAGCAGATTATGTATTTTTACTTCCACCAGAAACAACGGACGGATGAACAGTTACAAAATTCAAATGAGAGGATTCCAATGAAGTCACGTTTTCAACTTCAGAAGAGAGCAGGAGAGGGCTTACAACAAAGAAAATGTGGTAAACCTTGTTACAGCTAAAACAATTCTTGCCGTTGCAAGAACACAAGATTGTGTTAAGATTGCCTAATTTTTTGACGACACAAGCCACGGTTATAGTTAAAACAGTTCTTGTGGTTGCAAGAACACAATGATTGTGTTAAGAGTGCCTCATTTTCGGACAACACAAGCTATGGTTATACATTCATCCTGTAAAGCTGCTTTTCCATGTCCTAAAATTCCTCTCTATTTCAGGTGATGCTTTGTTAGCATTGCTCTTTGAAATGACATCACTAAAACAAATAACAAATTGGTGACTGAGCACACCAATAGATCTGCAACAGATCGCACATTGCTTGGTCTCAAATCTGTCATAAATGCATGTGGCATGAATTTATGTGAGCAACTTGTCACGTCATTGAAAAATCAATGACTGGTGAATTTCAACAGCCTAGCGTTAAAATATTAAATGTGGGGGAGGAAAATGGACGATAAAAATCCAGAAAGAAAAAAACACAGACCATTCAAGTTTTCCGCTGGTATAGTATTGTAACCCAAGCAAAGGATGGTACCCTGGATAGACTCCTGCAGCATGAAGTCAAAGTCAGGAGTTTCAGAGGGAAAATAACAAAAAACAAGAAAAATAATTTCAGCATTTCTTTTAGATCAAATAAAGACAACGAAAAATCTAGCAAAAATCTTTTGCAGACAATGAAGCATTATTAGTCACACAAACACCGGCACAACAACGGAGTGCCCCCTCATTATATGGATCAAATTCTGATTAAGTTTAGTTACCTTAAGCTCACTCCTGTATGTTTGCTCTGATGATTATTATTAATATTAGTACACATCAGGAGTGTCACTCCAGGCAGCACAAGTTGAACAAAAACCGCACATCCTTAACCACAATAGTGGGCAATGCTTGATATGGCTCCCATTAATGTTTTCAATGCTGATAATGACTAAAGAGCAAAAGAACAGTCCTCAGTCAATCAAATTCACTCATGGATCAAAGTTTAATGGTCTCAGTTGAAAATATTCCATCGCCTTTATTCAAAGGATCTATCAAAAATCTAGTATGACACTTTATCCACAAGCCACATGATATAACTTGTTGGTTTTGGCAGTTCCTCAGAGATTTTTCGAAGAAAAGCTAAAAGGAACCTAATTTCAAATAACCTGATTAACATTCTTAAATAGAGAGACGTGATCACTTACGATGAGCTTTTAGATTGAGGGGAAATGAAGATAGGTGGAAGCCACGCTTACAAACAAAAACTCTTGCCAACGGAAAAGAGGATTGCTCAGCAGAACTTGTTGTAGTGAAGCTCAATTGCTATTCTACTCGATTAACTCAAAGATGAATGGTTTCGCTATTTCTCATCCACTTATTTCTAACTTATATGTGAGCATCAATCAAGAATGACATGCAAACTTGACAAATATCTGTATCGTGAATCTATAATTTGTGAACCCTGAATTGCTCAAAAAATTCTGACAATTCCCATAAAATTAAAAATAAAAATGGCATACTTTCATAAACTGGAATAGTTAGCTTGCAGTACACCAGAGCTTCCTTCCAATCTTGCAGATCCATCAACATCTGCAGTTCACAAATGCTTTAAGTGTTAAGCAACTAACACAAGGACAAGTCAGATCACAATTTGGAACCATTTGAAGATTACAGACACATTCATTCTTCATGAAAGGATCAGATGACACCAAGCTACAATTCACAGAAGCTAGCACTCTACAGAGAAAACATAAGAACAAGGAGGGAAATGAACGCAGTCTATCTGATACAAATTCGTTTGCAGACCACTCTTGAGAAAAATGGAAACCGGGATCATTCAAAACTGTAGAAAGACATTTCCCACTACATGGAAATTTGAACACCACAAAATTTGACGAATCATATGTTTCTTAGTTTGCGGAAACTAATTCTCCCCACACACTTCTATAAAATGGCATATCTCCTAGTTTTTTAGGGTCAAGAGAATTCACTTCTGGTAGACGGACAGCACTAAAACAATATACCTTTCAAAAGTAAAACTGTTCACAACAACACGGCTGCAGATGCTTTTGAAATTCTATTAATGAGGGAGAGAAGCTACAATAGGATTAATGAGAAAGAAACTACCTTCAATATCTTTTCTCGGGTTTGCAACAAGATGATTGAAGAAGGATGATATAGTTTCCCTTGGAGATTCTCAATCATCTTATAGATGGAAACAGCTTCTTTATGTATTATAGCAAGTCAAGTTTAAACTTTTCTCAAATATGGAGCCAAATGGATGACTTGTTCTGAAATGGGAAAACTTAGAAAAAGGAAGTCATTCTAAGTGAAATTTTACACCATTGAAATGCAGTGAGAGAGATTCAGGTAATACAGACGATACATCAACATGCCACCAAAATTGGTTAGCAGTGGCTGTGAAGAAAGGATACGACTAGGGGATGTAGACGATGACGTCCTCTCTAACATCAATTTAATTTCACTAGCAATGCCTCTTGTCTCTTCTTTGTTTCTTACACGTCCACACTGTTGGCACACAAATCCTTGTTTCTCTGCATATGCAAGGAAAACCATGTGAAAAACTTCAGCTATTCAACAAAAGTGCCGATCTTGACCCACATACCAGAGTCATGGAGCAGGAAACCAGAGCATCTGTCATCTTCACATCTGTAGCCTTCCAAAATTGCACTTTCTTTGATATCATCAGGTTGCCCCTTAACAATTAATTTACATTTGTTAACCCAAACAGTGAAAAAAAATGCACATTCTCCAAAGTCAACAGAAAAGATGCAACATGAGCAATCACAATCAAACTCTTAATGTAGAAAGTTACCAATTTGGCACAGCGAGGGCATGCACAAGCAAAGTGGTATTGTTCTCTAAGAGACTTCAGTCTAGTCGTAGTGCTTCCAGCAGTTTCTATATAGCTTATCAAGACCTTGCAGAAAAATTATTTCTGGTCAGCATGATAGAATGAAGTATGAGCATGACATTGCTCGATGCCCCAAAGTATATCATACAGAGGTATAATCATCAAAGCAATCTTCTACACCATGATATGTTGGAGTAATGGGAAAGGAAAACACGAAATATATCTCAAAACAAACAGCCTCAAAATTCTGATTCATTATTATCCTACAACAAGAATAATGCGAACAGGCAATTTGACCAGATCTATGTGAATTAGTGCTACATAATCCACGATAAGCAATTAAATGCCTATATCGATACACTGACCGGAGCATTGCAGCTGGTTTGGTGTAGAGGTTTAGGTTCAGGGTCTTAAAGTCACCATCACTTAAAGTTAAGTGGTTGAAAGTTTCAGCACTCATTTTGCAGCTTCATCCAGCAACCTTTAGTTAGGCAATGATGATGAAAATAAGGTAAGTACCACAGCTAATTAACATCAATTGCTAGAAGGGTGGCTTCTCTTTAACCATCCATTGGAGAAGCATGATCCACTGACAAGAATCTGCTGATAAAACTCAATAGTGAAATGCACACTGAATACCTTTCACCTGGGAAAACATTTACAATTTCCTTTTTCCAACCTTAATTCTTCTGAAAGCTTATCATGGTGTCCAGCATTTGTTTCAGTTCCACAACATATTCAATAAAATTCTGCTGGATTGTACTATCAAATTTTGGACTCATAAAATGTCCAAAGCATAAAATTCTCTATTGTAAAAGGTCCAAGTTGAGATTCCACATCGAGGGTTTGCATCTACAAAACCATGAACCATGTTTGACGACTGATCAGAAGCAGTAAATTTTCCTGAATCAGATTTTTTTATATATTCCTAAATTAGATAAGATATAACTGAGTGCCAAGAATTCCCCATTAATCTATAAAAGATCACAGATTTCTGCAGCCTGACATCTAAAATTTCGTGCAGCATAATATAATTCAACATTAAATTATTGGGAGTTGGACAGATTAGAAGACGCATAAGCAATGGTCATCACCATGTTGGAATACTGGAAACGAAGTTTTCCGTCATTAATCCTGGATGTCATATTAAAGTTCTGCTGAAAATCCACTAGCTACCCTATCATTAAGTAGGAATTCCAGCAGTGAACTGAAAAATGATGAGTCAGTCTCCACTTCATTTCAAGAGAGTAGCAGGGGAACCAAGAAAAAAAAGCATAGACTACCTCCGAACCTTGCGGTATATGCTGTACAGCATGAACCACAGCCGTCCTTCCCTCGAATAGCAATACTGCATTTGGCAAACAGCTATACAAGCAAGTCAGCAGCAATATATTGGAATGGCAAGCATAGAAGATGTCAGACCAATGTGGCAGCTACCTGTGATTGATTATAGAGATGACAGGATAGAGTCCAGTTCCTAGCGGTCTCAGCTCACTGTCACAGATTGTATGTGCATTACATGAAAGCTGCATATTAGCTGGGTTTTTAGTGCATCGGCAGGTTAACCAACTTCAAAACTAAAATGATATTTTCAAATGTCACTGGTTACAATTGCTTTGATGCACATTGCAAGTATAGAGAAGGTAACAACAGTACGCCGGCTAGTCTACATGCTACATTAGACATAAAGACACAAGAAGCCTTATGTTTCCAAAATCATGGTTTGCCCACCGCTTTAAGGGACAAAAATATAAGATACAGAAAGCTCTCTAGAGAGCAGCACTCAAAGCAAAACTAGAGTACACTTTAGGCTCTTGGGAGAGGGATAACTGCTGTTTGAAAGGATTTGTATTTATGCTCTTAACAAACATCTATGCTTATGTGGCAAAGATAGTGGGCATGAAGTTTTTAAAAATGGACCTTGGAAAAGTTCTCTGCAACTTCTTTGATGTTGATCTCGGGCCACTGGAGTATTATATTAACGAGGTTAGCCATTTGGGCATATAGCACCAGCTGCTTCTCATCAATTTCCGACATGTCTTATCAGAGAAGGTTCAGTGAAAACAGTTAAGTGGATAATCAATAATGGGTAAAAACTATTGAACTATGACCAATGACTACACCAAAGAAGCCTAAAAAGGATACGAGACACCAATGCATCCACCAGACTATAATTGTCCATTGCAGTAGTCGAAATGATCTGCACAGAAGCAAACAAATCATTGATTAATGATGCGCTCGCCTGGATGCATGCCAGAAGTTATTCTGCATACTGTCCAAACAATTTTGCAAGCATTCTCTCTCCAGAGAAGAACATCATAAGAACTGGAAACTCAAACAGTTTACACCAGAATACAGTTGACATTGATGCTAGGCCCAATATTGCAAAGACACGAATCTTACCAGGTCCAAAAAGTGGTAATCCATAGCTTCTGTTTCAGTAAAGCGAGACATCCATTGGAAGTAGAAATAAATATTATCTCACCTCTCTCCCACTAAATATATTACTGTCATTAACAGCAGCAGCATCGACAGCAAACTATGGATGCTTGTCAACTTACAGGAAATTTTTAAATTAACAGACAAACATGTGCATCTATGCTGACTATGTCAGCAAAAACAAAACTGAAATTTTTTTGACTTCTAGTTAATTAAAGATAGAGGTTCAACTTAAGAAACCTTCAAATGTCTATAACATCTCTCTAACCATGAATGGATAATCTGCTCAGTAACAAATAGATAAACTAAAGTGAAGTGCAAAGGGTGATTGTATTAATCATATCCTCCTGATAATATGGTTCATGATCTCCATCAAAAATACATGAGATTGCATTTGTCCTTTGCAAATATTTGACTTCTCTAATTTTTCTAGTTAAAGTTTATAGAGAGAGGTGAATAAACTACCCAAGAGGTAGTACAACAGAATAAGAACAATCATTTTATCTACAGGAATGACACAAAAAACTTCCTCCAGAAGCATCTTCAAACGAAGATTGAGATTGAGGACACAAATTGCCAGCAAGACAGAAGTATAGCAAGTCAATAGCCAAGTCAAAAGCAAGCGAAAATCAACAAATTCAACGGGTGAAAAATGAAGTCTCATGAAATTTGAAACTACTAGGGAAGAACATAGGGAGAAAAGAACCTTCTCATCTTGCAGCTTTCTTCGTATGTAGAGCTTAAGCATCAAACGTATGGAAGGGGTGACAGATTTCCTCTTTTCTTTATCGAGCCTCGCTAGCGCCATGCATTCAAGTCGATGCATCTTCCACTCCGATTTCTGCACACATTAGTGAACAGCAACTCAACACAATCACCCACTACACTCAACTCAAACTCGGGACTCGCAAACCGATCACTACCCACTTCCCAGAAACTTCTCTCCCTGATTCTTTCTAGCTCCAAAGATCAAACCATCACTCACAAGTGAAGCACTGCATAGATGCATTTCACCATACCAGCAGGTGATTGCACCCAAAAAGATATCTACTTGAGCATAATGCTAACAAGAGACAATGTCCAGACAAAGGAACTCCACTGCAATCGCCAGCTCTGTGCTGCAATACCTGACAAGAGCTCCTGCAGTACCACACAGCCCAACAAGCCAAACACTTCCTAAGGCAAGTTGAGGCGAAACGGTGATCGCACCTTGGCTCTGCCCAGTCGGGCGTGAAGACTCGCAAACCGATCACTACCTACTTCCCAGAAACTTCTCTCCCTGATTCTTTCTAGCTCCAAAGATCGAACCATCACTCACAAGCTCTAAGCACCGCATAGATGCATCTCACCATACCATCACGCGATTGCCCCCCAAAAGAGATCTATTCGAGCATAATCCCAATGAGAGACAACGTCAGGACTGCATACCTGACAAGAGCTCCCGCAATACCACACCGCCTGACAAGCCGAGCACTTCCTAAGCCGAGCCGAGGTAGCGAAGCAGCCGTCGCACCTCGGCTCGGCCAAGTTGGGCGCGAAGACATACGGCTCTTGGCTGAGAATCACTTGCCCTGCATCATCGAACAACCGACATTAACCCCTCGGCAACCCAAAAAAAAAAAAAAAACTAGGCAGACAGACAGGACCAACGTTCGCTTGGCTAGAGAGAGAGAGAGAGAGAGAGAGAGAGACCTGGGTGGAAGTCTCTGGCGGCGAGGAGGCAGCGGCCTTTCTCCGGAAGGGAGGCGACGGTGAGGCACCGGTCGCGGAGGGCGGCCTTCAGGTCCTCCATGGACACGAGAGCTCCGGGATGGGCCGGCGGGATTCGGCGGGAAATTTAGTCGAGACGCGAAACGGATTTGTCGGAAGTAGGGGCGCACCTATGGAGCTCGAGCTTCAGTCATTCCATGGAAATGTTAGAGAGAGAGAGAGAGAGAGTGTGGTGTTTCGTGGGTTGCCTCGAAACTTCGACAGGGGTAGAAGGGGAGACCGTCGGACACGGGCGTGTCGCGGGGTCCCGGCCGTCCGAGGTTCTAGTGCGAATTAGGGATGAAAAAAACGTTCGGACCGGACTTGACCGGCCGATCTAGTCTAACTCTTAAGAGTCGGTCCAGTTCTCAATTCTTTAAAGTAGAACAGATATCCTGATGGCACCACTCTTGTGGTGGCCGCGTTAGCTTGGGCTTTCATCCCCCTCACGAAGGGGACGGGTTCAAATCCCAGCGTGGTCGCTAGTGGTATTAAGTGTGACGCCATGGTAGTGCGGCTATTGGCTGCAAGTTGGTTTGGCTCTTAATTCTGAGGGAAAGTTGGACGGGATCGGATGGGTTACATGTACTTTTTTTTTTATTATTTGTTAGAATAATTAGTCTCAATTGGACACTATAATATTTGAAGTATAGGATTTATCTCAAATTCTAAATTTGTCCTGGATCATGCTTTGATAATAAAAACATGTTTGATAACATGCAAAACAATTGTTGATTATATTCTTTTGTTTTTCGAAAAAAACAAACAAAAAGAAATCCGTTTGGAACAAAATCAACAATTAAATAAAAGTTTATTCTTGTTCCCTCCAATAACTCCATAATCAAGTGCCAGAAGTCACAAAAAAAATTAGAGAATTAGAGTTATACTAAATGATTTTTATTTTAGAATATAAATTTTGTATAGTTACTAAACAATTCGAAATATTCAGAAACTCCTCTGAAGAATAGAATAAAAAAAATTCCAACAAAAAATTGTTCCAAAAAATAAAATGGTCATCAAAACACCCTAAAAGATATCTGGATGTAAATAAAAAAAAAAGAATAGTGATTTATTTCATCGAATTAGATGAGAATCAAATCGAGCCGGACTGGTCCCCGATTCCCAATTTTTAAGAAGTGGTCCTCCCGATTGGATTCTCGATTGCAATGAAACTAATGGAATCGAAAAATCAGATCAGGAACCGATCACCCCCAATGCAAACCAACCTCGCCTCGAGTGAGCTCGCCGGGCCTAGCCATTGGGCCGACGGGCCATGAAAACGTTGGAGAACTCCAAAGGAAGCAGCATCATCAGTCGTTCCCATCCTTCAACATGCAGATCAATCTCCATTCGATGCAAAAGTCATTCCCTCCCAGAGCAGCAAGCAAAGCATAGGCCAACACGACGTCCTTCGCGCTCCCTTCCATGTCGAATCCGCTTGAACCCGAGAACGAGAAGAAGAAGAGGACGAACCCCATCGCCGTCTTCATGGCCTTCGGCACGAAAGGCGACGTCTTTCCCATCGCCGTAATCATCCCCCCGCCCTCCCCCTCCCCCTGTCATCTTGCGAAGCGCTTGAGTCGGTTCTTGATTTTTCGAATTTTGTTCATTGCGATGTCCAGGCGATCGCCGCTGCATTCGGCGGTGAAATGAAGGGCTACAGAGTGTTCTTCGTCACTCATTCCGCGCACCAGGTGACTTTTCTTTTATCTCTTATGCTTGTCAATTAGTTCTGGGCATGAATTTGTCGGAAAGTTCGAATTTTGTTGCTGTTTCTCGCAGAGCTTGAGTGCCCATTTGGCCAAAAGTGGCGTGACCCATGTGCCGATTTCGTCGCCGCCAGTTCTTGCCGTTCGGGAAGATAGCAGCCCCGCAGGTTTTGGTCACTTCGTTGTTAATGGATTCGAGAGAGAGAGAGAGAGAGAGAGAGAGAGAGAGAGAGAGATGGTTTATGTAATGAAAAGAAGATTCTGTGCTTGGTCACTTCTCTTAAGTTCTCCCATTGATTTATTTAGGATCGTCGGAACCGTCGTTTTCTATACAGAAGAGGAACGTTACCGATGCGCACAGACAAGAATGCTTGTCGGCAGTTGAGAGCATCTTCGGACCTGAAGAAGTCATCGTCGGGGACTTTATTTTGATCAACTTCTTTGCTCTGGTACTTGCGTTTTACATATGGAAGATGCATTTGTCTGGGCAAAAGCTGTTACTGTTGCTGTTGATACGGAACATGCTATTATAAGTTTCCAAAAGCAGCACTATGCTGAGCAAAAATACAACTTACATGTTGACTTTTGAAGATAACTTCTGTTTATTGCAGCATATTATGATCCCACTGTAAAGGGAAAAGAAAAAGGAAGAATGCCCGTCTTTTTACCTGCTTTAAGCTTTCTAGTTATTATAGAGCAATTACTGTAGTTAACTGGTGTAGCATTCTAGTCATCTATCATTCCTGAAAAGGGTGTAGATTATGGGAAGTGCTTATGTACCTGAAACTGAAAGAATTATTTTCCCTGACAATATAGGAGGGATGGAACCTTGCAGAACTTTTTCAGGTCCGCTGTGTGGTTGCTGCTCCATATGTCGTTCCTTATAGGTAATGGTGAAAAGTACAGTGATTATCCTCTATCTTGAACTTTTAGTCTCACTTTTATAGCTCTTTGCGGTTGTCGTTGCTGATGTTGCCATTTCCATATGATTTGTTTGAGTCAACCTTGTGCTTAATTCTTTCCCGACTCGTAAGAATTTTCAATCTCAACACAACTACTAAAGCTTTAAGGGGTTGTGTGAATGTGTCATTCAACTTTTAATAATGCAGGTAGTGTGTTTGCCTTTACATTTCTGTTTAAGAAAATTTCTTAAATATATAGCTTTATCTTTCTTTCTTCATGTTGTCTTGCTTCACAGTACCTATTACATCCACTGTAAAATTTAAAAGGCATCAACTTGGCTGCTATTGTCATGCTGCACTTTTGCAAAAAAAAAATTGCATATAGTATTTCTGGATGTCTGTTCATTGTTTGATATTATAAATACGTGTTCGACTTCATTTATTCTTCCCTGCACATTGCTGTCCTCTATCATAGGTGATTAAACATCTGAGTTTGACCATAGAAAGGTTCAACTCAAAGTTATTAATCTACTCTTGAATGTTGCTGCTACCTGAACTTATGGCTAAGTGATCAAGTTACTCTCGATCTCAGAAGACCTAAAGAAAGTCGTATGGTTTTCTTTATGAGACATGAGCGTATAACTCAGATTTTCCACCATAAATTTAATTGGTTTCAGCATACTGGTATTGTGGGAGATTTTATATCAGGACAGGGACCTCTAATAGCATTTTCCCATTGTTCTATGAGAATCAGTATGAGATTTTTTAGGGATATAAAATGTAGTGCTCCTGTTTCTCACTTTTCTTTCAGCATCCCTTTTCAGGAAGTATTTTGAAGTAGTTTTAATTCCATATTCTACTGGTACCTATCCTAGAATGAATATTCATCTTTTAATTTATCATCTGTTGTATAGTGCTCCTTCATCATTCGAGCGTCACTTCAGGAAGGAATTTCCCTTGCTGTACAATTATCTCCAAGAAGCTCCCAGTGGCAAGGTATCCTTATCATGATAACTTATAAATTGATGTTACAAAATCTTTCTAAATTTTTTCTTTAATAAACCTTGATATAGGCTGTTACGGAGGTGAGCAAAGGTTTTACAATATTTACCTACTTCCTTTATTGATTTCTCGCCCTTTCAAGTTCATAGGTCTGCTGGAAAGATGTGATGCACTGGATGTGGCCGCTTTTTTCTGAAAGTTGGGGCCATTGGAGAAGTGATGTCTTACATTTAAGTTCCATTCCTTTTACCGTCAGTGCTCTCAACACTTGCAAACTCTTTCATGCTTTTATTATTGGCTTCTACATTTTTGTGAATAAGCAATGATACCCTTTGGGTTGGATGCTGTGTGAACCTCTTGGCAATATGACTTCTGTTCGACAGTGCAGGACCCAGTGACGAGTCTTCCAAAGTGGCACGAGAGAGATCCATCTCCTCTACTCTTGTAAGTTTTCAGGCTTTTTCCTTTTGAAAACTATATCATAGGCACTTTAGTAATTAAGCAAGAACGATTGTCTGCATCTGAATGAAATATCTCTTTTTTGGAAGATTTTTTTTTTTTTTGGGAAGCTCCTTTTATACTTATCACTAGATTTATGCTATCAAGATCATTGTATGCATCCAGGATTAGCAAACGATCTACGGGTTTGAAACTGATTCATCTTTGCCGATTGAGAGATTTTGAGAGTGAGACAACCTTTGTGCTGCATGATTATATTCAGCAAGTGTGAAATATTATAAGCATGGTCTCTGCACACGTGCGCCCACACCCTCATGTGTCCACGACCACATCTTTACCTAAACAACACCAGAGGGAGGGAGTTACGCATCTACACTGTGAGTAACACGTTTGTACAAAAAGAGCCAGAGTCTGAAATGTAATTCCAGAAACTTTTCTGTCTTTTTATGTCTTTAGTGATAATAGTGTAAGTTTTCTTGAAAATTCAGTCCCTGTCCTATTGATGGTACTTGGAAAGTTGAATACAGATCTCCTTCAATAGACAACTTCAAGTAAAACACTTTTTGGTGCCGCAGAATGCAAATTACGGGGTTGATTACATGGTCTGTCATCTCAATTTGCAGAACTATATAAACTACGACAAGTTATATGCTGATGAATTTCCATAATGAGCAAAAGCTTCTCATCTAATTAACCACAAAAAAATTTGTCCATCATATAGTTTATAATAAAATGGAGCTTAACTATGCTATCGTCCATCTTTTACTTTGCAGCAGCTGGCAAATTCATCAAATGCCTTTTTGATGCAGTGCTGTTTCTCCAATTGGACAATGTTTAAAACCCGTTTATTATATTCTTTGACAGGTATGGGTTTAGCGAGGATATTGTTGAACACCCTGGTATAATACATTTTGGGAGTGGCTCATCACATGCTAATAGTTCACACAGAAAAGATTAACTTCTATTCTGGGGCTGCCATTTGCTTGAAAAACTGCTTAGGCATGCCTGAGTAAGGGGACACCTAACAGCTGTAGAGCCGTATCATCTAATATTTGCTTGCAAACAACCCTTAAAACAAATTCTCTGCTTAGAAGAAGTCTCAGATGTTGGCTTTTTTAATGATCATGTGTATCTTTGGTATTCACTGACTAAGGCTAATAAAAAACTCTGGTGCTTGGTTAAAAAATTTAATCAACATGCCATGCTTAGAAAGCTGTTACATGACCCTTCTTTCTGTGGTTAGTCTGCATGAGTGTTATCTTTTGTTATTCAATTTCCACCTCATGGTTTGATTTTCTCATCAGCACAAGTATATCAACAGATTATTGGCCATCAAATGTTCGTGTTTGTGGATTCTGGTTTATCCCAATCGAGTGGCAGTTTTCCTGTCAACAGTGTCTTGAAGTTGCAGCACTTGATTCAGAAGTGCATTCAAAGACAGAATATCCAACATGTGCTGTTCATGTTCAATTGCATTCTTTCCTAAAGACAGAAACTTCGATGCCACTTGTTTTTGTCGGCCTGAGTTCAATTGGGAGGCAAGTTCTTTTCGGCTTACTTTTGCCTCTTTCTATGTGTACAGATGACAAAAAAATGAGCCGGCACTTCTTATAAGGAAGCAAAAGAAAAACAGTTATGGTAACTGAATAAGTAAAGTGTATGTGGTGGAATTAGAAAATTCCTTAGCCAAGAAACTCTCAACTGTTGATGTCAATACTAGCATTTGTAACAGTCTGTCGTGCAAATCATTAATTTTGTATGGTGTCCAAACCACTTTTAATAGATATGTTATCCTTTCTAATAGTTTGGTTTTGGTGCCTACTGACTGTATTTACACACTGTCAGTCTGTGTCTCTAAATCTACCACATGTGATTGTCTGCAGTATGGGCTTTATGCGAAACCCTCAAGCTTTTCTTGCTGTACTGCAAATTGTTGCCAGAATTACAAATTGCAGGTTCATTCTCTTTACTGCTGGTCACGAACCCTTACAAGCAGCAGTTCTTGCTGCTGCTACAGAGGAATCATCGAGTTTTAGTCAAAGACAGTTTGGTGAAGATGGGATAATACTATTTAATGGACGAGTCTTCTGCTTTACTGGGTCAGTTAATTATTTATTTATTTATTTCTTAAATTTTACATTAGCGTCAGTGAGTGAGAATTAAGAAGAACCTAGAAGGATAAAATGATATCAAAAATAGTTGATAAGGTGATATGAGGGTCTTATTAGAAAACTTCGGAGTCTAGCAATTGAAACCAAGTAATGGGAAAAGAGTGAAATTGTGAGTTTATCCTTATTATCTGAGCTTTTTGAAGTTTTGAAGTTCAAACCTAATATCTGCTCAGTGTCAATTGAATTCACCTTCGGCTTTGTATTGGGAAATTTAGCCTGAAGCTTTGAAAGAAAAATGAGAAGATAAAAGATGATTGATTGGTTTCCTTGGCCAATCACATTTATTTTTCTGCATCTTATTTTTTCATGCATGTTTGTGATAAGGGATAAGACCAGCTACCTTAACTGGTCTATAATTACCGTCTTTCCAATTTGAAAGTTTATTGGGCTTCTTGTTGTGTATCTTAGAAGCATTCCATACCTCTGGCTGTTCCCAAAATGTGCAGCTGCAGTTCATCATGGGGGAAGGTGAGGTGTTTTATCATTATCCACTAGTTCTGTCTTTACAGTATTTGTGCTACCAGCCCCTTCTCTCACTTGTGCTGCATTATTCTCTCTTAATGAATGTTAGCGGGTCAACCGCAGCAGCACTTAAAGCTGGTATACCTCAGGTTAGTTGTGAATTTAATGTCTTACTAACTCATATTTGTTGTTTCAGAATTGCTTCATTGCGTGATTGACTTATTTGTGAACCATACCTTTGAAGTGGCTTGAGGTTCTCGAGAAATCAAGCGTGTGCCCTTTTTATACGGTGGATCATGAAAAAAATACGTCATGGTAATTGTAGGAGAAAGTGTCAACTGGAATCTCTCTGCAAAGGATTTCTGTGATTGTATCTGCTATTAGGGATAAAATGGCTGCACGTGTTTAACTAAATACTTAAAATGATGACATCGGTGACATGACCAGGGTGTCAATTATTCTGTTTCGTTTGGGGAACACATTGGAGTTATTACTTGCTTTTTATCATCACGAATGCAATGATAGTATTATCAACATGAGAGGATGGGAGATTATCCTAATTTTTGCCCGCTCTACTTAAGTCCTGAATTAGCCCAATCTCGTCAGATAGGTCATGTGAATAAATTGTAAGATGAATTGGACGAGGTCAAGGAAAAAAATACAAGAAGTAAAAATTGAAGGATTACAACTTCAATTTTCCGCGCCTCCAGGCTCAATTGGGAATTATGGATGTAATTTCCACAATGGTAACATTTCAATCTTAGTTTCAGCCACAATTAAAAATAAAAGTCAAAGGAATGCTGAAATCTCACTGCCTCTTCAAAGCTTGTCAGTTTACATCAAATATAAAAAGATCTAGTGCACCATATCTTGCCTGCAATAAGATTTGTCGCCTTCTGTTCTTTTTCTGGTATGTTGATGTGGATGTATGAAGAGCAATGCCTGTTTCTTGGCTCTGGCTTCATGCACCTTTTCATTTTGAGTGATTGTGCTCTCTCTCTCTCTCTCTCTCTCTCTCTCTCTCTCTCTCTCAATCTTAAGGTAATTTGTCCATTTCTCCTGGATCAATTCTACTGGGCTGAGAGGATGTTCTGGCTTGGGGTGGCCCCTGAACCACTTAAAAGGTGCCATTTGCTCCCAGAAAGTACTGACGGCACGTGCATTATGGAGGCCGCGGATGTGTTTTCATGTTCCATTCACACTGCACTTTCCGCTACAGTCCAAGCACGTGCGTCAGAAATATCTTCACAAATTGCTCACCAGGTAAATAACTTTCATGCTTGGGTATCCTAGATGCATATATTCATCTGCTAAGAATGTTCAGGATTCACACACTGGCTTGCTGATAATATCACTGGCCTAGGTCCTGTCACGGGGTCAAATGGCTCTTTTTCGTGACTGGGTGGTGGTGTTTCCGCCACCCTAAGTTGGATGTTAAGTTTTGCCACTTAAGCCTTGGTTGATGTTGTAACTACTCGGGGAGGAATCAAAGACAGACACACAAATTGAGCAAAGTGGAAGATTTGATTGCACAGAAGAAATTTTTTATGATGAAATTGAAAAATTGCAAGTTAGAGGACCAACATTCTTCTTGAGCCATATCATATGTTCCTTTGCTACGCGTTTCAATAAAATATGATTTATGAAGTTTAATCGTCATCAATTCTTAGGATGGAGTCTCGGAGGCTGTGAAGATTCTGGAAAGGGAGATATGTTGTTGAGGTGGAAGGCTCATTAAGCAGTATGGGGGCTCTGCATATGAAGTGCATAGCATATACCATGCAATGAAATGGATTGTATTCTAGATAGCCATATGCAGATTTTGGGATTGGGTTCTCACAGTGGACAGTACATGCAGGAATGGAAACGAAAGGAAAACTGGGGAAAAAAAAAGTTATAAATCACACTAGACATGAATTGCCATTAGATATTGAAAGGATTTTGAAAAGGAGTAACTGGTTTTGGATGTTTAGAATACTTTCAAATGATGAGAAATGTTGTTGCGGTGCAATCAAAGCATTGCCTGTAGACAGAAGAAGATTCGAGCAAGAAATTGATTTTTATGGCACTTCCAACTGACCACAAGAATCAACTCCACAAGTTTCCTTCTTGGCCAACAGCCACAGAATTGACCCAGAAGGGACAACGCAACCCTCCAAGCTCCACACGACAACGTTAGTTCCACAGTATGGAGAGGAAAGTGATGTTATGATTGAGCAAGCACATGAAAAAATTGCCATGGAGAAAGATGAAATCAAGAAAGTATTCGAAAAGGAACTGCAGAGGAATCAAAATGGATTCTGGAAATTCCTATATCTATGGCTAAGATGAGAGTGAAATCATCAAATTTTCCTGGACATCCACCTAAGACATATTTAAGGTTAAGGCCATGCGTATGAAATAAATTGAATCACAAAAGTTAAATGTCTATTTATTAGCAGGATGCTGGCTCAATGTCCAGGACTCCAGGTAGCGAAAATGAAGCAAATAGTGCCTAAAATTTGAATCTAATATGCAAGTTATCTTTTAATTTTTAATTTATTTAATATGATTCCTAAATGTTCAATCTAGTCTTTAAATTATATAAAAATATTCAATTTCATCGTTCTGTTAATTCAAGTTAATGAAAGCTGCCGACATCTTCCAATCTATTAAGTCTGATAGAAAACAAACAAAATTACATGTGGATAATATATTGAAAATATTAATCTTGAATCAAGAAAAAAACCTTAATGTGGGATTTTATCATAGAAGAACCAAAAAAGAGATCTCCAATGAAGTAATTGAACAAATTAAGAAATATAAGCCGATATATTTTCTTCATTCTCTCAAATGATGTTCTCAGTGTATAATAATTCACGTCACTAAATAACGCTTGCTGGTTGTTTGATTGTTTGAGCAAACGCAATGACT
This sequence comes from Eucalyptus pauciflora, assembly GCA_007663325.1. Lineage (NCBI taxonomy): Eukaryota > Viridiplantae > Streptophyta > Magnoliopsida > Myrtales > Myrtaceae > Eucalyptus > Eucalyptus pauciflora. The sequence goes on from VMYD01000385.1 coordinate 290,936, forward strand.
ATATTGGATATTTACATATAGTTCAAAAATCACATTAAACAAATAAAAAATTTAGAGATGATATTGCAAATTAAGCAAAAGTTTAGGAATTGTGTGATTCTCCCCCCATATCAGAATCCTTGAACAAGGATTTGATATACCAGAGTGAATAATCTTTCCCACCTGCACTAGAAGATCATGAAAGCACTAACATAGCATTAATCTAAGAGTTGCATGTTTGCGTCATCTGATTTAATCCTACTGCGGACATCCATCCATTTAACTCTTGACGGTCCAACATTCTCGCAAATAGATTTCTGTTGCCACCGAAGTGTAGAAAGGCCGCAAATCACACCATCAACAAAGTGGAGAAAAATCTCAAAAGTCCATTACTTGGAAAAATTCTAGAAAAGTGCTCAACCTTCTCTTGCAGACGATAGGTCAATGTGGCTTACACATTAGAAAAGAAAATGCAGATGGAAAGCAGATAAAAAATTGCAGAGTACAGTTAAATTCTGACTCCAAACAAAAATTGAGCTTCCCCTGAAAAATGAACCTACATTGTCTGATATTCTTTTGTCTTATTCTTATCCCTTTTACTAGCTGCTAGACATAAGGTGTAGGTAACTTAGTGTAGCCACTACTGTACAAAGCTTTTGTCCAATATTGTTATATACCCCCTCAGCTTGCATCTGGTATTACTCCACAAAAAAGAAGAATGATCTTGTCGGCCAGTCGGGCATGATGCAACTGGATTCACAGGGGCGAGGCATAAAATGTACGGTACTTAGCATCTTCTATCAGGATCACTCCAAGCATCTTATTAATCAACTGTACTACGCAGAACTTTTTTTATCAAACGGAAAATTATTTTCAACTACTTCTGCAACTGGGTTCTCCTTAGCCCAGACCACAGCATCAAGGTACCCAAGCTCAAACAGCCTGTCAAGGATATCATCTTCCGCAGGTTCGAGCGCCCAGTTGAAAAGCTGGAAAAATCCTATTGTCAATTATCTTCGCCGAGGATAGTCAAAACTTAGTGCAGCAACCAAGATTACCTCTCTGGAAGTCGCCCTATTTTCTGGATTGCAATCTGGGCTGATCCCAATCCCTTGCAACCCTAGTTGAGTGGCTGGAAAGGCACACACCCGAACCTGTAGAGGGAAAAACTGGGATAAAAATGACTTGTTCATGAATAGCTTTTATGACCAATATGAATGGTCTAGCTTGAAATCACCCAGTGGAAATAACCATCGTTTCCAAGTACAGGCAAATAATACTCTCACAAAGTACTAAAGGAATCCTTATAATATTCACTTTGCTGCTTTCCAATACCGGCAAATGCAATTTGCAATAATAGTATTATGGCCAAAAACACAATGATCCCTCCCTTATCTAGATGCTTGAATGCACTGCACGGGAGGTAATGATACTTTACCAGTCAAAAAGTACATTAAAACAAGAAGATATATCTACCAAACAGGCATGCACCATGCATGAGAGTTCATGTGAACCACATTTACCAGTTACCAACAGGAAAAATGGGCCAAGGTGGAAATACACAAAATAGAATACTATATAGAAGTGGGTAAAACAAGCCTGGATAAACACATCAACAGGGAAAGTGCTTGAAGAAAGGATGAGAAAAATTAAAGAAATGCCGAAGCCATTCAACAAGTTCCATGCTAAAAAGATGAGAGTACACAAAGAAAAGTTCAAGAGCCTTTTCGTACTACCAAACAGCAAAACTATATGTCCCCTTAAGGATAAATATGTTAATTCCAAAACTGAGAGTCATCATTGATGAAGGTTAAGTAAACAACTCAAGGCAAGCACCGACACTAAGTTACAGGTTGCCAAAACTAGTCATGACATTTCCACTCCCAACTGACGGATATTGGAATGGACCTACATAATTCTCACCAAGTAATTAGTCCACCCTTCTCCCTAATAGGTCTCCATCACCAGACCATGTTCCATATTTTAGATGCTATGATGCAGTAACATGTGGTTTTTTTTGGATGCCAGCTAAACAGAGACAAGTTCACATGATTTTCCAGGACAAACGAGCTCTCGCTCTTTAACATGCTAAAGAAATATAATATCTCAAGCACATACGGTTTGAGCAGCAGATGTAGGTGGCATGAACAAAGTCAGACCCCCGTCAATGCACAGTCGATTACGAAATAATGTGGCTGGTTGTGGTGCGAGGTATCTGCACCATATATATTTCTCCATAAGCTGCATTGGATAAGGCAATTTACCACAAAGAAAAGAAATTTAGCAATTGTTCACCCCGGGATGAAGGAAGAAGTGACTACTGCATTGATAAGATCTTCTCTGGAGTCAAACTGATCCACCAGCAAACCCCTAGGCCTCCAAAGGATCTGGGTAACAGCAACTGCAACACCAAAATCTTAAGAAGATGCTGCAAGTAATACTTGCGTAAAATTTAATAGCTCAGCAAAAACTCATTTTAAGTGGCGACTTTTATGAACTATCGCAGACATAAGCCACTAGTCGAGTTCCTCTAATTGCATACAGAAGATTAAGCTTAACATTCAGAAGTCTTTCCGATCTAGTCCTGTAACCCCTAAAAGTCCAATACAAACTTCTACCTAGAGAAGTCTCAGCTATCAGAGAAAGGCATAGCTGCTGCAACACCCAACACATGTTCCAGTCACGGATACCACTTCGGTTCAAGACTTGTCCTATGAAGAAGCAAAATCTGCAACTGTCCATGAACTACCGCTGGTTATGAGAAATTCAATGCCCATGCTTTGTGAGACAAATCCTAATCTCAAACCAAAGTAGGATGGACAAAAAAGGGGACCAAAGAGAGGAGCTTAAAAACAAGACATCGTGCTTATAATAAGAGGAAATAGGGGACAACCAATAACTCCAGGCACCACAAGCCCCCAAACAGATATTCTTCCCATCAGCTCCCTCACGTCACCTCACTTCACCTCATCTCCCTCCCTCCCCTCCCTCTCTCGCAGGAGTACACCACGTCTTGGACTAGAGACTTTGTGTGTATCCACATAAGTGTGAGTTGTGTGTCAGTAAGTTTCATATAATATACCCAAATTACTGCTTTTTTGTGCATAGCAGCAAGTGTACAACATAAGCAGTATGACAAGTACTTGTTATTACATAGGAAGGCTAGGTATTGGGACTTTTAAGGATCATTAAGAGTTGCAATTAGGTTGGGATAGGCTCCGGCATAGTCATTTGTCAATTAAAAGTAGACTAATACCCCAATATCTTTGTCTACTACTCTATCAGGCATTAGCATTCATGTTTTGCTCCCTTGATTTAGTCACTAATACTCTTCAACAAATCTACACAAACTCAATATCATATTGTCAGAAAATCAATGGCCATTCACACAACATATAAGTGCTAGATAGAGCAGACAGGACAGCAGGCACAGAGAGAGGAGAAAATGAAAGATGGAATTTGCACTTACTGCGGACCCTTCCATTGGACCTGGTATGAGCATCTTCAGGAAGGAAATTATCAAGCACTTCACGAAGAACAGCCTAACACAAGGAGCATAAGAAATGCTAATGTTTATGGGAAACATAGTCTAAAACTTCATACTAATGAAAACCAATGTCATGTTCCGCAGGGCTAAATGTCTCTGACAACAAAATAGCGACCTACAGAAACAGTGGATAATGACAAAAGCAGTATGTTTTTGGTCTGCGCAAACTTTTTGACTCCTCATTTAACAAGATAACTGAGAAAAAGTTATGCCTACGACTATTGGGAAAGATGATATGGAGATAAATAAAATTAAAGAAGTATCATGTAAAAAAAAATACAGTCCATACCCCAAGCCGAAAAGCAGTTCCTCTTCTCCGACAATCCTCAGCTAGTACCTTAGTAGCCACCAAAGCCTCTTCCATGCTGGCTCCAGAAGCAATCACTGCACATACAATGGCGCCAGCTGATGAACCGGCCAATGGTGTGGTTTCCTGATATGAAAAAGACAATCTTTAACCTAAGTAAAGACTAAGTCGCTAAGTGGACAAGTGACATCACTTGTACATAGAAACCCATGCAACGCATAAGGAAGCTACTAGATACACACAATATACGAAAATATAATCTGTTATCCTCAATATCAGCAAACTACTTGCTCATTCTCAGTAATTAAAGCAGACTAGGGTAAAGAACACACAAGAAAGGAGTTAACATTTCACAGTTAGAGGCACATCAAACCCATTAAGAGGATCATCTTGCAAATGATCAGCAAGTACACTCTCCTCATTGTCCTCATTATTTACAGGCACACCAAACCCATGAAGAGGGTCATCTCGTGAATTGCGCCGAACTAACCAAGACATAAGAAGCCACAACAAACTTCAGACCTAACTCAACTTCCAATGAGCACACTTCAATATCATTTTATCCTCCAATCAGCCAAGAAAAATCTATCAAAGTGACCCAGAGTTGGAAAACAAAATTGAACCTTGATATAGCCCCTCTCGATGAGGAGCTGCGCGACCCCGAGATGGTAGGGGAACAAGAGCCCGGCAGCCGAGAAGCTGAACCCGGGACTCGTCACCACCCTCCTCCTCTGCTCCGCCTCCGCGTCCTTAATACTCTGCTCCCATATCACGTCCGGCTCCACATCGTCCTCGATCACGATGCTGATCCCCCCCTTCACGTCATACCTCCCCTCGCTCCCCACGCCGACGCCGACGCCGACGCCGGCGCCGACGCTCGCCCCGTCTGGACCGTCCCCAAGCTCCGACCCGGCACCCGCTTTCTTCCGGCTGTTGCGCCTCTTGATCAGCCGCGAGGCGATGCCGAGGAAGAGCTCCCCGGTGGCGATGGCGAACGATTTCTTCTCCGTCTGAGACGAATTCACCTTCTGGGTCTCGTCCTGTTCCTCGTTCTGGTTCTGGGTCCGGGTCTCGCCGGTCTGCTCCTTCCGGGTCGGGTTCTGGTTCTGGGTCGAAGCGGAGGAGGATGGTTTTGAGGAGAAGGCGAGGGTCTGGGGACGGAGGCGGAGGCGGGTGGAGGTGGGTCTGGAGGTGAGAGAAGAAGGGAGAGGGCAGGCATGGTGGTGGGGAGGAGGAGAGAGATAGAGGGAGGTGAGAGAAAAGGGAGGAGCCATGGAAGGAGGAGGACAGAGGTTTTTGCAGAGAGAGGAGGTTTTGTGGTTTGGCTCCCCACCACTGCGGCTGTTCTTCCTCCTTGGGGAAGAAAAACTTTCTTCAAATGTTCTTGATTTTTTTTTTCTCTTTTTCTTGTCTTTTTTTCCTTTTTTAGGTTGAATGATAAGTAATGTAACTAGTTTTTCTTGGTCCTAAAAATATATTGATTTTTTCGATTTTATATTTTGTAACAGTCGTGTTAATGGGTATCTGATAAAGATAAATAATTCGATTTTGAAGTATCAAATAGGTAATGAAAACTCGAAGCATTGGCCACGTACCTTTTTTGGCTCGATTGCTGCCAGCCAAATCCTCATTTTTAACTCTAAAAAGGGTTACGCATGCAATCAAAAAAATGATAGGTAATTTTCCTTCTTGGTTAATACATTAAATATCGGATAAGTAAGAAAAAGCCTACCTAAAAATCACATGACTAAATAAGAAATTGCTCCACCCATCGTCTAACATTTACGGAATTCCTTTAATTTACCTCATGAGTGATTCTCGAGACACTCATTCAAAAAAATATATTCGAAAGAATATACTATCTTGACCGGATCAATGTCCCTTGTTATTTATAGAATTTCCTTAATTTTCATTGTGAGCAGTTTTAGATGTACTCATATAAGAATCCATTCGAAAGATTCCACAATTTCAGCTCGATTAGTATCCATCGTGGTCCACGGAATTTCCTTAATTTACGTCATTTTCAAAATGCTCATCTAATCTAATCCATATTTTCAGCTTGATTAGTACCCCAGTTAATCCTACTATTAAAAAAAGTTAAGCTTTTGCAAATGATGAGCGTCTCGTTTGTTTCGGTTGGTGTTTTCTTGAACGTCCGCGCGTGACTCACATTCGTGCTTGGCCGGCACGAGAGAGAGAGAGAGAGAGAGAGGAGAGGAAGCGGGCCGCGGCGGATTCCGCCAACCGAAATAACGGACATAACCGTCAAATTCCAGAATTTGGGGTTTATTTTTATTCGAATCCGACTTTTATATTTGAAAACTTCCTTTATGCCCTTCTTTTGGGTCTGCATCTATCGATATATAAATTCCACGACTGATCCTTTCGACACCAATCACGCCTCCTCCACGACATCATCGAAAACGAGGAACGGACACATCAATGTTTTAAGTGTGTCTCGGGTTGGATACCGGTATCAAGATTCAATGCATGTAGCGTGGACTCGCGTACCCATCAATTAGTAATTAAAGCATGGGCCCACGAAGACGTCGACCCATCAACCCACTTTTCGAAATAATATGAAAAAACATGTTTTTCTAACGTAAGACGTGTCTTATCCTTTTCAAGGCAGTAAAAAATTTGCCCTGACCTTTTTAATTGGAGCATTACAGTTCATCTTCATGTTACTTTTGTATATCACATTTTTTATTACAAAAAGGAAAAAAAGAGGAGAGAAGAAACGTTGGACATAGAGCTCTTCTTAAGATTTGCAATTTGGGGGATTGAGCAAGGCTAGTGACACAAGTCTCTAATGGTCAGCAACTCCGGTTCATCGCAGATTAGTAATGTGCAGAGGGCGATAGAGTTTTCGAAATGGATCCCGACAGTCAAACACGATGCAATTCTTCCCCAGTAATGACGAGTCGATCGAATCATCAAGATACATCGAAAAAATTCAGTTTAACATTGTGGAAAACTATTCGAAATCCTATATACCCGAAGTATAGGCAGAGTAAATTGAATGTGAAGACCCTTTCACATTATGCAGGTCTTACAACCCATTTACTAGTCAAACAGCCTGATCCGATTTAAAAGAACTTCTGTACCTTACTATTTCAATGCCCAAGTAATCAAGAGGACCGGGAACTGCGACATGAGGCTTCCCAACTTTCACTCGAACAGCCGTTATCTGGGGGAATTTCTCCAAGGTTGTCGACGTGATGTGTTCTGCCACTGCCTCTAGAAGATTCTTGGGCGGTCCTTCCACGACCCCCTTAACTATGCTGTCGATTAGACAGAAAGTTAAACTGGGAATAGTTTAGACAATCAAACAACTCAAGACAAGTCTAATGCTGCTAAAGGCAGAACATGTTCTTGCCATTTAAACAATCCCCTCAATCAACCAAAATCATGACCCACATTAACAAGTTCAATCGAACGATAGCACGTAAGTACATTTGATGGGTGGAATAACAAAATGTTGGTTCAGAAAAGGGAAAGCATTTGAAGGCAAGAACAAGAACATGGTGAGCAAATCAACTTTCACACAGATGACATTCTCCAAGGCATTTCAACTATCGCTGCTAAATAAGCATGAAGTGACTCACCGATAGATGTCGGTGTAACTGACAGTATCAGACAACACGTCTGACTTTCCAGCTGCCTGCAGATCCATCCAAGCATCCACATCGACCAAAAATTTCTGACCCAGTGTCCTTTCTTCCGGCTTCACCCCATGGAAACCATGGAACAACAAGCCTCTCAATATGAGCTTGTCACCCCTCAACACATCAAGATTTTCCATTGACACTTTTGACAAGAACGGCAACATTAGATTAATCAGAAAAACATGCTAATTAAATCATAGAAGAGAAAGGTAATTTCTACTTGAGCAATAGCCAACAAAAAATTAAAAAAAAATTGGAAGTTTGCTTGAACTTCCAAATACTGTGATCATGATATTGACTAGTTATCAGTACTTGCTACATTTTTCGGCTTCAAAGCTTGCCCTAGAGATATGATGAGGAGGATAATCATGCAAATTCATCAGGGAGAAAAAGAAACTACGTAACATCTCTAATTTCTGAAATCGCTGATGGAAGTTCCATATGAGTAAATTTAGCCTCATTTTCCCACACAGACAGAGACTCATTTTTTTACTTCAACAAAAGAACTGGGCTTTGACTCTGTCAAACAAAATCAGTCACCCTTTATTTTTGTATCAACAGCCCATTTATATGGCTTTCACCAATTCAGCTGCCATGAAATTCCAACAAAATCACAAGTTGTTTGTGGCACAATGAGGTCCATGAATCCACTTAACTAGCTCAGTGAATCAAAGAGAATATGGCGTTCAAATCTGATGGCAACAATACCAAGGGGCGCTTTTTCTGAAAGAATATTACTCCAAGAAATTCGGAACAAGAAAGAGAAGCCTTTTCAACACAAGGAGCCCCTTGACCCACGCCCGTCTCTTCCATACAAGAAAACAAGCGTCAACTGATCACCCGACATTTCCACAAACACGTGGCGAGCATGAGAAGGCTCCAAACATAAGGAAACAAAAACAACGCGCCAGGCACCGGAGCAATACGGAACAGATCACCCCACGCTTTAACGTTCGGAAACACAAAAATTAGAAAGAGAAGGGCAAGACCCATTACGTAAGAGCGCTGGGAATGGCAAGAAAACGACCAACCCGGAATCAAAGAACGGCCATTTCAAAAGCAAGAAAGCAAGCAGACACACTACACGTACACCACATCCAGCAACGAGAGTTGCAAAAGGGAGTACGTAGCTACTTACTGATGTCGGAGGAGACAGATGAACCTTGCAAATCAACGATGATGACGCCACTACATCCACGGAATTGCCACACTCGTGCTTGGAGGAATGGAAACTACTTTACCTGGTTCACTAGCTTGGGAAGTAGAAGATGGAGGCCGATCAGATGGGCTGGTGGGCCGGGCCTGGGATGATCCATGGGGATGGTTATAACAAGTTTGGGCAATTTACAAAAGACCCCTCCAATTGGTCGCCTTATTTGCAAAAGACCCCCTTCGAGTATGGGCGCGTTACAACGTTTCTATTATAGGGAACAATATTTGAATAGAAATAGTTTTTTTTTTGTTTTTGTTTCCGGGAACAATTTCTGAGTATAAGAACGCGCTTGGTAACTGCAAAAAATTTCTACTCCAGAAATAGAAATGTCTTTGGTAAACTTGTATAATTTTGTTATTTCTTTTAATTTTTCAATATTTTTATTATATTTTCCTTTTTTCCTTCTTTCTTCTTTCTTTTTTTCCTTCTTTCTCCTTTGTGGCCAGTCGCCGACCACAATGGCAGCTGGCAACTAGTTGGGTGAGGTCCAGCGAGCTCGCTGAAGCCTTGGCGGTGGCCTCGGTGGCCAGGCGAGGCCGAGCCTCACCGATCGCCTAGCCAAGGCAAGGTCGAGCTCGCCCCAACCACGACGAGGCTGAGCCTCGCCGGGGGCCGGCGACGCTCTGGCAAGGTTGCCAGCCCTCGCCGGCCGGTCGCCAGCCATGGCCAAAGCCGGCAACTAGCCAAAAGGAAGAATAAAAGAAAAAAGAAGAGAGAGAAAAATTGTTTTTCGGAATTGTTCTCGGAAATAAGAAGCAATTTTTTTTCTACTTATTATTTATGTTCAAAATCTATTCCCAAGAACAAAAAAAATAGATTTTTTGTTCTCAGAAACAAAAGTTTTATTAAACACATTTCTGTTTTTTTTTTTGGTTCCTCCGAACAAAAGAACATAAAGTTTTGTTCCGAGGAACATAAACAATTTTAAACAAATAACGTCCAAGACTTTCCCCAAAAATACCCTCAGAGAGAATCAACGAGTTCCAATTGACCCCCTCCTCGACCTCGCCACGGTGCTAAGAACCCACCGTCCATTGACCCCCTCCCCCACCGTCCACAATCTCGAGATAAATCTATTATTGCACATCTTGAAGAAAAGTACTTAATGTCACGGTTGGTTTTCATGGGCACTCTATCTTCCAAAGGAAGAATGCTAGATCATTTTCCGAATCTGTGACTCTTTATGTCCAAGACAATTTTATTTTATTTTTGTCGATCCTACTTTATTTCTATTCTAACACTCACTCTCAGATTTTTGCCATGCCTTCTTGCAGGGCGTGGAAGTCGAAATCCACTCCTAAAACTATAGCGTCCTCACCCCAACCCCCTGAGAATGTGGGGATTCGAACTCCCCATCTCCCCCTTCCAAGTTGGAAGGGTGGCCACTGGAGCAAACCCTAGTAGTTTCCAAGACAATTGACTTGGCGATGGTAATAATTTCCAATACTGGGTTCCACCTCACCAATTTAATGTCAGGCCTCTTCTCCTTCACTCGCTTGTCTTCCCTGGCGCATGTGATTTCTTCCTCTACCTTAGAGGGAAAAGATAGCATGCTCATCAATCATGTACTTTTGGTGGGTGCATTTGATTACTCACGGTCAGACTTCTCATTTCGCTCGTGCGCTTATTCAGTGATAGCTTTGCTTTGAAAGTTTTGTTTGAACAGGCATTTGAGGTGAGACTAGTTGACGATGATGTCGAATCTTAGAAGTGGGCTCTGCTTGGTTGGACATAATTCAGTTGGAAGAACATGTCTCCCCGGTGTTATGATTGGTGACCCTCTCGACTGTTCATATTGAAAACTCACTTTCTTTCATAACATTTCGTTGTTACAAAACTGCGGAGGTTGATTGGTGTTCATTCGAAGTTTCTTAAATATTATTTTCATAATTTTATCGAATTAGATTATTTAAAATACTTGACCTTGTAAAATTTAGGCTTTTTAATCAACTAATTTTAGTTAGGTTGAATCACGGGGATTGAACTTTTAACAAAGAAATATCAAGGCCATCCATTCGGTCCAATTTCTAAATATTCGTGATCCAACACTTTTTTTATACCAAACCACATTTTTTAAATGATCGGCACACAGACTTTTCGTAGAAGTAAAAGTTGCATCAATTGGATATCACATGTTATGCTGATTCAAAATTTGGAAAAAAAAATACACAAATATCATTTTTCAAAACTTTCCCTATTAAATGATTTTCATTACCTCAGACACAATGATGATCTCAATTCCCTAGATGCTCAAATGCGAGAATTGCGATAATTGCTCAATCAAATCATTTGAAAATATCTTTTCAACTTAGTGCAATTATACGAGGTTAAACTAATCAAGTCACGAACTTCTCATAGGTGCAAAAGTCAAATCGATAGGACATTGAACAAAAAAGCTATGATAGATCTAAGTTATGGTTGAAATTTGCATGTATAATGGTCTTATTTGTTCAAAGAATCCAATCTCTCAATGTTAAACATCTCATGACCAAAAATTACATGTGCTATGCACATGTAATTACGACGTGTAATTTTCGGTCATCATGGCGAACGAATGGGCTTGGCTGAATTTTAGGGAAAATTCCAAAAATAGGTCCAAAGTATCTTCATTTTTTCAAATAAAGATCCGAAGTGGATCTTGTTTCAAATAAGAACCTGAAGTGCTGTCATTTTCTCAAATAAACAAATGAGGACCTAAAGTGATTATGCTTATTTCAAATGATGGTATGAAGTGGTTGGGTCTGTTTCAAATAAGAACCTAACTTTCGAGCGGTCAAAAGTATTTTTGTCATTTATCATTTTTCCTTTTTTCTTTCCTTTTTTTTTTTGGTTCTTCTTCTTTCTCTTCGCCAGTGGTTGGTCACCCATCAGTAGTGCCCATAGAGGGCTAGGCGAGGGTCACGAGGGCCATCCACACCGGCCACAAGCAAGGGACGACCTTGCCTAGGCAAGGCAAACCTCGTCGTGGGGCCATTCGCGACATCAGCCCTCATCGGCCACAAACGAGGCCAACCCTTGCCCGTGACCGACTAAGGCTATGAAACCCCACCGATCGCTGGTAAGGGCTGGCAAGGCCACCCTCGTCAAATTTAGTGAGGGTCGACCTCGCCTCTTGTCGCCCACTAGCAAGGGTGGTCAAGCCCTCGCTTGGGGCAGGCAGGGTGGCCTCGCCCATGGCTAGTGAGGGCTTGTAGCCCATCGCTAGCCCTTACCAGCGACCAACGAGATCGCTCAACCCTCGTAGATGGCCCCACAACAAGGGCTACCTCACCCAAGCGAGGCCGTCCCTCACCTGTGACTAGTGTGGGTGGCCCTTGTCGACATGGGCAACCCTCCCTCATCTAGTCAATGGCCAGCTGGCCACTAGCGAAGAGGAAAAAGAAGAACAAAAAAAAATAAAAATGGAAAGAATAAAGGAAAAAGGAAAAAAAGGGGAAATGGCAAATGGCGAAAATATCCTTGACCAGTCGGAAAATTTAGCCGGCCAGTGACTAGCTAGATTAGGCCTTTATTTGAAACAATCAATGCCACTTTAGGTCCTCATTTGAAACAAAATCAACTTAGAGTCTTTATTTGAAAAAAATAATGGCACTTCATATCTTTTTTTAAAAAAATTTCTTGAATTTTATGCTCTTGTGGATTTAATCGTGAAAATTCTGTGAAGTTTAGGGACTCTCCGGTAAAACCCATTCAGCATTTCTATGACAAGGCGAATTTAAAATGCAATTTATGTAGGCCCGTTACTATTTAATGTTCCTAACACGCAAATGCAAACTATCATACTCGTTTTTAGCGGTCAAGGTCAAACTCCTTATTTTCTTATACAATATGAAATGAGGTCATTTAAATTTAGGTGTCAACCTCATACTTATGAAAAAAATAACCGGAGTTGCATGAGGCCACTCTATTAATTACAACATTAGGGGTGTAAAACAAAGTTCTTCCACATCCTATACTTTCAAGTATCCTCACGGGGATCTATTTAAGAAAGTCATGTCATTGAATCAAAATGTACCCCAAGCCTTAAAAGGATGTCCCACATGCAACTTCAGAACCACTCGCTATATTAGTGCGATGGGGGCCATCAACCTTCTATCACTTCACTTTTGTCAAAACTGTCAGACCCTTCTGAAAACACAACGCATCAGATTCATGTGTATCAGAATATTTAAATATTAAATTATATTTTTTTCGATCTTTACAACGGTTGGCAACGGTCTCATATAAAAATCTCACAATATCATAGTAGGAGGTACTTCTTTTTACTCAAATCTATAGGCATGTCTTTCCAAATTGACTATTTGTGCTATGAAACCAAGCACCGTTTTGTAAATGCTCGAAATCCTTGATGATTCCGGCCAATCAATGTTGATCCTTCTTAGATAGGATTCGGAATTTCTTTCCGCTGAGTAATTATCCTTCTATCTTTTCGAAAGGTAATCTAGATCATTGACCAAGACTTTAATTCTCATTTCAAAGACAGGTTGGGAAGACCACGAATACTTTAATATCTAGGACAAGTAAGATTAACTCATCCAATATTATTTTACACTCATCCACGCTTTATTTAAATAGTTCGATTTCTAGATAAGAAATATTTGGCATTTGATAATGTGCCAAATCTAGATTCTTCGGATGTAAATTAATTAAAAGTTTCTTTTTCTAAAATATGAAAAAAAAAAAAAGTGATAAATAACCACGATCATCCATGTGTAACGCTTTCTTCAAATTGAAGCGTCAATCTTAACCATTTTTTTTTTAATTAAGAGAAGAAGTGTTTTAGGTGTTAAACAGAAGAGAAAAGAATGGGAAAAAAAACATTTTAAATTAGATTTACGTTCAATCAGCCAAATATGCCCTTTCATTTCTCCCTCTTTTTGCTTAACAATAGTTTTTTTTTTGTCAGTCCTATACTATTCTTACTCTAACTCTCACACTCAGACTTTTGCTCTGCCTCATTACAGGGGCGTGAGAGTCAAAACCCACTCCCGAAACTAATTCGTTCCCACCCTAATCCCCTGAGAAAGTAAGGATTCGAACCGCGCACCTCCCCCTTCCAATAGTTTGACCAGGTCGAATGAATCGGCAGAATTTTTCAACGCAGCTTTTCAAGAGCGACACGGAAGAGGCACGGGCAACGAATGCGGGAAGCACGTGAAGAAGAAATGGAGAGAGCGGTGAGCTGGTACTTTGGTCTGTCCTGTTTACCCTCTTTAGTTCTCGTGACTAAAATCATTCGAGTCATTTCTAGACGCCTAGCTAAGAACCGAAAGATTTTCGGTCGACTTCAATCTCATTCCTGAAAGTTAGTGGAGCACTTGTGTCCTTATCAGTACATATATGTTTCGCATATATGTTTATTGGACAATTTTATAGAAGTTATTTTGTGAAATAATTTTATAGATTTGTCATCTTAATTTTCCGACCATGGATTTTGAGCAGATTTTTTAATTTTTTTTTTGTTTATTGGATATATAGAAAGATAAAAGAGCTGGCGAGTGGGCAACAATTAATGAATACATGCTATTCTATATGATTTGTCAAACTGATGAACCGCGTTTTTACTACATGGTCAAAGCAACGATCTAGAAAAGATATTGACATATCAGGCTGCACAATGCACAAAAGCTCCTCTTTACAACTGCCTCTCCTGAGTAACTGTAAATTAGCATTTTATCATGACTCTCTGGCCAATTTGCTCGTCTGCATCATTAGCAATCACTATTCTCGTCTCAGAGAATCCTCTGCGTCATTTTGGTGGCATGTCAGGTAAATCTGTTGCCTCTCCATTATTAGTCAAGCATCGGCAAGCATGCCTACCAGTCCATCGAGTTGATTCTCCTGAGAGGGCGTCGCGGTTGGCGACTTTCCACGACCGGAATGAGATTCTTCACCAGCTGCATGAAACAGGACTCAAGTTTATCTTCAAATCAAAAGCCAAACCAAATGCACCTTCATGCCAGGATGAATTTCAAATTCAGGGAAACAAACAAGATGACAAAGTCACAAGATTATGAAGTATGTGCTGCACCTTTTTTTGTTAGGATAAAATTCAGAATGATGAAAACAAGCGATGCATCATTTTCACACGATATTCAGTATATATTAGACAAAAGAAGAGTCCTTTATCATGTCCTATAAATGCAACATTGGACCATCAGCACAGAAGTCAACGTAAAAAAAAATTCAGAGGATGTGAGGACTTGGCATTCAGTGATGCAAGTAGAACTTGGTTTTCCTCCCTTTTAGGTGTAAAATGATAAAGTTCCCATATAATTTATCATTCTTGGGGAATGGATTAGTGTGACGCTCAACCACCGAAACACACAGACAGGATATTATGCTCATCGTTGCCTTATCTCTGTTAATCCTTTCCACACAAAGAGACAATAAAACCTCTAGCAGCATCAGCTTCATTTGAGACTGAATCAGTAGCATCCGGCTTCGTTCAAGAAGATTAAAGGGCAATTAATTATATTTATGTATGTAGTCTATATCGATATCCAGACAGAAATGGCACATCTTGTCTGTGTTATCGCGATTCTCAAACTTTTGAAATATGTCATGATAATAAGTAAACACAAGAATTTGAACATTTTAAACAACATTTCGCTAGGGATAGCAATTCTCAACACATGCTCCAATTGTGTAGAAACCAGAGATTCCCCTAACCAAGGGAGAAAATAAACTTAGTGCTACAGTGGCACGCCAACGTAGTTTCTCATATAGAGCATGATAAGTCAGTTCTTATGTCAACAGATGGTACCACCTCTATATGACAAGATAAATTGGTCAGAGGGTATTTAAATCAGTTACCATGAATCCAGGGGAGACAAGGACCAACAGGTCATCTTTTCTCAGGATAGACATCAAAGCATCAATAAGAGGGCATAGACTATCCGTTTTCATGCATGAAACCTTCCAAGCACATTATCCATCACTCTATACTTCTTTATTTGAACAATTGTCTTAAGATGATGCCATTATTTTCGCTTTACAAGGTCCGCCAAGTCAAAGTTAGCTGCATTTTTTACCAGGCAAAACTATCCAACATTTTGTAAATGAATGTCAAGCAGAAGAAGACACAGCAGTCTTAAAAAATTCCAGCTTAAAATGATGAACAGATATTGCCATGGCATTTACCTGTTTAAGCCGCTCCTTGCTCTTCTCAGCCTGCATATAGTGCAGAGACTTCTTAGAACTCTCTCAATGAAGAATACTTATACTTATCTACATGCGTCTTTTTTAAGAAAGAAGTTCATCTGCTTCATCATCACTACCAATGATGAGTATGTTGTGGATGCAGACAACCTAAACTGGAGCATATATGTTGGAGGCAGAGTTTTAGGCGAGACTGCAGGACTTAAACAGTCCCTTATTCTATTTTTACTAGAAAGAAGGTTGATAATGAGAAGTCTACCCCAACCAAAACGCCCAATCCCCAACGGGGGACAAGCCAAAGAGATTGCACCTTCAATGCCAGATGGTAAGGCCGTCACAAGTTTCTCCAAGTGCCATAGTCATTTATTGCTACTACCTCATAAGCTAGTTCTGAATTTCCCAGATAAATCGTCGTCCGTTTCAAGATTTTCTTTTTGACCCATTAAGGAAACAAAATCTGCAAGTTCCTTCCCATTTAAAACAAATTAATCATCATAGCGTCACTGTCTGTTTCTGCTGAGGCTCCTAAAATGGCTGGTGTTGACTGAAGCTCTGATGGAATAAGAAATCAATGATGGAACATAATCCTGTTAGGTGCTGCTAGCTTTTACAGTATGACTATGAAAAGAGCTGCCATCAGCTGAACGAAAAGAACCCCCCAATGAACTTCGTACGAATATTTTTACTCAATTTGATCAGATGGCCAGAATCGATGGGAGTCCTAATTTATACAAAGCATTACCTCTTCCCTCAAAAGGCGTGCCCTTTCCTCCTCCAATTGGGTCACCAAAGATTCTAATTCAGCTGTATATGCCTGCAAAAGCAGAAAGAAAATTGTCAGGATTCCTCTTCTGAAATTAAAACGACTGCAGAGTTAACCAATCATTCACCTTAGACAAGAAATTTTTTTTTAACAGTCCCAATGTTTTTGGCAACGGAGGCCATTACAATGTGCGTGACAGATGGAAGAAAGACAAAAAGAGATGGCGAAGGCAATGACATCAACCGGCAAGCAACTTGTTATCGTGTGTATACAAAAATCACAGCAGAAAAATAGGAATTAAAAAAACATTGGGAGTCGGACCAATTAACATAAATGTAACTGGATTGCTCTGAGACTGAGCGACCGTTTCACAACAAAAGTCACACTGACCAGACTCAAGAAACAAGTTTTTCATCAACATTGGAAATCCATGTGGAATTGGAAGAAACAAGAAATGCATAAAAGAGTAGGGGAAGACCAAATAAAATTACCTGCTTGCGTTCTCGGGACCTCGCCGCCGATTCTCGATTCTTGATCATCCGCCTCTGCTTCTGCTGCGTGGCCTTATCCACTGGTTCCTCCACGGCCCTTCTTTTCCCTCTTCCGACCACCACTCTCCCCTCAATTCCGCCATTGTTGTTAGTAACGCCGCCGCCCACGCCCACGCCCACGCCCACGCTCACGCCCACCCCCACGCCCACCGGCCCCCCCACCTGAATCAAATGCCCGTTCAAGTCACCCGCAGCCTCCCCGCAGTAACCCCCTGCTCCTCCGCCGCCGCCGCCTCCGCCAATCCTCACGTCCTCCTCCCTGACAGCCCCGTTCTTCGTCAGGAAATCCTCCAGCGTCATCTCCTCCTCTCCCCTGCCGCTCGCCCCATCGCTCCCCGCCACGATCTCCTTCCACACCTCGTCCACCGTCTTCATCCCGCCGCCTTCCCCTCCCCCGCCCCCGCCCCCGCCCCCGCCCCCGCCCGGCATCCCCGCGCCGTCGCCGACGACGCCGACGCCGCCGTGGCTGAACAGCGAGTGATCGGGAGTGGCGGGGCCGTCGTCGGAGTAGATGTTCTTGAGGAGGTCGTCCATGCTGACCGCGCCGGAGCTATCGGCGGCGGCGGCGTTCGTGCTCGCGGCGGCGGCGTGGCTGCTGCTGTGGTGGTGGTGGTCCTGGAGATCGGAGATCAGGGCGGAGAGGGAGGATGATATAGAGGACTGGAGAGGCAGATCCCGATTCCCTCTCGACGACGTCGTCGAGGTCATCACCTTGGACGACGCCATGGCCGGGAAAGGCTGCGAGTCGCTCGGCCTCGACTCAGCCGGCGGTCTCCCGATTCTGTTTTCCCCGGACGACTCGGTAACGAAGCTCAATCCCTCGCCGACGACGACCTCGTCCCCCAACGGCCGCGAAGGCGGAAGCGATTTCGATTCCGGCGGCGGCGCGGCCGATCGCGGCGGCGGAGAGATTTAGAGAGAGAAAGAGAGAGAGACAGTCGGGAGCAGTTGGAACGAGAAGGAGAGAAGAAGTTCCGCCTCAAGGGGACTTCTGGTTTTCACTTGGGGAATTATTTATAAGGAGCACGAGAACGGCGCCGTTGCTCTTTGCCGCATTTATCGCCTTTTATTTGTTTGTTTATTTATTTTATTTATTTCCTTTACTCTCTATTTTATGATTTTATTTTTTCCAAATAAAAAAAAAGTAATCGAATTTTGGAAAATGCTCTTTTTGGGTCGAGAATTTTGAAAAAATTTCGAGAATTTCGAGCGATTTTGAATTAGTAAAATCCGAAGTCCGGTGGCTCGGAAAAGGAAAAAAAATCGAATCATGAATTTAAAGTGAAAATTGATTCAAATAAGCACTTAATAGATCTTTCTAGAGTACCGGATACAAGCAAGTTCAATGACCATTTATAACTTCAACATCCTTTTTTATTGATTTTATGAGTAGGGATATACTTTATGGTCGAGTCAGCAATTCATTGTGATCCTTCTTTAAAATGTTTTCAAAGGATATATATGACGAGGCACTTTAAGTCAAAGCGATACTGTCAATCTGTCATATGGCTCGAATCATTTATGGAACATGATTGCTCTGTTGAGGAATAGATGGATCTTTTAATCGCGCGTGATATTTCTTCACTACGTGTATCGACGCATTTCAATCGTCCATACATGTCTCGTAACACTCATCAATGGTCGAGAATTAGTGGTGGCATCAGCAAGAGTGTCACGTGGCACGCGGCTAGAGAGCATGTCGATCGATGCAGCATTGACTTGATTCATGCATTTTGGAGCAATGTGCAATGTATATGTACAATATTATCTCCCGACTTTTAATGTATATTTAATTTAGTTCCTTAATTGCATGGAAAGATTTGATATTGACAAGATTGAACTTAAGGATTAAATTAAATATATTAAAAAAATTATAAATTATATTTAAACAAACATAAAATTCAGATAACCACTGGAGTTTGCTCTAGTGACCACCCTTCTAACTTGAAAGGGGGAAGTGGGGATTCGAATTCCTACTTTCTTAGGGGGTTGGGTGGAGACGTTGTAGTTTCAGGAGTGAGTTTCGATTCCCACGCCCTGCAATGAGGCATGGCAAAAGTCTGAAAGTAAGTGTTAGAATAGAAATAGAGTATGACCGTTAAAAAAAAAAAAAAAACAGAAAATTCAGACACCAGGTAACGCGTTCTCATCGAGTATGTGCAATCGACGGTTGAGAATTCTACCGGCGGAGGGAGATCCCATTCCGACGGAAGGGTGCGATGGTAATTTCGCCGGGGGGGCAGCAGAGGGACGGGGCCCACAAGTCTTGGGAGCTTTCGGCTAGTTTCGTGCCGGTCAAAGTCTGGTTTGACACGAAGTCGGCAGGATTGCGGATGAAGACACGGCCCGGTGGTGCTTGCCCGTTTCTTTACGGTGAATAAAAAAAACAGTAAAGGCGAAAGCGCGTTTCCATCTCTTTATTCAATTTTATTTATCTTTTTTTTTTTGCCGAATTTAGGATAATAAATAAATCGAATGAAAGAGATTGTCCGTTTCGAAAGAGTCAAATAGAAAATATGCTATGGTAAAGAGAAGAAGGAGAAGAGGAGTTTTTAGAGGTTTTTTGTTGATATTTGTAGCTTGGCAAAAGAAGGAAAAAGATTTTATACGTTTGGCATCTCTGTTTTTGGAAATTTGTGAACTCTAGTTATTATTTTATTCGAAATTTTGTGCATGGTGATTGTAGTGACGGGAACTCCCGGCTTTCGTAAGGATAACATTGATTTGTGTAACATGGGTAAAAGAGATTATATCTTCATGTAATGTTAAGATAATTCATGATGAAGCACCACACGCATGATTTAAAACTTTCAAATCAAACATTTTAATAGGGTATCAATTCCCTCGAACGTCCTGTCCTACGTACTGTTCCTAATTCGTTCCTTCAGCTCATTATAACATGATGTCAGAGCTCTCGAACATTGAATTTCACGCGTTGTTCCTAATCCAACTTGCGTGTGCAAAGGATTTCGTGTGGGTTTCAAGTTCCTAAGCTAACGTGCCCGTGAGCTTTATATTTTTGTCATGTTAGTTTAAGCTTTGGAGCTAAGGCATTTTAAAAAATTGGGTTTGTCCATGAAGAACTTAAGCAGCAAGGGAAAAGGCCTGCACAAAGGGGAAAGTTGGGGTGTGGAGAAATCAATGCAAGGATAAAATGGTCATTTTCAATATGGAAATGTGGACAAGAAGATAAGACAAGTAGGAGAGAGAAGGGGTGCGTTGACTTTTAGTGTTGACTTTCGTGGCCTCGTCGAGATTGCCGTCGTTCTGTTGACGCAGCCCCTTTGATTCGTTTCGTTTCATGCGGAAAGCAATGGAGTGACATCGACCGCGGTCGTTGCGGTCGCTCTGTGGGCGGGACGGCTGCGATTGGAACTCGCCACCAAAAAAGGCAGATTCCGACTGAAGCGACCGCGTTTTCGATGAGGCAAAGCCCGGCATCTCGCGTCGAGATGCCGGGCTTTGTCGGGTCCGAAACAGTGAGGAGGGACCGGCGAGCTACCAATTTGATTTGATTTGGAAATCGGACCGGATCACCCTTGGATTGACCGATTGATCATGGGCTCTTGAAAAGAATAGTTTGATTCTCTATTCGACGAATCTAGAATCAGCGAAGATCAGGTTCAATGTGGTTCCAAGTTGAAATGCCTTTCAACAGGTTTTGAAATCTCTTTTTCAAGGGAAAAAAAAAAAACTTTTACATCTATCAAGAATTGAATCACGGTACACAACATGAATAAACAATATAAACACTTAGCTACCATACGTTTTTGTAGTGAAATTGGTGCTTTTTTTTTTTTGTTATAATCGTAAAATGATTTAGTGTTGATCGATACAGTTAATCGGGAGTTATAAGGTTTGTTCTTGATTGTAATTATGCAATCCATTCGCCTGGAAATCAACCACCCCCGGGAAGGGAAAAGTAGTATGATACTTTCTAGAGTGATACCATAAGATTGTCATAATCTTTACTTAATATGCAATTCAGGTAGACGAGCCTTGTCACTATGATTTCAGCAAGGTGCTAAAAGGTTTAAAGCACATTCACCAAAACAAGACACGCCCACTTGTGATATGAACACTACTCGACACATTAGCGAAATTTTTTCCAAATATAAAACTAATTCTTGAGAATTGTCAAAATGTTTATGTTATAAATCACGCCTTCATCTAATAACTTTTGAAATAGTTAGTTACGGTCCTACAAAATTTCACATGATATCAAAGCAAAAGGTGCTGAGTTCAAATTTTTTAGGCTTCTATTTGCATCCCCAGTTACATATTTTCCCATTTTAGATTTAATCTAAAAAATAAAATTTTAAAATAGTTAGTTGTGATCCCACCAAATCTCATTATAATTTTATAATCCATTCCATTAATAGTTATGCCAACCATGTAGAGCACACAACCTACATACTATCTCTTTCTAGATTTTCCTTTGAAACAAGATTTTTAGTGATTTTCCTTATTAAGTTATTTAATTTTTTCTTCTAAGATGCGCGCCAATTTATCAGGGTTGGTAATTGTGATTGGGCTATCTGATTAAAGTTCATGGCCTTGGACTCTGTTAAATGGGCCAATTAATTAGTGATTAGCCCACTAATCTCAGGAGAGAGAAACGCTATTTCCCAATAAATCCGTTTTTGCTAGACCATCCTCCTCCGCCTATACCGTAAGTAGAAACAATATGGGCCATGGGGCGGGGCCCAGAGACATTTCATATGTCTATCACGTCAAGAATTTGGACCGATTGATGGATCATATTACCCGCACGATACATTTTTACCTGGGGTTGTGTCCCCCAAAGTAGAAATGCTATGGAACCGCCCAGAAACATTTTATATATCGGTCACATCAATCAAGGATTTAGACCAATTAGCCAATTGATTGTATTACCAACAAAACACATTTCTCGTCTCGTATGACGCTTTGATAGATATTGCATGAAATACCATCTCCCTATTAAGAGTATCGTGAGCACCTTGGGAATTCAATTGGCATCCGCTTCATCCGTGATAAATAAAGGCATGATGAGATCCACTGACAAACAATCATAGTGAATACACGTGCAATGTACGTGCGATAAACGTGCAACGTATGTGCAATATACTTCCTCGAAGAAAATGATGGGGAAGATGTGTTTGGAGCAGTCAATAAAATAGGTTGAAAAATGGTAGAGAGATGTCAAAATCGGATGCTTGAACAGATAGACCCACCTCATGAAGAATCTAAATTGAAGGTCTACGTGTCACTGTATCTATGCTTCTTGAAAAAGCGAGGGGCGAAGAGCATCGTGGTGTCTATTCTACATGACTGTTGGACAAACTAGATCACAACAGAGCACAATAGCATGTGATGGACGCATTAAGTTGGATAGAAGGTGTCCCACCACGCCCCAATGTTTTGGTTGTTCACAATGTCATTGTCGCACTCGTCGGGTATGCCAGCATTCTTCTTGATTTGGGCAAGCCGAAGTGCAGCCTCCTCCTCAGCTTTGGAGGTCTAGTTGATGATGGGCTTGGTGAGGCCTAGGCAGCCCCGCATGATGAGCTACTCAGGCGATTCTAGCATGTGGAGAAATATGAAAGCAAGCACATGTACGGCTGAGGGGATTGCTCCCGCAATAAGCATCCAACGCCACGCGTGGTTGAGGTGGAGATTGGAGAGAATATAATTGGATAGATTGCCGAATAGGATGCCAATGCTAATACACACCTAAACCATGCAAACAAAAATTGAAAAAGATGCCACAAAACTGGGGGAGAAAAAAGCAACGAAAATAAATTACTACCTCAGGTATGGAGATCAAGATGCCACAAGAGAAGGCAATGGAGATCTCGGTGGTGTAGACTGGGGCAATCGTGAGGGCGAAACTGGCGTCGAGGTTGGCCAAGGAGAAACCGACTAGGAAGACGACGTAACCCAAGGCGAAGCCCAAAATGAGGGGCTCAACAAAAAATATGGCGCCCGCCACCACAATTGTCCAACGGCGACTGAACCAATCAAAAATTAATCTTGCTAGCACCAACCTGAGCAATGTGAGAACATCGAGGATGGCCATCACGAGCTCAAGATGGAAGTAGCTCGGAATCAGGTGCGTGTTGATATATAGTGCAAGCCCGCTAATCTGCTGTTGCTTTTGCAATTGATTTGTTTTTTCTATTCAAATATATGTTATAGCACGCCCTTGCTCTTTCCATTATCTAGTGTACCAGAAATCAATGTCCAATGTATCGAGCCCGATAACTCTCGGGGGTGATTCATTTGTGCAATCTTCCGCACTGTACTAGGACAAGCTAGGTTCCATCACCCACCTCCCTCCTCCCTCTCGAAAAAACCCTTCATTATGTTGTCATCTCTCGCCATGATCACTTTTACACATTAGTGGTTTCGATTTTTTTTTTTAAAAAAAAAAATCAAATTGAATACACATGCAATGTACGTGCAATTTACGTGCAATATACGTGCAATGTACGTGCGATATAATTCCTCGAAGAAAATGATGGGTAGATGTGTTAGGAGCCCATGCATCTTCCCCATCGTCTTCTAGCTCTATCTCGTGTGCTCCCAACACATCTTCACCAAACTCCACATCCTCTTTTTGCTAGTCGACTAGTCCCAACCCATCTTCCCCATTCTCTCATTTTTCTACTTCATTGAATATCCGCAACAAGAATGTCCGATAGCTATCGTTCGTCCCAAATGGCTCTTCAAAAGCAGTCTACAACCAAACAAATCCAAAAATCCAAAGTGAAAAGCAAACAAAATATCAAACAAAAAATCAAATCTGCTGCAAATCAAACCTTCTCTCCCCTTTTGTCAACAGCAAAAAAGTGGAGAACAAAATAAAAAAGAGTTGTTTTAAGAATGAAGAAAGTCAATGATGTTTGGACAAGCAAACAAGCTGGAATTCTTCCATTGAATGCACTGTCGTCTCAAGTTTTTCGATAGCCTCCTTCAAAGAATCTAAACCTTTCATAGAATCTTGCACTTGCGTCTTCAGGGCATTTAACTGATCGTGAAGAGACACTGAGGTAGACACTGTTCTTTCCTCACATCCAGTAGAATTTCTAGCAATCGCGAAAAGTCCGCGGGATGTGCTATGGCAGAACTAGGTCCAGCTGAGTCAAGTCCAGGTGTAGATCCACCTTATCTAACCGCATCTCCCCCTGAATGAGTGCCTTTGGGAGAAGAGATAGATTCTTCTTCTTGTTCTGCGTCAGCAGGGGTGTGATCCTTTTCTTGAGCTTGAGAATCAACCTAACTTAGGAGGGCAAATCTTGACTTATTAAGCTAAGCCGAACATTCACCAACAATTTCACTCTGTCTTTCCAAAATTGCTTGACAATGATACAACCAAAGTAGGCTCAAAAGATTCTTCCCAAGCCACTTTTTCCTCTCTTCCTTCCTCTTCTCTTTCTCTTCTTCCTTCTTCTTCTTCTTCTGCTTCTACTCCTCTTTCCTCTTCCTCTTTTGCTTCTTCTCTTCTTTCTTATTCCTCCTCTGCTTCAGTTTTGTCTTCTGCTTCTTCTTTTTCTCTTTTGTCTGCATCTCTTTTCTCAGTTTCTTCTCTTGTCTCACGAAAACTGACAAAACTTTTCAAGTTCCTCAAGGTAGAGAGAGAGTCATTTCATCCTCATCTTCTTTATCCTCCAAGATGTGAGTTCTCTTCTTCTTTGCTGAAGCACCCATGGGCTCCTTACCTTTCCTCTTAGCCTCAGTAGGAACTGATTTTGCCTTTGATGGAGACTTCTCATTCATCCGCTCTAACACTTTGTTCAACTCTTTTAGTCGCATTTTGATAATCATTTTGAATCCAATCACCATCGAATTAATGCTGGTCGGACACAGAGGAGCAGGAATGTGAATGTGAAAATGCCTAAAAAAGCGCGTAATAAGAGCAAAATAAGAGAGTTGTCCATTATCTTTTACAACAGTCCTGTACACGTGAAACAAAATGGTGTGAGGCAGAGAGAACTTGTAGTCGATGTTGATGGCATGCATCAATTTTGCTTCAGACCGAGACACGTCAATCTTTGATATCAATTTTGGTCTGATGCAGTTGATTACGATCTTGTGCAGTAGGATATTGGTGGCATTCATCCTAGAGTAGGATATCTTGCCTTCAAGAATCCTGTCTTTCACCAAGGACAGAGTAGCATGAGCAATAGACACGCTAATTAGTTGGAAACACCCTCTTTCCACCCCAATTAAATCAGCCAAGGTATCCATGTTCACCACGAACTCCTTATCTTTCACAGTAAAAGAAAAACCGTTTGCATCCACAAAAAATAGATTCAAATAGAAATAGGCTGTTAGTTCTGGATAGGCAGCGGTTGATTCAAAACAAAAATGCTATAATTGCAACAGAGCAAACTTCTCGCACAAATTAACCTTTACCGAATCAAGGAAATCGAAATTAACATTTCTAGGGTTCATGACCCCTCTCTTCATTAAGTCCAGATAGACCCTTTTGTGATTCTTCGATCTAAAAAGACTCGAACTGTCTCCTACAACATTTGCAGCCACACTTGATCTAGGCTGAAAATGTGTAAACAATCTCTCATCGTCATCCTGCCCTTCAGGTTGATTCGCTGTACCAAACCGTGGGTCACTAGGAAAGTTAGCAAATGCTTTTCAGCCGACCCTTTTTCAGCAATTCCCATCTTTTCCATGTCACGCAAGAACATGATTTCGTTTCTGTATCCTCTCTCTGTTAAAAACTCATCAATCAATGACATAGCAGTACCACCATTTTTCAAGCAAGAGTAAAGCTTGAAAGTGACTTTAGGAGTAAGAGTCCTTACTGGTTCAACATCTTCCACAATTTTTTCTTCAGGAAGAGTCAGTGGAGGAGTTTGGTGCTGCTGAGAATGTTGTCGCTGACTTGGTTTCTTTTGCGGTGAAGAATCTTCTTCCTTAGTCAAGTCGAAATGGGTAGGACTCTCAAGCATGTGGCATGGTCCCCTACTTGCGATTCTTGAAGACTTTTTCGAAGACATTGTCAATTCAAGAGAGAATTTCACAACTTTGCTCGAAAAGATGAAAACTTTTTGGATTAAACAACAGAGAAAGTGAGAGCAAGTGGGAGTAAGTTAGAGTTTGCGAGTGAAAAACGAAGGAGATGGATTTCTACAGTATATAAAGCAAGTGAAGTGAGGTAAATGAAACGTCGCGAAAAGGAAATAAATAGAAATGCCTTTTTGAAATAAATAACTTCATTTTTTGAAAATGAATAATTGCCCTTTTGAAAACGAATAAGAGTCATTAATTCGAAAATGAAACTTGGAAAAATAAATCCAATCAATTAGTGATAAGTAAACAAAAGAAGTCTCTACTTTGAAGAATCGACACTTCTCAAATAGGCCGTGCAGTCTTCCGCATTACACTGGGATAAGCTAGGTTCCATCACCCAAAAAAAAAAAAAAAACCCTTCATTATCTTGCCTACTCCCGCCATGATCATTTTTACACGTCAGCTGTTTTGATTTTCAAAAAAGTGTCGGGATAGCAAATTTTTAAAAATCAGACCAAATACACGTTCAATGTATGTGCGATAAACGTGCAACGTACGTGCACGATCAAAGAAAATTATGGGGAAGATGTGTTTGGAGCAATGAATAAAATGGGTTGGAAAAGGGCAAAGAGATGTCGTAGTAAAATGCTTGAATAGAGAGACCCGCCTGATGCAGAATCTAAATCAAAGGTCTGTATTGGTAAAGTTGTTGTATTGATGCTTCTTGAAAAAGCGAGGGGCGAAGAGCATCATGTTGTCTATTCTACATTCCTGTTGGACAAACTACCAATCAAATCGATTCTAAAAATGAGAAATCAACAAACAAAATAAAAAGTAAGTAGACCAATCACAACAGCGCACAATAGCATGTTACGGACGCATTCGGTTGGATAGAAGATTTCCCATCACGCACCAATGTTGTGGTTGGTGTTCACAACGTCATCATCGCACTCGTCGGGTATGTCAGCATCGTTCTCGATTTTGGCCAGCCGAAGTGCAGCCTCCTTCCCAAATATGGGGGTCTTGTTGAGGATGGGCTTGATGAAGCCTAGGCAGCTACGCATGATGAGTCTCTCAGGCGATTCTAGCATGTGGAGAAATATGAAAGCAAGCACAAGTACAATCGAAGGGATTGCTTCCATAATAAGCATCCGATGCCACACATGGTTGAGGCGGAGATTGGAGAGAATATAATTGGATAGATTGCCGAATAGGGTGCCAATGTTTATACACACCTAAACCGTGGAAACAAAAAATGAAAAATGCCAGAAAGTTAGGGAAAAATAAATTATTACCTTAGTTAGGGGGTCAAGATGCCATTAGGGAATATATTTTTTTTAAAAAAAATTGAAGAAATTGGGGAAATAATCATTGCAAATGGCAACCTCATGACCTAAAAAGCTGAGTTTTTATTTTTCTCAGCTGGTTCCCACCTATCTGCTCCATCGCCGCCCCCTCTATTCCCCCTCTTCCCCCCCCCAAAAAAAAAACCTTCATTTTCTTGCCCTCTCTCGTTATGATCACTTTTGCACATTATTAATTTCGATTTTCAAAATAAATGTTGGGATAGTAAATTTTTAAAAATCAGACCGAATACACATGCAATGTACGTGCGATACACGTGCAACATACGTGCGATAGTAAATCTGTGAAGTTGTACGTGTTTATGCTTATTATTAACTAAGGATGAAAATATATCAAACTGTTGAATAGCTTGAAGATATTGACAGCCGCCCTATTAATCAAGAAATAACTAATGGGAGCTGTGAAGAAGATGAACTGCCTCGTGAAAAAAAATGTAGAAAGGGAAGATACATAACACATTCCACAGCGAGGCTAATGAACTCCAATTTCAAGATGTCAGCAATACCATTCTGACTGTTCTTCTTGACCTCTTTCACAGACACTACAAAGCATGAAGGATCAAAGCAGAACTTGTATAAAAAAGGAAACTCACAGTTCCTTCTAGCATTTTCAGTAATGCCTGTCGAACACCCTCCCCAGAAACATCTCAGCCAATATCTACGTACTCCTGCACAAAAGTTCCACTTAGATAAGCAAAATCTCATGTATGTTATAATAATGGTGGAATATCTATAACTTAAATCTGGACATCTAAATGCAATACACAACTCGAACAAGATTAGAAAGGGCAAAAAAGCCCAAAACCCTGATTACCAAGAAGATGAATAACGCTCAACTCGAGATTCTCATCCTCAGCTCGCAGATATCGATGTTTTGGCTTTGTCAGTAATATCTTGCGGCACCAGAACCCTGTGATGATTCAAGCTTTTTTCCCCCTGTAGCCGGTGAACACTCCCCAATGCTCCCACACTCGGATCTGGAAAAGCACTACACAAGTGCCTGATTCTTTGATGCACGAGATGCAACAGAAAAGCTCTATATCAAGTAATTCATCACTCTATTTCAGAAAATCTACAACTCTTAACGCTTGTTTGACTGCAAAAGGTGGGAGAGGAGAATGATAAGACTTAAAGCGTGCCTGGTGCCTTAAAAATAGTGATTTCAATCAGCTAAGCAACCCTTAGTCTCTATAGTTGCGATTCATTAGCAGCCATTACACATGATGAGGATCGCATGTCTAGTTATTCCTTAAGAGTAACTTCTCTGGTTTACATATGACCCAAAACTTGATTTATAGGTTTAAATGAGCTTTTGACCTGCTTTCCCAAAATACATAAAGTACACAACTCAGACTTTTGGTACACCATTCTGGGAAGATTACAAACCAGCTTCTTAAACGATAGTTTAGCAATCCATTTCATACTCACATGTCCAAGCTTGCAATGCCAGAGATATGCTTCATCTTGAATTAATATAAAACATCGAGAGCTCTCTGGACTTATTATGTCCAGAAGATAAATATTACCATGTCTTCGCTCAGTGAAAAATTGAGAGAAGTCTCGACTAATTAGAGAGCAAACATTTTCTTGGAAATTGATTCTAAATCTTGTATCATATAGCTGGCTTATGCTCAAAGGACTATAATTCAAACTTTTCACTAGAGAAACATTGTTAATAATTAAACTTCTAATTCTCATTGTTCCATGTCAAATAAATTTTCTTTTGATGTTCCCTCTAAATGAAACATTTCCTCCTTTTTATTTTTCTAATTTTACGAAATTGCTTGAATCTCCAATCATATATATAGAACAGTCACTGTTCAAGTATCATTTGCTTTTTCTTTTAACAGTAACCTACAGTCAAAAAGAAATCTCAAATTTTATTTGGCACCCAAATTTTCTCGGGTCTTGGTGAGTTAGTTTTAAAAACAGCCTTTGCCCAATCTTTCTTAATAGGTTTCCAAATTTTAGGATATTCATTTTCAAAATGTTATGAATTGTTACACTTAGAACATTTAAGAGCACTCCAACCAACAAGTTTTACAAAAACTTTTTGAAAATTTTCTCTAAAGTTTTTTTAGCATTTAGAATACTTTGTAGAAATATCCAAAATCTTCTTTTTCAAACATTCATTTTCTTTTGAAGGAGAATTAGTATATTCTTTCAATTCATCAAAATCTTTTTTTAGATTCTCAAACTTTTCTTTCCAAGAATTATCCTGTTACCTAAGTTTTAAATTTTCGTTTTTTAATTCGGAGATCCTTTTAAAAGAATATTTGAGGTTCAAGCAAAGTTCATCTATGTATTTAGAAACTTTAATTAGAATTTCTGAACGACTTCAATTTCCTTGTCAAATTCTGAGTCTAACTCTGATTATGAATCTAATTCTAAGTAAGCCATCAAACAGATATTTGCAAACCCATCTTCACTTTCCTCGCATTCTGTGTCACTCTAGGTTTCCGCTTTTAGGGTTTTCTTGTATTTTTCATACTTTCATTTCTTTTTTTTTTTTATAGCAAATGACAGTTAAACTTTATGTGTCTATTCTTCTTGCACTCAAAGCATATCACATCTTTACTAGTTTCAACATCTTCCATCGATCTAATCTGGAAATTTTGCTTGCTTTGCTTTTATGTATTGTATAATCAACATGAAAGGCATCAAAATATTCATTATCAATTATATGGAACAAGTTTCTGTAGGCATTCATTAACAACATCTAGCTCTATGATTGTTTTTTAAGCATCTATAATATATGGATCCTAAATTTCCAACAACTTATGTTTGTAATGCCAAATTTTTGTAACTGTAGATCCACAATGCATGATTTTGAGTCAATAGCCATATTCACAATTGAAGCCATGATGTAGATAACCCTAAATCGTCAAGCCCATCATCTCGATCTCATTAATCACATGCAAATTGCAGCTCCCCTTCCAAAATTTGGCTACACTCCCGAAATTCAAACTTGTGCCCTCGAAAAAAAATAGGCAATTGGCAAAATTTGAAGAGCTAAAAACACTATATTTGGAGATGACTACCGGATAAAACTTACATGGAGTCCCGACTATCAGAAAGCTCAACACTAAACCATTAAAAATAAAAATAAAAAAATAAAAATCCAGTTCCCGCCAAATACATATAAAAAATAAAAAAAGAAGCTCCGAATCCACTAAAAACCGAACAAACCGACCCAACGGCCAACGTAACAGAACTTGATTCAAGTCGGGTCGAGTCGTATCAAAAATCAAATCACCTGCTTCCCATCTTCGACTGTGCTCTCCAAGAAAAGCTTTCAAGAAACATGGCGCCGCCTGCCGCCGCCGCCGACCGCCGCCGCGGAGCCGCCGCCCTCGCCGTCTTCCTCTGGACGCTCGCCCTCGCGCTCCTCGGCCTCCCCGACGGCGCCGCCTGCGTCCCCGTCGAGGACCTCGACGCCGCGCTCGCCGCCCTCCGCTCCCGCGGCTACGGCCTCGCCGCCAACGCCGTCGCCGCCTCCGATCTCCGCTTCGACCTCCTCTCCGCCGCCTCCGCCACCCTCTTCGCCCCCGTCGACTCCGCCCTCTTCGCCCTCGGCATGGCCCTCCCCGCCCCGGCCTACCTCTCCGCCCTCCGCTCCCACGCCGTCCCCCGCCGCCTCTCCGCCGCCGACCTCCGCCGCGTCGTCCGCTCCTCCTCCGGCGCCGCCGTGGTCGTCCCCACCCTCCTCCCCTCGCGGTCCCTCCGCGTGACCGTGGGCCAACATCCCGACGAGATCGCCGTGGACGGCGTCGAGGTGGCGGCGCTCGGGGTTTTCTACGGCCGCGACGTGGCGGTGCACGGGCTCCGCGGCGCTCTGAGTTTACGATCTCAGCCGACCGACGGCGGTGCTCTTCCTCCGGTGCTCCGCCGTCACTCCGGTTCGATCTTTTTCCGGGCCCCCAATGTTGCTCCGCCGTCCAGCCATCTGAATGATCATTCCGCTCAGCGCTCTGCCAACCTCACTGATTCGTCGCCTCCGGAACGACAAGAGAGCTATCTGCCGTCGCCGGAGATTCGACCCTTGTCGGCCCCTATGCCGGCCCCAGCGGAGATTAGTTCTGTTGCTCGAGTGGGTGAGGACGGCAACGACGGCGACTGGAGAGGAAGATATGGGCTACCAGCTGATCTGGCGCCGACCATGATGCCGCTGTTTGACGACGGCGTTGACGAAGGAGAGGGTTCGCTCGAGATATCCGAGCCTTTCGACGATGAGGAAACCGTGTCCGCTGACGAATTCTTCGACGACGATGACGAGTTTTGGGACGACGATCCCCTTCTGGCTTGACGGCTCGCCGGAAAATGGGCATGCATCACGCCGGCGGCGACGGTTTCCCTCTGGATTTTGTCATTTTTTGGCCGAGTTGTTACATAGAATTGATCTCTTCTTGTTCACTTTTTTTAGGTCCCTTTTAACGATTCCCCTTTTCTTGTTCTTGGGACGCACTGATTGTGCATAGAAATTTTTGATTACAGAAGAATGCAAATTTCATTTGGCAGCTCGCGATTCGCGGCTTTCGGATCTCTTTTATCGACCCTTGATTTGTTCTGTGACGGATACCGCATAAGACGCGAGACCAAATTCACGAACCGTGCTTTCATAATTACGATTTCTAAAGTTCCATGTTTAATTTTACATATGAACCATTCAGGAGAAGGACGAGGGTGTTTCTCAGATCTTCTCCTGTGATGATATTCATAACAGCAGCAAGAGTCCTTCGGGCACGGTTGATCAAATTCACTTCGGCAGATCTAATAAAAGGAAGTTGTGGCAATGAACTGTGAGCGCCATGCGGAGACATTTTAGTTTCAAATCAGAACTACGGCGCCATTGTCCCGGCCGACAAGGAAATAACAGACATCCAAGCAAGAATGCGAGATACAAAGCCGCTCGTACGCTGGATCCATCGACCGGCAGATTGTACAACTAAACAAGCGCATGTTGCGACGGAAGAGCATATGGTGAAGGGATTTAAAACCCATCGATCAGACCCCTGCACAAGGATTCGGGAAAGAAGCAGCAAAGGTCCCCGAAAGATGCCACAGCCGCCGGTATGGCTTGATAAAAGATGGAAGAGAGGTAGGCAATTGAAGGCTTGCTACCATGAGAATGCAGGAATGGCAACAAAAGGCAAACCCGGAAAATGCTTAACAAAAAATATAACCCCAATATCGAAAGTACAGTGCCGTTCACATCGAGATGCAACTGACGGCATCGGTAAAAGACTTCTGTATCACTCCGATATCACACGGATGAAAGTACCGGTTTGATCTAAATCTCACATCGCGATACACAAGGCATGATTCATATCCATAGGAAACTTAGACAAAATAAAGCAGCAACATAAGCACTACCAAAAGAGTACCTAACTAACCAACAAAAGGCACGGTGAACGGGAATTACTCGGAGTGAAATGGCACAATAAGATACTGGCTTCATTAGCTTAGTGATTAGTATTATCGGGTTGTGGACTG
Source organism: Eucalyptus pauciflora (assembly GCA_007663325.1). Classification (NCBI taxonomy): domain Eukaryota; kingdom Viridiplantae; phylum Streptophyta; class Magnoliopsida; order Myrtales; family Myrtaceae; genus Eucalyptus; species Eucalyptus pauciflora. The sequence continues at coordinate 323,997 of VMYD01000385.1, forward strand.
GCATTACCTGCTTCAGCCTTGGATATTTCATCACCTCTGCGGGGGTTCTCGTCGACATCCAGCACATCGTCCATCAGGTCATCCTCTCCAACGTTAATGTCTTCAACGTCCTCATCCTCATTACTACCTGCACCAGGGATTTTCCTGGTCTTGGGTCCATGCTCCAGCCTGTGGGTTTCCAACTCTTTATCCATAGTTTCCTGTAAGTTCAGATCATCATTTGTTTTTCTCGCTTTCCTTGCATTTTGCCACCTCTCCAACTGCTTCTCGACATTTGCAATATACTGATCGCCGATCTGTTTCTGATATTCAGATAGCTCCTGTCGCCTAGCGCTCTTCCACTCCAGGAAATCCTGTTTCATAGATAAAGCACAGATTGATAATGCGCGCCAAAAGGGCCAATTGAAGAAAAAGGGCATGCTGACTTAATTTCGCCTTGTACAACTTGCTGACATGTAATGGAGAGGTAAACATTAGGTGTTTCTCCCATTGTTGTAAACACTGACAAAATGATGAAACCATTTTCAGTGCGCTATGTATCCGTGTCTATATTCAGATCAAAATACCTAAATTTCTCTAAAGATGCATATGCGCCTCGACTTTCCTTGAGAATAACAGCAGAAAGAAACCAACCTGCTCCTTTTGCTGCTCGATCAAGGTTGCATCTTTCTCAAATGGTTTTGCAGGTAGATAGTATATGGACGGCATTGTTTTAGTCCTGCAAGATAAGCATAGCACCACCCCTTAAGCATGTAAAAAGCAATAAGCAAATGATAGTTATTCTACCTATGGCAATGAAAGCAGAAATTCAGCATCCAGTTGCTTTATCACGGCCATCATATGAACAGAAACTTATCTTCGTCTCAATAAAATTGTGAATAGGGACACTTTTGGACCAAAAGGAAAAATAACCTGCAGCAGGGGAAATATTAGGAATCATGAATACAAAACTTAGCAAGAGATATTGAAGGATAACTGAAGTACCTGCAAACAAGATGACTTGGATGAAATCACTGATTTGAAAGAACATTATAATGGTATTCAAGGAAAGTGAGAAACCAACCTTATAAAATTGCTAAGTTTTCTATGGTGCTCAGTCCAGTGCAAATACAGCAACTCCAACTTCTTTTCTTCTGCCTTGGCAGCAATTCGTGCCCTAAGAGTCTGATGCGAATTGCAGTAGTAGACAAAAGAGAGTATATGTCAGCTGCTTCATTAACTAACAAGACAAGAAACAAGTACTTTGCTTCTCTCTCTTTCTGAAGTGATATAACTAAAAGAAAAGACGAACCAAATCTTGCTTTCTCTTTTCTGCAATTTGCTCACGCTCTTGCTGCCTCAGCTTTTCACTTTCTTCACGCGCTCTTTGCTCAGCCTACAAGAAATGTGATGTTTAGGACTAGATGATGAGAAATAACCACCTTGCTCGCACCAAGTTGATTCTCTGATAAGTCACAAAAGATAAATCAAGCAGATTCTGTAGTTTCATGTTAGATTGGAACTGCCATGGTCCATACAGAAGAGCCATGATCTCCTCAGATGCCTAAAATATGGACAACTTACAGTAGCGAAAATGCACCTCTTAAGGCTATTATGGTCCAGGTCAAGAGCATAGCCAGTATGATACTCACCAATGACACATTGGCGATCATGTTCTTTATTTATTATTATTATTATTATTTTTTATTTTTTTTGGGTAACCAAACTAGTATAGGGATTCTTTGAGGCGAAGATCATGTAATTGACATACTCGTCTAGCCATAGAAGAAAAGGAAATAACAGCCATTTACTTCATAGTAGCACACTGTACAATCAATCATATTCTTTTAATTGACTGTTCTCACCTGTGTTTCAAAAAGAATATCAGCTACTATAATCAGCATGAAATCATCATAGGTAGTTTCTACAATGCACATGCTTTGGCTAGTTCAAAGACCAGATCAGCAAGAGTAACAAGTACATACTCTTTGTAAAGAATTTGACCTCCGCATAAATGCATCCGATCCCGACAGTTGCATGTCCTCCTTTCTGAATCTCTGGAAGAATTCAACACAGCAGAGAAAATGAAGGGATTAATCACTTTCAGAATTCCTCATGGCACTAGAAGATTGAAAAAAAATCACATTGATGAATGAAGATGCAAATTGGCATTACCAAGCAGTTCAAATGAAAAAATTGGATTTCTTTCAGAATGTAGGACAAATATAATTTCTTTAAATATCATGTCTTTTCGATTCTTGCCACAATACGATGTCCATAAAACATAACTATACCAAGCAAAGAAAAGAACAAGCAAAAGACACGATGCCCAAGGTTAATGCCACAAGGATTTTCAAAGAGAGCAGAAAAGCACAGACGGTTTTCAGAATTCAAAGCAATATAGACCAGAGGGTAACCAAACTTAGGCTAATGCCCTCAGCAGAAAATGCATGACACAGAATACCTGTCAAAGATGCCAGGCAATGCTTCTCTGCTTCGCAACTTGTCAAGGCACACTTAACAAATCCATACAAGTGTACTAGTAGAGAATCCTCTTAAGGACACATCAGCAGAAAATACTAGCTCAGGATAAAACTTAACAACATGGTTCGAAATATCTAGATAGAGGACAAGATATTTAATAAAGAAGATTTCCAAAATCATCTTGTCCAGTTGATTCAAAGGCACTAATCAGAAGGGAATTGGATGGATTTTCCTTTTTCTTGTAGTATGTGAGGCATAGGCCAATGAGTACAACTCATGCTTAAGACGACAGATGCCTTAGTATACTAAACATAAAATAACAGTCCACCAACTAAAACACATAAAAGTCTTTAGGGGAACGTTGATTTTGGCAATCTAAAATGGGACCAAAAATACATGTGTACATTTCAAATTGCATGTTGGTAAAGGAACCATGAACCCCCATGATGAATGCTCTCTGATGAATCTTCAGCAACACATGCTTATGATTGAGGTCCTAGAATAAAATGCCAATTCATTGTTTTTAAGTGACTGAATTTAATAAATCTCAATGACTTGATTGCTCATCTCACATAACACTAAGTAACTAAGCAACATCTTTTGAATAAGACCTTTCTTTACTGCATCCGCTACACAAGGATCCTACAAGTTGTTTTCACAGTACATTATCAAGTAGAAGTTTTCCCATCATTAATGAGTTTCGCAACCAAGAACCTTGACCCAACAAGATAGGTATCGGGTTACATTCAAATTACTTCTAAACAAAAGTTCTTTCCACTACATGCAACGGACATTACAGATCACCAACCTGCACTCGCGATGATACAGTTAAGACAAATATTAGCACAAACATAGAAATTTTCTGCAATCTCCATCATTTGGTAACAATAAAAAGAACATCTGTCTCGATCAGTGCTCAGTAACCACTAGAAAAAGATATACTTGAGGACATGAAACAAATTTGTCATACCTCCAAAGTTCCTAGAAGCTGACCCAGCATTCTTTTATTCCGATTGACCAAGCTAGGGTCCTCATTCTTTGGTAAAACCCTTGGAAGAGGTTCCGTTTCTGGAGCCTCAAATTCCTATGTTATAAGGTTAACAGAATATAGTTAGTGCACAGCAGCAGCCTACAAGAAGTGATGCAATAATCATGCACATGTCTTACCATCTTTCCTGTTCGCTGAGTGAAATCTCTCCTTGACCTACCGCCCTGCTGCCAATCAGATGGCTTCTTATCAACTTGATTTGCACCGGCATCTCCCTCCACCACCAACGAATCCATCATCTTCACATCCTTTGCTGCTCCAGCATCCTCTATTATCTCTCCGTCTTCCACCTTCAATTCCAAGCAAGTGCATACATGTGCTTATCAGGAAATGGGTAATACACAAATTAACACTCATTCAAAGCAAGCAAGTTGACTACACACGACATCTCTCTCACCTAACAAGCAATTACATCCACTTAAAGCACACAAAACTGTTGAATACCCTCTTCACTTTTCTTGACAATCAGATGACCGAACCCTAAAAAAATAAGACAAACACGAACCTTGACGACTGCGGACGAAAGGCGGCGCTTGGCAGGAGGCTGATCTTCGTTCTCGGTCCTATCGGCCTGAAGGCCAAACCCCAGAACCAAAAATCTCAGCAATCGAAGCAGCTCAAAAACACGAACTGAACCTCAAAAGAGCAGATGAAGGGCAGATGAAAGACATTCTATTTGTCTTACCGGGCGAACGAAACCACGCTGCCGAGCTCCATTCGCGGCCACGTTACGAGGGCCGGCGCCAGGAAACCCCCCTCTGCGAAGGCCTCTCGGGTCTCGAAGCCTCTCCGTTATCTGCTCCAACAACCCCCCACAAACACAGAAGACGCGAACGACCAATTAACGACACGAACTCGACCAACCCACAAAGTCTTTCGAAGAGACAGATAAAGGGTACCTCGCGTTGCTGGCGATGAAGCTCGTCGATCTCCTTGCGGAGCTCCTCCTCGCTCTTCTCCACCGCCGCGCTCCCCATTTCCGGGCTCCTTCTCACGGATCGAAAATGGGTCCCGCCGTCGGCAAGAAGATGCCCAGATGGAGATGAGGTCGAAGGAGGAGGAGGAGGAGGTTGCCGCCGACGATGGCGGTGGAGAGCAGGGGAAGAGAGGAGGCCGGCGAGCGGAGGTTGGGGGAAACCCTTTCTTAGGTTTATGGCTCTTTGCGTACTGAAGGGAAGATTACACAATTGAAGTGAAAAGACAGAGTTGGGGTCGAGTCGATGCTGCTCGATGCTTTTGAGTTTGATTTGATTGGAATTATTCAAGACTCCAAAATCAATTAAAGCTTTGATCCTTCTAGCTCGATCTTGGGCTCGATTATAATAAGTTTTCAATGAGGTCGAGATTTGGGTTGCAACTCGACTTGAATAGGTTACTCGATAAATTTTAGTTGAACAAACTCAGCCCATGCTCAAAAGCTCGAATTCTAAAATTACGCTGTAATTGTAAATTAATAATTTTATGTATTTGTTTAAATCTGTAAGTGTATGTGACTTTCGTATACACATTGTAATTTCATGATAAGGCTTCAGAGGTTTTTGAGTCTAGCATTTTCAAATTTGAGCTTGACCTTGATTTAGCATCCATGCTTCTTGAACTCGGCTCAATCTTCGCATTATTTGGCATCAAAGCCTAAAGAGAAGAGATAGCGATATGTGATTTCACAAATTATTTCGATTGTTTTAATTCATTGGTCATCTAGAGTTGTCATGGAATGGTCCCCATAATAAATCATGAAGAGTTAGCTAGCCTTAAAGTGAAAACGGATTGGAATTGATTAAAACAATGAGCGTTTTGTATATAACTTGTACATAACTGTTTCAACCTCTATCTTATATATCGAAAAAATTAACATTGAAGACTTTGATAAATGATGTAATGATTAAGAAGTCTCAAGTGATAAATAATTTTAATTGCACAAGATTTTGATAAACCACTTTACAATAAAAAAAAGAGGGTTCTGTAAAAGGATTTACTCGTGCTTTTGTAAAATTTTATGGAACTAATTAAAACAAAGTACTCCAAAAAGTTACCAATTATTCATACCAGATAAAAAGGATTTATTAGATGGAGCCCAACTATATAAGTGGGCCTTTTTCCACTAATTGACACCAACTCATTTATCCTAAAACGAATGGGCCTTTTTACTCTAACAGGGTCCATATGCTTTTTGGGCCATTGCTAGAAACGTGGGCTAATACTTAATCACATAATATTTCAATTTCGTGAAAAACATGGACAATGCATGTTAGCTCAAGTATAGTTAATTAATCAGACTATTGGACTTTGCGTTTCTCGTTCGTCAATAATGTGGCTAGACAGTTGGTCTAGGTCGGTAGTCGACAATGGATGGGCCTGGCCTGTAAGGACACACTATACAAATAGGCTACAGTCTCCTCTCCATTCCTCATCCTAGAAAGCGTTTGCGGTTTCTCCATCGAAATCGGCTAAGGCCGATCGAGCTGGGTTTTCCTATCGCTTCGTCCATACATATGATTTTGACTAACTAACACGAACTTGTTTGTTCTAAATGAATGGGCCTTTTGAATTGACAGGGCTCTTTGGGAGGAGTTAATCGGCCCACACGAATTTGTTTGCTCTAAATCAATGGGCCTTTTGAATTGACAGGGCTTTTGGGAGGAGCTGATCAGCCCAGCCTCTTGAAGTTGATGTTGGACTTGCTTTTTGGGCTGTAGGATGTTGAAAGGGACTCTATTATCCACATCGGGATTTTCTTCTGGCTAGAAAGGAGGCAGGTCATCTAGGGTTTGGCACCTAGGATAGGAAAGGAATAAGTGGCAAATATGCATCACTTGGTTATCTGGCTTTCATAAATTTTTATAAATTTGAACTAATATTTATCACGTTTACGAAAAATATGGGTATCCGATCAAATTTTACATAACTCTGCATATCTCATTCGTTATTAGTAATTAGGCCAATTGTCAATGGTAATCGATGATGGATGGATCTATTGAAATAGAGTCTCCTCTCCACTCTTCATTCTAAACAACATTATGGGTTCATCCATCAAAACCTTCTGATTGAGCCAAAGAGAGGAAGATTAAGCTTCAATTTCCATATGGCTTCATTTGTGCAGTACGTTACAAAGATAGCAATTCGATTCGGCATAGCTCTATCGAGGTATGTACATCAAACTTTAGATTTTCTAAATCTATATAAGAATCTTAGATTATTGTACTTCTCACACTCGCTCCATGACTTATCACTAGTGTATTTGATAAGATGAGTTCGCTTAGTCAAAATTGTGACTAGATTTCACGTGTTTAAATTAGAGAGGGAAAAGAGATTATATTTGTGGAAACCGATATAAGTAATTATTGAGCATTGAAATTAAGCAATTCTTGCATCTTCATGCAAGAAATTGGATCCTGGCTTGAGGAATTAGACTTTTGAGTGTCGCAAATGATGACTCTTAACACGAAAAACTTGTCCTATTTACCAACAAGCAAAGAAATCTCCAACAATATATTACTTTATTTTGTTGGACCTTATTGTATCGGATCAATAGCTGCAGGGTTTAATATTACTTTATCTTGAATGAAGTTTCACCTTCGACCAAAAAATAAATAAATAAAAATCTACAACAATATATGCAAGACACAAACATCCAAAACACGCTCCATGATTTGGGTTTCAAGGAAAATTTTTGAAAATATTCTGCGTCGATTGATTAGATAATTGACAACGATGGGGTTGGTTTAATTGTTAACCAGCAAATGTGCACACGGATTGGGCGTGTGTGCCAACAATTGATATTTGCAAGATTGGCTAAATTTCTTTATTATGAAATATTTGAACAATTAATAGGAAAAAAATACATTAGTGGTAAAATTAGGCCGTCGAAAGAAATTGTATATGTGGAAAGAAAAATATGTCAAGAATTGATTTTCCTCGGGAAGGTTGCTATAGGAGAGAAAAAACTCAAAAATTCAAATTTTTAATATTGGAACATGTAATAGGTGAATTAACTTTAAGATTTACCCTTATGAACGACATTTACAAAATCAAGATTTGAGGAGGGAAGAGAAAAATTCTTAAATCTCTAAAGAGTAGGAGGTCCCTTTTGTTTTTGTATAATGTATGGATAAGAAATAAACACGTATATGTGGATGGGGTGCAAACCAATCCAGAGTCGTTCCAGAATGGTCCCTCTAGTAACTCCCAAACCGTTTCAATCTCTATTTTAAGAGAGATATCAAAGCAATGTAATAGATTGATATAGATGTCATCAATTTTGATGTGGTCGGGTTCCAAATCGAGAATTTAGAATTTATCCTACTTGAAATCTAAAAAGCGGAACAAGTTTCCTTAGGAATTGGCCCAAAATCGAACCAGCCAATCCCGAACATACTCGGCGCTGGTTGAATAAGGTCAGTTTGGTTCGGTTTGAATATTGAATGGAACTTGCCCAATTGATCGCATCTAATTTAAACTCAAAATTAAACCAGTGAATGAGCTCTCTTCCCTTTAAGACTATATATAAGTGGGCTTTTTCCAAACTATTCATGTTCAATTTGTTTTTTTTTTTAAAAGGATGTCGAAAGGACTCTACTATCCACGTCTGGATTTTCTTCTGGCTAAGAAAGGTGGCAGGTCAACTAGGGTTCGGCAGAACATGCATAACAGGAAATCTCACCGTTAGAAATTTCTAGAAATGTGGGCTAATATTGATCATCGAATATTTCATGTTTGCGAAGAACGGATTATTATTAAGTAACATAACAATACAATTGGTTTAAGTCAATTGTACGAACCTAATAGGACACATCACATAAATACGCGACCTCATCCCCACTCCTAGTTCTAAGAAAATGTTGCGGTACATCCATCAAAACAACCCAAAGAAGCAAAAAGGAAGGTCGAGTTGCAGTTTCCAATTGTTTCGTATGGATCGTTTCAAAGACGGCGACTCGATTCAACACGGCTCAATCGAGGTATGCACTCTCGATTCAATCTCTAGGTTTTCTAAATCCAAGAATCTTATATTGTTGTATATCTTACTCTAAACCCTATTTTCGCTCCTAGTTTGTCTCAGTGCTGATTCTAGAAACCCCTACGCCTCCATGACTTATTGCTTGTGTAGTTGATGAGGTGTAATAAATCTGTGGTTAACAGGTTTTCATTAATTAAAGGATTCATTAGGCTTGCTATGATTATCTTCATAGCCAAGTACGAATCTCTCTTTAACGAGCTTTTAATTAATTTATTTTTTACTACATAATGGAAATGTTAATTGTGATCGTGGAGACCAATATAATTAATAATTTGCCTTAAAATTAAGGAATTCTTTAAATGTTATGCTAGAAGCTATGTTTGAAACTAGGGTGCATTCGTTCTATAAAAAAATGGATAATTTGGAAAATATTTTTTGAAAAATGATAGCTTACAACATTTAGAAAAATTAGTTAAATGGAAAATATTTTCATCGTTAATATCAATTTATGCTTAACTATTTTCATGGGTGATAAAAAAAAAATTATTCCAATTTTTTAAAATAATATAAGCAATCATTTTTCAGAAAATGGTTTCCAACTTACTAATCTTTTGCAAAACGGATGCACCATAAATTCTCATGGCTAGCAAAGAAATGAAAAACAAAGAAACAAATTGCATTCTTGCTTGAGGAATTTGACTTTCAGTGCCGCAAATGATGACTCTTAACACGAAGAACTTGTCGGATTTAGCAAGAGGCAAAGAATCTCTAACAATCTTTGCAAGATACAAACATCCAAAACATGCCCCGTAATTTGGGCTGTAAGGAAAGTTGAAAAATTTCAGCATCTATTAGATTATCAGCAACAATGGGATTGGACGCACACTCGTTGCACTTGCACGCGCAAAAAATTCTTCTTAGGAAGATTGTTGTAGGATAGAAAAAAATTGAAAATTTTAATACTACAACATATACTAGAAAGATAAAATTTATTAACTTACACATCTGCCCATAGTTACGAAGATCATAAAATAGATATTTGAGGGCATTATGTGAAAAAGGAAAAAGATTTGAAATCCCTAAAAGAAATTATGAGGTCCTCTTTACTTTGCATAACGATATAAATAAGGAATAAACATGAATGTGTGAAATAGGTGCAAAACATCGATTCGATCCATCATTACGTCACTAATGTGAAATCAATTTCATACTTGGGTTGTCCATAAAAAAATTGACTTGTGCGGTACCTACTTTATGAGACTGATTAGTACAGTATTTCATGTGATCAGAGTTTACCAAACTAATATGAGTTTCCTCTAATGATAGAAAACAATTTCGAAAAGCTCTAATAATCATGTAAGAAGCTTGTAGGAGCATAGTCCATGTACAATACCCAACCTAATTACGTAAAAACAGTGACTTTTATAGGTTTTTTAGGGGTGACTCATAGAAAGTACTTAATAATTTTCCCTCCAATATTTCACCCTCCCACCAAAATCCAATATTTATATTCCATCTTTGGAATATAAAGATAAAATTGCGAAATGAGTCTAAAATCACTAATTCTATACTTGCCCTAGTTCTACCAAGAGAAGCATTAGTAAAAAAGTGAATATAGAACGAAATAATTTTTTTTTATCTAATAATAATAATAGCACTTGGTATTATTAAATGTTGGTAAGAAGAACCATTGACATTGACCTTTGCAAACATGTAGAGAAATTTAATGAAGGGGTCGCTCCATATTTATGGGTGAACAGCGTGCTTCTGTGAAAAAAAGATTCTTCTGCATCAGTAAACCTAATATCTTAAAGACCCTACTTTAGTGCTAACACGCCAATACACATGATGGTCGCCTTCCTGTCCAAGCACAAGCTCATTCTCTACCAGTGCACGCAGAGAGAGAGAGAGAGAGAGAGAGAGAGAGAGAGAGAGATAGGCTGGCACTATTAAAACGCTTCTGAAGATCCTAAGATCATGGGAGCTTTGCCTTGAGATTGGAGTTGGAATATATAAATACACATGAAAGAGGAGATACCTGGAACTCAAGAACATGAAAGGAAAACCAGACTAAACAAATCCACTGCTGGTTGTATTAACCCTAGGATTCACCAGACTAGAAAGAGCTTGAAAAGATAAGGGTGCTTAGGATCTGAAAGTATACATTTCGACTTGTCTGTGAATTTAAATTACAGCACTTATTCCATTTTTTCTTTTTTCTTTTTCTGGGCGCAAGATTCTAAGTAACTTTATGGTAAGAGTTGAATTGGCTTACCATTAGGAGAGAAGGACTCGAGAACCAGGTTGTTGCCGCCACCGTTTGATGAGCCACCACTTTCCCCATCCCTATTTGATGAAGAGGGCTCCATAGGACGATGGCTCTCGCTCATTATTGGCCCGCTCTTCTCTTTGTTATTTATGAGCGACGTCAAAGCAGCCGCCACAGCAACCCTAAACTGGGGATCACAGGCGAAGGAGCTCGCGCTCACGTTCTCGGCTGATCCTGGTGGCTTGTCTGTCCCTCTCGAATTGCCTGAGAAAGCGTCGTAGCTCGGCCTTCTGCTCATCCAAGAGGGACCCAGATGAGACAACGGGTAATTCATGGCAGAAGTCGTCCTCATCGGCAAGTTGTGCGGCAGCTCATAGGGGTTCCCGTGGGTGAGATCGAGAACGATGCCCTTAGAGGGGTCGTTGCTAGGGTTGAAGCTTCGCCCTCTTGCAAATTGAGAGGGAGCGCTGGAGTTTGCGATGTGATAGGGAAGCGATGACGGTTGCGCGTTGACGAAGTTTGAAGACATAGATCCATCCGACGAGAGAGGATTCATGCTTGAATCAAGTAATACAAAAGAGGCTGCATTGGAGGCTGTTGAGGCCATGGCTGTTGCACCCACTGGGAGGGGATGGTTGTGTGTTCCTTCATAGGTTGTTATCAAGATGGACATGTCCTCCAAGCATCTTTGCACCTAATGAAAAGTAATATCGACACATGTGAAACCTTATTAGTTGAATTTTGACAGTGTAAACATATATTGAAACCTTGAAAAGAATTCATGCACCATTCATACCTGTTTTCTCACTGGACATCCTGGTGCCACGGTGCACCGGTAATATGCTCGAGGACATGGATTCCCTTTCGCAATTTTCTGACCGTACTTCCGCCATTGACAACCATCGCTCAACTACACAAATATAACCCTAATCAGTACTCCTAATTTGATTTTTTTTTCCCACAAGTCATGTTTTCGGTGATTACTGACTGAATTTCGATTGAAATTGGACCTACCGTAGCTGCTTCGCATCTTGCTCGAACTGTGACTCGGGATTTCCTGTTGGGCATGGAGGCGACATGACTTGTTACGCCTGCAAATTGATCGTTCCTTTGGATTTTGTCGTGCATCAATGGGAAATTTGTGTGATTTTGGTCCTTGCGGATGCCATCTTCTTTATGCACTTGTATTCCTTGTGGGTTGGCGCCAATTTGCAACCCCAGTGACAACCCTAGATCGCTCTCCCTGAGGGCGTCGTTTTTTGGGGATGGCGACGGAGAGTTCTCTTTGGGGTTGGACATAAATTTTGGTTCGTGATCGGGTTTTCCTTTTGTGTAGAGCGAAAGAAAGGTTGAAGGATCCTAAATCAATAAGACCATAAATAGAAAGGGAACTTTCAATAAAACTACAGCAATTAAACCTTAGTATAAATTCATGTGAGAATTCATTTATACGCATGACACACAAAGAGACCACTTTACCTTTGATTGGTTGGATTGATGAACATCGTCGAGTCTGAGCTGGAGATCATTGTATTCCTTCATTGTTTGCTCCACCACCCTCCTCAAAGCCTTGTTTTCTTCTTTTATCCGATCCATCTCCTTCTTTAAAACGCATAACTACATACAAAACAAAGACATGAACATATATCTCCACGAGTTAATACACCAGACAAAAAGATTAGCTGAGTTCAAATGAGAGAGACCAGGATCGATCCGAAGGCAATTTACCTCTTCCGTTTTCATACTATCTTGTAATGATAAATCAGCCGACCCATGTTCTTCATCACCATCGCGGTCTTCTTCTTCTCGTCGTTCTTGTTCTTCACCTGAAGCAGTTGTCACCACACCCTCAGCTTCTTCTGGACTTCCCACGCGTTCCTGATCATCGTGATGATCAGCCACTTGCACTTCGCAACGATCTTCCATTGATCTTTCGTCTTCTTCTTCAGCGTCTAGCTTCAAAGATAGATCGATGTCCATGACCTTGAAAGCATGAGAGAGAGAGAGAGAGAGAGAGAGAGACGCAGGGACGCAGGCTCGTCTCTCTTGAAATATAATCTCTTTCTCTCTCTCTCTCTCTCTATGAAATGTACAGCTTTTGAGGTACCGAAGTCAATTCCCTCGTCTAAAGACTTGAGTATTAGACAAAAAACCAAGGAGGCATCTGCGGGTTTGACTTTGATTTGGGTCATTAATTAAAGCTTTCAATAAAATACATACAAAAGACTGAGCCTTTAGCAACTGGCGATGGTATAGTTATATACATAGACTCCTGTGTTTGGGCACCTCAAAGTTTTCAATTTGTGGGCCCATCATCCTCAAGGAGAAAAAATAAAATAAATCCCTATTGTATGTAGATGTTTGTGTGTCTATATATATATGTATAGAGAATGTATAATGAATAAGATCTGTACGACGACCTACGCACACCATTGCTTGTGCGCCACACACTTGCGGAGACTAGCCGCTAGGGTTTCTATACGGTGACCTTGCTATGTAGACAAATGACATCTAATCTATAGTTTAGATTAATTGAATCTGTTGTTATCAAGTCATACAAGAGAAATGCTTGAATTTATTTGCCTAGATATGACTACAACTACAAGCGACATCTAGTTATGAATAGTTAAGTGCGATATCAAGGATTAGCTCAAGCCGCAATGTCGACGCTGACTGATGCGAGACGAGAGATTTGACTCTATTCGAAAGCTAATGCAATTGTGTCTAGTGCTAATCCTCTCAAGGTTGCACACAATCGTTGCTAAATTTTTCCACGAATTTCATCCAACCCTATGTGGGACAAGATGGCTACGCAAATTTGAGATTGATCAAGCTATACCTCACATTTATGGAAAGTAGTATATTGGCGGATTTTCTAAACACAAACTGTAATTAGTGATTTAAGTAGAAATCCAATGAAATTTACTCCCCTCCAAAAAAAAATAAAAAATCCTTCTACAACATTCACAAACTCTGCCCCAACACTTCGAATAATTATCGCATAAGCTAACGTATTGGTCAATATTTAAACATATTTACTAACTTCCATAGAAATTTGTACAAGAAGAGTAAAAATACCCTTTCCTTGTACTTCCATACATAGAACCCTTTTTTTACTATCATGTTGTGCGACAAACCATTACCAATGACTGATGAATAAAACCTTCTCATGATCTAGGGTTTCAAGCAGCCTTTCTTGCAATGAACAAACAAATCGTTCGTGATGGAGTTTGATAATCAAAATAGGGAAAAGGCGAATCCATGCGAATACCGTCATGTATCGTTTAACTAATTCGAAGAGTTAATACATTAACCGATAAGGAAGACTGCACATGACATCCAAGCAATTGGACCCTATACAATACTTCAATTAGGAGTATTATGTCTTATTAAGCATATCAATTTTATAAATCACTTTGTATAGTTATCGATGCTCATTTCGTTTAGTAGACTTGGAAAACTGTTTGCTTACTTATAGATAGAGTTACATATTATCTCAAATTGGAAATAACAAAAGAAGGGTCGATTAAAAAAGTCATGAAGAGAAAAATGAAAATTTCCAGGAAAAAAAAAAACAGAAGAAGAGAGATTCGGTGGGGGCAACTCCAGATTTTTTCAACACATAAGAAAGGAAAACCAGGTTCTTCTTGTGGGTTCCCAAGAAAGCAATTTGAAAATGAGATTAGATGAATATACAATAGAGGGGAATTGTTGTGACATCATATCGCGGTGGGAATATGAGCCCCGTACGAAATCCCATGAGAAAGAAAGAGAGGACCCTAGGGATCAGATCTCAGAAATTGTCAACTACAATGACCTTGGACCCTCTCTCTCTCTCTCTCTCTTTCTCTATCTTTTTTTCCATTCCTTTGCTTCTTTCAAACCCTTATTTTACGTCTCTTTCTATTCAATCATCGCCTACGTCAGCATGGAAAACTAAACAGGGCACAAGTCAATAGTTGCTCCTTCTCTACTCAAAGCTGAAATGTGAATAACTTATGGTTAGATGGATGATGCATTGACCGGTCTTTAACAAAGGACAAGAATCTGATGAAATTTTCTAGAGAGTTTATTTAAATTATAATTTTACTTCTTTCAGAAGAGGACGCATCATGATATTTGAATATCCAGTGATTAAGACGCGTTCTCTCTTCGTATTTTCCCCCTCTTTTATCGTTTTCCCTGGTTTTCTTCTCCCATTTTTTTTCTCTTTCTTAGTTTTCGCCCCCTCCTCCAGTCAAACCGCCACAACTCCATGCCCCTGCTGTCACGATCACAGTTCCACCTGATGCCGTCGGTAGCTTCTGACTCTGACTGATACTCCTCTCCGATTAAGGCGATCATGGAGGTTGTGACCCTTGGGGACTAGCGTGATGCGGACAACCTAACTTTGGTCATGAACCAGTAGAGATCATGATGATCGCGGCACCAAGAGTGAGTTCCGCGCAACTTGTTTGCCTCCTCGGACGTCCTAACTTTTCTCACACCTCCCAAACAACCTACATATGAATGAATCGATAGAGGTAACAATCCTAGGACTTGAAATGTTACTCATCTCTTTTTGCTTACCAATTTCTTTTGTTGGGTGTCTAAAAAAAGTAAGAGGGAAAAGAAAAGGAGGGTGTCGTATTACATTACTCGGATTGCTAGGTTTTTTTTTTTTTTTGAGTCAGAGATTGCTAGGGTTAGGGCTAAGCAAATGTTGGTGCAAGTTTGACCCCACTGCCGAACCCTAACCCAACCCCGCCGGCCACCCAAGTAGCTTCATAGGCCATCTCCCGGTTATATTTGCAATTTGTTTACTCTTTTGGTTCCCTTTAGCAATTCCTCCGGGTCATCTTCCTTTTCGGCTAGTTTGCTCCATGAAAACACTAATAAGATAATTCGTGGACCTGGTTGGGATCCTGTATATCTCTGTTAGGGCAATAGTTTTCACATTATAGAACGAGTTCCGTTCACACGGTATGAAAGATGCTTTTTTTCTTTGTCTTTTCTCAATGTACTTTTCATAAAACACAAGTGATTCCGTCAAAAAAGAGAAAATTCCTTAATTCAAAGAAAAGAAAACGGACGGTATATAATCTCGCTATCAATCACATTCATAAAAGTCGCACGAGACGCACACATTACATCATAATCTTTTTGTATTGTCAATATACTACAATTACGTGTCAATAGTATATCTCATAATCGTGTCCGTTAATATTTTCTAGTGTATCGATCTGTAACATTGATATCCCATCAAAAGGCATGTTAACACAATGACAACATATGTGTATACATTGAAATCGCCAAAATAAGTCATTTTCCACAAGAGTTTCTTTCATATCATAAGGATCATACAGTATGTACATGCTGTATACAAGGATAATTACACATGACATATACATATACAAAGACTATGGTCACAATCAATGTGCATACAATAATAAAATACATAAATTAAACAAATCATGTGCTTATTGATCCGGTTTCATGCAATGCACGAGGGCTTGGCCTTCTCGCAATGTAGGCTTGATTTGCGCGCGGTCACATGTCGCTCGCGACTCCGATCCCTATGCAAAGGTCAATCCTCTCTCTCTCTCTCTCTCTCTCTGCCTCGTGCATTGACTCCCCATGATCATTTTTGCCCAAGTCGAGGCAAAAAGTGAACGGGCCCCTTAAATTATGGTAGGAATCATGATTATATTCTCTTAACTTTTCGAACCCTCCTTTTAAGCTATCCTCCCTTTTAAAATGACTTGGTAAGGAAGACATTTTCCCCATGGGATCTTCTTCAAAGGGTCAAAAGTTATAACTTGTGTGTCCAAACCGTGATTGCTTGTACATGTTAGGTGTATGGCACAAGGTCGATTTCGCATGTCATAACTGTATATCTCTCTATATATTCGAGTCTACCAACCCGGTCTAGACAGCGTCCTCCTTGATCCATGAAATTAGCGGGTTGTCCGTGGACCCGAAATTCACTCACTCAAAGTGGGCTTCCTTGTCATGAAAAATAGACAATGAAGATAGCTCTTGAGCATTTATTTCTTTAGAAATTTTTGTGCATATCAAATTCAGCCATTGTACATTTACTTATTAATCATCAAATAAAATATTCTCCCCCATCAGCAGGGCGAGGGAGGAGGGAAAGATAAAAGGATAATATTGTAAGCAATTTATTACATGAGGCTGTAGCAGACAGTGATAACACTAAGAGAAAATTACACTCTATTTTGACAACAATTTAGGGTGTGTTTGTTTCACGAAAAACGTAACGTTTTTGGAAAATATTTTCCAGGAAACCATTTTCCAGGAAAACGGTTACTTTTCTTTTGTTTGGTGATACGTGACTGAAAATATTTTCTGATATTTGGATTACATTTGAAAAATTATTGAAGGTGTAGAAGACGTTGACGAAGAGGAAGAGGAGGGAGCGAAGCCAACGGGAGCGTAGGAGGGGCTAGGGTTGGAGGAGGCGGCAGTGACGAAGGGGAGGGGGCGAAGGAGAAGGAGAGAGGGGAGGAGGAGTTAGGGTTTACGTTCACAGGCAAAGAAAGAAAAGAGAAAACAAGAAAAGAAGAAAAAAGAAAGAAGAAAGAAAAGAAAAGATATAATAATAACAAATTCAAAATTTTTAATCATAAATTCTTTTTAATAATAAAATTTTCATGAAGCAAGGACCTTAAAACATTTTGGAAAACGTTTTCCGGTTCTTTCAAAGGGGAAATCTTTTTCCTGAATTTAAGCTTTTGAAGGAAAACATTTTCTGTTGACTAAGAAAACATTTTCCTAAATGAACCAAACGCTGGAAAATGAGAAAAACGTTTTCCCGAAAATTGTTTTTTGCAAAACAAACACACCCTTAGTGTAACTAATACGTGCACGGACTCTCTTTATAGAGAGAGGAGGGGGGGTTACATTATAATAAAGATCGCTAGGAATCCTCTAATTTAGGAGATGGTAAATTGCCTCATTTATAAAATTGGCTTGATAGTCAAGACAAAGATATAATAGGGAGCACCGACAAATCATCACCTGCAACCATAGCGAGGTCACCACCTTCGGCCACCACCAACGGCGCCGCCGCCGCTGCCGCCTCCCTATTGCAGCTTTCCTTTGTCTCTCGACCCTAACCTTGGGCCGAGAGATGGAACTGCAAAGAGAGTTGCGATTTTAGCGATGTAGCTTATTGTAGACCGTCCATTTTATCGACCATCAAGAAGTTAAAAGATGTAAATTTACACCTCGAATTTCTAGGATCTCAACCTTCACAAAAAAAAAAAAAAAAAATTAGATCAAAAGCTTTTTCGCCCTTCAATTTGGTGGGGCTACACGAGTCGTCTACCTAATTGTCTAATGCCCTAAAAACTGGTCAGTAGGGCGAGAGACTCAAAACCTCATAAGCGGTACCTTAATTTCCTCATGATACCTTCCCGTGTTTGACAATTTCACACTGATGGATTAGAGTCTGAACGATGATTCTCCCTATGCTAAAAAAAGTTGATTAACTATTGCAATTAGACTTGAACAACAACAACCACCTCTATGAGCTTTTACATGCAAATATGTCAGATATTTCAACAAGAACATTATAACTTCTAGGAAAATTTTTGTTAATTTCTTGAATGAGTGGGTTATTGATTTCACCAGTCCTTAAACTTTTTCTCTTTATTCAATGTCATCCCTAAACTCTTTTCTCGTTAAATGTCATCCCTCAACTTTTTGAAAGTGATTCAATATGGTCATTTCGTTGATATCATTGACAAAATCTTCAGGGTGTGTAACTTATCATTTTTTTTTTTTTCAATTTTATCCTCATACTTTGTTTATTTGTTCAATATAATCATTGAACCGTTTTGTTATTTTCTCTCGCCTAACTATGTCATGTCAAATTTAGATTTAATCCTAATACAAAATGTTTATCAATTATGTTACGTCATTAAAATAAAAAATATAACGTGTTAATCAAATGGATTACACAGCAGAAAAATTGAAGTTATGAATTCTTGTACATTAAAATGCTTACTTGTATTTACATATTGTAAGTATTTCTAACCGTATCTAAGCAGGTCGTGTTAATAAAGAAACATCTTAATGTTAAACTAAACCATTCTCATAAAAGGGATGAAAGGGTCAATCTACACCTTAGTTATTTATTATTCATCACCATTAAACTTATAGGATACATTGAAGCTTGTAGCGTGTATGGCTTGTCAAAGGTTGTGTGTAAAATGACCAGTCCTAAATAAGGGTCATCGATATTCATCTTGAAGAGTACCCAATGACTTTCACCATGCTCAAGCGGACACTATCAGAGGGAAATAACCAAAATATTAGAGTCTAAGGATGAAAATGAACGGTCAAATAAAGTCTAAGGACGAAATCAAACAAAAAAATGATAACAAGTTAGTACCTTTAATTGACACATCAGCAAATTTCATTAAATCTGTAACGGAAGGACCATATAGAATGAATATAAAAAAGTTCATAGGCAACACTAAAAAAATAATTCGGAGAGGACATTCAACAATGAGTAAAAAATTGAGAAATACTAGTGTCACTACCCTATATAAATCGTCATTTTACGCATGTCTCTATCTAGACAATGTTTACTTCACCACTAGAAGAGATAAATCAATATAAAATATAAGACCATCGATTGGCTCGGAGGTGCTTAACCTCTCATATTAGTTTGTAATTAAGAAATTCGTCAATGAATTCCGCAGCCTATCTATCATATTCATTACAAAACTCATTTTTTTATTTTCTCATACAAGATTTAGTCATCCAATCTCCGTTAGGAGAATTACTAAAAAAGTCATAAACCTATTTTAATCATGCCAATTCAGTCAAACTTTTTTTTGGTCAATTCAATCGTAAACATTTTGTATTTGTGCCAGTTTAATTCATCCGGCCAATTTTGGCCGGCTAACACTAACATGATAGTGTCGGTACTAACATGGTATTTTTAAAATAATATTTTAATAATATTTTAAATATTTTTTTCTTTTTATTGTCTTTTTTTTAAAAACTCCCCCCTTCCCTTAGGGCGCCAGCCGGGGCAAGCGTGTTGCTGCCCTCCTAGTCTAGGCAAGGGCTACGACTACCTCACTCACCCAGATCAAGGGTCCCAGCCCTCACCGACCCCAAGGGAATGGAGGAAAAAAAGAAAAAAGAAGATGAAAATAGAATAAATTTAAAAATTATTATAATATTATTTTTAAAATGCCACGTTAGCGTCGATTGGCCAAAATTGGCTGTATGGACTAAACTAGCATAAATACAAAAGGTTTAGGACTAAATTAGCAAAGATTAAAAAAATTAGGACTAAATTGGCACAATTGTAATATGTTTGGACTTTCTTTGATAGTTTTCCCTATCTTTGTCAATATCTTACTTACGAGGTCTTCCCTCTTCTAGACGATAGATATTATAGTATGAGATTACAATTAAAATTAATGGTTTGCATCTCACGTTGCAATATACTACAACTGACCTTTCTCAATCGTTATTGCACGCACGCAACTAAACTTAGTAAACCCTAGGAAACTTCCATGTGATAAAATAATTATATTTTTTATTATTTTTTTCTGATCCGGTTTCTAGCTGGAACCCACGTGAAATTAGTCAAAATCGAAATTGGTTTTTCTGGGTGTGTACATGAATACCAAAGGCATTTACTCATGTCTTTTCGAAGTTTCTTGTGAGCTTGAAACTTTGACCTGTGATTTTCTGCTTCTTGATCCCAAATGCCAAAAAGTCTCAACCGACGAATCACTCTTTGTTTTGAACTCGAAAAGATGGATGGAATTTGTGGTCGAATTGATCATTAAACCAGTAGGAAAATTTGTGTTGCACGTCCTATATTGTCAGTTGTTGAATACGACCGATTGATGAGTAAGGTCAACTGATAAGTGAATTTCAACCATTGGATGATGATGATGATAACTCACCGTTCACCTGTCGTATCTTAGAAATTTTCCAGTGGCCAATTATGTAGCCGCGTTTAATGTACTTTGCAGGTTTACAGAGATACTATTCGAAACATATGAGCAACATGCATGAGGGGGTTGCGGGCCCTTGTGTGGTCTAGGCGAGGGCCGCTGGCCATCACCAAGGCTCCGGCGCCCCGTTGACCGGAAATCTAGGAAGATGAAGGAAAAAAGAAAACAAAAAATATAAAAAATTCTCAACACGACATCGTTTTGAGTTCCATTAGACACATCGAAACGTCAGTCGTGCCACGTAGGAAGGCCGATGCTAACTGAACCATCAAGTTAGTCATTTCCAGCTTGAATTAGATGAGTGGATGATATTGGAAAATCAACAAAAGATTTAAATTTTTTTAGCCAAATTAAAAAATTTAAGAATAAATTAATGGTTGTACACTAGATTTAAGACTTTTTGGGCAATTTTGCTCATCATGAATTTTGAGTTTAGGCACCAATTTGCACCTTGACAATAAGTAGTGTTGTAGCCTTATTTATGAAGAGCGGCCATTTTACGTCCCAAAACGCTCCGGTCACATCGACAGCCAACCTAAGCAAGAACCTTCAAACGGATGATAACCAAAACCATTTTCGGGTTTTCTTCAATAATTCTCAGATGAAAAGCCAAATTTGGGTATCTACTCTGACAAAAAAAAAACACACACACTAAAAAAACACCAATTTTTTTTTTATAAAATGACCAACAATTCAAATCAAATAAGGATAATTACCAACAAATTAAAGAATTATTTCCGAAGAGTTCTTCTGACTGTTTAAAATATTGATTAAGAATCTCTGGTTACCAGATTTTTCTCCGAGTCAACATGCATGGCTGACACAAATCCTATTAAGATAAGGCGATATGGCCCGAGTCTTTTGGCATTGTTTTCTCACGATGACGACGACGAGAATTGATGCGATCTGCTTCCTCCTTCTTTCCCCCCACTTTTCACGCCCGCGAGAGTTGAAATGTATGGTCATCACAACTTTTCCATCTTCTTTCATAAGATCTACTAATGATTAATTTAACAATTCATTGCGTGAAGAGGTTCGATCCATCTGATGTGGCTATGAAGAAATCGATGGCCAATCTATTCTTGGAGAAGTGGCCTCAAAATGGTTAGAATATCCCTAGAGTTGACCCGACGCCGGCTATCTTCAAATTTATGCAAAACTCGTCTGAAACTGATCAGATCGGACAAGAATTAAGTCTTCTTTTATGTACAACTATCGGCGCGCTTCGCAGAATTTTACGATCTTCATATGAATATTGGCAAAAGAGAATTGTAACCAGAGGACTATAAATGAAGTTAGGGAGAGAGTGAGCATTCCCAAACGAGAACAAGTAGAATAGCAAAGGCCAGAATTGACGTAATTTGTCAAGTGTAAGGGCTGCATTCACCTAAAGTCCAACGATAGTCGCGCTAAGGGCATGTGGCCCGACCGGACCTAAACTCGTGAATAGGATGGTTTGCATAGTAAGAGTCGAACCCAAGACATCACATGTGAACTTGATGCGTTCCATCCCTCCCCCTTGCAGAATCCTAAGCATGTGTTTTGACATGGGGCGAACAAACGTTTGTCCGTCATATTGAGATATCCCTGAAGCTCAAATCCGTACCAAATGCCCCCTGTCCCAAGTTACTGCTACCGATAAGTTCCTCAACAAAGTCAGGTCATGTCTATGATGCACAATGAGTAAAACAAATAGTGCCAAAGAGATCGACTCGTGCAAGCTACAGAACAGAGAAAACTCTCGACCGACTCCAAAACGTTACCGCTCAGCGGGGCGAGTTTGCACCAAACAGCCTCTATGTGTACCACTATAGACGAGTATTTACTTAGGTGTCTCCATTTTGACAAAAAATCGACAAGTGCAAAAATTTCTAAGGTGAACTTATATAAGTTGGTTACAATAGAGAGATCAACGTCAGACAAGATAAACTTCCAAAGATAGAGATATATAAGGGACAGAATTTCCCCCTCAATCACTATTAAAATCTCTGATGAAAGGAACAAGATATAATATCTAGCAGATTAAACAGCACGAATCAAACCCTTTCAGTAAGTCAACTCAAAGCAACAATGCAAACTCAAATATATTCTATGAAGTGGAGAAAGCCGGCAAGGTTGTGTTAAATCTATGTTCTCTCTCAGGAAAAAATTCCACAAAATCCCAAAAGTTTTTGTCATATCTGACAACCTTATCTTTTTTTCTTTCTACAAGTATTTGGCAACCTACCTGATGCCATTAATATGAATATGATGTAAAACTGTGTATTATAAAAGAAAAGCATAAAGATGCAAGAAATCCAAAGAACCATGCCAGTAACGAGTTTATTCCTAAAAAAAAAAATTCCCGCCCCATTAGTTTCTGGAGACGATATATACATTACATCCCACAAATTAATCAAGAAATAGGCTTACAAAGCACCATCGAAGGATAGATTAGTTACAATCGCCCAACCTCTATCCTCCACATACTCCATATGGTCATGAGTGCTCTTGTTGAAGGATCTAAAAAAAATTACGACAGGGGAAAAGCCCTACAACAAGGCACAGAGCTTAGGCAAGGAGGTACTTTTTCCAGCAGCTTCACCAGAACCAGAGAAACAGAAGCCTCAATCTAATTCCCATGCTTAACGGTATAAATGAATGATTTTTCACTCATATCAATAGAAAGCTAAGAAATCGCAGCAGGAGAAAATAAAGACAGCCCAGAGAACAAGATGCCAAAAAAACTATCTCATCTTTCTATTCCTTTAATCAGATGACCAAAAACCGTGAGCTATTTGTCAATTGCCTAATCTCACAAAAAAGACCAAATCCAAAAGCAAATATATTAAAGAAAGAAGCATTTTCCTTTTCTTTCCCCTTTTCCCTATATGTCCCTCAGCTATTCCTACAGCAACCTCTGAAAAGGCAGGCAGAGCACATAACAAGCTAATTCGAAGATATCGCACTTCTTCAGCTTATTCCCACTCCCTCCCAAGCAAAGATAGCCACATCCCCACCTCCTTCAAAATATTAGATTGGATTTTCATCCATTGAAATAATTAAAGATTATAATCAGCTTTAAACAATTAATCACAACCTCGGACTTCACTGCTGCACTTGGCAGATCAAGATCGCACGTGAGACCCAGCAGAGCTCAATCCAAATGACCCAATGCCGATCTTTCCGTTCAGGTGGAGAAATTTTTGCTGGTCCCCAAGGGGTTGGGAAGATGGCATCAATTTCATATACTACATTAACATCAAATGGCACAAGTCAGATGTCTATTAAATGAGACAAGCATATAGTGAATTATAATACATATATTTATTGCGCTAGTTTTTTGAAAAAAGAGATGCCCACCTCTTCATAAAATGCACTTATTTCCTCCTCAGTAAGGCCTTCATCATCTCCATCAGCAGCACCCTCCTCCCACCCAAGAGAACGCAAAAATGCAAACTCTTCCTCATTTGGGTAGTTTAAATGCTCCTCCTCTCCATTTCTGATAAAACCCAAAGTACATTCACATGCATCACCATTTTCAACTATCTCTCTGGCATGCTCAGTTGGAAAGTCTGAAACAGAGATAACTGAAGAACTTTGATGGTTAGTTTCCAAAGAGATAGAATCAGTGCCAGCCTCAGTGCTCAAAAGCTCTGATTTTTCCTGATCAGAAACTGATACAGTAGTAGTAGTATCAGTTCTAGTATTGATGCTCGTAGAAGATTTCTGCTTTATGAGATTGAAGAAGTCATTACGGCTTTGAGTCTGCACAGATGGTCTCTTCTCTAAAGTTGCCAATGATGTAGCTGGCTTACGCTCAGAACCTCCCAAGTTCTGGTTGCTGACAGAATTCTTAGAGTGAGAACCAACAGATGCTGGTGCCAGATTTAGGGGGCTACGTGGAACTTTGACTCCATTTGGGGAAACCAGGTTTTCATTCACAGTTGAAGAGAGACCATTCACATCCCCTGATGGTTTCAGAACTTGCAACTTTCCTAGATTAGAAGTCTTCCCGACATCCACTCTTGCAGTTCCGCCACGCATAGGCTGATTGCCATAGTGCGTAGGGGAGAACTTAGTAGTCTGCTGTGCAGCTCTTGTTTTTGATTTCTCCATCGAACTAAGCAACTGGAACAAATATGAGAAAACATCAAGAACACAATTAAATTAAAATTGACCATCAAACATGGCAAGACACATCTAATTTTTAATAGAACAAATCAGCTGCCACCACTATCTATTCAGATTCAGAACTCGCTATTCCGAAATTTGTTCCATCAAACTTGTTCAGGGAAAGAAAAATAGTTTATACCCCCCCCCCACAAAAAAAAAAACAACGAAAGACTTCCATCAAACTTCTCCGGAGAAATAAAAATAGTTTATACCCCCAAAAAAGACTGTTTGGGCAACAAAATACGAAAATGCAAGTGTCTCTATGACATGCATGCACATGGGACTGTCTCACGGCTCCCTCCGACCTCATCAAAGGTAACTGAGAAATTGCAAGTATTAAAAGGGCATCATTAACTCTTGCAATTTAGAATTCAAAACAGGAAATTTCATTCTCTCCATCAAATTGCGAATGCACTACATCTACATTTGTAAACTCAAGCATACACAGAAAATCAAAACAATCTCAATATAAGGATGGTCAGTTCTCCATGACTTATTACACTGCCTCACAAACAGCTTGTTCAAGACAGTGCAAGGAAAAAAGTGGTGCATTATTAGTTTTCCAGAAGGTGTAGAATGTAGAACAGAAGAAAAATGACACGCCACCCTGAAGAAGAGGGCATCCAGACCAGAAGAATGCTCCATACATTTAGCCAACCAGAACATATTAAACGAAATGAAGAATTTTCATTCACAGCATGAAAATGAAAATGCAAATAACAAACCGTGATCACTATTCTTACAATGCCCCATAGAGGAGGAAAATAACTTGCATAATTTGTTGTTAAACAAATGGGCTCCCAACATTGTCAGTAATAATGCAATGGAACTCATAGAAAAACTCTACAGAAGTCACATAAAGCCACACTTTTATCTGGTGGAACTTGCAGAGTACATGCCACTTATAATAATACTAAACAGCCAAATTATGCAACGAATTTTTACACAAACATAATAAAGCTCTCTTACAACCCCATTATATAATTAAAAAACTTGGTCTAGACAGGCTGACCTACTAGTCCTAATAGGCTAATCCCACGATTAAACACATTCACAATGCAATCAATCTCAGACCAAACAAGTATTTCAACATGAGCAATTAACAGTGGAGATTATTGGCGAAAGTCATGGTAATTTTAGGCCATGGAATGGGGTACCACCAGTTGCAAGCACAAGATAAGGTACAGATCTATTTATAAGTTGGATAATGGCTCATGAAAATATTTTTTGGACAATTTACTATGTTGAAGTGGAGCAAGTGTTTTCATAGGCATTACTTTCAGCACTTGCAAACTTGTCTAACCAAAAGCACATGCTCTGGCATTATCAACTTACAATTTTTCTTATGATTCCATTAAGCAGTTAATAAATGTAAAATCATACCATATTCAAAGCTAAGAAATCCCTAATACTAGAAGCTCCAGCTCCATGGGGTTACTATCAAGGATCTATTTGTGTCGACCAGATCAAAAATATGGAGCTTGTAATGGGGATTTGTCCATTCAGATAATGGGACCAAACAATTCTTCCATTTTCATGACCCAAAGTTAAAACTACCAAAAAAACAGAATGAGACATCCAACTTTGTTTGATTTCTGAAGGTTAAGCGTAGCAAGTCAGCCCAAATCAACAACATAATGTAACATTTAGAGTTATTAGAAGAACAAAAGCAAGGACAGTGGTGATACACAATAATGAGATCCTACAAGAGAAGCGCAATACAAAGAGGCACAGTTTAATGGATAACAGGTTGATTTCTTTCAGATATTGAGATGAAAGCCAAGTATATTATGGGCTTTAGAGTCTTGCTTTGGACAAAGTGAAGCATCGGTGAAATTATTATGAAAAATTATATCACAATTTTACGGGCATATAAGGACGGATATCATTTTTTATGTTGTCTCAAAACTGCATTTCGAATAGTTTTAATTGGGGATATGAAGCAGTCTAATTGATTCTACCTATGCATCTAATAGATTAGAACCTCTATAACCCAGAATACAGTCATGAAATTAGAAACATTACCTGAGATTTGGGCATGGATGGCGTCACGGGGATCAGTTGCCTTGATTGTTTGATGGCCAACTCTTCAAGCCTCTGACTATCAACAGACAACTGCAAATTCTAAAGTTATCAGCCTAGAAACCCTATATGTTCAAATACAGCATGAGAGATATAGACGAACATAATAAAAATCCAACAGGGGATTATATTTACCTGAGGAGGTGTGCGAGCACGAGAGGGACTTTGGGCAACAGCCTCTGACATTTTAAGGCCATTCATATTTTGACCTAAAATAGCAGAGCTTCCGGGTACAGTTTGCGGAGACGGCAAACCAATTGCGTTATTGTTTCCAACCACTCCAGGCACCTCTGCCAGAACCGTCCACCCATCTGCACTAGTTTTGTCTGAATTAGCACTTGAAGGCCTCTGAAAGGTAGCAAGAGATCCCACAGAAGGTACTCTTGCTACTTCAGAAATTCTTTGCCTCTCTTCAGTTCCAAGAAAGGGAAAGTCCTGTCCCAATGCAGCTTCAGTGGTGCTACTTGTATCTCTGCCTTTTGTAAGCAAACCACTAGTGATGCTGCGGCCCCCATTTCTCGCATTACTAATATCACCAGCCACTGGACTACGCAAGGTCTCTTCCTGTCTCCTGCCGTTCATAGACTGTGAACGCCGTAGTACATCCTTGTCCAACTTACCCAGCAGCAAACTACCTAGAGGATCAGTATAGTCTCTGTTCTTCTGTAAACCGAAAAATGGCTTGTCATTGTGAGGGAATTCATATAAATCTTCCAAAGCTTCATCCCGATGAGTTCTACTACTGCTGAAAGATCGTGAGTGTGTTGATCCCTTACTACTGGAGCTCCGACGAAAATAAGAAGAAGTGGTTCCCTGAATTCCGCTGCTTAAAGAAGACCTATTTCTCACGTTCTTATTCGCAGAACGATCATCTATCAAAGGAAAAACAAAATAATCATATAAGTTATCCATTAACGTAAAAAGCCAAATAATAGCTTCAGCGGAGACTATACAGTAACTTGAAGAGGCCATACATATCCAAGCAAAACCCAGCTCACAATCTGCACTACTGCTATATCCATACAAACTCTACCTCAACTGGATGCAAAGCCTAAGGGAAGTATATTAACAAAAAAGGCTACGCAAAACAAGAGTTGATTGCAAATACACATCAAAACGTTAAAATATAATACAGTTCCTGCACACCTTTATTTCTCATATGCATCTACAGAAACTAAATTACGTTTGCCACAAAAAGAAAACAAAAGGATTATACTCAAAAGGTTATAAAGTAATGGACAGATCATCTTTAATTGTGTTGCAGAGTAGCAACATGACAATACAATAGCAAAACGGATAACTCCAATAATCTTATGTCTGCATCCCTAAAAACTTCTACATGCCATCTCAAATATCATGCTTCAAAGCTCAAAACTCCATTAACTTCCCTCCTTATTTTATCCCAACAAATGATTTCCGTAGGTAGATTTGCCATCCTCTCCTACACCCACATCAATAAAAACTTTCGCATGCCACCTCATGTATCATGCTTCATAAGTCTAAACTAAAATTACCTTCCCTCCCAATAAACTTTAACAACTAAATATGATATTTCCGGCAACACCAGATGTCAGAAACAAAGACACGTGCCATTTAATGAAAAAGGTACCTGAGCGCAAAGAAGATGAAGATTGTTGCTGTCTATTGCCACCTCCAGAGAGGCTTCCACCGCTCTTCAACCATTCTGGAACTAAAGAAGGCTCACTCCTATCCATCATTATTAAATAACATGATCATTGACAATACCAAGAACCGCGATCGAAATTCCTTTCCTTCTAAAAATCTCCTCAGTGTCCTACAAAACTGTCGGAAAACCTCCCCCAATCCAGCCAGAACCCCCCAAAATTCCACTTTCAGTCGGCGATAAAGTCCACGGACCTTCAGTGGAAGACCCTCCCAAAACAGTCAGAACCCGACGATTGTCGCCGCAACTTCCAACCCCTCAGGCTCACCAAAAACTGCTCACTGCAGACTACCCGGTTTTTCTTTCTTGCCCTCTCTCTCTCTGTACACTATAAACAATTACTCCGCAGTCGAAAAGCATTAAACTCCAAACCAGAGAAAAAACCTACCAATGAACGAATGCCGAGAAGCAGCAAAACGATGGTGCCCAAGAAAGGTTATTTATCAACGGTCAATGTCGGTGAGGAACGGGGACAAGAAGCGAATTTATCCAACGAGGCTAATTTGCCCAAGAGAAGCGTTCGAATTGACACAAGAACTCCCACTGCGATTAATCCACCGACGAACCCAATTACCCCCAGAAACAATCGATTCCGCGACCAACCAACCCGAAACGAACCAGAGAAGCGAACCCTAAAAAATCGCCCCCAAAAAACCAGAGTGACCAAGAACCGCCCCCGAAAAAAAAAGCTAGGGTTTGCACTCCGCGCAGAGAGTAGGAGAGCGAAAGCAACAGAGGAAAGAAGTTATCGAAAGCCCAAGGAGAAGGGATTGAGGAAGAAGAGCCCCCCGAACCCGAACGAACGAATTGGGAAACGAGGCGGGGCGGAAAAAGCCCGAGCCCAGAAAACGCCGCCGCCGCCCACCGCCGCCCACCGCCGCCGGCCGCCGGCGACACCCGAAATTGGCGCGGCGGCTATATCTCTTCCTCTCGCAGCGGCGGAGCGAGTTTCTGCGCAGACCAGGCCCCAATCGCCAATGGCGGAACCCCAAGAAACGCCACCGAGATTCAAACCCAGAAGAGATAGAGATAGAGAGAGAGAGGCTTCTGTGTGGCGAGTGCTTTTGGGAAGTCTAGAGAGAGAAGGAAGAGGATTTTGATAGAGGGAAGAGTAAGTGCAGAGAGAGGAGGGGGAGGAAATAAGGAATGTTGGCCTCTAAAATCTGCTCGTGGGAAGGTGTCCCCCTCTCCTCTTCTCTCTCTCTCTTCCTTGCTCGTTTTTTTTTTTTTTTTGAATTTATATTAAGGATAAAAAAAAGAGAGGATTTTTTTTAATTAATTTGTTTATCTGCTGACGATTTGGTTCCCTCTTTGGAAAGCCTCTCTCTCTCTATCTCTATCTCTATCTCTATCTCTAAACCCTAACTTGCCTTTTAGCCTTTTCGTGGGCTTTTTCGGGTGAGAGAAATAGAATAGTCGTGTTCCTGCACTGGCGAGAAGCTTGCGTAGCAAGTTTCCAGAGTTTGTATCCGATTTGGGCTGCTGTAAGTACTCTTTGTATCCACTTCAGATTCTTGGACTTTCAGGGTTCCTCACCTAGAATTAGGTATTTTTCGACACCAACTATGGATCATCCCGCTTGTCCGACGAATATACCGTTGACAGGCTGACAAGACTGCGTTCTTTATTTTAACATGCTGATGCTGACGTGTCTCGACCTTTTAATTTGGTGCGGCGTATTTTTCGAGCCCATCCACGGCTTTACCCTCTACACATTTTACATCTAGGGATGTAGAGGTGGATTACGAAGGAGTTTAAAGACTTATTTTGATCCAATTTTTTGAATTTATATAATGGGAAAGGAGGATTTTTTTTTTTTTCTGTTGTTTATATTTGCTGGCGATTTGGTTCCCCCTTTGGAAAGTCCCTCTCTCTCTCTCTAGATCCTAACTTGCCTTTTGCCTTTCCAAGAGCTTTTTTGAGTGAGACAAAAGATTAAGGATAGAATAATGGTTGTTGCTGCATTGTGAAAAGCTTGTGTAGTAAGTTTCTATGGTTTGTATTCGATTTGAGCCGTAAGTACTTTCCATATCTGCTTCAAATTGACTTGCCTTATGGGATTCTTGTGGAAGAGGAAAGAATCTCGAGTGATGATGATTATTTGTGTACCGAGGATTATCGTTTGGATAGTTTGATTTATTCATGTGTCATAGCTGATTTTCTAATTGAATTCTTATGTACGTTAATCAACTGACGAAAAGTGTGTGACTTATTTTTAACCCTTATAATGGACCTAATAAAATCCAAATTACAAATGGTTGTAAGTCCATGAGCCGTCTGTCGGCATCGAATTTTCATTGCAAAATTCCTCGAGAGCAAGAAAGGCAATTAGAAATAGTTGTAATTTGCACCTAATTTTGCATCCCTTGATTCTCAAAAATTGAAGCGTGTGTCTTCGAAATTGCCTGAGAGTAGTAATTTTTTTTTTTTGTTTTGGCCTTTGAAACACCATATAAAGAGAGCTCTCGCTACATATGTCTTTGAAATTGGTGTTGCGTTAGTTACTAGAATCGAAACATTCCACAACAGATGTGACGTAATCGCATTGATCGCTCTATCCACATCATTTTCTTGTGGGGGCAAAAAACAAAATTGCATACATCAAGTTGATGGGGCTTCGACTGCCCAATCCTCCAATCAATGGTGGATGAAAGAGAGCCACTTATGTGAAATTCTTGTTACAAAAAGCATCTTTACTTTCGTAACCAACACGTAGATCATGTGATACGCGAGCAAGCTAACTACAATTGTGCAACATGTTCCGCACCTATTCAAAAAATGCAAAAAATATATTATACCATATAAATATATATTTATTTATTTCGTTATTACACATTGGATTTGGGCTTCATTGTTTCGCGAAAAATTTCAAAGAAAATGATAATATTTTTGTTTTTTGTATTTGGCTGAAACCTAAAAATAATTAGAAAATATTTTCAATCATTTAGTATGGAAAATCCGATCAATCTTTCTTGAGGAAAATTATTAAAATGCTTGAAATTTCTGTTTTAGTTTCTTGTTTCTTTTTTTTCTTTTTCTCTTTCTTTCTCAGCTAAGGATTTGCCACGAGCAAGGGATGAGCTCGCCCAAGGCCGGCGAAAATCACACTTGCGAGATTCCGATGAGTCAAGTTGAGCCAACTTTAGGTGAGGCTTCACCTTGCCAGTTTCAACGAGCTCAAGCTGCGCTAGCCTTAGGGGAGCTCGTCCTCCACTTGTGGCCAACGACCGATTGAAGAATGAGGAAAAAGAAAGAAATAGAAAAAAATAATGAAATAATTGAATATGTTTAAAAAAGAAAAAAATAATAATATTAAAAAATAATTAAAAAGGAGTGCATGAAGAAGAAGGTGCTTGGTTTGGGTCAAAGAAAGAGGAGGGAAAGTGATATCTTTTTTTTTGAAAGTTGAAAATCGTTTTCTCCACTTTTGAAGAATTTTTTTTTTCATTTATGGAAAATATTTTTCTTAACCAGTTTATTTTATCCAAATCACATGCCAAAAAATTTAGAGTTCTTTTTCTCTTTTTCGCAAAATAAATACAGCCGTGAATATTCATGCTAGATATTATTCCTCACCAAAAACATAATTATCATCGACGGGCCAATGATTTAAGAAAAACAAAACATCGTATCAATAATGGAGAAGTACACACGTGGTCAATGCATTGACGCCAAAGTTAGTATTTTCCGTTCAAATATCTTAGATTCAATGTAGCAACTTTCCTAGGAAAGCTCCTGTCCAGGTGGAATCACGCATGACGTTGAAAGACAGCATTTCATTATTATTCAATCTTCAAGCATTGAATATTTTAAAGGGATATATTCTTACCTTTACCAAAATATATATAATGTGTCAGATCACACCAATAGCAATCCCTTTAACATCTTTTTTTTTTTTAATTGACCTCCTCTTTTCTTTAATCCAAAGGAGGTCAAATTAATATTACTGGTCAATTATTTAATTGTAATTTTGGGACTAACCTAACCAAGAATGGAATTCGAAAGGTTATGAATTGATTGACAAGTCCAATTCCAATATCTTGATTTCGAATGGCAATGCATCGTGGGCCCATATAGATATCGTCTGCTATACTCTAACCACTGAGTTAAGTAGGTCATTTATCATCACAAAGAGAAACAAAAAGAACTCATCCCATCGACTGATCTATTCATTAAAGGGATTTTGTTTGCTGGCTACGCCTATTTTCTGCTTTTTAGTATATTTTTCCGAATAAAGAAAAATCGAGAACGGGCTGAAAATTTTGGTGGAAAATGGCAAAAAAAAAATTGATTTTTCGTATGAGAGATGAGAGGTAGGAAAATTTAAAATTTTCAGTACTTTCTACTCAGATTTTGGTCATCCTTCCACTAGTTGCTAAATGTAAGAAGAATTATAATTATAGATACTGATGTTCGATGAAATGTACATATGTACGTGCCACCAGCATTCCATGCTAATTCAATCTTTCATTTATTGATGCTGATACTATGATAAAGTATATTCATTATATAACTAACTATCATGGTGTTGTTAAACAATAATTTTAAGATTAATGACTATAAATTATATAAATAATTACTAAATTTCTAAGTTTGACCAATCCAATAGTAAATCATTATAGATTCTATTATGTGCAGTTAAATAATATTTTATAACCAATGATGAATATAATTTGGGTCAATTGAATATTTTCAAATTAAATACACATTATAGTAATTTATGGAATTCTTTATGAATATAAGTAATTGATACCAGATGGATATTTTAAATGGATATTGTACTAATCAATTGTTTCATGAACTGGTTGATGGATATCTTAATTGATGTTACATGGACATATTATAATTCTCATTACTGCTGACTATTTGATAATTATATTGACACCTATTAATCAAAATTGCATAAAAATTATTATAATATTGTAAGATAATTAACATTATTTGCAGCTGGGGTTAAGATACGCTATAACAGTATGCGCATAATTAGGTAATTATGTATGAACAAAGTGTACAAAAAAGGGCATTTTATATAATGGAAAAGGAGTATTTTTTTTTCTATTGTTTGTATTTGCTGGCGATTTGGTTCCCTCTTTGGAAAGTCCCTCTCTCTCTCTCTAGACCCTAACTTGCCTTTTGCCTTTCCAAGAGCTTTTTTGAGTGAGGCAAAAGATTAAGGATAGAATAATGGTAGTTTCTATGATTTGTATTCGATTTGAGCCGTAAGTACTTTTCATATCTGTTTCAAATTGACATACTTTATGGGATTCTTGTGGAAGAGGAAAGAATCTCGCGTGATGATGGTTATTTGTGTACCGAGGATTATCGTTTGGACAGTTTGATTTACTCATGTATCACTGCAACCAATTTTTTAATCGAATTCTTCTGCGCGTTGATCAACAGACCAAAAGTGCGCGACTTATTTTTAACCCCTGCAATGGACCTAATAAAATTCAAATTATAAATGGTTATAAGTTCATGAGCCTCCATCTGTCAGCATCGAAATTACATTGTAAAATTCCTTAAGAGCGAGAAAGGCAATCGGAAATAGTTGTAATTTGCACCTAATTTTGCATCCCTCGATTCTCCGAAATTGAAGCATGTGTCTTCAAAATTGCTCGAGAGCAATAACTTTTTTTTTTTTGGCCTCCAAAACACTATATGGAGAGAGAAATCTCGCTGTACTTGTCTTTGAAATTGGTGTTGCATTAGTTACGAGAATCAAAACATTCCATAATAGATGCAACACAATTACTTTGACCGTTCTCTCCACGTCCTTTTTTTGTGGGGGAAAAACAAAATTGCTTACATTGAGTTGATAGAGCTTCGACTGCCCAATCCTCAAATCAATGGTGGACAAAAGAGAGCCACTTATGTGAAATTCTTGTTAAAAAAAGCATCCGTCTAAGCATCTTTACTCCCCATTCGTAACTAACATGTAGATCATGCAAACTTACTACAATTGTGCAACATGTTCGGCACCTATTCAAAAAATGCAAAAGTATATAATATAGCATATATATATATTTGTTTCGTTATTACACAGGATTTGGGCTTCGTTGTTTCGTGGAACATTTCAAAGAAAATGATAATATTTTTTGGTGTTTGGCTGAAATTTGAATATAATTAGAAAATGTTTTCCACCATTTAGTATAGAAAATCCAATCAATCTTTCTTGAGGATTCAAAATGCTTGAAATTTCTATTTTATTTTTTGTTTCTTTTTTTTTTCTCTTTCTTTCTCAACTAAGGATCAGCCATAGGTGAGGGATGAGCTTGCCCCAAGGTCAGCAAGAATCGAGCTTGCCGGATTCAAATGAGTCAAGTTGAGCCAGCCTTAGGCAAGGCTTCACCTCACCAGTTTCAACGAGCTCAAGCTGTGCTAGCTTTAGGGGAGCTTGTCCTACGCTTATGGCCAACAATCGATCGAAGAATAAGGAAAAAGAAAGAAAAAGAAAAAGAAATAATTGAATATGCTTAAAAACAATAAAACAAAAAAAAGAGCACAATATTAAAAAGGGAAAAAAAAAAGGAGCGCATGAAGAAGAATGTGCTTGGTTTGGGTCAGAGAAAGAGGAGGGAAAGTGATGTCCTTTTGTTGAAAGTTGAAAATAATTTTTCTCATTTTTACAGGATTTTTTTCATTAATGGAAAATATTTTCTTTAACTAATTTATTTTATACAAATCAAATGTCGAAAAATTTGAAGTTTTTTTCTCCTTTTCATGAAATAAATAAAGCCGTAAATATGCACGCTATGGCATTATCCCTCACCAAAAACATAATTATCATCAACGAGCCAATGATTTAAAAAAAAAAAAAAACAGAACATCATATCAATAACGGAAAAGTACACACGTGGTCAATGTATTGACGCGAAACTTAGTATTTTCCGTTCAAATATCTTAGATTCAACGTAGCGAAAGGTGGAATCATGCATGACGTTGAATGACAGCATTTCAATATTTTTTAATTTTCAACCGATAACTATTTTGAAGGGAATTGCTTGCTGGCTACGCCTATTTCTGCTTTTTAGTATATTTTTTGGAATAAGAAAGGGGGAAACGGGCTGAAAGATTTGGCGGAAAATGGCAAAAAAAAAAAAATTTGATTTTCCGTTTGAGAGATGAGAGGTAGCAAAATTTAAAATTTTGGATACTTTCTACTCAGATTTTGATTGTCCGACCACTAATTGCTATATATAACAATAGTTATAATTACATATATCGATGTTCAATGAAATGTACATATACATGTACCACAAGCATTCCATGTGAATGCTAGTTCCATCTTTCATTTAGTGATGCTAAAATTATGATAAAGTAGATTCATTATGTAATTGATTATTATGGTGTTGTTAAATAATACTTTAAAATGAATGAGTATAATTTATATAAATAATTACTAAATTGCTAAGTTTGAGAAATACTATAGTAAACTATTGTAGATTATTTTATGTGCAGTTAAATAATATTTTTAATCAACGATGAATATAGTCAATTTAAAATTGTCAAGTTAAATACACATTATAGTAATTTATGGTATTCTTTATGAGCATTAATAATTGATATTAGATGGATATTTTAAATGGATATTATACAAATCAATTGTTTCATGAAGCCAATAATATATTGTAATTCTCATTATTGCTGACTATTTGATAATTATAATGACACGCATTAATCAATATTGCATAAAACATTATTATCATATCATAAGATAATTAATGTTATCTACAGTCGGAGTAAAGATTTGCTATACCAACATGCACATAATTATGTATGAAATAGGTGCGTATAAAAAAATAAGGGTATTTTAGGAAATCTATTAGTGAGGAGAGAAAAAATGTAAGTGGTTCTTCATGACAGGGGAGGTAGGCTCCACAAGAGAGAAATAAAGGAAGGGTAATCAAGGAAATATATAAGTAAGAAAAATCAGTGTTTTTCTCTCATATGTTTACAATATTTATGAATACTAATTTATCAATTATAATTTTTATTGAATACTTGATAAATTATTTCAAAATCGAAAAGAAGATTATTTTGTGCTATAAAATTATAATTATAATTATATAATTTTATCACTCAAACTAATAATTAATCTTATAAATTTTTCATTTTAGCCTATTCTCAGCAACCAAAACGAGATAAACCCCATTCCATTCAATTCCAACTAATTTTCTTTTATGATAACCAGATAAAGAAATCAGAATTCTTATTCCATTTAATTCCTACGTACCGAACACGACATAAATCAGAATTTTGTGTCACGAGTGCTTTTGGGAAGTCTAGGGCCTGCATGGTAACGTTTCTATTTCTCCTGATTTCTGTTCTTTTGTTTCCCGGAACAAAAAAGGAATAGAAATCTGTTTGGTAACGCCAACTTATTTTTCTATTCTTCAAAATAGAAAAGTGATTGGGGAATAGATTTGGAATAGAAACAAGAAAAAAAAAATTAACTTCTTTTTCGCGGGAACAATTTCTTGGAATAAGTTTTTTTTTTCTTTTCTATTTTTCTTTTGTTCTTCTTCCTTGTTGTGGCCATTGTCGGCCGCTTGCCAACCGTTGGTCACCTACTACCACTTACGACCATTATTGACAGGTGACTGTCGGCGATGGTTGTTGTCGCCTGTAGCCGACCGGCGACCGCCCACAGCCCACCGGTTGACGACTGCCACCGTCCGCCGGTAGCTTGCCATCACCAACCACCGCATCACTGCGGCCTGCCGCTGCATGACTATCAACCGTCGCTGTCGACCGCTGCCGTAGGATCACCGCCCACAACTCACCGGCCACCGCCCCCTCCCGTGGCCAATGGGCTGTGGGCGGTAATCCTGCGACGGCGGTCGGTAGCAATGGTTGGCGGTCGTGTGGCGATCGTGCGACGATCGTGCGGCGGTCGTGCGATGATCGTGCGGCGGTGATCGTGCGACGGTCGTGCGATAATCGTGCGACGGTCCGTCGATGATCGTGCGACGGTCGTGCGATGATCGTGCGACGGTCGTGCAACGATCGTGCGTCAGCGGTCGGTGGTCCATGAGTAAGAAGAAAAATTAAATAAATACAAAAATTTATAGATTTTTACCAAACGCATTTCTATTCTTTTTTAATTCCAAGAATAGAAATTTTGTATAATTACCAAACACCTTATTTTACTCAAAAATTGTTTATATAATAGAAATAGAAAAAAACTATTTCTGAAAAGAAATAATTCTCCAGAATAGAAACGTTCATGCGCATCCCTAGAGAGAGAGAGAGGAGAGATAGGGAGAGGGGACGAAATAAGGAATGTTAGCCTCTAAAATCTGCCCGTGGGAAGTGCCTCCCTCTTTTCTCCTTTTTTCTCTCTCTCTCTTCCTGTGCTCGGTTATATATATTTTTTTTGAATTTATGTAAAGAAAATAAGAGGATTTTTTTTAATTTATTTATTTATTTGCTGACTATTTGGTTCCCTCTTTGAAAAAGCCCTCTCTCTCTCTATCTCTAAACCCTAACTTGCCTTTTAGCCTTTTCGTGGGCTTTTTTGAGTGAGAGAAATAGAATAGCCGTGTTGCTGCATCGTGAGAAGCTTGCGTAGCAAGTTTCCAGAGTTTGTATCCGATTTGGGTGTAAGTACTTTTTATATCCACTTCAAATCGACATGCCTTATCAAATTCTTGGAGTTTCAGGATTCCTCACCTAAAAATAGGTAATTTTTTGACACTAACTAAGAGTCGTCTTGCCTGTTCGATAAATATATCGTTGACAAGCTGACAATATTGTGTTTTTATTTTTATTTTAATATGCCGATACTCACACACCTTAACCTCTCAATTTCGTACAGTATATATTTCAAGCCTATCCACGGCTTTACTTGAGGTCCACACGTAATCCAAGTGAAGTAGTTTAACGATTTATTTTGATCCAATTTTTTGAATTTATATACTGGAAAAGGAGGATTTTTTTTTCTATCGTTTATATTTGCTGGCGATTTGGTTCCCTCTTTGAAAAGTCCCCCTCTCTCTCTCCAGACCCTAACTTGCCTTTTGCCTTTCCAAGAGCTTTTTTAAGTGAGACAAAAGATGAAGGATGGAATAATGGTTGTTGCTGCATTGTGAAAAGCTTGTGTAGTAAGTTTTTATGGTTTGTATCCAATTTGAGCCCTAAGTACTTTCCATATCTACTTCAAATTGACATACCTTATGGGATTCTTGTGGAAAAGGAAAGAATCTCGCGTGATGATGGTTATTTGTGTATCAATGGTTATCATTTGGATGGTTTGATTTACTCATGTGTCACTGTAGCTGATTTCACAATCGAATTCTTTCATGTGTTAATCAACTGACGAAAAGTGTGTGACTTTTTTTTAACCCTTATAATGGACCTAATAAAATCCAAATTACAACTGGTTGTAAGTCCATGAGCCTCCGTCTGCCAGCATTTATATCACAAAATTCCTCGAGAGCAAGAAGGGCAATCAGAAGTAGTTCTAATTTGCACCTAATTTTGCATCCCATGATTCTCAAAAATTGAAGCATGTGTCTTTGAAATGGCTCGAGAGTAGTAACTATTTTTTTTGGCCTCTAGAGCACCGTATAGAGAGAGTTCTCGTTGTATGTGTCTTTAAAATTGGTGTTGCATTAGTTACTAGAATCGAAACATTCCATAACAGATGTGACGCAATCGCATTGATCACTCTTTCCACATCCTTTTTTTTTTTTTTTTGTGGGGCAAAAAACAAAATTGCATACATCAAGTTGATAGGGCTTGGACTACCCAATCCTCCAATCAATGGTGGACGAAAGAGAGCCACTTATGTGAAATTCTTGTTACAAAAAGCATCCTTCTAAGCATCTTTACTCCTCGTTCGTAACTAACATTTAGATCATGTGATACGCGAACAAACTTACTACAAATTGTGCAACATGTTCCGCACCTATTCAAAAAATGCAAAAAAATAAAAAAAAATTATAGCATAAAAATATTTATTTATTTTGTTATTATACATTAGATTTGGGCTTCTTTGTTTCGTGGAAAAATTCAAAGAAAATGATAATATTTTTCTGATGTTTGGCTGAAACCTAAAAATAATTAGAAAATATTTTCTATCATTTAGTATGAAAAATTCGAGCAATCTTTCTCGAGGAAAATTATTAAAATGCTTGAAATTTCTATTTTTATTTTTTCTTCTCTTTCTTTCTCAACTAAGGATCTGCCATAGGCGAGGGATGAGCTTGCCCAAGGCCAATGAGAATGGAGCTTGTCAGATTCCAATGAGTCGAGTTGAGCAAGCCTTAGGCAATGCTTCGCCTTGTCAATTTCAACGAGCTCAAGTTGTGCTGGCCTCAGTGGAGCTCATCCTCTACTCGTGGCCAGCAACCGATCGAAGAATAAGGAAAAAGAAAGAAAAAGAAAAAAATAACGAAATAATTGAATATGTTTAAAAACAATAAAACAAGAAAAAGAAAACAATATTTAAAAAATAATTAAAAGGATTGCATGAATAAGAATGTGCTTAGTTTGGGTCAAAGAAAGAGGAGGGAAAATGATATCCTTTTATTGAAAGTTGAAAATCATTCTTCTCATTTTTAAAATATTTTTTATTGATGGAAAATATTTTCTTTAATTAATTTATTTTATACAAATAAAATGCCGAAATTTTTTTTCTTTCTCTTTTTCATGAAATAAATAGAGCCGTATATATGCACGCTATGGTATTATTCCTCACCAAAAACATAACTATCATCCACGAGTCAATGATTTAGAAAAAACAAAAATCATATCAATGATGGAAAAGTACACACGTGGTCAATGCATTGACGCTAAACTTTATTATTTTCCGTTCGAATATCTTAGATCCAACGGAGCGACTTTCCTAGGATAGGTCCTGTCGTGGTGGAATCATGCATGACGTTGAAAGACCCGCATTTCGATATTTTTCAATCTTCAACCATTGACTATTTTGACGGGATTTGCTTGCTGGCTACGCCCATTTTCTGCTTTTTAGTATATTTTTTGGAATAAAAAAGTGGAAAACGGGCTGAAAGATTTGGCGGAAAGTGGCAATTTTTTTTTTTTTTGATTTTTCGTTTGAGAGATGAGAGGTAGCAAAATTTAAAATTTTTAATACTTTCTACTCAGATTTTGATCGTCTGACCACTAATTGCTAAATATAACAAGAATTATAATTACATATATCAATGTTCAAAGAAATGTACATATACATGTACCACCAGCATTCCATGGGAATGCTAATTCCATCTTTCATTTAGTGATGCTAAAATTATGATAAAGTAGATTCATTATGTAACTGATTATTATGGTGTTGTTAAATAATACTTTTAAAATTAATGACTATAACTCATATAAATAATTACCAAATTGCTAAGTTTGAGCAATCCTATAGTAAATTGCTGTAGATTATATTATGTGCAGTTAAATAATATTTTTAATCAACGATGAATATAGTCAATTTAAAATTGTCAAGTTAAATACACATCACAGTAATTTATGGTATTCTTTATGAGCATTAGTAATTGATATTAGATGGATATTTTAAATGGATATTATACAAATCAATTGTTTCATGAAGCTAATAATATATTATAGTTCTCATTATTGCTTACTATTTGATAATTATAACGACATGCATTAATCAATATTGCATAAAAAATTATTATAATATTATAAGATAATTAACTTTATCTACAGCCGGAGTTAAGATTTGCTATACCAGAATGCACATAATTAGTTAATTATGTATGAAATAGGTGTGTATAAAAAAAAATAAGGGTATTTTAGGAAATCTATTAGTGAGAAGAGAGAAAAAATGCAAGTGGTTCTTCATGACAGGGGAGGTAGGCTCGACCGGGGGGAAATAAAGGAAGGGTAATCAAGGAAATATAGAAGTAAGAAAAACCAGTGTTTTTCTCTCAAATGTTTACAATATATATGAATACTAATTTATCAATTATAATTTTTATTAAATACTCAATAAATTATTTCAAAATTGAAAAGAAAATTATTTTGTGCTATAAAATTATAATCATAATTATATAATTTTATCACTAAAGTTGATGATTAATCTTATAAAATTTTCATTTTAGCCTATTATCGGCAACCAAAACGAGATAAACAAACCCCATTCCATTCAATTCCAACTAATTTTATTTTATGATAACCAGATAAAGATATCAGAATTCTTATTCCATTCAATTCCTACGTACCGAGCACAACATCAATATTGCCATATTGGTAGACGCATCTGAAATGATGGCAAAAAATGGCATTTAGTGCGGCGTAGATAAAAATAAAAAAAAAACTGCATTTCCATCTCTCTGAAAAGATCACGTGCGCGACGCTTTTTAAGGAAAAATCGATTGATTCGTGGCTACGGCATTCATATTCGAAAACGAAACTACAAGTTCGAAAGTCCCTATTCACGTGCATCCACCCCAAAGTGGATGGGGGGAACATAATACAACAATCTCCACTATAAATTCATAAAGCTTGATGGCTACTTCCGACAATAAGATTCTCGCATAACATTAGGGGTGAGAAAAAAGCCGAACATCTGAAAACACGACCCCGATCGGCTCGACTTTTTAGGCCCAGGCCTAGGCAAGGATTTTGGGTTTTATTTTTTTATGGGTTAATACCCTGAAAAACCTCAAATTTGTACATTTATGACAAATTTACTCAAAATTATTTTTTTGATCACCAAAAATCTCAAACTGGTATATCTATGACAAATTTACCATATGTTAGTTTTTGTTAAGTTTTAATGTCAAATTATTAAGTTAAATGACACGTGACAGTTGAATGATATACCAATTTGAGATTTTACATTTCGTTTGTCACAGTTTACAATTTTTGTGATTTTTTTGTGATATTAATCTAATTTAGCGGAGTGTATAT
Organism: Eucalyptus pauciflora; assembly: GCA_007663325.1. Classification (NCBI taxonomy): domain Eukaryota; kingdom Viridiplantae; phylum Streptophyta; class Magnoliopsida; order Myrtales; family Myrtaceae; genus Eucalyptus; species Eucalyptus pauciflora. The sequence continues at coordinate 366,534 of VMYD01000385.1, forward strand.
TTGTCATAAATTTATCAGTTTTGGGTTTTTTGGAGTAGAATAAATTAGTTTGTGGTAAATTTGTCATAAATGTACTAGTTTAAGATTTTTTATGGTCAGTCGGGGTAAGTTTATCACATGTGTACAAGTTTGGGGTTTTTCAAAGTATTAACTCCTTTTTTATTAAGGTTAATATCACAAAAAATCTCAAATCGATACACTTGTGATAAATTTATTATATGTTAATTTTCATTGCCGTAAAATGTTTGAAGAGAGTGATTCAATTTGAGATTTCACCCTTCATTTGTATATTAGTTTGTGATTTTCTTGTGATAATAATTCAATTTAATGAAAACCGCGGTGGGTAAATTTGTGAAAAATGTACTAGTTTGAGAATTTTGGTGAAATTTGAGAAAAATTCAGCATAAGTATATTAATTTGAGATTTTTTATGATATTAATTTTTTTTTTTAAATCTGAGTCGGTCTGGGGTCCTTCTGCCCAGCCCGGTCCGGCCCGGCAGGAGCTAATTTTTCGAAAAAAATAATTCCACCCGGCAAATGGGACGAACCGGATTATGGGAAATAAAGAATATTCTGCCCCCTTGTTTTCGAGCCTCGGCCACATCGCGGGACAAAAGAAGAAGAAGAAGACGACAAAATTCTAATAAAAAAAAGGAAGATAATAAAATAAGCGAGCACAGTTTTTTGACTAGGTAGCGCGCCACATTTTTCTGACCGGTTCAGAGGCGCCGCCACGTGGCAACGCGTGGGATTTTACCGGTTCTCTCTCCTTCCCTTTCTCCCTCGCTCGGATTCTTCCATGTCCACGGCTGCTCCTCGTCGTCGTCTTCTCTGCAACTCCCGAATCCCCGCTGCGAAGACCGGCAGAATCTCTCGGATTCTCTCTCTAGCTCTCTCGCTTTCTCTCTCTATAACTGAACCTGCAGTGCGCACTGAGCACGCGGAGTTAGAGAGAGAGAGAGAGAGAGTGCGAGGCGAGCTGAGCGACCGATCGGCGGTTTCCGATGGAGGCGAGGCACCGGCGGGCGCGGCCGCGGCTCGAACGCCGGAACGCCATCAAGAACATCGAGTACGACGCGTCGTCCAACTCCACCTCGATCTCCTCGTCCTCGGCCTCTTCTCTGGCCCTCGACGGCCTCTCGGTCTTCACGAGCTTCCGCGTGAAGGGCGAGGAAGGCGAGTTCGACGTCATCTGCCAAAGCCTGGGGCTCTCGCCCGAGGACTTCGCCATCCCCATGGAGGCCTGGCGGTCCAGCAAGGCTCGCGATCTCACCCCTCGCTTGCGCCTCCAGAGCGCCGCCGTTTTAGCTCCCGACGGCGACGGCGACGGCGAATCGCCGCGCGATGGCGATGGCGGCGGGTTGGCTGCTGGAGTGGATAGTATCGAGCTCGAGAGTGGGATATCTATATTGAATGGGAGTAGAAGTTACGGTTCAAGCGGTTTGGAAGAAAGAGTTAGGGTTAAGAGTCGTAGGACTCGTTTTTGGAATAAATCAGCGGGCTCTGCTTTGAACGTTTCTCGCCCTTTGGCCGATGTTATCTTTGCTAAAGATCGTGGAGATTGTGAGAATTGCGAAACGGATAATGCCAGGGGAGGAATTAGGGGATTGAGGCCTCCGGTCCTTACTCCGCCGCCAGTTAAGTTGCTGCCTGTTGTGGACAACGTGAATTCCACTTGGGAATTGTTGAACTCGTTTGGTCCTCAAGAAGGTCCTGGAGGAGATGAGGATTCTCCTTGCCCTTCGAATAAACAGGATTGGTCGGATGGAGATGATGAGAAGGTTAGTAAAGAAAGGATTTCGCCAAGAAAAGATGATTCGGACTCTCATTCATCAACTTCTGCTGAAGATAAGGATTCTTCGGATAAGGATGAGGTGGGTAACGCCCCTTCTGCCAACATTTCAGAACTAGTGCCCAATGTTATTTCAGAACCAGTGCGCAATGTTTCGCCCGAGGGGAGTTTCAGACAAAGGATCACCTCATGGCAAAAGGGCGAGCGGTTGGGAAGTGGGTCATTTGGTACTGTATACGAAGGCATCAGCGAGTAAGATTCCTTTGCTTTTCTCTTTGATAATCAGTAAGCATTTTCTTGGATAAAGTACTCCATAATGATGTTCATTTGAAGTTTCGATGCCACTTGTGAGCACTAAATGGTTAGAATTAGGAATACTTGGGCTAGTCATTTGTGGAATTAGAGTTCCAGCATTATTGGTATAGAACTTATTGAAGAGCATACTTGATTATTGAACATATTGATGAAGTAAAAATATGATATTCCCAAAAATCGTCTATTTTTAATTGTTCTCCATTGTTTTTCTGCAGTTTTACTAGCTTGAATAGCGGGCTATTCTTTTTTCTTTTTTGAAGAATGGATAGTATGATAAATCAGCATGTACAGTAAATATGCTTTGGAAATTATTAGTTGATTCTAAATGCAAATGCTGAAAGCTAAGGAACTATATAGTGATATTGATGATAACGTCTCTTTTTTTTTCCTCAATTCTTATTTATATCATTGGAGTGCAAGAATTATCTTAAATATGTCTCGTCAAGGCATCGTTCTCAAAAGAATTGGCATTTATGTCTTATTTTTCTCTCTCATGCTTCTCTGTTGCCAACAGGGATGGATTCTTTTTTGCTATAAAGGAGGTTTCTTTGTTAGACCAAGGAAGCCAAGGCAAGCAGAGCGTTTTGCAGCTTGAGCAGGTATGTGCTTGTTTCTTTTTGTATCTTATGAACTGGCCTTAGGCATGGCTACTCGACTTACCTTATTCTTACAATTGCCAAGCTGGCATATATGCACAACTAATTATAAGTCTGCCGTATATACGATCATAAATCTGGTGTGAGTTCAACAGATATTCTTTTCTCTTCCTTTCTAGTTATACTCTGCTTTCTTTTCAGGAAATTTCTCTTTTAAGTCAGTTTGAACACGAGAACATTGTGCGATATCTTGGCACAGACAAGGTGTGGTTCCTTCTTGCTAAGTTGTTTTCTGCAGTATCTTTCACTTTGGCATTAATTATGTTATTGCTGAGCAAAATATTTAGGGAAACATGGCTGTGATTGCAGTCACAATATAGTGGCTGCATCTTCATCACTGCATATGTTTGCTGCAATAGCCTGGGAATAAGATCACGACGGTCGCGGCTTATTAGCTGTAGCAACCACTTGTGACAAAGACAGACATTTTAGGTCTCTGCAATGCTGATTTTATGAGTAAAGAAAATCTATAGAGCAGATGTTGGAAAACCTGTCATGTAATCAATTAACCCTTTGTAATCTAGAGGTCTATAGAGCATATGTTGGAAAACCTGTCATGTAATCAATTAACCCTTTGTAATCTAGAGGTCTATAGAGCATATGTTGGAAAACCTGTCATGTAATCAATTAACCCTTTGTTTTCTAGAGGTCATGATTTACAAATTAGCTATCTCACAAACTGAAGATTCAGGTCAAACTCTCAGGTTTAATAAAAAGGAATCTGACACTTGGAAAAATGGCAGCCCTGATTAATAAAACATTGGGGGGTGGGGGTGATGATAAGAAAGAGAGGGATTTAATCTTCAGGTATCCTTTGATTGACAATCCGATGGTGCAGATGACTAATTTCCAACCTTTTCGCCCTCGTCTATGACTGGTCGTGGCTGTAGTAATGACAAGGGAGCTCCTCCACAAGTTAGATTTTTTCCATCTGTTCTAGTCCAGCGTGTCATTTAGTTCCACTCATTCTTATGCAACATCATATAGTTCTTAACCTCTAAATAGAGAGAACTAAAAATAGAATTGATCATTGTTCAGGTGAGGGAAGTAGTTCCTATCTTGGTGGTTCAATGTTTGAGTACCTTTCAGTTATTATTATTATTTTTTTTTTGTGGACATAGCTTGGCAAGAAGCATCAGATTCTAAGAAAGTGCCAAGACATAACTTCCTTTTGGAGATGAAACATGCAAAGATTGTTGCTGTTAAACACAATTTGGTTTGGTACGCCTACAATCCACCACATTGTTTTGTGGGAATGAGGGGTTAATGCTATATGACCTCTTATTCTTCCACCAGGTGCACTGTGCAACTGTTTTTGTTGGCACTGCTGCAACTTGAAACCATGATGACCGCTTATAACTTGGATATTTTTGTTGTACGAGGAAACGAGCAAAAGAAGAGCTTGATCCCATTTGTTCTTGCCTTATTTTCCCTCTTTAAGTTTGCAAAATAGCTTTTATATTGTCATATGATGTGGACTTCTACTAAATTAACCCCCATCAAACAGATTGTCACTAAACATCGATTGGTTGTTGAGGAGGTCCTCAATATCAAAGTGCACTTGAGGAAGCATAATGAACCTCAGGGCCTTGTCTAGGGGCGTCTTGCCTTGGCACATCCAATTGCTGTGGGAAGGGTGTTGTCATGTATCCGATGATTAGTTTGGTGTTATAAGAGGCCTAAACATCCAGCACAATTAAAATGAAGAAAATGTAGAAATCACTGATGTAGTATGTTTTATTTTATTTGCTATTGTTATGTTGTCTCTAATGTAACTTGTTAAAATATCTCATATCGTTTGTTTATGGGGTTTCGATGGGCCTTATGTACGTCTAGCCTCCTTCCACTTCATAACTTAAATCTATTGGGTCTTAACGTGGTTCCGGTGCCATATATCCCTTAATTTCTTTCTGCGCATGGCTCTCTTTTCATCCTTTCTATGTGCTGTTCTTAGTTCGTTTGCACGTGATAAGGTGTTAAAGTATTCCATATGTGTTTTCAATGTGCTGTTCTTAGTTCGTTTGCATGTGATAAGGTGCTAAAGTATTCCATGTGTTTTCAATGTGCCTTATATACAATTCGTCCTAATCATAATAATTTGAAATTTTTGGGTCGGATATTGTAACATATGATTTTCTTTTCTCTTCACAGGATGATAAGAAGCTTTACATATTCCTTGAGCTCATGCCCAAAGGTTCACTTGCAGCCCTTTATGACAAATATAACTTGAGAGATTCCCAAGTCTCTGCATACACTAGGCAAATTCTAAATGGTTTAAAGTATCTTCATGACCAGAATGTGGTCCACAGGTATTATGAGGAACATGCTTGACTTTGCATTTAGTTTTGACTAATTGAAATAGTGATTCACACTTGTCATTTCTGATGGATGGTTAATTTTGTTAAGGAAAGAGACAATAATCAAACAAAGAACACAGGGAAATTTATATATTTAGTTTCATAGCACACTTCGTGGGTGTCTTTTGATAATACTTCTTTTACTATCCAAATACTTTTCTGGATTTAAGGGTGTTGTCAAATCTTTGAACCAAAATGTAGTGTTATGAAAAGTAGATTTGTTGTGATAATCAGCATGCAACGAAGTAACACTATGAGCTTCTACAGCATTATCTAGCATAGACAGGATTATTTTACTATGCAAATGCTTGAAGATGGAAATGTAAATTTGCAATATTGTTAACTGTGAGGATGATTATGAAAATTTTAATCTTTTATAAATCTTACGAACAGCTATGTTGGTTTCTCATGCTTCCAGTTCCTTCATCCTGTAGGGATATCAAATGTGCTAACATACTGGTTGATGTGAGTGGATCTGTGAAACTTGCAGACTTTGGATTGGCAAAGGTATGTCTCATCAGTGAAAGTGAACTCTCTCTCTCTCTCTCTCTGCTCGTACATGAGAGCAACAAAGATGCATTTACAAATACATGCACAAAGTGACAGGTGTTGTCCTTTACTTTCCGAAATGACATATTGACTTTCTGTGTTTGTTCATCCAGGCCACCAATATAAATGTTGCTAAATCCTCCAAAGGAACTGCTTTTTGGATGGCACCTGAGGTTTGCACCCTCCACTGCCATTATTTTAACATACTATCATTAGCTGTATTAAGCACATATCTTTACCATTTTTTTCATCGTTGTTGTTTGTAAATGCAGGTTGTCAATCTAAAGAACAGAAGCTATGGGTTGGCAGCTGATATTTGGAGCCTAGGGTGCACTGTTTTAGAGATGTTAACCCGCCGGCCTCCATATTCTCACTTAGAAGGAGTACGTCACTAACTAACCTTTTTTTATGTTTTATATCCTCGAGATCCATGTTTTGCCAAACTAACTAACTAGTTGCAACTTTTTTGTCATTGCTACTTTTTCTGTGAGCTACTTGATTGAACAAATGATGTGACGAGTCCACTGGGCTGTCATTTTAAGAAAATAAAATGAGCAAGAGCTTTACTTAGAAAAGAGAGGACAGAGAATTCAATAATATGTATCAAGAGTGGTCGTGTTAGAGGATATGCGTAGTTTTATGACCAATAGTTGTTTGGGGTTCTGGAGCAGATGGTTATCTAACATTGTATGGAAACTTGGTTGAACATTTGAATCTCATTCTCTTTGAGGTAATTTGGCGTTGTTGTCTATACTTTTAATTACAAGCATAAGTTTACGGTGTCCGGTGGCATACATTTAGATAATCGCATATTGTATATATGTAAATAGTATCCCACCAAATGAAGTGGGGAACGCATATGACCATTTAGTCTCAACAATCTCTCCATCTTCTCTTTCACTGTCACATGGTACTTAAGCAACTGAGAGAGCCATCTCTGCTCCAGTCCTGAGGGCAGATATTGATTGCTTCATGTTCCCTGCTGTGCCCTCTCATTGTGAGGTTGTTCTCTGATTTGTCACTCGCCTTCATCAACCTTTGGTGTTTCCCTCATTGCCTTCAAGTGTTTGAATCAATCAATGACCTAAATGGCTGTCTTCTCTACTAGGATTAGTTACTTTCGATATGGAAGTGGGTAACTTTTCAATTTGGTTGGTAATTTTCATGTCTTATGTCAAGTTAGCAACTTCTCTGTACACATAGTAAGTTTTCCATAAGGGATGGTAATTACTGGCTCTAGCCAGTAAATCACCTTATTAGAGATCCCTTCCTTTTGGTAGGCTGCTGCTGAAGTTTGGAGTGCTCTCATCTTCTGAGTGACTTTGAAGTCTAGACTGCTTTTGTTATAGAGGAAAAAAGAAATAATACCATCCCTCTCAAAGCCATCATAAAACATAAGTCGATGCCCCCTTTCTTTTTACTTTTTTTGTTCAGATTAGGACTCTTAAAGATTTCAAGTAAAAAGGAATAAATACTTAATGTTTAATTAGGAGTAGTTGGAAACCATTTACATTTTTGGTCCCTGTGAACTTTTAACATGGTAGATGATTGCCTGAAGCATGATGCCCTCAGAATTGTCTGTAGATCTTATTGGTTTATCAAGCTGTCATATGTTAGTTCCCTCAGGATTTATGATTAACACAAGCCTCTACTATGTTCTTTCTTATTGTGGCAGATGCAAGCGTTGTTCCGAATAGGCAGGGGTGAACCACCTCCAGTTCCTGATTCTTTATCAAAAGATGCTCGAGACTTAATCCTTAGTTGCTTGCAAGTAAACCCGAATGATCGGCCTTCTGCAGCAAAGTTGCTAGACCATCCTTTTGTGAGGAAGCCACCTTCTTCTTCTGGTTTTGCTTCACCTCGTTTCAACAACATATGGTCATAAGGTTGTGCTAAGCAATATCTTTAGTCCATTGCTTTGAAGGTAATTTTACACTCTTCATTTGTTATTTTCTTGTTGCATTGCTAGTGAAAGTATTCTTCTTTAGGGCTAATGGCAAGATACCTTCATCAACTTACCACATTTCTTCTGTTTACTCCGTAAATCTGTAACTTTTAACAGTCTACACTATGCTTTTAAATTGGAGCAAATACTCCATGTATCTATAGGGTCTATGGTCAGTTTCCCAATTCCCTCACAAGCAATTTTCTATTTTCACCAGATCGTCCTGAAACTTTTAATTTGGTGAGTTACCCATAGTGGTTAATTGGTACACCAATGGTTAACTTGTCTTTCCCTAGGGTAGAAGTATGTGCAATTCATCGTTGCGCCATGAAAACAGCCATTGTTGTAGTTTCCCTCGGCATTTATGTGTGTGTGTGTGTGTGTAAATCTAGGAATATCATGAAAATTTCAGTAGTGTGACTGTGACAGTGACAATGACACCCTGAGAAACCAAAGTGGACAAATATGCTTTGTACTTCCTGCTGTTGTGGAACCTCCTGGCAAAGTTGCTTCATTTCCTAAGAGATTTCACTGGACACTGGATGGAAGCCCCAGACTAATTTGGGGAGCAACTTAATTGAATGGCCTAATCTTCTTTAGTGGGTGGGTGTCTTTTGGCAGAGTGTTGTCTCCCAAAACAAATGGTCTCGTGCTTTAAAGCATTGGGATGGACATGATAATTATTAGATATTTTTCATGTTGCCTATTGACCTTTCTTAGCCACCTCAATATTGTCAAAATTCTTGGTGTTTAGATTCTTCGTTTTGCGTTTTGACTGCAAACCAAGTCTTTCCAGCTGTAAATTTTTAACTCGTTACATTAGACGCTCGGATAGGAAAAACAGAACAGAGCAATATTCAGCTTCTACTGGTGTTTGTGTAATCTTAAGCCAAAATGCTGAGGGTGTCATCGTAGTTTTTCCTACCTGAAATCATTTGTAGTGCATTGGTAATGCTGCTGCAATTCATTGGACCACTCAATGCTCGGCGGCATATTAATCACTGGCGAACACTCCCTAGGCATCGCCAAGCTTATAATGCGATGCTTTTTTTCTTGCCAGGTAACTTCTCTTTGGCAGTGAGGGGCAAATTGGAGCTTCTCAAGGATCAACAGTCCTTGCGAAGGGTCTTGGGCTGCAACTGATTTTCTGGTGTCTTTATTCTGCTCAAGTTAAGCATGTTGTTCTTCTGGGAATTGTAAATAGCATGCCACGTTGTATATTTTCCCGTTAAAAAGGAAGGAAGAAAACAAAAAAGTTGACGACGACACAGGTTTTCTGCCTCTAGGAAGCGTAAATAGGCGCGCCCAACATCTACAGGATAAGCAATCGCTGAAAATTGGATATCCCTCGGGATCCGTGACGGAATGCCGCATTTGCTTTGTTGTTGCTCGTTTGATATCGGGCCATCATCTGTAAATTCAAGTGTTTTTATTAATGGCGTGTCGCTTCAAGATGAACGCTTGTATCGAATGATGAAAATTCAAGATGAACGCTTGTATCGAATGATGGAAATTTTGTACCGACAACAATCAAGCTCGTGGATGGAGGAGGAGGAGCAAATCTAGTTTTTTACAGTGCCGTAGAGAAGGTTCTTGGGAAACTAACTTGATCAGAAAACACAAAAAGGCCGAGGAAGCGAGGATTCACGATGGTGTCGCCTCTTCTTGTTTTGCCGGCGGAAAAGAGCTCGAAATCGCACTTCTGAATTTTTTCTTAACTTTCTTTTGATGGCTTCCTGCCGCTTCATTTTAGATGGTCTGCTAAAAACAAGTTGGGGAACGCACATCATGCCGGCATGAAACTGCAAGTGCTCACTCTGCAAGGAATAATCTTCTGCCCGAAGAAGATCAATCGATCGCGTTCCGAAAGGATGGATCCTACTGGTCATATGGCCCGACTCAAAATTCTGTTTACTTTTGGCCCACAGGATGTCTAGCCCATATATTTCATTGACCAGAATTCAATGATTACGAGCCAATGTGACCTCCCCACCCTCTCTCCAGTTTCATCTCTCCGTCTCTCTGATGTGGAGCTCTTCACCTAGTCGGCAACGGTTGCCGCTGACCCTCTCAGCAGGCTCGGTGCTGACAAGCTCAGATCAGCTTTCTTTGGCCTCAGCCAAATCAGGTTCCCAACAACTCTTATTGAACAGATTGATGCTAATTGAATACCGTTCTTTATTGATGAACCGATTGATGAAGTCAATATCTTATATTTCAAAAGTCATGGAAAGTTAGCTGTCTACCATTGCTTTTTTTTTTTGTTGGTAATTTTACTAGCTTGAATAGCACACATTTTTTTCTCCTTTTTTTAAGAATGGATAGTGTGACAAAATAGTTCGTGTGGGAAACATGCTCTAGAAGCTGTTGATTGATTGTAAATTCAAATGCTGTTAATTGGCTGTAGAAGGCACATTTCTTTTTCATCGTCGTCGGTTGTAATTGCTGGTCGTCAACAATGGAAAGAACAGTAGCTATGGGTTGAAAGCTGAAATTTGGAGCCTGAGTGCACTGTTTTAGAGATGTTAACACGCAAGCCTCCATATACTGGCTAAGAACAGGTATGTGACTAAGTAACCTTCGTTTTATGTTTTATATCCTCGAGATCCATGTCAGGACAGAGTTACTAAATAAGTTTAGCACATGTTGTGATGAGTCCATTATGCTGTCATTTTGAGAAAACAAAATGAGCAAGGGCACTTCATAGAAAAGAGAGAGGACAGAGGATTCAATGATAATTATTAAGAGTATGGTCGTGTTAAAGGATATGCATTGTATTTATGGCCGATGGTTGGGATTCCGGAGCAAACGGTTGGCTAACATGGTATGAAAACTCGGTTGAATATTTGAATCATGACTTTCTCTTTTAAGTGATTTAGCTTGACTTAGGAGATCGGTATAAGAAATTATTTTGTTTCCATTTACTTTTATCACAATTTCCAACAATATTTATTTCCGAATCCTTAGAATTTGGAAGTAGATCACAAGTAGGAGATCTATTCCTATTTTCTTGCGATTCTCTAGCTGTCCTGGGCCATAAATATGTCATCTTCTTTGAAAGTATGATATGAAATAGGGAACAGAAAAAACCACATTTCTTCTTTGAAATCTGGATTGTCTAGTACTTTTTTTAATTATTATAACAAGTGTACACTGAGTGTACGGTGGCTTAAGTTTAGATAATTGCCCATTGTAAATTATCTTCTCTAAAAGTATGATATGCAATATCATGCATTGGTCCTTGTGAATTGTTTCATATCGTCCGCCTTTCCCACCTCTGCAATAACCGTGATTCCCGAATGATCATGGCAGATGATTGTGTCATAGTCCCAAGATTTCCCATGCATAAAGGACCGTGCATAATTGAACAAGACTGACCAAGTTGCCTAAGTTTCCAGAGTTCTCTAGAGTATTTCTAGGGATGGGCAATACAGTAAATGTATTGGGGTCTAAAGCATTTTAGGAGTAAATATTAGGAGTTGGTAGTTAGGAAAATGTAATTTCTACCGTTAGATCGAATGTCAATCAATGGTTGTAATGAGAGGGGCTCTTGTATAAATATGGGAGAGCCCTCTCTCGTTTATATCCATAAAAGACTTAAGCAATAGAAATCATTTTCTGCGGGGCTTCTCTGATAAAGAAACCTCCCTTGACCTGACATAGTTAAAGGGAATCCATGCACTCTCATGTAAAGAAAGAAACTCAACTTACTGGTTTTTGAAATACTGCATCTTTACTTTGTCAATTTGTTCAATAATAAAGAAAGGTCTTCAAGTTTCTTATGGGTAAAGATTTCTTCCACTCTATTGCTCGGTTCTCCTTTGGTGCATTATGTCACTTAATTTGGAAGAAGAGGAATAGTATCATATTCCGTGGCGAATCCCTAGTGGTTTCGGCTCTCAAAAATCACCTTATCAAGAAGGCAACTACCTTTAAAGACGTTCCTCCTTCTCCTAGGAACCTCCGCCTTCAAAGACAATGGGGTTTTGATGCTGCTGTTTTTGCTCGTGTGGATGTGCCTCCCTAGCTGCGGTGCCGTCTTGCTTGTCTTCATTACCATTGTGCTACTCGCTCTCTCCGTTCTTTCTTCCTTTTCATAGAAGTAGGAGGAGGTTCGGTTTCTGTTGTAATGGTGGTGTTTCTTCTCTTCTTTGTAGCTCCCAGGCTTTCTGGGTTTTCTAACGGTTCCCTTTCACTCTTCTTTCTTGGTTAGAGTGAAAGTTTGGACCCGTTCTTTTGTATATTTGTCCAAAGCTATTTATATATTCTTACTTTTACCAAAAAAAAAGAAAAGAAAAGAAAAGAAAGGTCTTCAATAATTTCCATACCAGTCAAGCTAGAATTCTAAATCTCGACTTGAAGAGAACACTTTAAGTAATTGGAAAAGGGCTTGCTTTGTTTTCTCATTGAGTCTCTTATGTCAACTAGAACATTACAAGTTCTATTGCATAGTCATGATTGGCATGGTTCTAAATTTCTGGTGCAAGGGTGTGCCCACATCATCCTCGTCCTTATACTCCCCATCTTCCCTAGTCGACTAAAAATGGTCGGAATCATTCCCATTCGAGCAATACACCCTAGTCGAATTGCAGCTATGGAAGATGGTGGAGGTAGTAGAAGAAGTGGCGATAAACACAGAGCTTCCCTCTGCCATTTGCATGAGGGTGATAGCGCTTTGCTTCGCCATTTGTGTGACGGTAACAGTGCTCTACGCATGAAAAAGAACAAGCGGGAGAAAAAGGGAGTTATGAAAGCTTAAAAAATATAAACTACAGTATGATCGCGAAATAAACCCTAATGGGCTTCATTTTGAATTTGAGGCTAGAACTCCATACCACTCAAGTTAGATTTCCAATTCCCAACTTGAAGATCAAACACTTTAAGCAATTAGAAAAGCGTTTGTCATGTCTTTTTAAATGATTATCTCATATCAACCAAAAGATTACGGGTTCTATTATATAGGCATGATTGACATGATTCTAAATTCATGGTGTAAGGGTGTGCCCCACATCATCCTTGTCCTTATACTCCCTTTTCACTAGTCAACTTAAGAATGGTCGGAATCATTCCCATTCGAGCAATACACCTTAGTCGAATTGCAGCTATGGAAGATGGTAGAAATAGTAGAAGAAGTGGCAATCAACTCAGAGCTTCCCTCTACCATTTGCGCGAGGGTGATAGCGCTTTGCTCCGCCATTTGTGTGACGGTAATAGTGCTCTATGCATGAAAAAGATCAAGCGGGAGAAAAATGGGGTTACGAAAGCTTAAAAAATATAGACTACAGTATGATCATGATGGTAAAAACAATGTATAGACATAAACCCTAATGGACTTCATTTTGAATATGAGGCTAGAACTCCATACCAATCAAGTTAGAACTCCAATTCCCAATTTGAAGATCAAACACTTTAAGCAATTAGAAAAGCGCTTGCCATGTCTTTTTAAATAATTCTCTTAAATCAACAAAAACATTACATGTTTTATTACATAATTGGCATGGTTCTAAATTTGTAGTGCGAGGTTATGCTACACATCATTCTTGTCCTTGTCCTTATACTCCCCATCTTCATTAGTCGAGTAAGAATGGTCGGAATCATCCCCATCTGAGTAATACACCTTAGTTGAATGGTAACTATGGAAGATGGGGAGGTAGCGGAAGGAATGTCGACCAACTCAGAGCTTCCCTCCACCATTTGCGCAAGGAAAACAACGCTCTGTTCGGCCACTTACGCGATAGTAACAACGGTCTACGGATGAAAAACATTAAGCAGGAGAAAGAGGGAGTTCTGAAAGGTTAAAAAAAATAAATTACAATATGATCATGAATGTGGAAACAACTTATAGACAAAAACCCTAATGGGCTTTAATTTGAATCTGAGGTAAGAACTCCATGCCAGTCAAGCTTGAACTCCAATTCCCAACTTGAAGATCAAAGCAATTGGAAAAGCGTTTGCCATGTCTTTTTAAATGATTCACTTATGTCAACCAAAAGACTACATATTCTATTACATAGGCATAATTGGCATAGTTCTAAATTCTTGATGCGTGGGTGTGCCCCACATCATCCTCATCCTTATACTTCCCTTCTTCACTAGTCGAGTAAAAACGGTCAGAATTATCGCCATTTGAGCAATACACCTTAGTCGAGTGGTAGCTATGGAAGATGGTGGAGGTGGTAGAAAAAGTGGCGACCAACTCAAAGCTTCCCTCAAGTGAGGATAACAGTGCTTTGCTACGCCATGTGCACGGCGGTAACAATGGTCTACGGACGAAAAAGATCAAGATGTTACGATCACGAAGGTAAAAATAATGTATAGATATAAATCTTAATGGGCTTTATTTTGAATCTGAGGCTAGAATTCCATACCAATCAAATTAGAACTCCAATTCTCAACTTGAAGACCAAACACTTTAAGCAATTGGAAAAGTGTCTGCCATGTCTTTTTAAACGATCTTCTTATGTCAATCAAAATATTACATGTCCTATTACATAGACATGATTGGTATGGTTCCAAATTCCTGATGAGAGGGTGTGCCCCACATCATCCTCATCCTTATACTGTCATCTTCACTAGTCGAGTAAGAATAGCTGGAATCATCCCCATCCAAGTAATACACCTTAGTCAAATGGCAGCTATGGAAGGTGATGGAGGTTGTGAAAGAAGTGGCGACTCAAAGCTTCCCTTCGCCATTTGTGCGAGGATAACAACGCGCTGCTTGGCCATTTGCGTCATAGTAACAACGTCCGTGGACGAAAAAGATCAAGCGGGAGAAAAAAGAAGTTGCAAAAGGTTAAATAAATAAATAAATTATAGTATAATCGTGATTGTAAAAACAACGTATAGACAAAAACCCTAATGGGCTTCATTTTGAATCTGTGGCTAGTACTCCATACCAGTCAAGCTAGAATTCCAATTCCCAACTTGAAGATCAAACACTTTAAGCAATTGGAAAAATGTTTGCCATGTCTTTTTAAAGGATTCTCTTATGTCAACCAAAACATTACATGTTTTATTACATAAGTATTATTGGCATGGTTCTAAATTTGTAGTGTGAGGGTGTGCTTCATATCATTCTCGTCCTTATACTCCCATCTTCATTAGCCAAGTAAGAATGGTTGGAATCATCCCTATAAGGGCAATACACCTTAGTCGAATGGCAGTTATGGAAGATGGTGGAGGTAGTGGAAGAAGTGGTGACCAACTCAGAGCTTCCCTTCGCCATTTGCGCGAGGATAACAAAAGTGCTCTGCCATTTACATGACGGTAACAACGGTCTACGGATGAAAAAGATCAAGCGGGAGAAAGAGGGACTTGCAAAAGGTAAATAAATAAATAAATTATAGTATGATCGCGAAGGCAGAAATAATGTATAGACAAAAACCCTAATGGGCTTCAATTTGAGTTTGAGGCTAGAACTCCATACCAGTCAAGCCAGAAATCCAATTCCCAACCTTAAAATCAAACACTTTAAGCAATTGGAAAAGCGTTCGCGTTGTATTTTTAAATGATTCTCTTATGTCAACTAAAAGATTACATGTTCTATTACATAGGCATGATTGACATGGTTCTTTGTTTCCTGATTGTCACAAGAAATCTACTTCTCATAACATTACATTTGGTTTAAGGATTTGACAACTCCCTCAAATCCACATAAAGGTATATGGATAAGTAAAAGAAGTATCGTCAAAAGGCACTTGGGGGTGTGCCATGGAACAAAATCTACAAATGTCAATGTGCTCTTTGTTTGGTTATGATCTCTTTCCTTAACAAAGTCAACCTTCCATCAGAAATGAGAAATGTGAATCACTAATTCAATTAGTCAAAAACTAAAACGCAAAGTCAAGCATCTTTCTTCTACCTGTGTATCACCTTCTTGTCATGAAGATACTTTAAACTATTTAAAATTTGCCTAGTGTATGAGGAAACTTGGGATTCTTTCAAGCCGTATTTGCAATAATAATTTGAAAGTGAACCTCTGGTCATGAGCTCAAGGAATATGTAAAACTTCTCATTATCCTGGAAGAGAGTGAAAATCATACATATTAGAATATCCAACTCAAAAGTTCAAGTCATTAGGTGAAACAAGAAAAAGCACATGAGGCACACTGAAACTACATAGACAAGTGATGTGAAATACTGTGCACCCTCTCTCGTGTGCAAATGGATCGAGAACAGCACATGGAATTGCTGAAAATGGAGTCATGTACGGAAATAAATTGTGGCAAAACTTGGTTCCGAAATTATGTGTTGGAAATTGTGATCCATTTTCTCTAAAACTTTCTAGAAACTTCAAGATTGATATTGTCTAGAATTGTCGAGAATGGAGGTTGCTAAATGAATCTAGAAGATTCACGTGGGAATGCAAGCAAGTAGAAATCTCTAGAAGAAGAATGAAGAACTACAATCTAGAATTTGCTAGAGAAGCCTACATGGTTTGCATTCAAGAGAAGTCCGGAATCTTCTTTAATAGCTTATATAAAGGAGCAAATGCTCCATGTTTTGGGGAGGTAGCTAACCATAAAAACCACATGCTCCCTCACAACACCTCCTTCAACTATTGTAATTTTTTTTTTTATGGGAAATAGTTTCATTAGTTGGATAAAATAATTTTTACAATAGTTGAAGAAGGTGTTGGTGGGAGCTACATGATGTGGTTTTTATGGGAAGCTCCCTACACAAAACATGGAGCACTTGCTCATTTATATAAGCTGTTAAAGAAGGTGGAGCAAGTCTCTAGACTTCTCTATAAATAGCTACTATTATTTTATAATAACATAAAATGAAGTATTCTAGAACACACAAGAGATGGCAGCTTGTAGACTCTTCTAGAATTTTTCTTGAATTTTCTAGCTCAAATCTATCTTGAAGTTTCTAGAATTGGATCACAAATTCCAACATTATGCCAGAACTCAAAAGATTATACTATTAGGCGAAAGGGGCTATATAAATAAGGCCCATCGAAACCCCGTAAACAAACTATATGGGATATTCTAACAGATACATTAGAGACAACCATACTAGACAGCAAATAAAATGAAACAAATGTCAGTGACATTCAACTTTTTCTCATCATGCCGGATGTCTAGGCCTGCTATAACACCTAACCAATCATTGGATCAAAACAACACCCTTCCCACAGCAATCAGGTCTACGAAGACAAGAGACCCCTAGAAAAGGCCCTGAGGAAATTACTTTCACAGGGACTAGAAATCATTGTTAAGTTGGTTATGCTTAATGGGGGTTAATTTAGTAAAAGTTTGCATCAGATGACAATTTAACAGTAATATTGTGGACTTAATCACTGTGTTCAAACGGATTGAGAACGGCACTTGAACAATGATCAATTCCATTTTATCCAAAAAAGAAAAAAGAAAAAGAAATGGGACAAATCACAAGAAAAATTTCAAGGTATGTCCGAGGATTTACAACACAAGACCGGATTATCCCGAAAATGGATCAAGGGGGAGTGTTGGAAATTGTAATCAAATTCTAGAAACTTCAAGATAGATTTGAGCTAGAAAATTCAAGAAAAATTCTAGAAGAGTCTACAAGCTGCCATCTCTTGTGTGTTCTAGAACACTATATCTTATGTTACTATAAAATAATAGTAGCTATTTGTAGAGAAGTCTAGAGACTTCCTCCGCCGATTTTGGCAGCTTATATAAAGGAGCAAGTGCTCCATGTTTTGGATGGGAGCTAACCATAAAAACCACATCATGTAGCTCCCTTACCAACACTTCCAAAATTTTTAACATTCTAGAAATTGGATCAACAATTCAACAAATTGTCTATAAAGCTGAATTTCTTGAAAGAAAGCAGAGTATCACTAGAAAGAAAAAGCCAAAAGAAAATCTATTGAACACACACCAGATCTATGGTTGTATATACGACAGCCTTATAAATAGTTTTGCATGGACATCAGCTTGGAAGTTATAAGATTTTAATCAAGTAGTCGTCCCCAAAGGCCAGTTCACATCATACAGAATGAAACGAGCAGTTACCAGCTCAAGCTGCACTAAGCATTGATTGCCTTGGCTTCCTTGATCTAATACTGAAACCTCCTTTATGGCGAAAAAGAATCCATCCCTGTGGAAATAGGGAAGCATGAGAGGGAATATAATTGTGAATGCTGCCTTGACCACACAGAGCGAGTCATATATGATTGTAGAACCCAAATTTTATTTTTCATGGAAAAATTCGAAATCTTCTTTTTAGAGCCGAATATGGGCATTATTTTTTCGTGTGGATTTTTTGCTTGATTGATACCAAAACCATAGGATTTTTGTTCTACATGTCGAGATCTTTCCAACCATATATAATTTGCATAATTTCATTGAGAATTGAGAGAGAATTTTAAATTTGAAATTTTAGGGTTTATACATGAAAAAGTTCTAGAATTTTCAAATTACTTGCAATTGATTGATGTTCGTTATAAATCGTCGCATGGGTATTGTTATATATATGTTTTAGCATCTTTTTGTTGCATTAAAGTAAGCCCCCATCTTCCTCTCCGTTCTCTAGATTTCAAAATCTTAATTTGGAAAACCATTGCTTCATGTTCGTTCCATCAGTGACATGATTGTTTAGGCGTGATCGGTTCGATAATCGAATTGATTTTTCTCGGATGGTTGGTATGGGAGGAAGACGAGTATGGATTTGGATTGCTTTGCTATTGATAGCCTCTTATGCGCATGTTTCGCATTCTTCAAATAATTTGTCCACCCTGATGATATAAAGAAAAAAAGAGGGGAAAAAAAAGTTAGTCTCACTAATATCACTAAGATAGTTCCATTTCAGCATTTGAATTTACAATCAATTCATTGTTTCTAAACCATGTTCCCACACACTGATTTATCACACTATGTAAGCACATAATAGCAACACTTATGCCATCCGTACCTCAAATGAAACATGGGAGAACATCGATTGTACTTGACCCCAAAATTGACTATACAAAGAGTAAGTAAACGATTATCAATGAGGTACAAATTACAACTATTTGATAAATAAGTTTGGGGTTAGTTAGATAACGTATAGAAGTTTAATCTTTTCAATTAAAAAATGAGTTATCATTTTTTTCCTTAAAAAGTATCACTTTCATCCGAAAGAATATACAAGTTGTTGAATTATTTAACAAATCCATACATTTGTAGTTGATGGAATGTGAAGGAATGTATAAAAGCTCTATTTGTCCATTGTCTTTTTTTACATTCGCGAAGGACGCTGTTGCAGATATTGATGCCATTTTCACATCTTTCATCTGGAAAATTTCCTAGAATAAACTGTCGTTGATACATTAATTTAACCTGAGAAAACTTATGCTTGTTAACTTAATTTTTACAGAATATATTAGATCAACTAGTGACTCTTCAAAGTCAAATTGTTCTCTCTTACGCGCATTCAACATGAACCGACGTCTGCGGTCGAAATTTCATGGCGAGGAGCAAATTTTAGCTGACGTAAATATTCAAAAATTCATACTGCAAATTTTGAAGGTGAGAGACACAGGCAAACGAATGCCAACAAGTGTTCTAAAGTGAAAAAAAAAAAAAAAACACAAGAATAATATTTTACTAAATTAATGGAAGCAAGACATATATTTTTCATTGGATTGCGGAGCCTAAATTAACATATAGACCAAAGGAACGCGATATGTCGACAAGGGGGAATTAATTGCCCATTCAATGGGAAAATTTTCTTGGCTGAGGCCATGCATACGTTTGTCCACATTATAACATCAAACAAGATAGAACAAACGCCAACAAGTGTTCTAGAGAAATAAATTAAAAAAAAAGAACGAGAATAATATTCTACTAAAGCATAATGAAATCCAAAGAAAATGGGACTTGGCCATTAATAAAAAGTTTATATCAAAACTCGATATTTATTCGATTTATGAACGTCATCTTTTCCTTTTCTCAATTATATACACTCGGATTGATTCATTCTGCAGGTCCATCAAAAAAGCTTTCTTGCTCTCCGTTGGCAGATCCTTCCGTTTTTCCTTGCGATTCCTCTGCTGCACTATGCTGAGATCGAGCAGGTAACGACCATCGATTCCGCTCCTCAGATCTCCATCGAGATCAGGGCAGGGATCGAGTGTTCATGGTTCTTAATTAAGAAGTTTGTTTTCCATGTGTTGTGTGTAGGTACGGCCTGTTTGGTGTTTCTTTTTGTTAAATTATTGATCCAATTTCTAGAAACTTCAAGATTGATATTAGCTAGAAAAGACAAGAAAAATCCTTAAAAAAGAAAATCTAACTTAAGTGGCAAAAAAAGTGTAGAAGCACAAGTGTAGAAATCTCTAGAAGAAGAGAGGATAACTATAATCTAGAATTTCCTAGAAAAAGCCCAAGTGGACATCATTCCACATAAATCTAGAATGCTGTATTTAGTCCCTATATATAGGAAAGAGGAGGAGCGTTGCAAAACTAACAAATGTAAGCAAGCTCCTCCCCTTCCCTTTTGTACTATAATCAATAATAAAAAAAGTTCTTCCTTGTTCCCTTGTACTTCTCTTCTAACACTCCCATGCACACACATTAACACTCAACTTCCGCAAAATCACCAACACTTTTGTTCTATCCACAACTGTACCTAGATCACTGGAAAAAGTTTTAGGATCAATATGGTAATCATGATCTAAATGTGTGCTTAAGCAAAATATAAAGCAGAGATTTGGTGTCAAAGATATCTTGATAATACAGCATTCCAAACAAAAGAACAAGTCAAAGATATACAAAACTGCATAAACAAAGAAAAGCAAAGCAATCTTTACTCAGTCATGACTTCATAGATATCTTCACATGACTCCTTTCCCAACTACTCAGTCATGACTTCATAGATATCTTCACATGACTCCTTTCCCAACAGCCTCCGCTTTTGCCATGAGTTGATTCTTCGCTTGAAAACCCCATGGGGAGAAACAGGGCGCCATGGTTCTAAATTACGGCGGGTGTACCCACGTCCTCGTACTCCCCAATCCCATCATCACTAGAGGAAGAATTGGCGAAGGGTAGAAAGGAGAAACAACGTTAAAAGGCTTCTGATGGTCATTTTTGTGGGTGTTTTCGACACTTTAACGTTGGTGTTTCTTATTTTTTTTTTCCAGCCAAGAGTCTTAAGACTTGTCGAGAACAAAAAAATAAGAATTTAAAAAGGATCGGGTCGGTTTGGCCTTGAATTGGCATTCTATATCTACGTTTCTTATTTATTTAAGGATATGTGTTAACGAAATCCAGACTTAATTAAAACACAAATGGATAAGAAAATCACGTTAAAAGCCGCCACCAACTAGAAAGAAAAGAAATTGGATCGGGTCAAATTAGTCCGTTTCCTGTTTTTGTTTCTTTTTTGAATGACACATTTTAACAAAGCCGAGACTCAATTAAGACTCCAATGGATTGGAAGATAATATTTAGAACTATCTCCAATTAGAAAAAAAAAAGTACAATTTCACTCCAC
The DNA here is from genome assembly GCA_007663325.1 of Eucalyptus pauciflora. Taxonomy (NCBI): domain Eukaryota; kingdom Viridiplantae; phylum Streptophyta; class Magnoliopsida; order Myrtales; family Myrtaceae; genus Eucalyptus; species Eucalyptus pauciflora. Next base: position 387,616 of record VMYD01000385.1, read on the forward strand.
GATTAAAGAGATTAAAGAAATAATAAAATTGAGGATGACATTATTATGTAACACTTTACCTGACAAGATAAATATGGTCAAGTATCCTCTTGGCCACAATCAAACTACGCCAAATTGCGTAAAAGTTGCACGATATCATCCGAGGTGGAAAGCATCCATTTGTCCATCAAACTCCATCAATCTTCACACCTCAATAGTTTCCTTCTAATCCATCATTTCAAATCCAGCAGAGCTTGCAATTTGTACATTCGGTAACAAATTTAAAGACCATACACAATATATACATGGACTGTTCACACCAACTTAAATAAACTGTTAATGTTATGAATTTTTGAAGTGGAGTAAGCACTAAACGGTATAAATGCCGTAAGTTGACGAAGGTATCTTCCCATTAGCCCCAAAGAATACCTTCACAGTAATGAACCCAAAAGGGATGGCATGCCAAAACCTCACGATATATGAGGTCGAGCAAAAGTAGGTGGGTTCATCACAAAGGGATGATCTCGCAACTGTGCTGCAGAAGGCCGATTTTTCGGATTTCGTTGCAAGCATCTACTGATGAAGTCTCGGGCATCTTTTGATATATATTTTGGAAGTGAAGGACGTTCACCCTTGTGAATTTTCTCCAATGCTTGCTCCTGCCGCAATAAGAATGAAAACGGAGCAGACGCTGATTTGAGAACTAACATATGACAGCTGGATAAATCAATAAGATATGTAAACAAATCTAAGCGCATCATGCTTCTGGCAATCATCTGCATTAATCATTCTGGAATGACGGTTACTGCAGAAGTGGGAGACATGATGATATGTAACAGTTTGAGGGGATCAATGCGTGAATCCTTTCCAACTACTACCAATAAAGCAAAAGCATCTATGGCTTTTTGCTTAAAATTCATGAGGGTCTGATATTTAACCAAAAAGCAAAAGAAACGGGGCATCAGTTGCATGATTTACTATGCCTTTTGAGTACGATGGTATTCCTTTTTCTCCTTTATAATAAATAAAATTCATAGATAAGCACTAGACAGTGCAACCTTCACAATTCACTCGCAAGATCACAGCACTCCCAACTTCAGCAGCAGTCATTCTATCAATAAAAGAGTGTTTTTGTGTTGTTATGCCCTAAAAAGGAATAACATCAGTGGGTAATTTACTGGCTAGAGCCACTAATTACCATCCCTGTTCGAAAACTTACTACGTGTATGAAAAAGATGCCGACTTGACCTAGACCATCAAAATTGTCATAATATTCAAAAGTCTACCAACCAAATTGAAAATACCTTCCATATCCAAATAACTAACCCAAGAAGAGGATCTAGGTCAATGATTGATTCAGAGAAGAGAAGCGGATAACCAACACTCGAAATCAATGAGGGAGTTGATGATGACAAGTGACAGATCAGAGGACAACCACACGTTGCAAGGTCACAGAAGGCAACACGAAGCAATCAATGTTCATGCTGCTCCCAGTACTGGAGAAGAGATGGTGATAACAATAGTGGGATTTGAATCTCTCTTGGCTGCTAGAGTACCATGTGTCAGTGAAGGAGCAGATGGAAAGGTTCTTGAGACTGAATGGTAGGGTCACACGTATACTCATACGTATACCCAATATCCATAGATGAGATACTATTTACATATATACAATATGCGATTATCTCAACGCATGCCACCGCCCACTCAGTGTACACTTGTATTAGTAATTTAAAGTTTTAGACAACAATGCCAAATTAGTTAAAAGAGAAAACCAAGATTCAAATATCAACCCAGTTTTCATACCATGTCAGCTAACCATTTGCTCCAGAATCCCAACCATCGGCCCTAAATAATATCCGTATCCTTTAACATGACCATACTCTTGATAATTTTCATTGAATTCACTGTCCTCTCTCTTTTCCATGTAGTGCCCTTACTCATTTAGTTTTCTCAGAACGATGGCCTAATGGACTCATCACAACATGTGCTCGACTTATTTACTAACTCCGGCATAACATGGATCTCGAGGATATAGAACATAAATTAAATACCGGTTCAAAGCCAATATATTCACCCCGTGTTAACATCTCTAAAACAGTGCACCCAAGGCTCCAAAAATCAGATGCCAACCCATAACTTTTGTTGTATACACTTTTGAAGACCTGCAGTTACAACCAATGAGAATGAAAAAGAAATGTAAATGATATACGCCTTCTACAGCCAATGATAGAATGTTAAAAAATGGCAGTGCTAGCTGCAAACCTCAGGCGCCATCCACAAAAGAGTTCCTTTGAACGATTTAGCAGCATTCATTTCGGTGGCCTGTACGAAAAAAACACAGAAAGTTGATATGTTATCTAGGAAAGTGAAGGACGACACATGATTTAGTTTGTGCAGTCTATAGGTGTGTTTGTCTTGCCCACATGCGTGTGTATTGGTACATGCATCTTTGTCGCTTGCACATGCTTTGTGTAGCATATGTATTTGGGTGTGTGCCTTTGCTGCTTGTGCGAGCTCGCGCACGCACAGAGAGAGAGCTTGATTTCGCTGATGGGACATACCTTTGCCCATCCAAACTCTGCAAGTTTCATAGCTCCAGTTTCATCAATCAGTATGTTAGCACATTTGATTCCGTAGAGAAACCAGCACATATGCAAGTAGGATATCTAGAAGGTTAAAAGTTTTCATCCCTCACGGTAAACAGTATTACGAATTTATGTTTCCACCTTGAAGCATTCACATAGTAAAAGAATCTTGTCTATGCTAAATATTACAGAACAAGCTCGTAATGCTACTCCGTTGTTTCCTGATTATCATGAGAAATCTACTTCTCATAACATTATATTTTGGTTTAAAGATTTGACAGCTCCCCCAAATTCACAAAAAAGTATTTGGATAAGTAAAAGAAGTATTATCAAAAGGATCCATGGGATGGCATGGGACAAGATAGACAAATTTCAATGTGCTCTTTGTTTGGTTATGATCTCTTTTCTTAACAAAATCAACCTTACATCAGAAATGATAAGTGCGAATCACTATATCAATTAGTCAAAACTACTAAAGCAAAGTCAAGCATCTTTCTTCTACCTGTGTATCACCTTCTTGTCATGAAAATACTTTAAACCATTTAAAATTTGCCTGGTGTAAGAAGAGAGTTGGGGTTCTATCAAGGCATGTTCGTGATAAAGAGTTGCAACTGAGCCTTTAATCATGACCTCAAGAAATACGTAAAGCTTCTCATTATCCTGGAAGAGAGTGAAAATCATATATGTTAGAATAACCAACTCAAAAGTCTAAGCTATTAGGTGGAACAAGACAATGTATATAAGGCACATTGAAACTACATAAACAAGCAATGTGGAATACTATAACAGGCCCTCTTGTGTGCAAACAGATAAAAAACGGCACATGGAATAGTGGAAAAGGAAGTCATGTATGGAAATAAATTGCAGCATTACCTGCTTCCGAAATTATGTCAGAACCCAAAAGATTATTCTTTTGGGTGAAAGGGGCTACAATTATATAAGGCCCATCAAAACACCATAAACAAACTATATGGATTATTATAACAAGATACGCTAGAGACAACCATACCAGATAGAAAATAAAATGAAACACACATTGGTGACGTTTAACTTTTTCTCATCCTAATGATGCCGGACGTACGGGCCTCTTATAATACCTAACCATCATTGGATCAAGACAACATCCTTCCCACAGCAATCAGGTGTACGAAGACAAGGCTCCGAGAAAAGGCACTGAGGAAATTATTTTCACAGGACTAGAAATCATTGTTGAGTTCGTTATGGCTCCATAAACTGACATTTACTCTATATATTTTCTTTCTCGTATAATTACTATTGCAGGTAATGGTAAATTCATCACAAACTTTTCTTGTGGTGGAGGGGACCTTAAAATGACCATCTCCGTCATGAGTTGCGGTCACTCCTAAAAAGCCGCACCTGCTGTGATCTTATTAACAGGATGATTGCAGCTAATACATGCAGTGATGATGATGCCAGCACTATCTCGTGGCTGCTATAACACCCCAAAAATATTTTTGCCAACTTCCGGTGACATCACAATCGATGCCAAAGTGAAAGATACCGCAGAAAGCAACTTAGCAAGAAGGAACCGCACCTTGTCTGTGCCGATATATTGAACTATGTTCTCATGTTCCAACTGACTTAAAAGAGAAATGTTCTGAAAAAGAAAGCAGAGTATCACTAGAGAGAAAGAGTCGAAAGAAAAAAATTATCAAACACTTGTATATACGTCAGTCTTATGAATAGTTGTGCAAATACAGAAAAATACAGAAAGATACAGTCAAGTAGGATCCATCACTGTGCAAATAAAGAAGCGAGGTTTCAATAAGTTCCACAACACTCAAGCTAGAACTCCAATATGAAGATCAAATCCTTTAAAAGTGTTTGGCATGTCTCTGTGAACCAAAAAGATCACATGATTTCGTCCCAACGGAACCCAGATGCCACGGGAAAAACATCCGATCATACTTCGCCCCCCAAACATTAAACGATAATCAAAGAGAGGAAGAGGGAATCTCACTCAGTGATGACATCAAAGACATCTCCGAACGAACCCTTTCTCAACACCCGCAACTTCCTCCATGAGTTGATTCTTCGTTTGAACCTCCGCGCGAGAGAAACAGGGCGTTCTAAATCGCCGGCAGAAGGGACGTTCCCCGCACCATGTTCATCCTCCACCGACTCCTCGTCTTCAACAGCAGAACCGTCCGAATCATCTCCACCCGACCAATCCAATTCATTCGAAGGGCAGGTGTGGAAGATCGCGGGGGAAGGAGGAGGAGAAGTGGAAGACATGCACTCGGAGCTTCCCTCCTGCATCGCGATCAAAGAGAAGAGGAGGAAAAAGCTTTGCGAAGACGGAAAGACGCTGAAACGAGGAGACACGAACCCTATCATGGTTGGTTTTCTACGTGCTGAAGGATGGGACCCACAAAAATATAATCGCAATATTTCGGACGGCGTTTTAGCCAAATTAACAGAAAAGGGTACCAAGGCTCCGCGCTTTGCCGGGGATAAGGAAGCTGATACCTCACCCGACTAATTCTCAATCCATATCCGACCTATTTCACTAAATTTATGATAGCTCGTTTTTTTTTTTTAAATAATATTGTTAAGACACTTTCACGCGATATAAATTTAATGGACTTTTTTTTTTATAATTTTTTTAAAAAATAAGTTTCTATTGTTTCTAAAAGTATTTTTCAGAAAAATTACAATATTTTTTAGTTTTTGCTTGAAATTTGAAAATAAATTAGAAACTATTTTTCTACAGTTTGATATGAAAAATATGATTAAATTTTCATCCATGCACTTCTTTAATGTTTTTCAATTTTTACCTTTTATAAAAATAAATTTTTTAATTATTTATTTTTTGTTTATCACTTTTATTTTTCCTTATTCTTCCGTTGTTCGCCAGCCATAATGACGGCCGACGACCAGCCATAGGCGAGCTCGAGCTCACTCGATCCCAACGAGTTGGCCTCAAACGGGGCTCTGACTTTTGCTAGATCCTAAGGTTGATAGTGCCCAAGGTGGATAGGGTCTAGACCTGGACCTTATATCCAACCTTATTATAACCGGTTCTCTTTTTTTGGACCCTGTACTCGACCCACCCTCTTTTTTCAATCTGATTCTAAGGTCAACCATGTTTTCACTAGAACCTGTTTTGCAATCTCCCGATATCCTATATGATTTCGAATTTTATATTAATACGCGAGAAAATAATGATATTCTCCTAATTTGTATCAAAACATTAAGCACTTGTAATAAATAAATACATGAACTTTTTGACTAAATGAAAAATTAAGGATCCACAGGGCTAATTATAATAAATAAAATCATAAGGCAAATAATTAGTAATAAACATGGGTCTAATATTAGTCTTATTCCTACAACTACTACATGAAGCTACTCATTTATGCAAGCATAACTCATCCTACAAAAGAGAAATTAGGCGATTCAATCCACGCGGTACACCGTCCGTCCGTTGGACGGTGCATTGGACGGTGTGAGAGGGAGCCGATGAGGGAGGGAAGCAAGTGAGGAAGAGGAACAACGAAGGATGAGTGCTGTGCGTGTTTGAGAGAGCTAAGAGGAAAAATGCCATATGATTGCAAGAGTAAGAATAGAAATAAGGGAAAAAAGATAGGTTTTTGGACCTATACTTACAAAATTGGTCCGGGAACTAGTTCCTAGGTGGGTAATCAATTGGATCCAGTTCCCGAATTGGTTTAAACTGATTCCGAATTTTGGGAACCGGTTCCTGGACCTGTTTCAACGGGAACTAAATCCCGATCTTGTTTTCTAAGTTTGTCGATCCGGTTCCCGGGTATACCTGGTTCGGTTGCACACCCCTACCAGATCCGATGATGTTGGAGCTTATATTATATTATTTTTCCATCTCTTTTTTATTTTATTTTATTTATTCCTTCCATCATTTCTTAATGAAAAATTTATCAAATAATAAACTATTATATCATTCATAATATGTGTAATAGTATAGATACTAGAGATATACACACACACACACACAATATATATATATATATATATTACAGAGTAGAAAGAAATTCAAATAAAATATGTGTATTGCTATATGACCTCTTATTCCTCCGCCAGGTGCACTGTGCAACTGTTTTCGTTGGCACTGCTGCAACTTGAAACCGTGATGACCGCTTATAACTTGGATATTTGTGTTGTCCGAGAAAACGAGCAATAGAAGAGCTCGGTCCCATTCGTTCTTGCCATATTTTTCCTTTTCAAGTTCACAAAATTGCTTTAAAATGGTCATTTGATGCGAACTTTTACTCGATTAATCCCTATCAAACGGATTGTCACTAAACGTTGACCGGTTATTGAGGAGGTCCTAAATACCAAAGTGCACCTGAGGAAGCGTAATTAACCTCAGGGCCTCATCTAGGGGCCTCTTCCCTTGGCACACCCGATTGCTGCGGGCAGAGTGTTGTCATGTATTCAATGATTAGTTTGGTGTCATAAGAGGCCTAGACATCCAGTGTAGTATGTTTTTTTTCATTTGTTATTTGGTATGTTGTCTGTTGATGTATTTTGTTAAAATATCTCACATCATTTGTTTATAGCGTTCGACGAACCTTATATACATGTAGCCTCCTTTTACCTCATAGCTTAATATTTTGGGTTTTAACATGGTTCTAGAGCCATGTATCCCTTCGATTTTTTGTGCATGGCTCTCCTTTCATTTCGGGTTCTGTTTGCATGTCATAGGAGGTGTTAAAGTAATCCATATGTGTTTTCTGTGCCTTATATACCTTTCCTCCTCCACCTAATAATTAGAACTTTTTCGGTTGGATATTGTAACATATGATTTTCTTTTCTCTTCCAAGGTGATAACAAGCTTCACATATTCCTTGAGCTGATGACCAAAGGTTCACTTGCAACTATTTATCACAAATATAACTCAAGAGATTCCCAAGTCTCTGTATACACTAGGCAAATTCTAAATGGTTTAAAGTATCTTGATGACCGAATGTGGTCCACAAGTATTATAATAAAGATGCTTGACTTTGCATTTAGTTTTGACGAATTAAAATAGTGATTCACGCTTCTCAATTTTGATGGATGGTTGATTTTGGTGTGGAAAGAAATCACAACCGAACGACGAACACAGGGAAACTTAAATATTTTGTTTCATAGCACACTCCCTCGGTGCCTTTTGATAATACTTATTTTACTCATTCAAATACTTTTCTGGATTTAAGGGAGTTGTTAGATCTTTGAACAAAAATGTAGTGTTATGAGAAGTAGATTTACTGTGATAATCGGCATACAACGAAGTAACATTATGAGCTAGTACCGCATTATCTAGCATAGACAAGATTATTTTACTATGCGAATCCTTGAAGGTGAAAATGTAAATTTGCAATATTCTTAATTATGAGGATGATTATGAAAACTTTATCCTTTCATAAATCCTACCAACAGCTATGCTGGTTTCTCATGCTTCCAGTTCATTCTGTAGGGATACTAAATGTGCCAACATACCGGTTGATGCAAGTGGATCCGTGAAACTCGCAGACTTTGGATTGGCAAAGGTACGTCCCATCGGCGATAGCAAACTCTCTCTCTCTATCTCCCCCCCCAGTGCACGAGCAGCAAAGGCACACGCTCAAATACATGTGGGCAACAAAGATGCATGTACAAATACATAGGACATCTCGCATGACAAACATGGTTACTTTTCCAAGATAACGTATCAACTTCCTCTGTTTTTCCGTTCAGGCCACTGAAATGAATGTGGCTAAATACTTCGAAGGAACTCATTTGTGGACGGCGCCTGAGGTTTGCAACTTCCGCTTCCATTTTTTTTAAAAACTGTCATTTGCTGTAGAAGGCACATATCATTTCCATTTCTTTTTGATCCTCATTTGTTGTGACTGCAGGTCTTCAAAAATGTAGACAACAGAAGCTATGGGTTGGCAGCTGATATTTGGAGCCTTGGGTGCACTGTTTTAGAGATATTAACACGTGAGGTCAATATTCTGAATTTGAACCAGTATTTAATTAACCTTCTCTTTATGTTTTATATCCTCGAGATCCATGTTATGCCGGAGTTAGTAAATAAGTTGAGCACATGTTGTGATGAGTCCATTAGGCTGTCATTCTGAGAAAACAAAATGAGTAAGGCCACTACATAGAAAAGAGAGAGGGACAGTGAATTCAATGACAATTTACAAGAGTATGGTTGTGTTAAAGGATGTGGATAGTATGTAGGTCCGATGGTTGGGATTCTGGAGCAAATGGTTAGCTAACATGGTATGAAAGTTCAGTTGATATTTGAATCTTGGTTTTCTCTTTTAACCAATTTGGCATTGTTGTCTAATACTTCAAATTACTGCTACAAGTGTACACTGAGTGGGCAGTGGCATGTGTTTAGATAATGGCATATTGTACAAATGTATATAGTATCCCATCTATAGATATTGGGTACACGTATAACCCTACCATTCAGTCTCAAGAATGTTCCATCTGGTCCTTCACTGTCACATGGTACTCGAGCAGCCAAGAGAGATTCAAATCCTAGTATTGTCATTACCATCTTTGCTCCAGTTCTGGGAGCAGCACCTGTTGGGAAAATACTGCTTCGAATTGGGTAGAACAATGAAGTCGGATTTTTAGAGTACTCAAGTCGGACTTTGAGGCGTGATATCACTTTCTTTAAGGATTTATTTGCCCCACAAAGTTGCTAATGGTCACCGGCAAATTTCCTCCAGGATACAACAAAGTCTCAAAATGAGAATACTAGATAACAATTCTAGTATTTCTCCAGGATCTCTCATAGGAAACAATTGGAAACAATGGTTGTAGTTTCTCTCCAAAGAAAAACGAAGAGATGGAAGAAGATGATCACTATAATTCTTCTTCTCTCTGACAAGTATATATAAAATAGTCTTAAAATACGAAGACAACTCTTCGTGAAAGGTTGCGAAATGAACAAACACATTCTTTCGAAAATTGCTCAAATGAACAAAGGTGTCTATTCGTAAGAAGTTAAAACCGAACAATTGCAACCCTTCGGGAAAGGTTGCAAACCGAACGGATATCTTTATTCAAAGGTTGTCTTAAAAAGACAAACAAAATTCGGAATAAAAAATAATAATTAATAAATAATCATAACTTTTCGTGAACAGTTGCATTGTTTCAACACGACGCCGAATTTTCAATAAATAAAATAATGATCATTGGTTAGTGCCAAATCTCGTCCACATGCGCACTCACATCTTTTCGATGTGGGACAAGGCACCTCTTCATTTGTTTTATAAACAAATTACCAACAATCCCCCACTTTTGTTTATAAAACAAAAACAAGAAATAAAACGTTAGAAATATACAGCCAAAATTTCCGTGAGATTAATATACATACATAAAGGTCTCTTTCGAGTTAAACCTTTACTTAGTGCAAGTATCTCAAAGCTCTATCAAAGTGACAAGTAGCTCGGCTTTAAACTTGTACTTTTATATAATAGAACCGGACATACCGCACATACACTAACCTCTTGTCTCAGCGAGAAGTTCTATATTACTCCGCACTATTATGGCCTTGTGCTTGATCCTGTTTCATGAGCTCTCTAGAAAGCAACCCTAACTTTCGTAAGAAGCGGCACCACTTCTAAGCTCATATAGGTGAAGTATCTACCATGTGTTTCTGTTACTATCAACACATTACAAGTTTGTACTATACTTCATTAAGAATTCAATTCAACCTACTAAACGTAACAGACGATACTGACTTCTCATATCAGGGCTACGTCAGTATCAAACAATCACATTCAATAACTTGTTCTTACCCATTAAACCTTGTAACTAGTGATGTTCTAGAAAAAGGTCGGGTTACCATTACTGGTGATTTTAATTAAAAGGTTTCAGCCCCGTTTCTTGTGAGATCATTATTACCATGTGTCTTGGTAAAGCCTTCATCAAGGGATCGGCAAGATTATTACTTGACCTCACGTAGACAATTGTTATGGTACCATCTTTAATCAATTGTCTCACATATTTATGTCTTAGACTAATATGTCTAGACTTACCATTATAGGTGCTACTATAAGCTCTTACCAAAGTAGCATAGCTATCACAGTGGATAGAAATAAAAGGCATAGGATTAGGCCATAATTTGATATACAACAACAAATTCCTAATCCATTCGACCTCTTTCCCAATTGCCGCTAAAGTAATAAATTCAGGTTCTATCATTGAGCAAATTATGTACATTTGTTTCTTGCTCGTCCAAGAAACAACACATTCACATAATGTGAAAATCCATCCGGAAGTTTCATCTCCCACACTTGTAATCCGACTAACATCGGTGTATAATTCCAATACAACCGAATAACTATTATAGAACAATAAGATAACTCTCCAATGTTCTATATTGGATTACTAGTATTTACTCAACTTACATATACAAAAAGTAATATCAGGTCTAGTATAATATATCGCATACATCAAAGACCAATATCACTCACATTAAAAACTCTCCACCAGGAATCAAATGGAGTACTCATATATTTGAAAACAAGATGTTTAAATCTATACAACATCTTCTCCATGTAATTACTTTAGCTCAAAGAATAACCCCCACTATTTTTTAATTTTAACACTTAAGATAGTATCTGATTCTCCTAAATCATTCATTTTGAAAATGAAAGCTAGATACTTCTTAATCTCAATTATTCCAATCATATTATTTCCAAAGTCACCTTCGGACATACCCCCACTTCAAGAATATTCCAAGAGGTAATTAATCGAAATTATGCATCATCAAATTTTCATCCTCGATGAAATACATACATTACGTACATCAAAATAGAAAACCAATGCAATTCTACTCTCTTGGCTCATTTATGCTATTCCATAGAATCAAATCTATGAGGGGCAAGAACAGCAAATAAAACACATTAGAACCAAACAAGGGACACTTGAAATCCCATTTAGTATCTCTATATCTCCTCCATAAATATAGCACTACATATCAGCCCATGCATGTAAGAACATTCTCTAACAATTCAGTAAATGCGAGCGAATCAAGTATCGAGGTATCAAAAGTGCATAAACTAGAATTGAGAGAGGCGAAAAGAAGATACCGGCAATTCTAGGAATGGAATCAACAACATCATATAATCCGAAACCTTCTAAAAGGTATAATAAGAGCCATACCTCATTTCTTCATCAAATTGCACGCAAGGGCAAAACCATGAATTTAACATTATTATGCTTGAAACCATTAGAAAATATGATTGAATCGAATTTTCATGCCACTGCTTATGTGCTTGCATAAGCCCATAATAACATAAACATTCGTGCACATATTAATCCAGGACATCAAGCAATCAAGCCGATTCCAATTAATCTTGTGCTTGAAAGCATGGCTCAAAAATACTAAAACATGAAACTAATCAAGACCAAAAGTCTAGCTCAATCACACGATACCACAATTTCTATAGGCACCTTCGTTCTAGTTCAAAATTCACATGCTCGTGTCAATCTCGTAATGCATTGCGATTGAACTCACCTTTCTTGGTCAACCGCCTACAACGATCAACAGCTCAAGCATACACATGCGTACCAATTTCTTGTTATTGAAGTCTTAAATAGGGGCATATCGCATCTCTTCAATTCTATCATATCCCACACATGGAATTGAACACACATGCCAAAAGATGACTAAAGACTAAGAGCAAGTATGAAACCCTCAATGACAAATAATGTAGCAGTTTACGTGCTAAACATGGAGATAAAAATATCACATACCTTAGCATATAAGCCAATAAGCATAAAGCAAAATACCTTGGTACATTCTCAAGTAATTATCCAAAACATCCATGAATGACCCAACTCAATTTCAAAACCATAAAAAGTCAAGAATTACCAACCACAGCATCCACGGGGTCATGCAAAAGTTCGTTTCATTATTACATCAAGAATCATGTAGAGGAACAACATACCTGTGATAAGCGTCCCGCCAAAAGCAAGGGACGTGAACCCGAGCATATCAAACAATATAGTTATACTGCCTTTCCAAGGCCTTAGTGTCCTTTGAAATCAATAGTGTAAAAGCATTTTGAAATGGTTAGCAAAATAGAATCAGATGTCCAGTTGACCAAAGTTATGCATTCATGTGCTGGAAGCTCAGAGCGGCCTCACGAGGAGACATGGGGCACCCTCCATGCAGACGGCGCGCCACGCCATCTATCTCCTTCTCCTTCCAATGCTTGACATCATACCTCATAATCCAAACCTCCTCCATTTCCTTTGCATATCTAAGAGCTTCGTAATTGACTCGACATCTGAGTCAAAGGGGTTGCTTCACAGCATATTTGGGCGGTAGGGACTCGACAATCTCGATATCTTTCAGAACCTCTATGAAATGCTTCCAATCGAATATATCTTTGAAGTCACCGGGATCGGTCCGAAACGATTTGTGATTCAGAGAAGGAAGAACCAGAGTGGCATTCATGATCTTTGCGACCACAACCATATCGCAGATTCCTGTCCTCATCTGATTCAAACCCCCAGTAGCATGAACTAACAGATAACCATTGGTTTTCGCATCCGTTCTTATTCGATTCTTCAGCCGAGTGACGCACTTGTAGTAGTTGTTACTGTTTGGCTTCATCCAAATTTCTAGAGTTAACAATTTCTTCAAAATGTGCTTCGGCATATATTCACCGTCACCACCATTGCCACCACCACTGTTCTCGGCGACATAGCCGCTGAAGAGCGACACCTTGAGGAAGACCGAGAGCACGATGATCAGGATCAGGCCACCTTGCGCCCGACGTGCCGCCGTGATTGCTCCCCATGCATCACCCATGCGGCAGCATCCTCGATCCTGAGCACCCTTTTTCTTGCACTTGATCTCACGAATCAGAGTCTCGGCATCCTTGACGTCGTTTTATGAGATGCGATGCCATCTCGCATGATATGTCCACAATGGATTTTGCATCATGAGCAAGAGCCTCATCCATCACCTTTTGCTCCGGGAAATTAGTGTCGTAATTCAAGACTCCACTATCTTGTCCTTATGACAGAACCAAAAATGGACATATAAAAAAAAAACAAAGAGAGAAAATTCAAGAGAAAAGAGAGAGAGCCTGTAGATCTCTTTCGTGCAGAGGTCATTGGCATTGTTTTTGTAAATCTCATAAATAGCGTTTTCCAGAACCTCCCACGAGTGATCGGCGTACTTCGGATCCACAAACACCTCCTTGAATGCGATTATTTGCGGATTGCTCATCTTACCCACCCGGAAACTTACAATCACGACCCGAAACGGAAGTTTCGGGTGTGCTAATCTCGGCGGTGGTAAGGAGAGAACCAGATCCAATTGCGAGACTGGATGACGACTTGGTATCACTGAAAGCAAACGATGCAGAGTCGAACACAGGCGAGAGAAGAGCATGCTTCAATAGACCGATTCGACGAAGAGATGTGGTGTTGTCTCTGTGCACAACGTTGGCCATAACTTCAATGTTGATGATTGCTATATCACCGGCTCGGAATGGGTTGCTGTCCAAGCGGGCTGTCCTATTTCTTGGGGTTGACACGTTAGGGCCATTAGAGAGAAGAGAGAGAGCCACGACTGCCAACATGAGCGGAGATAAATGCCATAATAACCAGAGAGAGATTTGTCCATGAAACGAAGAAGAGGGCTCCTTTTGCATTTCGCACATCCTTTGCTTAACCCACCATCAACCGCATCCTTAACTTCATTGTTGCACAGATAAATCCTTAAAATTGTTGGGAAAATACTGTTTCGAATTGGGTAGAACAATGAAGTCGGATCTTTAGAGTACTCAAGTCGGACTTTGAGGCGTGATATCACTTTCTTTAAGGATTTATTTGCCCCACAAAGTTGCTAATGGTCACCGGCAAATTTCCTCCAGGATACAACAAAGTCTCAAAATGAGAATACTAGATAGCAATTCTAGTATTTCTCCAGGGTCTCTCTAGGAAACAATTGGAAACAATGGCTGTAGTTTCTCTCCAAAGAAAAAACGAAGAGATGGAAGAAGATGATCACAATTCTTCTTCTCTCTGACAAGTATATATAAAATAGTCTTAAAATACGAAGACAACTCTTCGTGAAAGGTTGCGAAATGAACAAACACATTCTTTCGAAAATTGCTCAAATGAACAAAGGTGTCTATTCGTAAGAAGTTAAAACCGAACAATTGCAACCCTTCGGGAAAGGTTGCAAACCGAACGGATATCTTTATTCAAAGGTTGTCTTAAAAAGACACAAACAAAATTCGGAATAAAAAAAAATAATTAATAAATAATCATAACTTTTCGTGAATAGTTGCATTGTTTCAACACGACGCCGAATTTTCAATAAATAAAATAATGATCGTTGGTTAGTGCCAAATCTCGTCCACGTGCGCACTCACATCTTTTCGATGTGGGACAAGGCACCTCTTCATTTGTTTTATAAACAAATTACCAACAGCACCGACATTGATTGCTTCGTGTTCCCTTCTGCGTCCTTTCAACATGTGGTTGTCCTCTGATCTGTCACTCGTCATCATCAACCTTGGTGATTCCCTCATTGATTTTGAGTGTTGGTTTTCCTTTGTGAAGAAGTGAGGAAGCCACCTACTTCTGGTTTTGCTTGACCAGTTACAAAAACAAATTGTCGTGAGGTTTTGCCATGCCATCTTATTTCTAGTTCCTAGCTTTGAAGGTCCGGCATTTGTACCGTTTACTTAACATAGTAACTTTAATAGTCTACCCTAAACTTTTAAATTGAAGCAAACAGTCCATATATTTATAGTGTCTATGGTCTTTAACTTGTTACCTTATGTACAAATTGCCAACTCCACTGGATTTGAAATATGGGTTCGAAGGAAAATATTGTGGAGTCAAGACTGATGAAGTTTGATGGACAAATGGATCCTCTTTGGCTCGGAAGCGAATCTCAATTGCTACAATAACTACTCCGGCAAGAGATATCCGCTCGAGGGGTGCCTCACAACCCCGACACTCTCACCGACTCGTGCTCTGAGTCCTCCTCAAGTCAGAGTTGGATTTGGTGGAGGTCCTATTGATTGGTGACGCATTGACGTCGGCTTCGCGCTTCCTGCGGGGTTGACGAAGCCCAACAGGAGAGGAGACCGATGAGAAGAAAGCAGGCACATGTCTTGTTCTTATTTGTTGATAGCGTGCAACTTTTACCCAATTTGGTCCAGCTTGACCGTGGCCAAGATGCTCTTTGATGATATTTATCTTATCAGGTTGAGTGCAACGCAGTCACGCCTTCTTCCATTTTGTTATTTTTTTAATCCCTTAAATCATAAATTGAAATTGAGTGACAACTCAAGGGTGATCCAATCCGATCCGACTCGACTATACTCTTTTCTTCTTAGGCTCCGTTCGTTTAACGGAAAATGACTTCCAGGAAAACGTTTTTCGGATTTTCCAGCATTCGTTTCACGGAAAATGAACTAGTCAAGGAAAATATTTTCTATAATTGGAAAAACAACCTTTAAAAGTGAGGAAAATGTTTTCCACTTTTCAAAAGTGGAAAACATTTTCCATAACTTCTTCCACCTTATTTCTTTTCACCAATACATTTTCGTTTTATTTTTATGCTTTCTTTTTCATTTTTCATTTTTTTTTAAATCGAGTGTTTTTAATTTTTCTTTTCTTTTCTTTCTTTCCTTCTTCTTTGGCCTTGGCCGGTCGCCGGCCACAGCGGTGGCCAGTGATCGGCCACAAGCCAGCTCGAGCCTTGCCCTAGGCCGGCGAGGCTCCACCTAGCCCGATCTAGCGAGGCTCAAGCTCGTCCAAGCTCGACGAGCTCAGGCCTCGCCAAATCGGGCGAGGCGGAGCCTCGCCTACCTGGGGTGGAGCTTTGGCCTCGCCAGATTCGGTGAGCTAGGTGGGGCTCGGGCCTCGCCAAAGCTCATCGGATCTGGCGGTGGAGCTCAGGCTCCCGATCCAGGCGAGCCCAAGCTCCGCCGGGCTTGGGCAAACCTCTGGCGAGCTTGGGCGAGATCGGCCAAGTCTCGAGCTCACCGGCTCTTGGTCGGCTGCCGGGTAGCTGGCCATCGTCAAGCGTGCAGTGGCAAAGGAAGGAGGAGGAAGGAGGAAGGAAAAAAGAAAGAAGAAAGAAGAAATAATAATAAAAAAAATTCGATTTTTTAAAACTACAAATAATTAAAAATTCATTTTTTAAACAAATATAAAAAAAACTAATTTTTTGGTCAATTAAAAATATTAAAATTCAATTTTTTGATAAATTTTTCTAAATAATTAAATTAACTAACGAATAGTGGAAAATATTTTCCACTCAAAGTTTAGATTTCAGCCGAACACTAGAAAATGTAGTTATTTTCCAGGAAAATGACTTCCTAAAAAATATTTTCCAAAAACATGATATTTTCCGTGAAACGAACGAACCTTTAGATGGAAGTGGTTCTGGATATGACCTTCCTATCCATTCATGTCTTAACCAAGTCTCGGCCTCGTTAATGTGTATCGGCAAAAGAATAAATAGAAACAAGAAACACAAACTTAAGATACTAAAAGGTGGGACCCGCAATGAATTAAATGGCCACAACACTTTATTGGGGACCGTTTCAGCCATATTAGAAGCCGAAATAGCTGTCGGCCATAGAAATATTCACTGGACTTGTAATGAAAGAGTCCTCTCTCGTCATGAAAAGTTGGTAGCGACGACAATGAGCCCGTCGATGCAAGGATCAACTTACAATGTGGTAGGGAGTATTCTTGGGAACCTGAGTCCTATACTTTTTTTTTTCTTTGTTTTGCGTTTTTCATTCTCTATCATTTCGTGAACATTAATATGGAGAAATAATTACACTTCACTATTACGTTGACTCACTTTAAAATCTTTGTTTCTCGTATTTCCCCATCGGATATTGCAATAAATCAACCTGACAAAGTCCGACTGGATTGACCGATTCATTTCCAATTGGAGTGCAAGACGACATCGACCAAATAAAGAAGACTAGAAGACATAGAAGACACGCCGCTTGTTTCAAGTACAAAATGGTGTGTACATAATTGGAGGGAATTGCGTGCCCAAATCACAGAGAGACCAGTCATGGGAGAAGCAAAAGCAGTAAGACGGCCAGTGGCTTGAGCAGAAAGCAAAAAAGACTAAGGAAACGAGGATTTACGATGGTATTTCCTAACTTCTTTTCGACGATTCGCATGCTTCGGATCATTGAGCTCATTTGCGCAGGCAAGGAGGCTCTGTAGTCCGCTGAGATAGCAATCGCAATCTCCCAGAGACGGGTCTTCATCTTCAAGATCTCGCATTCCATATACTCTATGTGCTCCAACGCTGTATACATCGGTGAAAAAGAGCTCGAAATTGCACTTCTGAATTGCATCTTTACTTTCTTTTGATGGCTTCCTGCCACTTCATTTTAGATGGTCTGCTAAAGACAAGTTGGGGACACATATCATGCTGCATGAAACAACACATCCTCACTCTGCGAAGAATAATATCAATCGATCACGTTCCAAAAGGATGGATCCTACTGGTTGTACATCAGGACTCAAATTTTGTTTACTTTTGCCCCACAAGAAATTCAATTATTAGGCGTCACAGGACAATGCTTGTTTTTGAATTGTTTTAATTTAGCAGTTGATCAACCAAAAAAAAAAAAAAATTTAGCAGTTGATAGCACTCTTTGAGCCTATCTCAGGTTTGAGAAACTTTAGACGCGTCTCTGCCAACTCGCCCTGTGCTCCCCCGATCCCTAGTGAATCGTGGAGTTTTGGGCACTGGGGCACCCTTTTTTTGGTCAATAGATTTAGGATTTAGATTTCGATAGTCTAGTCTTTTGCCTAGTACTAAAATGTATAAATTTAATTGGGGAGGCAAATAGGGGCCTGGAAGATTCCAACTCAGGACCTCATAACTCTGATACCATGAAGGATTTTGTGGGACATTAGCAACTGTTTTAAAAGCTTAAACTGTTAGATGAATGCGTGATTTATTATTTAAATATTCTAACACTCCTCCTCACGCTTAGTCTAGTCTTTTGCCTAACATATTTACAAAAGCTTTACTTACCCGCTTTGATCATTGCAGGCTACAATACAAACTGGGACTAGGTTTTCCAGCTAATCCCAATTTGAGGGAGGCTGATAAGATTTAAAATATTATTGGCAAACCATCGGAAGATTAGATTAGATATAGTTTGATTATGATTTGATTCTGCCATCGGAAGATTAGATTAGAGTATGATTTGATTACGCTATCGGAAAATTAGATTAGAGTAGTAGATATAATTTGATTCAAATTATTCCAACTACAGATAAATTGATCTAGTCAATCTGTTAGATTAGATATTCGGAATATAGAATATGAAATCTAGTTATCTTCTTAATATAAATAGCATTATGTATTGTAGAATAACTGTGAGAATTATGGCTTTCAGTCAATAACATTATTCTCTTGAGAAATTTATGTTTGTGTAGTTGTTTTCTTGAATCTTCTTATTTTCTTCACTATTATCTTGTAACTTTCAGAAATACAAGAAAATCCAGAATCTTTTCTCCGCGTGCTTTGCTCGTGTACGCTTTGAGCACGTCGTCTCGCGAGTTGCAGCAGCTGTCCAGCTGTCCCGCCTTTCACTACGTCAATGAAGAGGACAGAACGTGAACCAATTTAATGCATGGAGACCGGCTTGATTCAATGGAGCACCGACAGTTGCATTGACCCTTTTTTAACGCAACTATTATATCTTTGTTTTCGAAAAGAGGGGGACCATGACACAAACAGTTCCTATTTAACTTTTAAAATTTTAATTTATTTAATATCATTTATAAATTTTAACTCAATATAAAACATGAATTTTTTATTTGTTCAATATAATTCTCAGACTTTATATAATTTAGTTTAGAAACCATATTGAATATATACAAAAAATTTAGAGACTACATTAAATAAATTAAAAATTCAGAGACCACATTTTATATTATGTTAAAGTTCAAATATTACATTGAACAAATTAAAAGTTCATAAAATAAATTGTATATTGAATCAAAATTTATAGACCGTTCGTGCCATTTTCCAAAAGAGAAAGAAGAAAGGTAGGATTATCCTTCCGATCCTCTGCAAAAGAAAGCGCCATAGGGAGGGAGACTCGTGCAGATGTGAGAGGAAGCTCCAAGAGGAGTTTGTGGACGAGAGTGATGTGGGCAACACCCTTCCTGTTGACTCATAGAATAAAGTGAAAAGGTGAATAGTGTGTGTAATAGTGATGATGCAAGAGCCTATTTATAGGTTATTCTAAACAACTATCTAAAGTAATAAAATATTATAATATCAAAATGAAATCAATTATAATCAATCAGGAAGATAGATATCTGTAACATCCCCCTCAAACATAGAAGATGTCAACTAGAGTTTGGAGAAAAGATCTTTAAAACGCTCAGGTGGATGTGCCTTCGTGAAAACATCAACCGTCTAATCAATTGAGAAGGTAAGAACAAGATGAACATTGCCATGAAGCACGTGAGAGCGTATGGACATCATTATGAGCTATTTGGATGGCACTTTAGTTATCACAATGAATGACCATTCCACCATTATGATGAACTCCCATGTCTTCTAATAACCACCGCAATCATAATAATTCCGAAGTTGTATCGGCAAGGGCACGATATTTTGCTTCCGTACTTGATCGAGCAACAGTAATATGTTTCTTACTTTGCTAGGAAATAAGGGACTTCCCTAAAAAAAAACAATAACTTGTAGTAAAGCGATGATCTAGAGGATCACTAGCCCAATTAGCATTAGAATAAGTTGTTAACTCGAAGGATGAGTTAGAAAAATGAAGACAATGAAATAAGGCACCCTTAATGTAGCGAAGAATTCGAAGAATAGCAGCAAAGTGAGTCGTTTGCGGCGCAATCATGAATTGACTCATAGTGTGAATAGCATAAGTGATGTAAGGGAGGGCAACAGTGAGATAAACCAAAGTGTTTTAATAACACCATTTATATATATATAAAAGAAGCAAGTTTTTCTAGATTTTGTTAAATGGGTGGGGTCGGGTATGAATCAAAAAATTTGTATTACAATTAATGAGTCAATTTGAGTAGAATAATTTCTAATCTTCCCTAACTAAGACCCTTTAGGAAGGTGGGATCTCCCACCTCCAGACCCTTTTTCACGTGGAAAGGGTGGCTTGGGGGGCAAGCCCCACGCAGTTAACACGTCAAATTGATGAACTCATGAGTGGAAGCTCCCTCTTCAGAACGGGGGCCTGCTGTGTCTTCCTCTCTCTTCAATGCCGCGAAGCCGACCAAGCGACGGAGGTGGAAATCGCTCTTCAAGAAGAAGAAGCCAAGTCTCGCCCGCTTGACTTCGTCGCCTACCTTGGCGAAGAGAGAAGGAAAGTAGGAAAATACTTCAACCTTTCAAAGACTTTGCAAGTGCGGTTTTCATTTTCCTCTCCTTGAGACGGAAAAGTCGCCCCAATGCGGACGCGGGGGCCCTCGTTTCATGTCCACTATTCCTCCTCCTCCGGCAGCGGCAGGTTTCTCCAGCCCCACCAGCCCCCCTGGATTTATCCTCGCCCTTCTAGCAATCGGTCGAGATATCTGTTGAACTCGTTCGGTCCTCAAGAGGGTCTGGGAGGAGAAGAAGATTCTCCTGTTCGCCCTTTGAATAAAGAGGACAGGTCAGATGGAGATGATGAAAAGGTTAGTCAAGAAGGGACTTCGTCGGGAAAAGATGATTCTCTATTGTCGACTGCTGAAGAGGAGTCTCATGATAAGTATGATGTGGGGAACATCCTTTCTGCCGACGTACCAGAACCAGTCCACACTGTTTCTCCCAGTGCGAATCTCAGACGAAGGATCACCTCCTGGCAAAAGGGCGAGCTGTTGGGAAGTGGGTCGTTTGGAACTGTCTATGAAGGCATCAGCGAGTAAGTTATTCTCGCTATAAGTATTTTTCCGGGACGAAGTCCGATCGGTGTTCTCCCTATGTTCATTTGAAGTTTCCGTAGTGCTGCATTCCTAGTTAGAATTAGGAACACTTCAGCTAATCATTTGTATGCATTTGAACACGTTATCTTTTGGTTGATATAAGGCGTGTTTGAACATACGTGAGAAATGTTTATCCAATTGCTTAAAGTGTCAGATATTCATATTTCAAATTGGAGTTCTAGAATGATTGGTATTGTACTTATTGAAGACCTTATTGAACACACTGATGAAGTTAAGATCTAGTGAGATTTAGTTGTTTTTTGTTTCTCTATAACTATAATAGCTTTAATAGCGTGCAATTGTTTTTTCTTTTTTTTCCTTTTGTGAAGAATAAATAGTGTGATAAATCAGCGTGTGAGGGCAACATGATTTTGAAACTGTTACTTGATAGTGAAGTCAAATGCCAAAAGCTAGGGAACTATCTTTATGATATTGATGAGAATAACTCTTTTTTCTTTTTTCTTTCTTTATGCAAGAATTATTTTAACTATGTCTGGTTAAGGTATCATTCACGAGACAATTGGCATTTATGTTCTATTTCTCTCTCACGCTTCTCTGTTTCCACAGTAATGGATTCTTTTTCGCTATAAAGGAGGTCTCTTTGTTAGATCAAGGACGCCGAGGCGAGGAGATGTTGTTGCAGCTTGAGAAGGTAACTGCTTGTTTCTATCTGTGTCTTGTCAACTCGTCGTGAGGCATGACTACTTGACTTGCCTCTTTCTTATGAATGCCAAGCTGATGTGTATACCAAAATTACTTATTGGACTGCCGTATATAAAAACCATAAATCAGGTGTGAGTTCACTAGATTTTCTTTTGACTCTTTCTTTCTAGTGATTCTCTGCTTTCTTTTCAGGAAATTTCTCTTTTAAGTCAGTTTGACCACGAGAATATAGTTCGATATATCGGCACAGACAAGGTGTGGTTCCTTCTTATTAAGTTGATTTCTGCAGTATCTTTCACTTTGGCATTGATTAATGATATCATCGGAACTGAGCAAAATATTTAGGGGAACATGGCTGTGGTTGCAGCCACAATATAGTGGTAGCATCATCATCGCTGCATGTATTTGCTGCATTTATCCTGGGAATAAGATCACAGCAGTTGCGGCTTTTTAAGCAGTAACAGTCACTCGTGACAGATAGATATTTTAGGTCCCCCTCCTACCACAAGAAAAGTTCGTCATGAATTGACTATTACCTGGAATAGTTCATTAGATGAGTAAAGGAAATATGTGGAGAATACGTCTGTTTATGGAGTCTCTCTCTCTCAATGGAAGTAAATCTTTTTCCTCCCTTCTAAAGAGATCCTGTCTTGAAATCAATCAACGCTTTGTTGGTAGTTGTGGATGATTTACAAATTAGTTATCTTGCAAACTGAAGATTCAGGTCAAACTCTCAGGACTAATATAAAGGAATCTGAGGCTTAGAGAAATGGCAGCCCCCTCTAATAACACAGAGCGGGGAAAGGATGAGATAATGAAGTGATTTGATTCTTCAGGTATCCTATAATTGACCATCTGATGGTCCACATGACTAATGCGCCAACCTTTTCTCCCTCGTCAATAATTGGTCGTTGCTGTAGCAACAACGATGGATTTCCTCCACAAACTGGTTTTTTCCATCTATTCTAATCCAGCGTGTCTTTTAGTTCCATTCACTGTTATGCAACATCATATGGTTCTTAACCTCTACAAGTAGAAAAAACTAAAAATGGACTAGATCATTGTTCAAGTGAGGGAAGGAGTTTCTATCTTATGGCTTAAATGTTCAAGTACCTTTGGGTTATTTTTCTCTAAGCATAGTTTGGCAAGAAGCATCAGATATTAAGAAAGTGCCATGACAATTTCTTTTTGGAGATGAAACAAGCAGAAGATTGTTACTGTTCAAACAAAATTTGGTTTGCTACACCATCTGCCACATTGTTTCGTGGCAATGAGGGGTTAATGATATCTTCCGCTGGTGCACGATGCAACTGTTTTTGTTGGCACTGCTGCAACATGAAACCTTGGTGAATGCTTATAACTTGGATTGTGTTGTACAAGGAAATTAACAAAAGAAGAGCTTGGTCCCATCCTTTCTTGCCTTATTTTTCCTTTTATAGTTCACAAAATGCTTTTATATTTTTTATCTGATTCAACTTTCACGAAATTAACACTGATCAAGCAGATTCTCACTAAACACTGATCAGTTATAGAGGTGGTCCTCAAAACTAAAGTACACTCATGGAGTATAACCATGTTCACAATGATTTCTTGTCCCCGTTTGTTAGGGCCTTGTCTAAGGGCCTCTTGCTTTCGTACACCTGATTGCCATGGGAAGTGGGAAGAGTGTGTTGTGAGTCAATGATTAGATAGGCGTTATAAAAGGCTTAGACATCCAGCATCATTAGGATGAAAAAAAATGTAAACATCACTGATGTTTGCTTTGCTATGTGGTTTGGTTGTCTATATATCTGGTTAAGATATCCCATATCATTTGTTTATGGGGTTTCGATTGGCCTTATATACATATAGCCTTCATCCCTTGGTTCGTTGGGCCTTACATACATATAGCCTTCGTCCCTTAGCCTAATCTTTTGGGTTCTGACATAGAGTGGGAATCAGGTTCTGCCCCAATTTATTTTTGTGCTTTGCTCCCTTTTCATCAATTATATGTGCCGTTGTTTGTCTGGTTTGCATGTGAGAGAGGGTGTTAAAAGTATTCCACTTCGGTCGTCTATGTGGTTCCATTGTGCCCTATATACTTTTAGTCTTTCTCTGCTTAATAGCTTAAATTTTTTCGGTTGGATATTCTAACATATATATTCTCTTTACTCTCTTACAGGATGACAAGAAGCTTTACGTATTCCTTGAGCTCATGACCAAAGGTTCACTTGCAAGCCTTTATCACAAACACAAGTTGAGAGATTCCCAAGTCTCCTCATTCACTCGGCAAATTCTAAATGGTTTGAAATATCTTCATGGCCAGAAAGTGGTACACAGGTATAAGAAAGATGCTTGACTTTGCATTGGTAGTTTTGATTAATTGAGATAGTGATTTACTCTTCTCATTTCTGATGGAACGTTGATTTTGGTAAGGAAAGAGATCATAACCAAACAAGGAGTACACTGAAATTTATGTAACTTTTTTCGTTACACTCCCTTGGTGCCTTTTGATGATACTTCTTTTCCTTATCCAAATACTTTCCTGGATTTAAGGGAGTTGTCAAATCTTCGAATCAAAATGTAGTGTTATAAGAAGTGATTTTTTGTGATAATCAGCAAACAACAGAGTAACACTACGAGCTTTTACAGCAATATTTGGCATAGACAAGGTTATTTTACAATTGGAATGCTTCAAGTTGTTTATATCTTTTACGCACAACTGTGCTGTTTCCTCATGCTTCCAGTTCCTTCATTTTGTAGGGATATCAAATGTGCTAACATATTGGTTGATGCGAATGGATCTGTGAAACTTGCAGACTTTGGACTGGCAAAGGTACGTCTCAGCAGCAAAAGTGAACACACTCTCTCTCTATATCTTTCTCTCTCTCTCACACTCATGTGCGCATGCGTGGGCGTGCGAGCAACAAAGATGCATGCACAATGCATAGCGTGCATGAGAGCAACAAAAGATGCATGTACAAATACATATGCGTGCAGGAATATGTGCAGGCATGGAAATTGTGTAGCACACATACAAATGAATGAACGCATGACAAACACGTGTAGACATGTGTTGCCCTTTACTTTTCCAAAATGACATATCAACTTTCTGTGTTTATTCATACAGGCCGCCGAAATGAATGCTGCTAAAACCTCCTTAGGAAGTGCTTTTTGGATGGCACCCGAGGTTTGCGTCCTCTGCTGCTATTTTTTTCAACATACTATCTTTAAGCTGTAGTAAGTGGATGTCTTTTATATTTTTTTCTTCCTTGTTGGTCGTAACTGCAGGTCGTCAATCCAAAGGGAAGAAGCTCTGAGTTGAATAGAAGCTGTGGGTTGGAAGTTGATATTTGGAGCCTAGGGTGTACTGTTTTAGAGATGTTAACACGACAGCGTCCATATCCTAAATTAGATAAAGTATGTGATTGAGTAACCTTCTCTTTATTTTTTGTCTCTTTGAGATCTGTATTATGCCAGAATTGCTAACTAGTCGCAACATTTTTGTTATTGCTACTCATGATCTGAGCTAAGGTAAGTTGAGCGCATGTTTTGATGAGTCCATTAGGCCGTCATTTTGAGAAAATGAAATGAGTAAGAGCACCATGTAGAAAAGAGAGAGGACAGAGAATTATTGACATTTATCAAGAGTATGGTCGTGTCAAGGGATATGCATAGTATTTATGGCTGACAGTCGAGATCCCGGAGCAGATGGTTATGGTATGAAAACTCAGTTGAATATTTGAATCTTGACTCTCTTTTAAGCAATTTGGCATTGTTGTTTAATACTTTTAATTACTAATATAAGTTTTCATTGAGGTACGGTGGCATGCATTTAAGATAATAATGTATTTTATATATGTAAGTAGCATCCCTCAATAGGTGTGGTGTTTACATATAACCCTACCATTCAGTCTCAAGGATCTCTCCATCTTCTCCTTCACTGTCACATGGTCCTTGAGCAACCAATATCGTCATTGTCATCTCTGATCCAGTCCTGAGAGCAGCACTGACAGTGAATGCTTCGTGTTCGTTGCTACGTCCCTTATTGTGTGGTTGTCCTCTGATCTGTCACTTGCCATTATCACTTTTGGTGTTTCCCTCATTGCCTTTGAGTATTGATCCTCCGCTGCTCTTGTCTGAATCAATTGTTGACCTGAATGGTTTGTCTTCTCTGCTAGGGTTAGTTACTTTGGATAGGGAAGTTATTTCCTACGTCAAGTTGGCAACTTCTCCATACACGTAGTAATATTTTCCATCAATGATGGTAATTACTCACTCTAGCCAGTAAATCGCCTACTGATGTTACCCCTTTTTAAGGCACGGCAGCACAAGAAAGCCCTTTTGTTGATAGAATGGCTGCCGCTTGAAGCTTGGAGTGCTCCTGTCTTGTGAGTGAATTGTGAAGGTTGCACTCCATTTGTGCTTGTCTGAATTTAATTTATTAAAAAATGAGAAGAAATGATACCATCCTACTTAATGCCATCTAAAACATGCGACTAATGCTTGCTTTCTTTTTATGTTTTCATTAAATTTAAGACACATAAGCATTTTGAGCAAAAGGAATAGATAATCATTTCTATTGCAAGTAGTTGGAAATCATTCACGTAGTTGGTGCCTCTGGACTGTTACATATCATCCATGGTCTCTCGCTTGTGCAATAAGTGTGATTCTAGAATGATCATGGCGGATGATTGCCTGTAGCATGATGTGCTTAGATTTGTCTACAGATCTTATTGATTTATTCAGCTATCATATGTTAGTTCCCTCTGGATTTATGATGGACACTAGCCTCTATTAAGGTATTTTTTTCTTATCGTGGCAGATGCAAGCATTGTTCAGAATTGGCCGAGGTGAACCTCCACCAATTCCCGATTCTTTATCAAGAGACGCTCGAGACTTCATCCTCAGATCCTTGGAAGTAAACCTGAATAATCGGCCTTCTGCAGCGCATTTGCTAGACGATCCCTTTGTGAAGAAGCCACCTGCTTCTTCTGGTTTTGCTTCAGCTCGTTTCAACAACATATCATCATAAGGTTTTGCTAGGCCATCCCTATTGGTTCATTGCTCTGAAGGTAATTTTACACTTTTCATTTGTTATCTTGATGCTGCATCGCTAGTGGGACTATTCTTCTTTTGGGCTAATGGGAAGATACCTCCATCAACTTACCACATTGCTTCTGTTTACTCCAAAAATTATGACTTTCAACAGTCTACACTAAGCTTTTAAATTTTGAGCAAATAGTACATGTATTTATGGGGTCTATGGCCAGTTTCTCAATTCCCTTACAAACTTTCCGTGTTTTACAGTCTCTCCATAAGCCCTAATATTTCCACCAGATCATCATGAAACTTTTAATTGAGCGTGATACCCATAGTGGTTAATTGGTATGCCAATGGTTAATTTGTCTTTTCCTGGGGGAGAGGTATGTGCAATTGATTGCCATGAAAACAACCATAGTTGTAGTTTCCCTTGGCATATATAAGAATCTAGGAATATCAACGTGAAAGTTCCGGCAGTGTGACAGTGACAATGACACTCTGAAACACCAAAGTGGACAAATATGCTTTGTACTTCCTGCTGCTGTCGAACCTTCTCACAAAGTCGCTCATTCCCTAAGAGCTTTCACTGGACATTGAACGGAAGCCCCAGACTAATACAGGGAGTAACTTAATCAAATGGCCTCGTTCTTTCTTTCGCGGGTGGTGTCTTTTGGAAGAGTGTTGTCTCCCAAAACAAATGGTCTCATGTTTTGAAGCATCGGGATGGACGTAATGGTTGTTAGATATTTTTCATATTGCTTTTCGACTTTTCTTAGCCACCTTGATGTTGTCAAAATTCTTGGTTTTTAGATTCATCCTTTTGTGTTTTGATTGCAAACGAAGTCTTTCCAGCTATAAAGTTTTAACTTGTTATGCTAGACATTCGGATAGGAAAAACAGCATGGAGCAATATTCAGCTCTCTGGTATTTGTGTAAATCTTATAAGCCAAAATGCAAGGGTGTCATCATAGTTTTCCCTACTTAAAATCATTTGTAGTGCACTGGTGATGCTGCTGCGATTCTTCGAAGCACTCAATAGTCAGCGTCATATCGATGACTGGCAAACACTCTCAAGGCTTTGCCAAGCTATGTGATACCTTTTTCTTTTTTTTTTTTAGCGAGATAACATCTCTTTGGCAGTGAGAGCCATCTGTTTAATTTGGAGCTTCTCAAAGATCGACTGTCCTTGTGAACGGTACTCTTGGGCTGTAACTAATTTTCTAGTGTCTTTATTCTGCTTGAGTCGAGCAGGTTGTTTATCTGGGAATTGTAAATGGCATGTCATGTTGAAAGGAAGAAAGCGGAGAGGTTGACGAAGACACAGGCGTCTCTGACGACAGGTTGTCTGCCTCTAGGAAGAGTAGATAAGTGCGCACAACTTGTACCGGATAAGCAATCGATCAAAAATATATATCTTTGGGATCTGTAATGGAGCTTGCATCCGCTTTGATTTTGCTTGGAAAAAGTACCCAAAAAAGTCCTAACCCTATTGCATTGATACTAATTCAGTCATAAACTTTTTAATTGGACAAATTCAGTCCTAAACCTTTTTACATTGGTACCAATTCAGTCAATCCGACCAATTTTGGCTTGCCGGCGCTAACGTCGACATTGTCCGGTGGCCAAACACTAACATGGCAATTTTTAAATATTTTTAATTAATTTTTTGAATTTTTTCCTTTTCCTTTTCTTTTTCCTTTTCTTTTCTTCCTCCTTGGACTATTCCGATGGTGGCCGGTGAGCCTCCGGTGAGGCCCGCCAGCCACTGGGGGAGGGCCTCGAAGCCCTCGCTTGCCGCCGGCAAGGGTCGCGACCCTCGCCCGGCCTCTCCCAAGGCCGTCGGCGAGGCGGCTTCACCCGGATCTGGGCAAGGCTAGCCTTGCCGTGGGCGAAGGCAGCCATTGCTAGGCAGGCGGGCAAGGCCAAGGCGAGGCTGGCCTCACCAGTGGCCCTGGGAGAGGCCGGGCGAGGGTCACGGCCCTCGCCAGCGGTAGGCGAGGGCTTTGAGGCCCTTGCCCAGTGGCCCACGAGCCTCACCGGAGGCTCGCCAGCCATCGTCGGAACAGTCCAAGGAGGAAAAAAAGAAAAGGAAAAAGAAACGAAAAAGAAAAAAGAAAAGAAAAAGGAAAAAATTCAAAAAAAATATTTAAAAAAATTAAAAAATTGCCACATCAACGTCCGGTCATCGGCCGATGTTGACGTTAGCACTAGTAGGCCAAAATTGGCTGGATGGACTGAATTGATACCGATGTAAAAATGTTTAGGACTGAATTGGTCCAATTGAAAAGTTTAGGACTAAATTTACTAATGCAATAGGTTTAAGACTTTTTTGGTACTTTTTCCAATTTTGCTTGTTTGATATTAGGCCATGTTTGATAAATTCAAAGGTTTTTATCAATGACAGGTCACGTCAAGATAAGAGCTTCTATAGTGTCATGCAAATTTTGTACTAACAACAATTGGGCCTATTGATGCAGGGGCAAAATACGAGTTTTTCTCCTTTTTTTTGCATTTTTCATTCCTGTTTGTTTCACAAACACCAAAATGAAGAAATAACTACACTTCGCAAGTAGAAGAAGGCTCAACTTAATTAGAACTTGACTTAACCACTGGGATTCGCCCTAGTGGCCACCCTTCCAACATGGAAGGGGGAGGTGAGGGGTTCAAATCCCCACCTTCTTAGGGGGGGATGGGGTGAGGACGCGTAAGTTTCAAGAGTGGGTTTCGACTCCCACGCCCTGCAAGAGGCAGGGCAAAAGTCTGAGAGTGAGTGTAGAATAGAAATAGAGTAGAACTGACCCAAAAAAAAAAAAAAATTAGAACCCGACTTTAATTACTCTCTCTCTCTCTCATATCCTACCGGAAGATCAAATGATCATGTTCCAAATGATCCCTACTGATTATAAGGCATGACTTAAATTCTGTTTACTTACGGCACAAAAGATTTCTAGCCATATAGTTCAGTGTCAGAAGTCAAATGATCAGACCATAACATACCTTCAGGAGGTATGCAGCTTCTCTTTCCACAATGTTCAAGTTATGAGCTTCTACTTCAACATCCTCCACCATCCTTTGCACCTCCAGTGCATATCTATGAATGTAGTCTTATATTTCTTGCTTTAGTTCATTTGACCTTCAAGCTAAGCAAAATTATTGTACTAGAGCTTTTGCCAATACGAGGCAAGTAGTCCACAAATTCTTGTAATATGCTAACTCTCTTGATGAGTTATACAGCTAGGTCCTTGAGATGTTAAAGGATTAAGCACATCTATATGTACTTGTATAGAAGCAAAATAAAGCACGTGTTAACCTACAATATTTTTCCTGACATTAGTGATAACTTTTAGCTAGTTTTGTTCTCGAAGGACACCCACATCATATGCTTCTACGAGTCCCCAAATTATGTTGAACATAAAGAGAAAGAAAAATAATTGCAAACGTTAAAAGGAGTCCCGTTTCGCGTTTGTAATGATGACTTTTCTATGACATTTTTGTTCTATAGGTATATCAAGCACCGAATCATTACTCCTCAATACTGAAATGAACAATAATATTCTCAACTGCCGTTGACTACCCAGAACAAGCTATCGCTACTCAATCTCCCAGCCAAAAGTCCACATTACCAACCTCTTGCACCAACTTTGTCAATACACTCTACACTGAGTAAAATGGATGTTATCGTCAGTTTCACTTTCCAATTTCACCAACATATCCGTGATTTCATTGGTATCATATTATTCATCAAGAAGGCAAAACCTAACTTCGAGTTCTAAGAGATGCACAGACCGAACACATTATGTGTTGATACTTAATTTAAATACTTACTTCATCAACACGTGAATGAAGTTGCATAACGCGATTTCTCTTCTCCTCAATTCTAGCAGCGGTTTCTTTGGACTGTTGCTGGAGGATGAATAACACTCAGTTTCTCCACCGAGCTTTTGTTCATGTCATCGGCATGCATGCTGAGTGCCGAGTTTAGTGTCAACTTGTAGTCAATGCCCATCGCCTCCGCAGGCGTAGACCCTTTTGCATCCAACACATACTGGTAGTCTGAACCAAGCTTTAACCTAGAATCACAAAACAAAAGAGTAGTTGAACGAGAAGAACTACAGAAAATCACTCAAAAAGAAATAAATTACTCGATGGGATGATAACATCGTAATTAAAGCTTTACAACCTCAAACTTGGCACTTAGAATAACTCGACACATTATTCATGGTTGTCCTCAGAACAACTTAGCACGAAAAGATAAAAAGCTACAGCATCACTTCTTGATGAGATCAAATCAAATAAACTCAACACGTGCCCAATCAGTATAGGCATAAGAACTAGCACTAAAGAGATACAGACGCACAAATACATGAGAATGTAAGTCTTGTTGATGTTGAAGTGTTGAAAGACAAAAATTGAACTGAATGCTTGATTAGGTCGATATAACCTCAAGCTATCTATTTATAATAAAGTAAAAATGTCAAAATTACAATATCACCCTTATTGCCCCGGTACATAAAATAACAAAGGAAATAGACAAATACCCCAATCAGCAAGATACTCTCAACACTCCCCCTCAAGTTGGGCATGGAGCATAAATATCACACATGCCCAACTTGACTAAAATAGGATGAAACGATTTAACCCTTTGTCCTTTAGTGAACACATCAACGAGTTGATCACTGGACTAAACAAATGGAATACAAATTAAATCACTCTCCAACTTCTCCTTGATAAGGTCCCTGTCAATCTCCACATGTGTTGTATGATTATGCTATATAGGATTGTAAGCAATACAAATAGCAGCCTTATTATTACAATATAGCATCATAGGAACATGAATAGATACACCAAGATCTTCAAGTAATCCTTTAAGCCATAACAACTCACAAATTCTCTGTGCTATTGCATGAAACTTTGCTTTAGCACTAGACCAAGCAATTGCATTATGCTTTCTACTGCAACAAGTCACAAGATTCCCTCCTAAGAAAGTACAATACCCAAAAATAAACTTTCAGTTAAGGGATCCAATTCAATTAGCAACTGCACAGGCTTCAACTTTCAAGCCATCATGAGGACACAAAAGAATCTCTTTCCCAAGAGCAGACTTCAAATACCAAAGGATCCAAAGAACGACATCCATATGAGTAGAGTATGGATCATGCATAAATTGACTCACTAGGCTCATGGCAAAACCAATATCAAGTTGAGTGTGGGACAAATAAATCAACTTGCCTACTAACTGCTGATAATCACCCTTATCCACTGGATCACCATCCCTTTTACAAAGACGAGTATTGGCCTCAATAGATGTATCACAGGGATGACATCCCAATAACCCAACTTCTGTCAAAAGATCAAGGACATACTTCCTTTGGGATAGAAACACACATTTTAAAGATCGAGCAACTTCAATCCCAAGAAAGTACCAGAGCTTTCCATGATCCTTTATATCTCAAACTCCTGTCCAAGAAACTTTTTCAACCGTTTGATTTCATCATTATCATTCCTCGTGACAACAATATCATCTACATAGACAATAAGAATAATAACTTTAGCACCTGATCTCTTCACAAACAAAGTATGATCAACATTACTTTGTTTATACCCAACGGAAACCACAACTTTTTGAAACTACCAAACTAGGCTCGAGGTGATTGTTTTAAACCATAAAGTGCACTTTTCAACTAACACACTTTACCTTGAGTTTTGTCACAAGAAAACCTAGAGGAATCTTCATATACACTTCTCCTAACTCTCCATGAAGAAAGACATTCTTCACATTTAACTATTGAAGATCCCATCCCTGGTTAATAGCACAAGAAACTAGCACTTGAACAATATTCAACTTAGAAACAAGAGCAGATATTTCTTGATAATCAATCCCATAAGTCTGAGTGAATCCCTTTACCACGAACCGTACTTTATATCTATGCACAGTATCATCCATCTTCTATTTGACTACAAAATCCTACCAGTTGTTTCCTAAGAGAAAGAAAAACAAGATCTCACGTGCCATTTTTTTTTTCAAAGCATGCATCTCCTCCAACATTGATGCCTTCGATTCTCATTTGCAAAAGCTTTCCGCCAATTCCACGGAATAGAGGCAGGAGATAGAGAAGATACAAAAGCACAATAGGAACTAGACAAAGTCATATGAGACAACATGGGATATAGGGTGTTGAGTACAAGTTCTAGTGTCACGCTCCGATTCTCGAGCGTGTGCCCATCCTTCTCTGGTCGATAAAATTTTGCGACTTCCCAGGACGAGTCACCGACCCTTTTCATTTTATTCCACATGCGGAAGTGAATAATAAATCCCCTGTCAGTAACCATCTCGGGATTGAAAATCGGGACAACACATTTACAAACAAACATGCTTTTATAAACAATGGGTTTAGATACAAAAGGAGTTTGGTCAAAAGTTTACAAGAAGTTTGGCTCTAAAAAACAAAGGTTTTGTCCTACGACATACTAGTCGGACCCAAACGCCAATCCTTCTGACTCCACCTCCACAGCCTCCGGGGCTTTGGTCCTCAATGACTACCTTCTAAGTACCTGAAAATGGTTATACAATAACCAGTGAGACAATGTCTCAGCAAGTCCACACTCTGAACCCCGATTAGAAGGGTAATACGCCTAGAGGCATCCTAACCACACAATCACGCATTTAGCATAGAGGACTTACCTCGCCTCAGTTTCACCCTGCAAGTCAGTACAATTAAATACTCGACCAAACAATTCAATTCAATCCCATTCAATTCAACCATCAAATAATCGACTCATTCAACTCCATGTCATCGATGCCATCTATAAATTATGTCGATTTGAACACTGCTCACCTAAGCTAAAATAGACATACTCATATATCATTGCTCCCCAAAGTTAATGTCTAAACTTTGCTCATCGAAGCTGCTAGGTCAACTAATGCTCACCAAAGCTGCTAGATAACATGTGCTCGCCGAAGCTGCTAAATCAAGTATTGCTCATCGAAGCTACTAAATAACTATAATGCTCGCTGAAGCTGATATCTATAGTGCTCACCGTAGCTGCTAATAATCTATAATGATGTTAATGCTCCCCGAAGCTGAATCGCAATATAATACTTTTGGCCAAGGATCTTGTGCTTTGCACATCAATTCCTCAATTAAATATCCAACTTGGCCTAATTTCACTATATTAAAGGTACCCGATAAAAATAATCGTGTGTGGGTACACGGTCGGTTTGAGCCAAAAATATCATATCTTTACTTTAGAAAATTTCACTATTTATACAGAGTTCGAAAACATTTTTGCGTTGTAAACCGATGCCCCGGTAATTTCTAATTAATTAAAGAAATTATATAATTTTGGGATAAATTCCTAAAATCACAACTTAATTTCAAATTGCACAATATAGCACTCAATTGTAGAAATTAACCACACCATTGCAATCAGCACAAAATTCCGGTCACCGACTATCCTGGTCTAATTTCCGGAAAAATAATTATTAATTAATTAATTTCTAAAATTATTAAATAATTCAATTTAAATTCTAAAAATACCAACCTAAGCCAAAATGGCTAAATTAAGTACCGATACGAGCCCAGAAAATTTCCGAACCCTTCTAGATAAATAGCATATCCTATCTAGGCCTTGATTAATTTAATCTAACCACCTAACATGCACAATTAACTAATTAAATCACTAATATACTCTAACTAATCACCTAAGTCCTAATTAAATTAAACTAAACACCCCTTAAACGTCATTAGCTTACTAAGAAGAGTTTAGTGCATAAACTCATCAGTTTATTGCGTAAATCGGTTCACCGCGACCACGATGCGACGGTGGCCGAACTTGGGCTCGCAACGACACCCACGGGCTTGGACCGGGCCTAAACTTGGCCCAACAAATCTCAACCCAAACTGAGATTTGTTATTGCGTTGGACTGGGCTTGCTTCGCAGGCTTGGGCTCAGAATTGGGCTTGACTGCACGGGCCTCAAGTGAGCTGGAATTGGGCCGAGGATGGGCTTTAAATCTGGGCTGGGTTGCTGCGAAACTTTCTGGACTAAAATTCACGGGCTGAGATGGGTTGTTGATGGACTTCAATTGGGCTGAACGTGCTGGAGTCTACGGCCAAAGCTGGGCCTGAAAATTTGCATGGGCTGCTGCTGCTCGCATGGTGAAGACGCTAGGTGAAGACACAAGCGAAAGAGAGAGAGCAGCTTTGTTGATCTTCGGTGGCAGCGAAAGCGGCAGGGAAGCTGGCATGGACTAAGCGATCGAGCGGGAGCCTCGGTAGAAGTTGGAGACGCATGGGCTGCTGGCAAGGGCGGTCAACATGGTTGGGGGAGAATTCCTTTGGTTGACCAAGTGGATGCGTGGCAGCAGAGGGGAATTGGGAAATTAGGGCTTCGGTTCGTGGGCTTGTGGCCGTGAGAGAGAGAGTGGAAGAAAGATGATGATGGATGAGGAGCATGGATGAGGGATGAACGAGCGGTCTTCGAAGGGAGCAAAAATGAAAGCAAATATAGAGGTAGAGGTGGGGGAAGGAAAGCTTCGTTGGCGTGAGCTGCTTCCGAGTCAACGGCGTGGGCGCAGAATTTGCTGTAGTTGACCGATGGAGATGAAAACAGACATGTGTCAGCTTGGACGCGTGCGGCTTCACTGGCTAAAAGGAGAAGCAGCTGCTGGCGTTGATGCAATTCCGTGGAGCAGCGAAGGAAAAATGGGAGAGAAGCATAGGCCGTGAGGTAGAGGTCGGCTTCGAGAGAAATGAAGGCAGCTAATGGGGAAAACCGTGCGTAAGAAGCCAAAGGTGGGGCTACCAAAGTCAAGAATAAAAATCTTATTTCATCATTGCTTGGTCCCCCCAAATGTCCCCATGTTTATCCTCTTAGTCCCCAATTCTTTCTTGAATTAAAATCCACCATTAATCCCATTTCAAAGCCAAAATTTGTTGCCCCAAAATCCAACTCCAAATTTCCTTAAATTTTGGCTCCAATTTCTTCATGAAATTTCCCAAATTGAGGTCCAATTTCGGTGAAGAAAAATCCCGAACAATTTTTTGTAAGTCCCCAACACTCAAAGGCTCGGCTTGAAAGTCCAAATTTCTTTTAATTTGGCCCGTTCGAATTTTCGCTAATTTTCCAAATCGTTGGAAATGACTTTCCGCAAAAATCTCGGAATTTCCGAAAATTCTTCGAAGGATAAGTCAACGTTCCTAAAATAGATCGTGACATGATAGAACTTTCAATTTCTGAAATCGGGTTCAAATTCACGGTTAATTTCACTCCGATGCGCTTTTAGCGTGACTTAGTCTACCGAGAAACTTTTAGGAATTTTTTGTGCAATTGACCCGTGATCGATTTATCTCGAGTCACATTGTACATCTTCAACACATTGTTGACTCTCGGTTGTCGTGAAAATCTCGAGATTTCAATTACTGACATAGGGTACCCAAAACGACAGAAAATCAATTTAGTGCCAATCGAGGAGAATTTTGCAATCAGGTAGAATCACCCACATTTTGATCACATATCTCAATCGAATCGACCTATCTCTGATCTCCATTCGATTCTGACAGTGTCGTAACGACTCTTACAGATCAACATGGTCGAGCAATCGATTCCTAGTCGAATTCTCAAGTCCATTGCATTTAGATTCCTTAATTGCTTCCCCAGAAAGTCCAGTTATCTTGTGAGTGATCAGCTCAGAGAATAGCACTATAGGTGCGTCAACGAAAGACCCCATTTATTTAATCAAAAACAAATTCTGAAAATTCAGGCTGCCACATCTAGTACATTTTTGAAGTGTAATAGGAAGATCAAAATGAGAATCCTTACCATAAAAAGTAGTAGAATCCGATTCCAAAGATGATGACTAAACAGGCAATGCATCAGTGGTCTCAACCTAAGTGTTGGTAGCACGATCCCTACAACGATATGTCTTCAATGTCTCCCCCTAAAGTTGTTGTTTTGTTATCTCCCTTGAGGAACTATACTATCATTTTCTTGCGTTGCATTGTTCTCTTCTTGAGAAGGAGGAGGACCATTAGAGACTATCAGAGGAAGAGGGTAAGTAATATCCATAGGAACATATAGAATGGGCAACACCTCTACACTCGGGCACTCCCCCTAAAAAGTTGGAGCAAAATAAATAGAATTTAGACTTGTAAAAAATTGCATCCACAGATATAATGGTGTCCCTAGAGAGAGGATGATAACATTTATAACTATTATGAGTAGCTTAATACCTAAGAAAAATGTAGCGGAGACCACAGGGCTCCAACTTACTCTTAGAGGTGGTGTTACGAGTATAACAAACACAACCAAAAATTTCAGGGGGAAAAATAAAAGTTGACGATCCTTGTAAAACATCAATAAGTGTATGGGAATCGAGAATTTTTGTCGGCAGCCGATTGATTAAATAAGTAACGTTTAAATATCATCACTCCTATACTGAGCTTGGACATGACAGTCAAACATAAGAGACCTAGTGACCTCTAACAAATATCGGTTCTTTCTTTCGACAATACCATATTGTGCTGGGGTATCAACACAACTAGTTTGATGAATAATGCCATGATTAGAGGGATACTATCGAAATTGATCCTCATTGTACTCATTGTCATTTTCACAATAACATTAAATTGAGTTTGAACTAGTTTGTGAAAGATTTGAAAATAGCAAAAAATGCCACTCTTATGTTTCAACAAATAAACCTAAGTTGTATGGGAATGACAATTGATAAAAGTGACAAACCATCGATGACTAGAAATAGAAGTACGACAAGAAGGACCCCGCGCATCAATATGAATCACTTGATAAGGTGACGACTTTTATCCTTTGAAGATGGATATGTTGAATGGGTTTGTTTAGCCAAAATATAGGCTTCACAAAAAAATTCATCTTTATTACAAACTGGAACAAGACTTGAAATTTTTTTTTCTTAAGTTCCTAAAGGGGGATGACCTAATCTGCAATGCCATTGGTGGAGATTCATCAAAGCCTAATTAACTTGATGAGGCATAAAAGAGAAAGTCGAAGTAGAAATTTCACTACCCTCTAGCAGATAAAGACCACCATCCAATTTACTATGTCCAATCTCTTTCTTCATTACCACATCTTGGAGAACACAATAATAAGGAAAACATGTTACTCTACAGTTTAAGTCTCGAGTTAGACTATTAACATAAAGGAGTAGGGGTGAGCAGCGGTCTAGGGTCGACCCTGGACCGACCCTGGACCGGCCTAACCCTGCCGATCCTGGTCCGGTTCCCAAGAGGACTAGGTCGGTCCTCGGTCCTGAAATTTCAGGACCGACACTGTGCGGGTTGGTCCTCGGTCCTAAGAGTTTTGGGTCGGTCCAACCCTGGACCAACCTTGTATATATATTATATTACATTATATTATTTATAATTCTTTTATATATTCAAACCTAAGTAAAATGTCTGTTATAAAACCTAAGAGTTATGGTGAGATGTTCTATCAATAGCACTAATATTAATTTCAATTTAAAACTTTTGTTGAGTATTAATTATGTGTCGTTTATTTTGTTTTCAGGTGTTTAGAAGTTCAAGTGAATTAACAAGATGTGAAGTTATATATTCATGGTTTATATTAAGTATTTTGAACTTTTTATGGTTTAATTGTATTTTACTAATGAATTTCAGCTGCACTTTACTTTTCAATTTGTGTCAAATAGTAGAAGTTTTTGAAGAGTAGAGTAGTACTGCAGTTGTTACGGTGATTTGCTAGTCAAGTGGTGTGAAGCTCATTTTTTGGTTGAGTGGACTCTACATGATCAAATGCTAGTCAAGTGATGTGAAGCTCATTTTTTGGTTGAGTGAACTCTACATGATCAAATGTTAGTCAAGTGGTGTGAAGCTCATTTTTTGGTTGAGTGGACTCTACATAATTAAATGCAGGAAAACGCTTTTGCATATGATGTTATGAATATTAAAGATAGATGATTACAAGAACTTTCCATCTTGTCCCATATCTCGATGAGCGGTTAGCAGGTACAAAATTTCTATTATTGTGTCATCTTAAATTTGCTAAATATGTATTTGTCACGCCCCGACCCTCGGGCACGCACCCATCCTTTAACTTGGTCGATTATAAAAGCGATATCCCAGGACTACGTATCGCCGACCCTTTCTTTTTATTATGCACAAGCGGAAGCATATAAAATCCCCAGACAATAAAACAATGGGATAGAACAGTAGGATTAAATTTCAAACCTTCACTCTTATATACATTGCAAAACAGTGCACATATATATACAGAGTGAACTATTAAGTCCAATTCACATTAAGCCAGTTAAAAACACAAGGTCTACAAACAAAAGCGGGGTTCTACAAGTTACGGGTCCCCATCCTCCTCTTCGTCATTCTCCACACTCCAACTGGAACCTTCAGCAGACTGCACTGGACTTCGAGACCTTCAACATCCAAGTCTGCTACATCTAGGGACCTGAAATGGTTATTCAATAACCAATGAGACCACGTCTCAGCAAGTTCTACCCCCTAAGACCCGATTAGTAAGCCAATACACTACGGGCTGCCTAAACACGCACAGGTCAGAGGACTTACCTTGGCCTCAGATTCCACCTGCAAATCAGTACAATTTATAATAGGCACCCAACTACTCATAACAAATCGAACCAGTCGATTACATGTCATAGAGCACACGTGCATTCTCTAAGGCACTAGTTCACCAAAGTGATGCATCAAATCATCGAGCCCACGTGTCTCTTCCAAGATACCTCACTTAATTCCCTGGGCCCACGTGCATTCTCTCTGGCACTCGTTCACCAAAGTGATGCATCAATTCACCGAGCCCACGTGCCCTTTTTACGATGCTTGGGCCACGTGCATTCTCTCTGGCACTCGTTCACCAAAGTGATGCATCAATTCACCGAGCCCACGTGCCCTTTTTACGATGCTTGGGCCACGTGCATTCTCTCTGGCACTCGTTCACCAAGGTGATGCATCAATTCACCGAGCCCACGTGCCCTTTTAGATGCCACTCTCAAGATCTAGTGGCTTTACGGTCCCACCCGACCCTTTCAAGATTTAGTGGCTTTACGGTCCCACCCGACCCTTTCAACTATGGCCAACAATATTGCACCTTGTAAATAAATTCCTCAATTTCATAATATCTTGGCCTAATTTGTTTTTTTTTGTTTTGTTTTTTTTTTTGGTACCCAGGGAACCCCGTACAGCCGGCAGCCGGCGGGTAAACCCTGGGGGCGACACGCACGACCACCACGCACGTGCCACCGGGTAAATCACCAAATGACACACTGAGGATTCGAACCCCTCCCCTTCATGAGGGGGAGAAGGCCCGAAGCCAGCAACGCCACCACGGTGGGTGGTTCTTGGCCTAATTTGTTGATATCAAAGATACTCGATAAAATATCGTGTGTGGGTACACAATCGGCCTTAGCCAAAATAGAATAGTTTCATTTTCTATAAATCCCACCATTTTCTGTAGTCTACCAAAACATTTTTGGCATTGTCAACCGATGCCCGGTTATTTTTCAATTAATAACCAAAGATTATTCAATTTAGGAATAAATCCTAAAATCACTCATAAATCAATTTAACACAAAATAAAGCTCAATTAAATAAACGGACTGCACCACGATCATCAGCACAAAATTCTGGTCACCGGCCATCCCGGTTGAATTTCCGGAAAAATAAATAATTAAATAATTAATTTCGAAAATTAAATAAATAAATACAAAAAAAATCCAATTTAGGCCCGTATTGCCTGATTGGAACCCGAAACGGGTCGAGAAAAATCCCGAGAGACATTCAATCAATAATAGAGCATTTCTACTCCCTAATGGCTATTGCTAACCACCTAACATGCATCATTAAGTCTCTAATTTAATTAATTTAAACTAATCTAACCACCTAATTGCATTTAATTAAATCTAACCAACCCTAAGTATAATTAGCAGACTAAGAAAGCATTAGTGAGTAAAACTCACTTGGCAAAACCGGAGACCGAACCACCGCGACGGCGACGCGACGGCGGCCGAATTCCAAAATTTCGGCGACGTCGATTGACCCTCGGGCCGGGCCAAGACACTAAGCAAGCCTGCAGAAATTCCTGGGCTTGGTTGATGGGCATGGGCCTGCTGAATCTGAAATTACTGGGCTTCAAGTGAGCTGGACAACAATTGAAGATGGGCCGAAATTTACTGATTTGTGAGCTGCTGAACCGGGCTTTGCTGGGCCCGAAAGACTGAAATTGCTTGGCTGATCTGGGCTTTCTAAACTGAAGCAAAGAAGCAGCAATTTGCTGGGCCGCAACTTGGATCCTCGAGTGGACTGGTGGGCTACAATTTGCGGCAGAAATTACGGGGATGTTGGGCTGCTTCAGTGGGACGTTGCTGCTGGGTCTTCGAAGGAGTGCAGGAGCTGACTCGAAGAAACTCTGGCACTGAAGATGTGGCCGAAGTTGGCAGTTGCAGGGTCAACTTCGAGAAGGGCTTGCGGCTAGAGGTTGACCACGGAGACGCGTGGACGAAGAGCAACTTCGGTGAGAAATCTTTGGGCTTTGCTGGAGAAAGTCTTGACCGAACAAGCTGGAGGAAAGAAGTGGACTTCGGTGGCCGCAAGCTGGAGAAAAACACGCGTGAGCTGCAGGGGATCGTGGCCTAAAGTGGAGGAGTCAACCTTGGTGGCAACAAGGCTGATTTGTTGACCAAGAGTGAGCAAATCGTGGAAGTGTGGCAGCAGAAGGGAATTGGGTGGGTGGAGGTGGTGCGGCACGGCTTCAATGAAGAAGGAAAATGAAAGCAAAGATAAAAATGAAAAGAAATGTGGGGCAAAGGCATGGGGCGTGGATGACCGAGAAGTGGGCTGGCGTCGGACGCGCGTGGCTCCACCAACTCGCTGACTCCGTTTCACTGCTGGACGAGAGGCCGCGGGGATGGAGTTCGGTAGATGCTGGGCTGAAATTGTGGCTTCGGTGGGGAAGAGACGTGAGGAAGAAGGAAGTCCGCGGAGATGTTGGCGTGCAAGAGAAGCTGCCGAAGGAGATAAGGGCGAGCGGATGAGCTGGCTCTGAATGAAGAAAGCGACGTGAAGCAGCTGGCGCGGATTGTTGAAGAAGTAACGGATAAGGGAAGAAAATTCAACAAATTCAATCTACTTAATTAACTGCATGTCCCCCAATACTTTATTGTCTTAATACTCACAAATAATCCAACTTAAATGCAATTGTTGCACCCTCCTTGTCATAGTTCCGAATTTCATTGAATTACCTCAATTTCTTTATGAAATTTCCCACATCAACGTCCAATTTAATCGTGGGAAAAGCCCATAAAATTTCCACACTTTCCTGTCGTCAAGTAGCTCGATCTGGAAGTTAGAATTTTATTCAAATGAGTTCAATCGAATTTCCGCTAATTTTCTGCGACGTCCGAATCGATTTTTCGTAAAAGTCCTGAACTCGATGGAATTTGTCCAAAAGACAAGACGACGTGCTAAATATGAACCGTGACATACTCGAACGTCCGATTTCCGAAACCGAATTCAATTTCGTGGTTAAAATCGACCGAACGCGATTTAGTCCGATCCGACCTATTGAGTAGCTTTTAGGGATTTTACCGCGGTTATATCCCTTAACGGCTTCACTCAATAGATTGGTTAACTCATGAGTGATCAGCTCAGAGAAAAAGGACCATCGGCGCGTCGACGAGATGCCCATTTCATATATTCGAGACGGATCGAAAATTCGGGATGTCACAGTATTGGTATTTATAGTTTAGTTGCACAATGCCGCATTGTCGATGTATGTGTAATTTGAATTTGTAGGTTTGCTTTTTTAGGGAGTATAAAAAACAAGACAAAAAAAATTATCGATCGATCCCGGGTTGACCCTCAAACTGGACTGAACCCATTGGGTCGGTCCGGTCTTTGGTCCCAAGCTCAATAAGGTCGGTCCTCAGTCCTAAAAATTGAGGACCGACACTGTACGGGTTGGTCCTAGGGTTAGGGGGTGGCCCAGACCAACCCGGGCCATGCTCACCCCTAGAAAGGAGATTAGTAAAGAATGATGGGATACATAAAACAAAAGATGAGGGAAGAGTGGAGGAACGATTGATAAACTTTTCCAGCAATGGAGGAGAGGATACCATCAGCTATGTGAACTTTGTCTCTACCAGCAGTAGGGGTGTATTTATGAAAAAGACTAGAAGAACCTATCATTTGATCTGTAGCCCCTGTATCAATAATCCATGAGCTAGAAACCATTGATGTATTAAATCCCCCAAAGAAGATACCTAAAGTGGATAGGTTCAAAGTAGAATGAAAAGGCGAATTGGTAACCATGGAGGAGGTTGTAGCAACATAAGCTTTCAATAGACGTCAAAATGCTTGAAGTGTTAAATATAAAGGAACAGAAGTTGAAGAAGAAGAAGAACAGCAATGGCACGTGTTGGAAAAACAGTCAACAAAGAAAACAGAGGACTTGGCGATACAGAAAAGATGATCAACGGTGAAGAACTTATGATGAAGATCAGCTTGGATCGACATCAATGAAGGAGACACATGAAGTGAAGAATGACATGGATCGCCAAGATATACAAAACTAACACTTTTGCTATGAGCTGTAATCTATTATTAGTAGTCTGTTTTACTGAACAAACTACTTTAACTACATTCAGGTTTTCTGTTAGTTGTTGGTTCTTAGTAGTTTGCTCCTTATATAACTAGAGACTTGAGATCAGTAAAAACATACGAAGAAATAGAAGAGGAGAAGAAGTATTGAGATAGAGAGAGATAGAGAGAAGAAATAGAAA
This sequence comes from Eucalyptus pauciflora, assembly GCA_007663325.1. Classification (NCBI taxonomy): domain Eukaryota; kingdom Viridiplantae; phylum Streptophyta; class Magnoliopsida; order Myrtales; family Myrtaceae; genus Eucalyptus; species Eucalyptus pauciflora. The sequence continues at coordinate 431,635 of VMYD01000385.1, forward strand.
TCCTCCATGGATGTTTGGCGTTACAGAAAAGTCTTCAGCAAGATGATCAAAAGCTACTGAAGATTCAAGTAAGATAGAACAGAGGATCTGTATTCATTGGTGTTCGAGATACATTGCACTTCAATGATTTGTTAATACAATGATACATGAAGTATTTTCAGAATTGATTGTTCTGCACTAGATTCTGTTCTTCATACTTCATCTGCTTATTGCTCGTCTTCATATCACCGTCTAGTTCTTCAGTTTCTCATGAAGTTCTTCCTAGGATAAACCGATATCCGCAGTAGGTGCAATAGGAACAATTTCAATATGGTTTGCCTTGTTTTTTGCCTTTCTTTGTGCCCCTTTTTGCCTTAAAATCTGTAGGTTTTTCATATAACTTTCAACAGGTAGCCTTAGTATGAACAACCTATGGCGATGCTCACACTTCACAACCTCTTTAGAGGTATCATCATATCGAGCGAATGAATCAGATTTGACAACAGTACCAACATTGGTTTGTAGAGTAGATCGATCAATAATAGATAGATTGAGCATTGCTATCCTACAAGGCTTTCTTTAGAGTGAACTTGTGCATGTGATGGTTCCAAAGTAAGGAATAAAGACCAACTAAATACTTGAATGCATATATGACCATATTCAACATTCAATCTTGCCAAGAAGTCCGCATGCCTCTTGTATGTAGCAATGTTCGCAGCATTAGTAATGTCCGTAGCATAGAACGAAGTAACATTATCAGCTAGTACAGCATTATCTAGCATAGACAAGATTATTTTACTATGCGAATGCTTGAAGGTGGAAATGTAAATTTGCAATATTGTTAACTGTGAGGATGATTATGAAAACCCTTCATAAATCCTACCAACAGCTGTGCTGGTTTCTCATGCTTCCAGTTCCTTCATTCTACAGGGATATTAAATGTGCTAATATACTGGTTGATGCAAGTGGATCTGCGAAACTTGCAGACTTTGGATTAGCAAAGGTACGTCCCATCAGCGATAGCAATCTCTCTCTCTCTCTGCGTGCGCTCACACATGAGCAGCAATGGCACATGCTCAAATACATACGCATGCACAAAGCGTGTGAGCAACAAAGATTAATGTACAAATACATATGTGTTCTCGCATGACAAACACACGTATAGACATGCACAAAGCAAAGCATGGTTACTTTTCCAAGATAACATATCAACTTTCTCTGTCTTTAATGCTGCTAAGTCCTTCAAAGGAACTCATTTGTGGACGGCGCTGAGGTGTGCACCTTCACTGCCATTATTTGAAAAAACTGTCATTTGCTGTGGAAGGCACATACCATTTCCATTTCCATTTCTTTTTCATCCTTATTGGTTGTAACTGCAGGTTAAACAACAGAAGCTATGGGTTGGCAGCTGATATTTGGAACCTTGGGTGCACTGTTTTAGAGAAGTTAACACGCGGGGGTCAATATTCTGACTTTCAACCGGTATTTAATTAACCTACTTTTTATGTTTTATATCCTCGAGATCCATGTTATGCTGGAGTTAGTAAATAAGTTGAGCACATGTTGTGATGATGAGTCCATTAGGCCGTTATTCTGAGATAACAAAATGAGCAAGGGCACTACATAGAAACCAGAGAGGAAAGTGAGTTCAATGACAATCATCAAGAGTATGGTCGTGTTAAAGGATGTGGATAGTATGTAGGGCCGATGGTTGGGATTTTTGGAGCAAACGGTTAGCTAACATGGTATGAAAACTCGATTCATATTTGAATATTGGTTTTCTCTTTTAACCAATTTTGCATTGTTGTCTAACACTTTAAATTACTACTACAAGTGTACACTGGGTGGACAGTGGCATACGCCTAGATAATCGCATATTGTATACATGTAAATAGTATCCCATCTACATAGAGCTAGAATACGATGGGGAAGATGCGTGGGCTCCTAACACATCTACCCATCATTTTCTTCGAGGAATTATATCGCACATACGTTGCACGTTTATCTCACGTGTGTTCAATGTATATTGCACGTACATTGCATGTGTATTTAGTCTGATTTTTATAAATTTGCTATCTCGACTTTTTTTTTTTTAAATCGAAAATCATGGCGAGAGAGCACAAGAGAATGAAGGGTTTTTTTGAGGGGGAGGAGGGGGGTGGGCGATGGAACCTAGCATGTCCTAGTACAATGCGGAAGATTGCGCAGCTAAATCACCCCCGAGAGCTATTGGGCTCGGTATAGTGGACATTGATTTCCGGTACACTGGATAATGGAAAGAGCAAGGGTGTGCTACAACATATATTTGAATAGAATAAACATATCAATTGCAAAAGCAACCGCAGACCTTGTTTGGATATTATCGTAATTTAAAACAAAATTCGTGAAAATAAAAGGGAAATAATCTTGATTTTTTTTACAGCATTGTTCTCTTAAAATCGCTTGTCATCCCTACACTTGAGTGGATGGATTGTCAGCCATTTGGGATGGATGATAGCTACCGGGAATTTCTGTTGCGGATGTTCAACGAAGGAGATGAAGAGCCGGACGATAGCTACCAGACATTTTTGTTGCAGATGTTCCATGAAGGAGAAGAAGGAGAGAATGGGAGAGATGGGTTGGGACACCAGCAAGAAGAGAATGTGGAGGCTTGCGGAGCACACGGGATAGAGATAGAGCTAGAAGGCAATGGGGAAGATGCATTGGCTCCTCCTCTAGTCGACAATGATCATCCAGATCGGTTTGTTTTGATATCTCACTCCTTATTTTCTATACAATAAGTATCAATTGAGTATCGGTACAGTGGACATTGATTTGTAGTATAGTGGATAGTGAAAAGAGCAAGGGCTTGGTATAACATATATTTGAATAGAATAAACAAATCAATTGCAAAAGCAACAATAGATTAGAGTAAGGTTATTAAGGGCTGTTATCTCTTAATTATTCATTGCCTAGTTTAACTTTTAGCGATTGAATATCATAACTTATGAAATTTTATATGATATTCTTTTATCATGCCTCTCGTTTGAAGCTTGTGAATCGAGTCACTGCTAGACAGATAATGATACCTTAATTTGTTGATTGCTAGACAAGGAAGGATTGAGGACTTCGATCCTCTGACGAGGCCGCTTCCGAACAAGTATACCATAGTTTACGCCTTAGCTGCATCTTTGACCATCATTTCGCTAGCTTATGATTAGTCTCTTTTTGTTCAATATTGTGAAGGGAAGACCGTTAGTCTAGTGATTTTGGTGTACTTTTTTGCAAATAGATTTTCTCATTATTATTATTTTTTGAATTTTGGCAGTTCAATTGTTGATGAGCGGGCTTGCGCCATATATCAAGACGGACCTGTCTCCAAGCGATTTGCTGCTTCAGCACGTGACAGGCATCCTTGCTGTGTTCTCATTGCTTGGGTTGGTGTTAGCGACACTGATTTATGATAAGTTTGGTTGCCGTTGCACAATTGTGAAGACAATGGGGAAGATGCGTGGGCTCCTAACACATCTACCCTATGATTTTCTTCGAGGAATTATATCGCACGTACGTTGCACGTATATCGCACGTGTGTTGCACGTTTATCGCATGTACATTGCATGTGTATTCAGTCTTGTTTTTATAAATTTGCTATCTCGACTTTTTTTTTTTTTTTTTTTTAAATCGAAACCACTAAGGTTTAAAAGTGATCACGGTGAGAGAGGACAAGAGAATGAAGGGTTTTTTTGAGGGGGAGGAGGGGGGTGGGCGATGAAACCTAGCTTGTCCCAGTACAATGCGGAAGATTGCGCAGCCCGGGAATTTCTGTTGCGGATGTTCACGAAGGAGATGAAGAGCCGAACGATAGCTATCGGACATTTTTGTTGCAGATGTTCCATGAAGGAGAAGGAGGAGAGAATGGGAGAGATGGGTTGGGACACCAGCAAGAAGAGGATGTGGAGGCTTGCGGAGCACATGAGATAGAGATAGAGCTAGAAGACGATGGGGAAGATGCATTGGCTCCTCCTCCAGTCGACAATGATCATCCAGATCTGTTCGTTTTGATATCTCACTCTTTATTTTTTATAAAACAAGTATCAATTGAGTATCGGTACAGTGGACATTGATTTGTAGTATAGTGGATAGTGAAAATAGCAAGGACATTGATTTGTAGTATAGTGAATAGAATAAACAAATCAATTGCAAAAGCAACAATAGATTAGAGTGAGGTTATTAAGGGCCGTTATCTCTTAATTGTTCATTGCCTAGTTTAACTTTTAGCGATCGAATATCATAACTTATGAAATTTTATATGATATTTTTTTATCATGCCTCTCGTTTGAAACTTGTGGATTGAGTCACTGCTAGATAGATAATGATACCTTAGCTGATCTTTATTCATTTGTTCATTGCTAGACAAGGAAGGATTGAGGACTTCGATCCTCCGACTAGGCCGCTTCCGAACAAGTATGCCACAGTTTACGCCTTAGCTGCATCTTTGACCACCATTTCGTTTGCTTATTGTTAGTCTCTCTTTTGTTCAATATTGTGAAGAGAAGACCGTTAGTCTAGTGATTTTGGTGTACTTTTTTGCAAATAGATTTTCTCATTATTATTATTTTTTGAATTTTTGGCAGTTCAACTGCTGATGACCGGGCTTGCGCTATGTATCAAGACGGAACAAGCTCTAAGCGATTCGCAGCCTCAGCTCATGACGGGCATCCTTGCTGTGTTCACATTACTCGGGGTGGTGTCAGCGGCAATGATTTCTGAGAAGTTTGGTCACCGTTGGACAATTGTGATGGCGGGGGCCTTATATTTCGTTGGGCCCGTCATTATGGGTTCGGCCCAAAATATTGCCATGTTTCTGGTCGGCCGCTCCTTGGCCAGCCTCGGCGCGAGCTTCGCCTTGACGATTGCCCCAGTCTACACGACCGAGATCTCCCCTGCCTTCTCCCATGGCATCCTGATCTCCTTTCCTGAGGTACTTATTTATCTTCATTTCCTTTTTTTCCTTTCTAATTTTGTGGCATCTTTTTCATTTTTTGTTTCCATCATTTAGGTGTGTATTAGCGTTGGCACTCTTTTTGGCAATCTATCAAATTAATCTTCTTCAAACTCCCCCTCAAATATGCATGGCGTGTGATGCTTTTCGTTGGAGCAGTCCCCTCGGTTGTACTCGTGGTTGCCTTCATAGCTTTCCACATGCCAGAATCGCCAGAGTGGCTCATCAGGCGGGGCCACCTAGGCCTCGCCAAGCCCATCCTTACCAAGACCTCCAAATCCGAGGAGGAGGCTGCACTCCAGCTTGCCCAAATCAAGAAGGATGCTGGCATACCCGAGGAGTGTGACCAGGACATTGTGGACACCCACCTGGGTGTATGGCGAGACATCTTTCACCCAAGTAAGGGCGTCCGTCATGTCACATGCTACTGTGCACTGTTCTGATTCAGTTTGTGCAACAAGCCTGTAGCATAGACAACAGGTGTTCGCCCCTCTCATTTTCACGAAGCTCCGGATCATCCTGTTCTCCAAAAGACTTCTTGTGAGCTTGATGGTTGATTTGATGAAGATACCATCCGTCCTCTTTGCCACCTATTTCGTCGACCGGCTCGGGCGGTGACAGCTATTGCTTAGTAGCATTGGTGGAGTGGTCATCTCGGTAGTCTCCTTGGAGCGTGCCTCAAGTTCATTGAGGCCAGCAACACGAGGCCCTTGTGGACAATGGTGACGTGCTTGGTCACCGAGATCGGGTATGTGATCTCCTTCTCCATCGAGCTGGCACCGATAACAGCAGTCTACTGTTCAGAGATCTTCCTCACAAGATTGCGTGTACAGGGATATGCAATTGGCGTTGGCGTGAAGCAGACGGTGAACATAGGGTTGTCACTGAGCTGTCAAGCGGGCGAAATTTGACTTCTTCTTTCCCTTAGGAGTTTCTCGGGAGCTCCGCAAATTTTGCTAGGAAAACGACTGTTTGGCTTATTTTCGCATTGAATAAGAGTTGACATTTATCCTTATCATATTACGGAATATCTGCATTGTATACTTAACTGGCGGCGTGGAAAGGACCGGAGGCCTCACTCCCCCAATTCCTCCCCCAGCAATCTTCATTGCCCAATGTTTACAAACTGGACGTACTTCAGGAAAAAAAAAAAAAAGGGTACTTGCCAAGGCTTTGAAAGCTTCAAGATTATCTCTTTCTCTTCTGCAGGATCGGGAGGATATGACTTCCTCTCTTCGTCAAGGTAGAAGACCCAAGTCAAGCGGGCGTAATTGACTTTTTTCCCTTAGGAGTTTCTCGGGAGCTCCGCAAATTTTGCTAGGAAAACGACTGTTTGGCTTATTTTCGCATTGAATAAGAGTTGACATTTATCCTTATCATATTACGGAATATCTGCATTGTATACTTGCGGAAAGGTGATTAAGGCCTGGAATTTTCCCCAGAAAAATGAAAACTCAAGGACATAGTAAGGACATAGTAAGGTCCTTCATATCTGTCCAATTGATTGTCGCGCCATGAAAACAACCATAGTTGCATTTTCCCTTGGCATATACAAGAATCTAGGAGTATCAATATGAAAGTTTCGATAGTATGATGGTGACGTGACACTGAGAAACCAAAGTGGACAGATATGCTTTGTCATTCCAGCAGTTGTTGAACCTCCTCGCAAAGTTGCCTCATGCCCTAAGAGCACTTTCGTTGGACGATGAACAGAAACCCAGTCAAGACGAGGTCGAGCCTCGCCCAGCCACAACAATGCTCGACTTTGCCGGCCCCGGCTATGGCTGGCGATAGGCCAAAAGGAAGAAGGAGAAAGGGGAAGAGAAGAAGAGAAAATAGAGCAAAATAAAAAAGTCCTTGAGTTTTCATTTTTCTGGGGAAAATTCCAGGCCTTAATCACCTTTCCGCAAGTATACAACGCAGATATTCCGTAATATGATAAGGATAAATGTCAACTCTTATTCAATGCGAAAATAAGCCAAACAGTCGTTTTCCTAGCAAAATTTGCGGAGCTCCCGAGAAACTCCTAAGGGAAAAAAGTCAATTACGCCCGCTTGACTTGGGTCTTCTACCTTGACGAAGCGAGGAAGTCATATCCTCCCGATCCTGCAGAAGAGAAAGAGATAATCTTGAAGCTTTCAAAGCCTTGGCAAGTACCTTTTTTTTTTTTTTTTCCTGAAGTACGTCCAGTTTGTAAACATTGGGCAATGGAGATTGCTGGGGGAGGAATTGGGGGAGTGAGGCCTCCGGTCCTTTCCCCGCCGCCAGTTAAGTTGCGGCCTGTTGTTGTGGACAAAGTCAGTTCCACTTCGGATCTGTTGAAGTCATTCGGTCCTCAAGAAGGTCCTGGAGGAGATGAGGATTCTCCTGTTCGCCCTTTGAATCAAGAAGGTCCTGGAGGAGACGAGGATTCTCCTGTTCGCCCTTTGAATAAAGAGGATTGGTCGGATGGAGATGACGAGAAGGTTAGTGAAAGAAGCACTTGGCAAGGTATGGATGATTGGCACTCTTGTCTGTCAACTTCTTTAAGAGATGAGGAGTGTGATTATAAGGATGATGTGGGGAACACCCTCCCTGCCAGTGGGAGTAAGGGTGATGTGGGGAACACCCTCTATGCCAGTGGGAGTTTCAAACAAAGGATCACCTCATGGGAGAAGGGCCAACTTTTGGGAAGTGGGTCGTTTGGAAGTGTCTATGAAGGCATCTGCAAGTGAGATTCCTTTGCTTTTCTCTTTGATAATCAGCAATTTACTCGCTATACACATTTTCTGGGGAAAATTGCAATTGCTGTTCTTCCATTGTGATGTCATTTGAAGTTTTTATGGCACTTCTGAGCACTGCTGTGGTTAGAATTAGGAACAATTGGGCTAGTTGTAACATGTTATCATTTGGTTGCCGTAACACTCATTTAAACAGACATCACAAATGTTTATCCAACTGTTTAAAGTGCTTGATCTTCATATTTGGAATTGGAGTTCTAGCATGATTGGTATGGTACTTGTTAAAGACCATTCTTGATTATTGAATGTATTGATGAAGTAAAGATCTAATATTTCAAAAATTGCGTATATTTAGTTCTCCATTGTTTTTCTGCAACTTTACTAGCTTGAATAGCATGCTATTCTTTTTTCTTTTTTCTTTTTTTCCTTTTGAGGAATGGATAGTGTGATAAATCAGTATGTATGGGAATAATGCTTCAGAAACCGTTTGATGATTCTAAATTCAAATGCTGAAAGCTAAGGAACTATTTTAGTGATATTGATGAGAATAGCTCTCTTTTTTTCTCCTCTCTTTTTCTTTATAAGAATTGGTATTTATGTTATATTTGTCTCTCTCGTGCTTCTCTTTTTCCACAGTGATGGATTCTTTATGGTTATAAAGGAGGTTTCCTTGTTAGATCAAGGAAGCCAAGGCAAGCAGAGATTATTGCAGATTGAGCAGGTAATTGCCTGTTTCTTTCTGTATCTTGTGAACTGGCCCTTAGGCATTATTACTTGACTTACTCGTTCTTATAACTGCCAAGCTGATGTATATGCTAAACTATTTATACGAGTGCCATATATACCACCATAAATCTGGTGTGAGTTCAATAGATGTTCTTTTCTCTTCCTTTCTAATGATACTGTCCTTTCTTTTCAGGAAATTTCTCATTTAAGTCAGTTTGAACATGAGAACATAGTGCAATACTTTGGCACAGACAAGGTGTGGTTCCTCCTTATTAAGTTTCTTTCTGCACTATCTTTCATTTTGGCATCAATTATGTTATCGCTGAACAAAATATTTAGGGGAACATGGCTGTGATTGCAGCCACAATATAGTGGTAGCTTCATAACCACTGCATATAGTAGCTGCAATTATCCTTGAATAAGCTCACAGCTGTTGCAGCTTTTTAGCTGTTACAGCCACTCGCAACAGAGACAGACATTTTAGGTCCCCCTCCCACCACAAAAAAAGTTCGTGATGAATTGACTATTACCCGCAATAGTAATTATATGAGTGAAGGAAATATGTAGAGTAGATGTCAATTTATGAAATCTCTCTCTCTCTCTCTCTCTCTCTCTCTCTCTATGAAAGTAAATTTTTTCCTCCTTTTGAAAGAGAGCCTCTCTTGTAGTCAATCAACCCTTTGTTTTCTGGAAGTGGATGATTTACAAATAGCTTTCTGGCAAACTGAAGATTCAGGTCAAACTCTTGGGTTTAATAAAAAGGAATCTGACACTTTCTGGCAAACGGCGGCCCCGACTAATAGAACAAAAGGGGGAAAAGGATAAGAAAGCAAAGTCATTTAATCTTCAAGTATCCTTTAACTGACCATCTGATGGTCCACATGACTAATTTCCAACCATTTCTCCCTTGTCTATAACTGGTCGTGGCTGTGGTAATGACAATGGAGTTCCTCCACTAGCTGATTTTTTCCATCTATTCTTGTCCAGTGTGTCATTTAGTTCCACTCATTCTTATGCAACATCATATAGTTCTTAACCTCTATAGTAGAGGGAACTAAAAGTGGAATTGTTGATCGTGAGGGAATTAGTTCCTATCTTGGTGGAATAAATGTTTGAGTACCTTTCATTTTTTCCTAGACATAGTTTGGCAAGAAAGTGCCATGACATTAACTTCTTTTTGGAGATGAAACGTGCAAAGGATTGTTGCTGTCAAACAAATGTGGTTTGTAGCCTACAATCCACCACATTATTTTGTGAGAATGAGGGACCAATGCGATATGACCTCTTAATTCTTCCGCCGGGTGAAATGTGCAACTGTTTATGCTGGCACTGCTGCAACTCAAAACCATGATTATCGCTTATTCGTTCTTGCCTTATTTTTCCTTGTTAAGTTCACAAAATTGCTTTAAAATTTTCATTTGATGCAAACTTCTACTCAATTAACCCCCATCAAACAGATTGTCAGTGAACACTGATCGGTTGTCGAGGAGGTCCTCAATACCAAAGTGCACTTGAGGAAGCGTAATCAACCTCAGGGTTTCGTCTAGGGTCCTCTTGCCTTGGTAGACCCGATTGCTGTGGGTAGGGTGTCGTTATGATCCGATGATGAGTTTGGTGTCATAAGAGGCCTAGACATCTAGCACAATTAATGAAAAAAGCGTAAACATTACTGGTGTAGTATGTTTTACTTTATTTGCTATTCAGTATATTGTGTCTAATGTATCTTGTTAAAATATCTCCTATCATTTGTTTAAAAGGTTTCGATGGGCCTTATATACATGAAGCCTCCTTCTTCCTCATAACTTAATCTTTTGGGTTCTAACATTGTTTTAGAGCCATCCCTTAATTTCTTTCTGTTTGTGGCTCTCTTTTCATCAATTCTATGTGCTGTTCTCAGTTCGGTTTGCACGTGATAGGAGGCGTTAAAGTATTCCCTGTGTTTTCAATGTGCCTCATATACATTTTTGTCTTCCTCCATCTAATAATTTGAAATTTTTGGGTTGGATTTTTCTCTTCCAGGATGATAAGAAGCTTTACATTTTCTTTGAGCTCGTGACCAAAGGTTCACTTGCAACCCTTTATAACAAATACAACTTGAGAGATTCCCAAGTCTCTGCATACACTAGGCAAATTCTAAATGGTTTGAAGTATCTTCATTACCGGAATGTGCTCCATAGGTATAGGAGAGATGCTTTACTATGCATGTTGTACAACTTTTCATTTCTGATGGATGATTGATTTTGATAAGGACAGAGATCCTAACCAAACAAAGTACACGGAAACTTATATATTTTGTGCCATGGCGCACAACCTTGGTGCCTTTTGATAATACTTCTACTTATACTTTTCTGAATTTAAGGGAGTTGTCAAATCTTTGAACCAAAATGTGGTTTTATGAGAAGTAGATTTGTTGTGATAATCAGCAAACAACAAAGCAACTCTATGACCTTGTACAGCATTATCTAGCATAGACAAGATTATTTTACAATGAGAATGCTTGAAGGTGGAAATGTAATTTTGCAATATTGTTTACTGTGAGGATGAATATGAAAATTTTAATCTTTTATTAGTCCTACACACAGCCATGCTGGTTTCTCATGCTTTAAGTTCCTTCATTCTGTAGGGATATCAAATGTGCTAACATACTGATTGATGCAAGTGGATCTGTGAAACTTGCAGGCTTTGGATTGGCAAAGGTATGTCTCATCAGTGAAGTGACTTCTCTCTCTCTCTCTCGCGCGCGCGTTTGCACGCACGCGCTAACGACAAACGCACGTGCTCAAATACATACGCATGCATAGTGCGCACAAGCAACAAAGATGCATTTACAAAAACATGTGTGCACACCTGACAAGCACACGTATACAAATGCACAAAGTGACAGGTATTGTTCTTTACTTTTCTGAATATGACATATCGACTTTCTGTGTATATTCTACAGGCCATTAAAAGGGATGATGCTAAATTCTTGAAAGGATCTGCTTTTTGGATGGCACCTGAGGTTTGCACTCTCTGCTGCCACTATTTAACATACTGTCATTAGCTACATTAGGCGCATATCTTTTCCATTTTTTTCATCCTCGTTGGTCGTAACTGCAGGTCGTCAATCCAAAGTTCAGAAGCTATGGGTTAGCAGCTGATATATGGAGCCTAGGGTGCACTGTTTTAGAGATGTTAACCCGCCAGCCTCCATATTCACCCTTAGAAGCAGTATGTTACTAAGTAACCTTCTATTTATGTTTTATATGCTTGAGATCCATATTTTGCCAGAATAACTAACTATTCGCAGCTCTTTTGTTATTGCTGCTTTTTGTCTGAGCTAGCTTAGTTGAGCACATGTCTTGACGAGTGCATTAGGCCGTCATTGTAAGAAAACAAAATGACTGAGAGCATTACTGAGAAAGGAGAGGACAGAGAATTCAATGATAATTATCAAGAGTGTGGTTGTGTCAGGAGGATATGCGTGGTACTTATGGCTAATAGTTGCTTGGGATTCTGGAGCAAACAGTTATCTAACATGGTATGAAAAGTCGGTTGAATAGTTGAATCTTGACTTTCTCTTTCAAGTAATTTGGCATTGTTGTCGAATGCTTGTAATTACCAGTACAAGTTTACAGTGTACAGTGGCAGGCGCTTACATAATCGCATATTGTACATATGTAAACGGCATCCCACCAAATGAGGGGTACACATATGACCCCACCATTCAGTCTCAACAATCTCTCGATCTTTCACTGTCACATGGTACTTGAGCAACTAAGAGAGCCATCTATGCTCCAGTCCTGAGAGCAGCACTGATATCAATTGCTTCGTGGTCCCTGCTGTGTAGTCAACAATCTCTCGATTTGTCACTTGCCTTCATCAACCGTGGTGTTTCTCATTGCCTTCAAGTGTTGACCCTTTGCTGCTCTTCTCTGATCATTGACCTAAATGGCTGTCTTCTCTACTAGGATTAGTTACTTTGGATATGGAAGTTAGTGAATTTTCCATTTGGCTATCTTCTCAGCTGTCATGTGTTAGTTCCCCTCGGATTTATGATTAACTCAAGCCTCTACTACGTTTTCTTTCTTATTGTGGCAGATGCAAGCATTGTTTAGAATTGGCAGGGGCGAACCTCCTCCAGTTCCTGATTCTTTATCAAGAGACGCTCGAGACTTAATTCTTAGATGCTTGCAAGTAAACCCAAATAATCGGCCTTCTGCAGCGCAGTTGCTAGACCATCCCTTTGTGAGGAAGCCACCTACACCTACTTAATCTTGTTTTGCTTCACTTCGTTTCAACAACATACATATGGTCATAAGGTTTTGCTAGGCCATCCCTTTTTAGTCCATTGCTGTGAAGGTAATTTTACTCTCTGTTTGTATTTTTGTTGTCAGACTGCTAGTCTTTCTTTTAGGCTAATGGCAAGATACCTTCATCAACTTACCACATTTCTACTGTTCACTTCAAGCCTGCCTATTCAACTTTTAACAGTCTGCACTAAACTTTTAAATTTGGAGCAAATGGTCCACTAAATTATAAGGTATATGCTCAGTTTCCCAATTCCGTTACAACCTTTTCACGTTTCTACTGCCTGCTCTAATATTTCCACCAAATGATCCTGAAACTTTTGAGTGAGTTAGCCATAGTGGTTAATTGGTATGCTATAGGTTAATTTGTCTTTTGCTAGGGGAGAGATTTGTGGAATTGATTGTTATGCCACGAAAACAACCATAGTTGCAGTTTCCCTTAGCACGTGTTAGAATCTAGGAATATTGATATAAAAATTTTGGTGGCGTGTCAGTAACGATGACACTGAGAGAAACGAAAGTGGATAAATAGGCTTTGTGCCTCACTGCGGTTGTCTAACTTCCTCGCAAAGTTGCCTCATGTACTAAGAGCTTTTATTGGACATGGACATGTCAAACTCCAAATCCTATAAGAATAGAGATAATGACATGGCCATCTTTCCATTCATAGGACAAGGTCTCAAATCACCAAAATCCAACTTCTAAAAGTCTCCGCAATAATGCTATCACTTTGAAGGCCACTATATAAAGGACTTAAAAAATATGAGAGATTAATGGAATAAGCAACAATGGTCCACTGACTAATGCATCTATTTTTAAGTAGATCAAGCACCGATTATGTATATTTACAAAATCAAACGATAACTTATTTAACTCAAATCTGGAATATAACAAATTTATATAATAAGAGAATAAGTTTCGTATGCTTCAATATAGCTATATTCACAACACAAATACCCAGCATCTCAATGACTCAGCATCTCAAAAGTTAGACCCGTGGCTCAAATCTCACAAAACTGAAAATGTGTGACCTAACTCCGAGAAATTACTTTGACTGGAAGAAGAGGGGTACGAACGCTTATTGCGCGTTGTGATACGAAGTCAAATTGGGTTGGCGAGGTCTCCTTAATGGATAAGCATAAAACCCTCTTTTCCCGCTTTCTTGTTCTTCTTTTGTTTTTTTCCTCCCTCCTTTCCCTTTCTCTCTCTGTTTTTCGGTCGGGGGAGCTCTCGGTCTTCTTTTAAACCGAGCGCTCACTTACGACTTCATTGACCGAGTCAACATTTTTTTTTTAATTTTTTTTTTACTTTTCCCTAGCTTTGACTTTTCAAACCCGTATTTTACGCTAAGAGGGCCATATCTGCTCCAGTAGAGCAGCAATGATATTGACTGCTTCGTGGTACCTTCTGCGTCAGTTCATCGTGCGGTTGCCCTCTGATTTGTCACTAGCCTTCGACCGCCGTCGTGTTTCCCTCATTGCCTTCGAGTGTTGACCCTTCGCTGCTCTTCTCTGATCGTCGGCCTAGATGGCTCTTTTCACTACTAGGATTAATTACTTTGGATACGGAAGTTTCGCTCGCACGTTTCGCGAAAATATTACATTTTAAAAATTATTTTCTAAAAAATTATTTTTAGGAAAATAATAATATTTTTCAATGTTTGCCTGAAACTTGAAAATAAATTAGAAAATAATTCCGGCCGTTTAGTATGAAATTCAATTGGATTTCCCTTTGTGTATTCCTTTTAATATTTTTTTATTGTCTCGTGTATCGAAAATTTTAATTATTTTTATTTTTAAATTTTATTTCTACTTTTTCTTTTTTTCCCTATTATTTTTTATTTTCCTCCTCCTTCTTTGATCGATCGCCAGCCACGGCGACCTGCCAAAGGCAAGCTCACCACTCGCTAGAGACTTGCACTCGCCAATCGGGCAAGCCTCAATCTGCAAGATTGCCGGCCTTGGGCCTCGCTAGATCAACAAGCTAGGGGCTTGCACTTGCCTATCTAGGGAGTGGCTAGCTCAAGCTCGCCTGTGGCCGGTCACTAGTCATCAGTATGGCCGGCGACCGGCCCGGAAAGAAGGAAAAAAAGAAAAAGAAAAATGATTAAAATTCAAATCTTTTAAAGAAGAAAAGAAGGTTAGCAAGGGTGTGAGATATGAGAAAGTAAGGAAAATGTTTTTCCGTACTTGAAAAGCGGGAAACATTTTCTCTTAATTAAAAAGATTTTTTTCCGTTGGTCCCGACCACTTCATTTTTTGTGAAACGATTGCTAGAAAATCCGAAAAAACATTTTTGTAGAAATTGTTTTCCACGAAATAAACTCAGCCCTGGTGAATTTTTAATTTGGTTTCGAATATTATGAGAATTTTCATGCCTTACGTCAAGTTGGCAACTTCTCCATACACGTAGTAAGTATTCTAAAGGGATGATAATTACTGGCTCTAGCCAGTAAATCGCCTCATGATGTTATCCCTTTTTAGGCACGACAACTTGGAGACCCCCTTTTTTTCGGTAGAATGGATTGGAGTGCTCTCGTCTTCTGAGTAATTTTGAAGGTTGCACTGCTTTTGTGCTTATCTTTGGATTTTATATAGTATAAAGGAGAAAAAATAATGCCATCCTTGTCAAAGCCATCGTAAAACATATAACTAATGCCCCCTTTCTTTTTACTCCTTTGTTAAGATCAGGACTCTTAAAATTTTCGAGCAAAAGGGAATAAGTACTTATGTTTAATTCCGGAGTAGTTGGAAAACATTTACGCAGTTGGTCCATGTGAATTGTTAACATGGCAGATGATCGCCTGAAGCATGACGCGCTTAAATTTGTCTACAGATCTTTTTGGTTTATGCAGATATCATATGTCAAATCCCCTTGCGTTTATGATTAACACAAGCCTATTCTACGTTTTCTTTCTTATTGTGGCAGATGCGAGCATTGCTCAGAATTGGCAAGGGCGAACCTTCTCCAGTTCCTGATTCTTTATAAAGGGACGCTCGAGACTTAATTCTTAGATGCTTACGAGTAAACCCGAATAATCGGCCTTCTGCAGCGCTGTTGCTAGACCATCCCCTTGTGAGGAAGCAGCCTACTTCTTCTGGTTTTGCTTCACCTCGTTTCAACAACATGTCGTCATAAGGTTTTGCTAGGCCATCCCTTCTTGGTTCATTGCTGTAAAGGTAATTTTACTCTCTCTGTTTGTAGTTTTGTTGTTAGATTGCTAGTTGGAGTATTCTTCTTTTGGGCTAATGGCAAGATACCTTCATCAACTTACTATATTTCTCATGAATACTCCAAACCTACCTATTTAACTTTTAACAGTCTACACTAAATCTCTAAATTTGGAGCAAATAGTCCATGCATTTGTAGACCATGTTTGGTTGTCCAGATTTCTAACTATGGTAGAATTGGATAAGATATGATATGAAATTTTATTTATTGTATGGTGAACCATAGTAATAAATTAGATATATTCATATCATATCATGTACATTATTTGGTATAAACGGCATATCAGTATAAGTGAATAAAAAAGTTCACAAACAAAAATGACAAAAATCTCTCGCGACACTTTTGCCTACTTTATTTTTATGTGCTTTTTTATTTTTATTTTTCCTTTCTTTTTAATTTTTTTTCTTTTTTACTTGCATTTTCCCCTTCCATCATTCTCTAATAAAATTTTATTAGATAGTAAAGCGTACCAATATACCTAAAATACTAAAATACCAAAAATATATAATAAATATAAATCTATCAATATTAATATATTGAATTTATCTCATAAGATAGAATTAAATTCGTATATATAAAAAAATTGAATTAAAAAACTAAATTGTTAGTTCTTGTTATTTTGAATTTCTTGTATTAAAATTCAAATATTATTTTTATTGAATTATAATTTTATTTTTATTAATTTAAGAAATTTTTTATTTGAGAAAAATAACTTTCTTATTATGAATATTAGAAATTCTATCCATCATTATCCCACCTTCCTTGTGGAATAATTTTATTTGGGCTATATTTCTCTTATATCTTACTTTATCCTGTCTTGAGCCGGCACCAAACACATGTTAAAATATTCTAAAGTTTATCCTGATTACCAAACACAATCATAGGGTTTATAATCGATTTCCTAATTCCCTTACACACTTTTCATGTTTTTATTGTTTGCTCTAATATTTCCACCAAATTATCTTGAAACTTTTTTTTTTTTTTTTTGTGGCAAGAGGAACCAGCTTGCACCGACAGTGCGCCATAAACCCCCTGGTGACGCTAGCAGGGAAACCACCCTCGACGCCACACTTAAATCGTCTAATGATCCGCCAGCCTCCTTGCAACTTGCGTTGCAGGGGCTTCGAACTCCCAACCTCCTCGAGGAGGACGTTGTAGAGCCTACCCAGCAGAGCCACCTGAGCTGGTGGTTTGAAACTTTTAATTGAGTGAGTTACTCATAGTGGTTAATTTGTCCTTTGCTAGGCAAGAGGTATGTGCAATTGACCGTCGCGCCATGAAAACAATCTTAGTAGTAATTTCCCTTGGGATATATAAGAATCTAGGAATATCGACATGAAAGTTTCGGTGGCATGACAATGACAGTGACAATGGCACTCTGAGAACTCATAGTAGACAAATATGCTTATATGTGGAAATGATAGTATCTTATAATTTACGTTAATACGAAAATCACCAAAAAGATAAATGAGAAATAATAAAGACATTAGAGATTTACGTGGTTCGTTTTTAGTATCGGTACTTATATCCACGGGAGAGTCAGTAACAAATAATCCATTATAATCGGAAAATCATAATTTACAATCGTTCACACACTCAAGTGTTTTTCACATTTAGATTTAATCTTAAATTCAAAGTGTTTGCAAATAAATAACTCACTTGGACGTAGATTCATGGTACCAAATTATAGCATATTCAAACTCAAAGTAAAACGTTTTACGTAGACCAAAACAAGGACTGGCGTCTGTCTTTTCTTCACATACGTACAGCTTCGCGTTCTCTTTTCAAGGCTTGTGTGGCGTCTGGACGTGTGGCTTCTTTGCTTTTTCATGCGCCGCTCTCCTTTTCAGAAAGAAAAAATACCTAGACGGTTTTATCTGTGCCAAAGTCAACACTTTAGACTTTGGGCCCCATTGCTTCACCAAATCCAACTCCAATGAGGATTCTTCTTCTGCGTTTTTCTGCACGTACAAGAAAAAAAAAATAGAAAACCCTCACTTTTTTTTTATCTTTATTTTATTTCTTTCTTTGTGCAGCTATAAAGAGTCCAACAAAAAAAGAGCTTCTTCATCCAATTTGAAATCTACTTGGAAAATCTTTTTCAACAAATTTGATTTAACAAATCATTATCCGAATTCATGTCTTTGAGCAACAAAGATATATGTGTTCTCGCATTACAAACGCACTATAGACATGCACAAAGTGAAGCATGGTTACCTTTCCAAGATAGCATATCAATTTTCTCTATTTTGTCATTCAGGCCACTGAAATGAATGTAGCTATATCCTTCAAAGGAACTCATTTGTGGACGGCGCCCGAGGTTTGCACCTTCCGTTGCCAATTTTTTTTTAAAGCTGTCATTTGCTGTAGAAGGCGCATATCATTTCCATTTCTTTTTCATCCTCATTGGTTGTGACTGCAGGTCTTCAAAAATGTAAACAACATAAGCTATGGGTTGGCAGCTGATATCTGGAGCCTTGGGTACACTGCTTTAGAGATGTTAACACGCGTGGGACAATATTCTGACTTTGGGCTGATATGTAATTAACCTTATCTTTCGAGATCCATGTTATAGCGGAATTACTAAATAAGTTGAGGACGTGTTGTGATGAGTCCATTAGGCTGTCATTAAGAAAACAAAATGAGTAAGGGCACTACATAGAAAAGAGAGAGGACAGAATTCAATGACGGTTACCAAGATTATGGTCGTGTAGAAATATATCCATAGCATGTATGGCTGATGGTTGGTTGGGATTCTGGAGCAAATGTTTTAGCTAACATGGTATGAAAACTCAGTTGAATATTTGAATCTTGGCTCTCTCTTTTAAGCAATTTGACATTCTTATCTAATACTTTTAATTACTACTACAAGTGCAATTTGACATTTATCCTACTCAAAGCCATCATAAATCATGCAACTAACGCCCCATTTCTTTTACTTTTTGGTTAGACTTAGCACACTTAAGAATTTTGAACAAAAGCAATCGATACTTTCGCTTTATTAGCAGTAGTTGGAAAGCATTCCCTCATTGGCCCTTGTGAGCCATTACATATCATCCACGTCTCCTACTTCTGCAGTAGCCGTGATTCCAGAATGATCAATGCAAACGATTGCCTGAAGCACGATGCCCTTAGATTTGTCTACAGATCTTATTGATTTATCCAACTTTCATATGTTAGTGCCCCCTGGATTTGTGATTAACACTAGCGTCTCCTATGCTTTTGTTCTTATTGCGGCAGGAGCAACCATTGGTGAAAATTCGCAAGGGCAAATCTCCTCCACTTCTGAAATCTTAATCAAAAGACGCTCGAGACTTCATTTGCAGATGCTTGGGACGAAATCCGAAGAATCGGCCTTCTGCAGCTCAGTTGCTAGATCATCCCTTTGTGAAGAAGTGAGGAAGCCATCTACTTCTAGTTTTGCTTGACCTTGTTACAAAACAAATTGTCATAAGGTTTTGCCATGCCATCCCTTTTTGGTTCATAGCTCTGAAGGTCTTATTTTGGGAAAATAGGGAGAAACCTTCATCGACTTACCACATTTGTACTGTTTTACTCCAAAAATTCATGACGTTAACAGTCTACTTTAAACTTTTGAATTGGAGAAAATGGTCCATGTATTTATAGTGTCTATGGTCCGTTTCCCAATTCCCTAACAAACTTGGCACATTCTACAGTTTTGTCCATAAGTTTTAATCATTCCACTAGGTTGTTCTGAAACTTTCCATAGTGGTTAATCAATACATGATGGGTTAATTGGCATTTCCAAAGGGGAGAGGTGTGTCCAATTGATTGTCATGCCATGAAAACAACCGTAGTTGCAATTTCCCTTAGCATATATAAGAATCTAGGAGTATCAACATGAAAGTTTTGGTAGTATGACGGTGACGTGACACTTTGAGAAACCAAAGTGGACAGATATGCTTTGTCCTTCCTGCAGTTGTCGAACCTCCTCACAAAGTTAACTCATGCCTTGAGAGTACTTTCATTGGATGCTGAACGGAAACCCCAGACTAATTCAGGGAGCAACTTAATCGAATGGCCTCGTTCTCTTTTGTGGGTTGGTGTCTTTTAGAAGAGCGTTGTCTCCCAGAAACGAATGGTCTCATGTTTTAAACCATCGGGATGGACACGGCAGTTGACTTGTAAGATTTTTTTCATGTTGCCTATTGACTTTTCTTAGCCACCTCGATAGTGTCAAAATTCTTGATTTTTAGATTCCTCCTTTTGTTGTTTGATTTGTCATAGCCCGATCCTTTGAGCACGTGCCCATCCCTCCCTGGTCGATTAATAGCAACATCTCACGACGCATCACCGACCCATTCATTTAATATACGCATGCGAAAGCATATAAAATCTCTAAACAATAAAATAATGGGATAGGAAAGTAGGTCCAATTTTCCCAAAATACCTTTTTTTTTATATGATATTCTTTTATCATGCCTCTCGTTTGAAGCTTGTGGATCGAGTCACTGCTAGACAGATAATGATACCTTAAATTGTTGATTGCTAGACAAGGAAGGATTGAGGACTTCGATCCTCCGACGAGGCCGCTTCCGAACAAGTATGCCACAGTTTACGCCTTAGCTGCATCTTTGACCACCATTTCGCTAGCTTATGATTAGTCTCTTTTTGTTCAATATTGTGAAGGGAAGACCATTAGTCTAGTGATTTTGGTGTACTTTTTTGCAAATAGATTTTCTCATTATTATTATTTTTTGAATTTTGGCAGTTCAATTGTTGATGAGCGGGCTTGCGCCATATATCAAGACGGACCTGGCTCCAAGCGATTTGCTGCTTCAGCACGTGACGGGCATCCTTGCTGTGTTCTCATTGCTTGGGTTGGTGTTAGCGACACTAATTTATGATAAGTTTGGTCACCGTTGCACAATTGTGAAGACAATGGGGAAAATGCGTGGGCTCCTAACACATCTACCCTATCATTTTCTTCGAGAAATTATATCGCACGTATGTTGCACGTATATCGCACGTTTATCGCACGTACATTGCATGTGTATTATTTTTAAAAATTTGCTATCTCGACATTTAAAAAAAAAAAATTGAAACCAAGGTTTAAAAGTGATAATGGCGAGAGAGGAGAAGAGAATGAAGGGTTTTTTCGAGGGGAGGAGGAGGTGGGCAATGGAACCTAGCTGTCCTTCAAATCCTAATATTGTTATCACCATCTCTGCTCCAGCTCTGGAAGCAGCACTGACATTGATTGCTTCGTGTTTCCTTCTGCGTCCTTTCAACGTGTGGTTATCCTCTGATCTGTCACTCGTCATCATCAACCTTGGTGATTCCCTCATTGATTTCGAGTGTTGGTTTTCCGCTTCTCTTCTTTGAATCAATCATTGACTTGGATCCTCTGCTAGTGTTAGTTATTTGGATATGGAAGGTATTTTCAATTTTGGTTGATGACTTTTGAATATTATGACAATTTTGATGGATTGGCATCTTTTTCATACACGTAGTAAGTTTTTGAACCGGGATGGTAATTAGTGGCTCTAGCCAGTAAATTACCTACTGATGCTATTCCTTTTTAGGGCACGACAGCACAGAAACACTCTTTTGTTAATAGAATGACTGCTGCTGAAGGTAGGAGTGCTCTGGTCTTGCGAGTGAATTGTGAAGGTTGCACTGTGTAGTGCTTATCTGTGAATTTTATTTATTATAGAGGAGAAAAAGTAATACCATCCTACTCAAAGCCATAGTAAATCATGCAACTGACGCCCCGTTTCTTCTACTTTTTGGTTAAACATTAAAGAATTTTGAGCAAAAAGCAATAGATACTTTTGCTTTATTACCATTAGTTGGAAAGCATTCACTTATTGGCCCTTGTGAGCTGTTACATATCATCCACGTCTCCTACTTCTGTAGTAACCGTGATTTCCTGCAGAAGATTACCTGAAGCATGATGCCCTTAGATTTGTCTACAAATCTTATTGATTTATCCAACTGTCACATTTTAACTCCCCCTGGAGTTGTGATTAACGCTAGTGTCTCCTACATTTTCGTTCTTATTGCGGCAGGAGGAAGCATTGGAGAAAATTCGCAAGGGCAAACCTCATCCACCCGAAATCATTGTCAAAAGATGCTCAAGACTTCATCCGCAGATGCTTGCGACGACATTCGAAGAATCGGCCTTTTGCAGCGCAGTTGCTAGACCATCCCTTTGTGAAGAATTGAGGAAGCCACCTACTTCTGGTTTTGCTTGACCTCATTACAAAAACAAATTGTCGTGAGGTTTTTGCCATGCCAGCCCTTTACGGTTCATAGCTCTGAAAGTCTTCTTTTGGGCAAATGGGGAGATACCTTTATCAACTTACCACATTTGTACTGTTTTACTCCAAAAATTCATTATGTTAACGACCTACTCTAAACTTTTAAATTGGAGCAAACAGTCCATGTATTTATAGTGTCTATGGTCCGTTTCCCAATTCCCTAACAAACTTGTCACGTTCTACAGTTTTATCCATAAGTTTTAATCATTTCATTAGGTTGTTCTGAAATTTTCCATAGTGGTTAGTCAGTACACGATAGGTTAATTGGCATTTCCATAGGGGAGAGGTGTGTCCAATTGATTGTCGCGCCATGAAAACAACCATAGTTGCATTTTCCCTTGGCATATACAAGAATCTAGGAGTATCAATATGAAAGTTTTGATAGCATGATGCTGACGTGACACTGAGAAACCAAAGTGGACAGATATGCTTTGTCATTCCAGCGGTTGTTGAACCTCCTCGCAAAGTTGCCTCATGCCCTAAGAGCACTTTCGTTGGACGATGAACAGAAACCCAGTCAAGACGAGGTCGAGCCTCGCCCAGCCACAACAATGCTCGACTTTGCCGGCCCCGGCTATGGCTGGCGATAGGCCAAAAGGAAGAAGGAGAAAGGGGAAGAGAAGAAGAGAAAATAGAGCAAAATAAAAAAAAATAAAAAAAAAAAATAGGAACTTATTTTAAAAATTGTTCTCGGGAATAAAAAGTTACTTTTTTCTTTTTCTTGATTTTGTTCCAAATTTATTCCTGAGAACAAAAAAATAGATTTTTATTCTCGAAAACAAAAATTTTACCAAACGAATTTTCTATTCTTTTTTTGTTTAGAGAAATAAAAGAATATAAATAGTTGTTTTCGGAAGGTTCCCAAACATAGCCTTACTATGTCCTTGAGTTTTCATTTTTCTGGGGAAAATTCCAGGCCTTAATCACCTTTCCGCAAGTATACAATGCAGATATTCCGTAATATGACAAGGATAAATGTCAACTCTTATTCAATGCGAAAATAAGCCAAACAGTCGTTTTCCTAGCAAAATTTGCGGAGCTCCCGAGAAACTCCTAAGGGAAAGAAGAAGTCAAATTTCGCCCGCTTGACAGCTCAGTGACAACCCTATGTTCACCGTCTGCTTCACGCCAACGCCAATTGCGTATCCCTGTACACGCAATCTTGTGGGGAAGATCTCTGAACAGTAGACTGCTGTTATCGGTGCCAGCTCGATGGAGAAGGAGATCACATACCCGATCTCGGTGACCAAGCACGTCACCACTGCCCACAAGGGCCTCGTGTTGCTGGCCTCAATGAACTTGAGGCACGCTCCAAAGGAGACTACCGAGATGACCACTCCACCAATGCTACTAAGCAATAGCTGTCACCGCCCGAGCCGGTCGACGAAATAGGTGGCAAAGAGGACGGATGGTATCTTCAGCAAATCAACTATCAAGCTCACAAGAAGTCTTTTGGAGAGCGGGATGATCCGGAGCTTCGTGAAAATGAGAGGGGCGAACATTTGGTGTCTATGCTACAGGCCTGTTGCACAAACTGAATCAAAACAGTGCACAGTAGCATGTGACGGACGCCCTTACTTGGGTGAAAGATGTCTCGCCATACACCCAGGTGGGTGTCCACAATGTCCTGGTCACACTCCTCGGGTATGCCAGCATCCTTCTTGATTTGGGCAAGCCGGAGTGCAGCATCCTCCTCGGATTTGGAGGTCTTGGTAAGGATGGGCTTGGCGAGGCCTAGGTGGCCCCGCCTGATGAGCCACTCTGGCGATTCTGGCATGTGGAAAGCTATGAAGGCAACCACGAGTACAACCGAGGGGACTGCTCCAGCGAAAAGCATCACACGCCATGCATATTTGAGGGGGAGTTTGAAGAAGATATAATTTGATAGATTGCCAAAAAGAGTGCCAACGCTAATACACACCTAAATGATGGAAACAATGAAAAAGATGCCACAAAATTAGAAAGGAAAAAAAGGAAATGAAGATAAATAAGTACCTCAGGAAAGGAGATCAGGATGCCATGGGAGAAGGCAGGGGAGATCTCGGTCGTGTAGACTGGGGCAATCGTCAAGGCGAAGCTCGCGCCGAGGCTGGCCAAGGAGCGGCCGACCAGAAACATGGCAATATTTTGGGCCGAACCCATAATGACGGGCCCAACGAAATATAAGGCCCCCGCCATCACAATTGTCCAACGGTGACCAAACTTCTCAGAAATCATTGCCGCTGACACCACCCCGAGTAATGTGAACACAGCAAGGATGCCCGTCATGAGCTGAAGCTGCGAATCGCTTAGAGCTTGTTCCGTCTTGATATATAGCGCAAGCCCGGTCATCAGCAGTTGAACTGCCAAAAATTCAAAAAATAATAATAATGAGAAAATCTATTTGCAAAAAAGTACACCAAAATCACTAGACTAACGGTCTTCTCTTCACAATATTGAACAAAAGAGAGACTAACAATAAGCAAACGAAATGGTGGTCAAAGATGCAGCTAAGGCGTAAACTGTGGCATACTTGTTCGGAAGCGGCCTGGTCGGAGGATCGAAGTCGTCAATCCTTCCTTGTCTAGCAATGAACAAATGAATAAAGATCAGCTAAGGTATCATTATCTATCTAGCAGTGACTCAATCCACAAGTTTCAAACGAGAGGCATGATAAAAGAATATCATATAAAATTTCATAAGTTATGATATTCGATCGCTAAAAGTTAAACTAGGCAATGAACAATTAAGAGATAACGGCCCTTAATAACCTCACTCTAATCTATTGTTGCTTTTGCAATTGATTTGTTTATTCTATTCGCTATACTACAAATCAATGTCCTTGCTATTTTCACTATCCACTATACTACAAATCAATGTCCACTATACCGATACTCAATTGATACTTGTTTTATAAAAAATAAAGAGTGAGATATCAAAACGAACCGATCTGGATGATCATTGTCGACTGGAGGAGGAGCCAATGCATCTTCCCCATCGCCTTCTAGCTCTATCTCTATCCCGTGTGCTCCGCAAGCCTCCACATTCTCTTCTTGCTGGTGTCCCAACCCATCTCTCCCATTCTCTCCTTCTTCTCCTTCATGGAACATCTGCAACAAAAATGTCTGGTAGCTATCGTCCGGCTCTTCATCTCCTTCGTTGAACATCCGCAACAGAAATTCCCGGTAGCTATCATCCATCCCAAATGGCTGACAATCCATCCACTCAAGTGTAGGGATGACAAGCGATTTTAAGAGAACAATGCTGTAAAAAAAATCAAGATTATTTCCCTTTTATTTTCACGAATTTTGTTTTAAATTACGATAATATCCAAACAAGGTCTGCGGTTGCTTTTGCAATTGATATGTTTATTCTATTCAAATATATGTTGTAGCACACCCTTGCTCTTTTCATTATCCAGTGTACCGGAAATCAATGTCCACTATACCGAGCCCAATAGCTCTCGGGGTGATTTAGCTGCGCAATCTTCCGCATTGTACTAGGACATGCTAGGTTCCATCGCCCACCCCCCTCCTCCCCCTAAAAAAAAACCCTTCATTCTCTTGTGCTCTCTCGCATGATTTTCAATTTAAAAAAAAAAAGTCGAGATAGCAAATTTATAAAATCAGAGTAAATACACATGCAATGTACGTGCAATATACGTTGAACACACGTGCGATAAACGTGCAACGTATGTGCGATATAATTCCTCGAAGAAAATGATGGGGTAGATGTGTTAGGAGCCCACGCATCTTCCCCATCGTACTCTAGCTCTATGTAGATGGGATACTATTTACATGTATACAATATGCGATTATCTAGGCGTATGCCACTGTCCACCCAGTGTACACTTGTAGTAGTAATTTAAAGTGTTAGACAACAATGCAAAATTGGTTAAAAGAGAAAACCAATATTCAAATATGAATCGAGTTTTCATACCATGTTAGCTAACCGTTTGCTCCAAAAATCCCAACCATCGGCCCTACATACTATCCACATCCTTTAACACGACCATACTCTTGATGATTGTCATTTGTCGCGACCTACCCTCGGGGGGGAGGGAACAGGTTTAGGGGTATTACTCGAAAGATAGGCTTAAGGCCCATTGATTAGGCGTAGGCTCTCCCAAGCCCATACCCCGCGTGACGATGGGATATTTTTTTAAGAATTTCGCATAAAAGGAGTCGCCACTAGCCTATTGGGGTCGGCTAGAAACCAAGTGAGGCATGGGAGCGTGCCTCACTTCCTACGTAACTAGAGAATCTAGGTTCGGGGACTTGATTACACTAATTGAGCAATTAGTGCCCTTTCGGTACCTAATCTTGTTCGTTTTAATAAAATGGTTTTTGGCAGACAGTTTGAATTGATTTTATACTTTTTTTTTTGGTAAAGATTGATTTTATACTTTATCCACTAACATGTGAGGTGACCATGCAGGTGCGCAATTATTAAAATAATAATCATAACTAGCAAGATCCTAATTGCATTAAAAATTAAACACTTACAATTAAACTTAGATAGATATGCGGATTAAACACAATAGTCGAAATAAAAGCAAATAAATATCTAATTACACTAAGAATGCGAAACGTAACAACTCTTAACCAAGCCCCAACATTTTTGGATATTTCGATTTTTTTTATTTTTTTTTTTGAAATTTTTGATTTTTGATTTTATTTTGAAATTTTGTTTTTTTAATATATTTTCGAAATTTTTGGTTTTTGAATTTTTTTTAAAATTTTTTTGAATTTTTAATATATTTTCGAAATTTTTGGTTTTTGAAAAAAAATTTAAAAATTTTAATATATTCTTAATATTTAATTCAAAAAAAAAAAAAGAAAGGGATCCGGATTGGGTAAACCCAAATCCGACCCGCGGACCCCATCCGAACCGGATCCAGCGTCCAGCATTTTTTTATTTGATTTTTTTTGTAATTTTTAATAATAATAAAATAATAATAAATTAATTAATTTAAAAAAAAAAAAAAAAAAAAACCTGCGCACCCCCTGCAAACTCTACTTCCCGAGAACAACCTTCATACTTTTGACTTTTTGACTTTTTTTTTTTTTTTCTTTTTCTTTTGGTTTTCTTTTTTCTTTTCTTTTATTTTTGGTCTTCTCCTTCGTGGGTGCCCCTGCACGCCCGAAGCTTCTCCATTTTTACCAATTCTTCGCTCCTCACCGAAGCTCGACCAAGCGACACCGATCGAAGCAAATGGCATTCCGCACCGAACCATCACCTACCGATCGCCCATCCCGACCGGCACAAACCACCGTCGGCCACGAACTCCGGTGACCATAAACCCATTTACCGGAACCAAGAAACACGGCCACTCGACAATATACGATTTTTCGCGATAAACATACGAAAAGAACGGATGCAAGCAAAACAAACATAACCTTGCAGATGTAGGCGCAAAAATGAGCCAATCCCCATGTCAAAACGTGAAATACTCTTCCGATTCTCATTCGGGCATTTTATCAAACACTTGGCATACACTGTTGATATAGGGGACTTTCGACTTGATACAGACACAAACTCAAATCTAAACCTCATAAACACACATCTAAAACATCTATCAACTTTCAGGGAAGACCGGCTTGGACCGAAACTTGCGCGAACTAGTCGGCGCAAGCTTCGGCCCGTCGTTTTCCGAAGACAGGAGACACACTATAAAAAAAAAACCTACCTGGTTCGAGGGGAGGGCTGCAACGGACAGTGGCTTTCGGGCGAGCGACTAACCACGGCGAAGGTTTTCTTCCCGCTCCTTCCTTGCCTTCCGCTCGTCCCTCTCTCTCTCGGTCCTTCTTTTTGTTCCTTTTTTTTTTTTCTCCCCTTGATCCGCGACGACCTCTCCCTCTTTTTTTCTCTCCTTTCTCTTCTGTCTTCCTTTTTATGCTCGGCCAACAAGCGCGCATGGCCCCCTGCCACCGCCAGCTACCTTGCCGGCCTGACTCCGACCCTGGGATCACGCTGCGCGATCTGCTGCTCGCCATCCGTTTCCTCTCTCTGACTTGTACTCATCTTTTTTGCAGGGCGTGGCCGGCGTGAGGAGGAAGAAGACTAGCGTGCGGGCTGGGCTTAGAGAAAAGAAATGAAGTTGGGCTTGGCCCAAGGGGAAAAGAAAGAAAGAAAAAAAAAGGAGAAGAAAGGATTTTTTTTAAAAAATTTTGTTTTTGTTTTTTATTTTTGCTTTTTGTTTTTTTTTTATAGTTTTTATTTTATTTTATTTTATATCTTTTGAAAGATAAAAAAAAAAGGTGTCAACATCATTGAACTCACTTTCCTCTCTGGTTTCTATGTAGTGCCCTTGCTCATTTTGTTATCTCAGAATAACGGCCTAATGGACTCATCACAACATGTGCTCAACTTATTTACTAACTCCAGCATAACATGGATCTCGAGGATATAAAACATAAAAAGAAGGTTAATTAAATACCGGTTCAAAGTCAGAATATTGACCCCCGCGTGTTAACTTCTCTAAAACAGTGCACCCAAGGCTCCAAATATCAGCTGCCAACCCATAGCTTCTGTTGTTTAACCTGTAGTTACAACCAAATAAGGATGAAAAAGAAATGGAAATGGTATGTGCCTTCCACAGCAAATGACAGTTTTTTCAAATAATGGCAGTGAAGGTGCACACCTCAGCGCCGTCCACAAATGAGTTCCTTTGAAGGACTTAGCAGCATTAAAGACAGAGAAAGTTGATATGTTATCTTGGAAAAGTAACCATGCTTTGCTTTGTGCATGTCTATACGTGTGTTTGTCATGCGAGAACACATATGTATTTATACATTAACCTTTGTTGCTCACACGCTTTGTGCATGCGTATGTATTTGAGCATGTGCCGTTGCTGCTCATGTGTGAGCGCACGCAGAGAGAGAGAGAGAGAGAGAGAGATTGCTATCGCTGATGGGACATACTTTGCTAATCCAAAGTCTGCAAGTTCCGCAGATCCACTTGCATCAACCAGTATATTAGCACATTTAATATCCCTGCAGAATGAAGGAACTGGAAGCATGAGAAACCAGCACAGCTGTTGGTAGGATTTATGAAGGGTTTTCATAATCATCCTCACAGTTAACAATATTGCAAATTTACATTTCCACCTTCAAGCATTCGCATAGTAAAATAATCTTGTCTATGCTAGATAATGATGTACTAGCTGATAATGTTACTTCGTTCTATGCTACGGACAATACTAATGCTGCGAACATTGCTACATACAAGAGGCATGCGGACTTCTTGGCAAGATTGAATGTTGAATATGGTCATATATGCATTCAAGTCTTTAGTTGGTCTTTATTCCTTACTTTGGAACCATCACATGCACAAGTTCACCCTAAAGAAAGCCTTGTAGGATAGCAATGCTCAATCTATCTATTATTGATCGATCTACTCTACAAACCAATGTTGGTACTGTTGTCAAATCTGATTCATTCGCTCGATATGATGATACCTCTAAAGAGGTTGTGAAGTGTGAGCATCGCCATAGGTTGTTCATACTAAGGCTACCTGTTGAAAGTTATATGAAAAACCTACAGATTTTAAGACAAAAAGGGGCACAAAGAAAGGCAAAAAACAAGGCAAACCATATTGAAATTGTTCCTATTGCACCTGCTGCGGATATCGGTTTATCCTAGGAAGAACTTCAAGCATTTTGACGTCTATTGAAAGCTTATGTTGCTACAACCTCCTCCATGGTTACCAATTCGCCTTTTCATTCTACTTTGAACCTATCCACTTTAGGTATCTTCTTTGGGGGATTTAATACATCAATGGTTTCTAGCTCATGGATTATTGATACAGGGGCTACAGATCACATGATAGGTTCTTCTAGTCTTTTTCATAAATACACCCCTACTTCTGGTAGAGACAAAGTTCACATAGCTGATGGAATCCTCTCCTCCATTGCTGGAAAAGTGTCTATCAATCGTTCCTCCACTCTTCCCTTGTCTTCTGTTTTACGTATCCCATCATTCTTTACTAATCTCCTTTTTGTTAATAGTCTAACTCGAGACTTAAACTGTAGAGTAAAATGTTTTCCTTATTATTGTGTTCTCCAAGATGTGGTAATGAAGAAAGAGATTGGACATAGTAAATTGGATGGTGGTCTTTATCTGCTAGAGGGTAGTGGAATTTCTACTTCGACTTTCTCTTTTATGCCTCATCAAGTTAATTAGGCTTTGATGAATCTCCACCAATGGCATTGCAGATTAGGTCATCCCCCTTTAAGAACTTAAGAAAAAGTTTTTTCAAGTCTTGTTCCAGCTTGTAATAAAGATGAATACACATGCAATGCACGTGCGATATACGTGCAACACACGTGTGATATAATTCCTCGAAGAAAATGATGGGGTAGATGTGTTAGGAGCCCACGCAACAGAAATGCAGATGTTCCATGAAGAAGAAGAAGGAGAGAATGTGAGAGATGGTTGGGACACCAGCAAGAAGAGGATGTGGAGGCTTGCGGAGCACACGAGATAGAGATAGAGCTAGAAGACGATGGGGAAGATGCATTGGCTCCTCCTCCAGTTGACAATGATCATCTAGATCGGTTTGCTTTGATATCTCACTTCTTATTTTTTATAAAACAAGTATCAATTGAGTATCGGTATAGTGGACATTGATTTGTAGTATAGTGGATAGTGAAAAGACCAAGGGCGTGGTATAACATATATTTGAATAGAATAAACAAATCAATTGCAAAAGCAACAATAGATTAGAGTGAGGTTATTAAGGGCTGTTATCTCTTAATTCTTCGTTGCCTAGTTTAACTTTTAGAGATCGAATATCATAACTTACGAAATTTTATATGATATTCTTTTATCATGCCTCTCGTTTGAAGCTTGTAGATTGAGTCACTGCTAGATAGATAATGATACCTTAATTTGTTGATTGCTAGACAAGGAAGGATTGAGGACTTCGATCCTCTGACGAGGCCGCTTCCGAACAAGTATACCATAGTTTACGCCTTAGCTGCATCTTTGACCATCATTTCGCTAGCTTATGATTAGTCTCTTTTTGTTCAATATTGTGAAGGGAAGACCGTTAGTCTAGTGATTTTGGTGTACTATTTTGCAAATAGATTTTCTCATTATTATTATTTTTTGAATTTTGGCAGTTCAATTGTTGATGAGCGGGCTTGCGCCATATATCAAGACGGACCTGGCTCCAAGCGATTTGCTGCTTCAGCTCGTGACGGGCATCGTTGCTGTGTTCTCATTGCTTGGGTTGGTGTTAGCAACACTGATTTATGATTTGGTCGCGGTTGCACAATTGTGAAGACGATGGGGAAAATGCGTGGGCTCCTAACACATCTACCCTATCATTTTTTTCGAGGAATTATATCGCACGTATGTTGCACGTATATCACACGTTTATCGCACGTACATTGCATGTGTATTATTTTTAAAAATTTGCTATCTCGACATTTAAAAAAAAAAAAATTGAAACCAAGGTTTAAAAGTGATAATGGCGAGAGAGGAGAAGAGAATGAAGGGTTTTTTCGAGGGGAGGAGGGGGTGGGCAATGGAACCTAGCTGTCCTTCAAATCCTAATATTGTTATCACCATCTCTGCTCCAGCTCTGGAAGCAGCACTGACATTGATTGCTTCGTGTTTCCTTCTGCGTCCTTTCAACGTGTGGTTATCCTCTGATCTGTCACTCGTCATCATCAACCTTGGTGATTCCCTCATTGATTTCGAGTGTTGGTTTTCCGCTTCTCTTCTTTGAATCAATCATTGACTTGGATCCTCTGCTAGTGTTAGTTATTTGGATATGGAAGGTATTTTCAATTTTGGTTGATGACTTTTGAATATTATGACAATTTTGATGGATTGGCATCTTTTTCATACACGTAGTAAGTTTTTGAACCGGGATGGTAATTAGTGGCTCTAGCCAGTAAATTACCTACTGATGTTATTCCTTTTTAGGGCACGACAGCACAGAAACACTCTTTTGTTAATAGAATGACTGCTGCTGAAGGTAGGAGCGCTCTGGTCTTGCGAGTGAATTGTGAAGGTTGCACTGTGGAGTGCTTATCTATGAATTTTATTTATTATAGAGGAGAAAAAGTAATACCATCCTACTCAAAGCCATAGTAAATCATGCAACTGACGCCCCGTTTCTTCTACTTTTTGGTTAAACATTAAAGAATTTTGAGCAAAAAGCAATAGATACTTTTGCTTTATTACCATTAGTTGGAAAGCATTCTCTTATTGGCCCTTGTGAGCTGTTACATATCATCCACGTCTCCTACTTCTGTAGTAACCGTGATTCCTGCAGAAGATTGCCTGAAGCATGATGCCCTTAGATTTGTCTACAAATCTTATTGATTTATCCAACTGTCACATTTTAACTCCCCCTGGAGTTGTGATTAACGCTAGCGTCTCCTACATTTTCGTTCTTATTGCGGCAGGAGGAAGCATTGGAGAAAATTCGCAAGGGCAAACCTCCTCCACTTCTGAAATCATTGTCAAAAGATGCTCAAGACTTCATCCGCAGATGCTTGCGACGACATTCGAAGAATCGGCCTTTTGCAGCGCAGTTGCTAGACCATCCCTTTGTGAAGAATTGAGGAAGCCACCTACTTCTGATTTTGCTTGACCTCATTACAAAAACAAATTGTCGTGAGGTTTTTGCCATGCCATCCCTTTACGGTTCATAGCTCTGAAAGTCTTCTTTTGGGCAAATGGGGAGATACCTTTATCAACTTACCACATTTTTACTGTTTTACTCCAAAAATTCATTATGTTAACGATCTACTCTAAACTTTTAAATTGGAGCAAACGGTCCATGTATTTATAGTGTCTATGGACCGTTTCCCAATTCCCTAACAAACTTGTCACGTTCTACAGTTTTGTCCTTAAGTTTTAATCATTTCATTAGGTTGTTCTGAAATTTTCCATAGTGGTTAGTCAATACACGATATGTTAATTGGCATTTCCATAGGGGAGAGGTGTGTCCAATTGATTGTCGCGCCATGAAAACAACCATAGTTGCATTTTCCCTTAGCATATACAAGAATCTAGGAGTATCAATATGAAAGTTTTGATAGCATGATGGTGACGTGACACTGAGAAACCAAAGTGGACAGATATGCTTTGTCCTTCCCGCAGTTGTTGAACCTCCTTGCAAAGTTGCCTCATGCCTTGAGAGCACTTTCGTTGGACGCTGAACGGAAACCCAGTCAAGGCGAGGTCGAGTCTCGCCTAGCCATGGCGAGGCTCGACTTTGTCGGCCCCGGCTATGTCTGTCGATAGGCCAAAAGGAAGAAGGAGAAAGGGGAAGAGAAGAAGAGAAAAGAGAGCAAAAGAAAAAAAATAGGAACTTATTCTCAGAATTGTTCTTGGGAATAAGAAATAATTTTTTTTTTCTTGATTTTGTTTCAAATTTATTTCTGAGAACAAAAAAATAAATTTTTATTCTTGAAAACAAAAATTTTTCAAAAGAATTTCTATTCTATTTTTGTTTAGAGAAATAAAAGAATATAAATAATTGTTCTCGGAAGGTTCCCAAACGTAGCCTTACTATGTCCTTGAGTTTTCATTTTTCTGGGGAAAATTCCAGGCCTTAATCACCTTTTCGCAAGTATACAATGCAGATATTTTGTAATATGATAAGAATAAATGTCAACTCTTATTCAATGCGAGAATAAGCCAAACGGTCGTTTTCCTAGCAAAATTGTGCGGAGCTCCCGAGAAACTCCAAAGGGAAAGAAGAAGTCAAATTTCGCCCGCTTGACTTGGTCTTCTACCTTGGCGAATAGGAAGTCATATCCTCCCGATCCTGCAGAAGAGAAAGAGATAATCTTGAAGCTTTCAAAGCCTTTGCTCGTGCCCCTTTTTTTTTCCTGAAGTACATCCAGTTTGTAAACATTGAGCAATGGAGATTGCTGGGGGAGGAATTGGGGGTGTGAGGCCTCCGGTCCTTTCCCCGCCGTCTGTTAAGTTGCGGCCTGTTGTTGTGGACAAAGTCGGTTCCACTTCGGATATGTTGAAGTCATTCGGTCTTCAAGAAGGTCCTGGAGGAGGTGAGGATTCTCCTGTTCGCCCTTTGAATCAAGAAGGTCCTGGAGGAGACGAGGGTTCTCCTGTTCGCCCTTTGAATAAAGAGGATTGGTCGGATGGAGATGACGAGAAGGTTAGTGAAAGCACTTGGCAAGGTATAGATGATTGGCCCTCTTGTCTGTCAACTTCTTTAAGAGATGAGGAGTGTGATGATAAGGATGATGTGGGGAACACCCTCCCTGCCAGTGGTAGTAAGGATGATGTGGGGAACACCCTCTATGCCAGTGGGAGTTTCAAACAAAGGATCACTTCATGGGACAAGGGCCTATTTTTGGGAAGTGGGTCGTTTGGAAGTGTCTATGAAGGCTTCTGCAAGTAAGATTCCTTTGCTTTTCTCCTTGATAATCAGTGATTTACTCGCTGTACGCATTTTGTGGGGAAAATTGCAATTGCTGTTCGCCCACTGTGATGTCATTTGAAGTTTTTTATGGCACTTCTGAGCACTGCTGTGGTTAGAATTAGGAACAATTGGGCTAGTCGTAACATGTTATCATTTGGTTGATGTAACGCTCATTTAAACAGACATCACAAATGTTTATCCAACTGCTTAAAGTGCTTGATCTTCATATTTGGAATTGGAGTTCTAGCATGATTGGTATGGTACTTGTTAAAGACCATTCTTGGTTGTTGAATGTATTGATGAAGTAAAGATCTAATATTTCAAAAATTGCGTATATTTAGTTCTCCATTGTTTTTCTGCTACTTTACTAGCTTGATAGCATGCGATTCTTTTTTCTTTTTTTCCTTTTGACGAATGGATAATGTGATAAATCAGCATGTATGGGAAATATGCTTCAGAAACCGTTTGATGATTCTAAATTCAAATGCTGAAAGCTAAGGAACTATTTTAGTGTTATATTTGTCTCTCTCGTGCTTCTCTGTTTCCACAGTGATGGATTCTTTATGGTTATAAAGGAGGTTTCCTTGTTAGATCAAGGAAGCCAAGGCAAGCAGAGACTATTGCAGCTTGAGCAGGTAATTGCCTGTTTCTTTCTGTATCTTGTGAACTGGCCCTTAGACATTACTACTTGACTTACTCGTTCTTATAACTGCCAAGCTGATGTATATGCTAAACTATTTATAAGAGTGCCGTATAAACCACTATAAATCTGGTGTGAGTTCAATAGATGTTCTTTTCTCTTCCTTTCTAATGATACTGTCCTTTCTTTTCAGGAAATTTCTCTTTTTAGTCAGTTTGAACATGAGAACTTAGTGCAATACTTTGGCACAGACAAGGTGTGGTTCCTCCTTATTAAGTTTCTTTCTGCACTATCTTTCATTTTGGCATCAATTATGTTATCGCTGAACAAAATATTTAGGGGAACATGGCTGTGATTGCAGCCACAATATAGTGGTAGCTTTATAACCACTGCATATATTAGCTGCAATTATCCTTGAATAAGCTCACAGCTGTTGCGGCTTTTTAGCTGTTACAGCCACTCGCAACAGAGACAGACATTTTAGGTCCCCTCCCACCACAAAAAAAGTTCATGATGAATTGACTATTTCCCGCAATAGTAATTATATGAGTAAAGGAAATATGTAGAGTAGATGTCAGTTTATGAAAACTCTCTCTCTATGAAAGTAAATTTTTTCATCCTTTTGAAAGAGAGCCTCCCTCGTAATCAATCAATCCTTTGTTTTCTGGAAGTGGATGATTTATAAAATAGCTTTCTGGCAAACTGAAGATTCAGGTCAAACTCTTGTGTTTAATAAAAAGGAATCTGACGCTTTCTGGCAAATGGCGGCCCGGTCTAATAGAACAAAAGGGGGAAAAGGATAAGAAAGTGAAGTCATTTAATCTTCAAGTAATTTTAATTGACCATCTGATGTTCCACATGACTAATTTCCAACCATTTCTCCATTGTCTATAACTGGTCGTGGCTGTGGTAACAACAATGGAGTTCCTCCACTAGCTGATTTTTTCGATCTATTCTTGTCCAGTGTGTCATTTAGTTCCACTCATTCTTGTGCAACATCATATAGTTCTTAACCTCTATAGTAGAGGGAACTAAAAGTGGAATTGTTGATCGTGAGGGAAGTAGTTCCTATCTTGGTGGCTTAAATGTTTGAGTACCTTTCATTTTTTCCCTAGACATAGTTTGGCAAGAAGCATCATATTCTAAGAAAGTGCCATGACATTAACTTCTTTTTGGAGATGAAACATGCAAAGGATTGTTGCTGTCAAACAAATGTGGTTTGTAGCCTACAATCCACCACATTATTTTGTGAGAATGAGGGACTAATGCGATATGACCTCTTAATTCTTCCGCCGGGTGAAATGTGCAACTGTTTATGCTGGCACTTCTGCAACTCAAAACCATGATTATCGCTTATTCGGTCTTGCCTTATTTTTCCTTGTTAAGTTCACAAAATTGCTTTAAAATTTTCATTTGATGCAAACTTCTACTCAATTAACCCCCGTCAAACAGATTGTCACTGAACACTGATCAGTTGTCGAGGAGGTCCTTAATACCAAAGTGCACTTGAGGAAGCGTAATCAACCTCAGGGCGTTGTCTAGGGTCCTCTTGCCTTGGTAGACCCGATTGCTGTGGGTAGGGTGTCGTCATGATCCGATGATGAGTTTGGTGTCATAAGAGGCCTAGAGATCTAGCACTATTAATGAAAAAAGCGTAAACATTACTGGTGTAGTATGTTTTACTTTATTTGCTATTTGGTATATTGTGTCTAATGTATCTTGTTAAAATATCTCCTATCATTTGTTTATAAGGTTTCGATGGGCCTTATATACATGAAGCCTCCTTCTTCCTCATAACTTAATCTTTTGGGTTCTAACATTGTTTTAGAGCCATCCCTTAATTTCTTTCTGTTTGTGGCTCTCTTTTCATCAATTCTATGTGCTGTTCTCAGTTCGGTTTGCACGTGATAGGAGGTGTTAAAGTATTCCGTGTTTTCAATGTGCCTCATATACATGTTTGTCTTCCTCCTTCTAACAATTTGAAATTTTTGGGTTGGACTTTTCTCTTCCAGGATGATAAGAAGCTTTACATTTTCTTTGAGCTCATGAACAAAGGTTCACTTGCAACCATTTATCACAAATACAACTTGAGAGATTCCCAAGTCTCTGCATACACTAGGCAAATTCTAAATGGTTTGAAGTATCTTCATGACCGGAATGTGCTCCACAGGTATAGGAGAGATGCTTTACTTTGCATGTTGTACACTTTTCGTTTCTGATGGATGATTGATTTTGATAAGGACAGAGATCCTAACCAAACAAAGTACATGGAAACTTATATATTTTGTGCCATGGCGCACAACCTTGGTGCCTTTTGATAATACTTCTACTTATCCAAATACTTTTCTGGATTTAAGGGAGTTGTCAAATCTTTGAACCAAAATGTGGTTTTATGAGAAGTAGATTTGTTGTGATAATCAGCAAACACAAAGCAACTCTATGACCTTGTACAGCATTATCTAGCATAGACAAGATTATTTTACAATGTGAATGCTTGAAGGTGGAGATGTAATTTTGCAATATTGTTTACCGTGAGGATGAATATGAAAATTTTAATCTTTTATTAGTCCTACGCACAGCCATGCTGGTTTCTTAGCTTTAAGTTCCTTCATTCTGTAGGGATATCAAATGTGCTAACATACTGATTGATGCAAGTGGATCTGTGAAACTTGCAGGCTTTGGATTGGCAAAGGTATGTCTCATCAGTGATGTGACTTCTCTCTCTCTCTCTCTCTCGCATGCGTGCGCTAACAACAAATGCACGTGCTCAAATACATACGCATGCACAGTGCACATGAGCAACAAAGATGCATTTACAAAAACATATGTGTGCACACCTGACAAGCACTCGTATACAAATGCACAAAGTGACAGGTATTGTATTTTACTTTTCTGAATATGACATATCGACTTTCTGTGTATATTCTACAGGCCTTTAGAATGAATGATGCTAAATCCTTGAAAGGATCTGCTTTTTGGATGGCACCTGAGGTTTGCACTCTCTGCTGCCATTATTTTAACATACTGTCAATAGCTACATTAGGCGCATATCTTTTCCATTTTTTTCATTGTAACTGCAGGTCGTCAATCCAAAGTTCAGAAGCTATGGGTTAGCAGCTGATATATGGAGCCTAGGGTGCACTGTTTTAGAGATGTTAACCCGCCAGCCTCCATATTCACCCTTAGAAGCAGTATGTTACTAAGTAACCTTCTATTTATGTTTTATATGCTTGAGATCCATATTTTGCCAGAATAACTAACTAGTCGCAGCTCTTTTGTTATTGCTGCTTTTTGTCTGAGCTAGCTTAGTTGAGCGCATGTCTTGACGAGTGCATTAGGCCGTCATTGTAAGAAAACAAAATGACTAAGAGCATTACTTAGAAAGGAGAGGACAGAGAATTCAATGATAATTATCAAGAGTATGGTTGTGTCAGGAGGATATGCATAGTACTTATGGCTAATAGTTGCTTGGGATTCTGGAGCAAACGGTTATCTAACATGGTATGAAAAGTCGGTTGAATAGTTGAATCTTGACTTTCTCTTTCAAGTAATTTGGCATTGTTGTCGAATGCTTGTAATTACCAGTACAAGTTTTACAGTGTACGGTGGCATGCGCTTACATAATCGCATATTGTACATATGTAAATGGCATCCCACCAAATGAGGGGTACACATATGACCCCACCATTCAGTCTCAACAATCTCTCGATATTTCACTGTCACATGGTACTTGAGCAACTAAGAGAGCCATCTATGCTCCAGTCCTGAGAGCAGCACTGATATCAATTGCTTCGTGGTCCCTGCTGTGTAGTCAACAATCTCTCGATTTGTCACTCGCCTTCATCAACCTTGGTGTTTCTCATTGCCTTCAAGTGTTGACCCTTCGCTGCTCTTCTCTGATCATTGACCTAAATGGCTGTCTTCTCTACTAGGATTAGTTGCTTTGGATATGGAAGTTAGTGAATTTTCAATTTGGCTATCTTCCCAGCTGTCATGTGTTAGTTCCCCTCAGATTTATGATTAACTCAAGCCTCTACTACGTTTTCTTTCTTATTGTGGCAGATGCAAGCATTGTTTAGAATTGGCAGGGGCGAACCTCCTCCAGTTCCTGATTCTTTATCAAGAGACGCTCGAGACTTAATTCTTAGATGCTTGCAAGTAAACCCGAATAATCGACCTTCTGCAGCACAGTTACTAGACCATCCCTTTGTGAGGAAGCCACCTACACCTACTTAATCTTGTTTTGCTTCACTTCGTTTCAACAACATATGGTCATAGGGTTTTGCTAGGCCATCCCTTTTTAGTTCATTGCTGTGAAGGTAATTTTACTCTCTGTTTGTATTTTTGTTGTTAGACTGCTAGTCTTTCTTTCAGGCTAATGGCAAGATACCTTCATCAACTTACCACATTTCTACTGTTCACTCCAAGCCTACCTATTCAACTTTAACGGTCTACACTAAACTTTTAAATTTGGAGCAAATGGTCCACTAAATCATAAGGTATATGCTCAGTTTCCCAATTCCATTACAACCTTTTCACGTTTCTACTGCCTGCTCTAATATTTCCACCAAATGATCCTGAAACTTTTGAGTGAGTTAGCCATAGTGGTTAATCGGTATGCTATAGGTTAATTTGTCTTTTGCTAGGGGAGAGATTTGTGGAATTGATTGTTATGCCACGAAAACAACCATAGTTGCAGTTTCCCTTAGCATGTGTTAGAATCTAGGAATATCAATATAAAAATTTTGCTGGCGTGTCAGTAACGATGACACTGAGAGAAACGAAAGTGGATAAATAGGCTTTGTGCCTAAGTGCAGTTGTCGAACTTCCTCGCAAGGTTGCCTCATGTGCTAAGAGCTTTTATTGGACATGGACATGTTACACTCCAAATCCTATAAGGATAGAGGTAATGACATGGCCGTTTTTCCATCCATAGGACAAGGTCTCAAATCACCAAAATCCAACTTCTAAAAGTCCCCGCAATAATGCTATCACTCTAACGGCCACTAAATAAAGGACTTAAAAAAGATGAGAGATGAATGGTATAAGTAACGATAGTCCATTGACTAATGCATCTATTTTTAAGTAGATCAAGCATTGATTATGTATGTTTACAAAATCAAACAATAACTCATTTAACTCAAATCTGAAAAATAACAAATTTATAATAAGAGAATGAATTTCGTATGCTTCAATATAGCTATATTTACAATATAAATATCCATACAATAATATCAAAAAAAAATATCAATGGTCCAATTCATTAATTAACTTGTCAAAATCATACGTCAATGGTCCATTCTATTGATAAGCTTGTATCGCATCATACGTCAATAGTTCATTCCATTGGCTAATTTTGTGTTTAAATATCAACCATTGTCACATAAAACACCCAGTGACAAGGCAACCATCTTCCCTCTTGGCAAAGTCTCCACTTATATTGCAGATGGCTAGCCGGCCCACAAGGATATCTATCCTAAATTTTCTATGCGTGTGCCCATAAGTACCTGAATGGGGTCATAATGATATTAAACATCAACATCAATCTACAACCTCTTTCGTACCTGGCAATGCCTATGACCAAATAATGAGTAAATGTGTCAAAATGGGTCATTGACTCATTTATGGACCCATATTTGTTTAAATGGTCGTTAATGGGTCAAGTTTATTTCTCAATGCACTCATAATGGGTTTTAAAAACAAAGAGATTGAGATATATGGGTCTTAAATGGGTCTAATAGCATACCCATTTAAGACCCATTTATCAACCTATTAAAAATGAACCCATTTACAAGGACACCGACGCGATTTCCCAATGCACCCATATTCTTTTTTTTTTTCATTCTTCGTCCTTGGGTCGCCGGCACGGCAATGGCCGGCGATCGGACAGGCAAGCCTCGAGCTCACCGGCGTCACGCAAGCTCGAGCTCACCGGATCTGGCGAGGTGGAGGCCTTGCTGACGCCTGGTGAGGCTCAAGCCTCACCAATCTGGCGAGCCTCACCAGATCCGGCGAGGGGTGAGCTCGCCCGATGCCGGCGAGCCTCGAGCTCGTCGGAGGCCTCGCCGATGTCTGGTGAGGGGCGAGCCTCGAGCTCGCCGAATCTGGCAAGGCGGAGGCCTCGTCGACGTCTAGCAAGGCTCGAGCCTCGCCGATCTAGTGAGACTCAAGCTCGCCGGATCTAGCGAGCCTCGAGCTCGCTGGCGTCGGCAAGCCGGGCGAGCTCGACTCTCGCCTATGGCCGGCCATCGGCCGTCATTGTGGCCGGCAACCGGCCAAAGAAGAAGAACAAAAAAGAAAAAAAGAAAAAGAGAATTATATTTTAAAATAATAATAATAATTATTATTATTTAAAAAAAATAATTAAAATTTGATTTTTTAAAATAATTATTTTAAAATTTATAAAAATTGTCTATTAAATTTATATTGTATAAAATTATTTTAGCAATACCATATATATATGTAAGAAATAAGCTTTTTTAAGTTTAGTTAAGTGGGTTGGGTCGGGTATGAGTAAAAAAATTTATATTATACATAAATGGGTTAATGGGTTAATTTGAGTCAGACCATTTATGAACCGACCCGACCCACCTGTTTAACAACTCTAATAAAAAGTGACTAAACAAGCAGACAAACTACCGACCACAAAAAAAAAAAACAAAACAAAAACAAGCGGACAAATTTGTGATCTAACAACTAAATGAGAATCAACATTAAAACCAAATAAAACTCTACCTTAACTACAAAATAGCTAAACTATATCCAAATGCCAACAAAATGACTTTTATCCGCTAACAAATTGCTTGGTCAAAGTGATTACTCAAACTTAATGATGTGAAACTCGAAAGCTTGTGATCTTAACAACTAAATGAGAATCAACGTTAAAACCAAATAAAACTCTACCTCAACTATAAAACGGCAAAACTATATCCAAACGCCAACAAAATGACTTTTATGTGCTAACAAATCACTTAGTCAAAGCAATTACTCAAAATTAACGATGTGAAACTTGAACATAAATCCCAAAATTGAACTCTGACCAAGTCGTTGCTTTAAACCAACTTCCATCAAACCCAACAACTTTACAACAACATAATCTACCATTTCCATAAAATTCCATGACTCAACATCTCAAAAATTAGACCCGCGGCTCGAATCTCACAAAATTTAAAGGGGTATGAACGTTTATTGGGCATTGTGATACGAAGTCAAATTGGCTTGGTCAGGTCTCCTTAATGGATAAGCATAAAACCCTCTTTTCCTGCTTTCTCTGTTTTTCTTTTTCTTTTTTCCTCCCTCCTTTCCCTTTCTTTCTCTGTTTTTCGGTCGGGGGAGCTCTCGGTCTTCTTTTAAAGCGAGCGTTCACTTACGACTTCATTGACCGAGTCAACATTTTCTTTTTATGTTTTTTTTTTTTTTTTACTTTTCCCTCTTTTTGACTTTTCAAATCCATATTTTACGCTAAGAGGACCATATCTGCTTCAGTCCTGCGAGCAGCACTGATATTGACTGCCTCGCGGTCCCTGCTGCGTCATTTCATTGTGCGGTTGTCGTCTGATTTGTCAGTAGCCTTCAACGACCGTCGTGTTTCCCTCGTTGCCTTCGAGTGTTGACCCTTCGCCGCTCTTCTCTGATCGTCGGCCTAGATGGCTGTTTTCTCTACTAGGATTAGTTAGATTAGTTACTTTGGATACGGAAGTCTCGCTCAGCTCGTTTCGTGAAAATATTACATTTTAAAAAATATTTTCTAAAAATTTATTTTTAGGAAAATGATAATATTTTTCAATGTTCGCCTGAAACTTGAAAATAAATTAGAAAATATTTTCGGCCGTTTAGTATGAAATTCAATTGGATTTCCCTTTGTGTATTCCTTTTAATAATTTTTTATTGTCTTGTGTATCGAATTTTAATTATTTTTATTTTTAAATTTTCTTCCTACTTTTCTTTTTTTCCCTATTAATTTTTATTTTCCTCCTCCTTTGATCAATCGCCAGCCACGGTGACCAGCCAAAGGCGAGCTTACCGCTCGCCAAAGACTTGCACTCACCAACCAGGCAAGCCTCAATCCGCAAGATTGCCGGCCTTGGGCCTCACCAGATCGACGAGCTAGGGGCCTACGCTTGCTTATCTAGTGAGTGGCTAGCTCAAGCTCGCCTATGGCTGGTCGCTGGCCGTCGGCATGGCCGGAAAGAAGGAAAAATAGAAAAAGAAAAATGATTAAAATTCAATTAAAAAAAAGAAGAAGAAGAAGGTTAGCAAGGGTGTGAGATATGAGAAAGTAAGGAAAATGTTTTCCCTACTTGAAAAGCGAAAAACATTTTCTCTTAGTTAAAAAAAAAAAAATTTCCATTGGTCCTGGCCACTTCATTTTCCGTGAAACGATTGCTGGAAAATCCGAAAGACATTTTTGTGGAAATTGCTTTCCAAGAAATGAACTCAGCCCTAGTGAATTTTTAATTTGGTTTCGAATATTATGAGAATTTTCATGCCTTACGTCAAGTTGGCAACTTCTCTATACACGTAGTAAGTTTTCTTAAGGAGATGGTAATTGCTGGCTCTTGCCAGTAGATCAACTCATGATGTTATCCCTTTTTAGGCACGATAACTTGGAGACCCCCTTTTTTTTCGGTAGAATGGATTGGAGTGCTCTCGTCTTCTGAGTAATTTTGAAGGTTGCACTGCTTTTGTGCTTATATTTGGATTTTATTTAGTATAAAGGAGAAAAAATAATGCCATCCTTGTCAAAGCAATAGTAAAACATACAAGTAATGCCCCCTTTCTTTTTACTCCTTTGTTAAGATCAGGACTCTTAAAATTTTCGAGCAAAAGGGAATAAGTACTTATGTTTAATTCGGAGTAGTTGGAAAACATTTACGCAGTTGGTCCATGTGAATTGTTAACATGGCAGATGATCGCCTGAAGCATGACGCGCTTAGATTTGTCTGCAGATCTTATTGATTTATCCAGCTGTCATATGTTAAATCCCCTTGGTTTTATGATTAACACAAGCCTATTCTACGTTTTCTTTCTTATTGTGGCAGATGCGAGCATTGCTCAGAATTGGCAAAGGGCGAACCTCCTCGAGTTCCTGATTCTTTATAAAGAGACGGTCGAGACTTAATTCTTAGATGCTTACGAGTAAACCCGAATAACCGACCTTTTGCAACGGAGTTGCTAGACCATCCCTTTGTGAGGAAGCCACCTACTTCTTCTGGTTTTGCTTCACCTCGTTTCAACAACATGTGGTCATAAGGTTTTGCTAGGCTATCCCTTTTTGATTCATTGCTGTGAAGGTAATTTTACTCTCTCTGTTT
Source organism: Eucalyptus pauciflora (assembly GCA_007663325.1). Lineage (NCBI taxonomy): Eukaryota > Viridiplantae > Streptophyta > Magnoliopsida > Myrtales > Myrtaceae > Eucalyptus > Eucalyptus pauciflora. The sequence continues at coordinate 476,189 of VMYD01000385.1, forward strand.
GTAGTTTTGTTGTTAGATTGCTAGTTGGAGTATTCTTCTGTTGGGCTAATAGCAAGATACCTTCATCACCTTACTATATTTCTCATTAATACTCCAAACCTACCTATTTAACTTTTAACGGTCTACGCTGAATCTCTAAATTTGGAGCAAATAGTCCATGCATTTGTAAACCATGTTTGGTTGTCCGGATTTCTAACTATGGTAGAATTGGATAGGATATGATATGAAATTTTATTTATTGTATGGTGAACCATAATAATAAATTAGATATATTCATATCATATCATGTACATTATTTGGTATAAACAACATATATGTATAAGTGAATAAAAAAGTTCACAAACAAAAATGACAAAAATCTCTCACGACACTTTTGCCTACTTTATTTTTATGTGCTTTTTTATTTTTACTTTTCCTTTCTTTTTTACTTCCATTTTTCCCCTTCCATCATTCTCTAATAAAATTTTATTAGATAGTAAAGCGTACCAATATACCTAAAATACTAAAATACCAAAAAATATATATTAAATATAAATCTATCAATATTAATATATTGAATTTATATTATAAGATAGAATTAAATTCGTATATATAAATAAAAAAAAAGATTGAATTAAAAAACTAAATTGTTATTTCTTGTTATTTTGAATTTCTTGTATTAAAATTCAAAATATTATTTATATTGAATTATAATTTTATTTTTATTAATTTAAGAAGTTATTATTTGAGAAAAATAACTTTCTTATTATGGATATTAAAAATTCTATCCATCATTATGTGGGATAATTTTATTCGGGCTATATTTCTCTTATATCCTACTTTATCCTGTCTTGAGCCGGCACCAAACACAGGTTAAAATATTCTAAATTTTATCTTGATTACCAAACACAATCATAGGGTTTATACTCGATTTCCTAATTCCCTTACACACTTTTCATGTTTTTATTGTCTGCTCTAATATTTCCATCAGATCATCTTGAAACTTTTATTGAGTGAGTTACTCATAGTGGTTAGTTTGTCCTTTGCTAGGCAAGAGGTATGTGCAATTGACCGTCACGCCATGAAAACAATCTTAGTAGTAATTTCCCTTTGGATATATAAGAATCTAGGAATATCGACATGAAAGTTTCGGTGGCATGACAATGACAGTAACAATGGCACTCTGAGAACTCATAGTAGATAAATATGCTTTGTACTTGTTGAAAATATAATACGTGGAAATGACAGGATCTTATAATTTACGTTAATACGAAAATCACCAAAAAGATAAATGAGAAATAATAAAGATATTAAAGATTTATGTGGTTCGGTCCGATTATTGGTACATACATTCACGGGAGAGCCAGTAGCAAATAATCCATTATAATCGAAAAATTAGAGTTTACAATCGCTCATACACTTGAGTATTTTCCACATCTAAATTTAATTATAAATTCAAAGTGTTTGTAAATAAACAACTCACTTGAATATAAATTCATGACACAAAATTACCGCACATTCAAGCTTAAAGTAAAATGTTTTACACAGACCAAAACAAGAACTGGGGCGTGGTTAATCAGTACATGATGGATTAATTGGCATTTTCAAAGGGGAGAGGTGTGTCCAATTGATTGTCATGCCATGAAAACAACTGTAGTTGCAGTTTCCCTTAGCATATATAAGAATCTAGGAGTATCAACATGAAAGTTTTGGGAGTATGACGGTGAGGTGACACTGAGAAACCAAAGTGGACAGATATGCTTTGTCCTTCCTGCAGTGGTCGAACCTCCTCGCAAAGTTAACTCATGCCTTTAGAGTACTTTCATTGGATGCTGAACGGAAACCCCAGACTAATTCAGGGAGCAACTTAATCGAATGGCCTCGTCTTCTTTTGTGGGTGGGCGTCTTTTAGAAGAGTGTTGTCTCCCAGAAACGAATGGTCTCATGTTTTAAAGCATCGGGATGGACACGGTAGTTGACTTATAAGATTTTTTTCATGTTGCCTATTGACTTTTCTTAGCCACCTTGATTGTGTCAAAATTCCTGATTTTTAGATTCCTCATTTTGTTGTTTGATTTGTCACGCCCTGATCCTCCGAGCACATGCCCATCCCTCACTGGTCGATTAATAGCGACGTCCCAAGACGCATTGCCAACCTATTCATTTAATATACACATGCGGAAGCATATCAAATCTCTAAACAATAAAATAATCGGATGGGATGGGAAAGTAGGTCCAATTTTCCCAAAATACCTTTTTTATAAACACACAGGTTTATATATAAATGTTTACAAAAGGGATCGGCTCCCAACAAAAGAGAATTATCCTACGACTAACTAGCCGGACAAGATCACCGATTCTTCGAGCTTCACCTCTTAAACTCTGGGGCTTCCGGTCCTTCACCAACACCAATAACCAATGAGATAATGTCTTAACAAGTTCTACCCCCTAAGACTCGATTAGGAAGAAAATACGTCCTAAGGGCTGCCTAAATACAATCAAGCGTCAGAGGACTTACCTTGGCCTAAGTCTCTTCTTGCAAGTCAGTTTAATTCATAAACTCAACCAATCATATCAATATTTCAGTTCATCAATACAGATCGAATCATCGATCAATCGACTCAGTCGATTACATGTTATCATGACCTTCCCTTGGTCAATCCATTCAAATCATTAAATTCAGATCGACTCATCGATCAATCGACCTAGTCGATTCCAAGACACAGGACTATCACACGATTATTTCCAATTACTCAACCCTAACGCTGAATTACGGCTCAGTGGCCACGACCTACTAAATCTTCGGTGGTAATGCTGAATCATGGCTCAGTGGGTACGGCCTACTCAATCTTCGTCGATAATGCTGAATCACGACTTAGCGGGCACGACCTCTATTAGGTGGTAATCAAGGCCCAATGGGCACGACCGATCCAAGTTCGGTGGTAAATCACGGCCCGATTGGGCACAACCTCTATTAGGTGACAAATCACAGCCCGATTGGGCACGACCGATCCAAGTTCGATGGTAAATCACGGTCCGATTAGGCGCAACCTCTATTAGGTGGCAATTCACGGCCTAATTGGGCGCAACCTCTATCAGGTGGCAAATCACGACCCAATGGCACAACCATACTTCGGCAGTTTTCTAGATCCACTCACAACCCTTCATGATCAATTTCCAATTGAATACCGACCTTAATCAATTTTGGAATAAATCCCCACATAATTGACAATTCACTCAATTTTCATAATCCAGTACTCAATTAAATAAATAAAGAGCACCACTACAATCAGCACGAATATCCGGTCACCGGCCATCCCGGTTGAATTTCTGGAAAATAAAAAAATAACTACGGAAAATAAATAAATAATTAAATAATTACGGAAAATAAATAAATAAATGCAATAAATTCAACTTAGGCCCGTTATAGCCTAATTGGAAGCCGAAACGGACCCGGAAAAATTTTAAGGTTCGTTTAGTAAATAATAGAACGTGTCTACTCGCTAAATACACTAACGAACCACCTAACATGCATTGGCAAATAATTAAACTAACTAATCTAATCTAATCTATCCACCTAAACCATGCTTAATTAATCTAATCAACTCCTAAGCGAAATTAACTGACTAAGCGAGGATTAGTGAGTTCAACTTACTAGTGCAATGCGAAGACCGGATCATCGCGACGGTGGCCGAAATCCAAATTTTCGACGGCGTCAACGGACACTTGGGTCGGGCCCAAAGGCCTTGCAAACCCACAGCAAATTGCTGGGCTTGGTCTTGGGCTTGGGCTTCAAGACTGGGCTGCTGAAATGCAATTGAAGACGGGCTTGAAACTTGGGCTGAACAATTGCGAGCTGGGCCGAATTGCTGGCTTCTTGGGTAATCCACGAATGGGCCCGTGAAATTGAAGACTACTGGGCCGAACTACTACAGGGCTTCGAGATGGGCTGCGGCTTTGCTGGGCTGATCGTGGGCTGACTGGAGCGGCTGGACTGAGCTGAATTCACTTGGGCTCGTGGACTTCAATTGGGTCGATCGTGCAAAGCAGCAAAGTCCACGAGCTGGCTGGCGATGCCCAAGCGTGAAGAGGAAGCGGAGTCGTTGAAGCTGAGGGAGGCGCGGCAGTTGGCACTCGATCGACGACGCTGGGCGAGTGGAGGCTTCACTGTCAACACCAGCTTCGCTGGTTGACTGAGCTGGATGAATCAATTCGGTGGTTTGAGCTGCAGGGAATCGTGGTCGAAAGTGGAGAAGTAAACCTCGGTGGCAACATAGCTGATTTGTTGACCGAGAGTGGGCAAATCGTGTACGTGTGGCAGCAGAGGGGTATTGGGTGGGTGGAGGTGGCGCGGCAAGGCTTCAATGAAGAAGAAAGATGGAAGCAAAGACAGAAATGGAAAGAAACGTGAGGCAGAGGTGTGGGGCGAGGGAATTGAACAGATAGAGAGAGGGGGTGGCTTCGAGGAAAATGAAACAAAAGCAAAGCAGATGGGGGGAGGGGCGTGCGTGGAAAGCCAAGGAAAACGGAAGGGGTAGTCAACAAGGCTTAGCCAAAACATTGAATGCATGGTCCTTAAAGCATTCAAACTTATCCCAGTCTCTATTACTTTCTTGCAAAGTAAATCCACCAATTTATCCAAATTAGAGCAAAAAATGCAGCCCCCAAAATAGCATACGAATTTCCTAAGTTTGGAGCTTCAATTTCTTTACAAATTCCCCAAATTTGATGTCCAATTTTATTAAAGAAAAAGCCCATGCCCATCGCCAAATAGCTTGGCTTGAAAGTCAAAATTCCATTCAATTTGGCCCATCCAAATTTCTACTATTTTTCCGCGATGTCCAAATCGATTTTTCGTAAAAATCTCGGAATCTCCGAAAATTCTTCGAAGGATGAGTCAACGTTCCTAAAATAGATCATGACATGACAGAACTTTCAATTTCTGAAATCGGGTTCAAATTCGCAGTTAATTTCAATCCACTGCGATTTTAGCGTGACCTAATTTACTTGGTAGTTTTTAGGAATTTTTGGTACAATTGACCCGTGATCGATTTATCTCGAGTCATAATGCATATCTTCAACACATTGGCGATTCTCGGTGGTCATGAAAATCTCAAGATTTCAAATACGGGCACGAGATACCAAAACGACAGAAAAATCGGTCTAGTACCGATCGACAAGAATTTTGCAATCTGGTGGAATCACCCACACTATGATCACCTATCTCAGTCGAATCAACCTATTTCTGATCTCTGATAGATTTTCGATTGTGCCGTAATGACTCTTGCAAACTAACACGGTCGAGCAGTCGATTCTTGGTCGAATTCTCAAATCTATTGCATTAAAATCCCTTAACGGCTTCACCCGATAAGTCAATTATCTTATGAGTGGTCATCTCAGAGAAAAGCACTATAGTCGCGTTAATGAAAGGCCCGACTTATCCAATCGAAATCAGAATCTGAAATTCAAGATGTCATATGATTGCAAACCAAGTCCTTCGGGTGAAAGAGTTTTAACTAAACACAAAAAAAAAAAACCATGATTGTATCATTCTGGTCAGGCTCCAAATAATGACAAGCCCTTTGCTTCTCTATGATAATCATTAACAGAAGGGAAATATGCACAGATACTTGTCACCATAAACCGATGAATGGATCATTCATGGGTCAGGCTCATCATGAGGCTTGTCCACGTCCATTCTTTATCGGGGCATCGCCGGTATGTTAATGATGTTCCCCCCAAGAATGAAGAGAAAAATGGATCTGTAGCACGGTAGTTACTCTTACTATGTCTTTGAGTTTCATTTTATTGAGGAAAATTCCAGGCCTAGATCACCTTTTTGCAGGTATACAATACAGATGTTCTGTCATAGAGTAAGAATAAATGTCAACTCTTATTCAATGCGAGAATAAGCCAAATGGTCGTTTTCCTAGCAAAATTGTGCGGAGCTCCCGAGAAACTCCTAAGGGAAAAAAGTCAATTACGCCCGCTTGACTTGTGTCTTCTACGTTGGCGAAGAGAGGAAACCATATCCTCCCGATCCTGCAGAAGAGAAAAAAGATCATCTTGAAGCTTTCAAAGCCTTTGCAAGTGCCCCTTTATTTTTTTTCCTGAAGTACGTATAGTTTGTAAACGTTGGGCAATGGTGATTGCTGGGGAAGGAATTGGGGGATTGAGGCCTCCGGTCCTTACCCCGCCGCCAGTTGAGTTGCCGCCTGTTGTTGTGGACAACGTTAGTTCCACTTGGGATCTGTTTAACTCATTAGGTCCTCAAGGATACGAGGATTTTCTTGTTCGCCCTTTGAATATAGAGGATTTGTGGGATGGAGACGACGGGAAGTCTAGCGATGGAAGCACTTCGCAAAGTAAGGATGATTGGCACTCTTGTTCGTCCACTTTTGATACAGATGAGGATGATGTGGAAACCAACCTTTCCGCCGGTGGGAGTTTCAGACGAAGGATCGCCCAATGGGAGAAGGGCCATTATTTGGGAAGCGGGTCGTACGGAAGTGTCTATGAAGGCATCCTCGAGTAAGATTCGTTTGCTTTTCTCTTTGATAATCGGTAAGTTATTCTCGCTATGCGCATTTTCTGGGGGAAAGCGCAACTGCTGATCTCCGTCGTGATATCATTTTGAAGTTTTGACGGCTGCTGTGGTTACAATTGGCAACATTTGGGCTAGTCATCCGTATGCAGTAGAACATGTTATCCGCATTTGAACAGACATGACAAACGCTTATCCAATTGCCAGAAGTGCCTGATTTTCATCTTTCGAATTGGAGCTCTAGCATAATTGGTAGACATTCTTGATTATTGAACAGATCGATGAAGTAAAGATCTAATATTTCAAAATATGTTTAGTTGCTCTCCATTGTTTTCTGTAACTTTACTAGTGCCATTCTTTTCTTTTTCTTTTTTCCTTCTGATGAATGGATAGTGTGACAAATCAGTATGTCAGGAAACGTGCTTTAGAAAATTCTAAATTCAAATGCTGAAAGCTAACGAACTATTTTAGTGATATTTATGAGAATAGCTCCTTTCTTTTCTCTTTTTCTTTTTAAGAATTGGTATTTATTTATTTTTTATTTCTCTCTCACGCTTCTCTGTTTCCACAGGGATGGATTCTTTTTTGCTATAAAGGAGGTTTTTTTGTTAGATCAAGGAAGCCAAGGCAAGCAGAGCATATTGCAGCTTGAGCAAGTACTGCCTGTTTCTTTCTGTATCTTGTGAACTGACCCTTAGGCATAACTACTTGACTTACCTCGTTCTAATAACTGCCAAGCTGATCTATATGCTAAATTATTTATAAGACTGTCGTATATACCACCATAAATCTGGTGTAAGTTCAATGGATGTTCTTTTCTCTTTTTAGTGATACCCTGCATTCTTTTCAGGAAATTTCTCTTTTAAGTCAGTTTGAACATGAGAACATAGTTCGATACCTCGGGACACAAAAGGTGTGGTTCCTTCTTACTAAGTTGCTTTCTGCAGTATATTTCACTGTGGCATCAATTATGTTATCGCTGAGCAAAAACAATATAGTGGTAGCATCATAATCACTGCATATATTAGCTGCAATTATCCTGTGAATAAGATCACAGCAGTTGTAGGTTTTTAGCTGTTGCAGCCTCTTGTGACAGAGACACATATAGGGTCCCCCTCCCACCAAAAGTTAAGTTCACGATGAATTGACTATTACCCGCAATAGTAATTATATGAGTAAAGAAAATATGTAGAGTAGACCTCAGTTTATGAAGTCTCTTTCTTTCTCTCTCTCACAATGAAAGTAATTTTTTTTTCCTCCCTTTTAAAGAGAGCCTGTCTCGTAATCAATTAACCCCTTTGTTTTCTAGAGGTGGATGATTTACAAAATAGCTATCCTGCAAACTGAAGATTCAGGTCAAACTCTCAGGTTTAATAAAAAGGAATCTAGCGCTTAGAGAAAGGGCAGCCTCGACTAATAAAACATGAAGGGGGAAAAGGATAAGAAAGAGAAGTCATTTAACCTTCAGGTATCCTTTAATTGACCATCTGATGGTCCACATGACTAATTTCCAACCATTTCTCCGTTGTCTATAACTGGTTGTGGCTGTAGTTGTCACACCCCAAATCCTACATGGATGGGGTGACACGGCCATTCTTTCACTCAAAGGACGCAGCCTCAAACCATCCAAAGTCCAACTCCGAAAAGTCCCCATGATGACGCTCTCGTTTTAATGGCCACTAATTGAAGGACCTTAACAAGGTGATCATGATTCCTTGATTAGGTCTCTAACTATTATTAGCAGGTGGCTTGGCCCATAAGGATATCCTAGACTAGTATGCACATACTCACAAGCCTCTCACTGGTCTCACAACGATATTGAGCATCAATACCAATTCACAACAACATCTTCTATAATCCACAAAGTCAAATCCAAACATAATATAATTCACAAATTAACCACATAACCTTTCGCAACTTAACTCATTTACCAAAAATACTTTTTGTAAAACATTTCTCAAATCATTTCAAGACTTGTGTCATAAAGCAATCTTACAAACCAAATCAAATCAAATGCATATCATAAAGACCTGTGTCAACCATCTTTTGTTTTGTTTTTTTTTTTTTTTTTGGCCATGCTCTGACTTTTTGACTTTTTTTTTACACCGCATATTACAGTAGTAACAACAATGGAGTTCTGATTTTTTCCATCTATTATCGTCCAGTGTATCATTTAGTTCCACTCATTCGCAAGCAACATCATATAGTTCTTAACCTCTACAGTAGAGGGAACTAAAAGTGGAATTGATGATCGTGAGGGAAGTAGTTCCTATCTTGGTGGCTTAAATGTTTGAGTACCTTTCATTTTTTTTTTTCTAGACATAGTTTGGTAAGAAGCATCAGATTCTAAGAAAATGCCACGACATAACTTCTTTTTGGAGATGAAACATGCAAAGATTGTTGCTGTCAAACAAATTTTGGTTTTTTTGCAAACAATCCACCACTTTGTTTTGTGAGAATGAGGGACTAATGCAATATGGCCTCTTGTTCTTCAGCCGGGTGAACTGTGCAAGTGTCTATGCTGGCACTGCTGCAACTCAAAACCGTGATGAGTGCTTATAACTTGGATATTTGTGTTGTGCGAGGAAAAAAGCGAAAGAAGAGCTCGGTCTTATTCGTTCTCGCCTTATCTTTCCTTGTTAACTTCAAAAAATTGCTTTAAGATTGTCATCTGATGTAAACTTTAACTAAATTAACTCCCATCAAACAGATTGTCACTGAACACTGATCGGTTGTCGAGGGGGTCCTCAACACCAATTGCACTTGAGGAAGCGTAACCAACCTCAGGGCCTTGTCTAGGTGCCTCTTGCCTTGGTGCCTCTTATCGTTTGTTTATAAGGTTTCGATGGGCCTTATATATATGTAGCCTCCTTCCACTTCATAACTTAATCTTTTGGGTTCTAACATTGTTTCACATCCATACCTTAATTTCTTTCCGTTTGTGGCTCCCTTTTCATCAATTCTGTGTGCTGTTCTCAGTTCAGTTTGCATGTAATTGGAGGTGTTAAAGTATTCCCTATGTGTTTTCAACGTGCCTTATATACATTTTTGTCTTCCTCCATCTAATGATTTGAAATTTTTGGGTTGGATTTTCCTCTCCCAGGATGATAGGAAGCTTTACATTTTCCTTGAGTACATGAACAAAGGTTCACTTGTAACCATGTATCACAAATACAACTTGAGAGATTCCCAAGTCTCTGCATACACTAGGCAAATTGTAAATGGTTTGAAGTATCTTCATGAACGGAATGTGCTCCACAGGTATTATAAGAGAGATGCTTGACTTTGCATGTAGCAAACTTTTCTTTCTAATGGATGATTGATTTTAATAAGGAGAGAGATTCTAACCAAACAAAGAACACAGAAACTTATATATTTTGTTTCATGGTGCACACCCTTGGCGCCTTCTGATAATACTTCTTTTTACTTATCCAAATACTTTCCTGGATTTAAGGGAGTAATCAAATCTTTGAACCAAAATGTGGTGTTATGAGAAGGAGATTTGTTGTGATAATCAGCAAACAACAAGGTGACACTATGACCTTGTCCAGCATTATCTAGCATAGACAATATTATTTTACAATATTGTTAACTGTGAGGATGAATATGAAAATTTTTATCTTCTATTAGTCCTACGCACAGCCATGCTGGTTTCTCATGCTTCCAGTTCCTTCATTCTGTAGGGATATCAAATGTGCTAACATACTGGTTAATTCGTTTGGAAATGTGAAACTTGCAGACTTCGGATTGGCAAAGGTATGTCTCGTCAGTGAAACTGAACTCTCACTCTCTGTGTCTCGCGCATGTGCTAGCAACAAAGGCACATGCTCATATACATACGCATGCACAGTGCGCGAGCAACAAAGATGCGTTTACGGATACATACATGTGCACACCTGACAAACATACGTATAGAAATGCACAGAGTGACACGTATTGTCCTTTACTTTTCTGAAAATGACGTATCGACTTACCGTGTATATTCATATAGGTCACCAAAATGAATGATGCTAAATCCTTGAAAGGATCTGCTTTTTGGATGGCACCTGAGGTTTGCACCCTACGCTGCGATTATTTTAACACACTATCATCAGCTGCATTAGGCGCATATCTTTTCCATTTTCTTCATCCTTGTTGATCGTAACTTGCAGGTCGTCAATCTAAAGAACGGAAGCTATGGGTTGGCAGCTGATATTTGGAGCCTAGGGTGCACTATTTTAGAGATGTTAACCTGCCGGCCTCCATATTCTGACTTAGAAGGAGTATGTTACTAAGTAACCTTTTTCTTATGTTTTATATCCTCGAGATCCATGCTTTGCCAGTATAACTTACTATTTGCAACTTTTTTGTCATTGCTACTTTTTGTGTGAGCTAACTTATTTGAGCAAATGTTATGACGAGTCCATTGGCCGTCATTTTAAGAAAATAAAATGAGTAAGAGCATTACTTAGAAAAGAGAGGACAGAGAATTCAATGATATTTATCAAGAGTAGTCGTGTCAGAGGATATGCATAGTTTTTAAGGCCAATAGTTGTTTGGGGTTCTGGAGCAAATGTTTATCTAACATGGTATGAAAACTCGGTCGAACATTTGAATCTTGACTTTCTCTTTTAAGTAATTTGACATTGTTGTCTATAATTTTAATTACTAGTATAAGTTTACGGTGTGCGGTAGCATACGTTTAGATAATCGCATATTGTATATATGTAAATAGTGTCCCATCAAATGATGTGGGGAACACATATGACTTTGTCATCCAGTCTCAACAATCTCTCCATCTTCTCTTTCACTGTCACATGGTACTTGAAGAGTTTGCTCCAGTCCTGAGAGCAGATATCGATTGCTTCATGTTCCCTGCAGTGTCCTTTTATTGAGTTGTTCTCTGATTTCTCACTCGCCTTCATCAACCCTGGTGTTTCCTTCATTGCCTTCAAGTGTTGATCCTTCCCTGCTCTTCTTTGAATCAATCAATGACCTAAGTGGTTGTCTTCTCTACTAGGATTAGTAACTTTCGATATGGAAGTTGGTAACTTTTCAATTTGGTCGGTGACTGTCGAACACTATGATAACTTCCGTGTCTTACATTGAGTTGGCAACTTCTCTGTACACGTTGTAAGTTTTCCATAAGGAATGGTAATTACTGGCTCTAGCCAGTAAGAGTGCGTTTGGTAACGTTTCTGTTTAAAAATTGTTCCAGGAAACAGAAATTGAAAAAAGTGTTTATGTTCCAGGGAACAATTTTTGAACAAAAAAACGCGTTTGGTAAACTTATTCCGGGAATAAAAAATGAACAGACTCATGTTTGGTAAATTTATATAATTTTTTATTTCTTTTAATTTTTTAATATTTTTATTTTATTTTTTCTATTTTCTTATTTATTTTTCCTTTTTTTCTTTTTTCTTTATTCTTTTTTTCTTTTTCCTTTTTCTTTTTTTCTTTTTTCTTCTTTTGGCCAGTCGCCGGCCTCGACCATGGCCGGCGACCGGCCGACGAGGGCCGACGGCCTCGCCCCTCCGGCGAGGCCGAAGCCCGGCGGTGAGGCTTCGGCGTGGGCCACCGGGCTCCAAGCCCGAGCCGAGGTTCGCCCTCACGGTCACACCTCTCCTCACCAAAACCGAAGGGAGAGGCTTCGGCGTCGCCCTGATGGCCCGACGACGCCGAGCCTCGCCAGCCGCTGGGCAAGCTCAGCCTCGCCGGGGGCCGGCGACGCTTTGGCGAGGTCGCCGGCCCTCGACGGCCAAAGAAAAAAGAAGAAGTGTTTCTAAATTTTGTTCCAGAAACAAGAAACAAAAAAAAAAATTGTTTCTTGTTTCTGTTCCAGATGTGTTTCTAGGAACAAAAGAATAATTGTTCCCAGGAACAAAAAAACAAAAAAGTTGTTTAAAAACAGAAAAAAAGAAATGAAAACAAACGCAGCCTAAATCACCTCATGATGTTATCCCTTTTTAGGCACGACAGCTTAGAGACCCCCCTTCTTTTGGTAGAATGGCTGCTTCTGAAGTTTGAAGTGCTCTCTGTCTTCTGAGCAACTTTGAAGGTTAGACTGCTTTTGTTATAGAGGAAAAAGTAATAACGTTCCTATCAAAGCCATCATCAAACATAAAACCAATGCCCCCTTTATGTTTACATTTTTGTTTAGATTAGGACTCTAAAAAATTTGGGCAAAAAGGAATAGATACTTATGTTTAATTAGGAGTAGTTGGAAAACATTTATGTTGTTGGTCCCTGTGAACTGTTAACATGGTAGATGATTGCCCGAAGCATGACGTGCTCAGAATTGCCTACAGATCTTATTGATTTATTAAGCTGTCGTTTCTTAGTTCCCCCTGGATTTATGAATAACACAAGCCTCTACTACGTTCTTTCTTATTGTGGCAGATGCAAGCATTGTTCAGAATTGGCAGGGGCGAACCTCCTCCAATTCCTGATTCTTTATCAAAAGAAGCTCGAGACTTTATTCTTAACTGCTTACAAGTAAACCCAAATGATCGGCCTACTGCAGCGCAGTTGCTAGACCATCCCTTCGTGAAGAAGCCACCTATAAGTTTTTGCTAGGCCATCCCTTTTTGGTTAATTGCTGTGAAGGTAATTTTACTTTTTATGTTTGTATTTTTGTTGTTAGATGGCTAGTTGGAGTATTCTTCTTTTGGGCTAATGACAAGATACCTTCATCAACTTACCACATTTCTACTGTTTACTCCGAACCTACCTATTCAACTTTTAACAGTCTACACTAAACTTTTAAATTTGGAGCAAATAATCCACGAAATTATAGGGTCCATGCTTAGTTTCCCAATTCCCTTGCACCCTTTTCACGTTTCTACTGTCTGCTCTAATGTTTCCACCAAATCATCCTGAAACTTTCAATTGAGTGAGTTGCCCTTAGTGGTTAATTGGTATGCTATAGGTTAATTTGTCTTTTGCTAGGGTAGAGGTTTGAGGAATTGATTGTTATGCCATGAAAACAACCATAGTTGTAGTTTCCCTCAGCGTATATTAGAACGTGGAAATATCTACATGAAAGTTTCGGTAGCGTGACAGTAAAAATGACCCTATATGAAACGAAAGTGCATAGGCTTTGTACTTCCTGCAGTTGTCAAACTTTCTGGTTGTTAGTACTAGAATTAGCACCTAGAGGGGGGTGAATAGGTGTTTAAAGCAATTTTAACAAATTAATCCGAATGAGAGGTTAATAAATTAAAATCAACAATTGCAGCAAATGAAAGTAGTTAAAGATAAAAGGATTAGGGATAGAGAATCAAGACTCCAGATTTATAGTGGTTCGGCTTAGACCAAGCCTACGTCCACTCTCCCGCACGGACAGCCCTTCTGGCTGGATTTCACTAAGAATCAATAAGAATGATTACAGTCTCACGCTCTTGAGTCCACGGTGTAGAAAACTCTACTACACTTCCTCAAGGTCTCACTACAATATGATCTCTCTTTTGATTACATATAATGCTCGAAGAATGATATCGCAAATTAGAAAAGGAGATTCAGATTTTGGAATTCTTCTATCCGCACCCTTCAACAACTAGAGCATCTCTCTTATATACTTCTTCATGCCTTCCATACCGTTGGCACCTTCCAAAGAAGTTCTTCCAATCAACCCGTTGGATAGAATCAATTAGAGAGATCTCGAGCTCTTTAAGGTAAGTGTTGATAGCCCATCAATCCCGCTCGCCCATACAATCAGGATCTTGGTTTTCATAAGTAGATCCTTCCAAATATAAGTCGCGAAATCTTTAGAGAATCTATACATATTCGAATACGAAAGTTAGATCTTCTACTGCTGAATCCAGTAGAAAGATATTCTCTAGCCGTTAGAATAAAAATCATATAAGATCAGAATAAACGTCGGTCTGGAAACTGTCCATGAGAGTAGACTTTGAAACATGACTCTTGAGTCTTGCTAGCTTCAGACTTTGATCTTCAGACTTTGTCAATAGAGTCTATAAGTCTTCAGACTAGACTGATGAAAATGTTTTGTCAACTTCAAAATACTTTAAGAGAATTTATCCAACACTAGTAAAGTTGCCTCATGTGGTAAAGAGTTTTTATTGGACACTGGACGTGACACGCCCCAATTCCTAGATAGGGGTAATAACACCGCCGTCCTTTCATTGGACAAACGCAACTTCAAACCACCCTTTCATTGGACAAACGCAACTTCAAACCACTAATGACAGATTCATTTCCAAATTGAGTGCAGGAAGACAGAGAAAGACTAGAAGACACGCCGCTTCTTTCAAGTACAAAATGGTACGTGCATAAATGGAGGGAATCGTATCCCCCAAATCACAGAGAGACCAGTCCATGTGAGAATCAAGCAGCAAGACGGCCAGAAGCTTGAGCAGAAAACACATAAAGGCCGAGGAAGCGAGGATTTACGATGTTATTGCCCAACTTCTTGTTTTCGACGATTTGCATGCTTCGGATTGATCATCTCCAAGAGACTTGATACGGTAATCCGAAGGTGGAGATGGCGGTGGATCCGGCAAAATTGATGGTGAAGGAGATGAATCGGAGGAGGAGCTAAAGGAGCAAGTTTAAGACGAAATCCAAAGTTGTGAAATCTGAATATGACGGAAAATTTTGCTGCGGACAAATGAGATTTTTTAAAGATTTTCAAGAATTTTTAATTTTAAGATTTCTAATTCGACTTTTTATGTCCCATCCCAATCTATGTAATCTTATATCGTATTCCAATTAAAATACAGGCGACCAAATGCAATCTCCTCTGTATTTCAATGCCGCGTCAACCGACAAAAAGAAAAGGCAAGCTTCGAGATTTTCTTATTCTGGCTTTCTTTTAATGGCTTCCCTGTTGTTTTTTTTTTTTTTTCAAGGTGCTTGCTAAAGAACCCCAGGTTGGGAAAAACCCATCACGCCAGCATGAAGCTATACATGCTCGCTTTGCAAGAAGGATAAATCTTCTACCCAAAAGAGAAGATGAATCGATCACGTTTTAAAAGGAGGAGGGATCACGACTTGATGGATGGCCACCCGACTCGAATTCTGTTTATATTTGTTGGGATAAGTGTTCCAGAAGTCCTAAAACTTGTAGCGAAAATGCATTTTAGTCCTAAAACTTGCAAAAAGTGCATTTAAGTCCTATAACTTGTCAAATTGTTTCAAACGAGTCCTAAAATCAACGCCGTTAGCCTTTTCCGTTAAAAATGCTGACGTGGCATTTTAAATAATTTTTTATTTTCCACGTGGATTTTTTTAATTATTTTTTTAAAAAAAATATTTAAAAACTAAACAAATTAAATTTATTCATTTTATCTTATTTTCACAAAAAATTTTAAAAAGTCAAATATTTATTTTTTAAAAAAAATGTCTCCTCTCCCTCGTTGCCGCGCCATCGCCGGCGATTAAATCGTATCGCTGTGGCGGCGGTAGCCCCTGCGGCGAGCCTGCGTCGACCCCGCTTCGAGGCCTTCAGGAAGGCGGCGGAGCGACCTCCGTGAGACGGCGACTCCCGGGGGCGCCACGTGCCCCGCGAGGGCCAACAAGCCCTCACGGCGCGGCGCCTGCCGACCCCTGCGAGCGTGGCTCGCTGGCTCGTCTCTTCGAGGCGTCGAGGCTTCTCGCCAGGGCCGATGAGCCTTGCCTAGGGCAGGCCAAGCTCGCCGGCCCTCGCCTGGGGCCGGTGAGGCCCGGCCACCCTTGCCTAGGGCCGGCGACCGTCGCTCGGCCCCTCCGGCGACCGTCGCTTGGCCCCTCCGGCGATGGGCGGCGGCGGCGGGAGAGAGGAGCTCTGCTGGTTTTTTTTTTTAACAATTTTTAAATATGATTTTTTTAACTTTTCTTTTTAGTTTTTTTTTGAAAATAATATAAGAATAAATTTAGTTTTTAAATCTAATTTTTTTTAAAAAAATGAATAAAAAATAATTTAAAAAATACACCTGGAAAATAAAATATTATTTAAAATGCCACATCAGCATTTTTAACGGAAAAGGCTAACGGCGTCGATTTTAGGACTCATTTGAAACAATTTGACAAGTTTTAGGACTTAAATGCACTTTTTGCAAGTTTTAGGACTAAAATGCATTTTCGCTACAAGTTTTAGGACTTCTGGAACACTTATCCCATATTTGTTTATACTGTTTTGTATAAACAAGAATTCTGTAATTCGATGATCACAAACCATAAAAATACATCATCCCTGTCTTGGGCTCGATAGGCTCCTCGCGCTCCCCGGTTAATTAGAGTTCATCTCCCTTCGCGAGTAGAGACGGAGAGAAAGAGGAAAAACATACAATTCGATGCCTGCAAAAGACCAGAATATTCTCCTTCGAGGATTCCAAAGCCTTTACTCGTTCCCCTTTTTCCCACTCTCTTTCACCCTTGTTCGACGGCGGAAGCGCACGGCAGCGACCGCGCAAAATGGGGGTGAAGAGCATCGAGGTGGTGGCCGCTGACGATGGGAAGACTGATGATTACGACTTCTTCTCGTCACTGGCTGTAGCAGAGGGAGGTCCTCCCCAGGTTCTGCATCTCGATCATAGTTATGGGAATTTTAAGCTGATCTACGATTCAATAAAAGCGCGAGAGCTCTATTTTTCTAGCAATGGGTGTTTCAAACTAAAGGGCACCTGATGGAAAAAGCTCAAGTACTTGGAAGTGGAGCATTTGGAATTTGTCTATTTATGATGTCAATTCACAGCAGATTACCCTGGTCAAACAACAAGCCAATGAAGAAAAGACAATTGTTGGGCATCTGTTCCCCAAAATTATTCTATCAAAGTAGCTCAGCAAATTCACATCATAAATAGACAGGGATGCCATGTCAGCGTTTGTTAGGTACAATACGTATAAGAGAGTTTAGGAAATCTGAAGTTCAATACCATTTTCTTATCAAAAGCAAACTTCAATTGGTAAAATACATCCCTTCAAGAGTTCAATAAAATGCTGTTTCAGCTGGCATTTTTGGAATATCGGGGGTCAAGATTACATATACGGTGCCATACGACCATAACACGTGGACAGTCTAGGGCCAAGAAAAGAATCGGATTTCTAGATGGACAAGGTGAGAAGAAATGGAAGATAGAACATAACCTGAACAATCAATGGAAAAACCTCATCTCTGATATTCTTCTTCAAAACTTCTGGTTCATCTTTTTACATCACTTTCAACTATCATCGAATACAGAAGTAGAAGAGAGAAATCTCAAGATGAATCGAGAAAATCAGAAGTAGAAAACAATGAACTAACTTGACTCTTCTCTCCTTCGCTTATCCTTTTATACTCAACACTTGTTTAACAATTTTCCGTTATAGAACTGTTACAACAGAATAGCTAATATGAGAAACACGTGCATTTCCTCTGGTTGTGCAGCTCCTTCAGTTAGCTTGATCAGCTTCTGTGTTCCAGGTTTTGATGTCATGGATCGCCAGCTCATTAGTTTAGCTCAAGATTGCCAGCTCATCTTCTTTTCTACTTTGAGCTTCGTTTAGAAGTTTGCGACCTCCTCTGCTTCAGCTTCCTCTACCTCATTAACTTCCTCAGGTTCAGCTTTTCTACTATCACCAGCTTCTTCATTCATCTGTACTTTTAACGTCTGTTTTATTTCTTTAACATCCCCCCTCAAATTGGGAATAGATAGAGCACAGATTCCCAATTTGATTCGCATAAAAGAATGTGCTCTCCTTGATAGTGGTTTTAAGATATCAGCTAATTGGCAAGAGCTGGGAATGTATCTGACATGTAATGATCTGGAGGATACCTTTTCTCGAACGAAGTGGAAGTCCACTTCAATATGTTTGGTTCGAGCGTGTAAGACAGGATTCGGAATAAGAGATATTGCTGATTTATTGTCACAGTACAGATGAATAGGAGGAGTAAGGGAACAACCTATATCACGTAATACAAAACTGATCCAAGTGAGATCAGCAATGGTTGAGGCAAGAGCACAGTATTCAGCTTCAGTGGAGGATCTGCTCACTGTGGGTTGTTTCTTTGCTGCCCATGATATAAGATTGGATCCAAGATATGTGCAGAAACCAGTTGTTGATCTTCTGGTTTCTGCACACCCTACCCAGTCTGCATCTGAGTAACCATAGAGATGCATGGTTTGAGAATGAATGAATAAGCCAAGCTTTATAGTACCTTTTATATATCGCAAGACCCTTTTTAACCTGTTGAAGTCTGCAATTGTGGGTTGCTGCATTTTCTGGCATAGTATATTTGTGGCATAAGCAATGTCTGGTCTAGTTAATGTGAGGTATTGCAGACCTCCAACTGGGCTTATGTACTCAGTAGGATTGTTCAAAGGTATAGAATCATTAATCAGAATAGGTGGTTTTAATGAAAGAGGAGTTGAAATTGGTTTGGATTCTAGCATATGAGCTCGGGTGAGGAGGTCTAAGGCATATTTAGTTTGGCAAAGAAATAGAGAATCAGAGGTTTGTTTAGCTTCAATGCCAAGGAAATAGTGTAAGAAGCCTAGATCCTTCATATGAAAATGAGTACTCAGAGAAGTAATGAGACTAGAAAGCATTTGAGAGGAGCTTCCAGTTAGAATAATATCATCGACATACAGTAATAAGAGAATAGTTTCTGTTTCAGTATGTAGGATGAATAGGGAAGGATCAGTGGAGCTGCAGAAGAATCCATATTCTAGCAGAAAGCTGCTAAACCTATCAAACCAGGCTTGAGGAGCTTGTCGAAGTCCATAAAGAGACTTTCGAAGAAGACAAATATGGTGAGGCTTTTGTGATTCTTTAAACCCTGGAGGCTGCTCCATATACACTGTTTCACTTAAAGTTCCATGTAAGAAGGCATTTTTGACATCTAATTGATGAATTTTCCATTATTTCATCATAGCTACTGATAGGATTATTCGAATTGTTGCATGCTTCACTACAAGGCTGAAGGTTTCTGTGAAATCAAGACCTTCTTCTTGATGGAAGCCTTTAGCTACAAGTCTAGCTTTGAGTCTATCTAAGCTCCCATCAGGTGCAAGTTTTGTCTTAAAGACCCATTTGCAACCAATTACATTCATG
The DNA here is from genome assembly GCA_007663325.1 of Eucalyptus pauciflora. NCBI lineage: Eukaryota > Viridiplantae > Streptophyta > Magnoliopsida > Myrtales > Myrtaceae > Eucalyptus > Eucalyptus pauciflora. Next base: position 495,723 of record VMYD01000385.1, read on the forward strand.
TGATCATTTCTAGGAACCAATTCCCAGGTTTTGTTTTGATATAAGGCATCCATTTCTTCTATCATTGCTTGGTGCCATCCTTTGTCTGCTAATGCAGACTTTACTGATTTTGGTTCAACAGGAATCTGATACTCAACTAGACAAGCATATTAAAGATTTGCTTTAACAATTCCAGACCGAAGTCTAGTCTGCATAGGATGAGTTGGAAAAGTACCTTGTATATTTCCTATTTCAAAACTGATTTGCATTTGTCCTGCATTAGCATTTGATGTTGAAACAGGCTCTTGATTTGTAGGCATTTGTTCCTCAATGCTTGGAGATCTCTTATGAGATTCAATATCATTGGGAGCATTATTAACATCAATCTGCATCTCAGCATCAGGTACTATATGCATTTGTGATATATCTGTAGGATTAACTGTACTGATCTCATTGTCCTGTATTTCTGGAGTTATTGGAGTTAATCTGGTATGCTACAAATATTCCCTTGATATATTGTCTTGTGACTGAGCCTGCTTAGTAGAGTTAGAGTTGGAACTAGAAGATAGTACTCCTCTTATCCAATATTTGTATAGTTCAGATCCCTGTTGATACTCAGTATTTACTATATGAGCAAAAGGGAAGACTTTCTCATCAAATATTACATGTCGACTGATGTAGACTCTCCCATTAGTAGGCAAGAGACACATGTATCCTTTATGTTTCTCACTATATCCAAGAAAGATACATGTAAGAGATCTTGGATCAAATTTATGCTGTGTGTAGTGCCTGAGACATGGATAACAAGCTGATCCAAAAACTCGAAGATGAGAATAATCTGGTGTCTTATTGTAGAGCTTATAATAGGGTGAATGCATATGCAGTTTTGTTATAGGAAGGAGATTGATAACATAAACTGCTGTTTTGAAGGCATCTACCCAGTATCTCAGTGGTACTTTAGCATGATACATCATTGCTAGTCCCAATTCAATCACATGTCGATGTTCCCTCTCAGAGACACCATTTTGCTCTGGTGTATGAGGACAAGAGATATTATGCTTAATTCCACACTTTTGTAGATGGTTCTGAAATTTATTACTAGTGAACTCCCCTCCTCCATCACTCTGGAAGACTTTGATCTTGTGATCAAGCTGATTTTCTATAAATCTTTGAAACATAATGAACACATCATAAACTTCTGACTTTTGTCTCATTGGATATATCCAACTAAATCGAGAAAAATCATCCACAAAAATGACATATTAGGAGAATTTCTGAACAAACTGAATTGGTGATGGTCCCCATACATCGCAATGTATTCTTTCTAATGGAACATTAGAAATATGGTCTGAGAAAGGAAAAACTAGAGCTGAGCTCTTAACAATTTGACAACTGCTACATATATTCTGAACTTTAGAACTAGACTGAATGAGATGTTGTTTCTGTAAAATCTTCACTGTTTTTAGATTGGTATGAGCAAGTCTTTGATGCCAGACATCTTCTCCTACTTCCTGTTGAGTCTGGGTGAAGAAGACTTCTCCTACTTTAGGTTCCACCTGGTATAGCCCCTTGACCTTCCTTCCTAGCTTCACTGTTGTATGATTGTAATTGTCCTTCATATATACCCCATGTTTATCAAAAATAAAAGAGCAGGGATAATCATATGTTAGTTTTGATACAGATAGAAGATTCTTTTTTATTGCAGGAACTATTAATACATCATTCAGAGGTAATTTGCTATTTTCTGTATACAATATTCCATTACCAATGCATGAGATTGACAAATGAGATCCATCTCCTATCATGACAGTGTCATTACCACTATATGCATTGTAGTTTCGAATCATACCAGGTTCTGAGGTAACATGTGAAGTAGCCCCTGTGTCTGGATACCATTCTGAACCATAGGGTTCTTCAATGTGCACAGCTGCCAATGCAGTTGGTATTTCATCTGCCCGGTACGAGTTATCAAATCTATACCAACATCTGAGTGCTGTATGACCTGATTTCTTACAGATCTGGCATTGCAGAGGGCCATTACTTATAGGCTTTGTAATCTGTATTTGTCTACCACCATCTGAACTTTGTGGTGGATAAGACCTAACACTTTGATATCTCTGTGAAGGGTTTGAATATGGTCTAAATCCTTGTCCATAGTTAGACCAGTTATCCTTATTAACCTGACATTGCTGAGTTGAATTCAGGTTATTCATATTATTTTGTTAATTCCTTCTTGCTTCTGTAAAATTATTTCCATATTCCCTTCTATTGAGAGACTGACATCTGCCATAGCTAAATCCCTCCTGAATATTTTCTCTTTGATTTCTGGGATTGAATTTCTGCAGACTTGTTCCAGTTCTTTTTTGTCCATAGTTAGACCAGTTATCCTTATTAACCTGACATTGCTGAGTTGAATTTAGGTTATTCATTTTATTTTGTTGATTCCTTCCTGCTTCTGTAAAATTATTTCCATATTCCCTTCTATTGAGAGACTGACATCTGCCATAGCTAAATCCCCCCTGAATATTTTCTCTTTGATTTCTGGGATTGAATTTCTGCAGACTTGTTCCAGTTCTTTTTTGCTCATAATAGGCCAGGTTAGCATTGTACTCATTCACAGAATATGTTTGCAATCTGGTTTCAAATCTCTCAAGTTGTGAAATAACCTCATCATACTCTGGCTGGGGTTTAAGGCAATACATGGTTGTCCTGAAAGTTTCATATTCAGAACCTAACCCTTCAAGTATGCCAAACATTATGGTTATATCATCAACAGGCTTTCCAATTGCATTTAATTGATCACAGATGGTTTTGAATTCTCGAAGATATTCACTTAATGATCTGTTTCTTTTCCTGCAAGCCTGTAATTTTCCTCTTAACTCAAATTCCTTTGCAACTAACTTCTGTGTAAATCTATTTATGAGAGCCTACCATACTTCGAATGAGGTTTCTAAGCCAATTATCAAACTTAGAATATTTTCTGATATTGCACCACTTATCCAGGATGATATAAGCTGATCAGTTTTTATCCAATCCAGGTGATCAGGATTCATCACTTCTCCTGTCTCAGTCTGTATCATTTTAGTAGGAGGTAATGTTTCACCATTAATAAAACCAATCAGATCTTGGCTTTTCAGAAATATGTTAAATTGGGCTTGCCATAACAGGAAATTTTCTTCATTCAACTTGATGGTGACGAAGTTAGCTATATTCACATGGATAGGAAAAGGGTACTTCTGCACTCTAGTTGCCATTCTTATATGTTTAGAGACTTTGAAGAATCGAAGAAACAAACCAGTAAACTTTGAAAGTAAGCTAACAAGATCTTTATAATATCTTGCAGTAAGAACACAGCAGATCTATCATTCCCAGGATTTAAGCTCTGATACCATGAGAAGAAATGGAAGATAGAACATAACCTGAACAATCAATGGAAAAACCTAATCTATACACAAGAGAGTAAATAACCTTAGACCATAAATCACAAGAATTTCCCCAGAGAAGGAACAAAAAACCACCAAGTAATCGTACTGAGAAGCTTAAGTAAATGACTCCAAAACAAGAACACCAGACAGACGAAAGATTCGGAGACATGGGACATGAACACAATCTCCAGAAGCTTACCTTGTATTTTTTGAATAAAAATATTGTTGGACAGAGAGAACGCAGGAACGGCACCATGTGAGATTCTCATCCCGACTCGCTCGATTAATGGTGTTGCTGTCAGCCCTGTTCCTACTGTCCGAATAGCATTTCCTGCTGCGGTTTGAGCAGCAAATGGTGTCCCCCTTCTTGTACCATTGAATCCACATTTCCTCTAAACAAGCGCGCCCTTAAATAGTTTGTTTCACGCCCCGAACCCCAAGCGTGTACCCATCCCTCTCTGGTCGATAAAATTTTGCAACTTCCCAGGACTAGTCGCCGACCCTTTTCATTTTTGTTGCACATGCGGAAGCGAAAACAAATCCCCTGACAGTAACTATCTCGGGATAGAAAAGCAGAATAATAATTTCACAAACAAATATGCCTTTATAAACATATGCTGAGTCAAGTACAAGAGTCTATGATCAAAAGACTACAAAAGACTGTTCTCCAAAAAGAAGCGGTCTTATCCGACCTATGCTTCAAATCACCTACTCTCTGCTCTAGGTCCTCCACTCGATGACCCTGAAAGTGGTTATACAATAACAATTGAGACAATGTCTCAGCAAATCTATGCTATAAACTGCGACTAGGAGGAAAAGACGCTAAAAAGCGTCCTAAGCACGCAATCACACCATCAAGGAGACTTACCTCGTCTCAGTTCCACCCTGCAGGTCAGTATAGTTCATATCACAAACCAGAGCATCACTCAAGCTCAATTAACTGGAACACAATACTCAAATAAACATGCGTTCCTAGTTTTGATCTCGGCATATAGCACGGCCTACTCTCTGTTCGGCAGTCTTTTGGCATTGCCAGGCATCGTCTCACCCCATTGAGCACGGCACGTCACTACGTCGACGGCTTTCCCGAATGAGCATAGGGTCCAGAATCTACTGCGACCGGCTTCCCTTTAACAAGGGGTATCCCAAATAGGGATAACGTCCAGCTCAACAGCCCAGGACGATTTCTCATTGTCATCACACGATCACTCAAATATGGCCCAGGGCACCGTGCATTGCACTCAAATGCTTCAATTAAAATGGTGAACCTGGCTTTTTTCTTCGTATTATAAATACGCATGAAAATAGTCGTGTGTGGGTACACGGTCAACTCGACCCAGAAAAATTGACATTCTTTCTTTTTAAAATCCCACTATTTTATATAGTACATAAAACCATTTTCGGTGGTAAAATCCGACACTCGGGATTTTCTGAGTAAATATTGGAAATTCATAATTTTTGGTATTAAATACCAAAAATCTAATTATCACTCAATTTGCATAATTTAACACTCAATTACAGAAATTAACCACACCATTGCAATCGGCACGAAATTCCGGTCACCGGCCATCCCGGCCTAATTTCCGGAAAAATAATTAATAATTAATTAATTTCGAAAATTGATTAATTAATGCAATTTAATTTCTAAAAATACTAACCTAGGCCAAAATCATTAAATTAAATACCATTACGGACCCGGAAAATTCCCGAACCCTTCTAGACAAATAATACAATTTAATTAGGCCTTAGCTAAACCATGCTAAATTAAATAATTAAATCACTAATTTAATCTAACTAACCACCTAATTCCTAATTAAATAAATCTAAACACCCCTTAGCATCAATGCCTACTAAGAAGAGTTTAGAGAATAAACTCACCGGTGTATCGCGAAAACCGGTCTACCGCGACGACGACGCGACGGCGGCCGAAATCTTAATTTTCGGCGGTGTCGGCGAACTCTCGAGCCGAGCCTAAAACGGGCCCAACAAATCTCAGCCCAACTGAGATTTGTTTTCAACTTGGGCTGCTAGTCGCGGGCTTGGGTCTTCTTCGCGGGCCCAAAATGGGCTGAAATTCAACTGAACTTGGGCTTCAAATTTTGCTGGAGATGGGCTGAAAATCACTAGGCTAAAGATGGGCTTTAATGATCCAACAAAGCCCACTGCTGGGCTTGAAATTTTCAGACGTGAAGCTGGACCGAATTTACTGGATCTACTGGCCCAAACCATGGGCTGCTGATTGAAGACGCAGTTGCTGCTGGAGGAGGCTCGCGGACGAAGCAACGTGGAGACGCTGGTCTTGCGTTGAAGACGTTGGGCGATGGGCCGTGATGCTGAGACGAAGCTGGCGTGTAGATGAGCTTCGCTGGTGTCAACGCTTGGAAGAGAAATCTGCTGGTTGTTGACTCACGAGTTGGATTCGCGGACTGAAGACGCACGGCAGCAGCTTCGGTGGATGTGTGGGGCCTTCGTTGAGGGACGGGAGGGCAGCGAAATTAACGTCTGGAGCTTCGATTGAGAGAAGTCAGCTTCGGTTGAATGGGGCTAATTTGTTGACCAAGTGGGGTGGACGTGCAAAGGAGTTGGTGGGTGGCAGTGAGGAAAAGAGAAAAAAAAATGAAAGGATTCGGCCGTGTGGCGGTGGATGAGCGATCAAGCAGAAGGAAAAATGAAAATGACGAAGTTGTAGGGGAAGAAGACCAAAGCTTGGGACTTCGGTGAAGAAAGAAAATTGTGCGAAGAAGATGGGGAAAGAGAGACGTGCCGATGAAGCTTAGGGGAAAAGAAAAATCAAAGCAAAATATCTCCGACAATTAATGCTTGGTCCCCTTTTTGGCTTGCATAAATATCCAATGTTCCCCCTATTACTTTCTTGCTTTGAATAACCATAATTGTTCAATTTATTGCCCAAAATTCAACCCTCAAACCATAGGTCCGAATTTCACTAAGTTTAGCTTCAAAGTCTTCATGAAATTTCCCAAATAAATGTCCAATTTTGGTATATAGTAAGCCCACCTAATTCCTATAAGTCCCCTTCGCCATATAACTCGGTCTGCAAATTGAAAATCTCTTCAATTCGGCCAATCCGAACTTCTATTTATTTTCCGCGACGTCCGAATTGGATTTCCGTAAAAATCTCGGGATCTCTCAAAATTTCTCGAAGGATGAGTCGACGTCCCTAATATAGCTCGTGACACTACAGAACTTTCAATTTCTGAAATCGGGTTCAAATAAGCAGTTAATTTCAATCTGGCGCGTTTTTAGCGTAACCTAGTTTACTGGGTCACTTTTAGGAATTTTTGGTGCAATTGACCCGTGATCGATTTATCTTGAGTCACATAGTACATCTTCGACACATTGACGACTCTCGGTTGTCGTGAAAATCTCGAGGTTTCAAATACGAACACAGGGTACCCAAAACGTCAGAAAATCAATTTAGTGTCAATCGGTGAGAATTTTGAAATCAAGTGGAATCACCCACATTCTGATCACATATCTCAGCCAGATCGACCTATCTCTGATTTCTGATCGATTCTGACAGTGCCGCAATGACCCTTGTAGACCGACACGGTCGAGCAGTCGATTCCTATTCGAATTCTCAAGTCCATTGCATTTAAATTCCTTAATTGTTTTCCCCAGATAGACCAATTATCTCGTGAGTGGCCAACTCAAAGAATAACACTATAGACGCGTCGACGAAAATCCCGATTTATTTAATCGAAAACTAATTTAAAAAATTCAGGCTGTCACAGTTTGCAATGCACTTGGTAATGTTGACGCAATTCTTTGAACCACATATTGATGACTTGCAAACACTCCCAAGTCGTTGCCGAGCTTATAATGTGATAATTTTCTTGCCAAATAACATATCTTTGGCGACAATGGGCATCTATTAAATTTGAGCTTCTCAATGATCTGACGGTCCTTGCGAACGGTCTTGGGCTGCAGTTGACTTGCTGGCATCTTTTTTTTTTTTTTTGGGTCATAAAAGCATTTCATTAATTCATTCATCATTAGAAGTACTACAAGCGACACTAAGAGAAGATTCTGAACATAAAATGTCCCACAGAGTTTGGGGAGGCGAAAATTTCCACCCTAGAGGAAGAGTCTTTGTGCGGTGTGCTTTCGCAATTCACTCAACTGCTTGGTTGGACTCCCTCGGAATATGCGTAATACTCTTTAAAAGTAATTGGGTCAGTAGACGTTTGCCTTTTTCCATTATATTACACAAGGCCCATGGAATTTCTTCTTGGCCCATGAACATCTCAACGACCGAGGAACTATCACTTGTACTTGCATTCCTGATTCCCTTTTCCTTCACGTGCTGTACTTGTCGTTGGACCAGAACTCCCCGCACGAGCTAGGGTTTCAGCTTGAGTTGAGCACGCGTTGTTTTATCGGGGAATAGTAAATAGCAGGTTATATTTTATATTTTCCGATAGAAAAAAAGGAAGAAAACGAAGACGTTGACGACGACACGGGCTGTCTCCAACGACAGGCTGTCTGCTTTTTAGGACGCGTAGATTGGTGTGCGCAACTTCTACAGGATTAAGCAATCAATCAAGAATGGATCACCTCGGGATTCGCGACAAATCTTGTTCGCTTCGTTTTGGCTTGTTTGATATTAGGCATATTCGATCAATTTGAGGATTTTTACTAATGACATGTCGCTTCGAGATAAGCGTTTGAATTGCGTCGTGCAAAGTTTTGTACCGTTAACAATCAGACCCGTCGAGGCAGGAGCCAATACTGATTTTCACAATATGGTAGGGAAGGTTATTGGGAAACCAGTGGCGCTTCCCGAGTACTTCCACATACATATTGCACATTTCATTTTCGTTCATTTCGCAAACACCAAAAGAAGAAATAATTACACGTGACGAAAATTAAAAAGGCACAGCTTAATCATAACCTAATCCTTGTTTCCAGTATTTTACCATCAAATATTGCAATAAATCGACCTTGTAAAGTATGACCGGATTGACAGATCCATTTCCAAATTGATTGCAAGAAGACATAGAGAGTGGCATGACAAAATTTCTGGCTAGAAATTGATTTCTCAATTTCTATTTCAAAAATTGAGAAGTTAAAAATTTTAGTTTTTAATTTTTTCTTCAAATCTATTTCTGAAATAAAAATCTGTTCCAGAAATAGAAAAATTAAATTGTGTTATCAAATGGATTTCTGTTCCAAATCTATTTCAGGGAATAAAGAAACAGAAAAATAGATAATTAGAAATTTTATCATGCGCGCTCAGAAAGACTAGAAGACAATTCTTGATTGGGAAAGAGTTTTTTTTTTAGAAATAGTTATTTTCTATTTCTATTCCGGAGAACAATTTCTGAGTAAAAGAACCTGTTTGGTAACTACACAAAATTTCTACTATTGGAATAGAAAAAGAACAAAAATGTGTTTGGTAACGCAACGATTCTTTTTTGTATTTATTCGTTTTTTATTCTTGCTGCACGGATCGGCGGTGGCGGCGGCCGGCCGGCGACCGGCGAGCGACTGACAGTCGGTGGTGGCTCCGAGCGGTTGGAGGTGGCCGCGACAAGAGAGAAATAAAACAAAAATAAAAATGAAAAATTGCTTATTTATAGAAATAGTTCTCGGGACAAGAAGCATTTTTTTTTTGTTTCTCGTTTCTATTCCCGAGCTAACTTTTTTATTCCAGGAAATAGAAAAACAATTTGACGTTATCAAACGGGTTTTTATTCTTTTTTTGTTCCGGAGAACAAAAGAACAAAAATTCTTAGAAATAAAAATGTTCTCATGCAGCCCATAGTACAAAATGGCGTGTGCATAAATGGAGGGAATCGCATCACCCAAATCACAGAGAACAGTCTGGGTGAGAATCAAGCAGCAAGACTGGCCAGCAGCTTGAGCAGAAAACACATCAAGGCCGAGGAAGTTTGACACGGAACTAAAGTTGCGAGATCCGAATATCGCGGGAGACTTTGCGGCGGACAAATGATATTCTTTAAAGATTTTCAAAAAAAAATTAATTTTAAGATTTCTAATTCGACCTTTTTCTGTCCTTGATTTTATATCGTATTCCAATCAAAATACAGACGGAATCTCCTCTGTATTTCAACGCCGTGTCACCCGACAAAAAGAAAAAGCAAGCTTCGAGATTTTCTTATTCTGGCATTCTTTTGATGGCTTCCCTGCTGCTGCATCTTTTTTCAAGGTGCCTGCTGAAAAACCCCAGGTCTGGAAAAACACATCAAGCCGGCATGAAGCTATACACGCTCGCTCTGCGAGAACAATTAATCTTCTACCCGAAAGAGAAGATGAATCGATCACGTTCCAAGAGGAGGAGGGATCGCCGCTTGATTGGATGGCCTCCCGACTCGAATCCTGTTTATATTTGTTTAAACAGAAGATAGAATTGGTCAGCGAAGGATTAAAATACATTTTGATCTAAGCAGCAGACAGGGATGTCCTAGGGTTTCCACCAATGCCCTTACGCCCACCTTCCCCGAAGGCCCCCCCAATCTTCACCCTCTTTCGTCAGGCAGAAGCGTACGGCGGCGAGAGCGCAAAATGGGGGTGACGAGCACGGAGCCGGTGGCCTCTGACGATGCGAAGACTGATGAGTTCCACTTATACTCTTTCCTGGCTCGAAGAATGGTATTAGGTTCTGCCCAGGTCCGGTATCGCCAATCTCATTTGGGGCAAGTTGAGTTGAAGTCCGTATCAGATATACTGGAACCTGAGGATTTGCCACGCTGGGTCCAATCGGATTTGCCACGCTATTATAAGCATAAAAAAAAAGTGCGGCTGATCTACGATTCAATAGAACAGCCAGAGCGCGCTTTTCCAAGGGATGGGTGTATCAAACTAGAGGGCACCGAATGGAAAATGCATGACCGCTTGGGAAAAGGGGGATTTGGAACCGTCTATGAAGCCATCACTAAGTAAGATTCCTCTGCTTCTCTTTGATAATCATTTTGACATTCTTGGTATAATCAATTTTTTGCCAAGTAAGTAAAATCGGCGTCTTATGCATTACGATGCTTTCCGACGGTAATGGGGCTAGCATGTGATCATTTGGTTGATAGTAGAGGCTTACCCAATTGCTTAAAATGCTTGATCTTCATTTTGGGAATTGGAGATCTGGCGCAACTGGCACTTATTGAACACCATTCTTTATTACCGAACAGATTGATGAATTGAATATTTGTATTTCAAAAAAAAAATCACGTAAATTTACTTGTTCTTCATGGTTTTTCTGTAAATTTACTAGCTTGAATGGGGTGCAATTTTCTTTTTCCTTTTTTTGAAGAATGGATAGTATGCAGGAAACATGCTCTAGAAACTCTTAATTGATTGTAAATTCAAATGTTGAAAGATAGGGCTAGTGATATTAATGAGAATAACTCTTTTATCTTTTTCTTTTTTCTTTATATCATTTGGAGTGCGCCGATTATCTCAACTTTGTCCGGTCAAGGCAGCATTCACAAAAGAATTGGCATGTATATTCTCTCTCACGATTCTCTATCTCCACAGTCGTGGATCTCATTGCGCTGTAAAGGTGGTTCATTTGTCAGATCATAATGGACTGCCGCAGCTTCAGAGGGTAAATGCTCGTTTCTTCCTGATAAGACTGCCGTATATACAACCATAAATCGGATGTGTGTTCAATTGATTTTCTGTTGATTCTTTTTTTCTAGTGATAGTCTGCTTTCTTTTCAGGAAATTCAGATGTATAGTCAATATGAACATGAGAACATAGTTCGATATCTCGGCGCATACAAGGTGTGGTTCCTTCTTGTTAAGTTGCTTTCTGCAGTATCTTGCACTTTGGCATCAATTATGGTATCACACGAACTGAGCAAAATATTTAGGGGAAGATGGCTGTAATTTCCTCAGGCCTTGTCTGGGAGCCTCTTGTCTTTGTACACTCGATTGCTGTGGGAAGGGTGTTGTCTTCATTTGATGATTGGTCAGGTGTTATAAGAGGCCTAGACATGCAGCATCATTAGGATGATAAAAACGTAAATGTTACTGATATTTGTTTCATTTTATTTGTTACCTGTTATGGTTGTCTCTAATACATCTTGTTAAAATATCTTGCATAGTTTGTTTATGGGTTTTCGATGGGCCTTATATACATGTAGACCCCTTTCACCTAATAGCATAATCTGTTGGGTTCTGACATAATTTCAGAACCAGGTTCCCCCAATTTATTTTCGGAATATGACTCCCTTTTCAGCAATTCCATGTGCCGTTCTCAATCTGTTTGCCCATGAGAGGGATGTAGTTTCGATGTGCCTTATATGCTTTGTCTTATTCCACCTTATACCGTAAACTTCTGAGTTGGATGTTCTAACACATATGACTTTCACTCTCTTCCAGGATTCTGAGAATCTCTATGTATTCCTTGAGCTCATGCCCAATGGTTCACTCGAAACTATTTATAAGAAAAGGAGCTTGACGGATTTGGAAGTCTCCACAATCACTTGGCAAATTCTAAATGGTTTAAAGTTTCTTCATGACATGAATGTGATACACAGGTAGAAGAAAAATGCTTGACTTTGCATTAGTAGTTTTGACTAATTGAAATAGTGATTCACACTTCTCATTTCTGATGGAAGGTTGATTTTGTTAAGGAAAAAGATCATAACCAGACAAAGTGTACATTGAAATTTATATATTTTGTTTCCCGGCACACCCCTATGGTGCCTTTTGATGATACTCCTTTACTTGTCCAAATACTTCTTGTGGATGTAAGGGAGTTATCAAATATTAAACCAACATGTAGTGTCAAAGTAACATTACTCAAGCTTGTTTAGCAATATTTAGTGTAAACAGAAGAATTGTATTGTATTATTCAATAAAAGTCTATATATACGTTAAGTAATCGGCAACAAAATAAGCCCTAAAGATCTATTCACCCTTTTATACCTCTAACAGACCACTTTACCCTTTTATAACTCTTGACATTTAGCATAGACGGGATTATTTTATTATGCGAATGCTTGAAGGTGAAAATATAAATTTGCAATACTGTTAAAATGTTAAAATGTGAGGGATGAAAATTTTAACCTTTTATATTTCCTTCTTGCATCTGTACTGGTTTCTCATGCTTCAGTTCATTCTGTAGGGATATTAAATGTGCCAACATACTGGTTGGTGAATGTGGATCCGTGAAACTTGCAGACTTTGGATTGGCAAAGGTATGTCCCATTAGCAAAAGCAAACTCTCTCTCTCTCTCTCTGCATAAGCGCACGAGCAGCAAAGGCACATGCTCAAATACATACACATGCACAAAGTGCATGCGAGCAACAAAGATGCATGTACAAATACATACAGGTACACACTTGACAAACACGCTATGCATGTACAAATACATACAGGTACACACTTGACAAACACGCGTATAGACATGCACAAAGTGAAGCACGTGTTGTTCTTTACTTTTCCAAGATAAAAAATTTACTCTCTGTTTATCATACAGGACACCAATATGGATGCCGCTAAATCCTTCGTAGGAACTCCTTTGTATATGGCACCTGAGGTTTGCACCCTCTGTTGCCTTTTTTTTTTTAACGTACTATCATTGGCTGTAGAAGGCACATTTCTTTTCAATTTCTTTTTCATCCTCCTCGGTTGTAACTGCAGGTCGCCACGAGTAGAAACAGGGTTAGCTATGGGTCAGCAGCTGATATTTGGAGCCTTGGGTGCACTGTTTTAGAGATGTTAACACGCAAGCGTCCATATCCTTGCTCAAATCCAGTATGTAATCAAGTAACCTTCATTTTATTATATATCCTCGAGATCCATGTTAGGACAGAGTTACTAAATAATTTGAGCACACGTTATGATGAGTCAATTAGGCTATCATTCCGAGAAAACAAATTGAGTAAGCGCGCTACATAGAAAGAGAGAGAACGGATAAGTCACTGACGGTTATCTAGAGTATGGTCGTGTTAAAGGATATGCATAGTATTTATGGCTGATGGTTGGGATTCTGGAGCAAATGGTTAGCTAATATGGTGTGAAAACTCTGTTGAATATTTGAATCTTCACTTTCTCTTTTAAGTAATTTAGCCCAGTTGTCCGTTGAAAAATCCGGAGAAAATCTCGGGGTAGGAAATTATATTGTTTCAATTTATTTTATTTCCTTTTATTTCTGAATCCTTAGATTTAGGAAGTAGATCACCGGAAGTAGGGAATCTGTTCCTATTTTCTTGCTATTTTCTAGCCGTCCTAGGCCATAAATATGTTATCTTCTCTGAAAGTATGATATGCAATAATAGAAAGAATAAACCGCTTTTCTTCTTTGAAATCCGCATTTTTTTGGCAGTAATTGGTAAGCTTTCGCGCATTGCTCCCAGTGAACCGTTACATATCATCCACATCTCCCACTCCTGCAATAACCGTGATTCCAGGACTGATCATGGCAGATGATTGCCTGAAGCATGATGCGCTTAGATTAGTCTACAGATCTTATTTGATTTATCCAGCCGTCATATGTTATTTCCCCCTGTATTTATGAGTCTCTGCTAAGTTTTCTTTCTTATCGTGGCAGTGGCAAGTATTATGGAAAGTCATGACCGGTGAAGTTCCTGAAGTTCCCAACGATTTACCAAGAAAAGCTCGTGACTTCATCCTCAGATGCTTGAAAGTAAACCCCAGTGATCGGCCTACCGCAGCACAGTTGCTAGACGATCCCTTTGTGAACTAGCCACCTGCTTCTACTGGTTTTGCTTCACCTCACTTCAACGACATAGGCTCAGAAGGTTTTTACTCGGTCACCATTCCTCTCCGAAGGTCTTCTTCTTAGCACATCGGAGGAAGATATTTTCATCAACTTCACCACATTTGTACTGTATACTTCAAAGATTCGTAACATTTACAGTCTACTCTAAACTCTTAGGTGCTGTTTGGTAACGTGCCAAACAGTGTCTGATTCTGATTTTTGTTCCCAGAATCAGTTTGAGACGAGAATCGCGTTTGGTAAAATTTTTGTTCCCGAGAATAAATTTGTTCCCGGGAACAGATTGGGAAAAGAATTGAGAATAAAAAAAAATATGATTCTTCGTTCGAGAATCAAAACAGTGAAACTTTCATTATTCCCTTCCGTCATCCCACGATCGTCATCCACCACCACCCGTCGCCGCCGCCATCCGCCACCGTCCGCCACCGTCCGCCGCCGCCCGCGACCGCTGGTCGCCGGTCCGACAAAGTAAAAAAGTAAAAAAATTATTTAAAAATCAAAAGAAATTAATTTGGAACAGAATTAATTAGCACGGTATCAAACGCAATTCTATTCTAGAATCAAAAATTTTAGACAGTTACCAAACGCGTTTTTTTACTCAGAATCAATTCTCGGGAACAAAATAAAAAATAATCATTTCTAGTCAAAATCGTTACCAAACGTGCCCTTAAATTGGAGCGAACATGGAGAAAAAAGTTGAAACATTCTACGGTTTCCTCCGTAAGTTTTAATTATTCCACCATATCTCCATGAGACTTTCCGCGATGCTTAATTGGTACGCAGTAGGTTGATTGGCATTTTCATAGGGAAGGGGTGTGTGCAATTGATTGTCACGCCATAAAAACAACCAGAGTTGTAGTTTCCTTAGCATATATAAGAACTTAGGAGTATCCACGTGAAAGTTTCAGTAGCGTGACAGCGACAGCGACGCTTTGAGAAACGAAAGTGGATAAACAGGCTTTGTTCTTCCTGCAATTGTCGAGCTTCCTCACAAAGCTGCCTCATGTGCTAAGAGCTTTTATTGGACACCAGATGGTAGTTCTGGACTGCTTCAGCGACCAACTTTGGAAGAGTGTTATTCTCCCAAAACACAAATGGTCGCGTGTTTGAAAGCATCGGGGAAGACACGATGGTTATTAGATATTTTTCATGTTGCCCGTTGACTTTTCTTAGCGGCATCGATAGTGTCAAAATTCTTGGTTTTTAGATTCGTCCTTTTGTTGTTTTGATTGCAAAGCAAGTCTGTCCAGCTGAGGAGTTTTAACTCATCACGATAGGCGTTCGGACAGGAAAAACAGAATGGATCGACAATCAGCTTTCTTTGGTGTTTGTGTAAATCTTGCAAGCCGGTGTCATAAAAGCTTTTCCTAATTAAATTGTTGGTAGTGCGAACGAAATGCCGCTGCAATTCTCTGAATAGCCACTCAATGGTCAGCGGCATATCGATGACTTGCAAACACGCCCGAGGCGTATCGATGACTTGCAAACACGTCGGCCTCTATGAAGCGTAGATAGGTGCACACGACTTCTCCAGGATAAGTAAATTGATCAAGGTTGGACACACTTAATATCTGCGATGGAACGTGCATTAGCTTCCTTTCTGCTTGTTTTTATTAGCGACATGTCGCTTCAAGATGAGCGCTTGTATCGTGTGATGAAAATTTTGTACCGACAACAATAGGGTCCGTCAACACGAGGAGCAAAAACTGATTTTACATTGTGGTATACGCTCACGCTCAACATCTAAGAGGCAGGGTTCTTGGAAACATAGCGTGCATCCCGAGAGTCCTTCCTAACCTTTTCTTCATTTTCCTTTATCCTTTTTCTCTCTTGTCAATTTTAGATCCTCCTCTTGTGTAAATGTCTTGATGGGGAGTGTGTAGCATTTGGCTAAATGTGTAAATGGGTTACGAGAGGGCACAATGGGCAAGCATTTCCTTTCCTTTCTCAATTTTTTATTTCAATGGCCAAATTTTGTACGGCATAAAAATCAAATATACATGTTGACATCACAAAATTTATACTTAAAGTTGGCAATCAGGTTTCTGATTTTTGAGGCTTCCATTGCTCTTGGCATTTGAGATCAGCTTTTCATTTTCTTCGACTTGCTGGGAGTTCCCCACCGCAATGTAATCAAACGTGAACCCTTCTCAATTCACGTCTAAAAGTAGTTGTCAAGAGTACAGAATATGCTACTGGAGCTTCTATTGTACATAAAAGGTGTGTCCACCGAATGGGTTGAGAACATATTGATTTGAAGAAACATACTTTCGTTATTACACCCGACTCACCTGAACCTTAGGGAATCATTCGCTCAAGTATTTCAATGTAATACCTAAAATATTGCAATAAAAACAACCCTCCAAAGTTCGACTGGATTGACAAATTCATTTTCAAGCCAGTACAACACTGGCGGGTTAATTCCAAAAAAAAAACCAACTTTAGGTCGAGTGACAAATCTGGCCCAAATTTTTTTTTGTCTCGTAAAAAAGCACCAACTTTAAGTCGAGTGACAATTCTGGCCAAAACTTTTTTTTGTCACTTAAAAAAGCACCAACTTTAGGTCGAGTGACAAATCTGGCCAAAACTTTTTTTTGTCACTTAAAAAAGCACCAACTTTAGGTCGAGTGACAAATCTGGCCAAAACTTTTTTTGTCACGTAAAAAAGCACCAACTTTAGGTCAAGTGACAATTCTGGCCCAATTTTATTTTATTTTCATTTTGAAAGAAATCACCAACTTTCACTTAAATTTTAAATCTAACCCCCCTTAACTTAGATTCATTGATTGTCCTGCACTTGCTGGCTAACACCATCCATTGTCTTATTGTTTGAGCTACAGCTCGAAGAATAACGGTGAAACTGTGTCATCTCCTATACTTCACTAACAAGTAAAAAAATCTCAAAATTGAATTTCTCTAGCTATATTTTATCTTTTTGTCGTAATATGTCGTCCATCAAGAGAAACCATGAATGAGATCCACTAACCTCACGGCTAGATCCTTTTCTCCTAAAATAAGTTTAACTTCAAATAGAAAGTTAATGGTAGGGGTTAGATTTTGGATAAGAGTGAAAGTTTGTAATTTTTTATAAGACAAAAAAAAAATTGGGGCCAGAATTGTCACTTAACCTAAAGTTTGTGCTTTTTTACGAGACAAAAAAAAGTTTGGGCCAGATTTGTCTCTCGACCTAAAGTTTGTGCTTTTTCATGAGACAAAAAAAAGTTTTGGCAAGATTTATCCAACCACCTAAAGTTAATGTTTTTTTTATGGAATTAGCCCCAACACTGGCCAACGAACAAGAGAAGAAGACACTTCTGCTTGTTCAAGAACACTATGGCATGTACATAATGACGCAGTTGTGTACCAGATCACAGAGAGACCAGTGAGGAGAGAAGCAAGCAATAGAACGCAGTTTTCTTGATCAAACAAAAAAGAATGAGAAATTGAGGATTTACAATGCTATTAAATGGCTCTGTTTTTGACAATACACATGCTTCAAATCATCGAGCCCATTTGTCCAGGCAAGGAGGCTCTGTACTCTGCTGAGATGGCATTAACAGTCTCTGAGAGACTGGTCTTCATCTCGGAGATTTTGCTTTCCATGTACTCTTTGTGCTTTGAGACCATATCAACCAGTGAAAAGAGCTCAAAAGCGCACTTCTGGATTTCTTCTTCGCTTTCCTTAATGGCTTCCTGCTGCTTTATTTTAGATGTCTGCAAAAACGAGTTATATAAACATGCCACGTGAAACTATACATGCTTACTCTGCAAGAATAATCTTCTACGTTCCGAAAGGAGGAAACCTACTGATTGCATGGCATGACTTAAATTCTGTTTATTTACAGCGCCAAAGATTTCTAGCCATATATTTCAGTGCCAGAATTCAAATGATTGGACCATAACATACCTTCAGGACCTCTGCAGCTTCTCTTTCCACAATGTTCAAGTTATGAGTTTCTACTTCAACATCCTCCACCATCCTCTGCACCTCCAGTGCACATCTATGAATATAGTCTTGCATTTCTTGCTTCAGTAGATTGATTTGACCTTCAAGCTGAGCAAAATTCTTGCATTAGAGCTTTTGCCAATACGAGGAAATAACAGACAAGTAGACCACAAGTTCTTGTGTTATGCTAACTCTCACGATGCAATATACCACTATTGTCCTTCAGATGTTTCAGATTAAGCACTTCTACATGTACGTCTACAGAAACATAATAAAGGATGATAAGCCTATGGTATTTTTCCTGACATTAGTTAGCCAGCTTTGTTCTCAAAGGACACCCATGCCATATTCTACAGCTCCTCATATTATGTTTGGTATTGACAGAAAGAAAATTAATTGCAAATATTAACAGAATTCCTAATTTGTCTGTGATGATGAATTAAACGAACTGTTTTGTTCTAAAAGTATATCAAGCACAATATCGTAACTCTTCAATACTGAAATCATATAAATTTTTCTACTGCCGTTGACTACCCAGAGTAAGCAATTGCTATTCAATCCCCCCAGCCAAAAGCCTACATTACCAACCTCTTGCCGAGTCCGTCATTACACCCCACACCAAGTAAGCTGGATGTTATCGCCAGTTTCTCTTTCCAATTTCACCAACAAATCAGTAATTTCATTGGTATCATAAAGGCAAAAGCTTTCAGTTCTAAGAGATGAGACAGTCTGAACAAATTGTGTGTTGGTATTTAATCTAAGTACTTACATCATCAACACGGGAATGAAGTTGCACAACACGATTTCTCTTCTCCTCAATCCTAGCAGCAGTTTCTTTGGACTGCTGCTGAAGGATGATTAACTCTTCAAGTTTCTCCACCGAGCTTTTGTTTATGTCATTGGCATGCGAGTCGAGTGCCGGCTTTAGCGTCGACTTGTAGTCGATGCCCATCACCTCAGCAGGTGTAGACCCTTTTGCATTCAACACATACTGGTAATCTGAACCAAGCTTCAACCTAGAATCACAAAACCAAAAACAGTAGTTGAACGAGAAGGACTACAGAAAATCACTCGAAAAGAAAAAAATTGCTCGATGGGATGATAACATCATAATGAAAGCTGCACAACCTCTAACACGGCACTTAGATTAACTCAACACATTATTTGCGGTTATTAACCTCAGAACAACTTAGCACGGAAAGATAAAAAAGAACTACGGCATCACTTCTTGATGAGATCAGAACAATTAAACTCATCAGGGGCCGAATCAGTACAGGCACAAGAACCAGCACTGAAGAGATACAAACACACAAATTCATGGAGAATGTAAGTCTGTTGATGTTGATGTTGAAGACTTTCATGAGATATCTATCAACCAGTGTTTTGTATATAACCAAAACAGCAAACATATCCAGATTCAACCCTGTAAGTACTAGACGATTTCCAAGATGGCATCCAAACACCAAAGGCACATCACATAGAAAACAGTAAAACCAATGAAGAAGAACAATTAACAAAATTTGCAGCAACTGCGAGAATTAGGAACTTACTTCCGGACAGCCTTGTTGCATTCCTTGGCGAGTTCCTCCAGCTCCTTGAATTTGAGTGCGAGGGCCCTGTCGAGATCCCAGCACTTCTCCTCGTACTTGTTCCTCTCGATCTCAGCATCAGCGATCTCCCCCTCCACTGCCTGTAACTCCTTCTTCATCCTCTCCGCATCCCTCGAGTTAAACGTCTGCAGTTGGACCGTCTTCTTCAATTCCTCGTTCTCCTCACGAATCCTCCCCTCCTCCTCCTCCTTGGCCCTCAACTCCTCCTTCTTCTTCTCGAGTTCCTTCTCCAATGCCGGGATCCTCCCCGTGATCTCCCCTATTATCGTATTGAACTTCTTCACATCCTCCTCCAGCACGCTCTTCTCCTGCTCGCGTAGCTCCCTCTCTGACGGCCCCGTCCTCAGCTTCTCCACTCTGGCCTCGACCTCTGCGGCATTCTTCTCCAAGTTCTTCACATTCTCCGCGAGATTATTCCTCTCCTGCTCCAACTTCTCCACGAACTCCCTATCCAGCGCATCGACAGCATCATCGTCTCCACCGATGAAATGCAGGTAGCTCTGGAGCGCGTACTCGTCCATCGTGTTGTTTTCCCCAAACGAGCGAGACTTGGACGCTAAGTGATCGTTGTAGGACGCGATCTGAACGAGCCAGTGCAAGACGGCGACGAAGGTCGGCCAGGCGTGGGGAGTGGCCGGCGTGCGGAGCGCCGACTTGGTGACTTTGAACGGGCAGTTGAGCGATCGGAGCAGGACGGGGAGGTCCTCCTCCATCTTAGGGTTGGGGTAGTCGAGCTGCGAGATGACGAAGTTGAAGATGGCGGTGATGTCCTTGGCGGAGGGGAGGGCGGTCTTGATGAGCACTGGGAAAGCGCGGGCGGAGAGGAAGCAGTTGACGGCGCGGACGGCGGTCTGCTGGTAGGACCGGTCGTTGAGGAGGTCCGCGGCGGCGGACGAGCGGCCGACCCCAGCAGAGGAGGGGCGGCTGCTGGCGAAGCTGGCGTCGGAGTCGCGCCCCCCGCCGCCGAACTGGCGGAGCTCCGGCGGCGGCGGAGGAGGGGCGAAGGACGGCTTCGCGCGGCCACGACCTCTGCCCTTCATCGCGTTGGGCGGTTTCCCCCGATCGAAATGGGAAAATGGGATTTTTCCTTTTGCCCATTTATATTTTTGCAGGAATATTAAATTAATTTGATTTTGAGTTCGGGGGAGATTTTCCCGCCTAAAATGCAAATGGGTATTTTTTGTTTTTTTGTTTTTTTTAATGCTTTACTAATGGTCTTTTTTTTACTTTTTTTTTACGAATTAGAATCGAGACGTGGCGCCTCGTCAAATTGACCATTTTATCCTTCGATGTGACTTCTCTAAATCTGGCGTCATGCTCAACTTCCTCAATGCGTCTCGTGCACTTAATTTTTTTACCTTATTACATTTGTTATTGGTATTTTGATTACCAATATGTTTTTATTACATTTCTCAGCACAGATAAATTGAATTAGTTCATATGCTTGAAGGTGGCTCAAGAAACACTGTCATACAAACACCAAGACAAGCTATGATGTGTCAAATTCGGCATCGCAAATCAGTCAATCACACGAGACTACCCAAAGTCAAATACTAAACAGTTGCACCTTCTCGTTTTTCCATCGTATTTAGTACCAAAAATCACAATCCGCTCGTCATATTTACAACACATACTGTCCGGAAAGATTTCTCGTCTTGCTCACTCTGCAGATCAGGAGAAAGAGAAGTCTCTGCCCTCGAAAAACTTTATGTCAAAATGACTTAAACTAGAGCCTCCGTTAGAGGCAAGGAGAGATTCGATAAGTCAATGGGAGATCGAGTATGGAAATTCCAAGTCGGACTGGAAAACTATCAAATTAACTTGATGGATTTCAGCAAATCGTAAGGGGGACTTTACCTTTATTCTTACTACATACAGAGTACATGTATGGTATAGCTGCGAAGGATCTAGGCCTAGAGTTTTCCTCAGGAAAAATGAAAACTCTAAGGACATTGTAAGAATTAACTGCAATGTTATACATCCATTTTTTTCTTTATTCCTGTGGGAACACCGTAACATACCGGCGATGCCCCGATTAAAAATGGCAGAGTGCAAGCTTCACGAGCCTGACCCATGAACGACCCAATCATCGGTTTATGGCGACAAGTATCTGAGCATTTCATAGTATTAGAAAGTTCTGGCAATTTCTTTTTGGATAGTTTCTTTCGGGGATTACCTCCATTGTTCTTTATATCAATTGCCTTGAACTCATTTTCTAAGGAATAGCACAGAGCGCATCTGGTGGAATTCGACCTTGCCTTCAACCACGCATCCAGCATGGCCTTCCCGAACCGGTCGATATCCTTATCGGTCACTTCCCATAAATTGGCGACGATGACAGGGGAACCGGCCAAGAGGTAGGACAGTGATGTACCTTCTGGAACATAAGCCCCGTTAAGAAGCAGAGAACCACTACTACATCCCATCAGAAGAGTAGCGGCACAAGTGTCCAGCTTCTGAATATCGTGACGTGGAATATATTGCGATCCTGTGTCAGAAAATCCCGATATAACATTTCAGTGTCATGTAGAATATGTAGTACCATTATATCAATTCCAGGAGTGGGTCGAATTTCAGGGTAAAATGAAGAAATTTACCACTCCCATGGCCAAAATATATAAAGAGGTCATGGCTCGTCAAGGCAAGGGCCAATTCTTTCGGCACGGGTGCAAAACCGGCATTACCCTGCATGGTAAATCACGTCAGATTACAGTTTAACATCATGACTGTCATATTCACTAGCGTCAACAGACATCAACAGACTACAAAAAGTACCTTTAGCTTTTGATCTCTAAACCAGTTCTCAAATTCAACTTGCGTGCTGCTGAGATCGCCACTGGGATTCAACAGATAATATGCATCCAATGGATCTATAAATGGAAAAGAAGCAATAGGAGGTCCCACTTGCTCCTCGCGCTGAGAGCTTCTATCCAGTGTCTGGAAAATGCTGCCTACGGAAGGCATACGATAAACCTCTTGGTTTCTTAGAGCCGGTAAGTTCTCCCACGGTAGCATCTGCAGAAAATTGTATGTGGAATCGAATGAAAATTGCTAAGCAAGACACTAAAGGAAAAACTAACGTGCCCAAAACTTGTAAAACAATCCCAATCAAGAAAATTACAACAACAAAATAAGCATTACCCCACTAGGAAGGGTTAGCTCAATGAATTCTTTCACGTCAATTCGCTCGATTTCCTGTCAAATCTTATGAAAGATCTAAATACGCCATATGACCTACGACAGAATTTCCTACCATTTTCTAGTGGAACATGACAGTGCAGATAATAGATGGTACCTTGCTGTGGTATGGCACAACTAAGTCAAACTTTCCTGGAGGAACAGGGGAAATACCAACATAAGGCCAAACCTCAATTTTATGTTGATAGCATTACGTGTGCTTATAAGGGAGAATTGAGAACCACGGGACACTAGAAACTCCTAACTTTTTGCCTTTCGATAGCATAAAAAGAAAATATAACCAAAATAAAAAATATATATATATATTTGGAGGAATATACATTTTAAATATTGCCATTAGCCCACAAACTCTGCAACCGAAGGAAATAAGTACCAAAAATCCAGCCACTGGTTTTAAAATGAGATACTGCAAAATTTCAATCATGTATGTCACCCTTTAGCCAGGAAAAGTTAGAGAATTAAATCTAATAATAGATAAAGAGTTAGGGGAGTGGCAGACAAACCTGCACCTCGCAATCCAACACTAAAATAATTGGCTCTCTATACATATGATCGTCCTCTTCAAGCTCCTTTATTGCTTCATTAATCAATTGAAAGGCCTTCTCCGACAATTCACTGGGCCCTTTACTTGATGAAATACTGTCCCTATCTTTGACAGATTGATTTATGCTGCCAACATAGCAAGTTCTGTTTGACTGTAACAGTGGTATTAAAGCTTCCCTTTTACTGCCCAATTTATGCCCTCCAATTATAACCTCAAGTAAACCTGCATCAATGTTGATTTTGCACTTATGCTTCAGGTTATCAATCAGTTTCTTTAGCACAGTCTCCATTCGTGTGCAATTCAATGATCCTCCAAGAAGCAGACATCTCCAAGGTCCAAACCATGATTCTTCTAATTTCCTAGTTTGTGATGACAAAACATAAGCGAATAGCATCAGTCTAATTTCAAGCTTATGGACAGAATGCCGCAACAGCAACACTGAAAACATAAAGAATGTAAAAAATGAGTAGTATCATCATAACTTTAATGACCATTCCTGTTTACTGTCGCAGCATGCTTGGAAGAACTCACCCCAGCAATTTACCCAGGCGGAGATCAAGATTTTTTCTCTTACTCCACCATAACAGCCTATTTTCTTTTGTATCTTCCAAAGCATGGAGAGAACATGACAAGTAATTTTCCTCCAGTATCTCCTTAAATGCAGGAACTACATTGTCAACCACACTGGAACCCCAGGGACAATGCCAATGTTTATCCAGCGACTTGTTGCCAGAAGAAGATTCATCTTCTGAGTTTGAAACTTCATCAAAATCATCTGAGAAGTTTTGAAAAGATTAAGTCAAATTAAATCCCTTGCTAGATTGCATCGTTAATACTGGAAGATTCTGACAACTAATATTTATGGAGCAAACGGGAAGTACCTTCCAATATTGGATCCAAGGGCATAAGTACAACAATAGGCTGCGAACCGTGGTTCAAGCGAGATAAAATCATCCATGCATGGATATGAGAAGGATATAGCAATAGCTCTTGCAACAACTTAGCATCAGAACCATCAACAACACTTATACAGAGCACTGTGGCACAAGGAAGACCCCCAAAGAATCTTCTAACAAGATCTTCAAGATTTTGAATAGATTCTGGAGCAAGCCTACACCAAGAAAACAAAACCATGTTCAGTGAATCTGATGCAGAACATAAGGGAGATGAAATCTAAATATTCTTATTTGGCAAAATCAATCTTCTTAATGAATTGTTCTACTATTCGTTCACATCAGTATATGTATATCAGCTAGTGACATAATTGGCTATGCTTCTTGGAAAAGAGACCTGAGATATTTGTGTAGATCTTTCTTCCCGATTTCTTCCATGATAGAAGTTGTGCCAGCAGCAATCAGTCCCTGGCCCTAGAATATGTTCATGTTAGCTATCAGATTAACCCTAGAGAAGAAATAAAGGAGAACTGTACTCCGTAACTGTCTCCTACTTTGAAATAATAAGTGAACATGGGATACCTCGGCATCCAACATGGTACGAGCTTTACACTTCTGAAATGTGTTATAGGTGAACAGGTGGTTTACATGAGCACCTAGAGAAGCTTGATGAAAAAATGAAGCCCAATGGTTTTCCGAAAGCGCATCAGAAGATGAATAAGTCTCACTTGTGGTAGCAGAGAGTATGTATGTAAGAGCAAGCAACTTAGAAACCTGTTTTCAGTTGACAAGCCAATGATCAATACAACTTAATCCTATGAAGGTCGAAATATAAAAAAACCAACAGTTAAAAAGTTGGAAGGGTCCAAATGCATGCTTATTTTAGATGAAACTAACATACATTAATACACTTTTCTCTTTTAGATAGGCAATAAAGGATTATACCAAAATGAAATTACAACTACAACTGAAATGTACAAGTAAAGAAAGAAAGAAAGAAAAGCAAAAGCAAAGGAAAACGTCAAAAGACTATTCGAAGTCAGAACAAGATGTCCAAAGCCAAATAAACAAGTACAACTAGTAAGGAACATCCTCATTTACTCCTTTTGCCTCTTCTTTAATTGCTCACCATTCTTGGCATTGGGGATGACAAGATGGCAGGGCGCCCCTGCTATTCTAACTTGGGGAATTTCTCCAGCCAATCATTCATTCCCCTCTAATGCAATCTGACTGCCCCATATACCTCACAGCATCTCTTTCTTTTGTTGGACAGTAGCTTGGAATAATATTCTCACTATTGAGAATCTCAGGAAACACAATCTCATTAACACGGATTAATGTTGCATGTGTAAGCATTCAGGGGAATCTATTGACATCTCTTTCTCCATTATGACTTCGCTCTTAAGCTTCTGATTCATATCCTAAACTCGTCTAAGGTAGCATGGGTTAAGTCAAGTCATGTTCTTGAGTATTTTGCTGTGGAGCGCTTATGGAGGAGGCTCAATTTCTAAGAAGTCTCGGAGTGCCGTACCACTTTGTTTCAAGTGATGCATTGGAAAGAACGCGACAAAAGCTTGTTTGCAGGTTCAGAACCTCTCCCATTGTTAATAGCAGTAACCCGATGAGAATGATTCGCTGAGGCACTGGGTGCAATACTAGTAGTTTCAATAAGTGAAGATAGGCACTACTTGAAAGCTAAAATAAGCAGTAGCACTTTCACACGTGGAGTCTCAACAAGTTTATGACAATTATACATTATAACACAGTAATGTTCGTTTCTGAAAAATATACATCATCAAACAAATATCTCCATTTCCAAGTAATTTTTGTAGAATTGTATATGTTTCATGGACATTTGATATGCACTACCGAAGAGCAATTCAAATATGCTTGTCTATAAAAGCGAAATTTCTCCTAAATATGCCAAAATGCATGCTACAATCCAAAATGACAAATAAATAAATAATAAGGCTCAATGAAAATGTATATCAACGTGGAAACTATCATCTAATGTCCATTCCACATAGCATGCATACATGGTGTTATCCATCCAATCAAGTTTCATCATTTTTTAATGCATGTTCGTAAACACAACAAATTGGGAATTCAATGGATGAGTGACAAAAAGTTAGAAGCAACATAGTGCAAGTGTTACATAAAATACTTACTCCATAAGTACACCTTTGCACCATTGAAAGCTAATAATGTTAAAAGGAAATAAAAACAAAATGGGTGAGGGAGAGGGAGAGCAAGAGGGCAAGAAGCATCAGTTGAGCAGGAGCACTGTCCTAGTTCAGCAGCTGTGACGGCAAAGCAGTAAAAAAAAAAAAAAAGGACCGCCAAAAGCAGATATTACCTTTTGCATCAGTGTTGGAACCTCATGGCAGAGTACAAAGGCTAGCTTCAACCAAGAAGTTATTTGAGGAAGTTGAATGTGAGACAATTCACAGCAGATTACCCTGGTCAAACAATAAGCCGATAAAGAAAAGACAATTGTTGGGCATCTGTTCCCCAAAAGCATTCTATCAAAGTGGATCAGCAAATTCACATCATAAGTAGACAAGGATGCCATGTCCGTGTTTGTCAGGTATAATATGTATAAGAGAGTTTTAGGAAATCTGAAGTTCAATACTGTTTTCTTATCAAAAGCAAACTTCAATTGGTAATATACAACCCTTCAAGAGTTCAATAAAATGCTGTTTCAGCTTGTATTTTTGGAATATCAGGGGTTAAGATTACAGATACAGTGCCATACGACCATAAATTGTGAACTGTCTAGAGCCAAGGAAAGAAGCGGATGTATATATAGACAAGGTACACAAGAGAGTAAATACCTTAGACCATAAATCACTAGAATTTCCCCAAAGAAGGAACAAAAACCACAAGTAATTGTAATGAGAAGCTTGAGTAAATGACTCCAAAACAAGAACGCAAGACAAACGAAAGATTTGGAGACACGGGACATAAACACAATCTCCAGAAGCTTACCTTGTATTCTGTGTATGATAACTCTTCAAAGAAAACCAACTAATGTTGTAAAGCACAGCAGCACGTTCAATTCGAAGACCATCTCTTTCAGTCTCCTTCCCAACTAAATCAAGCAGTAGGGGAACCGGAACACCGCATTGACTTGACAAGTCTCCACTAACTACATTAGATATGCTCTGCAACAATATCTCATGTGTTTTATGAATTTGACCAAGTGTTCCTCGGCATTTTCCTGAAATGCAACTCAGAAACATTTATTTAAGAAAGAAAAAATGATAAATGTATTTTTAAAGCAGACATTCAACAGTAATATAAGATTTAATGACACTTACCAATTCCAATGAATAGCCATGATGAAAGCCGCCTAGAGAAAAACTCCAATCTCATATGTATAAAACTGTTCATGGATGCGGATTTAATATTCTCAACGTGCAGGCAATTCCAACACTTCCATTTGCTGCAAATGCACAAAGCCTTAGTGCCAGAATCATGTGCTAAGCTTTCACAATGCAAAAGCCCCTCTGTCTTATCTGAATTGTCATTGCAACCAGATATATGCCTTCCTTCTGAAATATTTGTCGGGTGTACTTGTACATCACTTGGTAGGCTCGTACCCTGACTCAAATATCTGTTTCTCGAACGAGTTAACCTTTTATTGCCATCATTAGTCACAGGCAATTCCTTTACTATTGATTTAGGCAGAGTCTTTGCCTTTCTACCCTTCTTATTTTCCACCTTACCAGTAAGTCTTTCCTTCGTGGGAACACATCTACCGTTCTGCTGATTAGATGAAGAGTGGAGCAAAGCATTAGTTTTCCTACTATCATCACTCTTGTCACTAGGTCTTTGGACCATTAGGCTATCACTATTTCCTTGCTGTCGAGAACTGACAGGAATTCTCGATCCAAGAAGAGCAAGTCTGTCTAGTGCCGACTGATAGAGCTCTTCTGCATGAGTTAGTTTATCTGCTGAAACAGAGCTGCTGTCATCAGACTGAGCTCTAACCAAATCTCCGAGTTGTAAATCTACAGTAGCTTCAAGCAACAATCTACATTTGGAGCAAGAAAATGTTGCCCCACAGTCCATCAAAAATCGTCTTGCAGTTTCAAGTTCTTTACTGGCCATATCCCAGCATCGTTTTCGACAATAAATCTTCCCTGAATAAACACATAACTAAATGTTATATCGGATGCTACCATCTTCCTTCAAGCCAAAGCAGAGAAAAATATATCATATACTCAAGGTAAAGTAGGCCATTATGATAATCTCTGATAATGTACCTAAGACAGAGGAAAAGGCAACATCAAACTGCGGCAAGTCTTGCAACTGAGAGATATTTTTCCCCCAAAGCAAAAAGGTTTCCGCTTCAGTTCCATTTCCAATAAGTTCAAGGATAGTACCCACCTACATGATGAGATCATATAATCAATCTAAAAGTAAAAAATAAAAAATAAAAAAATTGGAGATGAACTAGATGTAATGCATATCAGTTTTCACAACACACACTGGAAGGAGTGTAACCTGTAAGGTGCTTTCTAGGTAACCTTGCATTATATTCCAGGGACTGAGATAACAGCTTTCCACATTGAATGAGTTTGAAGTAAATGACCATACTTCAGCAGCCTCAGTTTTTGAGACATGAAGACTCCTCAAAGAATAATTGTGCTTCTGAGCAAACTCTCCAGATTCACCATGCTTTTGAGTCTGCTCGACAGAGTAAGTGAATTTTTCTTGAAAGAGTCTAGTGCGTAATTCATGCGACTCTTTAGCAAATAAAAGGGCCTACAGATAAACCATAGGTTCTACATTAGAAGGATAATCCAATACTGGCAATGCTAGATGAATGATGAAAAGCTAATAAAACTTGCTTGCCACAGTCAACAATTCGGTGTCATAGCAAACAATGAACATAGTAATTGCTTTGAAGAGACTTAGCAACTATAAAACCGACAACAAACAAACCATTGCTATTAAGGACCAAATTCAATAATAAAAGCCAATATATATTATTGCGCAAACCCTTTTACTTTCCAGTAGCTTAAACTGTCATAAAACATTTAACAATGTTTATAACATTTTTCTCAACCCCCGCCCTCACATGTGAGTAGGTCCCTCACTTGCGCCAGACAGGACGTGGACATAATCAAGTTAACAAAACCAGGGATCAGAAAACAGGAAGGATAACGGGGATAAAAGACAAGAGAAAATTGCAAGGGTCTGCCAGGATTTGAACCCCTGGCCTGTGCTCCAATACCATAATAGGCAAACCTATTTTCCTAAAAGCTTAAGACTGTTAAGAAATGGGTCAACAGTGTTTTATAGCATATTCCTTAACATGTGTGTGTGTGTGTGTGTGTGTGTGTGTGTGTGTACACACACTCATGGTCGAACCTGCTTAACCATTACCTCATGTAAGCGACCACTCAAGATCATTCTTTCGGATAGATCATAATAAAGAAATCCAGCTAAGTAGACAGCACGGGTTGATAGAGGGACCTACAAGGGAAGTCCAAATAAAAAAATTTCAAATGATGAAACCATATGGAAATAAAGCTCCATTCAACTGCTTGTGAGGACCTTACACTTGAAAGAAGTCCAACGGCTGCCTCCTTAACTAGATCACCTCCAATATATGGTTCCGGGGTAATTTCACAGCAAGATTCCTTGCAATAGAGCGGTAGTAATGATGAGAGAATATTCTGAAACCCTACTAACAATGGTTGTGATTCCTTAAGACAACACATCCAATGATCCATAGACTTGAAGATTTCACCACGTTGTTCTGAAAGAACTGTTATGAATGCCTCACTAATGGGTGAGAAGCAAAGGGCATGACTCATCCTTCTGGACTCCCATAAGAGGGTCAAGTACTTTTGTGGCTCTAAATTCTTTGACTTAAAATATCCAATCATCAGCTTAAATAGTTTATGGCTGAATGAAGAGCAACCCTGGAAATGCATAAAGAAACTCCACTTCAAAAAAAAAAAAGGATGAAGAAGAAGAAGAAGAAGCAAACGATAATGAAAATCATTCACAGTAGTTCCTCTCTGAGCATGTATTACTTCAAATACCTTCAATGACAAAATATCGACAATATTATATAATAATGGCAGTGATATTTCTGCTAACACGCCGTCATCTTCATCCAAAGAGCAACCATCCGAATTCTTGATACTTAGCCAGAGGTTCATTGCTGCATTAATATCCTCAAGTATTCCCTGCTTTATGAGCAACCCAACAGAAAATAAACAAAAAGATTGTTAAAGAGAGTATGATTAGGGCATGCACAGCTAGAAATGAAGTGCTCAAAACAAGGGACTAGCCTTCCATGCATCTGCACCTTTGATTTTGGTTCCGCCTCCTGAGTACAGAGAGCACGCAGAGAATATGCAGAGGCTAATAAATAATGTTCTGAGACAGCAGAGCATGACGATGATTTAATGACACAATCCTGCGCCAAGTCAAATGTTAAATCGTCAATTCATCTTAGAAAGAAAAAGACAAAAATCCACTCAACCCAGATGCATCTTCTAGTATGAACCAGGAAGTAAAGTGAGCATACTCACTATGGTGGATATTGCTTCAGACAAACACTGTATGCAGCTTTTTAACCCATCACTTCCACGGCATTTTAGAATCCTCCCTTTTTTTATTAAGAGTCTTGCCTTCTGGAAACCGCTAGCTTTTGCAAAGTAAATTTCTTGCAAAAGCTCATCTATGATTTTCAATTGCATTCTACTGCATAGCTCTGGATTTGAGGAATTTATTTCATCATACGCAAGGAGCTCCTAACCACCATAGATGGAAACAAGTAATATTAGTAATCCATAATATGTGTGTGCGTGCATACACACCAACACCACTCAACCACCTAGCCATGACCATCCACAATCCATTATAAAGCACAAGGCTATTTTCAAAACACATGTGAAACATACACATACTCATGCACGGGGTAGAGAAACTAGGATTTTCTTCCCAAAAAGTATCAATATAAGGTCAAACCTGCTCTGATATTATGGCAAGAGTTGCTTTTGGAATTTCCACGCAGGATGAGAGCAATTGGTATAAAATTGGCAGACTATCCCCAGCATCTGCATTTCTGTGTTGTTTACATTGAATCTGAAAGACAACCAAAAATTAGAATAAAAACAACATAGGAAATAGCAAAAAGTTCTCAGCACTTCACCTTAACCCACTGCTTCACCAAAGGCAGAGGACCTGGCAATCCACAAACCAAGTCCATAGCCATTGACCAATTTTTTAGGGCGCCTATACATTCTCTATTAACCTTGTTGCTGCCACATTGGTGGAGAACATCCAAATAAAAAGCACTTCTAGCACACGCCTCATTAATATCGTTAATGGCATCTCTAGTCAAACCAACGGGCTCACTGGGATTCTGCCCAAGCAACTGACAATTATGCATAATGTACGTCCATGAAGCTCTACATGACAGCTTCAATGCCTTAGAAGCCTGTGAGACAGAGAAAAAATCCATAAATAAAGCTCCTCCTAGAAAGAAAGAAAACCTCTTCTCTATTAAGTAACACCCCTAGGGCCCAAGCTCAATCTCACTTTATTTCAAGGTGATTTGTTATCTATCAGTCAATTAAATCAGATCGAACTTAGACTCATAAGATTGTGCCGAGGCACCAAAAATTAGCATATCTATTGTGAATATGGCTCTGCTATCGACGCGTCAAACCATCAACTGTCATGACAAGCAATGCAGTTACAGTGTACTTTTAAACTTTTCCGCACACTCATAAGGGTTAAACAGAAAATTTATCTTAAAATTGACCTATATCTTAAAAAATTATTAGCGACATTCCACATGCATGTAAATGGAAAAAAGCTGTAAAAACAATAGCCTTTCATATTCGATTCAATGTAGGATCATGTTCACCATCCTTTGTCACAGTGTTCCTTTGAAAGTAGAAGAACAAATGAGAAATCTAAACAGAATGTTTGGGACCCTTTTCTATTTATAATATGCACAG
The DNA here is from genome assembly GCA_007663325.1 of Eucalyptus pauciflora. Classification (NCBI taxonomy): domain Eukaryota; kingdom Viridiplantae; phylum Streptophyta; class Magnoliopsida; order Myrtales; family Myrtaceae; genus Eucalyptus; species Eucalyptus pauciflora. Next base: position 528,036 of record VMYD01000385.1, read on the forward strand.
ACTATTTACAATTTATGCCACTAGAAACACCTATACTGAGCTCCTCAGCACTCAGCCTCAAGTAGGAGTGTATTTGCTACATGTTCCCAACTTGTTACAAATATAACTCACACAAGGACCCCAAAGAGACTCAGTAGACAAATCAGCGTGTCAATCATTCAGATTTACAATTTGACTATACTACAATCACAATATCAACGCAATTCAAACAAATTTAGCAGACACACTAGCATCAAGACAGAGATGTTAAATGACAAATAAACTGGAGTTTCTCTCCATGTCTTTTTTGCTGCTTATAAAAAAGCCATACAAAGTTTACAGAAGTGATCATTAAACAAAAGAACATAGGCATAACTGATCAACTTGTTAGCTTGTTATTCATCATAACAACATTGCCCTTAGTTTCATTCACAATTAGCTTCTTTGCAGCTAATCAGTGCATTATGCTCAACAAAGTTCAAGCGTTGCTTAAACAAAAGGATGCTTTGTTAATATGTCTGCCTCAAAAATTGATGTCTTTGTTGTTAAACACAGACATCTTGGCTCCTCTCAAATAATATATTTCTACTTATAAGCAACTTTAAGGGCCCTTATTGCCTTTAAGATGGTTCCTAATATAAACGTTCCTCAACTCGAGATTAAAAAGAAAAAAAAGACTTCCAGACAAGTCAGAATCGCATACATTATTCTTTTGGAAAGAGAATGAGTAATTATGAAGTCATGGGGTAAAATCATCATGATAAGCAAAGCCAATCTCAGCATCATAGAGAAATTACATGTTTGTCGCTCAATCACATTTCAACATGTTATGGGCAAAGCGAGTAAATTGTCATTTTCAGCTATCAATTTTTCAAAGACATTTTTCCACTGACCTCTTCTACTTGCTTATTCCTGTAAAAGAGGATGCTGAGGTTATAAAGCGAGGCAAACAAAAATTTCAGCCACTGAGGTTGAACCCATTCACTTGCAATGACATAATCTATCAAGTGCATATTCTCCTGATAAGAAAAAGAAAACGTGTCAATCCCATTGCCACGTGTATAATGCCAATATGTTGGACCAAGAAGCATCATGAGTCACAAAGAAAATGGAATGGCAGAATTACATGGGAAAGGCATAACCTGCAAGTTGAGCTTCGTCACAAAAGAGAGAGTGAAAGCAGCCACCAGTATTGCGGGTACTGCTTTACTGTATTCTTCATATCTATCCATGTCCTTCCCATATTTGCTACTGCACAAAAAACCCTCAACTGTCAAAGGCCCCCTTTTATGAAAGTATGATGTACTAGACTTGAAAGACAATACTAACAAAACAAAGATGAAGATCATAAATCATCTTCCACAGTGATCTGACCTACTACTACAAATCCACTAAAGCATAAAAGCGAAAGGTGCATCAAACAACTAGCTTTAATGGACGAGTTCTTGTCAACAAGTAACCCGTCATGACACATTGAAAGAAAAAAACCAGAGAAGATAAAAATGGATCCATGACTCCATAAGTTCTGCAGAGAAAAGTTCAACTTGTGCTGTAAATGCTATCTTCATAGCCAGAACTCGTATATGGTACTACTGATTCTTTAGAAACTTAACAATCTCCCATTTTGTGACACCATTAGCTTTGAAGAAACCAAGAAGCTAAGGCTAGAATAATCACCAAGGAATTCCGCACCCATGTTTCAAATGATATAAGCAAGATTTACATACCTTTTAAAGAAAACAAAAACATCCAAGAAATGATTGCAAGCATCCTGCATGGCACAGAACTGGGGAGAAGCAGAATCGACATCACTTCCAGCAATTATGTGTTTCCTTTCTGAGTTTATCAATTCAGCAAGCAGCTGACACAAAAATTTCAATGCACTTAAGTAAGACACAAAATAAGTCTCATCGCCTCTCTCCTCAAAGGATATAGAAGTGCCAGAGTCAAGATCTATCCTTGAACATGTAAGGCTAAAAGAATCCTCGGATACATCATTGGATGATGAATAATTTCTTTTGGACTCGATGTGGAAGTAACTTCTCAATAAACTGAATAAAGATGGTAAAGAGTTGAGTCTGTGCCCATTGCCTAAGAGTATTGACATTTTAGAGCCATCTTCCTCAACTTTGGAAGTTCTCGAACCACCGTCTTTTGGTTTAAGCTTGCCATCAAGTATATACAGACCAAGAGCATAAAGCTTCAAAATCAAATTAATAGGCATTGAAACCTGCCATTTAAAATGAATATCCATTAGCAAGGCAGGAAACTTCCGAAAGCAATGGTGAATACAAGAAGCAAGGGCAACTGCTGGACGAGAAAAGCTATGTCAAGCAGATACCTTTTCAGTAGCTATGTCATTTATATATACAGAAAATTTACAACAGAAACTGGCAGTCACATCTCGACATCTATCAGCACAATAAGAAAAAAGTGCCATGATATCTGCTCCAGTGTCACCTTTCTCAATCTGCCAAAAGAGTATCTTGGTTAACAACCCAATCAATAAGTAGAGCTCAGTAAAAGAATATTACAAAATTGCAATGCTATATGAGATGATAGGCTACACTTAACACTCATGTAAGTATACTGCAGCACTTCAACATTTATACACTTTTGTCACGTAAAAGGGGACATGATCAAACAATCTTAAGTAATGAAAAAACATAATTGGCTCACACTTCACAAATCGATATTTACATCAAGAAAAAGCATATGATTGTGGAACAAGCAAACACACTAGAGGGAGGTAGGGAATTTTATTGGACTCCTGATATACAATCTGCAGCTTCTGTTGTTAGGTTTAAAACTATGAGCTGGCATTATTTAGGGGAACTTAGGACTTAAAGGCACAATAGGATTGTGGAAGGTTTGAAATTAGCTTATCCAACGTTGAAGAGCTTTGTTTTAAATAACGCTAATCAGTTACTTCTTTTCAGTTTGGTTAGCCTTTGTTAGTTCATGCATTTTGCTTTCTTATTTCCTTTCAGCTGTTATTTCTGATGCATTTCCTTCTTTGCCCCCTTTGTGACGTCCATTTTTTATTGTTAGCCAAGGGATCACTGGTTAAAAAACTGCAAATAATAACTAAAGCGAAAGCCAAAGAAAACTATCCATTGGCATTGCATCCAATCCAACACATATCTGCACAATCGGGTTATCTACAAATGAAGAATCAGAAATAACTTTCTTCATTCTTTCAACTCTTATTGTTTGCTCGCCCTTACCAAGGTTAAGCCAGAACGATATTTTGAAAAGTTCATCTACTTGGCACAACACCCCCCCCCCCCAAAAAAAAAGAAAAAGAAAAAAGAAAGACGCAAACATACGTCTCTATCTACCAGCTTAGACAAATGAGTCCTATCTGCCAACATTGGAGACATAAGCAGAGATGGAATTGCAAGTAGATGGATTTTAAAAAGATGGAAAGTGTAAGGCAGACTAAAAGATTGTACTCTGATTCTCATTGCTCTGCACAAGAATCACTATTAGAATAATATTATCAAACAATTCGTGATTAAAATGTTTTCCTTCAGCTGACACCATAATCTTTGGTCATGAGTTGACAGTGTTTAAATATTACCTTACCTCTCGAAACAAGAGGTAATGCAAACTAAACGAACATTCTCACTGATGTATTTGTCCTGATAACCCCTATAGGATGTCAATCCTATTAGACATGATCACGTTTTCAATAGTTTCATCAAGACCTAGCAAATTCACTTTGTTCAGAAAGGAAAAAAAAATCAATTTGTTTGCATCTGTTTCAATTTTAATTGAGACGATTCTGCTTCATCACACTTTGCAATACATCTAAATAAAAAAATTTCCAAGCTTCACTTTGTCTAATCATAGACAGCATATTTAGTATGTTTGAACTTTGAAGTAGTTGCAGTCTAGTTATAACTTTATCCAGGGGCTTACAACGCCCTCCAAACAACCCCCCCCCCAACAAAAAATAAATAAAAAATAAGGAACACAAAAGAAAAGCAGAAGAAGAAGGAGAAGAAGAGGATTAAAAAACAAATCTGCATTGTCAATCGCAGGATTGGAGTTTGCTTTGCTACCTCCTAGTCCAAGCATATTTGATCTTTCATGGACTTCTACAGTTACTAAAACTCTCAAACAAAGAAATATTCATGAAAAACATGAAAGGGAGGAAAAAATATAATCCCCAAGCTATTCTTTCCACTCTCAGTCTTGATTAACAAACAGCTTCGGAATCCAAAATCCATTTTCCACCAGCATGTGCCTCCCCATATAGCAACATGTGAACTTCAAACAAAGTGGATGATACCATTTTAAGAAGCATGGAAATTAGGAAATATATGCCTGCAAACATACTGACAAAGAATTCGTGAAAATAAGTTCCAAGATTTTGGATTCAATTTCTCCAATCACACGCCCAATTACTACCATGTACGTAAAAGTTTACATTAGCTGGACTTAGTGAGGGAAATGCTACAAGTACCCATGAATATTCATTATGTAACTCCATTAGTGTAACTCAAATGCTATTCTCAAAGACTTACCTTTCCATCACGGCCACTGGATTCTAATAAACAAGTTAGCACATCAAATATGAGCGATGCTCTTTTCTCTGATGATGATATTAATATGGAACATATCCTGCGAGCAAACTGCATAAAGCAACTACCGATTAGAAACACTTGCGCATCCTTCATGGCCAAAGGAGGCAAAACTTAAATTTACCTAACCTTGAACATTTCATCTTTCCTTGATGACTTCTCGTACTCAATTAAAGTTGCTGTACAGAATGAACGCACAAAATCCCCATCAAAACTGCTTAACTCCCCAACCATAAAGACAGTACATTTCCCTAGGTAAGTAACAAGCGCTCTCTGCAATTTGTCATATGCATTTGCATCCAAGGCCCTGGCAATTCAATATCAGAAACCCATAAGCGCAATAATGTAGCAGGCACCTACAAGCATCCAGCTTAGACCAATAAAAGAGATAACTAAATTAAGCCCGTCATATGCTAAACGAATTCAAAAAACCATGATATAAGAGTCTGAATTGCTGTAACTCCGTCAGCCAATAAGCAGGGGGGAAAAAGATGCTGCTCTGAAATACAGAGAACCAAACAATGCACGAACCCGAACCACGGCCGGACCTCATCCACCAACCCGAGCACCTTCGAGTAATCCCCGGCATCCTTACTTTGCCCCGTCGCCACACACTTCACGATCATCACCGCCAACTCCACCACCAACACCGCGAATTCCCCATCCTCACTCGCCTGCTTCACCACCAGCGGCAGCAATCCACCTCTCGCCTTCCCCCTCCCGCCGCCGCCGCCGCCGAAATCGATCCCGCGCAGGCTCTCCAGCAACCGAAACCCCTCGCGCACCGCGTCCGCGTACAGCCCGCAGGACTCGAAGCAGCGCAGGTATCGCAGCCTCTGGACGTGGACAGAGTAGGGCTTGCCGGCCAGTTGAGAGGAGAGCGAGTCCAGGCAGTCGAGGCACAGCCGGTAGGTCTCGAGGAGGCGGGACTGGTCGGGGCGGGGAGCGGAGAGGAGCTTCGGGAGGAGGGAGAGGCAGCGGTTGAGGAACGAGAGGTGCTGCTTCGCGAGAGACCGGATCGTGCTCTGCTGCTGCTGCTGCTGGCCGCCGCCGCCGCCGGCGTAGGGCTTCTTGGGCTTCGCGGCGGCGGGGGCGGCGGCGATGTCGGAGAAGGGGCGGAGGTGATGGGAGAAGAGGGAGTGGATGTCGTCGGAGGAGGAGTGGGGGGAGGTGAGGAGGGATTCGAGCTTGGAGAGGAGGGCGGATTGGACTGCGTCGGACGCCATTGTAGAGATAGAGAGAGAGAGAGAGAGAGAGAGGATGTTGAAATGAAGGAGACGACGGTGGGGGGTCTCCTTTTCCTGAGGCGCGAACGAGGGCCGCCTTGGGGCGAAATCGGTTTTGAAATGCAATGCGCCTGAAAGTCGGAACGGCGACGTTTTGGAGACCTCCTCTTTCAGGGGCGAGTACCCCTGCACTCGTACTCGCAACGGCAATTTTTTTTTTTTATAGGATTATAGAACAAATGATCCATGAATTTTTTATTCAACGTGTAATGCCGTCTCTAAAATGTAGTCCATAAACTTTGGCTCAATGTGCGATATCATTTTTAGACTTTTAGTTTGTTTCCACATGGTTCGTGAACTATTAATAAATATTTAATGTAGTTCATAAATTATATAAAGACATCTAAAAGTCCAAAGGATTACATTAAGGGTGCGTTTAGGAAGACTTTTAGGGAAAGTTTTTGGGAAAATACAAAGACCTTTAAAGGTGTTTTCCAAAATACAAGCCGTGTTTAGTAAATTTTATTGTAAAAGTCAATTTTGAAGTATCTTTGAGTAAAATGGTGTTTATGGAAATTATATTTGCAAAGCCTTTTGTTTACTCATAAAAAAAATAAAAATAAAAAAAGAGTTGGCCGTCCAGAACAAGTAGTCGCCGGCAAGGAGCAGATGGTTCGGCGAGGCTTGTGTGACCCTTCGACAAGCGGCACGGTGATCAGGGGTCATAGGACCCAAATTGCGTGGCCTCGGTGGAGGTCGCGGCGCGTCGAGCGATCCTCCAGCGAGGGTCGTGGCGACCGTATCTGAGGCCGTGACCCATCCGATTGCAAATGACCTTTGGCCACCTCCGCGACGAGGTCGTGGGTCGTCGGAGGTCGTAGCAAGGTGGAGGAGGTCGTGCGCCGCCACCCAGATCTAGGTCGCGGCAAGGTCATGGGTCACTGGAGGTAGTGGTGACAGCTCGTCGCGGCGAGGTGGAGGAGGTCGCACGTCACAACCCAGGCGACCTCCACAAACCATATCTGGGTCGCCAAAAACCATATCTGGGTCGCCAAAGGTCATGGCAAGTGTGATCGTCGCAACCTAGAACCCAAATTTGGGTCACGGCGAGGTGGCGGAGGTCACACGTCGCAACCCAAGCGACCTTCGCTACCTCGACAACCTAGGCGCACGACCTCTGCCACCTCATCGCAACCCACATATGGGTTGCGCAATTGGTCGGCAATAGTCGCCAGGTGCCGCGACCACGCCGAGGCATCTTGGGTTTTCAGCCTTTGGAATGCCGGCATTCCTTCAAGGTGAGTTTATTGGGTGTTCCCAAACACCCAATATTTGGGTAAATGGGCTTTGGACCCGCTTTGCAAAGTGGTTCCTAAACGCAGCCTAAGTATTAGACCAGAGTTTTTTAAAGACTATATTGAAATAATTAAAAGTTCATAAAAGATATTGCACATTCGATCAAAGTTCGAGGATCATGTTAAATAAATTAGAAGTTCATAAATGACATTGCAAATATATAAATTTAGAATTTTCCCTAGTTTTAATTACCTAAGATACATAGGTTTATTTGTTTTTACAATTTTGACTAGTCTTGACATGATGCTACCTACCACATTACACCACAAAAGGCACGACTTAATTTCACATAAAATCGACGAATTTGGTTGAATATATTGTAGTTAAAAATGGATATTCTGGCACTTGTGCTTAATGTCCTTATCATTTGCACATTTACTAATTTTCAACACAGCATAAGAATCTCGTAATCTATCCCCGTGTTGAATTTGATAAAGTGGGTACTTCTTAAAATCCATGTTAGCAATTTAATATTACTAACTAAGTATAGGATAAGGTATCCGTTCCTGTAGGTATTGCGTTGTATATGAAATGCACATTGCTAGTGTACTTAATGTATGCTGAAAACATTACTAAAAAAATAATGTATTTCCACTCATTTAAGAGAAAGAAAATTAGTACATATGAATACTAGAAAGACCATGGACAAAAGGATCAGTTGTGCATTGTTAATTGTGTATTTCCTTTCATCTTTTTTGCTAAAATATCGTTTCAACGCAATTAGTTATTAAGTGAAGAAAAAATAATTACAATTATTACACGTACAAATATTCATATTGTGCCGAAGGCACGAGCAGTTAACCAGTTCTCTTCAAGACCGGTCCACGACTCAGGGAGCCCAGCGATTTTTTTTTTATTTTGATAAATCATACTTTCGATTTCTATGTTTTTCAGAAAGTTCAATTTTGGTCTCCATGTTTTATTCGGTCATAATTCTAGTTTTTGTGATCCTTACTTGCACGAGCATTTAAATGCAATTTTACACGTTGATCCTTGCATTTTGGCAATGTTGAATTTTAGTCCGTGTACTAGTTTTTGTAAAAAAAAATGAAAATTAGTCTCTATATCATTCTTCTAATGATAACCTAATTAAAAAGTCAAATCAAGACAGACTATTAAAACGCGATACCTATTATTGAAGTTCATCAAATCAATTAACAAGTGATGGCGTCCTTATTTCGCGTTCATATCGTATAAACAAAAACTACTCACGTGTTAAAAAAAGAAAAAGATGCTCATGAACCTAGAGCTGTGAATGATTTGAAAAACATTTCTCAAAAAATAATTGTTTATATTATTTAAAAAACGAATGAATGAAATATATTTTCATCATTTATAAAATATTTTTATAAATTACTATTGATGAAAAAAATATTTTTCAAAACGAATACTATGACATTTTTTTAAAGTAATCAATTTACTTTAAAAAAATATCTCACGAAAAACAAATAAGATATTAAATTATAATAGTTTCCAAAATTAGGTCGTTGACTCGTTATGACAAAAAAAAATGAGAATGCATAATTTTCTGGCAACAACCCTGGGAAACGGATAAATATATATGATATTTGTGTTTTCGCCATGTCAGGGTGGGGGGGGGGGTTGTTTTTCTGCACTCATCTAATTAATATTCGTGCAAATATTTTTTTCCCGTGAGTAGGAGAAAAATCCGCGCATATTAACAGTGAATATGCAAAATATGGAAATTAAAAGAAATCCCCTAATTACGAAAAGGAAAATAATTTATTGATTGCTAACATACGATTCATTTCAAACCAATTGGAAGATGAGAATTACATCTCTGATCAGCGTAGGTCGCTGATCAGTTATACATCGGCAATCGGAAGATGAGAGTTACATCTCTGATCAGTGCAGGTTGCTGATCAGTTATTCATCGGCTAATCGAACGGGGTGATTTCAGCCCACATTTCCCTCCGCCGCCGCACGGTCTGCACGTTGGAGAAAAAAAATAAAAAAATGAAATTGCTGATCCTGTGATCATCTTCTTGTTAATCTGAGCAGCTCGGATTAATTGCCATGCCATGTCATGTCGTTTTAACTCATGTGAGGGATCGGGTATGAACCCAACGCCGTTTGGAACGCGTGGACATTCCCGTGATCCCGATCAACATCAATTCGCAGCGAAATGACCAGAGGCCTTGATCTTTTTACAACATCAAGTACGAATTTTCCAATGGCACCCGGGATGGTTCTTTCATCACCATGCCAGAAACTCGGACTATCGAAACCGCACTCATCCAGCAACATGTTTAGATAGGGATGTGAAGGGGTCGGGTCGGGTCGGGTCGGACCGGGCCAGGTTTTCATGATACCCGGACCAACCCGAAACCTTACAGACACACGTTTGACCCGACTCAAGATCTGAATATCATATAACCAAGAGTGTGTTAGGCTGGTGCCGACATCTAATAATTCCTATGGATTAAGACCCAACCCCAAAATATTCTAATTTTAGGGTCTGGCCTGACTTGGAAAAGGCCTTCGACACTCCTAGTTAATAGGGCCAGCGGAGACCACGAGGACTAAAGCCAGACCAAATTCACAAATTCGGGGCTAAAACGAGAACAAATTCACTCATTCAGGGCTAAATTGGAAACGGCAAAACATGCTTAAAACGCGAGAGAGAGAGAGAGAGAGAGAGACCGACCTGGTCCGCACTTGATCCCGCACTTGCGGTCGCACCGCGACAACAGCCTCGCTGCACAGTTCGCGAAAAAAGATAAGATGCCATTTACCGCTAAAATCCTTCGAGAATCCTTCTCAGATCCAACCGACCGGCGAAGGGAAGCGAAAAGCTACTCACGGTCGGCCGCGTACTGGACGCACGCGGTGGTGCAAGCGTCGTCGCAATCCTCGGGACCGGCCTCGACGACGACGTCCATCCGCGAGAAGACCGCGGTCAGGATCAGCACCGCCAGCAGCATCTCCTTCGTCTTCATCTTCATCGCCATCTTCTTCGTAGCTTTTCCTTGGGCTTTTTCAGTGGATGGAGAGTGTCGAGAGGGGAGGGGGTGGACCTTTATAGAGGATCGATCCGGTGGAGTGACGATTTTGCCCGCGCCCCGAGCCGGAAACTACGGGACTGCCGTGTTAGTGGATAAGAAGGGGAGCCGCCAATGTTGAATCTGAATCCTCGGGTGCGCCGCTCGGATTGCGTGGGTCAGACATATAGGCGGAGTCAAAGTTTGACCGTGGGCTACTCGAGCCGCTTGGCTCGAGCCGAGTCTGAGCTTAGGCTACAATCCTCGGCTAACCGAGTCGAGCTCGATGAAAAGCTAATCGAGCCGAGGTGGGGGTCCTGAGGAGTCAAGCCGAGCTCGAGAAATTAAGCTCTATCGACTCCATTACACATCAATATTTGTTATCGTATGATGTTGTTTGTATCGTTTTTTATAACAATGATATCTAATAAATTTAATCGAATTAAATGAATCGAGAATTATATGACCAAGCCGTGCTCAGCCATATCAGTTTTTTAATCAAGGGATGTTCATATTGAGCGCGTTTGGATAATAAATTAAGCTTGCTCTTGGACCATCATTTATCACCTTCTAATTTTTCTTCTGTCAAAGGAAATGATACATAAAAGGATCGAGTAAAAATATCAGAAATCACCACAACAAACGAAGACCATAAAATTGTAAAACTAAAATCCATAAATCAAGGTACATCATGAGAGCATGGCCGGTATAAGTAGAGCTGTTAAACGGGTGAGTCGGGTCGGGTTTGAGTCGAGTCATTAATGGTATGATCCAAATTAACCCATTAACCCATTTATGCTTAATGTAAATTTTTAGACCCATACCCGACCCAACCCATATTAATAAAATATTTTCATATTTAATCAAATTTAGAAAAACTTATTCCTATGTTTTTTTTTTTAAATTATATTACTAAAATACTTCTGAGCTTATTTCTTATATATATTATTTTTTTTTAAAATGGTAATGCTAAAATAGTTTTATACAACACAAATTTAATGGACAATTTTATAATTTTTAAATAATTATTTAAAAATCGAAATTTAATTATTTTTTTATTTTTTTAAAAATAAAATTTTAATTATCTTTATTTTATTTTTTAAATATAAATTTTCTTTTTTCTTTTTTGTTCTTCTTCTTCTTTGGCTGGCCATAGGCGAGCCTCGAGCTTGCTCGACGCTGGCGAGCTCAAGGCTTGCCCGACGCCGGCGAGCTAGAGTCTCGCCAGATCGGCAAGCTCGAGCCTCGCCGGACGTCGGTGAGGCCTCCACCTCACCAAATCCGGCGAGCTCGAGCTCGTCGCTTGCCAGTGTTAGGCAGCTTGAGCTCGCCCCTCGCCGGATTTGGCGAGGCTCGAGCCTCGCTTGACGCTGGCGAGTTCGAGTCTTGCCAGGCATCGGCGGCCTCGCCAAATCTGGCGAGGAGCGAGCTCGAGCTCACGCGACGTCGGCGAGCTCGAGGCTCGCCTGGTTGGTCGCCAGCCATCGCCGTGCCGGCGATCGGAGGAAGAAGAAAGAAAAAAAAAAGGAAAGAAAATAATTTTTTTTTTTTATAATTTCGGTTTAAAAAAAATATTTTTGTAAAGTTTAAGAGAGAAAAGATAAATTGTGAGGTTTTGTGTGAAAATAAATGGGTTGATAAATGGGTCTTAAATGAGTGCAGAGCTAACCCATACCCATATATCTTACTCTCTTTATTTTTAAAACCCATTTATAGGCGTTTTAGTAAATAAGGCTTGACCCATTTAAACATAAATGGGTCAATGACCCATTTAACACCTCTAAGCACGCATTCATCCTTCAAAAAGAGATTTATGACTACATCTAAGCAAAAAAATTGGTGGTTGATAATCGAATCACACATCATTATCATGTTAAATTGGTGACAGAAGCTAAGATGGTGTGAAGACTGTGACTAAGGAGGTAAATCTTTTAAGCAAGTAACTTAGTGACTTGATTAATCTTGGTAAGAAAATGGATGAAAAATAAAAATTAGATCTATAAAATATATCGAAATATATATATATAAGATGCTTTAATTTGTTGATGAGAGTTGTAACTTGCTATTTATGTTATGAGGTGGTGCAAATCATTAAATATCTAACTTATTAGTTCGTCAAAATAACTAGAGATAAATGCATTATATTTTCATTAAAACTTGGCATGATTAGGTCATAAAATTAAAATGACTCCGGGACTATCAATCTTGATTAGTTTGCCCCTCAACTCTAAATTTGACATGCTTCTTATAAAAAGAAGAGCTAACAAAAGTTACTCTTTTACTCAGGTAGTTAGCCAATACATATAAATTCTGTGTGGGGAAATCTTCCATACTTAGCTGGACCTATTTAAGACCATACTCATGATCTCAACATATGCAATATGTCTTATGGACCTGGAATTGGTCATACCCATTATGCCATAACTTAATGTATCACATCATATATCCATGGAAAGTAGCCTATAATTCTATGCTATAGCCAAAAAATTATTAGGCGAACCCACATCCACAAAATAGCCTACTTTTTTCACGGACCTAGTAAGACAAAACAAGAGCTTGGGTCGACAACCAAAGATGGCTCCTATAAATATTTTCTCAATAGGGTAAAATAATCCACAATTGCATAGAAATGAAATATATTAATTTGAGGTATAGAAGCAGTTACACGTAGAACTCAAGAATACCCTCCTCTTTAATTGAGATTTATGAAAAAATCATAACAATGTAGTTGAATTAATCATGCAAAAGGGAATCGAAGACTTTCTTTCATCACTTTGCTCTCCTTTTGCGATGGCTCTCGAACACCGTCACCCTCCTTAACATCGTTCTCGTTAGGAGAGGCGACAACGATCTCGATGGGTTTAGACTCAGCGAGGCTGCTCAACGGTACTAACCGATTCGTCTTCTTATCCTCCTTCCTTTTGCCCCACAGCACCGCATATAGACCAAGTACTATGAGCCCCGACCCTAGAATGCTGCCATAAAAATAGATCGAGAATTTCAGATATCTCATGTTAATTTATTTGAAGGGTTTGAATACTTTAAAAATATGTGTATATCTATCAATATATATACCTTCCCATATGCAATTTTTCGTCCAACACCATAGACCCCGCCAAGGCCACGGTCACCAGCATCAAAGGATTGAAAATCGACACGAACACCGGTCCTCTCATCCGCACACACCAAGCGATCAGAGTATAGCACAACGCGGAAGCGACTATCCCCTACAACACCACAGACGAGGATTAGTCGACGACACGTAACCGGGTAATTCGACGGTCGATATTGAGCCCTAATGAATGTGCACGACATTGGTAAGTAAGGGGCTTGTAGTGGGTACCGAGTATGATACGGTGAGGAGCCTGATGTTCCATCCGAGCTTCCACTGGCTCCAATCCCTCTCTCGGCACAGTGCATAAACAGCCGCTTGGATCGAACCCATGAAGGTCATCAGGGCCGTGCTTGTGTATTGGTGCGGGAAACCTTCGCTCATCTTCGCCTGTCCAAAAGATCATTTTCCATGAGGACGACGACACGAAGCGAAGCAAAGGAAAGATCTCACGCAGTGAAACGAAGCAAGGTCGAAGGCGAAAACATGAAGAGACGTATCGGAAAGAAAAGGCGAAGACCCACCTGAATGATCAGCCACGAAGCGTAGCAGAAGCAGCTGGCCACGGCCAGAAGCGATCCCAGGAGGAGATCGCTCGAGCCCTCCTGGCCCCGCTGGGTCGCCGCCACGTGGCGCAGCAGGTTCACGTGCGTTGACCAGAGGTTGAGTTCCGCGCCCTTGTAGAACGTGAGCAGCATCGCCCCACCGATCCCCATTAATGTTCCCGCCGCCTTTGCCTTCCCTGCAACCGTCCTCAGCCTCACCTTCTCCAACCTAATCTCGATCGACCAACGCGAACATGAAAGAAAACAGCAACCCTCGTCAGAAGAACATCTCAGCTGAAGATCCACATGCTGAGGAACTTGCATTAGAAAATCCCGTACATACCCAAGAAAAACGGCCAAGACGAAGGTCACGGCAGGGACGAGGTTGGCCATGGCCGAGGCGTAGGTCGCTGATGTCATTGATAAGCTTGCTAGGTACAAATTTTGCCCCAATGATCCCCTGCAGTTCATTCAATCAGAGTCAAAAATAGAAGACCAGAAACTTCCCCATGCATGAACACCTAAGCCTTCCATAATTTTGCACTGGAAGTCTGTTTTTCAGAAGAAAAATCTAGTAAAGGTTGTATATCTAGTCTGCTGCAGTACATGGAAACATGGCTTTTAGGCTGTTATCACAAGTGCTATCTTCATAGCACCACGAGCCACTGAGCATTTCCCAAATGTTATGGATCAAACAACACCAGGCACTTACCCAAATAGCCCACAAAAGAAGGCTTGCCCAAGCACTGTCCATGTTATCTTTGGCCTGCTCTTCCTGTTATATGTGAAAGAAGGAAATCAGTATACGCATACGTATTTGAATAGATTGATATCACAAAGGGAAAATGTGTACTCCGTTTGACAAGAGAAGAGTGTGTGACCTTTCTACGAAGAAAGCCACAGGGGCCAGCAGAGCCGTCGCGAACATGAACCGGTAGGCGATGACCACTGACAGGTTCATCCCGTCACTTGCGGCGAGCTTGTACAGTATGTTGACGCCGGCGAAAGCAACCTGGACGACCACCATCATCAGTGCGGCCTTCATTTCATGCATGGCCTCAAACAAACGATACATTGCCATCGCTTGAAACCCTCTCTGTCTTTCTCTCTCTCTCTCTCTCTCTTCTCGAGATATCGGTTCCTTGAACGAGTGTAAAAGTATCTTAGTTAAACGCAAAAATTGAAATAAGAAGGGATCTGCTGAATCTTTGTACTGAAAAAGAGTAAGAGAGTGAAGAATGGATGTTGCGGAAGAGAGGAGTGGATGTGGGATATATATAATGCAACAGAGAAAGAGGCCACCAGGTGCTTTGCTTGGCTATGTACTCACGTCACCATGCATTAAATCACCCTCGCACGTGCCAGGAAGGAGAGGGAGAGAGAGAGAGAGTCCATTTGGGTCAAACAAATCCACAGAAGTGGAACCGCTTTTTAGGGCAAAAGCATTGCAGGGCTTCATGGATGATGACGATCTCCACTAATTACATGTATAAGTTGATGCGAAGTATTACTTTACTATTTTGAGCTTAGCTACCCATTCAGGCAGACCAAATTAATTGGATTCCTAGGTTTATTTTGCGCTTTGAGAGCATCTATTTGTTCGCGGAGATTGATTGGGTCAAAAAATTCGGATGCCCTATATCATTAAAACATATATGCTACACATTTAAGTCTTAGAATACAAGGAAGCTCACATGCTGCAGTAATTGAGGAGCAGTCGTGGGCCATGCCAAATTGGTGCGGCCTATTAATGTTTACTATTGTGCAAGCTGATTGTATGGATTTAATTCAATTATAAACCTTTCGGTTGATCTGATATAATTCTAATCTTTCGAGTAATGCAATGAAGTTATAAAACCTTTCAATTGATCTGTGTAGGATTGGCAATGCTGACCAAACCGCATTGTTAGAGTTTTCCATGTCAAATCACCAATCATGACATGTAAGATGATTGACGATGAGCATATTGCAACGTTAGCAATTTTAGGAGACGGGAGATTTGGTTGGGAGGACTCGATTGCATTTTCACACAAAAATTTAGGTATATTGTATTAACTGAAAGGTTCATGATTTAGATTGAAATTTATACATAGATTTAGGACTAAAATATCAAATTTTCTGATATTCTCCTCAAATTAACTAGAAAAGATACCATATAGTTAAGAAAAATGCGGAAAAGAAGAATATGTTATATTAAAGGAGATATATGCATAATTTTGAGAGATATGCGGAATCGACTAAATATCCTAATATTGCTAACATCCCCTCAAATGCAAGATGAGTTGAAACAAATTGAGTTTGAAAAACAATCCAAATAGCGCCACAAAAATCTTCGATTAAAATAAGCTCAACGAATCAAAGACGAGTTGGTGTGGCTACAACAAGTAGAATAAGCCAGGCATTACTAAGCAAAGGATACCATGCAAAGACGTGTCTTTGCGGCATCGAAAAATACCTCCATTGAAAATAAAGGCTTGACTTGGCTACGTGTTAGAGACGTCCTAACACAATCACCGTGGCGCTTTCTCGGACGGGAATAATACACTTGGGTGAACATTGTCGAGCCACGGGGATGGATTTTATTTGCTTGGGATGCATGGGTGCGCCATTGAGAATGATAAAGTAGAAAAGAATAGAATTGGGAAATTTCAAAGGTGCACTGGGTGCGAGGTGCACCGGGTGTGAAGTAAACTAGGATTGCCTCTTCGATACCAAGTTAAAAACACATTCTTTGTCAAAAGAGATATACGCATAATATTGAGAGCTACGAGGAATCAACTAAATTGCTAACACGTATAAAGATGACTTAGATATGGACATGATGATGTCGGGGCAATCTTTTTGGTGCGGTTTTTCCCGGTGGATGCACGTAGACACACCAAAAAGACACATGCCATATTTTCTTCCATCATCTATCTTCTTTTCATGGGGTGGCTGACTAAGTTTGTACATGATAAATCGCCATCTTTTCTTCCATCATCTATCTTCTTTTCATGGGTTGGCTAAGTTTGTCTACGATAGCACTATCTAAGATTCGCCGCAAAATCATAAGAAAATAGAGAGTAAAAGCGAGAAAAAAAATTAACACACAAAGTTTTTATCCCGATTCATCTTTAAATTAAGGCTATATCTAATAGGGGATTCCACTATAAGTAATATTTCATACTTTTCGTTGCATCCTTCAATTACATGAAAACAATAATATATACACACACCCCCAATTGCTATTCATGGCTCAGGCCAAAATTATTAATAAAATATGAGTGCAAATTATAAAAATCCTCTAATATCTCGGGGGCACTATCCCCACAACTCTCGGACCCTACAAACTCATCAGGGAGTTGGGATCCCGCACCATTTTATCGATGAAGAGTATGAACCGCACTGCAACAAACATTCCATCACGACATTCCTCTCATATTCTATTTACAAAGTTGAGTCAGGGCAGGGCTTTACGACGCTGACAAAAAAGTGAAGAAATTATGACTTATGAGGCACGTGAAAAAGAAATGAAAATAATAAATGGCGGAACGGGCGGGCACGCGGGTGGGAAAACGTCTGGCGTGACGTTATTGAACGGAGGGTTACCGTGGGATGGCGCTCCTCTCATGCAACTCGGGCGTCGAGGTTGGCGTCGACGTCCCTTCCTTTCGATCACGTGCACCGGCGACTGTGCTTGTCCCAAAAAAGTTCGTGTCGGGTCGCGTTGCTTTCCACTGCCCCCCTTTTGACTATTTTTTCACTCCACTAACGGAAGCTGCAGCCAATCTGGCCTTTCGGATTTGAGACCTAACTTGTCTTTTGCTTCGATCTTTACTAAGCACTCGATTCCACGAACCGTCTGGCATTGTCTTTAATGGACCGGTGAATTCGCGTCGTTTTTTTAACATATACACACGTGCCGATAAAATTATCCAAAAAATCTTAATTTTTTTTTATATTTTTATAAATTTAGTTCAAAGTTTTTTAATTATGTTAATTGAGTCATAAATTCTTTTTATACGTCATTAATTGAGTTTATCTAGTCAATTTTAATCATAAATCGTTGAAGTAAATGTTGACAATTCCCCGTATAAGTAACAAGGGCTCTCCGCAATTTGTCATTTGCATTTGCATCCAAGGCCCTGGCAACTCAATATCAAAAACCCATAAGCTTAATAATGTAGCAGGCACCTATGACCGTCCAGCTTAGAGGAATAAAATAGATAACTAAATTAAGCCCGTCATATGCTAAACGAATTCAAAAAACCATGATATAAGAGTCTGAATTGCTGTACTCCGTCAGGCCAATAAACAGCCGAGAAAAAGATGCTGCTCTAAAATACAGAAATCCAAGGGGTGCACGAACCCGAACCACGGTCGGACCTCATCCAGCAGCCCGAGCACCTTCGAATAATCCCTGGCGTCCTTACTTTTTTCCCCGTCGCCACACACTTCACGATCATCACCACCAACTGTTATTTATTTTTGTGTGATCCCATATTTTGGACCCACATTTTCTCTTAAAGGCTGCGACTGTTCAACATGAAGAGTTTCCACGCTTCGTACCCCTTCGTGACAACCGCCCATTTGGTAATCGTCTTGATGGAAGACGATTTATAAATAGGAACGTACGTTCATTTCTGACGGGTGATGACAAGATCTAATACAAACTCTCTCATTCAGAATACACCATCAGTACGAGAGTGAATTGGGTTAGTAGTGCGAGTCCCCAATTTGTTGATTTCAGGTTTTCAGACGAACGTGACTACAAGAACAATGGCTGGAGGTTTGTCTATAATCGATCCTGGCTTCCGCATATGATTTATTTTGTCTAACATTTGGTATCAGAGCGAGTTTATGCCTCTGCCTTGTTTTTCTCGAATTTTTGGTATGTTTTTCGGACTTTAAGAACATGAACAGTAACTTCGGTTTTTGAGGCCAAGGGAGAAACTCGCCGATTCCGGGCAAATTCCGACGACCCACCCCTTGATTTCGGACCAGTACGGTCGCACCGCCGTAAGAGATATTAGCCATAAGTTTTTCCGGTATATGGGTGTTCACCGGAGGCTAATCGGGCGGCGGAAGTCATGGTGGTTGAAGATTTGCGTTTTTGGAGTTTTTCGTTTGGTTTGAGGCCAATTTCTTGGTCATTTTCGCCGTAACTTGGACCCATGTAGTCGTGCCGGCATGCTCTTCAAAACCCATTATTTTATTTGTGTCTGGGATGGGCTGCCGGAGAAGAAACGGCCGGCGAAACCGCGGCGGAACGGGAAAAAGGACGAAGAAAATCGTTCTGGGCGCGAGGAAGAAGGCGCGTGGGAGTCCACGCTGCGCTGCGGTTGCTCCCACGGCGCCTGACGCTCCCCATCGCCAGCGCTTAGCGAACGCTGCTACTCAGCGTACAAGGCGCCGCTGCGCGGATCAGCAGGCTCGGCGGCTCCGCCGCGCGGCGTTGGACGCGCACGTGCTCGGCACGCGCCTGTCGTCTCCCACCCGCGTAGAGGTGATAAATGGGTGGGTTGGGTCGGGTTTGGGTCGGGTCATTAATGGTCCGACCCAAATTGACCCAGAGGTGATAAATGGGTGGGTTGGGTCGGGTTTGGGTCGGGTCATTAATGGTCCGACCCAAATTGACCCATTAACCCATTTATGACCCATTTATGCCTAATACAAATTTTTCGACCCATACCCGACCCAACCCATACCCGACCCGACCCATATTAATAAAATATTTTCATATTTAACCAAATTTAGGAAAACTTATTCTTATGTTTTTTTTTTTTAAAGATTATATTACTAAAATATTTCCAAGCAATACAAATCTAATCAATAATTTTTCAATTTTTTATACTTTTTTAAAAAAAAATATTTTTTCTTTTTTCTTTTCCTTTCTTTTCCTTTCTTTTCCTTTTTTTCTTTTGCATCCAGAGAGGTTCGCCGCCAACCTATTTAAAACCCCCCATTAAATCGCTAAGCATCCATCGACCAAAAAAAAAAAAATTGCTAAACAACCCATTTATGACCCATTTAAACTTGTTTTTAAAATAAATGTGGCATAATGTGTGTGGAGTCCACATTTGATGATACACAATACCCAACACGTCTGGATCCACAGCACCTAATCCCTGACAGAAGTTTCAAAAAAAAAATTAAGATAAGTCTGCTATGTGGAACCATATTCCCTTCAATACAGTCAAAGAACCTCTTGTTTCTCCTGAACCGATTCTCGGAGCTGACACTTCCCAAGAACCTGTTTATGTGCATTACCTCGAGTTGGAAACATCAATAGTTTCTAACACATGTATTCTAGGACGAAGAGAAACAGGGTTTACCTCCCAAATTTCTTGGTCAGTGTGTTGAGATAAGGGGTCCAAGTTATATCTCACTGTCCCATTGAAAAGAGTGGGCTCTTGAGGTATAATCCCGAACCGTGACCTGAGATCGTGAAGCCCAATCTTAGTGAGATCGACACCATCCACAAGAACTTTCCCTCCTGCAGGCTCCACTAGACGGAATAGAGCCCCAATCAAGGTCGTCTTCCCACTGCCAGTTCGACTGACGATGCCTATCTTGTGTCCTCCTTCGAAAGTGCAACTGATCCCTCGAAGAACAAGGGGCGTATTGGGCCTATATCTTATCTGTTTTGCATCAAGATTCAGTGATCTGACCGTGCTAATTCCATGAACTAATCAGTGGGAGCAAACGTTTACCTGCAGATCAACAATCTCGACTTTCCCCACAGATGGCCAGTTGGTAGGAGGTCGGCTTTCTTCTATTAGGAGAGGGGCTTCACTTGGTATGTGCATGTACTGGTTAAGCCTCTCCACTGATATAATATGATTCGCTAGAGTGCATTGGTTTTGTATTGAGAAGACAAGGGATATATTCAGGGAGAGACCATAAGATAATGCCAATTCCGTCACAAAATTAGGGGCAACCACAAAAAGGCTTTAGTTAGCTGACCTATCTTCCGTCAAATTCCAATTGACTAACCATAAAATATAAATGCTCGTTCATAATCAAGAAAGGTAAAAGACATATACTGACCAGGGCTAAATGTTCCTGGAGGAAGCAAAACCATACAGAGTGCCGTGGAGGACAGAACAACAGCACTAAGTATTTCTAGACGCTGTATCAACCATTCATTGGCTGCAAAACTGTGGAAAAAGGGACTAGCATTCTTATCAATAAGATCCAGGTTCTTTCTAAAGAACCTTTCCTCCTCTTCAAAAGCTCTTATGGACATTGCCCCTGCCACTGACTCAGCAAGATGATTTGCAACATAAGACTTGGTCGTGCCATTGAGTCGCATCAACTCCTTCGCAGATGAAAAATAGTATCTTTGTAGACCAAGTTCAAGTTCAATTAGGTTCTAAACAGAAAATAAATTAACAAACCCATCTTCTCTTTCTACCATACCAACCATGAAACACAATGTCCATAAAACATAAGCACAAAGGTTAGCTAATCAGCAATGCTCTTAAACCGTGCTCTGTTCCAAATCCAGATTCCCGCAAAACCCAAATACCATTTCAGTTAAACGCTCCCTAGTCATAAACCCACGAGGCAGACTGCGATCAAGAACATCTATATACCCGCACACCCTCTTCAACGACGACAGCTTAACACACATCAACCCAGCACAGAACAAACCACTTCCACCGTCGATTCGACTCGAGCAAAATCACCACTTTCGCAAACAAATTGACGACATAATGTGCTTGGTATGGTGCAAAGTATTTCCATCACGGTACAACATGGGGAAGAGGGCCAAATTCCAACCCGTCTGGCCAAATTCATAATACACGGAAACTTGCCATATATAATAAGCATAAACAAATTTCGTTTCGCTTTTAAAAGCAAATCATATCTTTATCTTACACCATGTTGATCTGGTGGGCAAGATCCAACTTCCGTAAAAATTTGTCAAAGTCAAAACAATAGATAAATAAGAGGAAATCGGGCATTGGCAAGTGGAGAGATTGACCACCCAGACATGTGGCGCTGTAGGAAGAGCCAAAATGAAATCCACGAATAAGTGTTCAGACGGATTACCTGAACCAAGCGGCTCCGTCCTCCGACGATGGTTCCGCGAGCTGTTCGCGATGAGCAGACGAGTGCTGCTTTTAGGGTTTTAGTCCAGCTAATCCGCGAGACTGATCGTGGCGACGAGGCGACGATGGGCGGTGGCAAGCGACGACGAGGTGACGATGGGCGGCGGCGAGCGGCGACGAGGCGACGTTGGGCGGCGGCGAGCGGCAGCGAGCGGCGACGAGGCAATGATAGGCGGCGGCGACGGGCGATGGAGGTGGCGCACTGGCGAGTGGAGGCGAATCGAAAGTGAAAAGGAATCGTGGGTAACTTACTGGTTCATCTTCAGTGGTTTGGGGAATGGGTTTTAAATGGGTACAAAATAGACCCATTTAAGACCCACGTAATTTAGCCCTTCTATTTTTAAAACCCACTAACGAGTGCCTTAAGAAATAAGTGCGACCCATTAATGACCCATTTAAGTAAACATGGGTCTATAAATGGGTTTGTAGACCCATTTAACACCTCTACACCCGCGGCTCCTTTTATGATTTTGCCTCAAATTTTTCGTGTTTTTGCAATTTTGCCCGCGTCCGATTTATTTATTTACTGTTCCGCCCTTGGTGTATTTATTTATTATGTCGTTTCATGCATTTTTTTTGAATATTTTATGCATGAAATTAAATGTCCAATGATTCATATATTTAATTAATTAGAGAGTAGCCACAGCATCTTTAATTAATTAAAATATATATTAAGAGCTTCCGGATCATATTTAGAAATGGACATTAATTGTAATTAATTATATTAATATGATGAATTTTATCCCACAGGAACTTTTATTGTATTAATATGATTAATTAGGTTGAGATATCATATTATTTTTCTTAATTTACCCACAGGGATTAAGAAAAGGTATATAATATGGTAGTTTCTTCATGATGTAATTATGAATCTATTTAAATTAAAAACTTAGCCCACAGGTAGTTTTATGTTATGTGATTCATATTGTGACATGTTTACATTGGTAAAACATGATTTATGTATATTTGCCTCAAATTTTGTGACATAAGCATGATTATTTGATATGCAGTTTCGCAACCTGTGAATTTCTCTGAATTTAAGTTTGATGTTCCCATACTGAATGGTGAGAATTATAAAGTTTGGAAGGAGTCAGTTCTTCTTCAATTGGGGTGGATGGACATTGACTATGCTATAAGGAAAGACGAACCACCTGCTCCTACTGATTCGAGCACTTCAGCTGAGATAGCTCTTTATAACCAATGGGAGCGGTCCAACCGCGTTTGTGCCATGTTTATAAGAGCTAAAATATCTCCTAGTATTCGTGGTTCGATTGCTCAGCATAACAATGCTAAGGCCTTATTGGAGGCTATTGATGTGCAATTTGAGAGTTCTGAGAAGGCGCATGCCATGACCCTAATTATGAAGTTTTCATCATTGAAGCTCACTAGCATTAGAGGTGTGCGTGAGCACATCATGCAAATGAGGAACATAGCAGCTCAACTTAAGAACCTTGAGGTTGAGATATCTGATTCTTTTCTTGTATATTATATTTTGAACACTCTCCCACAACAGTATGCACCTTTCAAGATCTCTTACAACACACATAAGAATAAATGGTCAATTAATGAGCTCATGACCATGTGTGTTCAAGAGGAGGAAAGACTGATTATGGAATTGGGAGAAGGTGTTCATTTGGCAACACAAGGAAAGAATAGAGGCCATGGCAAGCATAAGGGAAAATGTAAAATACCTCCCCAAGCTGACATTAAGAAAGAATCCAAATGTTTCTTCTGTAAACAGAAGGGGCATATGAAGAAGGATTGTGTCAAATTTAAGGCCTGGCTCAAGAAGAAAGGTAATCCAATCTCTTGTGTTTGTTATGAATCTAATATGACTGATGTAAGTCATAACACTTGGTGGATTGATTCTGGATCTACAATCCACATTTCAAATTCCTTGCAGGGTTTTCAAAACCACAGGAAGCCAGTGGGAAGTGAACAAAGCATCTATTCAGGAAATAAGATGCGTTCGCATGTGGAAGCTATTGGGACATATAGACTAGTTCTCAATAGTGGCTTTGTTTTGAATTTGGAAAAGACCTTTTATGTTCCTAGTTTTTCTAGAAATTTAATTTCAGTTTCAAGACTTGTACCTTTGGGATACTCTTTTAACTTTTCAGATTCAAACTTCTGTTTATCATTTAAATCTGAAATTGTTGGGAGTGGTAATTTGTCTGATGGTCTTTTTCGAATTAATTTACAAGACAATGCCTATTATGATGCGATGCATGTTCATGATAAAGCTGGTATGAAACGATGTGTTGTGAAAGAACATTCTTCTATGTTACGGCATCGGAGATTGGGACATATCTCCATAGAAAGAATTAAGCGATTAGTAAATGATGGAGTACTCGATACTTTAGATTTTACTGATTGTGATACTTGTGTGGATTGCATAAAGAGAAGCGGACCAACAAGTCTAAGAAAGGTGCCAAGAGGAGTACAGAAATATTAGAAATCATACATACAGATATTTGTAGTCCAGATATGGACTCATGTGGTCAGAAATACTTCATCTCCTTCATAGATGATTACTCACGTTACATGTATCTCTATTTGATTCATAATAAGTATGAAGCATTAGATGCCTTTAAGGTATTTAAGGCAGAAGTAGAGAAACAATGCGGTAAGCAAATTAAGATCGTGAGATCAGATAGAGGTGGAGAATTCTATGGTAGATACACTGAAGATGGACAAGCACCTGGTCCATTTGCAAGGTTTCTTCAAGAGCATGGGATAGTTGCCCAATATACTATGCCCGGTTCTCCGGACCAAAACGGCGTAGCGGAAAGAAGAAACCGGACTTTATTGGACATGGTGCGTAGTATGCTTAGCAGCTCCAAACTTCCTAAATCCTTGTGGACTGAAGCACTTAAGACGGCAGTGTACATATTAACCGAGTTCCGACCAAGGCTGTCCCAAAGACACCTTTTGAGTTATTTAAGGGTTGGAAACCGAGTTTGCATCATGTGCGCGTTTGGGGATGCCCGTCTGAAGTGAGAGTTTACAATCCACAAGAAAAGAAGTTGGACCCAAGGACCATAAGTGGGTATTTCATTGGATATGCCGAAAGGTCTAAGGGATACAGGTTTTATTGTCCATCTCATACCACTAGGACTGTGGAATCAAGAAACGCTAAATTTCTTGAAAATGACTTGATTAGTGGGAGCGATCAATCGGAGGACCTTGATCCTAAGAAAGATCATACAGATACTCAACCTTCCACTTCAAGTTTAAGGTTGGTTATTGCTCATAATGCCCCTTCAGTTCAGCCAGCTATTGAACAACCAATTGTTGAAGTTCCACAACCTGCTGATATTGATCTAATAGATCCAGTTGTTCATCAATTACCAAAAACTGTTGAACAACCAGTTGAGCAACACTCTCCTCAAGAGAATGTTGATGCAACATTGAGAAGATCTGCTAGAATAAAGAAATCGGCTATTCCTAGTGAATATATTGTGTATTTACAAGAGTCTGACTACAATATTGGAGCTGAGAATGATCCTGAAACGTTTTCACAAGCCATGGATTGTGATAAATCCAATTTGTGGTACAATGCCATGAAGGAAGAGATGAGTTCTATGGCATCTAACGAAGTCTGGGATTTGGTTGAGTTACCTGATGGTGTGAAGGCCATTGGTTGTAAATGGGTCTTCAAAACTAAGAAGGATTCATTAGGTAACATTGAAAGATAAAAAGCTAGACTCGTTGCCAAAGGATTCACTCAAAAGGAAGGAATCGATTACACAGAGACTTTTTCTCCTGTATCTAAGAAAGATTCTCTTTGTATTGTTTTGGCATTGGTTGCCCATTTTGATATGGAATTACATCAGATGGATGTGAAAACGGCGTTCCTCAATGGAGAACTAGAGGAGGAGGTTTACATGAAACAACCTGAAGGATTCCCCTCTAGTAAAGGTGAGCATTTGGTGTGCAAGCTTAAGAAATCTATATATGGCCTGAAACAAGCCTCCCGCCAATGGTACTTAAGGTTCCATGATGTCATTTCTTCATTCGGTTTTGTAGAAAATGTCATGGATCAATGTATATACCAGAAGGTCAGTGGGAGCAAAATTTGTTTCCTTGTGCTATATGTGGATGATATTTTACTTGCAACCAATGATAAAGGGTTGTTACATGAGGTGAAACAATTTCTCTCTAAGAGTTTTGATATGAAGGATATGGGTGAGGCATCTTATGCCATTGGCATTAAGATCCATAGAGATAGACCTCGAGGAATTTTAGGACTATCTCAAGAAACCTATATCAATAAGGTCTTAGAAAGATTCCGGATGAAAGATTGTTCACCAAGTATAGCACCCATTGTGAAGGGTGACAGGTTCAGTTTGAACCAATGCCCGAAGAACGATTTAGAAAGGGAACAAATGTTCAACATCCCATATGCTTCTGCTATTGGAAGTTTGATGTATGCTCAGGTTTGCACTCGACCTGACATCGCTTTTGCTGTGGGAATGTTGGGAAGATATCAGAGTAATCCAGGTTTAGACCACTGGAGAGCTGCAAAGAAAGTCATGAGATACCTTCAAGGTACCAAAGACTACATGCTTATGTATAGATGAACTAACAAATTGGAAGTGGTCGGTTATTCGGATTCGGACTTCGCGGGCTGCGTTGATTCACGAAAATCAACATCTGGATACATTTTTATGTTAGCTGGCGGAGCCGTGTCATGGAGAAGCGCCAAGCAGACTTTGACTGCTACTTCTACTATGGAGGCTGAGTTCGTTTTTTGTTTTGAGGCTACCTCGCATGGTGTATGGTTGAAGAGTTTCATTGCTGGGCTTAGAATTGTTGATTCTATTTCTAGGCCATTAAGAATATATTGTGACAATTCAGCTGCAGTTTTTATGGCTAAAAATGCCAAAAGTGGCAGTCGAAGTAAGCATATCGACATTAAGTATTTAGCCATAAGGGAACGTGTTAAGGAGAATAAAGTGGTCATTGAACACGTTAGCACTGAATTGATGATAGCCGATCCTTTAACTAAAAGCATGCCACCAATGAAGTATAAGGATCATGTAACTAGTATGGGAATAGGTCCCATCATGTGATTTGTCGTTGTATGAACGATTTTTGTTGTATGAAACTCTTATTCAGTTGTAATGTTGATTCTCAATTTTGGTGTACACATTTTGTTGTTTATGAGAATAACATTTATCCTTGGTTCTGGAATAAACATGGGGTTTATTCATTAAGATATGTTGTCACATATAGGCTGACATTAAAGAAATGAGATGCATTGTGATACATGGAAGATATTACTCACCCTTAGAGGACATGTCGCCATGATTCATGTGTTTTGTTTCTTTTCTTTAAGCATAAAGTTTTCGTGGAATTAGTTGGATAATCTGTATGATGAAAATGATGGGATCAAGTGGGAGAATGTTATTTATTTTTGTGTGATCCCATATTTTGGACCCACATTTTCTCTTAAAGGTTGCGACTGTTCAACATGAAGAGTTTCCACGCTTCGTACCCCTTCGTGACAACCGCCCATTTGGTAATCGTCTTGATGGAAGACGATTTATAAATAGGAACGTACGTTCATTTCTGACGGGTGATGACAAGATCTAATACAAACTCTCTCATTCAGAATACACCATCAGTACGAGAGTGAATTGGGTTAGTAGTGCGAGTCCCCAATTTGTTGATTTCAGGTTTTCAGACGAACGTGACTACAAGAACAATGGCTGGAGGTTTGTCTATAATCGATCTTGGCTTCCGCATATGATTTATTTTGTCTAACACCAACTCCACCACCAAAACCGCGAATTCCCCTTCCTCCCTCACCTGCTTCACCACCGGCGGCAACAATCCACCTCTCGCCTTCCCCCTCTTGCTGCCGCCACCGCTGAAATCGATCTCGCGCAGACTCTCCAGCAACCTAAACCCCTCGCGCACCGCATCCGCGTACAGCCCGCAGGACTCGAAGTGGCGCACGTATCTGAGACTCTAGATGTAGACCGAGTAGGGCTTACCGGCCAGTTGAGAGGAGAGCGAGCCGAGACAGTCGAGGCACAGGCCGTAGGTCTCCAGGAGGTGGACTGGTCGGGGCGGGGAGTGGAGAGGAGCTTCGGGAGGAGGGAGAGGGAGCAGTTGAGGAACGAGAGGTGCTGCTTCGCGAGGGATTGGATTGTGCTTTGCTGCTGCTGCTACCGCCGTTGGCCATGGCGGAGGGCTTCTTGGGCTTTGTGGCAGGGGTGGCGGCGAGGTCGGAGAAGGGGCGGAGGTGATTGGAGAAGCGGAAGCGAATGTCGTTGGAGGATTGGGAGGTGAGCAGGGATTCGAGCTTTGAGAGGAGGGCGGATTGGACTCTGTCAGACAACATTGTAGAGAGGAGGGTGCAAAGATGAAGGAGATGAAAGATGCAAAACACGCAATCTCATAATCTCCATAACTAGAACAAGAACATAGATAATCAAGAAGAAACATTAACGCACTTGTTTTGGAATCCATTATTCTTGATGCGGAAATGGAAAAGCGATATCCACACACAAGTTTTTCTCCTCTATTGCCCTCTATATTACTAGCTCAATGAGATGGCCCCTCACTGAAGTCAAAGTTTGACCGTCCTCTACTAGAGCCGAGCTCGAGTCGAGTATGAGCTTCGGCTGCAATTGTTGGCTAACCGAGTCAAGCTCGATGAGATTAAGCTCTATTGACTTTATCACACATCGATATTTATTATCGTACGAGGCAGTTTGTATCGTTTCTTGTTACAATGATATCTTACCAGTTCGATCAAATTAAATGAATCAATAATTATATGATTAAGCCATGCTGAGCCATATCAGTTTTTTTATCGAGAGAGTTTGTATCGGGCACGTTTGGACGTTAGATTAAGCTTGCTCTTAGACCATCATTTATCACCTTTTAATTTTTCCTTTGTCAAAGGAAATGATACATAAAAGGCTCTATACAAAATATTAGAAATCACCACAACAAACCAAGCCCATAAAATTGTAAAATTAAAATAAAAAAATCAAGGTTCATCATGAGAGCATGATTGGTATAAGTATGAGCTCATCCTTCAAAAAGAGATTTGTGACTACATCTAAGCAAAATGATTGGTGGTTGATAACCGCATCACACATCATTATCATGTTAAACTTGGTGACAAAAGCTAAGATGGTGTGAAGATTGTGACTAAGGGGGTGAATCTTTTAAGCAATTAACTTAGTGGCTTGATTAATCTTGGTAAGAAAACCGATGAAAAATAACAAATTAGATCTATAAAATATATTGAAATAGGTAGCTCGAAATATATAAAAAAAAAGTGCTTTAACTTGTTGATGAGAGTTGTAACATGCTATTTATGTTATGAGGTGGTGCAAAGCGTTAATTATCTAACTTATTAGTTCGTCAAAACAACTAGAGATGAAGCATTATATTTTCTTTAAAATTTGGTATGATTGGGTCATAAAATTTAAATGACTCCAGGACTATCACTCTTGATTGGTTTACCCCTTCACTCTAAATTTGACACGCTTCTTATAAAAAGGAGAGCTAATTAAAGTTACTCTTTTACTTAGTTAGGTAGTTAGCCAATACATATAAAATTCTGAGTGGGGAAATCTTCCATACTTAGCCGGACCTATTTAAGATCATACTCATGATCTCTAACATATGCAATATGTTTTATGGACATAAAATTGGTCATACACATTATGCCATAAAATAATGTATCACGTCATATATCCACGGAAAGTAGCTAATAATTCGATGCTATAGCCAAAGAATTATTAGGCGAACCCACATTCACGAAATACCTTACTAGTTTCACGGACCTAGTAGGACGGGACAGCCTCTTTAATTGAGATTTACGGTAAAAAATCCACAATTGCATAGAAATGAAATATATTAATTTGAGATATACACGTAGAACTCAAGAATACCCTCTTTAATTGAGATTTACGGTAAAAATTATAACATTGTAGTTGAATTAATCATGCAAAAGGGAATCGCAAGACTTGGGTGTACCTTACACCCTTTGCATTCTATAACGTATAGACAATGTCTGGCTATTTACCAAAATGCCCACTTTTGAACAAGATGAAGTTACCCCTTTTTTGGGGAAAAGTACCAAAAAATTCATAAACCTATTACATTGGTACCAATTCAGTCCCAAACTTTTCAATTGAATCAATTCAGTCCTAAACCTTTTTACATCGGTACCAATTCAGTCTATCCAGCCAATTTTGGCCTGCCAGCGTTGACGTGGACATCCGCCGGTGACCGAACGCCGACGTGGCAATTTTTATATATTTTTTTGATTTTTTTTGAATTTTTTCCTTTTTCTTTTCTTCCTTCTTATTGGACTGTTCCGGCGAGCCTCCGGTGAGGCTGGCCGGCCACTGGGCGAGGGCCTCGAAGCCCTCACCTGTCGCCGGCGAGGGTCGCGGCCCTCGCTTGGCCTCTCCCAGGGCCGTCGGCGAGGCAGCTTTGCCCAGATCTGGGCGAAGGCGGCCTTGCCCGCGGCCCTGGGCGAGGCCGAGCGAGGGCTGCGAAGCCCTCGTCGGCGGCCGGCCATTGGGCGAGGGCCTCAAAGACCTCCTCCTCTCGCCAGTTCCTCTGTTTCCCTCCAACTCCGCCAGTCAATCTCACTCGCCGCTCGCCGTCCTCTCTCCGCCGCCGCACCCCTCCCTAGATCGATCTCTGCCGCCTCCTCCGCGGCCGGAGCCGTCGATCATGAAGTTAGCTTCATCTCTCGTCTCCCTCTCCTTGGCAGCGGTCATGAATGAGCTCCTCCGAGGTAGCCTTCTCTTCGCGATTCGGCAGCCATGGCTTCTCCTCGTTGCTAAACACGATAGGATTTACCTCGTTCTAATTCTTTGCTATGCTGTGGCTTCGCCGCGAAAAATCTCACAGGGGATGATGTCCTTCCGCATGTCTACGATCTCCCGGCGGATTTGTTCGACGCCCTAGTGGCTCGCTTGTCGTTGGTGAGGGCTTTGCGGCCCTCGCTCGGCCTTGCCCAAGGTCGCGGGTGAAGGTGGCCTTGCCCGCGGCCGGCAAGGCCAAGGCGAGGCTGGCCTTGCCCAGATCCGGGCGAAGCCGCCTTGCCGGCGGCCCTAGGAGAGGCCGGGCGAGGGCCGTGACCCTCGCCGACAACAGGTGAGGGCTTCGAGGCCCTCACCCAGTGGCTGGCGAGTCTCACCGGAATAGTCCAAGAAGAAGGAAGAAAAGAAAAGAAAAAAGAAAAAAAGAAAAAGGAAAAAAGAAAAGAAAAAGGAAAAAATTCAAAAAAATATTTAAAAATTACCACGTCAGCGTTCGATCATCGGCCGATGTCCGCGTTAGCATCAGCAGGCCAAAATTGGCCGGATAGACTGAATTGGTGCCGATGTAAAAAGATCTAGGACCGAATTGGTTCAATTGAAAAGTTTAGGACTGAACTAGTACCAATGCAACAAGTTTAGGACTTTTTTGGTACTTTTCCCCCTTGTTTGCACGTCTACATGCCTGCCTGTATTTGGGACAATTGTACATCGTACGATTATACAAGGTCATTTGCTCGTTCAACTTGATCTTCTCCTTCCCCTCTTTTCTCTTTGAGACTTTCTTCCATCGCTTTGCTCTCCTTTTGCGATGGCTCTTGAACATCGTCACCTTCCTCAACATCGTTCTCATTAGGAGAGGTGACGACGATCTCGATGAAATTAGACTTACTGGGATGGCTCAATGGCACTAATCGATTCGTCTTCTTATCCTCCTTCTTTTTGCCCCATAGCACCGCATAGAGGCTGAGTACTATGAGCCCCGAACCTAGAATGCTACCATAGAAATGGATTGAGAATTTCAGATATCTCGTGTCAAGTTATTCGAAGAGTTCGAATACTTTTAAAATATGTGTATATCTATCAATATATATACCTTCCCATATGCAATTTTTCGTCCAACACCATAGACCCCGCCAAGGCCACGGTCACCAGCATCAAAGGATTGAAAACCGACACGAACACCGGTCCTCTCATCCGTATGCACCAAACGATTAGAGTATAGCATAAACCGGAAGCGACTATCCCCTGCAACACCACAGGTAAGGATCAGTCGACGACACGTAACCGGATAATTCAACGGTCCACATTGAGCCCTAATGAATTTGCACGACATTGGGAAGTAAGGGGTTTGTAGTGGGTACCGAGTATGATACGGTGAGGAGCCTGACGTTCCATCCGAGCTTCCACTGGCTCCAATCCCTCTCTCGGCACAGTGTGTAAACCGCCTCTTGGATTGACACCATGAAGGTCATCAACGCCGTGCTTGTGTATTGGTATGGGAAACCTTCACTCATCTTCGCCTGTCCAACAAATCATTTTGCATTACTATTTCTTGTTACGACAAATAACTATTAGCAACATGCAACTGACCATATTTTCTCATTCTAAGAACTTTTTGATTAGTTATCCCAAATAGTTACTATCTATTAGGTCACATTAGCCTCATGCGAAGGGTAATTGAAAGTATCGATTTGACATCATTGGTGCAGGCAAAATGACCCTGTCCATTAGCATCGGGCAAGGCTAGGCTCTACTCATAAGATGGTAGGTGTGACTTTTATGTAGAATAAGATGGTAGGTGTGACTTTTATGTAGAGGTGGCAAAATGAGTCATAAACCCATATTATGACCCCTTTTTAGTTAAATGGGTCATAATATGGGTCAAGTGAAATTTAAATATGGATAAAAAATAGGTTTGAGAAAGTAAAACTAAATGGGTTATTACTAATAACCCATTTAGACCCACTTTCAACCCATGGGCCATGGCCTTCTTTAATTTTATAAAATGTTTTTTTAATAAAAAATCGAAATTATAATTTTATTTTACATTTCAATTTTTTCTTCTTTTTTCTTTTTCTTTTTCCTTTCTTTTTTTTTCATCCCTTAGTTGATGGCCGGTAAGGCGACAGCCGGTCGTCGGCCGACGATAGACCAGGTGAGGCTCGAGCTCGCCGGCAGGTCGTTGACGACTGGTGTGGCTTGAGCCTCACCGGCGTCGGGCGAGGCTCGATCTCGTTGATCTGGCGAGGCCGAGGCCTCGCCTGACACCGGTGAGCTTGAGCCTCGCCGATGACTGGCGAGACTTAGCCTCGTCAACGACTAGCGAGGCTTGAGCCTCGCCGGCGTCGGGCGGGGCCTCGGCCGAGCCTCGCCGGATCTGGCGAGATCGAGCTCGCCGGCGTCGGGCGGGGCTTGATCTCGCCGGTTCCTGTGGCCTGTCGCCGGCCGTTGTCGTGGCCGGCGGTCGGCCGAGGAAGAGAAAAGAGAAAAAGAAAAAATAATTATTAAAAATTTGATTTTTTTTTTTAAAAAAGGATTATAAAAAAATTTCATTAATTTTGTATTGCATAAAAATTGTTAAAAAATTCATATTGCACAAAAATGTTTTAACAATACTTTTTTTTATATAAAAAAATCATAAAAATGAGTTTTTTTAGATTTAGTTAAATATTTTTCATGTTATAGTTTTTAGTTATTCAATGGTATATTCACTTCAAATAAGAGAAGCATGTGCATAGTCTAATTCTTTATAAATATTTCAATTTATAGGTTTTTTTAACTTTAATTTGAAGTTTTAATCCAATTAACATATAGTAGAAGTTGGTTTTCCTAGAATATTCATAGGTTTTAGCAATATGGGTCGGGTCGGGTATGGGTCATTGA
Source organism: Eucalyptus pauciflora (assembly GCA_007663325.1). NCBI lineage: Eukaryota > Viridiplantae > Streptophyta > Magnoliopsida > Myrtales > Myrtaceae > Eucalyptus > Eucalyptus pauciflora. The sequence continues at coordinate 561,628 of VMYD01000385.1, forward strand.
ATTTACACTATAAGAATATGAGTCAAAACGGGTTAAATGGGTCAAATATGGGTCGACCCATTTTCGACCCGACCTATACCCGACCCGACCCACCCATTTGCCACCTCTACTTTTATGGTTGCTTTGGATGTGCGACGTTAGGATTCAAATTAACAAGCTGCCAATCCAAGCTGAGCGCTCTTAAATCACTCGGTCACTCCGATCCCTTGGAGGCTCATTAGGTCTTGTGGGTTGAACTCTTTGGTATCTAGATAAATCTCAGCCATCGAGAAGAATCTCATTTTTTTAATTTTTTTTATAAAAGAACCTTGACTAGGCAAAGGTGAATCACGCTAGAAAGATCTCCACACAGTGAAACGAAGCAAAATTCAAAGGAACGTGGAGACGTATTGAGAAGAAAAGGCGAAGACCCACCTGGATGATCAACCACGAAGCGTAGCAGAAGCAGCTTGCCACGGCCAAGAGCGATCCCAGGAGGAGATCGCTCGAGCCCACCTGGCCCCGCCGGGTCGCCGCCACGTGGCGCAACAGGTTCACGTGTGTTGACCAGAGGTTGACTTCCGCGCCCTTGTAGAACGTGAGCAGCATTGCCCCACCGATCCCCATTAATGTTCCCGCCGCCTTTGCCTTCCCTGCAACTGTCCTCACCCTCACCGTCTCCAACCTAACCAACGTGAACATGAAAGAAAACCGCAACGCACGTCAGGAAAAACATCCCAGCTGAAGATCCCCGAGTTACTAAATCATAAGCCAAGAACATGTCGAGGAACTTGCATGAGAAAATCCTGTACATACCTAAGAGAAACAGCCAAGACGAAGGTCACGGCAGGGACGAGGTTGGCCATAGCCGAGGCGTAGGTCGCAGATGTCATGGATAAGCTTGCTAGGTACAAATTTTGCCCCATTGATCCCCTGCAGTTCATTCAATCAGAGTCAACAATAAATGTCCAGAAACTTCCCCATGCATGAACACCTGAGTCTTCCATATTTATATACTTAGAAGTCTCTTTTAGAAGAAAAATCTAGTAAAGGTTGCATCTAGTCTGCCGCAGTACATGGAAACATGGTTTTTATGCTGTTTACGAGTGCTATCTTTATAGCATCACAAGACACTAGGCATTTCCCAAAGGTTATGGATTCAACAACAACAGGCACTTACCCAAATAGCGCACAAAAGAAGGCTTGCACCAGCACTGTCCATGTTATCTTTGGCCTGCTCTTCCTGTTAAATGTGAAAGAAGGAAATCAGTACGCATACGTATTCAAATAGATTGATATCACAAAGGGAAAAAGTATACTCCATTTGACAAGAGAAGTGTGTGTGACCTTTCTAAGAAGAAAGCCAGGGGGGCCAGCACAGCCGTCGCGAACATGAACCGATAAGTGATGACCACTGACACGTTCATCCCATCGCTAGCAGCGAGCTTGTACAGTATGTTGACGCCAGCGAAAGCAACCTGGACGACCACCATCATCAGTGCGGCCTTCATTTCGTGCATGGTTGTACTGGAAATGAGTAAGAAAGTGAAGAATGGATGATGCAGAAGAGAGGAGCGTATGTGGGATATATATAATCCAACAGAGGAAGAGGCCACCAGGTGCTTTGCTTGGCTATGTAGTCATGTCACAATGCAGTAAAGGACCCTCGCACGTGCGAGCCCCGGGCTGGCACGTGCCAGGAAGAAGAGAGAGAGAGAGAGAGAGAGAGAGAGTCCATTTGGGTGTTAGCTTCTTCAGTGCGCAGCGGTCAAACAAATCCACGTAAGTGGAACCGCTTTTTAGGGCAAAAGCGTCGCGTGGCTTCACGGATGATCACAATCTCCACTAATTACATGTATAAGTTGATGCGGAGTATTACTTTACTTTACTATCGTGTGCTTAGCTACCCATTCAGGCTGATCGAATTTATTGGATGCCTAAGTTTATTTTGTGCTTTGAGAGCATCTATTTGTTCGTGGAGATTGATTGGGTCCAAAAATTCGGATGTCCTATACCATTAAAACATATATACTACGCATTTAAGTCTTAGAACACAAGGAAGCTCATATGCTGTAGTAATTGAGGAGCAATCGTGTGCACATGCCAAATTGGTGTGGCCTATTAATGTTTATAATTGTATAGGCTGATTGTATGGATTTAATTAAGTTATAAACCTTTTGATTAATCTGTTATAATCCTAATCCTAATCATTTGAGTAATGAAATGAATTTATAAAACCTTTCAACTGATCCATGTAGGATGGGTAACAATGACAAGACTGCATCGTTAGTAATGTCAGGAAAGTTCTCCATGTCAAATCACCAATCATGACACATAGGATGGTGAACAATGACTAGACTGTAACATTAGCAATTTTAGGAGAGGGAAGATTTGGTCAGGAGGACTTGATTGCATTTTCACACAAAAGTTTAGGTATATTGTATTAACTGAAAGGTTCACGATTTAAATTGAAATTTATACAATGGATTTTATAACTAAAATATCAAATTTTCTAATATTCTCCTCAAATTAATTAGAAAAAGACACTCATATAGTTAAGAAAAATGCAGAAAAGAAGAATATGGTATTATTTATTTATTTATATTTCGATGTGCAGTAATGAGGAATACACGAGCTTATTTATAGGCAATATGAGATGGTTATCTAGGGTAACAAAAAAAACATAATATCAAATATGATTAATCAAGGATATACTATATTAAAGGAGATATATACATAATCCTGAGAGATATGCAGAATCAACTAAATATCCTAATATTGCTAACATCTCCTCAAACGCAAGATGAATTGAAATAAATTGAATTTGAAAAATAATCCAAACAACATCACAAAATTCTTCAATTAACATAAGCTCAATAGATCAAAGACGAGGTGGCGTGGCTATAGCAAGCATAATAAGCCAAGCATTGCCAAGCAAAGGATACCATGGAAAGACACGTTTTGCGGCATCGAAAAATACCTCCATTGAAATGTCTTAACACAACGACCATGGCACTTGGTCAGACGGGAATAATACATTTGGGTGAACATTGTCGAGCTGCGGGGATGGATTTATTTGCTTGGCACGCATGGGTGCGCCGTTGAGAATAATAAAGTAGAAAAAAATAAAATTAGGAAAATTTCTAAGGTGCATAGAGTGTGAAGTGCACTAGGATTGCCCCTTTGACCATGGCGCTTGGTCAGACAGGAATAATACATTTGGGTGAACATTGTCGAGCTGAGGGGATGGATTTATTTGCTTGGCACGCATGGGTGCGATGTTGAGAATGATAAAGTAGAAAAAAATAGAATTAGGAAAATTTCCGAGGTGCATAGAGTGTGAAGTGCACTAGGATTGCCCCTTTGACCATGGCGCTTGGTCAGACGGGAATAATACATTTGGGTGAACATTGTTGAGCTACGGGGATGGATTTATTTGCTTGGCACGCATGGGTGCGCTGTTGATAATGATAAAGTAGAAAAAGATAGAATTAGAAAAATTTCTGAGGTGCATAGAGTGTGAAGAGCACTAGGATTGCCCCTTTGATATCAAGTTAAGAAGACATTCTCTATCGAAGGAGATTTATGCATAATCCTAAGAGCTACGAGGAATCAACTAAATGTTGCTGACACGTATAAAGAGGACTTAGATATGGACGTGATGATGCCGGGGTAATCATTTAGGTTCCCGGTGGATGCATGTAGACACGCCAAAAAGACGCATGCTATATTTTCTTCCATTTTTCTATCTTCTTTTCATGGGTGGCTCACTAAGGTTGTACGTGATAGCACTGCTAGGATTCGCCATCTTTTCCTCCATCATCCATCTTCTTTTCATAGGGTGGCTGCCTAGATTTGCCTATGATAGCACTATTTGAGATTCGCCGCAAAATCATAAGAAAATAGAGAACAAAAGTGATAAAAGAAATCAAGATACAAGGTTTTTATCTTGATTTACATTTAAATTAGGGCTATAATTAGCGGGTGATCCCCCACTATAATTAGTATCTTACGCTCTCGATTACATTCTTCAATTACAAGAGAAAAATAATATATATACACACACCTAGTTGCTTTTCATGAGTTCAAGCTAAAATTATTAATAAAATATAAGCTCAAACTATAAAAATTTTCTAGCATCTCAAGGCCATTGCCCTTGCAACTCTCGGACTCTGCATGCTCATTGGAGAGCAAGAAAATGGATTGTGTATAAACCCAAGGACTTAATTTTGGGCTTACTCTTATGAAACAATGAAATATTTAGGGTAGATTGATCCAATATAAACCTCTGGTAAAATGCCCGCCCGTAACGTAACCCATTCTTTTAACACATTGTGATATTTTCCAGCGTTGAATGGACCCATTCGGAAACTGGGTTTTGGAGACCCACGTTCTACCGAACTGAACTAAGAGCGCTTTCTTATCTTCTTATCATTATCACACTAGCTAAAACTAAAAAAAAAAGAAGAGGATGCCGAAGGCGTCCTTGGGGTGATCTCGTAGTTCCTACGGGGTGGAGACGATGGGGTCGGTCCATGGATTATCAAAGCAACTAAAAGAATTATGGAAATGAGTTCAAATGGAAGAAAAAATTCTGTTGATAAATGAATTCCAATTTGTTGACTATTACCTATCAAATCTTGCTCGATAATCTGGTTTGACTTACAGCATCTATAGGATAACTTCCATCTTGAAAGTTTTTTGGTGTTTTTATATGATATCCACGATTTCTCTCGATTTGTAATCCAATACACAAATGAATGGGTTCCGTTAGATTAGCTATATACTGTGTGTTATCAACGATTTCCACAGAAGTTGGTAAGATGATGTCTTGAGCATCCGTCGACAAAAGGATCACCCTAAGATGATCATCTCATGGCTATTGAGAACGAATCAAATCAGATGGTTCACATATCCATACGATTGAGTCATTGGGTTTCCGAAATAGTGTAAAAAAAAAAAGAAGTGCTTCGAATCATTGCTATTTGACTCGGACCTGTTCTAAAAAAGTCGAGGCATTTCAAACGGAACGAACAGAGCTAGAATCAGACCGATTCTCTAAATGCCTTTCTGGATATTCTCGGCTATTCACGGAACGTGAGAAGGAGATGAAGAATCATATGCTTCGCGCCTAGTTTTGGTGTAGCAGCTATATTTCGCTTCATCCTTTTTTTTTCCAAGGGTTTCATAATTGGACATTGAACCCATTTCATATGATGGGAGTTGCCGGTGTATTGGGCGCTGCTCTCCTATGCGCTATTCATGGTGCTACCGTAGAAAATACTTTATTTGAAGGTGAGTCATTTCTTCCGTGATTCACTTTTGGCACTAGTCCTACATTTTGTTTCTGTGGACCGAGGAGAAAGGGGGCTCAGCGGGAAGAGGATTGTATCATGAGAGAAGCAAGGAGATCAACCTCTTTCTTTCAAATAGAAATATACAAGATGGATTCTGGCAATGAGTTGGACTCTCGTGTTGATACGAATGAATCATCCTTTCCGCGGAGGTAAATCCGATAAGCTTCATCGTCGAGAGGGAAACAGCTCGGATCACCAGCTAAGGCCCCTAAATGACCGCTCAGTGATAAAGGAGGTAGGGGTGCAGAGATAGCCAAGAGCTGTACCTATGGGATAGGGATAGAGAAAGAGGAAAATTCCTGGGAAACGAAGTCATAGGCATGTAGGTTCAGAGCCAGACCGACTACTCCAAGAGCACTCATCCATAAACCGGTTACTGGTACAAATAACATAAAGAAATGTAACCAACGTTTATTGGAAAAAGCAATCCCAAAGATTTGGGACCAGTTATCGTGCCCACGGTAAACGTTGGGTAGCCAAGTGCGGAGCGGATAACTGCTGAAAGCATCTAAGTAGTAAGCCCACCCCAAGATGAGTGCTCTCCTATTCTGACTTCCCCGGAGCCTCCGGTAGCACAACCGAGACAGCGACGGGTTCTCTGCCCCTGCGGGGATTCTCCTTCTCAATGGTATGTATGCTCAGGGTTTTTCGATAATGAAGATCTAATTCTAGGTTATGTTTCATGAAGGATCCGACGGAGTTTTACACGTATATAGCTTAGACTGAAGAGTTGTAGCTTTGCTTTCTGAAAGAGTAATTTTCTCGTTATTAGAGAGAAGCGGAAGCCTTAGAAGGGAGCATGCTACGTCGGTTCGGAGAGAAATTTGACCTTTCGCAGAAGGGTCGATGCAATTGAGCAAGCACTAGCTTAGCTGCAATAGGTAGAAGAGTGGGTCTGCTAATTATAACCATAACCAATTGAAGGAGATAAATCGCTGATGGACTTACTTTCTAGAACGGCCAGTGGTTCCGAGGAAGGGACGAAGAGTAGCTTACTAAAACAAGTAAGTTCAAAATCCCTGACCTCCATCTTTTAGTAAACCCCTTTACCCTCCCCTCTCTCCTTCTCGTTCCAGGTATGTAACTCGTTCCCCTCCTCTCCTTTCAGTCGAGCCATCCGTCAGCGCCCTTACTCTATTTCTTCCTAAAGTAAGAAATCGCTGATAAACTATTCATACCAAAGGGGTTATATCCATTGATAAGTTGTGAAGAGTTTACCCATAGATAATCTCTTAACCATCCCATCAAATAAGTGGAAGATTCATTAAATTGTGATTCCTTTTTTTTTAGGGTACTCCCGGGAACAGATCCAGTGGAGACGGGGCGGGGCCTGTAGCTCAGAGGATTAGAGCATGTGGCTACGAACCACGGTGTCGGGGGTTCAAATCCCTCCTCGCCCACAATCGGCCCAAAAGGGGAAGGACCTTTCCCTATGGGAGTAGGAAAATCATGATCGGGATCTCCCCCCCACTTCCGCTTTTTTTTTCAAAAAAAAAAGCGACGAGGTTGCCCTGAACTAAATAATTGTTCCGATGGAACCTTTTCTTCTACCGGAGATTGGCCATGTGGATGTCGATACACAATCTACCCTAAATATTTTCTTGTTCCTGAATAGATTATCAACCTTTTCTTCTACCAGAGCTTTTGCGCATTTTCATTGTTTCATACAGATACAGAAGAAAAGGTTCTCTATTGATTCAAAGGCTGTACCTATGGGATAGGGATAGAGAAAGAGGAAAAAACGGAACAATCACAAACACTTTTTTGATTATGGATCTACTACCAGAAATTCAATGGTTTGGGGAGGGATTTTTGTTACGTATTTTAACAAAGAAATTATCTACTCCATCCGACTAGTTCCGGGTTCAAGTCCCGGGCAACCCATTTTATTTTATATAGAATATCGAAATTCTATATATCCGCATTATCTTTTTTTGAGTAATAAGACTATTCCAATACTCGTGGAGAAAGAAACGTAATAAATGCAAAGAAGAAGCATCGTTCACCCAGTAGCGAAGGGTTTGAACCAAGATTTCTAGATGGATGTGATAGGGTATTAGTACGTCCGGTAACTCCCGATATAGCAGTAAAAGCAAAACGTGTAGGCGGATCGACTCATCAAGTTCCCATTGAAATAGGATCCACACAAGGAAAAGCACTTGCCATTCGCTCCTTTTTCCCTTTCAAAAAAATTGAAATGATTGAAGTTTTTCTATTTGGAATTGTCTTAGGTCTAATTCCTATTACTTTAGCTGGATTATTTGTAACTGCATATTTACAATACAGACGTGGTGAAATAAAAAAGAAATAACTTTTCCCGATTTTGAAAAAAAAAATTTATTTCATTTTTTTTTCTGATAATGTTTTTGAAAATTTCATTAATTGATTTAGAACATCTCTTATTCGCTGATAGTATCTTATCTATCTTTCAAATTTCCTGGCGTGGATATTGGCAAGAATTGATTGAAACTTTAGCATGGGCTCATGAACGCACACCTTTAGCTAATTTGATTCGATGGAGAGATAAACCAGTGGCTCTTTCCATTGTACAAGCAAGATTGGTTGGATTTCTTTTTTAATGAGTCATAACTATTAGCTATTTCCTATTCTAGGTTGTACCTAAATGTGTAGAAGAAGCGGCATATTGATTCCTTCTATTTCACCAAGCAAAGCTCTTCGCATCGCAATGCCTATTGTATCGGCTTGCCCTTTCATAAGGGGAGATAGAATAAGGCGTCCATAATAAAGACGCTTACTGTCTGCTCTTCCCATATTGGGTAAAAATGCAAACCTATAGCTGCAGAAGTAGGAATAATGGCACCCGAGATAATATTGTTTCCATAAAGTAGAGATCCAGAAACAGGTTCACGAATACCATCAATATCTACTGGAGGAGCAGCAATGAAGGCAATAATAAATACAGAAGTTGCGGTCAATAAGGTAGGGATCATCAATAGAAAAGATTCTCTTCAAACAAACTAGCCTATCCCCTGTATAGGGCTTTTACGGGGTGGTTGGAACAAAGACACATTTGAACTTAATAGTATACCACTTCTACGAATAGCTCTTAATGCTGCATCTCTTCCGAGACCAGGACCTTTTATCAGTGTATGGACAGCTATCTCTTGAGCACAGGTTTAGGTTCGGCCTCAATGGGAAAATAAAATGGAACACCTATTCGAAATTGTAACCAAGCATCGCCCATTGGTTCTATACCCGATTCATTTTCTTGTTTCATTTCTTCTGGAACAATCACAAACACTTTTTTGATTATGGATCTACTACCAGAAATTCAATGCGTAATCTTAGCATTCAATGTGTATAAGAATTCTCACAACAACAAGGTCTACTCAACAGAAATTCGGAGTTAATGAAAGCTTTCACAGAAATCTTTCACAAAATCATCAACGAATATTATCAACTAATCATAATGGTTCTTTATTATACCATGGTATTTGATTCGCCAAATACATCATTATTGTATACTCTTTCGTAAAAATACACGTAGAATACCAAAGGGAGTTATTCATGTTCAAGCAAGTTTCAACAATACCATTGTGACTGTTATAGATGTACGGGGTCGGGTAATTTCTTGGTCCTCCGCAACGGTGGCAACTAAACACGAGGGTTGCGCTCGTTGCGGGACTTAACCAAACACCTTACGGCACGAGCTGACGACAGCCATGCACCACCTGTGTCCGCGTTCCCGAAGGCACACCTCTCTTTCAAGAAAACACAATATGTGCACCGGCCACGCCTTCGTAACTCCAAATATCCTCGTCTAATTCTAGTCATTGAATAAATGAAACTTTCATGAATAACTAATTGATTTCCTTTCTTTCAGTTATTCTTTTCCCTTTTCCTAGTTTATTAATAGCTAAAAGAGTTGAATACGGTCCCAAATAAGGAGAGATATTTAAAAAGCGGGTCCGATTAATCCTAAATGGAATGAAACGACGTAGGGATCCATATGTAAACATAGTATCTATTTCGATACGCTCGAATGACCCCTTCTCATAATGAGAATGTATAGAACCCTATTCCGGGCATGCCTCATTAGCCCATACTGCTCCCGAAAGAATACCTATGGTTAAAAAGATAAACCCTAGACTAATAATACGATAACTCCACTGATCCAGTTGTTGAATCAGTTGAGCCCTGTAATAATTTCGAGAAGAACAAAAAGAAGTGGTAAAGGAAAATTAGAATACAGGTGTGGGCTAAGTAAATCAATTGATAGGTTTGGTAATCCTATTGAAAAAACCAGTGTAAGTGAAGATCCGGTTAGAAACGATAGTAAAGACTCTGGGTTTCCAGCAAGCCACTGCTACATCCATTTCTGTCGAGTGTTATTAATAATATCAGTAAGTACTGTTTGTTGACCGTAATTCGCCCCGTCTCCACTGTATCTATTTAGGAACAAGAAAATGACATCGTGATTTGGATTAGATCTCGATGAAACCATGGTATAATAAAGAACCATTATGATTAGTTGATAATATTCGTTGATGATTTTGTGAAAGATTTATGTGAAAGCTTTCATTAACTCCGAATTTCTGTCGAGTAGACCTTGTTGTTGTGAGAATTCTTAATTCATGAGTTGTAGGGAGGGATTGGATCTAGCCGTAAGAAGAATGCTTGGATGATAAATAACTCACTTCTTGGTCTTCGACCCCCAAGTAGGATTCGAACCTACGACCAGTCAGTTAATAGCCGACCGCTCTACCACTGAGCTATTGATCATTAATATGTTTGCTCGCGGTAATTGTGGCCTCTCGGGAGAATCGATAACTGCATCTTTGATGCTGAAAATCATTATCAAAGAAGACTTTGACAAAATGTTCTATTTTTACATAGAAATATATTCGCTCAAAAAAGATTCCAGAAGATGTTGACCGTAAATGAGAAGATTGATTACGGAGAAAAAGAAATAAGTATTCGTATTCACAAATTCTAGAAAGAACCAAAGGTTTAGATTTGATATGACAACATCTTGCTTTGAACATAGGAGTTGCTAAGAGTAAAATTCGGGAAAAGGAGCCCATTGTATGGGAAATACTGCAAGAAGTTATGCAGGGGCATCCCGTATTGCTGAATAGAGCATTCGCAGATCCTCCAGACGTAGAGCGCGCAGGGCTTTGAACCCAAATACATTACCCACAATGGAAGTAAACATATTAGTAACAGAACCTTCTTCAAAAAGGTCTAAAGGGTAAGCTACATAACATATATATATATATATATATTGATTTTCTTCTCCAGCAACAGGCTCGATGTGGTAGCATCTTCCTTTATAACGATCAAGGCTGGTAAGCCCATCGGTCCACACAGTTGTCCATGTACCAGTAGAAGATTCAGCAGCTACCGCAGCCCCTGAATTAATAAATGCCACTTAGGCTTATGGAGTTTTGGATAGAATATAAAAAAAAAAAAGTGATTCCATTTCTACCATTATTATGATATTACATTAGTTTCTGGATTATAATTCGAACCCCCTTTTTTCTGGATCCATCTCACATCAATAACTCTACCCCTACCACCTATAGGTAGTTTTAGACAAGAATATTCCTTTGAAAACCAAAAAGAATAATTTAAGGGATATCAATTATCAATAACAATAACTCAATCAAAATACAATTATCTCCAAGTCCAAGAAAAATTTGTTATGCTTAATATCTTTAGTTTGAGGCTCATTACTTCAACTAGTCCCCATGTTCTTCGAATGGATCTCTTAATTGTTGAGAGGGTTGCCCAAAAGCAATATATAAGGGGTACCCAGTAAAACTTACAAGTAAACCAGATCGGGATCAATGATTGGACCATGCAAACTAAAAACACATTTTCTTGGATAAAGAAAGAGATTATTCGATCTATTTCCGTATCGCTGATGATATATATCATAGCTCGGACACCTCTTTCTTCCCTATTTGGACCTTAGCTCCACGGAACAATATGCTACTGCTGAAACACGGAAGAATTGAAATCTTAGATCAAAACACTATGTATGGATGGTAATAAGGTGGTATACTATATGCATATGTGCTTTAGAGCTCCTTTTAACTACCTATACATTCTGTTATCATTTCCAATTGAACGATCCATTAACCCAATTAATAGAGGATTATAAATGGATTAATCTTTGCTCCTAATAACCAACGAATGGCAAGTGCTTTTCCTTGTGTGGATCCTATTTCAATGGGAACTTGATGAGTCGATCCGCCTACACGTTTTGCTTTTACTGCTATATCGGGAGTTACTCCACGTATTGCTTGACGTAAAACGGATAGTGGATTTGTTTCAAACAATTCCATTTTTTTTTTATATATCTCTCTCTGTCTATTTTCGTCGTGCGATATTTATACATGTAACAAAATACACTGAAAAGTTAAAAAAAAACCAATCCTTACCTAACAAATTCCAAATTACTGAAATTACTTTAGTTTTTTATTAGTTGGTCAAATATATAACCTACAGAAAAATGGGCTAATCCAACCAATCTTGCTTGTACAATGGAAAGAGCCATTGGTTTATCTCTCCATCGAATCAAATTAGCTAAAGGTGTGCGTTCATGAGCCCCATACCTAGAGCTAACATCATATAACCCAATTGAGACATTGTAGAATAAGCTAAACCTCTTTTAATATCTTTTTGAGCAAGAGCTAAAGTAGCTCCTAATAATACTGTTATTATACCTATTAAAGATATCTATCTATCTATTCAGCAAATAAATAGAAGTTCGCCATGCTATTAATATTAAGTATTTTGATTTAAGTTCTTTTCTTTCTCTCCAACGCATAAATGGTTGTGAGTTCACGTTCTCATCATCTTTCGTAAAATCAAGTCCACCACGAAGACATTCATAAACTGCTCTACGTCAAGCAATACGTGGAGTAACTCCCGATATAGCAGTAAAAGCAAGACGTGTAGCTGGATCCTCCGGAACCACAAGAATCCTTAGTTAGAATGGGATTCCAACTCAGCACCCTTTGCGATTTTGAGAAGAGTTGCTCTTTGGAGATTACTTGTTTGTCATCGTCGTAAAGTCCCGACTCGCCATTTACGTCCCTTCCTTTCGAGCACGCGCACCGGCGACTGTGCTTGTCCCAAAAAAGTTCGTGTCGGGTCGCGTTGCTTTCCACTGCCCCACTTTCGACTATTTTTTCACTCCACTAACAGAAGCTGCAGCCAATGTGGCCTTTCGGATTTGAGACCTAATTTATCTTTTGCTTCGATCTTTACTAAGCACTCGATTCCACGAATCGTCTCGTATTGTGCTCAATGGACCGGTGAATTTGCACCATATTTTAATATGTATATACACATGTACTGATAAAATTATCCAAAAAATCCTAAATTTATTATATTTTTATCAATTTAGTTCGAAATTTTTTAATTATGTTAATTGAGTCCTAAATTCTTTTTACGCTTCACTAATTGAGTTTATCTGGTCAATTTTAATCGAAAATCGCCAAAATAAATGCTGACAATTCTCTAGGTAAGTAACATGCTCTCTCCGCAATTTGTCGTATGCATTTGCATCCAAGGCCCTAGCAATAAAATATCAAAAACCCATAAGCGTAAAGATGTAGCAGGCACCTATAACCGTCCAGCGTAGAGGAATAAAAGAGAGGACTAAATTAAGCCCGTCACATGCTAAACGATTTAAAAAAAAAAACAAGATATAGGAGTCTGAATTGCTGCACTCCGTCGGGCCAATAAACAGGGTGGAAAAAGATGCTGCTCTAAAATATAGAAATCCAAAGGGTGCACGAACCTGGACCACGGTCGGACCTCATCCACTAGCCCGAGCACCTTCGAGCAATCCCAGCGTCCTTACTTTGCCCCGTTGCCACAAACTTCACGATCATCATCATGAACTCCACCACCAACACCGCGAATTCCCCATCCTCACTCGCCTGCTTCACCACCGACAACAATAATCTGTTGGGGAAAATATGGCTTCGAATTGGATAGAACAATGAAATCAGATCTTTAGAGTAATCAAGTCGGACTTTGAGACATGATCTCACTTTCTTTAAGAATTTATTTGCCCTACAATGTTGCTTATGGTCACCGGCAAATTTCCTTCAGAATACAACAAAGTCTCAAATGAGAATACTATATAGCAATTCTAATATTTCTCCAGGATTTCTCATGGGAAACAATTATAAACAATGCTATAGTTTCTTTTTAAAAGAAAATGAAGAAATGGAAGAAGATATTAGTTTGATCTCAAAACAAACATACTTAACTTTGTCTTTTGAATGGAGGCAACTCTTCAAAAGATTGCAAAAAAGAACAAAAGCAATCTTTCGGGAAATGTTGCAAAATGAACAAGTACGTCTCAAAGGTTACGTTGAAAATACATAAAAAATCGGAAATAAATAAATAAATAATAAAAAATAACAGTAATTTTTCGTGAATAGTTGCATTGTTTCAACGAGATTTATAGTTAATTTTTATAGAAATAAATCAGAATTTTCAATAAATAAAAATAATGATCGTCGGTTAGCACCAAATCTCATCCACGTGCACACTCACATATTTTCGATGTGAGACAAGGCATCTCTTCATTTGTTTTATAAACAAACTACCAACAATCCCTCACTTTTGTTTATAAAACAAAAACAAGAAATAAAACGTTAGAAATATATAGCCAAAATTTTCATGAGATTAATATACATACATAAAGGTCTTTTTCGAGTTAAACTTTTACTTAGTGCAAATATCTCAAAGCTCTATCAAAGTGACAAGTAGCTCGGCTTTAAACTTGTACTTTTATATAATAGAATCGGACATACCGCACATATACTAACATCTTGTTTCAGCGAGAAGTTCTATATTACTCCACACTATTATAGCTTTGTGCTTGATCCTGTTTCATGAGCTCTCTAGAAAGCAACCCTAACTTTCGTAAGAAGCAGCACCACTTCTAAGCTCATATAGGTGAAGTATTTACTATGTGTTTCTGTTACTATCAACACATTACAAGTTTGTACTATATTTCATTAGGAATTCAATTTAACCTACAAAACGTGACGATATTGACTTTTCATATCAAGGCTACGTCAGTATCTAACAATCACATTCAATAACTTGTTTTTACCCATTAAACCTTATAACTAGTGATGTTCTAGGAAAAAGGTCGAGTTACCATTATTGGTGATTTCAATTAAAGAATTTCAGCCAAATTTCTTGTGAGGTCATTATTACCATGTCTTTTGGTAAAGCTTTCGTTAAAAGATCGGCAAGATTATTACTTGACCTCATGTAAACAATTGTTATGGTACCATCTTTAATCAATTATCTAACATTCTCATGTCTTAGACTAATATGTCTAGACTTACCATTATAGGTGCTACTATAAACTCTTGCCAAAAGTAGCCTGACTATCACAATGGATAGAAATAGGAGGCGTATGACTAGGCTATAATTTGATATCCAATAACAAATTCCTAGTTCATTAGCCTCTTTCCTAATTGTTGTTAAAGCAATGACTCAAATTTCATAGTTGAGTGAATTATGCATATTTGTTTCTTGCTTGCCCAAGAAACAACGCATTCACGTAATGCGAAAATCCATCCAGAAGTTTCATCTCCCATACTTGTAATCCAACTAGCATCAATGTATCATTCTAATACAGCCAGATAATAATTATATAAAAAAAGTATGGTAATAGCCTTCAAATGTTCTATAATTGGATTACTAAGGGCGCGTTTGGTAACATTTCTGTTTAAAAATTGTTCTAGGGAATAGAAATAGAAAAAAATGTTTCTGTTCTAGGAAATAATTTTTGAACAAACACACGCGTTTGGTAAATTTGTTTCGGGAATAAAAAATGAACAGAAATACGTTTGGTAAATTTGTGTTCTTTTTTTGTTTCTTTTAATATTTTAATTTTAATTTTAATTTTTTTCTTCTTTTGGCCGGTTGTTGGCCTCGGCCATGGCCGGCAACCGGCTGACGAGGGCTGGCGGCCTCGCCCAGCCACGGCGAGGATCGCCGGCCCCCGATGAGGCTCGGCCTCGCCTTGGCTGGGCGAGCTCGGGCTCACCGGATCTAGGTGAGCCCGAGCTCGCCTAGCTAAGGTGAGGCTGAGCCTCGCTAGGGACCGGTGACGCTCAGCCTCACCGGGGGCCGGTGATGCTACATTGAGGTCGCCGGCCCTCGACGGCGTCGCTAGCCCTCGACGGCTGGTCGTCGGCTATGGTCAAGGCCGGCGACCAGCCAAAGAAAAAAGAAAAAGAAAAGAAGAAAAAAAAAAGAGAAGAAAAAGAGAGGAGAGAGAAAATTTGTTCTTAAAAATTGTTCTAGAAATAAGAAACACGTTTTTCTTGTTTCTTGTTTTTGTTCCAAATGTGTTCTTAGGAACAAAAAAATAGATTTGGAACAAAAATGCAAACAAACGCGTTTCTGTTCTTTTTTTTTGTTCCCTGGAACAAAAAATCAGAAATTTTGTTTATAAACAGAAACAAAGAACATTAACAAACATGCCCTAACATACCTACTTAACTTGCACATTGAATAAGCAATATAAAGTCTAGCACAATGCATCGCATACATTAAAGATCTTATGACACTCGCATATTCAAGCCGTGCTACTGCTCTATCAGTATTATGGAGTACTTATTTCTTTGTAGCCAAGATATTGAAATTTATTTAACATATTTTTCATGTAATCACTTTGGCTCAAAGAATAACCCCCACTATTTTTTTTTTTTTACTTTAATACCTAATAGTATCTATTTCACCAAAATTTATCAAAAATGAAAGTTAGGTACTTCTTAGTTTCAATGATTTTAGTTAAATTAGTTCTGAAGTCCCCTTCAGATACCCCCACTTCAAGAATATTTCAAGAGGCATCCAAGAACTTCAAATCAACTTCGTCTTTCCCACTAGGAACGAAGCACCTCGCGACGTGTGAAGTATTGTTGCCCATAACTATACTCCCAATGAACATTACAAATGAGACCTCTAATGTGGAGGGTTCCTATGACTTTGTACCACTATGATGCCTCTCTAACTTCTATAGACATCATAAAACCACATGAGTCAACTTTACTTGCCTTATTAACCTCAAAGGAAGAGTGAGCAGATTATTATTATTATTATTTTTAACAGCGTCACCAGACAAGCCAACGGTTGAACAAAAGATTGCCCCATAATAAGGATGACTCATCATCCCAGCAAGTGCTTTTGATTGGGTGCATTCAAATTCGTCAACAACAAAACCAAGAAAGTGTATCCAAATTTTGACCTCAAAACAGGCGAACACTTGAACAAAAACCAAAAGACTGTCATAATTTCTCGAATGCAGGACCAAAAAAAAAAGGACTTACTTCTACCAATTAGAACCAATTCAGGGCAAATTAGTAGAGAAAACGATGGAGCATGAAACTAACTTCTCCTTTTACCATGGCAAATTTAGCAAGAGATAATCCCATAAGAGAAAATCAGAATGGACAAGATCAATAGGGCTACACCAGGAAAGAAGCATGCGGCATTCTATGCGACCAACGCTCATCCCTTGTGATCACAAGGCGATGGTCCTCTAAAGTCGAACAGCAAAGTAACCAACGATTACACCGAGAATTAAAAGGAACAACATACCTGTCAACGATTCAGGGAGCCCAGCGATTTTATTTTTTATTTTTTATTTTGATAAATTATACTTTCGATTTCTATGTTTTTCAGAAAGTTCAATTTTGGTCCCTATGTTTTATTCGGTCATAATTCTAGTTTTTGTGATCCTTACTTGTACGAGCATTTAAATGCAATTTTACACGTTGATCCTTGCATTTTGGCAAAGTTGAATTTTAGTCCGTATACTTGTTTTTGTAAAAAAAAAAAATGAAAATTAGTCTCTATATTATTCTTCAAAAGATAACCTAATTAAAAAGTCAAATCGAGACAGACTATTAAAACGTGATACCTATTATTGAAGTTTATCAAATCAATTAACAAGTGATGGTGTCCTTATTTCACGTTCTTATCATATAAACATAAACTACTCACGTGTGAAAAAAAAATAGATGCTCATGAACCTAGAGTTGTGAATGATTTGAAAAATATTTTTCAAAAAATAATTATTTATATTATTTACAAAAATGAATGAGTGAAATATATTTCCATCATTTACAAAATATTTTGCTATAAATTACTATTGATGATCAAAATATTTTTCACTAAAATGAAAACTATGACAAATATTCTTTTAAAAAGTAATAAATTTACTTTTTTTAAAAAAAAAATCTTACGAAAAAACAAATAAAATATTAAATTATAATAGTTTCCAACATTAGGTCGTGGACTCGTTATGACAAAATAAAAATAAAAATGGGAAGCACAATTTTCTGGAAACAACTCTGGGAAACGGACCAATCTGACCCGATAAAAATATATGATATTTGCGTTTTCGCCATGTCAGGGTGGGGGGGGGGGTTGTTTTTCCGCACTCATCTAATTAATATTCGTGCAAACAATTTTTCCCGTCAGTAAGAGAAAAATCCGCGCATATTAATAGTGAATATGTAAAATATGGAAATTAAAAGAAATCCCCTAATTACGAAAAAGGAAAACTCTCGAAGTCAAACTCTCCGCAATGTCCCGTTTACTTAGAGTCACAATACATAATTCATTGATTGCTAGCATACAATTCGTTTCCAGTCGATCAGGAGATGAAAATCAAGGCTCCGATCAGCAGTGAGGATTGCTAATTAGTTGTTCGTAGAGGTGTCAAACAGGTGAGTCGGGTCGGGTTTGGATTGGGTCATTAATGGTCCGACCCAAATTGACCCATTAACCCATTTATGCATAATGTAAATTTTTTGACCTATACCTGACCCGACTTATAGCCGACTCACTTAACTAAACTTAAGAAAGCTTATTTCTTATATATATATTTTAAAATAATGGTATTGCTAAAATAGTTTTATACAACATAAATTTAATGGACAATTTTTATAATTTTTAAAATAATTATTTAAAAAATCGAAAATAATTTCTTATTATTTTTTAAACTTAAAATTTTTAATTTTAATTTTATTTCTTAAATATATTATATTTTTTCTTTTTTGTTCTTCTTCTTCTTTGGCTGGTCGCCAGCCACGACGACGGCTGGCGGCCGGCCACAGGCGAGCCTCAAGCTCACCCGGCTTGCCAAAGCCGGTGAGGCCTCCGCCTCGCCAGATCTGGCGAGCTCGAGCTCGCCCCCGCTGGATCTGGCAAGCCTCGAGCCTTGCTTGACGATGGCGAGTTCGAGTCTCGCCAGATTCGGCGAGCTCGAGGCTCGCCTAGCCGGTTGCCGGCCATTGCCGTGCCGGTGATCGGAGGAAGAAGAAAGGAAAAAAAAAAGAAAAAAAGGAAAAGAAAAGAAAAGAAAAATAAAAAAATAATTATAATTTCGGTTTTTATAAAAAAATATTTTTGTAAAGTTAAAGAGAGAAGAGAGAGATTGTGAGGTTTTAGGTGAAAATGGGTTCTAAATCCAATTCATTTAAGACCCAGTTAAGATCCACCTATCTTAAGTCTTTAGTTGTTAAATCCATTTAACTAACTTCTTCAAAAAACAAGTGACCCATATATGACCCATTTATGATTTAAATAGGTCATATATAAGTCTATAACCCATTTTGCCACCTCTAGTTGTTCGTCAGCGATCGAATGGGGACCAATCTCAACCCACATTTCCCTCCGCCGCCGAGAGGTCTGCGCATTTGAGAAAAAAAAATGAATATATAATAAAGACTAGACCTTTCACATATAGACTTCCCCATAATATCGGACGACCAAATTCAAGATTAGTCAAGCAAGAGTCAGCGGGCACGATTGATCAAAGCCGGGGGTGTTCACGTTGATTATCTATCTTACCCAGTTCATCAAGAGATGCATCAAGTGCTAAATTACAGATACTATGATCGTCTTCTTGCTAATCCAAGCATCTCGGATTCATTGCCATGTTATGTCATCCTAACTAATGTGAGGGATCGGGTATGAACTCGACCCCATCCGGAGCGCATGGATATTCCCACAATCCTGATCAATATATTTGTAAAGAAATAACCAGAGGCCTTGGTTTTTTGCAACATCAAGTACAAAATTTCTGATGGTGTGCAGGATAGTTCTTTCATTGCCATGCTTAGACTGGGGTGTCAATGGGTCGGGGCAAGCCAGGTTTTCATGATACCCAATCACCGACCCGAAACCTTAAAGGGGCACGCTTGACCCAACCCAAGACCCCAATATCATATAATCCAAGAGAATGGTTTGGGTCAGGTCGGGCTAGCGCCGATTAGTTGAGCTCAAATCTAAGGTTTTAGTCTTGCTAGTTGTTGTTGCGCACATGCATAGGGAGAAGGGCAGAGAAAGGGAGATTAGGCTGTGCTATGGGAGAAAATATTCAGTGGTATGTGCGCGCCACATCACCCGCTGACCTGGTGTGCACATACCAATGAAAAGCCGATGTGTGTCCCCGAGCGGGACCCACTGAAAAAGGAGAAGGCGCTAATTTTTGATCGGCTTGGCTCGGCTCGGCTCCTTCCGCAGAAGAAAGGACGATATTCCTCCCACTCAAAATTTGTCTCTCTCCTCACTTGAATGGGCGGGTTCTCTCTCTCCTCTCCTCGTAAAAGAAAAAAGAATGCTCAGAGCCTTCTCTGTTTCCTTCTCCACACATCCCACCTCTCTCCGCCTCCGCCTTCGCCTCCACCTTCGACTCCGCTTGCCCAAAAGCGTCGCTGGTCATCTGCCTCTAGTATCTCGGTCTCGTTCCCGAGCGGCACTAGGCTCCTCGCCGCTGTCCGGGCGTTGTCCCTGACGCTGGCCCGCTCGATCGCGAGGGAGATCTTGGCGGACTTGGGCGGGGTCAACGGCGCGGCAAAGAAAGAGTGGCCTGCTGCATTTTCTCTCTTTTTTTTTCAACGGAGCGCGCGCTATTTCTTCCCGCTTCTGCCTCTCTCTTCCTCAAGCACTTCTCTCCTCTCTGTCCTGAGCCCTCTCACTCACCCCAAGCGCCCCCCTCCTCTCTGTCTCGAGCCCTCTCACTCACCCTAAGCGCTTATCTTCTCGCTGCTGTCCTCGTCGCCGTTATCGACTTTCCAGCCGCGGCTCCAGAAATCGCCGGCTGCCGACTGGCCTCTCGAGCTTCTTTGTCTTCTATTCCTTATTCGGTCCCGATTTTGGGCTCGAGTACGTAGCCAAGGATTTTGAAGCAAAAGAGGTTTGCGAGGCTATACTGGTGGCGGTGCTAAGTTTTGGGGTTTTGCCGTGACCAGTGAACTTCCAAGATCACGGTCGAGCACAGGCGCCGGCACCGGCACATCGAAGAATTTACTTCTGGGTTCCAGCTCTTTTCTAACGCTTCCTCCGGACATGAATTCGACCACCGTTTTCATCTCCGTCGTCGCATTGGTCCTGCTGTCCAACGGTTCTCTCCGCGTGTCGTCCTCGACTTCGCCGCCCAAAGACTTGTTTCTTGGGGTAGCTCATGAAGGTTCGAGCCCGTCGCTTTCTTTTTGGTGCCTCGTTTTCAAATTATTTTTTATTGGACAGAGCTCGCTGTAGTGGGTGGGGTGAGGGGTTTTGACTTTTTGAGGCTGTGGTTGGGTGACTGATGACAGTCTGCGTGATACCCAGATGTGAAATATTACAATTCATCGAACAGGATCAAGTGTAAGGATGGTCGAAGAAATTCACCGGAGCCCAGGTCAATGACGATTTCTGCGACTGCCCAGATGGGACAGATGAGCCAGGTCCTTTTTGAGCCATTTTCTTGAGTAATTAGTTTGCTGTTGTCCTTGAATTTATTGGTTGTTCTCACGTCTTGCATTGTGTTTAGATGGATGAGTTGATGCAACGGAAGGGAAATAAAGACAGAGATTATGAATAGGATAAATAATGGAAATAGTAAAATAAATATTTCTTTTCGGACCACCCTGGGGCAAAACTGGGAATCGATCTGGTGGAGTGACGAATTTGCCCGCGCCCGTGCCGGAAACTACGGGACTGCCATGTTAGTGGATGTGAAGGGAAGCCACCGATGTTGAATCTGAATCCTCGGGTGCGCCGCTCGGATTGCGTGCGTCAGACACGTAGGCGGAGTCAAAGTTTGACCGTCGTCTACTAGAGCCGAGCTCGAGCCGAGTCTGAGCTTCGGCTGCAATCGTCGGCTAATTGAGTCAAGCTTGATGAGGTTAAGCTCTATTGACTTCATCACACATGGATATTTGTTATTGTATGAGGCAGTTTGTATCGTTTCTTGTTACAATGATATCTTATAAGTTCAATCAAAGTAAATCAATCTAGAATTATATGATCAAGCCATGCTGAGCCGTATCAGTTTTTTAATCGAGAGATGTTTGTTTTGGGCACGTTTGGACAATAGATTAAGCTTGCTCATGGACCATCATTTATCACCTTCTAATTTTTCCTTTGTCAAAGGAAATGATACATAAAATGGCTCTATACAAAATATTAGAAATCATCATAACAAACCAAGCCCATAAAATTGTAAAATTTAAATCCAAAAGTCAAGGTTCATCATGAGAGCATGGTCGGTATAAGTAAGTACGCGCTCATCCTTCAAAAAGAGATTTGTGACTACATCTAAGCAAAACGATTTGTGGTTGATAACCGCATCACACATCATTATCATGTTAAATTGGTGACAAAAGCTAAGATGGTGTGAAGATTGTGACTAAGGGGGTGAATCTTTTAAGCAATTAACTTAGTGGCTTGATTAATCTTGTTAAGAAAACCGATGAAAAATAACAAATTAGATCTATAAAATATATCGAAATAGGTAGTTCGAAATATATATAAAAAAAACGTGCTTTAATTTGTTGATGAGAGTTGTAACATGCTATTTATGTCATGAGGTGGTGCAAATCGTTAATTATCTAACTTATTAGTTCATCAAAACAACTAGAGATGAATGCATTATATTTTCTTTAAAACTTGGTATGATTGGGCCATAAAATTTAAATGACTCCGGGACTATCACTCTTGATTGGTTTGCTCCTTCACTCTAAATTTGACACGCTTCTTATAAAAAGGAGAGCTAACTAAAGTTACTCTTTTACTTAGTTAGGTAGTTAGCCAATACATATAAAATTCTGAGTGGGGAAATCTTCCATTATTAACCGGACCTATTTAAGACCATACTCATGATCTCTGACATATGCAATATGTTTTATGGACATAAAATTGGTCATACACATTATGCCATAGCGTAATGTATCACATCATATATCCATGGAAAGTAGCTAATAATTCCATGCTATATAGCCAAAGAAATATTAGGTGAACCCACATCCACAAAATACTCTACTAGTTTCACGGACCTAGTAAGACGGAACAAGAGCTCGGGTCGACAGCCAAAGATGGATCCTATAAATGTTTTCTAAATGGGGTTTAATAATCCACAATTGCATAGAAATGAAATATATTAATTTGAGATATAGAAGCAGTTACACGTAGAACTCAAGAATACCCTCCTCTTTAATTGAGATTTACGAAAAAAATTATAACATTGTAGTTGAATTAATCATGCAAGACTTGGGTGTATTTTACACTCTTTGCATTCTATAACGTATAGACAATGTCTGGCTATTTACCAAAATGCCCACTTTCGGACAAGATGAAGTTATCCCCTTTTTTGCACGTCTACATGCCTGCCTGTATTTGGGACAATTGTACATCGTACGATTACACAAGGTCATTTGCTCGTTCAACTTGATCTTCTCCTTCCCCTCTTTTCTCTTTGAGACTTTCTTTCATCACTTTGCTCCCCTTTTGCGACGGCTCTCGAACATCGTCACCTTCCCTAACATCATTCTCATCAGGAGAGGCGACGATGATCTCGATGGAATTAGACTCACTGGGACGGCTCAATGGCACTAATTGATTCGTCTTCTTGTCCTCCTTCCTTTTGCCCCACAGCACCGCATAGAGGCCGAGTACTATGAGCCCCGAACCTAGAATGCTGCCATAGAAATGGATTGAGAATTTCAGATATCTCGTGTCAAGTTATTTAAAGAGTTCGAATACTTTAAAAATATGTGTATATCTATCAATATATATACCTCCCCATATGCAATTTTTCGTCCAACACCATAGACCCCGCCAAGGCCACAGTCACCAGCATCAAAGGATTGAAAACCGACACGAACACCGGTCCTCT
This sequence comes from Eucalyptus pauciflora, assembly GCA_007663325.1. Classification (NCBI taxonomy): domain Eukaryota; kingdom Viridiplantae; phylum Streptophyta; class Magnoliopsida; order Myrtales; family Myrtaceae; genus Eucalyptus; species Eucalyptus pauciflora. Next base: position 585,142 of record VMYD01000385.1, read on the forward strand.
CATCCGTATGCACCAAACGATTAGAGTATAGCATAAGCCGGAAGCGACTATCCCCTGCAACACCACAGGTGAGGATCAGTCGACGACACGTAACCGGATAATTCAACGGTCCACATTGAGCCCTAATGAATTTGCACGACATTGGGAAGTAAGGGGTTTGTAGTGGGTACCGAGTATGATACAGTGAGGAGCCTGACGTTCCACCCGAGCTTCCACTGGCTCCAATCCCTCTCTCGACACAGTGCGTAAACCGCCGCTTGGATCGACCCCATGAAGGTCATCAGGGCTGTGCTCGTGTATTGGTACGGGAAACCTTCGCTCATCTTTGCCTGTCCAACAAATCATTTTGCATTACTATTTTTTGTTACCGACAAATAGCAATATAGCAACATGCAAATGACCATATTTTCTCATTCTAAGAACGTTTTGATTAGCTAGCCCGTGTAGTTACTATCTATTAGGTCACATCATCCTCTTGCGAAGGGTAATCGAAAGTATCGATTTGACGTCATCAGAGCAGGCAAAACCACCCGGTCCATTAGCATCGGGCGATGCTCTACTAATAAGGTGGTAGGTGTGACTTTTATGGTTGTTTTGGATGGGCGATGTTAGGATTCTAATTAACAAGCCGCACATCCAAGCTGAGCGCGCTTAAACCACTCGGTCACTCTGATCCCTTGGAGGCTCATAAGGTCTCGTGGGTTGAACTGTTTGGTATCTAGATAAATCTCAGCGGTCGAGAAGAATCTCATTTTTTTTATAAAAGAACCTTGACTAGGCAAAGGTGAATCACGCTAGAAAGATCTCCAAACATTGAAACGAAGCAAAATTCAAAGGAACGTGGAGACGTATTGAGAAGAAAAGGCGAAGACCCACCTGCATGATCAACCAAGAAGCGTAGCAGAAGCAGCTTGCCACGGCCAAGAGCGATCCCAGGAGGAGATCGCTCGAGCCCACGTGGCCCTGCCGGGTCGCCGCCACGTGGCGCAACAGGTTCACGTGCGTTGACCAGAGGTTGACTTCCGCGCCCTTGTAGAACGTGAGCAGCATTGCCCCACCGATCCCCATTAATGTTCCCGCCGTCTTTGCCTTCCCTGCAACTGTCCTCACCCTCACCGTCTCCAACCTAACCAACGTGAACATGAAAGAAAACCACAACGCGCGTCAGGAAAAACATCCCAGCTGAAGATCCCCGAGTTACTAAATCATAAGCCAAGTACATGTCGAGGAACTTGCATGAGAAAATCCTGTACATACCCAAGAGAAACAGCCAAGACGAAGGTCACGGCAGGGACGAGGTTGGCCATGGCCGAGGCGTAGGTCGCAGATGTCATCGATAAGCTTGCTAGGTACAAATTTTGCCCCATTGATCCCCTGCAGTTCATTCAATCAGAGTCAATAATAAAAGCCAGAAACTTCCGCATGCATGAACACCTGAGTCTTCCATATTTATGTACTTAGAAGTCTCTTTTAGAAGAAAAATCTCGTAAAGGTTGCATCTAGTCTGCTGCAGTACACGGAAACATGGCTTTTATGCTGTTTACGAGTGCTATCTTTATAGCATCACAAGACACTAGGCATTTCCCAAAGGTTATGGATTCAACAACAACAGGCACTTACCCAAATAGCGCGCAAAAGAAGGCTTGCACCAGCACTGTCCATGTTATCTTTGGCCTGCTCTTCCTGTTATATGTGAAAGAAGGAAATCAGTATACGCATACATATTCGAATAGATTGATATCACAAAGGGAAAAAGTATACTCCGTTTGACAAGAGAAGTGTGTGTGACCTTTCTAAGAAGAAAGCCAGGGGGGCCAGCACAGCCGTCCCGAACATGAACCGATAGGTGATGACCACTGACAGGTTCATCCCATCACTCGCGGCGAGCTTGTACAGTATGTTGACGCCGCAGAAAGCAACCTGGACGACCACCATCATCAGTCCGGCCTTCATTTCGTGCATGGCCTCGAACAAACGATACATTGCCATCGCGCTGGAAACACCCCCCCCCTCTCTCTCTCTCTCTCTCTCTCTCTCTCCTCGATATCGGTTCCTTGAACGAGTGTGCAAGTATCTTAGTTAAACGCGAAAATTGAAATAAGAAGGGATCTGCTGAATCTTTGTACTGAAAATGAGTAAGAGAGTGAAGAATGGGTGATGCAGAAGAGAGGAGCGTATGTGGGATATATATAATGCAACAGAGAAAGAGGCCACCAGGTGCTTTGCTTGGCTATGTACTCACGTCACAATGCATTAAAGGACCCTCGCACGTGCGAGCCCCGGGTTGGCACGGGCCAGGAAGAAGAAGAAGAAGAGAGAGAGAGAGAGAGAGAGAGAGAGAGAGAGAGAGAGAGTCCATTTGGGTGTTGGCTTCTTCAGTGCGCAGCAGTCAAACAAATCCAAGGAAGTGGAACCGCTTTTTAGGGCAAAAGCATTGCGTGGCCTTCACGGATGATCACAATCTCCACCAATTACATGTATAAGTTGATGCGAAGTAATACTTTACTTTACCATTGTGTGCTTAGCTAACCATTCAGGTAGATCAAATTAATTGGACTCTTAAGTTTATTTTGCGCTTCAAGAGCATCTATTTGTTCGCGGAGATTAATCGGGTCAAAAAATTTGGATGCTATATACCATCAAAACATATATACTGCGCATTTAAGTCTTAGAATACAAGGAAGCTCACATGCTTTAGTAATTGAGGAGCAGTCGCGTGCACATGCCAAATTGGTGCGGCCTATTAATGTTTATTATTGTGCAAGCTGATTGTATGGATTTAATTTAGTCATAAACATTTCAATTGATCTGATGTAATCCTAATCCTTCGGGTAAAAATGCAATAAAATTATAAAACCTTTCAACTGATCCATGTAGGATGGGCAACGATGACCAGACCATATTGTTAGCAGATGTCAGGAAAATTTTCCACATCGAATCACTAATCATGACACGTAGCATGGTCGACAAAACCGGATTGCAACTTCTGCAATTTCAGGGGAGGGGAGATTTGGCCGAGAGGACTCGATTGCATTTTCAGATAAAAGTTCAGATATATTGTATTAACTGAAAGATTCACGATTTTAATTGAAATTTATAGAATGGATTTAGGGCTAAAATATTAATTTTTTTGATATTCTCCTCAAATTAACTAGAAAAGACACTTATATAGTTAAGAAAAATGCTGAAAAGAGGAATAGAGAATTTTTTTTTTTTTGTATATTTCGATATGCAGTAATGAGGAATACACAAGCTTATTTATAGGCAATATGAGATGGTTATTTAAGGTAACAAGATAAACATAATATCAAATATAAATAATCAAGGATATGCTATATTAAAGGAGATATATGCATAATCTTGAGAGATATGCAGAATCAACTTAATATCCTAATATTGCCAACATCCCCTTAAATGCAAGATGAGTGGAAACAAGTCAATTTGAATTTGAAAAATAATCCGAATGGCGTCATAAAAATCTTCGATTAAAATAAGCTCATTGGATCTGAGACAAGGTGGCATGTGTGATGGCTCCAAGTTTCCGTTGATAAGAAGATTTCAGTATGTTACCCGTGTGATGGCCATGAGTTCGGTGGTGGTGTCGACTTCTTGAAACGAGAAGTAAAAGGTCGAGAATCAAAGGCATTGGAGCCAAACAATATGTGTCCTATGCGATCGACTTTGCTGGCGTGACCGTAACTTAACAATCGTAGCTGGTACGATTAGCATGGCTACAACAAGCAGAGTAAGCCAGGCATTGCTAACCAAAAAATACCATGCAAAGACGCGACTTTATGGCATTGAAAAATACCTCCATTGAAAATAAAAGCTCAACTTGGCTACGCGTTAGAGACATCGTAACGCAACCACCGTGGCACTTACTTAGATGGGAATAATAGACTTGGGTGAACATTGTCGAGCGGCAGGGATGTATTTATTTGCTTGGGATGCATGGGTGCACCGTTGGAAATGATAAAGTAGAAAAAAAATAGAATTAGGAAAATTTCTGAGGTGCATAGGGTGCAAAGTGCATTGAAATTGCCTCTCTGATATCAAGTTAAGGAGACGTTTTCTATCAAATGAGATTTTGCATAATCCTAAGAACTACAAGGAATCAACTAAATATTATTAATACTTAGAAAGAGGACTTAGATATGGAGGTGATGATGCCGGGGCAATCTCTTAGGTGCAGTTTTTTTTCCGGTGGATGCATGTAGACACGCCAAAAAGACAAATGCTATATTTTCTTCCATCATCTATCTTCTTTTCATGGAGTGGCTGACTAAGTTTGTATATGATAGCATTGTTAGGAATCGCCATCTTTTCTTCCATCATCTATCTTCTTTTCATGGGGTGGCTAAGTTTGTCTATGATAGCATTACTTAAGATTCGCCGCAAAATCACAAGAAAATAGAGAGTAAAAGTGAGAAAAAAATCAAGACAAAAGGTTTTTATCTCAGTTTATCTTAATGGTTATATCTAACAGATGATTCCACTATAACTAATATCTTATGCTTTCTGTTGCATTATTCAATTACAAGAAAAAAAGAATATACATACACACACCCCCACACCCCCAATTGCTATTCATGGATCAAGCCAAAATTATCAATAAAATATGAGTTCAAATTATAAAAGTCCTCTAGTATCTTGGGGGCGTTGTCCCCACAATTCTTGAACCCGGCAAGCTCATTAGGAAGCCGGACCCCATGTCATTTTTTCAAAATAGAGAGTATGAACCATACCATAACAAAGACTCCATCACGACATTCCTCACGCATTCTATTTACAGAGTCAAGTTAGGGTTTTACGACGATGACAAACAAGTGAAGAAATCACTAGGATGAAAATAATAAATGGCGGCATCGGCATGCCCGCTGGTGGGAAAACGTCTGGCGTGACGTTACTAAACGGAGGGCTAACGTGGGATGGCGCTCCAATTTCATGCAAATTCGGGCGTCGAGGTGGGCTTCTACGTCACTTCCTTTCGAGCACGTGCACCAGCGACTGGCGACTGTGCTTGTCCTAAAATAGTTGGTGTGGGATCGCTTTGCTTTTCCCACCGCTCCCTTTTGACTATTTTTTTTCACTCCACTAAGAGAAGCTGCAGCCAATTTGGCCTTCCGGATTTGAGACCTAATTTGTCTTTTGCTTCGATCTTTACTGATCACTCGATTCCACGAACCGTCACGTATTGTCCTTAATGGACCGGTGAATTTGCACCATATTTTAAATATAAATATACACACATGATGATAAAATTGTCCAATTTTTTTAAAAAATTATTATACCTTTAGCAATTTAGTTCCAAATTTTTTAATTATATTAATCTTAATTTTTTCATGTTTCGCTAATTGAGTTCATCTAATCAAATTTAACCAGAAATTGCTGAAGTAAACGTTGACCATTTTATGTAGCATGATTGGCGTTGATGTTGATAATTTTTTCAATTTTTATTTTTTTCTCGAGTTTTTATAAAAAATAGAAAAAAATTAAAATATAATTAAAAATTGCTCCCATTTTTCATTGACCTTGATAATCATCTCATCTCACATTTTTCTGCATATAGTTATCATATCCTTTGCTTGGTGCTTTTAATGTATTCGCGAAAGTTTTTCAAAATATTGATATAGCCTATTTTACCCTTCATTCCGGGTTATATTGTTAGTCTCAACAAAAGAAATCCCTCAAACAACAATAAAAAGGCGACCTTAGTCTTGATACTTGGGTGTCACATAGTGGAAACTATGATCACTAAGTGACCTATTTGAAACCGCCTATCTTCGTTGTCAATATCAAAGACATAGTTCCCACGAGATGGGGTGAGTCCGATCAGAGTTTTCTAGCAACCGAAAGGCTGTATTCCTTGCATCGACAAACCTTCATAGTACCATTCGATCCACCAGAAGGACATTGGCTCCCCGTAGGTAAAACACACTGGTACACATCCATGCATTTGAAATTCTCAACAGTTTCTGGTTAGGTTAATGGCCGACTAGTTACTAAGGTCTTGATAGATGATAGGTCGACAATGAATTTGATTGCCTTACGGATGTTCCCTTGTTGGGTTTTGCTAGTGCGGTTGGCGATGCCGACGGGGTGGTGCTTGGTGACATTACAATCGGTACAAGAACACTTAAAAACGACTCGTCTGTAATTGATGCGGATGTATCATACAATCTATAGCTGGATAGAGACTGGATTTGCAGTAATCATTGTGTACCCCTCGAGAAATAACTCATTTGCAAGCAATCCACCAGAAGCCGTTTTGAAAGATCTGGCTTTCTGTCGCGTGTCTGATAGAGGGGTCAAATGGATCCTAAGAAGAAATGGACTGGCGACATGGCAAGGGGTTATGAAAGTATTTGGGAACACTGTGTTCTGTTAAGAGTTTTTGCGAAAGCCTGAAGATTCCGATTATTGATAGATGAACAAAAGCCGTGCATGCATAATCAGAATCGAACGTGGAACGCGAAAATTTTTGTATTGACCTCCAGCTATTGATGAAATTTGATTGAAGCCAGATTTGTAGAGACTTGAACAATCATGAGTAGGTACTTCTAACCAAGTGCCCTCTCAATGTCGATGGCGTGTTTTCAGATTATGAGAGGGTTTGGCTTAAATGACTTATTTATATCCCCATTCAAACACCCCATCATATAACTTCTTCCGTCAAGACAGTTATCTTAATATTGGGCGATCATCATAGTTATCAAATAAAACATTGACGGAATTAATTAAGGTGGGCAATAATATACAGAATGTGGGATCACTCGCGATGGTCTTATCTCCAACAAGCGACAATTGCAACTTTCGAGCCAAGAGCTGCATCCCTTCTATATGATGTACAATAATGGCAATTCCATGCTTTCTTCTTCAGAAGCATACATCGTTTTAGATTCCACAAACATAGCCGGCAGTCTTTAGCTTCCTTAGGTTGAACAGGAAGTTTAGTAGAAGTCAAGGTTATGAATGTGATTATTCCCCTAACATGGCGCCCACCTGAACAGTATATTGCAAATCTCTCATGGGCAGACTGCTTTTAGGATCATTGCAAGATTAACGGCCCACAATAGCGTCGACTCAAGAATGCCTCCCATCAATCCGGTACTCTCATATTTTCGCCAAATTTTTCAACATTAAATTTGTTTTGTGTACTTACGAACTCAAGGGTGTTATTTCTTGATATTACATTAGCATTACAAGTTCAAAACCGACATGGCATGACGCTTATTAACCTTTTCTTTTGTCGAAAGAATTTTACTTTAAAACTTTTTTATAGCGAGAATAAGTGAAATAAATGATAAATGGATGCCAATAGAATTTGAGATGACGGGGATATTAGAAGAAAAGCACATGTGTGTATAGATATTTATACATAAAAGATAATTAAGCCGATTCTTATTTCATCTGAACATTATTTTTCTCTATGATACATTCACATAAGAGACCCTCCCTAATTGTGTAGGAGGATCCCATGGAAAACAAACATCATAGTTTCCGTTATGTTCATTGAATTGACAAGGACCAGTGGGCCAGATTATCCAAGGACACCAAGTGCAATGTTTTTGGTCCCTCTTTTGCACATATATATCCAACCGCTCAAAATGATTTGGTCATGCAAAGCTACAAAAGAACAATGTCTTCTTAACAGGCCAAGAGGGCGTGAAGGAGAATTCCCAGCCGTGCTTTATATAATGACATTATTGAAGATCACGACATGCGCCTTGTCCCAAGGATATCCCAAACAACTAGTTAGCAACAGAAAACAAATAAATATGAACTTAGCTGATGAATTCACCATTGTGGGGTATCTATGCTCCAATTTCAACATCATTTAGCTATTTAAGGATGAGGAATGGAGGATATCAGATGTGGCCAACTTGCGATAACCATATTATATTTAATTAGGTTCCTTTTTACTCTGGGATAAGAATGACTTTATCACCTTTTATAATTTTCCTTTTTATGGTATAAGGATCTCCATATAAACGCCTATTAGTACCGAGTTTAGTGTCTTATGTATAGAATAATTATGATAGTTGTCAAAATATCTCTAGAATCATTCTTAGAATCCAGCTGCCGCTTGGCTAGATACCATAAAGAGGGTAAGCGAGCGTAGAATGTTTTGTTTCCTCTTAGTCACTAGCTAAATAAGACTAGTGTATACAAGCAATTTTCCAGTACTTTTGGTTTTAGATTAATCAGTCAACTAGCCAGTAAGATATGTTTCCCGCTAAAGGACGTCATACTTAGAAGTTAGATTGCCATTATTCTTTGCCTCTTTTATACTCCCATGCGGACATTGTTATCAAAATCTTTTAATTCTCCACTCGCAACGGCTAGTTTTGATCCAAGATTTAAAAAATATGTACCTATTAGGAAAAATTTATAAAACATTAAAGGTATAGTTTTTCCGTTTATTCTTTAATTTTCAGTTCTGCATTTAATGGTTTTGTGGCTGATATTGCTAGAATATTGTGGGTTATTGCTGAGGTTATTTTGATATTAGTTGGTTGAGTTTTGGAAAGGTATTGACCACGGAGTTCTTAGTGAATTGTTATTGTTTATCTCCAATAAAGTGGTATATGAGCTAGCATGATGGAGAAAACCAATGTCACTATGTTTAAGTTAAGTGCCTCAAATTATTCTATTTGGAAGTCTCGGATGGAAGACTGTTGACACCTAAAGTTTGACATTCTTATTTAATCATTTATTGCATAAAAAAATCAGGAGATATAAATATAATTTAGCCATCATAAAAATCGAATGAAAATGCTACTTATAAAAATAGGGCGCTGAATAAAAAAATTCAAATGCGGAGAAGCTAACATTATTGAAACTCTTTATTTTTAATTTGTTCTATTACACGTCTATCTCATTGACAATACGTGAAATTTTTAGGCCAAAAATTTTGTTTTTCCAATCCAACAATTTTTTTTACTTGATATTTCGTACATTCGATAGTTAACAACCCAAATGAAACTTGTGTCAAAATTTACAGAAACAAATAACGTAATGAAAAATAAAACACAAATAAAAATACGTTCTTCAATAAAGGTCAGCGCAAAGCATGGGTTACGCAATTGGAATGTTAATTTCACTTGTGATTCCATTGGCCTTTCAGTCAATTCAAAAGAGATATCAGTAGATAAGAAATTAGCTCTTGAAGATCTAAACATTAAAATGTTAATTTTAAATAGTTAAAAAAAAAACCAAGGGTAAAACCAAAAGGATAAACAAAGCTTTTGACATGCTTGGATTGTGCACTCACTTACCCAAATAGCCCACAAAAGATGACCTGCACAAGGACTGTCCATGCTATTTTTGGCCTGCTCCTCCTGTTATACGCCCAAACACAAAATCGATATACACATACACATTAAAATCAATTGATATCACAAGAGTTGAGATTTGTGAATGAAGAGAAAAATAATATTCTATTTTTTGAAAAATTCGTCGGAAAAAAGCATCCAAGTCATGATGGAACAGTAGTGGGTTTTCCAGGTTCGAGACACGACGGCGCGTGTGTTAGAGTCTGGCGGTGGTTGGCAACAAAATTTCAGTATTTCTCTCGTTTGAGGGTGATGAGTCTGATGGTCGTCACCTTTTTATGAAATGAATAGTGGGCATGTGCTAAACAGCAACTTAAAGCTTCGGTCTTGACGGAGAATTGATAGAGACGCGGCCAGTGCGCTAGTGTCATGGTGGCCACCTTGTAGCAGACTCCATGGGCACATTTTAGGTAACAATGGCCCTAATACCAAGTTGAGATTTGTGAATGAAGAGAAGAATCATATTTTGTTTTGTCGAAAAACCCGTTGGAAATCATACAAGTCATGACGAAGCAGTGGTGGGTTTCCTCAGGTCCAAGACACGATGGCGTATGGTGGCGGTTAGCGACACAATTTCAGTATTTTTCTTGTGCAGCGAGTCTAATGGTCATGACCTTTTTCAAAATGAACAGTGGAAGTGTGCCGAACAGCAACTAGAAAAGGAAATTGGTTTTATAGGAAAACTAAACTGTACTCGCGCGTGCCCTTTCCAAGAAGAAAGGTATAGGGCCCATGATAGCCGTTGCAAAAACTAAGCGGCGGGCGATGATGAGTGTCGGGTTACATCCCGTCGCTCTCTGTGAGCTTGCTTGGTATGTTGACTCCGGCGCATGTGACGTGGGGCGGCGTCCTTCATTTCATTCATGGCCTTGGACGAATGATACATTGCCGTTGCTCGAAACTCTCACTCTTTCTCTCTCCTCTTTAGATTTTGGTTCCTTGAACGAGTATGAGAGTGTCCTAAGGAAACATGAAGATTGAAAAAGATGGGGTTTTGAACGTGGCGTGCATGTAATGCAACGGAGGAGGACAGAGGAGGCTAGGTATTTTGCTTGGCACCCATTTTGAGCAATTTGTGTTACATCATTAAACAAATTGTTTGTAGCCTCGTAAGTAATGGTTTGTAGCCTGGTAAGTGCATGGTTCAAAGGTTTCCTCCTACAACAATTTAGGGTAAAAAGAATTCCCCATGCTAATTGTGATTCTTAATTTATTAATCAGATGAAAACTTTGGGCAATATGATAAATTGTGTTGGATGGTCTTGGGTTTCTCTTACCCCAAAAGCTAGTTCAAAGGGGGAGACTTTCATTTACACTTATAAATCGATGATCAGTCCCTTCTACAATTGATGTGGGATAGTCTTAACAATCCCACTTCACACAATGGGCTTGGGTCCCTATCCCCCACACATTGAGCTTGAGTAAGAGCTACACAAGTTTTGGTTCCGGACTTATTGGTAAGTTGGGCTACAACCAATGTGGGACAATCTCAACAATCCCCCTTCACACATTGGGCTTGGGTCCCTATCCCCCGACACGTCGGGTTTGAGTCAGAGCTACAGCAAGTTTTGGGTCCGGACTTATTGGTAAGTCATGTTACAACCAATGTGGGACAATCTCAACAATCCCCCCTTAGACATTGGGCTTCGGTCCCTATCCCCCCACACGTCAAGCCTAAGTCATAGCCGCAACATTCCAAAAAATTTCCTTGTGACTATTGGGTTCGGACTTGTTGGCAAGTCAGGCTCTAATACTAGTGTTGGACGGTTTTGGTCCTCTCTCATTCCAAAAGTCACATCAAAGGGTGAGAGTTTTCCTCACATTTATAAATCGACTACCAACTTATTCCATAACCAATGTGGGACAATATCAACAAATTGTTTGTTCTCTTTTGTCCTTACAAGGTGTCATCTTTCATTCTATTGTTCGAACTTATATGTATGCGAACACGATGCTTGCTAAGATGTACAATTAAGTAGCACTAGGATTTCTGCTAACTCCAAATTGCTAAAAGAATCGGATTTGTGTTTTTATGTGGTCTGAGAAAAGTACCAAAAAATTTCTAAACTTATTACATTAGTATTAATTCAGTTATAAACCTTTAATTAGGCCATTTTAGTCTTAATCAATTTCACATTAGTAGTAATTCAATTATTCCGATCAATTTAAGCTAAAAGTTACTAACATTGACACTTGCCATCATATGTGGCATGATCAGCGTTGACATGGATATATTTTAAAAATGAATTTTAATAATTTTTTATTTTTCCTTTCTCTTCTCTTTTAGTTGGTCCTTCGTCATCGGCCACTGGCCATGGCTAGTGAGAGCTGGTCTTGCTGAGTTACACCTAGTAGCGGCGAGCACTGACAAGTAGAGGTGAGCATTGGTCTATGGTCAATTTTGGACTGACCCTAGACAGGCCCAACTTGTTGATCCTGGTCCGGTTCCTAGGGGGACTAAGTTGATACTTGATCTGGGATTTTTGGACAAGTACTGTGCGGGTTGGTTATCAGTCTTAAGAGTTTAGGGTTAGTCCAATCTGGACCAACCTTGATTGTATATATTATATTAATATATCTAAAATATATTATATATTATATATAAAATATATTATTTATAATTTTTATATAGAAAAACCCTAAGTTAAATGGTGTCGATAGCATTAAACGGCTCCTTAGTGAGGAATCTAAGTAATTTTACATTGTTCTTTAATAGCTTAGACTTTTAATGTCTTTTACGGCATCGACAACTATGATTTACAAAGGAGGAAAATGTCTATGTGAGAAGTCCTCACAGCGTCCAAAATGATATAAACAGCTCCTCACTGTATTATCCTCAAGTACTCGTTCTCTCTGTCTTCTTTTACCTCTTAGTCTTCAATTTGCCAAGATTGAAAGATATAACTTCCCTGCTCATTGCTCGCTGGTCGTCGCTTGGCACTCGCTCGCTTCTAGTTGCTCATATTGCTCACTGCTCGACACTTAACACTCGCCATGCTTGTTGCTCGCTGCTCAATGCTCACGCTAATAGTTGCTTGACGCTCACCCCATTTGACACCCTTTGCGCACCTTTCTTCCTTGACCTCGCTTGTCGTCAAGTCCATTGGGTCAGCCCGGTCCTCCATCGCCTTTTCAAGGCATACAAAAAATGAAACAAAATATTTATTGATTGGTCTCGGATTGACCCTGGAACCGAATTGAACCTATTGGGTTGGTTCGGTCCTCGGTCGCCTTTTCAAGGAGTACAAAAAATGAAATAAAAAAAATTATCTGTTGGTTATGGATTGACCTTGGAGCTGGACTGAACCCATTGGGTCAATTCGGTCCTTGGTCCCAGGCTCAATAGAGCCGATCTTCGGTTCCAAAAATTGAAGATCAACATTGTGCGGGTTAGTTTTAGGGTTAGAGAGTGGACTGGCCCAACCTGGACCATGCTCACCCCTATTGACAAGGCCCCCTTGCTAGATCTGGCAAGGTCGATCCTTGCCCAAACTAGGGTGATATGGCATGACACTTATGAACTTTTTTTTTTTAAATGTTAAAAGAAATTCACATTAAAACATTTTCATGGTGATGGCAAATGAAATAAATGATAAAGAGATACCAATAGGAAGTGAAATGATGAGGATTTTAGAAGAAGTGTATAGATAGTTATATTTGAAAGATAAACAAGTTGATTCTTATTCCATATGAACTTCATTCCTCTCTCTCTCATACATTCAGATGAGCGGTTTTTCTCCCTAATTGTGTAGGAGGGTCCCATGGAAAACAAACATCGTAGGCTCCAGTATATTCACTCTTCCTACAAGGACCAGTGGGCGAGATCTGCCACTCACACAAGGTGGAGCAACGCCTGTCGTCCCTCTTTGTCACATATATATCAAACCGCTCAAAATGATTTGGCCATGCGAAGCTACAAAAAAACAACGTCGTCATCCACACATTGATATTAAATGAAAATTCCCAGCTACTCGTTATATAATGGAACCCAAGGTCGTCATCTCTGGATTTGCAATGAACTGTCAGAGTAGTTCCAGCTGGCAAATTGTTATGGATTACAACGTGTGTCTTGCCCCAAACATCTCTCGCACAACTAGCTAGCAATAAAGAACAAATGAATATGAGCTTAGCTGATGATTTCACCATGATGGGGTATCTATGCTCCAATTTCAGCATCATTCGGCTATTTAAGGATGAAGAATGGAGGATATCAGATGTGGCCAACTTGCCATAACCATATCATCTTTAATTAGCATTCCTTTTTTTGTTCTTTTTTTTTCTGGATTAAGAATTGCCATATAACCTTTGATATTTTTCCTTTTTTACATTGGTATAAGAATTGCCATATAAACATATATTGTTACCAAGTTTAATATCTTATGTAAAAATTATGATATTTCCGAATATCTCTAAATTTATTCCTCAATTTCATGCCAAATCTTTTGCAATTTTAGGATCGAGCCTGCATCTGGCTAGATATCGTAAAGAGAGTAAGAGGAAAGTAGATTAATCAATCCTTTAGAATGTTTTGTAGTCACTAGCTGGCATTCGGCTAGATACCATGTCTGACCTTTCCAAGAAGAAAACTATAGGGCCTATGACAGCTGTCGCTCGGTATGTTAACTCCGGCGCTACGACCCGGGGCAGGGTCCTTCAATTCGTGCACGGACTCAGACAAACGATACATTGAGGTTGCTCGAAACTCTCACTCTCTTTCTCTCTCTCCTCTCTTTAGATTTTGGTTCCTTGAACGAGTGCGGAAGTGTCCTAAGGAAACATGAAGATTGAAAAGGATAGGATTTTGAATGTGGCGCGCGTATAATGCAATGGAGGAGGACAGAGGAGGCTAGCTATTTTGGTTGGCACTCATTTCGAGCAATTTGTGTTACATTATTAAACAAATTGTTTATAGCCTAGTAAGTGGATGGTTCAAAGGTTTCCTCCCACAACAATTTAGGGTAAAAAGAATTCACCGTGCTAATTGTGATTATTAATTTATTAACCCTTCGCGCCATACAGAAAATTGTGTTGGATGATCTTGGGCCTCTCTCATCGGAAAATTAGCTTAAAGGGTGCTTTCATTTATACTTATAAACCGACCACTAGTCTCTTCTACAACCGATATGGGATAATCTCAACAAATTCCCCCTGGGTTAGAGCCGAAACAACCCAAATTCTTCCTTGTAACTATTGAGTCCAAATTTGTTAGCGAATCGGGCTCTAATATTAGTGTTAGGTGGTATTGGGTCTCTCACACCCCAAAAATCATCTCAAAGGGCGATCCTTTTCCTCACATTATAAACCTACTATCATCCCCTTCCACAACCAATGTGGGACAATCCCAACAAATTGTCTGTTCTCTTTTGTTCTTCGATGTTTGTTAATAATCTCCTTACAATATGTCATATTTCATTCTATTGTTTGTACTTACAAGTATGCAAACGTGATGCTTGCTAAGATGTACAATTAAGTAACACTAGGATTTATGCTAACTTCAAATTGCTAAAAGGATAAGATATTTGTCTTGATGTGGCTTGGGAAAAGTACTGAAAAAGTCCTAATTTTATTGCATTGATACAAATTAATTCATAAACCTTTTTATTGAGCCAATTTAGTGCTAATCACTTTCATATTAGTACTAATTTAATTTGTTCGGTCATTTTAAGCGAGAAATTGTTGACGTAGACACCTACCATATTATATGGCATGATCAGCACTGACATCGATATTTTTTTAATAAATTTTAACAGTTTTTTTGATTTTTTTTTCTCTTTCCCTTTTCTTTTTGCCAATCCCCGACCATCAACCATAGGCCATGGCTAATGAGAGTTGGCCTTGCCGAGTTGCACCCAAGTGGGGGCGAGCATCGATGATGCCCCCTTCGCCAGATCTGGCAAGGTCGACCCTTACTTAGGCTAGGGCGACATGGCATGACACTTATTAAGCCTTTTTTTTTTCCTTAAAACAAATTGACATTGAAACATTTTGATAGCATGAACAAATGAGAGATGCTAAATGATGTGGATATTAGAAGAAGTGCATAATATTTATATTTGAAAGATAGATAAGTTGATTCCTATTTCATCTGAACTTCCTTCTTCTCTCTCATACATTCATATAAGCGATTTTCTCCCTAATTGCGTGGGAGGATCCCATAGAAAATAGATATTATATTCTCCGATACATTCGTTAATCCTACAAGGACCGGTGGGCGAAATCTTCCAAGCACACTGTTTGCAATGTTTTCATCCCTCTTTTGCACATATATATCAAATTGCTCAAAGTGATATGGCAGGCAAAGCTACGAAAGAACAATGTCCTCATTAAGTAATGGGGTTCACACTTGAATACCTAGCTACTCCTCATATAATGGAACCCAAGATTGTCATTCTTGGATTTGCAATGAACTGTTAGAGTAGTTCCAACCGGCAAATTGTTATCGATTGCAACATGTGTCTTGCCCTAGACATCTCCCACACAACTAGCTAGCAATAAAGAACAAATAAAAATGAGCTTAGCTGATGAATTCAACATGATGGGGGTATCAATGCTCCAATTTCAGCATCATTCAGCTATTTAAGGATGAAGAATGGAGGATGTTAGATGTGGCCAACTTGTCATAACCATATTATCTTTAATTAGCGTTCCTTTTTATTCTAGGGGTAAGAATTGCCTTATTACCTTTTATATTTCTCCTTTTTTACATTGGTATAAGAATTGCCATAGAAGCATATATTGTTACCAAGTTTAATATCTTATGTATAGATTAATTATGATATTTCCGAATATCTCTAAATTTATTCCTTAATTTCACGCGAGATCTTTTGCAATTATAGAATATAGCTGGGATTTGGCTAGATACCGTAAAGAGGGTAAGAGAAGAGTATATTAATCAACCCTTTAGAATGTTTTGCAGTCACTAGCTAAATAAGGCTAATGTATGCAAAGTGATTTTCCGATTACTTTTGGTTTTAGGTTAATCAGTCATCTAGCCAGTAAGAGATGTTTCCCGTTAAAGGACGTCATACTCATTATACTGTCATCATTCCAAGCTTCTTTATACCCCCATACCGACGTTGTTATCAAATATCTTTTAATTCTATAGTCGCAAAGCTGGTTTTGATTCATGATTTACATAATAGGAATCTATTCGGCGAATTTTATAAAAAATTGTGGGTATAGTTTTTCTAATTCGTCCTTGAATTTTCAGTACTATATTTACTGATTTTGTGGTTGATATTACTGTAACATTGTGGCTGGTTGTTGCTGCTGAGTTTATTTTGATATTAGTTGGTTGAGTTTTGAGGAAGGTATTGATCTTGGACCGATTTAAGTTCTCATTGAATGATATCAAAGGTAGCATGATAGAGATTGCGCTTAAGTTAAATGCCTCAAATTAATCATTTCTGAAGTCTCTGATCGAAGAATGTCGAGGCCTAGAGCTTGACATTTTCACTTAATCATTGACATTGACCTCTAAATAAAAATGTATTTGACGTTGCATGACATACTTGGCAAACGCTTGCGCAATGCCATCTCAGTGATGCGGTTCGTGTTAAGAAGTATTCGTATCGTAAGAATGGCACGAATGTCGGCCGGCCGGAGCAGGTTTCGCGTATATGCTCAACCGCTACCGCTGCATCATCCCGTGTGCATGATGACGCTACGACCAGAGAGTTTTGTAATCTTTGAACGAAATCTCTTTGGAAAAGCACATGTCGAGATGAAGAGAGCCCAAAGCTTTAACCTTCGCAGTGCAACTAAAGATTTCGAATGGCCTGAATCTCGGTTGATATTCCAATTCCAATCATCTCGTTCATCTTCTGCTGTAGCCGGCCTCATCTCGGAAAGGAAACAGAGATGGCTTCGCCCTGCGGTGTTTTCTTCGTCAGAGAAAAGATGCTTATTGCCAAGGCGGTTAAAACTCGTGATTGACAATCGTGCTTGCAAGACGACCTCTTCATCGCCTTTCTGGCATCGCCAAGCTGTCGTCTCCACCGTATCTTGTCACCCACATAGTCACGCCCCTCTTTGCTCTGTTCCTCCCCGTTTTTCTCGGTGGTGGAGTTTGAAGGGCTTCGTTCTCAGTTCAAACAACTTTGCTAGCGCCGACCTCAACCAAGGAGGACCTTCCAAGACTCCCTCTGTTATTGTGACCGATGATCGTGATGAAAGTTCCTCCTTGGCAAGGTGAGGGATCCAAAACTATCATCTCTATTCATCTAGGATCTAAAACGAAGGTTAATGTCCTGGTGATGTTCATGCGAAATCGGACTAAATATTGGAGCTTTCGTTAGTTTGGCGTGAATCTTTGTTGAAATGATGCTGTTAAACCGAGATATCGCTCTAGTGTTGCATGTAGGAACCTCATTTGAGACACCTACTACATGTTTGATGAAATGTCCCAATGAGGCACATATGAGATGATACTTACTTCTCGTTCGCTACGGAAATAGTTCTGTGTATTTTATATGTTGCCAGTTGATTTGCTAGTCATCACAGATGATTTTGTGGGTTTTTACGAGTGATGTGTATATCTTTGTTCCATTTTCCGTGTTTGCTTGTCTTGGTGGTTATCAAAGGGTCTGCCAATGTGGTGTCGGCCTCCCATCTATATTGCGAGCATCAATCTATAAATAGTCGGCGTTGGTTTGTTTTTCACGCCCCCTTTTTTTTTATGTGCCTATCTCCTTTGATCGTGACGTGACCATGTACGTGAATGGTGACTAGCCGCAGCGATGTCGGTGCGATGACGTGGAGTTGATGATGGAAGGAGTCCGAGAAGTTCATAGGCATTTGCATTAAGGAAGATGATAAGAGGAAGAAGACGATGAAAAATTAAAATTAAAAAATATCTAGAACTAGGAAGTACTAATTAGACGTGCCTGTTCAATATATTGTGCAAAGCTCATGTCTAACTAGTAGGAAGTAAGCTATTCAGTGGTATTTTGGTAACCTGTTCCCCAGCTTGGATGCATCATTTATTTTAATGTGTTAGTGTCCGCATGCGCTGTTTTCCCGAATTGGAGAAAAAGTTTTTCTTCTTTTGCCCTTGGGAATACTCTCTAATTTTACGTCTCAGAGTTCAGAGGAAGCAGTCTTAAAGTATACTTTAATACCAAATGGGTGAGGGCAAGCCTCGAGAAAAAAAGAAAAAAGAAAAAGAGAATGATAATGGAATAGAAATTTATTATGTTTATCAGGCTGAGTTTGGTTAGATTCGTACTCAGGTATTGCCTAATTTGGGCTTGGTTTGGTCAAAATTGCTAGCGAGCCATATAGAAAGGCCCAATATGTGTCTGACCCAGACCCACAAAGGTCGGATATCAATCCATATTCGGACCAGGCCCAATGGCCCAGCCCAAGTCCGTATTTGCGGAATTAAAGAGAATAATAAAACATATGAAAAATTAATTAATTAATTGATTAATTTTTTTTTTCCAGAAAATATCTTACAAATTTGGTCTTGACCTAGTTGTTGTGATTTTAACATTAGATTTAGTTTACTTTCTTTTTTATCCTTTGTTATACATTTAGTAAATTAATCTTGGGATAATAACACAAATACTCCTTGAACTTTGACCTTAATGTGCAATCCAATCTCTAAATTTTTAATTTGTTCAATGTGGTCCATAAAATTTTGTTACATGTTCAAGTTAGTTTTTTGGACTATATTGAATATGTATCATAAGTTCTAGGATCTCATTGAATAAACTAGAAGTTCAAGAGTGACTTTGTATATTGAGCTAAAGTTTATGGACCTTAGCCCAATATGAACATTGGACCAAAGTTCAAGATCATTTGTGTCATTTTCCCATTAATCTTTTAGGAAAGAGGTTGAACTTGATTCAATTTTAGCTCATGGGGATCATGTTGTGAGGCATATAACATGATTACGTATATCTTTTGCCCAATAAATATCAAGCTTTCATTCCCGCACCTTAAGGGTCCGTTTGGTTCAACTTTGGGGAAATGGCTTTGCATTTCCACAAGTATCTTTGACTGAATGAGCATTTTATGAATGCTAGTGTGTTTGGAAATTGATTTTTGTGTATATTTTGCAAAGCCCCTTTCAAGTGAAAAGAAAACAGAAAAAAAGAAAAGAAAAGAAAAGGGAGGGGGAGATGCAGCAGCTGCGTGGAGGGGAAAATGGTGATCAGAGTAGCTCAGCAATGGTGGGGAGGCGGGCAGCTGGCGATGGCGGTGGCGGTGGGCGGAGGCGGCCCCACGACCTCCCAGGCGGCGTTGCTTGGGCCGTGCAACCTCAGGCGATGCCGCTTGGGTCGCGCCTGAGGCCACACGACCCGGTTGCCTGAGGTTGTGACCTCAGGTGGCGCCGCCTGGGTCGCGCAATCTCAAGCGGCGCCGCTTGGGCCGTGCCTGAGGTCGAGCGGCCCACGTAGCGGCGCCTGCATCTCGCGACCCAAGCGGTGCCTGAGGTCGCGCGACCTCGGGTGAGGCTTCTCGGCGGTCAGATCCGGCCGCCCGCGGCTGAGCGCCGCCCGCCGGCTGAGCACTGGCCGTTTTGCGGCGGAAGTCCAAGGAAGGAGATGAACAGTGTTTTTTAGGGCAAAAAGGGAATTAATGACTATCAATAAGGGCAATATTGGAAAAAAAAACTCATTAAAGCTCATAATAGCATTCCGAAAATGCTGAAAGCCCAATTCAGTATTCCACAGCATTCCAAATGCTAGCATTTGGCCAATGTTACCTCCAAATGTTGAACCAAATGCCTAAAATTTTTCCCCAGGGGCTTTCGAGACTGAAAGCCCCTTGGGAATGTTGAACCAAATGGGGCCTAAGTCCTCACACTTTTTATTTGTCGTTCTTTTCCCTTTTAGTATGGTTAGAGTAAGCCTAGAATTATCTAGTGGATTTGATACTGTAGGACCACAATTGCTAATCAAGATTGCATGACCATTTAGATAACAACATTCCAAGTCAGTGGTACTAAAATGGTGCTAATCAAGTCTCTTAGTTTAGAATCTTTGGTAGTGTTAAAAACGAGATGAACCTCTCACTTCTCATTTGATTTTAGCCTACCTCAAATGGCTAGTATTAATTCCTGGTAATACTTAGGTTGTAAAGAACTAAAAATGAAATCTAAATGTTATGTGAAATATGAGTTTGGGAGAGTTTGCGTTCTTAATTGATAGACCATTTGGATTGTCCTTCAATGGATCATTTGAACCATCTTCTTGATGACGTGCTCTTAATTGATAGACCATTTGGATTGTCATTCAATGGATCATTTGAACCATCTTCTTGATGAATTATTCGGACTATCTTTTGAACAATGCCTCTACACAAGTTCCCATAAATCTTTGGGAGGGTTGCGACAAGGACTTTGGGATTCATAACTTGACAAGGACCACATGGATCACCTAATTGACAAATAATCAAGTTAAGGTACTGGCTGGGCACTCGTCAGATAATTAGTGTACCTAAGTTCTCTGGCTGCGTAGGAAATGAGAGGTCTTCTAACATTTTGCATGGCTTCTAGTTGGTCCCAAGTCTTCACTCGACACTACATCTAAACCCGTTCCTTGATGCGCATAGGACTACTTCGAAGGATTGGGATATTAGTGAGCATCATATTTAACATAGATTGCGTATGTATTTATATTATTATTTATTAAATTTAAGCTATTATGTTATACGTTTTTTTTATTGATTTGTAATTTTGTCAAATATCAACTACTTTATCATAATAAATACTTCTACTTGTTCAACTCTTCTTGAACATATTGTGGAGCATAGATTTGGTACATATATATATATATCATTTATGTGTCAAACGTAGGCTATATATCATGTTATATAATTTTTTTATCCACTCGTTAATATCATTTACTTATCAAATACGGCAGTATGCTTTGTCGTAATGAGCATCCATACAAAGCCATCACTTATTAGACGTTTCATATTCTTGTTGTTAAAATATACGCAATCATGTAACAAAGTTCTCTAAACATATAATTCTTTATATATATATGGATAATATCATGAATTGTCCCAAATTTAGACACCCGTGACAATTTATACCAAATTAATTTTTTTACCACAATTTTCCCGTATTTATGTTATTCTTGATTGCCGGCCGATAGTATCTTAATTATACGATTTGAATATATATCCGCTATTTTAAAATACCCATGGATTGGTGCTTTATGCCTTACTTGTATATTTATAAAAAAAACTGCATGTTTGATCACTATTTGAGGTAGAGGTTTGATTACTGAGCTAACGAGCTCATTCTTGTATAATAGATTTAGTGAAAACTATTGTGGATGGATAGTGAATGGGGACTAACTCAGGTCTTGTGACATATCGAGGATGCAGGAAAATACTAAAGATTTCTTTAATGGGTATGCGTGCTCAAGGAGAAGATCTGCTACTTTTACTCATGACTGGATGCATTAAACTTATGAATGCAAATTCACTTGTTTTTTATTTTTTATTTTTAATGACGTATATAAAAAATTACCCGAGAGATCTTGGATTGTTTGTATTTGAATTCTAATTTGATGACATATTCAAGGGAAATATAGTTTAGTCGCCTTGCATAAGTTTTTTTTAAAGCATTTTTTGGTGAAGAAGTTCCACATTATATGTCCCCTGAAGCAAGCCGTGTGAGAACTGAATGGAAGATGGCGAAATGAAAGGTTGTTCCGCTCTGCTCGATACATTTGGGGCAAGGGGCATTGTACTGTATGAATCTGGTCCTGAGTCTATTGGTACTGTGAAACCGACTTTTTGGTTGTAGCTTCGTCCGTGCACGTGTTGCTGCAGCGGTAGCGATGGGTCGAGCATGTTCAGCCCCGGCCAAAAATGGGGACATTAACGCCCTTCTTAAGATGCAAATATCTAAACCACTGGTGTTTATGCCAGTAGCCACCCTTCCAACTTGGAAGAGGGAGGTGAGGAGTTTGAATTCCCACCTTTTTATGGGGGATTAGGGTGGGGATGAATTAATTTCAGGAGTGAGTTTCGATTCGTACGCCCTGCAAGTAGGTATGACAAAAGTTTGAAAATGAGAGTTATAATAGGAGTAGAGTAGGATCGACAAAAAAAAGAAGAAGATGCAAATACCAATTAAGTTTATCGTGCTTTCTACCGACATTTATAGAGATGCATAATTTCATCCATTTTTATTTTTCTTTATGTCATTTCTTTTTGTAATTTAGTATTAATCCAGTGTCGTAAATTTTAAAAAAAATAACTGGTTCCAATCCAATTTTTATGATGGCTAAATTAAACTATGAGACCATATTTCCTAATCCATTTTATTTTATATTTTACTGATGGCTTATTTGATTTTTTTTTTTTTAATGAGATGATTCAAATTGAGTAGATTTTAGGTTATTTAAATTCCGTGACAAATCTGAAAGAGAGGGAATATTCAGTTATATACGTCACCAATCTAAGCACCTGCGAGCACGCAAAGAGCCAATAGCCAGACAAAATAAGCTGGCCTACCTACACTCTGTCCTCTGTTGCATTATAAGGGTGCGTAAGATTGTTTCTGGCCATAAATTGATTTCTCAATTTCTATTTCAGAAATTAAGAAGTTAAATTTTAACTTCTGATTTCTTTTTCAAATCTATTTTTAGAATATAAATCTGTTTCAAAAATAGAAAAATCAAATTACATTAGAGAGAGAGATCTGTTCTGAGCGATGGCAGGGTATCGTTGGTCCGAGGCCGTGCACTGAATGAGGGCCCTGCTGATGATGGTGGTCGTCCAGATCTTGTTAGCCGGGGTCAACATACTCTGCGAGCTCACAGCAAACGATGGGATGGACCTGATGCTTGCCATCGCCTACGGCCTGATCATCGCGATGGGCGTCGTGGGCCATCCAGCTTTCTTCTTAGAAAGGTCACACAAATGTCCACACTTCCCCTGTTAAACCAATCTTTCTGGTCTATTTGGGTAGGCGTGTGCGTGTGTTTGCGGGTGCAATGACAGCCCAAGAGCCACGTTTCCATGTACACAGAATAGGAATTTCACTTGGAAAAATTTCTGGTCCTTTCGTTGTTGTTGACTATGGTTGAATGCAGGGCGTCAATGTTTCAAAATTTGTACCTAGCAAGCTTATCGTTGACGTCAGCAACATACGTCTCAGCCATGGGCAACCTTGTCCCGGCCGTAACCTCTGTCTTGGGTATATACACAAGACCTCCCATGCAAATTCAACAATTGTTCATTGAAGTGAAGATTGACAAAAACCCAAATGTTCCCGGGAGAAAAGGTTGACGTAATTAACGTGTTAGATTACAAAATCATTGTGAGATCGCTTACTGTCGTTCCTCGACGTGTTTATCTGACGCGGGCCTGTGGGGTTCCTTTCGTGTTCCCGTTGATCGCTCGGAGCTAGGTTGGAGAAGGCGAGCCTAACGACAGTTGCAGGGAAGGGGTTGGCGGGGCGATGCTGCTCACGTTCTACAAGGGCCTGGAAGTCGACCTCTGGTTGACGCACGTGAACCACCACGCTGCGGCGGCGACGACCCAGCATTGCCACGGGGTTCGTGCAATCGCCTCCTGGGCTCGATTTTGGCCGCGGCCAGCTGCTTCTGTTGCGCTTTGAGGTATATCTGTCAGTTGGGTCTTCGCCTTTTCTTTTGATATACGTCTTCATTTTGTTGCCTTGAATTGCTTCACTTCACTTTGTGACATCTTTCTAGTGTGATTCACCTTTTTTTCTTTTTCAAGGTTCTTCTGGTTAGTCTGGCAATAATCGTTCTTATGTCCACGCATCCCGAGTAGTTATTTTTTTATTATAGGATATGAACTTTCTAGCCCGCTTCGTGTTTTCTTTAGTATCTTGATAAATCAAGGTACCAAAGAAAACATCCAAGAAGCAATTTTCTAATAGGGATTTTAAAACTGTAATTTGGTAATCCTATGTTCAGCCTGGATACATTTCTTATTTTAACATAGCAGTGTCCACACGCCCTATCTTTCCAATTGGAGAGAAGTTTTCTTCCCTTACCTTTGAGAATATCTCCAGATTTTACATCCCATATTTCAGACAAAGTAGTTTTATGACATACTCAAGTCCAAATACACTGCATATTGTTTATTGGATCTACAAGGGCAAATAAGTTGTCAAGGTATCAAAGTTAACCGAGTGGTCAAGCGTGCTTGGTTGGGATGAGTGGTTTCTCTATATAAAACCCAACATCTCCCGCCCAAAGGAACCTCGTTAAGTTTTTTCCTTGAAATAAATAGATGACATACTTAAAATGAAGAAAATATTATAATGTGCATGTGGCTGACTGCTATTTTTGGGTAACGAGTAAAAAGAATGCACAACGTCTTGTTGGACAGGCCAAGATGGGTGAGGGTTTCCCATACCATTACACGAGCACCGCGTTGATGTGCTTCATGTGGTCAATCCAAGCAGTCCTTTAGGCGTTGCTTAGAGAGAGGGACTGGAGCAATGGGAGCTCGGGTCGAACATCAGGCTCCTTATCGTATTATACTCAGTACACCTAACAAACACCTCTCGATGTTGTGTGCATTTTAGAGTTTAATATGGATCGTCGAATTACCCTAGTATCAATCTATAGCTGATCCACCGCCCCTCGCGATGCGGTTTCGCCTATGGTGTTGTAGGGGATCATTGCTTCTGGGGTGTGCAACGTTCTAATTTTACGGTGCATGTGGATGAGAGGGCCAGTGTTCCTGTCGGTTTTTAATCCTTTGATGCTGGTGACCGTGGCCTTGGCGGGATCCTTCCTTTTGGACGAAAAGTTGCACCTGGGAAGGTATGTATACAAACACGGATATCATGGTTTTGTCTTTTTTTATAGATCATCCCCACTCCACTTGGAAAATGCAGTTCCCCTGTTATATTAAAATGTATTCCACTTCCAATCATTTGATATAATCTTCCTTTAGCCAATCGGCATCCATTTTTATTGATTTGAATAGCTAATCGATTTTTCCAATCATAACTACCCAAGTGAACAATGATGGCCGAGGATGGCGTAACAAATGGGTTACCCAATGGGTCCGAGGCATTAATTTCACTAGGATGGACCTATTACTTCGTGTGTATAAGCTATCTTTAACAGGACATATAAAGTAAAACATGTACCCATATAGCTGGTGAAATGTTCTTTTCTTGAGGATTAGATGTATAATCTAATTTCAAGGGAGAAAAAAAATGAGAGATGATGAACCTCACCCCAAGTAAACCGTTCAGCAAGAAAATCCCTAGCCACATTGCCCGAAATGTATCGAGCGAAATGGAACACCTTTAATTTCACCATCTCCCATATAGTTCTCACATGGCTTGCTTCAGGGGACGTATCATGTGGAGCTTCTTTACCAAACATGCTTCTATAGTTTAATCGATCGGCTGGTGATCACTTTGTCAGTCAACGATTTGGACATGGGTTAGGCAACCTGGATCCGGCCTTTCTAATTTTATTATTATTATTATTATTATTAAATTTTATTATTATTATTATTATTATTATTATTTTAAAATGTATGCTTGATTTGTCGGCAGTTTAAGACCTTGATTCCATGAAATGTCTCGTGTCCTCTTTAGAGGACGGGACTAAAGTAACATGTGGCAACATTGTATGTGCAGATCTTTATACTCTCAAACATATGCACAAACATATGCAAGTCAACTAAACATATACCTCCAATATGTTATCAAATTGGAAATCAAATATAGACAATTGAAGATCTCTCAGATAATATCTTATCCACGTTTTAAAAAAAAAATCCGGTGAATTTGTATTTGTAAGTTTAACGCATCTAGGCATAAGTAAAAGCAGCAAGTCTTCTCCCTAAACAAGCACACCCTTTAAATCAATCTTTAGAATTTTCTAGCACCCTCGATATGCATTGGACATGAGTTAATTCCTGGAAGAAGTACACCATAAATGTCAAAACTTAGCATGGATGGACGCATAAATGCCAAACTTCTAAAATGTACACTTACGTATTACTTTTTTTGAAAATTGGACATTTAAGTGCGAATTTCGTCGAGGCTTGTAGGAAATCTAACATGATATTATTTTATTAATAAAACCGTTCTATGTGGCTACCAAAAACCAATGTGGTTCATCGAAAATCTGACGTGGCTCGCAGGAATTTGACTTGGCTCGCTATTGGCACTTAAGTATTCATTTATTCTTCGATTAGTACTTAAGTATACCTTTTGGAAGTTTTGGCACTTATATGTCAACTTATGCCAAGTTTTGATACTTAGGGTGTGTCTGGCACTCAAAAATTGGTAAAAATATGAACTTTGGAGAAACATTGTAAATAAATGTACCTTATTACTATTCTTTTCAATCAAAATTTTGTGAATTAATTAAAATACTCGAATCTTAGATAATTCTCTTGGAAAAGAGAACATATAAACTTCTCTAATTTGAACGTAAAAGAATGATGAATAATAGTAAGGAAAAGTCGATAAAAAATATTAGATTGATTGATCTATATTCAAGGTATATTTTTCCTATATCATCAATCTTACCATGAATAAAGTCTTATTTAGGGTTATTTTGGACCGTTTAAATCTTAGGATGTATCTAAAGATATTTAAGGAGTGGAAAAAACGTTAGCCTAATCTGATCTATGTTAAAAAAATTCAGTCTTCCTTCTCCTCTCCTTCTAATGACGTGAATGGACTTGTCGATAAACAATCATCAACTAAAATGGTTTACTTATGGGTCCACAAAACTCGCATCAAAACTTGTTTTGTTAATTTGCAGAGACTTGTCGGTCATTTCGGGGGCAAGGACGGGGATGTAATAATGAACAGATCAGAGAAAACTGATATAACTACTTCGCCTAAAAGGAAAAAAAAACATTATTTTGGCAGAAATAGTCAAGAAGTTTTACCTCTGTGGGGATGAATATTGTAACGTAGATAGGATTCTCCCCACTCGGTGAAACAAGGCAGAAATACCTACATGAAAGGCATAAGCCAAATGATGAAATAGAAAGACCTAAAATGTAGAAGATCATACATGAGTGATTTGGCATATTTAGATGTACTTTATTATATGATAAGATCCATTTGTGTCTATATATATATTATTTACATCCAGAAACCGCATGTTTTGGAAGATGCTTTTACAGCTTGGGAAATGAATTTCATTGAACAAAAAGAAGAATCTGCTTTAATTGATATGCCCTTAAGCATGGCAATACATGACATAGAAATCACACTTATAAATGATGGACAATTAGTTAGAGCAGCGAGTGTTGTAACAAAATTGATTACAAACTAGGTGATATCGACCACATTAAAATTACTTTTGGGAGGTCCATTTAGTATCCAAAAATTGTTCAGCAACATATGGATTAGTGGGACATGTTACGGTGAATTAGAAAAAAAATGGATAGAACTGGATCTAGATAATGAATAAGTAAGTGTCTTGTAGTAAGAGGAGTGGTTATAAACCTATGAAACATTCCCATAGGGGTGGCAAAGGAAGAGCCCGGTTGGCAGGGGGAAAAAAACGCAAGACTTGGCCGGATTCTCATGCATTGATGAGGATGCTGTTGGTGTGCATAACCATTTAATATTATAGTTTCTCGATTATGATTAAACCTTACCTATTTGTCAAATATAAGCCTCACATGAGATTGATCTTTTAATGTATTATTTGTTAAACATGAGTCAAATAGGAGATAAGTATCCCTACGTCATTATCCTCTTTCAAAGCCCCATCATAAAAGATTAGGTACACGGATATTCTAAACTAAAATTTATATATACATAACAATAGTTTTTAAAGATTTATTATCACGATATGCATAAGACCGAGAGATGTAAAAATAGAGATTTGTAAGGATTAAAGATTTGTTAAAGTGACCATGAAAAAAATAAATAGGTAAAGCTCATATGTGAGCGTGCCATGTTATTCAACCTCGCTTGAATTTTGCCAATTTCTATATAGATAAGAGTGTTGAAGGGCATTATTTATTTATTGTGATATCCAAAAATGGGCTTTTTATAAGATCGGGATAGTAGTCGAGTCGGTTCAAAATAATAGAGGCATTTTGGTAATTTTATGCCTGGAAATAACTTTGTTGAACTATCATTTTGAGAAACATTAGAAATGACATTTAATTTTATTTGACTCATTAGTGTGGTGCTGAAGGATACCGAATTTTCATTTTAGGAACTTGGGATAGTTAAGAAATCGAAATAAGTAATGTTGTACCTCTGTTAGGAATATCTAAGTTAGCATTTTTTCCAAGCTATTATTCCTGAATATTTTAGAACAATCATATTTCCATGCAGTAAAGTTAAATTAGACA
Source organism: Eucalyptus pauciflora (assembly GCA_007663325.1). NCBI lineage: Eukaryota > Viridiplantae > Streptophyta > Magnoliopsida > Myrtales > Myrtaceae > Eucalyptus > Eucalyptus pauciflora. The sequence continues at coordinate 613,776 of VMYD01000385.1, forward strand.
ATAATATGTGGATTAATCATTATATTGGGTTTATCCTATCATAGTGGATTTGTGCTATCTAATCTGACTTTTTTCAAATTTAGCGAGAATTGCCGAGGATGGTCGGTGAAGTGGGATTAACTGGGGTCCGGTGACATGTCGACGATGCTGGAAAGTTGTAAAGATTTATTTAATGTTCTGCTTATTTAAGGAGAAAACTCGTTACCTATGGACGCATTTTTACCGGATTCTTTTTATTATGGAGATTAAAGATATCGGATATCGACATTTGAATATCCAATTTGGCGATATATTCAGGATATATAGTTTAGGTGCCTCATGTGCGTTTGAGTGTATAAATATGTACATACGACGTCATCACATGTACCTTTTCAATCCGGTCATCAAAAGATAAGGAAAAATACAAAAAAAAAGTCACAAAACTATTATATTAATACCAATTCAATCCTAAACTTTTCGATTGTGCCAATTTAATTCTAAATCTTTTTTATATTTTACCAATTGAGTTAATTAGGCTAATTTTGATTGGAAATCGCCAGCGTGAACACTAGCCATCTTACGTGACATGACATGACCGTCATTGACATGAACATTTTTAATAATATGTTAATATTTTTCTTATTTTCTTATTTTTGTTTTTCCTTTCCTTTCTTTTTTTCCTTTCATTTTGGCTGGTGAACACCACGGCCCTTGCCCAAATCTAGCTCCCTTGCACCCTTGCTTGGGGCCAGTATGGCCGCAAAGCCCGAGGGGAGGGCTTTTGCGCCCTTACCCACAGCCAATGAGACACCAAAGTAAAAAGGAACAAATACTAAAAGGTAATATGGCAAAACAAAAGGTAATATGCGAATCCTAACTCTAGGTCAAAAAAGAAGAAAAAACAAAAGGGTAATGAAAATGAGATATTATACTTGATTTGTCGCTGATTTTATGTGGAAATTCTTATCCAAAAAGCATTGGATTGGACCGGATCTGTCTAGATCTCGGGTAGTCTAATGGAACCGGTGGAAGAGGGAGAGAGATATTCAATCATTAAGGTTGGGAATAGGCTTCCTATCTCTTCCGAAAGAACAATTAAGAATGTCGAATGTCTTGAAGGTGGTTTAAGAATAGTTGGATCAGTTCATCGGAATCAAAGAAACAATAAGTAAATGTTCAAGGCAGCAACACCCATGTACAGAGCCTTCTCTTGCATTTGAAAGATCCCAAGCCTTTTGAGAATAATGAAAAGATCTTCCAGCCAAGGTTTTGGAGAGGACTATCCTGAATCAAGCAAACGCAAAACGGCAGTAAATGAACCCAACTCTTAACCACTGGGTTTACCCGAGTGGCTACCATTCCAACTTGGAAATGAGAGATGGGGGGTTTGAATTCCCATCTTCTCGGGGTGTTGGAGTGAGAACGAATTAAGTTTCAAGAGTGGGTTTCGACTTCCACGCCCTATAAGGAAGCAGGACAAAAGTCTGAGAGTGAGAGTTAGAATTGGAGTAGAGTATGACCGACAAAAAAGAAAAAAAAAAAAAAGAACCCAACTCGAACATTCAAGCTCCCGATAAACACAAAAAATCCAATTAACCAAGGCTACATAAACACTTTCAAAGTGAGAGGGAGGCGTCGAGCTCGAGGGAGTGGCCAAAGTGAGGGCCGCGATCCTGAATAGCGGCCAGCCCTTGCCCAGTGGCTGACTGGCTAGCAAGGGTTTTTAGCCAAAATAAAAGGAAAAAGAAAAAAAGAAAGAAAAAAATAATTCAAACTTTTGAAAAAAATTGTTAAATTATCCACATCAGCGATTTCTAATTAAAATTGGTCGGATGAATTCAATTGATAAAATGTAAAAATGTTCATAAAAAATTGGTTAAATTAAAAAGTTAAGATTGAATTGACGCAAATGTAATAGGTTTATGACTTTTTTAATACTTTTCTTTAAAGACGATACGAGGTTCTAGATGAAAGTTAGAAACATACACAGATTAGATCTCAAACCCAAAAAGCCAAATCGGCTGCGGCTTTCATTAGTGGAGGAAATAGATAATCAAAAGGGCAGTGGAAATCAGATAGCACTCAACCTGGTCAAGAAAGGCCTATCCATCCAGCACGCTCAGTAACTGTTGCACGTGCTGCGAACGAAGCCACGTCGAAATGAACCCCGACACACCTCCCACGTTAAACACTACCTTTAATAATGTCGCACATGACATTTCACGCTCTTTCTTTCGTTTACCTCGTCGCGGTGCTAATGGAATTTCTAGAAGAATGTTCGCTTTTTTATTTTTTTATTTTCTTTTGTCTTCAAAATTATCGCATCTATTCCTCGAAGCTCCTATACTTGTCTATTATTGTCGGAAAGTCTCCACTGACTCGACTTGATTCGGTTCAGCTCAATAATGTCGAGATAGTATGTCGGTTCTAAGCTTGAACTTGGCCTTAATGGTCCTCGTCCATCGTCAGCGTTTAAGGAAAGAAAAACCCATGGAAGGCCATCGCAAAGACTATCCGTTTGATAAATGAAGAAGGATTATCATAGCTACCCGGTCCGTGTAATCTATTTTGTCACGGAATCCGCCTCGATCGCTATATATATAGCTCGACTTTGAAAATTTGATTTTCTATCCAATCAATGTTGATAGATGCGAATTGTGTTAGAGAATGAATTACATTTACGGAAGGGCCAGCTTAGTCAAAATATATGAAATTTTGTGAAAGCACTATCAACCCCTCTAAAATTTAAATTCTTAGAAAAGGCAAGCAAGTAGACTGTGCGAACCAGGGAAAATTTGCCCAACCCCACCAAAAAATTACCCAGCACGTATTCCATATGGTGTCACGTCCACGTCTAAACCTAGTTTAGACGAGCTTATTTTCAAAGGATTTTCTAGTTAAATTAGGCACGAAGGCAGAAGTTAAATGGCCCCATCAATTTCACATGTGCACTCGAGTGCTCCACAATCACTATGACGGATGAGTTCTGTCATATCCTAGGACTTAAATATGAATCACGTACGATTTGATAAAATTAAGTGTTTGAATTTGATTGCCCCGTTACTATCTACGAACACAAATCCACACATACACACATATATATGTAACCCATGTTAAGATCAGGCACACAAACACAACGCAAGAGAAACTAAAAGTGAGAAAGAGAAATCGAGACACGAGATTTATCCTTAACTAGGGATACATCTAATAGAGAGTTTCACTATAGTAAGCGCCTTCCACCTTTTTATTACTATCATCAACTATAAGAAAATCATATTATATATAGGCAACAGTAACTATTTATGGGTGCAAACGCAAACTACCAATAAGATACAAGTTCAAATTATAAAAACTCTCTAGCGACCGGGGGCTTTGTCCCCTAACCCCTAACCCCTGCCTAGGTAGCCCCTCAACAAAGAGCAAATTTCCCATGTTTTTGTGTCAACAGAGAGTATGAAGCTAACATAAACATGGCACCAGTAGTCCATGCTGTAAATGATGACAGTTCGCCCTAGGTGTACACGGATCAAGGGCCCATCTAACGTGTGAAACACTCCGCCTGAGGAGTACAGTCACAAGACCGAAACTCAAAGGAATTGATGGGGCCTGCACAAGCGGCGGAGCATGTGATTTAATAGTCCAAATTAATTTTTTTATTTGCTTGAATCGGTAGCTAAGCACTCATGATATAAGTAAAATAATACTTGGCATCAACTTAGGTGTAATATAAGTGGACGTTGGGATCATTGGCGAAGCCATGCAATGCTTTTGACGAAAAAAGCGGCTCCAATTCCGTGCGTTTGTTTGTTTGGCTTCCGTGTGTTTGTTTGGCGATCGTGCATTGAAGAAGCCAACACCTGAATAGAGTCTCTCTCTCTCTCTTTCTCTCTCTCTCTCTATCCTTCCTGGCAAGTGCCAGCTCAGGGATGGCACGTGCGATGATGATTCAGTGCATGGTGACGTGAGTACATAGCCAAGCAAAACACCTGGTGGCCTTGTCCTCTGTTGCATTATATATAACCCCCACTTCCCCTCCTGTCTTCCTGCAACATTCGTTCTCCTCCCTTCCTCATTTCCAGGACAAAGATTTAGCAAATCCCATCTTTTTCAGTTTTCACGTTTGATTAAGATACTTCCTCCATACTCCTTCAAGGAACCAAAATCTTGTTTTCGCGTTTGATCAAGACACTTCCTCCATACTCCCTCAAGGACCAAAATTTTGAGAGAGAGAGAGAGAGAGAGATGACGATGTCTCGTTTGTCCGAGGCCATACACGAAATGAAGGCCCTGCTGATGATGGTGGTCGTCCAGGTCACGTTTGCCGGCGTCAACATACTGTACAAGCTCGCCGCGAGCGACGGGATGAACTTGATGGTCGTCGTGGCCTATCGCTTCATATTTGCGACACTTTTCATGGCCCCTCTGGCTTTCTTCTTAGAAAGGTCACCCACCACAACACACTTCTCTTGTTAAACCAAGTTCTAATGTGTATAGATATATACTGATTTCGTATTTCGGTTTACAACAGGAAGAGCAGGCCAAAGATAACGTGGACAGTGCTTGTGCAAGCCTTCTTCTCTGGGCTATTCGGGTAAGTATATGCTTTTGGATGCGCTGATGTTCAGGTTCTTGATTACCATGCCCTTTGTTTTGCTTAATCTATAACATACGGGAAATGCTTTGTGACTTGCGGTGCTATAAGATAGCACGTATCAAAATAGGCTAAAAGCCATGTTTCCAACTGCAGCAGACAAGATACAATTTTTACTAGATGTTTTTTACAACAGAGACGTCTAGAACATTAATATGGAGGACGCAGGTGTTCACGCATGGGGAAGTTTCTAGTCTTGTATTGTTAACTTTGATTGAACGAACTGCAGGGGATCAATGGGGCAAAATTTGTACCTAGCAAGCTTGTCAATGACATCGGCAACCTACGCCTCGGCCATGGCCAACCTTGTCCCCGCGGTAACCTTCGTCTTGGCCGTTTCTCTTGGGTATGTTCTCATGCAAATTCCTCGACATGTAATCGCCTTATAATTTAGAAGAATCAACCATGGAAAATATTCTTGGGGATCTTCAGCTGGGATGTTCTTCTGACGTGGAGCGTGGTTTTGCTTCCGTGTTCACGTTGGTCGATCGAAATTAGGTTGGAAAAGGTGAAGATGAGAACAGTTGCAGGGAAGGCAAAAGTGGTGGGAACATTAATGGGGATAGGTGGGGCAATGCTGCTCACGTTCTACAAGGGCACGGCGGTCAACATGTGGTCAACGCACGTGAACCTCTTGCGCCACGTGGCGGCGACCCAGCAGGGCCAGGAGGGTTCGAGCAATCTCCTCCTGGGATCGCTTTTGGCCGTGGCCAGCTGCTTCTGCTACGCTTTGTGGTTGATCATTCAGGTGGGTCTCTGCGCCTTTTCTTCTCGACACGTCTTCATGTTGCCGCCTTCGATTTTTCTTCGTTTCACTGCGTGAGATCTTTCTAGTGCCGATCACCTTTTCCTTTTCAAGTTTCTTCTGGTTTGTCTGGGAAATTGATTGCATGCGCGTCCATACATCCCGAAGATTCTTTTCATAGAACGCGGATTTTCTATCCTGTTCGATGCTTCACATATAGTCTCAATAGATCTAAGCAAGTGATGTGCGGTTTCTATATTTGAAGGGATAAGTGCATTAGAAGTCCTAAAACTTATTATGAAAATGCAATTAAGTCCTAAAACTTTCAAAAAGTATAATTAAGTCCTAAAACTTGTCATAAAAGTTCAATCAAGTCCTAAAACTTTAAAAAAGTTCAATAAAGTCCTAAAATTTGTTTCGAAAGTGTAAACAAGTCCTAAAACTTTCAAAAGTGCAATTAATGAAAAGACTTAGATTGAACTACTTTGACAAGTTTTAGGACTTAATTGTACTTTTTGAAAGTTTTAGGACTTAATTGCACTTTGTGGCAAGTTTTAGAATTTAATTGTATTTTTTGAAAATTTTAGGACTTAATTGCATTTTCATGACAAATTTTAGGATTTCTAATGTGCTTATCCCATATTTGAATCCCAACATCTCCCATACCTACCACCTTATCAAAACGTTCAGTTTTTTTGCTTGAAATAAACAAATGGTATAGTTAAAATGAAGATAATATTGTCATGTGCACATCGCTAAGTGTTGTTTCTCAGTAACTAGAAATCATAATGAAGAATGATTTGTTTGACAGGCCAAGATGAGTGAGAGGTTCCCATGCCATTACACGAGCACGGCGTTGATGACCTTCATGGGGTCAATCCAAGCAGTGGTTTATGCATTGTGTCGAGAAAGGGATTGGAGCCAATGGAAGCTAGGATGGAACATCAGGCTCCTCACCGTATCATACTCGGTACATCTATGACAAACACCTTATTCTCTAATGTTGTGTGCATTTATTAGGGCTTAATATCGATTATCAAACTATCCTAGCGCGTGTCGTTAGCTGACCCATCACCCCTTGCGTTGGTGCGATTTGGTTATGGTGTTGTAGGGGATCGTCGCTTCCGGATTGTGCTATGCTCTAATCACTTGGTGCGTGCGGATGAGAGGACCGGTCTTCGTGTCGGTTTTTAATCCTCTGATGCTGGTGACCGTGGCCCTGGTGGGGTCTATGGTGTTGGACGAAAAATTGCACTTGGGAAGGTATATATATTGATAAATGTATGTGTAGTTTTGAAGTATTCGAACCCTTCGATAACTTAACACAAGGATATCTGAAATTCTCGATCTATTTCAATGGCAGCATTCTAGGTTCAGGGCTCATAGTACTCGGTCTCTATGCGGTGCTATGGGGCAAAAAAAAGGAGAGTAAGAGGATGAATCAGTTAATGCCATCGACCGGTCCCGGTGAATCTGAATCCATTGAGATCGTTGTCGCCTCTCCCGACAAGAATGGCATTAAGGAGGGCGACAATGTTCGAGAGTTGGCGCAAAAGGAGAGCGAAGTGATCAAAGAAAGCTTTGAAGAGAAAAGGGGAGGAGGAGGAGAACCAGCTTAACGAGCAACTGACCTTGGATTACCGTACGATGTACATTGTCCCCAATATAGGCAGGCATAGAATTGCAAAAGTGGCAACTTCGACTTGTCCAAGATTGGGCCTTTTGGTAGGTAGCCGATATTGCACAGCAATGTCTATACCGTAGTCAAGAACTTGATATATCCCCGAGTCTTTAGTTATGCCCTTTTGTAGGAGTAATCAGTTCATTCATTGAATGATATACCCAACTCAGATATTGGGCCTCTCCCAATGGCATTCTTTCTTTTCTTTTCTTTAAACAATCTTGTCCTTTGCCCCAATTAGAATAGGAAAAAATTGTCCAAAAATTCTTAAATTTATTGGATTTTTGCCAATTCAGTCATAAACATTTCAATATTTTTAATTGAAGTCCAAATCTTTTTACATTTTGTCAACTGAGTCCATCCGACCAATTTTGATCATAATTCGCTAACATGGACATTGACTATCCTATATGACATGGCTAGTATTGATATAGATAATTTTTAATAATATTTTTCATTATTTTTTTCCTTTTTTCTTCCTTTTGCTACTAGCTAGTCGACCACAAGCCATGGTTGGGCTAGCTAGCCTCACCCGCCATAAGCAAGGCCTAGCAACGCGAGGGCAGGCCACAACGAGAAGAGCTTTTGCCCAAGTGAGGTCCAACCTTGCCAAATCTGGCCAGGGGAGCCCTTATTGGGGTTTGACCTCACCTAGGCTAGATTTGGTGAGGCCAGCTCTCACTAAGGCTCACCTGACATTGCCTTTGCCTAGTGAGGCCATCTTGGCCTGGTGAAGGCAAGCCTCACCAGGGCTTGCCCTCTCCTGGTTGCACCTCACCTATGGTAGGCTAGCCAGGCTAGCCATAACCATTTACGTTTATGCAAGATGCTAGGTAAGAATAGCCTAAAGGTTGAAGACTAATCCAAAGTAGGAACTCTTTTAAAGAGGACATGGCTATCTTGATATGGAAACAAACTAGTCAACTGAGACTATTTTGCTTTGACCGTAGAACAAGCATCCTCTTTTGTGAGCTCATTTCATTGAACCGTTAAAATACTGTATGCATGGGTACTAGAAATCATAATGTTTTTACATAAGGTTGAGCATATAGAACCACTCAAATCGGAAACCATCTAGACCAGAGCAAATTGGCTGGCTATGGGTGGTTCCCAAGGTGTCAGTCTGATTCACAATTCTCTAAAATTGGAAACGATGATTTTCAATTGGGTTCTCACTGAAACTATTTTGCTTTGACCATAAATTTCCTATTCTATATTCCAAATATCTAATCTTACGGATTGATCAAAGCAATTAACCCGCAATTAGAATAATTAGAATCAAATCATATTTTCTATTCTAATATAATCTTTCGATGGCAGAATCAAATCATATCTCCTACTCTAGTCTAATTTTGCGATGGCAAAATCAAATCATACTCTAATCTAATCTTCCAATGACAAAATAATATTATCAACCTTATCAGCATCCCTCAAACTGGGATTAGGTGGAGAATTTAGTCCCAGTTTGTATCGTAACCTACAATGATCAAAGTGTGGTAAAGCTTTTGTAAATATATCAATAATTTGATGAGTAGCATGAACATGGCGAACTTCAAGTAATTAGAGAGCGACTTTCTTTTGAACAAAATGAAAATCAATCTCCATCTGTTTTTTCCTTGCATGAAGGACTGGATTTGCTATCAATGAAATGGCTGGGCGGTTTTCACTGTAAAGCAAATTCGGATCTGTGAGCTCGAATACCCAAATATCTTTATACAAAAGAGATCCATGTAAGATCAACCGTGATAGAAGTTAAGGCCATATATTCAGTTTCCGTTGATAACCTTGACACTGTCACTTGCCATTTTGCAGACCACGAAATGATATTCGATCCCAAGAAAGTGCAAAACCCGGTCGTTGACCTACGAGTCTTAGAACAGCCAACCCAATCAAAGTCTGCATGCCCATATAAATTCAGTGTGCCATTAGAGATAAGATAAAGCCCTAGTTGTTGTTTCTTTTACATACCGCAACGCCCATTTTAACAATTTGAAATAGCCATTCGTAGGAGAATGCATTTTTTAACATATTTAATTTATTGAATAAGAGATGTCCAATCTTGCGATCGTTAGATATTATAATCAAGTCGCAAGACTTCGAAAGGCTTGAGGATTATGAAAGATTCCATGTCTTGTACTATTTGATGAGTTTTGATAAGCAATGGGATCTCAATCGGCTTGCTGTCTTGCATTTATGTTTTTTTGCAACAAATCACCTGCAAATTTAGATTGTGTTAAAAATAGATCCGGACCGGTAAACTTAGCTTCAATACCGAGAAAATAGTAAATTGTTTTTAGATTTTTCATAGAAAAATTTATGCTTGAAACTTCTAATAATTCCCAAAGTAAAGACGATGAGCTACCCATCAAACTGATTTCATCAGCGTATAATAATAATACCAAGATGTATTGACTTGTGTGAAAAACATATAATAACGAATCGATAGAGCTGCAATGAAATGCCTATTCCAGCAAAAAGTTGCTGAATTTTTCAAATAGAAAAAGTACACCCCCAAGTATTAAAACTTGGCACGATGAGACATTTAAGTGTCAAAAGTTAGGAAATTAACATTTAAGTATCACTTTTAAAAAAATAAAATGGGACACTTGAGTGCTACTTCCGGCGAACCTTGCTGGAAATCTTACGTGGCAATTTTTTTATTAATTTTGCTCTCTCATGTGGCTCATCGAAGAGCTAACTCAATAAAGAAATGAAAAAACGATGTCGTTTTGGCACGAATTGGAATTTTAATCTAAAAGATTAAATTAATTTTTTTTTTAAAAAAAAAAAGGAAGGAAGAAGATGAATAGTTGCAAGCGACTAAGGGCTATGCCCTCGCTGCTTGCAATCTCCATCTCTCTCTTTCTCTGTATTTTTTTTAAAAATAAATTTAGTTTAAAAGAAAAAAGGAAGGAAGAAGATGAATAGTTGCAAGCGACTAAGGGCTAAGCCCTCGCTACCTGCAATCTCCATCTCTCTCTTTCTCTATATTTTTTATTTTATTTTTTAAATAAATTTAGTTTTAAATTTAATTTAATTAGTTTTTACATTAATTATTTACCTAAGTCAGTAGCAAAATGACATCGTTTTTGCACTTGTCTAGCCACATCAATGTGCAAACTTGCCTCGCCAAAAAATCGCCACATCAGTATTTTGGCGAGATTTTTTCACCGTTGGTACTTAGGTGATCTATTTTATTCCGATTTTGACACTTAAGTGTCACTTTTCTAACTTTTGATATTTAGGTGTCCCTTCGTGCTAAGTTTTGGCACTCCAAGTGTCCGGCACTCTTTTTCAAACCAAGCTTGTGGAGCCTGTTTTAAGTCATATAATGCCTTCTTGAATAAACAAACTAAATTAGGCATTGTAGAACTCATAAAGGCCGACGGTTGTTCCATAAACACCATCTCATTTAAAGACTCATGAGGAAACACGTTCTTCACATCTAGTTGATGGATAAACCATTCTTTAACAATTACCACGGAGAGGACAATTCTTATGGTTGTCTGTTTAACCATAGAACTGAAAATTTCGACGAAACCAACGCCTTCCTCTTGATAGTACCCTTTCACCATTAATCATGTTTTCAATTTATCAAAGTTTCCTTCCGCATCCAACTTGACTTTGAACACCCACTTGGATCCGATGATATTCATATTTGAAGATCTTGGTACTAGCTCTTATGTTTGATTTAATTTGAAAGCTTCCAATTCTTCTATCATAGCTTTCCTTCAACTTGGATGACTTAGGATGTGTTTGGTAACCATTCTGTTCTGAGAAACAATTTTTGATGAAAAATGATTTATTTATTTATTTTGTTCTCGGGAACAATTTTTGAGCAAAAGAACGCGTTTGGTAACTTCCCTAAATTTCTTTTCTCGGGATAGAAATATGTTTGGTAGGATTCTTAGATTTTTAATTTTTTAATTCTTTTATTATATTTTCTTACTTTTCTTTTTCTTTTTCTTTTTCTCTTTGGCCGGTGACCGATTGGGTGAGATTTTGCGAGCTCGCTGGTGGCTAGGCGACGTCGTCCTGGAGGTGGTCCGGTGAGGTTGAGCCTCGCCTTGGCTCGGCGTCTTCGGGGGCTGGCGACACTTCGCTAAGGTTGTCAACCCTCGTCTGGCCGGTCGAAAGAAGAAGAATGAGAAGAAAAAAGAAGAGAGAGAAAAATAGATTCTAGAAATTGTTCTTAGGAACAAGAAGCTACTTTTTTTCTATTTCTTGTTTCTGTTCCAAATCCATTCCCGGAAACAAAAAAAATAGATTTTTTGTTCCTAGGAACAAAAGTTTTACCAAACAGGTTTCTATTCTTTTTTTCGTTTCCCAGAACAAAAAGAACATAAATAGTTGTTTTGAGGAACAAAAATAGATTTTACCAAACAGAGCTTTATTGCTTGTTTAATTGTTTTCGGCTCCTTTGGAATCTCATGGATTGTATAGAGAACATACTTCAGATTGCGCTTCCTTGTTCCCGATTTCAACCTTATTTTCATTGGGTGAGTAGACTGTTGTTGAGTGAATGGAACCAGTAAATCACTTGAGGTAGAGATTGTTGCTTCTTCATGTATTTCACAATCTATGCATGGTTCTTTTGAACCTAACTGTGGTTGTTGCACGTTTGTCTCATTAGGTAGCTCATAATTTTGTTGTTCAAAGTTGTTATCATCAAATAGAAATCCCATGCTTGTGTGTTGTGATGTTTGCCCTTCACTTATTGTTGTTTCAGATTGTCTAGTAAAGAATTTCACCCCCGTAAGCAAGTCTGATACAACTGTGAATACCCAAGAAAAATAGTGTCCAATTTATTAGAAAATGGGAATCTCGTCACATCAAATATCATGTGACAACTTACATACACCCTTCTTGTAGGTGGATAAAGACATCGATAACCTTTATGTCTCTTACTATACCCAAGAAAAACACAGGGTAATGAGCATGGATGAAACTTTGTTGCATCATATGGTTTAAGATATGGATATGACTTGTACTCGAAGACTTGAAGAAACCTATAGTCAAGCTCTTTACCAAAGAGCTTACCAAATGAATTACTCATTTCTAATACTAGTGATGGTAGCAGATTGATAAGGAATGTGGCAGTAAAAAATACATCGACCCAATAAATCAACGGTACCGGTGCATGATAAAGCATAGAAAGACTCAACTCAACGATGTGTCGATGTTTCCTTTCGGCATTTTCATTTTGTTTTGGCGTATATGGGTAGGAGACCAACATTTTAATTCCTTTCTCATTCAAATGATTAACAAATTGGCTACTATTAAATTCTCCTCCACCATGATTTAATTTGACTTTCAAATTGGTTCTCAAGAAATTTTTGGAACATGATAAAGATGGAAAAGAACTCAGACTTTCTCTTCATTGGGTACACCCATGAGAACCGTGAAAAACTCTCTATGAAGACTAGATAGAATTTAAACTGTTGAAAAGATTCTACCGAGGCAAGCCCCACATATCACAATAGATTTTTTCAAGTGGTTTACTAGTTAGAGATTCCGAGATATTGAAAGGTAGCTTGTTGCTTTTTCTAACCTGGTAGCTTCCACAGATTCTCTTTGTCACCTTTATAGATTTGATCTTATTGTTGTTCTCTAGAAACTTTATTATCTAATAGTTTGAGTGTCCAAGCCAAAGGTGCTAGACTTCACTACTGTCGGTCCATTATCTTTAAGAGTATCGTGCCTGTGTTTGTGCTTGATTTACCTTGTAGAAACCCCCACATTTCTTTCCCAAATTGATTACCAAATCCGTTAGATGGTCCTTAATAGATACACCAAGTTCATCAAAAATTAGAGAGTAGGGGCAATTGTTAGTTAACTTGGACACTGAACTCAAGTTTTTCTTAATATCTAGGACCATTGAAACCTCATTTAAAGGAAATGAATACAGTTTAGTAGAAAAAGATATTGAGCCAATATGAGTAATTGGCAAACACACTCCATTCCCCACCATCACCGTGTCTGAACCATAATAAATAGAGAAAGAATTGAGATTACCACTCAATGATGTGATATGGGCTATTGCCCTAGAATCTGGGAACCAAACTCCTCCGTGATCATCCTCCAAGTAAAGAGTAGCTAAGGCATTAGTATCAATTCGCTTTGATAAGAATTATCAAAGTGGTACCAGCAATGTAAAGGGTCATGTCCCAGCCTCTTGCATATCTAACATTGAAGCTTCGTCTTATCCACATAAAATTGTTTGTTCAAAGCAGAATTACCACCCACAAGCGAATACTCCTTTGAATCAGCAACCTTAGTCAAAGTGTTTGTATAAGGTCAGAAGCCTTGATTTTGTGAAGGTGAATTTGGTATGTAATTTCCATCAGATTGATGACCACCAGATTAATCGCCAAAAGTTTCTTAGGGTCCATAGTTATGGAATCTAGGATAATTTCTAAACCTCCTTCTAGGAAAAAAACATAGTCTCTTCCTCTATTGTATCCTCTTTCTCTATTGTTAAACCTGTCATTTCTTTCTTCAAAACCTTAGCTAAAATTTCTTTGGCCAACAAAATAAATGTTGAATTAAATGAACCGTAATCAACCTCACTGCTCAGTTTAGACTGATCAATCTTTTCACCAGTAAATGCCAAATTAGGTATTTGATTTGACAAATAATTTTGATGTCGCACTTTATATCTCTTAAGTTGAGCAATAACGTCTTCATAGCTTGACTCGAGTTTGAGACAATACATAGTTGTCTTAAATATCTCACAGTCACTTCCGAGACCCTCTAAAACATCGAACACCTTTGTGATTTCATTGACTCGTTTCCCTATCGCGTTTAACTGGTCACAAATCAATTTGAACCCACGTGAATACTTGGTCAAGAGCCTATTATGCTTGTGACAAGTTTGAAGCTTACCTCTTAATTCGAATTCTTTGGTCGTAGATCTTTGAGTAAAACGATCACACAATGTATTCCATATTTCAAAAGCCAATTCAAGATCGATTACGAGTCCCAACACATCCTCAGACATGGATCTAGTGATCCACGGCGACACAAGTTGGTCGGTACGATACCATTGTTGATATTCTAGATTAAGAACATCTTCATAATTTTCCTCTTTTGTGCGTGAGATTCTGAGTGGTGGAGATTGAATTTGACCATTGATTAAACCCAATAAATCCTGGCTTCTACTGAAGTGAAGAAATTGTGTCTGCCATGGAAGGAAATTTCCTTTGGAAAGGTTGATAGTCACAAAGTTTGAGAGGTTTATGTGTATAGGGTATGGGTATTGCGATTTTGGGTTTTTCGCCATGATTGTGTAGATGAAGAATAGATTAACTCAAGGAAATGAATTAAATCAAATATGATAAAATTGGCTCTCAGTATAAGGCTTTGATACCATGAAGAAAATAAGAGGAATTAAGAAAGCAACGATTCAAAGATAAATTTCCTATGAGAAGAATGTTCTTCACTGAAAGCCATAATACACATTTTGCTTCTATAGTACATACTACTATTTATATTAAGAAGACAACCCAATTTCCTATTCTATATTTTGAATATCTAATCTTACGAATTGACCGGATCAATAAACCCGCAATTAAAATAATCAAAATTAAATCAATTCTCCTACTCTAATCTAATCTTTTGATGGCAGAATCATATTATACCTCCTACTCTTATCTAATTTTCTGATGGTAGAATCAAATCATACTCCAATCCAACCTTCTGATGGTAGAATAATATTATCAACCTTATCACTCAGTTCTAGTGTGGGAATCGGATCTCAGAGACAGAAGTTTAGGGCCAATTTATTATTTAATTTTTTTTTATTTCTTAAAAAAATAGTGTTTAGTGTTGTGTATGTGTAAACCCTAATGAATTACCTGCCTCTCACGCCTCCTCTTTCCCTCTTAATTGTCACGCCAATCGATTAGGGGGAGAAAAAGAACCTGCTGGAATCGAAACAAGCAGGCAAAACAAGAACGGGTAAATATTGAAAGAACGAAGATTGTCACCTCATAAGCCTCAACTTGGCCTTAAGGTCTTTCTCTTACAGGGCTGCCACTTCATGGCCAGCTTCTCGTAGGCTTTCTTCAAGTGATTGTCTTTGGCGCTCCTATCCACCCCCAACATCCCTTCTCTTGAAGTTGAGTGCTCTAATAAGTTTGGTCTTATTTCCAAACAATCTACTTAAGCTAGCCTAGGTGACGGAAAAACAAAAGAAAGAAAGGAAAATTATCCACATGTACATCGGTTCCATTGAACTATTTGAGATCAACCTGATTCGATCTAGTCCCTAGACTAGATGGTCTGGTTCTCGTCTCGACTACATCGGGATTCGATCATCCCTATTTCTACATATTCGTGCCCTCATTTTCTTCTTCGTAGTTTTTCAAACTAGATAGACAATAGGCTATCGCCACTCTCTTAAGAGAAGTCCATATCAACAAATCATTTGGCATAATGCTCCTCGATTTTGAAAGATCATGAAATACTAACTTTCTAAAACTCGAAAGTGTTCTCAGGTCTGAGATTCTCGAATTCAATGATAGTCTCCTAATTTCTCGATTATAAAAGATCATGAAATACTAACTTTCTAAAACTCGAAAGTGTTCTCAGGTCTGAGATTCTCGAATTCAATGATAGTCTCCTAATTTCTTGAATTCTTGGCTTAGTACATATTTAGAACTTTCTAATCATCTAAATAAATTTAGGGGATAAAATATCCTAGCCTCCTGTTCGGCTCGATTCCTACAAATTTGCAATCATTACACCTTTTTAGAAAAATTGAACTACATTTTTAAAACAATCGGGTCAAGGGTTTTTCGTAGATACAAAAATCGAGTCAATGGAATGTCAAACGGAAAAATTATTCCCAATCAAAATTTAGCCAAATTTCGGTTAAAATTTTTTGAATATCCTTTTTCAATGTTTGTACTAATAAGATGATTTGAAATACTAGCTTTGTGAGTTTTAAAGCTTTGTAATAATCTAATTCAATAAAGAAAATCTTATTTTCAAGGAAGAAAATATCACACACGTCTAGCTTGATTCCTGGAAATTTGTGATCCTAATACCTTTTAAAAAAATAAAATTGCAATTTTTGAACCAATCGGTTGTACCTAATTTCCCTCCTTCTATTAAATTGAATGGTTTTTTTTTTTTGTTTTTTTTTTGTTTTTATACCCAAGGAACCCTATACAGTCGGTAGTCGGCGGGTCAACCTTGGAATGACGCTAGCGAAGGACCCACCACCCCGACGCCACACTTAAGACACCAAATGCCTCCACTAGGTTTTGAACCTCTCACTTTTGGGAATGGATCAACGGAGCTCTTATCTAGTGGAGCTACCACGGCCGATGATCTATTAAATTGAATGATTAATATTATGAAAATCTCTAAATTGATATACATATGATAAATTTACCTCAAAGTAATCCAAATTGGTACAAATTTGCCAGGTGTTAGTCTCTGTTGAATTTTATTATCAAATTATTAAGTTGGATGACACATGGTAACTAACAAATATACTAGTTTTGTGGTTTTACTCTCTATTTGTCACATGTGCATTAGTTTGTAGTTTTTCATGATAATAATCCAATTTAATGAAAACTTACAAATATACAAGTTTTGGATTTTTCGTCGTATTAACCCTAGAATGTAATCGTCCGATTAAAATCTGACCAAATTTGATTAGTCAAAATTCATGAAGTACTAGCTTTTTCTTGCGGCTATTAACTGTGGGTTAAGCAATTTCAGGTTTTAAGGTTCGAGGTTCCTTACATGTTCCGCTTAAACCTACGCGTCGGTACCTGTTTCTTTTCTTTTGTAACTTGGAATCAATAATCTATCTTGTCACAGGTTCTAAAATCGATTCCAAGATCTAACATATTTTTTTTATTCATTTTAAGTTAAGTAAAATGAAAGTGAATGCTACAACAAAAATGAAAGCTTCTTATTTGTCAATAACAACAATCCATAAAAGATAAATATGTAAAATAAAATAAATAATAAAAAGTTCAAAACATGTAGAATAAAACTTAAATTATAGAACTTCAATCCTCAATCATCCATGAAAAATTGTTCCAAATTCTAACCACTTGAAATCAATACAAACGACAATCATAATTAATTACTCAATAAAAAATTTAAATTATTATTAACTAAACTAAAATAATTACCCCATTGGCCACTCTTCCAACATGGAAGGGGGAGGTGGGCGATTCAAATTCCCACATTTTCAGGGGGTTGTGGTGGGGACGAATTAGTTTCAGAAGTGGGTTTTGATTCCCACAGCTTATAAAGAGGTAGAACAAAAGTCTGAGAGTGAGAGATAAAATAAAAGTAGAGTAGTTTTGACAAAAAAAAAACTAAACTAAAATAATTATTAGGCTCATCATATCTATTCATTTTGCTTTAACTAGTAAACTCTATTTACCAATGATAGTCTCCTTATTTAAACAATCCATATCTTAAAAAAATGATTAAATAAAATATTCATTCATTAGATATATAAACATTAATATATATATATACATCACTTTAAGTTTCGATTTGGGAGAAAAATTGGGGATTTTACTTGAGGTTCCCGATCCAAGAAGTCTCTACAAGGCGTTCTATCAATGTACTAGCCATCAGCAAGGGTCAACCTTCCCCCAGGCTCTCTTCGGGCATCGTTGGTGGCAAGAATAAAATATCGAAAAAATGTACTTTGCCATCGTGAGAAGTGAATTAGCTTTTTTGGTAATTTTCTGAAATAATACACTTTCAAATTCATAAAAAAAGATTGATTGAACAATGATTAAATAGATTCACATACGTTATCAAAAAGAATTAATTCGAATGATTTTCGTGCAGCAAGTTTAACAATTATCGACAGCCCATATATATATATATATATATAATTTTTGCTAGAAATAATTATTTTGCAAGGAAAGTTTTTCAATTGAGTTGTTGAAAATGACGGTGATTAATAAATCCAAAAAGAAAAGAAAATACTTTCCCCTCGATATATAAATCCAAAAAAATAATTGCAAGTTCTTTTAGGACTTCCGCGAATTCGATCCCTGCTCCGAGGCCGAACTGAAGGTGAGACAGAGCTGGCGAGCGAACTTGGGCCGTGAGCGCAGCCATGGCCACGGCCGCGGACTGCGGCGCCGCCGCCGGCGACGGCGGAGTGGCGGTGAGGCCGGCGAGGCCGGCGCCGAAGCGGTTCATTAAGTCCCAGATCCCGGACGCCATCCTCAACAACGCCGCCCTCAACGCCGCCATCGCCCTCCTCCCGGCGAACTACAGCTTCGAGGTCCACAAGTGCGTCGCCCGCATCCTCGCCGCCGGCGCCAAGCGCGTGGCCCTCCAGCTCCCCGAGGGCCTGCTCATGTACTCCCTCGTCCTCTCCGACATCTTCGCCGCCTTCGCCGCCGTCGACCACTGCTTCGTCCTCGGCGACGTCACCTACGGCGCCTGCTGCGTCGACGACCTCGCCGCCCGCGCCCTCGCCGCCGACCTCCTCATCCACTACGGCCACAGCTGCCTCGTCCCCGTCGACGCATCCGCCGTGCCTTGCCTCTACGTGTTCGTCGAGATTCGGATCGACGTCGCCCATCTCGTGGAGACCCTGAAGCTGAACTTGGGCGGGGAGTGGTCGGACGTCGTGCTCGCCGGCACGATTCAGTTCGCCGGCGCGATTCGCGCGGCGAAGACCGAGCTCGAGGGCAGCAGGTTTAGGGTTTTGGTGCCGCAGGCGAAGCCGCTGTCGGCAGGTGAGGTTCTCGGGTGCACGGCGCCGAGGGTCCGGTCTGACTCGAACGAGGGGACGGTTGCGGTGTTCGTGGCGGACGGGAGGTTTCACTTGGAGGCTTTTATGATAGCGAATCCGGGGATTAAGACCTTTCGATACGATCCCTACATGGGGAAGTTGTTTCTTGAGGAGTATGATCAAAAGGGGATGAGGGAATCGAGGCGGAACGCAATATTGAAGGCGCAGGGGTGCGCGAGGAGTTGGGGAATCGTGTTGGGGACGCTTGGGAGGCAAGGTAATCCCAGGATTTTAGAGAGGTTGGAGAAGAAGATGAGGGAAAAGGGCTTTGATTACACGGTGGTTTTGATGTCCGAGATCACTCCTGGGAGGATCGCTTTGTTCGAGGATTCTGTGGATGCTTGGATTCAGATAGCCTGTCCGAGGCTTTCCATCGATTGGGGGGATGCATTTCATAAGCCGGTATTGACATCATTCGAGGCGGAGATCGCTCTTGGTTTCGTTCCTGGTTGGTGGGAGAGAAATTCGAAGACGAATTCAGGTTGCATAGCTGATTCCGGTTGCAGCAAGGGTGACTCGGGATGCGAATGCAGGAGTAGTGTAGCTTCGAAGAGTGACGATATTGGAGATTACCCAATGGATTATTATGCCCAGGACGGTGGGGAGTGGAATTCTACTTATGTGAAGAAGTTGTCCCGGCCTGCACGGAGGACTCTTGCGCCGTCTGCAGGCAGCAGTAGCATAGCTTAGCATCGGGTATGTACATCTTCTGTACTGCTCATTTGACGCATAATGGTGCTTGAGTCTCTGTTTGTTTTACAAAAGTTAGCCAGTGTAATTTTAGTGAACTTGGCAGAGTTTTTCACTCGATTCACTTCTTTCACAGCCAGGAATTTTGCTTCTAGAAAGATTGCTTCCATTTGCTAGAGTTTTGTGGGGAACTGTAAACTAAAGAATTGAGTTTTAGCCGGTACTTAAAAATGGTTGCGACATTCGGCCTTCAAAATATGAGTTGGGATTGCAGACACTAAGATGGAATAAGTGGGGCAATCCAATTACCCACTTCTGGTCTTCAGGATCAAGGACTATCATTGTTTTGTGTTAGGAAGCTGAAGAATTATGAGCTCATTAATTTTCATGGAGAAGCTAGTTGTACTGCCTGTGCTGCGCATGGGATTTTGTTATTTTAGTGGAAATGTTCTTTTTACTGGAGAAATGAAAGTGACAAAAGAAAATGCAACAATGACATCAAGTAATAGATATCGTTTCTTTTTGCATTTTAGGTTATTTTTATTCTTTTTCTTCAGTAGATTAAAATTGGGACATAGAGAGGGGCAGGAAACACGATTCCAGTGACTTAATCATGCAGAAGGAAGTTCTCTGAGAGCATGAAGATGCAAAAAGAACTACTTTAAAAAGTGAAGCGAGATATGTAAGTTAAGAAAATGATTCAGGGAAGACTGTTGGAGATCTCATGGTTCACTGTACTTCCGTATTGCTGGCATCTTTATTATCATCTTTATGTATTAGGAACCTTGGTTGTTTTAGCACAGTAACTCTAGATAAAAGCTACATATTTTGGCCTGACTCAAAACCGGTCTTGGCAAATATAATCCAGCTTAATTAAGGATTGGCCTTCTCTCAATTAATAGTCTTCACATAGCCTGTTATTGTTGGATATTACCTTCAGAAAGGCTATTGTGAAGCTTTTGAAGTAGGACTCATCCTAGATATCAGGACCTTAGTGCCAATCTTACCTCCTTTGAGTACATTTGCTTCGGTGATCCAAATGTGTGATGATAAGCCTTATGCTGTTGCACATTCCAGGGCTAAGATCGATGTTTGTTGGAAGTATTACAGTCGTACATTCTTTCAGCTGCAAGTAATGAGTGGATCTTCCTAGGATGTTTAGTGCATTTAGGAACTCAGTGGAATAGATAAAATCTTATCATGCATGACAATTCTCGTCATAAGTTTTATGTTTATTGTGTTCTTTCCTCTCGTCAGAGTGAACATGTAGTCAATTATCACATTTCAGTGCCCTTTAGAGGAGTGAATGAAAGAAAAATTACATGAACTCCTCAGTTAATCTTCATCATGTTAATTGTTGGGAGAAGTTGGGGTATGTGCTTTCCCTTACCTGCTGAATAGGATGATGGTTCTTTTCTATTAAGTGAAACTTCTCTGGGGTTTTTATTACAGTCGATGGTCTTCTCCTTCTTTTCTAACTGTGCATGCTGCAGCGTCCTCATCATGTATGCGTCACCTATTGAATTCTTGTTTCAAGCTGTTCACTTGTCCATCAGTTAAAAGTTGCATATATAATTTGCATCCTATCTCTAAAGCATGAACCATTTATGCATTCTTGAACAATATCCAATTGTTTACCTTTCAAAAGCACTGGCACAATTTGACTGAAATCACCTTTGAGAAGGTATGGTTTTCCCTTGAAATGGCTTGTCTGCAGCTTTAGGTACTCTGAAACTAATTGTGCCTTCACCATTCTTGAGTCATCTGCATGGTGCCTTATCCCAAATTATAAAAGCTGCTTCGTCAGGCAGCTCTGGTGAGATACTATTTTGCTCTGTTGGACATGTACTATCTTTGAAGAAGACATGTAGTGGTATGTCAAACCTGCTAATTGATGTTCTTCTTCTGGGTAGAAGCAATGATGCAATTCCTGGTCGTAAATGCAGTGAATAGCTAACAGGCAGTTTAAATGCAGCACTTCATTTGTTAAATTATTGTTAAATTTACTTATATCCCACGGTTGAAAAATACCTGACCATAGTGGCTGCAATGATGTGACGACCATTTTTCATCGAGGCCTGAGTCTTGTAACCATAGTTTTTTACAGAAATGCCTTCCAGTGCCTCCATGTCTATATACAAACACGATGCCGCCTTTCATGTTTCTTTGATGGAAAAACGCACAGCTGTGGCATAATTTGTCTTATCTTGGTTATTGTTGCTACTTAGATGTTCTTATCTTGGCCGTCCAATGTTGTAATCGAGCAATTCAGATAAGCACATGATTTTGATTTATTCCTCACAACTGAAGATTGGGATGGCCAAGTAATTCTACCTTCTTGCTGAGGATATTTTCTGAGAAAGTTCCCGGCAGTAGTTACCTCTCAACGGAAGAGTAGTGACAAGAGCCCAGTATGCACCGTTCACGCTTCCTCATAATGCAGTAGTCCTCGCTTCTGCCAATGTCAATTGCAGTAGTTTAAGGATCTTGGACGTAGAACCATGTTCAACGAGTGGAATTCTGAGATTAGTATCTTTCTTCCGAATTTGGATGAGCATAATCTTGTTCTTGTCGTACACCTTATTCGACTCATCGCGAACTCATACTGATGGAAATTCCGCATATGTCGATTCCCAATGGCTATCGGTTGGTTGTGCTCATCCAATTCAACCGTCTGAACATGTTGTCCATTAAGGATATCCAAATAGCCTTTCTAGAACCGGCACCGGTTTAGTTCCATGTCCTAGATGTGCATGATCATGAAAAATGATCCTCGGTTCTCATAGTGATTCGATTGACTCGGTAACCCAATAAATCAGGTTGGTTTCAGCGCCGTGAACCGGTCTTCTTAAAGAAGAGCTTTTCCAGTTGATGCCGATGTGGACCTCCGAAGTCGGATGTGCATATCTTGTTCCCGAGATACGCCTTCATGTTTTCCTCACCCTATGCTCTCTATTCGACTCAATTTCAAACAAATACCAACGGAATTCTGCATATGTCGATTGCCGGTGGCTATAAGTCGGCCGTGCTCATCTCATTCCGCCGTGTGAACGCGGTGTCTGTGGAGGACGCCCAATATAGCCTTTTAGAACCGGCACAGCCGGTTTAGTTCCATGTCCTAGGTGGGCTTGTTCACAGGGGGAGAAAAGGAGTCGAACCCCCCTATTTGAGTCGTGGTTCAATCGACTCACGAATCGAATAATCCAAGTTGGGTTCAGGCTAAGATCGGCTTTTGACTTGCTATGAACAGGTCTTCTTAGAAAAGTTTAGAGATAAGTGCACTAAAGATTCTAAAACTAATCATGAAGGTATAATTGAGTTTACAATTTTTTAAAAGTGTAATCGAGTCCTAAATTTTTTAAAAAGTCCAATTAAGTTTCAAGACTTGTTTAAAAGTGCAATCGGGTCATATAAAATTTAAAAAATGTAGTAAATTAATTGACTTGATAAGAAAATTATCAAAATAGCCCTAATTCTATTGTAATTTTTCTAATTCAGTCTTAAATTTTTTGTAATTATGTCAATCCAATCTATCTAATCATTTTGAGCTAATCAACAGTAATGTGGACAATTATTAAATGATATTTTATTTTTTGGAATTTTTTATTATTTAAATATTTTTTTCTTTCTCTTTCATTTTTTCTTCACTTTCTTCTCCTTCTTCCAGCCGATTTCTGGTGGAGATCGGCCAAAGGGCTCGGGGAAGCCTAGCCGTGGTTGGGCGACCTTGCCGAGGTTGCCAACTAAGTTGGTGAGGGTTGAGCCTTGCCGACCATGGGCGAGGCCCGACCTCACTGGAGGCTGCAACCTCGCGTGGCCTCTAGCAAGGGTTGCCAATGGCTAGGTGAGGCTCGCTCGCATTGGATCTTGACGAGGGTCAAGCCTTGTTGGCCATGGGTAAGGCCCCAGTTCACTAGAGGTTGTGAGGTCAAAGGTCGTGACCTCGTGTGGCCTCTAGCGAGGGTTGCTAGTGGCTGGACAAGGCTTGTTCACATAGATTTAGCGAGGGTTGACCTTGCTAAAGGCCACGAGGTTGAAGGCCATGACCTTGTGCAGCCTTTGGTGATGGCTGCTATTGGTTTGGGCATGGCTTACCCTCATTGGATTTGGCGAGGTTCAAGCCTTGCCAACTATGGCGATGCCCGACCTCGCAGGATCTGGCAAGGCTCGACCTCGCTCATGCTAGAGGCAGGCGAGGCCTCGTATAGCCATGGCGAGGGCAGCCTCACCATCGTTGGGCAAGGCTCGCCTCATAGTGGCTAGTGAAGTTGACCTCGCGTGTGTTCACCTTTGGCTGGCCAACTAGAGGAAGGAGAGACGAGGGAGAAAGAGAAAAAAGAAAAAGAAAAAGAAAAAATAATTTGAAATAAAATAAAATATTATTGAAAATTATTTACGTCAACGTCGATTGGATGTGCTATATCCACGTCAATGCCAGTAGGTTAAAATTAGCTGGATGGACTGAATTGATATAATTGCACAAAGTTTAGGAGATTGAATTGGCAAAGAAAAATATTTAAGATTGAATTGAAAAAATTGTAATAAATTTAAGATTATTTTGATAATTTTTTTATGACTTGACTATATTAATTTAATAAATTTTAAAATTTGATTGAATTGTCTGAGCGAAATCAACTACGCGGTTTTCTATATCTCTGGCTCTTCCACCACGTTTTTTCTCTTGCTTTTGAAATCTGTGCAAGGTTGGGGCTCCACCACTTTCGATCCACCCAAGAACGATCCACCGGCCCGAATTAATGTTCCTGCGACGCCCGGATTCAGTAAAAATTGCAGCAGTTGGCCCAATGGCCTTCAATTCCTGGAGTCTTTCAGCCTTCCCATTGTCTCAATCAGAACGACCCTAATATCTCGTGGGTACTGGAGCAGTAGAGAAAGTTATTGCATTTGTACCAAGCCGATTTACTTCGCAATCATGTTCATTTCAATTTTGAATGAGTTTCGTGAATTCTCGGATGGCAGGTTGAAGTCTACATTCCTTTTTTAAGGAAGAATGTCCGATTTTAAGGAGGTGTGGCCACAATTAAGGTCAACGGCTTGATCTAGTGAATTTTAGAACTTTCGAGTCATCTCATTTATCTGTAATTTTGATCATTTTAATTGTAAAAGGACTTCAAAAAGTTTAAATCAGCTGTTAGGGGGGCATATTTGGTTCCAAAGAAAGAATGTCTATTTCAGAGAAAGCTTGGTTACAATTTAGGGTTGGATGCTTGACGTTGTGAACGTATTGAAAGTGACATTGGGAAAATTCCTAATAATGGTTGGACATCACTAATTATAGATTCGCCAATGGTTACTTTCTCATGTAAAAACCTGCTAATCACATTGATAAGTTACTAACCACGTTAAAACTCCACGTTGCTAAGTAGATGGAAAAATTGCAAGCTGTTGAGATGGTCTTTTTATATGAAAGGTTCAAACCGCAAACTTGCTAATGGGTTTGCTTTTATTTGTTTAATATGATCCAATAATTGGCAATGACTTCATGCAATTCATCATCTCGCGTAGCTTTCTCACTCTACACTTTTGCCGATTAAATCTTATTAACACCTCAAGCACCCTAGGGATCTCAATATCTCAACTGCACTTATGGTGGTTTAGTTTAGAAGAGCCATCCGAATAATAAGTACTCTCTCCTACCAACGTACTTAAAAAGCTTAGCTTGGTACGGTGCTTAATCATTCCACCCCTTCCATCTTCTCCAGGCCCGTACTTGGCATTCCCATCTCGACCCGTCCCAATCTAGACACAATCTCCATATATCCCCAATCGGTCCGGCACACAAAACCCAATGCCGGTTGAGCCCGGCACGAGGCTCTGCTGAATCTGACCCCAACAACCAGTCCACCCGAGGTCTGTCCTCGTGTTTCCTTCGATCATGATGACCAAGTCTGTTCCTTTGGGCACGCATGTAATAAATAAGGAAGGTTTTGCTCAAGCGGATGCCACTGTCCAGGCAACTTGCCAAAAATGGGCCCCCCCACACGAGCCCTCGATTTCTTCCCTATTTGATATTTTGGCCCTACCGTCATCTTCACATGCTCCAGCTGCAGTGCATTACGGTTGACCAGCTTTCTACTACTTCTTCGTCTCTTCTTCCTCCTCCTATGCTAGTTTACAACAGCTGAGCTGGAGTGGGGCCCGCGTGTCCCAATCGCGTCTTGCCCCGTGACCGCGAGTATCTCGTCGGGCCCCACCGCAAAGGAAAGCGCCGATCTCTCATTGGCCCTCCTCTTCAGCGGCCCTTCTCATGCTCCGCCCCTAGTCACCATCATGAAAAGGGGGAGAGTACTGATTCTAGAAATTTTGGGAAAATTTTATTATAAAATAATTTAATCTTTTAGGCCCCATCTTAATAATATACCTAATCTTACTTAATTTAGGAATCTCAACTTTTTATCATTCGCTTTTTTGGGAATTTTTTTTATTCCCGAACACTTCTGACAACAAGGAAAAAGAAGAAGAAAGACATTGATCTTCGATGTTCTGGTGACAGTACATGGGACTCTATGACCCTGGAGCTCGGTGGGACTTGCTAAGTTGGAAGGCACAATTTGAAAATGCCAGGATGAAGGGTTAATATTATGAAAACCCCAAATTGGTACCTTTATGACATTTACCCCAAACTAAATATTTTTACTACCAAAAACCCGCCAAATTGACACATTTGTTGTCTGTTGGTTTAAAATTTGACGTAAGAACCTAAACTAATATATCCGTCAATTACCAATTTAGTAATTTGATCGTAAAATTTAATGGAAATCAATGGAGGGTAAATTTATCATGAGTTTACTAGTTAGAGGTTTTTTGTGATTAAAAAATTAGTATGAGATAAATTTCATAGGTGTACTAGTTTAGAGTTTTTCGTGGTATTAGCCCATTAAGGAATCTCGACTTCTTATGGCTCCGATAATGAGAAAAAAAAACCCAATCTTCGATGTTTGGGCAGCAGTACATGGGACTTTGTGACCGTTCAGCTCGATCAGACCTGCTAAGATATGATTTGAACGAGCCTGGACAAAGCATGTTTCCTTCTTGATTGAGGACCACCCAGTCGAGTTAGATCCCATCACAAGCAAAGCTTGTTGTTACCTTGAATCATGGACCAGGTTCCTTGTCCTTGCCGGTTTTATCTCGATTAGATCTAGTCCATAAATATCATTGTCGAAAGCATCCACATTTATGTTTCTGAGAGCGATCTCGATAGAGAAATTAAACTGATGATAAAGACATGGATTAAATTACAAGTTCCATACAGCAATAAAGTTGCCTAATGAGCCACAAGTGGCCCGGACTGCGTCCCTATCTTTTCGCACTTTTTGCCCCCGATCGTCGCAGGAATCTCTTTTCCTCCACCCCGCTTGCAGCCTTTTGCCGATAGGCTTGGCCTGTTGGGTGTCTTCCACGGTACCTGTGATGAGTGTTTCCTTCCTCCCTTTTGCTTTTGCATAAAGGGAAATTGATTTCTTACGGCGACATAGAGTGGAGATGACGCTTTCGTTCTTCTTTGATTCGACGCCCGACTCAATAAAGAAATTCGACATTTTCCTTTTGTTGATTTTTGCACCATTTCGTTGCGTGCAATCTGTCCTCTTTTGAGCTCGGAAAGCATCTCGAAATGTCAACAACTGAAAGAGGGGCTATTGAAGCAGCAATTGGGTCCAATCCAATCGAGGGCACCAACCGTATCGTTCATTATAAGGTAGGTAATGGCAATGATTGCGCAATGATGGGTTAGTACAAAACTAACGTTATCTTTCGTTCATGATAGGATCGTTCCAACTCCATTGTCGGCTGATGATCTTTTTTTTTTTTTGGGTAAGGGTGTCGGCATCTTTCGCTTCTTGTTCGGAGCATTAAATGTTGTGATTTAATACGCAAGTTATCATGAGAATTGAGCATACATATCAAATGTTATGCTTATAATACTTTGGATTAATGCCGATAAAATTCTCAAATCAGTATATCCACGAGACATTTACCTGAACTAATTTTTGTTTGATAGAAGACCTAAACATTGAGCATCCTTGACTCAAATCTAATTTTCATCGGCATTCCGCTCGATATTTAGTTAAAATGCATATGTGTCGACACATATGGGATCCGTCGTTCTCCATGTCCAATCCATCTCGCAATCACGTGTTATGTGTGTGGACGCGAAGGTATTGGACAAAATACTGATAGGTGGTAGATTTGGGTTGTTTGAGATTTTTTGTAAAATAAAAATTAATTTGGGATAAATATGCCATGGATAACGGTTTTGATATTTTTAATGGTTTGAACTCTACTTTGCAATGAAGGTGGAACTATTTTTGATTAAATTTTGCATGGCTAAGCTCCACGGAGTAGTTTCTTGAGCTGGTTCCAACAATCCTCCCAATTTTGATCATCGGGAAAATACTAATTTTTTGGCATTTTAGGTTCACATGACTGAATGTTCTAGTGACACGACTTTGTCACGATCATTATTGACTCCGAGGAACCTTGAACCTATAGCAAGGTACATTGATTATCTTTGTCACAAATTATTAATAGGGTATATCAAATCTAGGTCTAGTCACGCCTCAACCATATCGCTTATATTTTCTTGTATGATCCATTATCTCAAAAATGTACACCAAAAGAGAAAAAGGAGATGAAGTGAAGAGAAATTCGAACTGGGTTTTGGCTGTCCAATGTGACATATCGACATTCATGCAATTGTTGATTTTGAGATTCGAGAATATATGAGCAATCCATCCGATACAAAATGACCAGAGTGTCAATTGGGTTATGCGATGCTCACTGGCTTCATTTAGGATTCTATTGAGATTATGTGATGCAAGAGTCGTTGCAATCACCTCTAAAGTTATTCTCGATTTAGTGCGCTTGCTCATCTTTCACAGCATCCTTAGTTCGAGGGTTATAGTAGGACCGACCAAAAAATAAATAAATCTATGCTTCAATGATTCTCCATTCCATAAAGAAAAAAATAAATAAATAAGGGAAATGAATTTCTCATGTCTAACATTGAGTGAAGAAGACGCTTGCTCTTCTTTATTTAACACCCTACTCAATAAAGAAATTCACCTTTTTCTTTTTGCCCCATCTTCTTGCATGCATTCTTCGTCCTATTTGTGTTCGAACGCATCTCGAAGAGGCGACAGAGTAAGTAAAAACAAGATGTGCATTGAAGGAATATTAGGGTTCCCCAGAGGCACCAACCATTTCGTTTTCTATAAAAGCTCGACTGGCGTCGCATTGATTGTACGTATGGGGATACTACAAGATTAACGTTATCTTCTTTTTCATATAATAGAATCGTTCCAACTCCATTGGCGGCTCATGATCTTTCCCTTCTCGTTTGGAGTATACTATGTCGTGATGTGGTGTACAATGTTATCTTGAGAATCGAGCATGCGTGTTGAATGTTATAATTATTATAATCCTCAATCATGGTCAATACCATTAAAAGTCCTAAACCCCCATGGTACTTTCACCCCCAAATTATTCTTGTCTTGTAAAAAGTACTAAATGGTTATTCTGACCTAAATCTACTCTCCGTTGGCATTTCATCCGATGCTTTATTAAAAGGGATACGTATCAATACGAGTGGATTTTCCACGCCTAATCTGTCATTCTCCACGTCATATCTATTTTAGAGTCGTCTGTCATGTGTGATAACTCATATGCATTATAATGAGATATTGAATGGAATACTCACAAATGGTAGATAAGAGTTAGAGGCAATAGTTGTATTTTTTTATACGAAAATTAGTTTATGAATAAATGTATCATGAAGTACCAGTTTGAGACTTTTAATTTTTAATTAGAGTGGAACTATTTTGGATTAGATTTCGTATGGTTAACCTTCACAAAATAATTCCTAGAGCCAATTCAAACAACTCCTCCTAGTTTCGATCATTATGAAAAGGGCTAATACTATAAAAAAATCTCAGTCTAGGTATATATGTACCGCATTTACCCAAATTAGTTCTTGTGACACAAAAAATTCAAATTGTTACCCTTATCCCACATTTACATCAAACTAAATTTTGTATCATAAAAAAAAATAATCCTAAATCAATACACCAGTGTCACATTTATCTTAAACTAATTCCATGCGATAAAAAAACTCAGATCACTAGAATTAGGGATATTAGGGATTTGCCAATCTAAGACTTTGGTAATTTGGGATTTTTTTTGTGACAAGAAATTTAATGTGGACTAAATATGGCATAAACATACTAATTTGTGATTTTTATGACACAAAAATTAGTTTGCGATAAATGTAGTGCGTATATCAATTCGGAACCTTGATGACATGAAACTTAATATTAGGTAAATGTGGCATGAGTGTACCGGTTAAAAATTTTGATGATACAAAAATTAATTTGAGATAAATGTGGCACGAATTTATCAATTTGAGATTTTTGATAATATTAACCGTCGAGAAAATTTTATTTTTTCAGCATCTCAGGCCGACATGACTTGAGCCATTCTATCGATTAGCCACAATGATTATTGAGTCCTAGGAACTTTGAACCCATAGCAAGGTTCATTTATTTTTCAATAATCTCTGTCACAAAGTATCATAAGAGTACAACAAATTTCAGTTCTTTTCACTTTCTTTTTTGCGGAAGAAATTTTGCTTTGCTTCCAAGAAGGGGAATAATACCGTGGCGGCTAGACAAGCTTCATTTGTTGATCAAAATCATTATCATTGCATCTGTTTTCTTGTATGACTTGAAGTTAATGCTCATAACATGACAATTTCATCTATATAAAGTTAAGAGAAAATCAAACTGATTGGGTCCCTTCCATGTGACATACTGACATTAATTCATGCGATTGTTGACTTGAGTGCAAGAATCATGAGCAACCCACCTAATACGAGATGGTCACGGTGTGAATTGCCTTATCCGATACTCACCGTATTCGTTTAGAACCCGATCGACATCGCGTGATGCAAGAGTCTTTGCAGTCACTTTCCTAATCCTTCGCACTAGATAGCATGATTGGCTTAGCGATCACATGCTCACTTATCTCTAATGAGATCTTGCATTCGAGCCTTTTGACCGATTTGTGGTCATGGACCCGCGTTATATACTTCCTATATGATACTCATGTGATTTTCTATTTCACTAAAAGTAAAGCAAATTAAAATAAAATGTTTGAATCAGCATGGTGAGCATTTTCATAATAATAAATAAAGATGAGGATCCTCTACAATTTTAGGGTAACTGAACCATATTGCTCTAAATTGACCAAAGTACCCCATTATTTAATTGGATTTACACTACAACAATGTTCCTTATCGTTTATCTGTGGGGTTTAAATGGTGCTTCTTTGGATATTTTAAAATTTTATCATAACCATATTTGACATAATTTTTTCTGTGTATATAGCCTCCTATTTGCCAAATTTCACGCATTAGAATACATACAATCTCCTTCCATAGATAAATTTAAATTTTTGGAACAAAAAACTCGAATCCTCTCTTCCCTTCTCCCTCCATCTCTCCCCCTCCACCTCAGCCGCTCGCCGCCCCTCACCACCATTGCCCATTGCAAGCTCGCCGTCGCTGTCGCCGTCGCCATCTCCCCAACCCCACCTCCCCCCTTCTTCTTTATCCCTACCCCTAGGACCTATTGTTCTCTCTCTTTGCCACCAGTGACTACGGATCCCGCCCAACCCTAGAGGCGGAGGCCCTAAAGGCGACAACAGCAGCGGCGACAAGGCGGTGATGGCCAAGGAGGAGGAAGAAGAAGAAGAAGAGGAGGAGGAGGAGGGGAGAAGTAGAAAGAAGGAAAAAGAAAAAAGTCCAAAATAAATCTTAATCCTGAGTTGGATTTTCTTTTTCTTTTTCCTTTTCTTTTGGC
Source organism: Eucalyptus pauciflora (assembly GCA_007663325.1). NCBI lineage: Eukaryota > Viridiplantae > Streptophyta > Magnoliopsida > Myrtales > Myrtaceae > Eucalyptus > Eucalyptus pauciflora. The sequence continues at coordinate 645,192 of VMYD01000385.1, forward strand.
CCCTCCCCTCCATACGTACAATCAAATCTCGAATTTGGCGTTAAATACTCCAACAAACACCAAGCAAATCCCCCCATCCCGTTGCCCCTCTCTCTTCTCTCCATCACCGACGCCCGATTCCTCAGCCCCGCCCTCATTTTTCACGAGAAGAAACCTCATCGACGAGCAACCCAAAACCACATCCATTTCAGCCATCGACACTCTGCTTGCTGACTCGGTCTCCGTCCCCCCCGTCCCCCCCCCTCTCTCTCTCTCTCTAGGCGTTCAGACAAGTTGGCAGTAGCATCCAAACAAGGAAAAACAGAGCCCCCTTTGTTTATCGAGGAGAGACAGAGAGAAACCCAATCACGGGCTCGTCCAGTGCTTTATCCACTAGTGCACTATTGCTAGTGTACGTATAGACCCATTAAGATTCTCCCTGTTGGCATCCTCTATAGCAAGCGCCTCATTCATTGCAGCCTCGTTTTTCTTCATCTTGTTCCTCGTCAGATAGCCCATCAGCAATCACGGGCTGCTACAAAACAAACGCCTCCCCCCTGTTCAGCACCACGCCCCGCCTTATATAACCCAGGTATTGCTCGTCTTTCCTCCGTGTCCCAAGGCATTGCATTTGTTCAGAGAGTTGCTCTCGGGAGGTCGCGCGCCCTCCCATGATGACCCCTGCCCAGTACAGAGCGCCGAAGGTGTCCTCTGTTTTGCTCTGCCTCTGCTGCATTCATGCGTTCTTCTCGTGCGCCGTCCGGCTGGTCGCGGGCCAGACGCCCAAGCCGGTATTCGCCTGCGACGTAGACAGCGACCCAAGCCTCGCCGCCTTCGGGTTCTGCAACACGTCGTTGGGGGTGGGGGCACGGGTGGCGGACCTGGTGCAGCGGCTCACCCTGCAGGAGAAGGTCGGGTTCCTGGTGAGCGGCGCCGGCAATGTGGACCACCTGGGGATCCCCAAGTACGAGTGGTGGTCGGAGGCGCTGCATGGGGTGTCGTACGTCGGGCCCGGGACCAAGTTCTCGAGCCTCGTCCCGGGGGCGACCAGCTTCCCCCAGGTGATCCTGACGGCGGCGTCGTTCAATGCCACCCTGTTCGAGACCATCGGGAAGGTTAGCGAGTTACCATCATATCACTCTCTCACTCTTCCTCTTTCTTGCGCTTCTCTGTTTTTGACTTCCGCGTGCAGATTTGGATATTGTATTCGTGTCCGCACGTCGTAGTTGTCCGCATCATGCACAATGATAAGATATAAAAAAGCTCGAAACTTTTATCCAACGTGATAAGAAAGTTCGTGACAGACGGCCATCAGAACGGCTGGCGGGGACCACCGGCCACCGTCACTCTAATCGGTAGATGCATTGCGCACAGTGAAATCAGAAACTTCATACCGTTACATAAGAATTTTCATGTAAAAATAGCCGTGTCAAGGTTCTGTGAATTCTTTTCATGTCATTCCTTCGATCTAAGTTTCTGCGTTGGCGGCTACTGTTCCTGATATTCAGTTAATTCATGTTGACACTTGCGACCGACGTCCTAACTCGTAGTGTCGCATCTTGATAGGTTTTGATGCTGTGTAAGGTTGCATTAAACAGGCCACGATATATGTCATAGGTAGTGCTGGATGTAGGATTTACGCCGTTTCTTCATCCACTATTTGATTTGAATCCGAACCCACAAACTACAAGATCGAGAAGTACAAATGCACATTGCTGCAGATGATTTCTCAGCTCTTTGCTGTGAGATTCCTGAATACTAGGGAAAATGAAAACTCGCTTTTTTTGAGGTGAAACTGCGATGATGAAAATGGCCATGAAAAGTACTATGAAACTGGGAGGAGTAGAAGCGTCAGGTGCCGTAGGGGAAGAAGATCTTTAGGTTGGATCCTCAACCACTCTGGCATCAGTTGGTGCTACCTTTTTAGCTGTACACCATATGAACTGCAGTAAATGCAACCCCCCTAAAGAAAAAAATAGAGAGCTGACCGACCCTGACTTTAAAGGCACTAGGTTTAAAGGCACTAGGCTAAAGTCTATCCATGCTTGGCTTGTTCCCACAGCCAAGTTTGACAAAAACATCAACAAACCTTCAACTGGGTTGCTGTACTATTGTGGAAAAAACATCAACAAGTAATGTTGACACAAGAATTAATAGGTTTTGATCCTGTGTAAGGTTGCTGCATGAGGAAATCTTGCATACATTGAAAATAAAAGGACAGTAGAGAAGGGTCTCTGCATCTATGAGTATCACCATCATTTGGAACTGTTTTGTTGGTGTTTATTAGTTGGTGGAGATAATAATTGCTGGAGCTGGCAAAAGGGGGGTGGTGTCATGAGCATTGCCATGTCATTGCACAAAGCTAGTTCCTTCCTTCGCACTCAATGAAGGCGACCGATTTCAATGGTTAAATGCTGGAAACAGAAAGCATTTTATAAGGGAGGAGTGTTTAGATGATTCCGCCGGAGTTTTGAATATATTGGAAGAGAGGATAGACAAGACTGACCGGAAAATAAGAGAAAATCATGAGTTGAGCGATTTAAGTTTTCGCGAAATGGGGGAATAAGGGAACACAAGGGAATCTTTTCCTAGTGATCATATAAGAATACATGATCTGTTTCTTGACAGTACTTCTGCAATACCCAAGCTTAAGACTATTTCATTCCAATACCCTTAGATTTCATACTATCTTGCTGATTGTTGTCGCATTTGTAGTCCGAAAATGAATTAGTTTCTCATTCCGACTAGGACAAAAAGTTAGACATTCTAAAGCTCTGCATAATAATATGGAGAAGATCAGACGAATTATGCAATAGCTTTGCTGAAGCAGGTGGTTTCGACAGAAGCCCGGGCGATGCACAATGTGGGGTTAGCTGGATTAACGTTTTGGTCCCCGAATGTCAACATATTCAGAGACCCGAGATGGGGGCGGGGCCAGGAGACGCCGGGGGAAGACCCGCTGCTTTCGAGCAAGTATGCGTCGGGTTATGTCCGAGGCCTACAACAGAGCGATGACGGAAATGCGGACCGGCTTAAGGTCGCTGCGTGTTGCAAACATTATACTGCATATGATGTCGATAACTGGAAGGGTGTCGATCGCCTTACCTTCAACGCTGTGGTAAATAACAATTTTCGGACTTCTGTTTCGTTTTCATTCAATTTGATTTATCAACCAGTTACATGCATAACTATGTCAAGTTAATCTCCCGAACCTGTTGTGGTGGACTGATTAGGTAACACAACAAGATTTAGATGATACATTTCAACCGCCATTCAAGAGTTGTGTCCTCGACGGCAATGTCGCGAGTGTGATGTGCTCCTACAACCAGGTTAATGGTAAGCCGACATGTGCAGACCCGGACCTTCTTTCTGGGATTATCAGAGGAAAATGGAAATTGAACGGGTAACATTCCATTTCTCGTGCATTGCTATTCGATACTTTTGATCGATTATTGTGACGTTTATGCAAAAGGATCGGTTAATGCAGATACATCGTTTCGGATTGCGATTCGGTGGAAGTTTTCTATAATAGACAACACTATACTAAAACACCAGAAGAGGCTGCAGCTAAGGCCATTTTGGCAGGTAGATGCAAATTTCATACTGTGCTTTGATCGATTGCAACGAAGGCGTTTGAGAATTCGCCGCAGAATGCTTTTGTGTCGATGATTGTTATTCACTTTTTTGAACAGGGTTGGATCTCAATTGCGGAAATTTCCTTGGCCAACACACTGAAGCCGCCGTGAAAGGCGGATTGTTGAAGGAATCCGCGGTAGACAATGCCATATCTAATAATTTTGCCACGCTGATGAGGCTCGGCTTCTTTGACGGCGATCCGAGGAAGCAGTTGTATGGAAAGCTCGGCCCGGTCGACGTGTGCACACCGAGCAACCAGGAGCTGGCCCGCGAAGCTGCAAGGCAAGGGATTGTGTTGCTTAAGAACACGGCAGGATCATTGCCCTTGTCCTCGACCGCCATAAAGTCCTTGGCGGTGATTGGACCAAACGCCAATGTCACGAAGACCATGATCGGGAACTACGAAGGTGATCGAAGAATTTAAGCGATAGACCGCGCAACGTTCGATCAGCTTCATTATTTGTGCCTGTCGCAGAAAATACCTTAATTAGAAGTCCCATTTTCCTTGCAGGCACTCCTTGCAAGTACGTGACGCCTTTGCAAGGCCTAGCAGCCATCGTTTCGACAACGTACGTGGCCGGCTGTGCGGATGTAGGATGCAGCACGGCCCAGACAGACGACGCGAAGAAAGCCGCGGCTTCAGCAGATGCAACGGTGCTTGTGATGGGCGCCGACCAGTCGATTGAGAGGGAGAGTTTTGACCGGGTCAACCTCAACCTCCCAGGCCAGCAGTCGCTCTTGGTCTCAGAAGTGGCGAACGTGTCGAAGGGGCCTGTGATCCTCGTGATCATGTCGGGGGGAGGGATGGATGTGTCCTTCGCCAAGGACAATGCAAAGATCACGAGCATTTTGTGGGTTGGCTACCCCGGCGAAGCCGGCGGTGCTGCAATGGCGGACGTGATTTTTGGGGCCCATAATCCTAGTAAGATTCAGAGTCTTTGGCCGCTTGAAATTTTGCAATCCTTGATTCATATTCTGATTCACGAGTCGCTAAACTTTAACTTGAATCAGGTGGTAGATTGCCAATGACATGGTATCCGCAGTCGTTCGCAGACGCCGTTCCAATGACAAACATGAACATGAGGCCTGACCCGGCCACAGGCTACCCAGGCAGGACATACCGCTTCTACACCGGGCCAACCGTGTACTCGTTCGGGGACGGGCTGAGCTACTCTGGCTTCAGTCACAGTCTAGTCCAAGCGCCGCAGCTCGTGTCAGTGCCCTTAGAGGAGGGCCACGTTTGCCACTCGTCGGCATGTGAATCGTTGGAAGCCACGGGCGAAAAGTGCTCGAATCTGGCCTTCGATGTGCATCTGACCGTCAAGAATGTGGGAAAGTTCAGCGGCAGCCACACGGTGTTCTTGTTCAGCAGCCCTCCATCGGTGCACAGGTCGCCTCAGAAGCACCTGCTGAGCTTTGAAAAGGTGTTCTTGGCCTCACAAAGTGAGGCGCAAGTGCAATTCAAGGTCGACGTTTGCAAGGATCTGAGCGTGGTCGACGAGCTCGGCGGCCGGAAGGTTGCCCTGGGGACGCACATACTCCACATCGGCGACTTGAAGCATGCGTTGAGCATGCAGATCCGATCGTCTGGGCTCTCCCCGACCCCCGCGGTGAAGTCATAAGCTTTCGCCGATCTTCGGTGAGACATTTCTGATTTGGGAAATCAAAGTGATATAAGTTTGAGAGACGTTCGCAAGAATACTCTCTCATCCAATCCTCATGTAGCCAAATTGTTCAAAAGCAAATTGAAGTTTTGACTACTATGTAGGAACTATCCTTTGTTTTTAATTTACATCAGGGACAATAAGTGAATACGACAGAGCAATACTTATTACAGAAGCTGATGGGGAAATCATGATTGAAGCTTATATGTATCAATACCTTTGTAGAAGTATTGATTTTTATTTGGTTGTATCAAAATTACAAGCTATTTCAATTATTCGACATCATTTATTTGTGCAGCGTAATGTCTGTTAAAGTTACTAATCGATAAGCTAAAATTAGCTTGTAACTTAATTGAAGAATAATAGGTAATATTATTCAAATTAAGGGGGTAATGCCATATAAGAACCAATAATTTTAACACATCCATATGTTATGCAAATAAATAATGATAAATTATTATAGAATTTGGTAATTTTGAATTGACCAAATAAATTTTGATAGATGACTCAAATAAGAGTTGATGAGTTCAAATGAGTTATAGTTTGCAATTGAAATAAAACCGATAAATTACTATTTGTTTGTTTTGTCAAAAACGTAAGATTTGAAATTTTTTTTTTTAAATGCGATTGGTTATATCAATTAGAAAAATTAGTCAACAGAAAAAGCCTTCATTATTGATAATAATATATACTTGAGTAGCTTCGTGGATAATGAAATTATTTTTCATTCAATTATTGTTGTAAGCGGTACAAATAATCATATTTAGAAAAAGTTTTTCCAAATTATAGGTTTCTTACAAAACAAAAACATCCTAATGATAAGATAGTCATTGTAAATTGTTTGTAAGCTATGCAAATAAATGTTGGAAGTTGCCACAAATAATCTAATTTTGAGGGGACTAAATAATGTTGGTAATCGAGTCAAATAATGGTTAGAAAAGTAAAGATAATTTGGACCTAGGCAGGTCCTTAGAAAGCCTACAGGAAAGAGGGAGAGAGCTCCTCGGGTGGGAGTCCACATGCGCCTATTGCTAAATGGTGGGTAGGTCAGTCGATAGCTGCTGGCCCCTATTTTGGGGTGTCTCCTAGCACTAAACTCATGGGATAGAGGCAGCTCCCATCTTCCACGCCTCGATAAACATAGTGGTCGGAACATTCTTATAAAATTGATCTTCAATAGGTTCTTAAAAGGCTTTAGAGAGAAGAAAGATGGGTAAGAACCTTGAGGGGTGGGACTTCCCAATGTCACCTCTTGTTTTCCCTTTTAGCTGGGAAGAAAAACTTGGCTAGAAACGAAGGAGGGGTAGGGTGTGCAAGCATCAATACATTGAAATAAGGAACCTATTCATTCAAGCTGGATGTCAAGTTACTGAATTACTGGAAGTCCTTGTTGGGTTCTTTGGAATACTATTAGCTTAACTTGTGCTTCGCACAAAATCTTGTAACCGACCTGTCAACCTAATACCCCTTAATTACAAGACACCGTGAGAGTTAAAAAAAGTAAAGATTGTTGGTAACCCAGTTGGACAAAGTTGCTAAATCACTCTACTAATAATTAGTAATTTCGTATAAACATTAGTAACATTAACAATTGGTAACTTTAGAGATAGATAGTGGTAAATTGTTATAGAAGTTAAGTGCCAAAAAAAAAGGAACATTAGTAAATTTAAGGCGTTAAATAGGTAACGCTCTGCAAGTGAAAGTAGAATTTGTTCCAAATCCTTGAGACCAAGAGCCAGGACAAATATTCCTTCACCTTTTGCAAGTCCTGTCCTATTCTGGCCTTCATAGAATTTGCCCGTCTGCTGAACTCCTTTCTCCTTCCTCCGCCGCCGCCTCCAGTTTGCTCTCCTCATACTCTTCGAATCCTCTCGTGAATAAAAAACCCAGAAGCGGCCCACCCAAGATATGCATCTGAGCATACGTGGAGTCGCAGCTTCTTTCTGGCATTTCGTCGAACAGGTGGTAAGCGTGTCGTTGGGATTTCGGCAACAAGAATTCATCGACCCGAGTGATGAGTGAAGTCTTCTCCCAGGTGAAGGTCGCGAATCTTGTTTTGCTGCAGTTTGGCATAACTTGCGGTGTTCTTTGCCGTTCTTCTTGCAAGAATTTTTCAGGGGAATGCTGTTGATTAGGAATCTGAGTCGTTCGATCAAGAAAGATCCTCTCTTGAATTGGGGGTCGCCTCTCGCTGATGTGTACATTATAGGTAGGGCCGCAATCGGTCAATACCCTCGAGCTTACAAGTGCCATCGGTCTGTGCGTTCTTTGTTTGATGTAGAGAAAGATGGTTTTGCCTTGAAACTTATCAAGAGTGAAGTCGATAGGCATTGCGTGGCTAGCTTTTCATCGTTCCTCGAGACGGTGCTGGTACAAGCTAGAGATCCTGCTAAACTCTTTAGTGAATTGGTGACCGCAGCTGACGAGCGTAGGCATGACGATGCGTGGAAGTTGTATGAGCTACATATGCACATGGATGGGTTTCCCAGAAAATCCGTGTTGCACAAGCTTATAGCGAGTTTGACTGAAGCCCTTGATGTCGAGTGGCTCAACAAAGCGTTTGGCTTGGTGGAATGCGCTTTCGAGGAGGGTAAGCAGAACTTGTTTGAGAAGGAGACTCTAATTTATCTCTCTTTCGGTCTCACAAAGGGTGGATTACCAGTTGCTGCACTACTGTTTTGAGGAAGTTGGTTGGCATGGAAGAGTACCCACCTGTTGCGGCTTGGTCTGCTGTCTTGGCTTACATGTCTCAAACAGCACCTGGAGCTTATCTTGCAGCTGAACTTGTTCTTGAGATTGGTTATTTGTTTCAAGATGGACGAGTCGATCCTCATAAAAAGAGCAATGCGCCTTTGGTTGCTATGAAGCCCAATACTACTGCTTTTAACATTGCTTTGGCCGGTTGCCTCTTGTTTGATACTTGCAGGAAAGTGAAGGAACTCCTTGACATGATGATGCGGATACAGATTAAAGCTGACATAAACTTGTTGATCATAATGGCACATATACATGAGAGGAATGGCTGGTGAGAGGAGCTGAAGAAGCTTCAGAGGCACATTGAGGAAGCTTTGAACCTAACTTATATGCAGTTCCAGCAATTTTACAATTGTTTGCTTACTTGCCATTTGAAGTTTGGGGATCTACATTCTACATCCAGCATGGTTTTGGATATGCTGCGCAAGGCAAAGGAAACCAAAAACTCACTGCCGCTACTTTCGCATTCAGTGGTACTAGGAAGGGTAATGATTTGATTGGTTGAGTAGTTTCTGATCAAAGTCATTGAAATAGCAAATTGGAATTCCTGGAGAATGTGTCATTGAAACAACAAGCTATTGTATCATATGAAGAGTTCTCTAAAGATCATAAATTTGAGAAACTGCAGGCTGAGGCAGAGCAAGCTTTTACTGGGTTCTCAGCTAAGTTGCAGGTGCAGGTGGAATTGGTAACAACTCACCGTGGGATTCTTCAACCCACAGAGAACATATATGTGAAATTGGTTAAGGCTTTTCTTGAAGCTGACAAAATCAAGGATTTGGCAGATTTCCTTATTAAGGCTGAGAAAGAAGACTTGCCTGTTTCAAATGATAGTTCGACCTTGGTACATGCTATTAATTTGTGCATTTCACTTCGTTGGTTGGATAAGGCATACGATCTCCTTGATGAGATGCAATTGGCTGGGGTTAGAATGGGTTCTGCTGTGTATTCTTCTCTCTCAAAAGCATACTGCAAAGCCAACCGAGCCACAGAGGTGACATCACTTCTCCAAGATGCTCATAAGCAGGGATCCAGCTAGATGCAACACGTCGTGCAGGGTCGAGGCGTGGGTGGCGGACCTGGTGCAGGCTGACCCTGCAGGAGAAGATTGGGTAAATGGGGAACAGTGTGGGCAATGTGGACCGCCTGGGGATCCCCAAATACGAGTGGTGGTTGGAGGTGCTGCACGTGGTGTCATATGTGGGGCCGGGAACCAAGTTCTCGAGCCTTGTCCCTGGGATGACGAGCTTCCCCCAGGTGATCCTGACGGCCGCATCGTTCAATGCCACCCTGTTTGAGACCATCGGGAAGGTTAACGAGTTCACATCATATCACTCTCTCACTCATCCGAGTCATCCCTTTCTTGCGCCTCTCTGTTTTTGACTTTTGCGTGCGGAATCGGATATTGTATTTGTGTCCACGCGTCGTAGTTATCTGCATCATGCACAATGATATAATAGAAAAAGCTCGAAACTTTTATCCAACATGATAAGAGAGTTTGTGTTGCGAAGCAACGGCAGCCATCAGAACAGCTGGTGGGGACCACCGGCCACCATCACACGAATCAGTAGATGCAGTGTGTATAGTGAATTCAGTAACTTCATAACGTGATATATAAGGTTTCATGTAAAAGTAGATATTTCCTCCCTGCCAAGATTCTGTGAATTCTTTTCATGCCATTCCTTCGATCTAAGTTCCTGCAGGGGCCACCAACATTCATGACCGATGTCCTAACTTATAGTGTCGCATCTTGATTGCCATTCTATACCTTAACTCTCTCAATGCGGTGTTAAATAAGCCCTGATGCACGTCTTAGGTAGTGCTGGATGTAGGATTTATGTGGTATTTTCTTTCACTATTTGATTTGAATCCGAACCCACAAGCCATAATATCAAGAAGTACCTAAGCACATTGTTTCAGATGATTTCCCAGGTCTTTGCTGTGAGATTCTTGATACTAGGGGGAAATGGAAATTTTGGAGGTGAAGCTGCAATGATGAAATTGGCCATGAAAAGTACTACGAAATTGAGAGGAGAAGAAGCGTCGGGCTGCTGTTGGGGGAGATCTTTTGGTTGGATCCTCAACCGCTCTGGCATCAGTTCGTGCCACCTTTTTAGCTGTACATCATATGAACTACAGTAAGTGCAACCCCACTAAAAGAAAATAATGGAGAGACGGACCCTGACTTTAAGGGCACCAGGCTAAAGTCCATACAGGCTTGCTTGTTCCTACAGTAAATTTTGACAAAAACATCATCAAACCTTCCACTGGGTTGTCTGTATTGTTGTGGAAAAACATGTAATGTGGACACAAGAATTAGTAGGTTTTGATCCCGTGCAAGGCTGCTGCATGAGGAAATCTTGCATACATTGAAAAGAAAAAGACAGTAGAGAAGGGTCTGGCATCTATGAACATCACCATCATTTGGATCTGGTTGGTGTTTGTTAGTTGGTGGAGATGGTAATTGCTGGAGTTGGCAAAAGGAGGGTGGTGTCATGAGGATTGCCGTGTCATTGCACAAAGTTAGTTCCTTCCTTTGCACTCAACGAGGGATGTTGAATTATCTTGATTTTTAGGACCTGATTATTAGGAATATTCAATCCTGATTTTTTGGGTCCTAATTATTAGGAAATAGCTGTAAATAATTAGTTAGGAAATGATTTATTAGTATCCCTTGATTTGTGGGATCATAGCTATATTATTCAGATCTATTTTTTCCTAGTTGGTACTTATAGAAAACCTACAAATAGCTTTGTAATCCTGGTACAAAAATGTAGAGAATTATCACAATCATTTTCTCCAAATTCTTCATGGTATTAGAGCATTAGACTCATTTTTCTAGGATAGTGTTGCAGCGCATCTTTCATTAATGCAATAATCTTCCAATCACAGCCTTCATTGTTGGATTTGTCTTTGTCCTTGTGAGGAAAAACGTATATCGTATTATTCAATAAAGTTTAATATATATACATCAAAATAAACCCTAAAAGTGGTAAAGAATCATTTACCCTTCTTACTTCTAACACTCTCCTCAAGCTAGAGTATAAATATTAATCATGCCTAGCTTGTTACAAATATGTTCTATCCTCCCATTACCCAAGGATTTAGTGAAGATGTCTGCAAGTTGTTCGCTGGTTCGAATACGACTGGGAAGAATTACTCCACTTTGCAACTTCTCTCGGATGAAATAACAATCAACCTCAATGTGTTTTATTCTCTCATGAAACATGAGGTTGGAAGCTATATGCACTGCAGCTTTATTATCGCACCATAGAGTCATGGGTACTAAATCTTTAAAGCCTAACTCAGTCAATAACTGTTGAATCCACACTAATTCACATATCACTTGTGCCATGGCTCTATATTCTGACTCAGCACTGGAGTGGGCAACAACACTTTGTTTCTTACTTTTCCATGACACTAGATTTCCTCCGACTAAGGTACAATACCTAGTAGTTGATCTTCTGTCATCTGGAGACTCAGCCCAATCAGCATAAGAAAAACCTTCAACCCTGATATGACCATGGTTTTGGTAGACAATTCCTTTTTCCGGGAGCTTTCTTCAAATACCTTAGTATCCGAATAATTGCATCCCAGTGAGATGTACGAGGGGAAGACAAAAACTGGCTTACTACACCGACATGTAAAGCAATGTCTGGTCGAGTAACTATAAGATAATTCAGCTTACCTACTAGTCTTCTATATCTCTCGGGATTATTAAGAATTTCTCCTCCATCAGCAGCTAATTTAACCCTTTGTTCCATGGGTGAATCAAGAGGCTTTGATCCCAACATACCTATCTCAGTGAGCAAATCTAAGACATATTTTCGCTGGGACAGAACATCACATTTCTATGATTGTGCCACTTCAATTCCTAGGCAATATTTTAATTTTCCTAAGTCCTTCGTTTGAAACTGTTGCTGAAGATAGGTTTTTAGCTCAGCTATATCAACCAAGTCATCTCCCGCGATGATAATATCATCAACATACACAATCAAGAATAGTTTGCCTCCCCCTGATTGTTTATAAAAGAAAGAATGATCATTTCCACATCTTGATAGTCCAAAAGACAGTACAACCTTAGAAAATCTTCCAAACCATGCATGTGGAGATTGTTTCAAACCATATAAAGACTTTTTTAATTTGCAAACTAGTCCAGACTCCCCCTGAGCAACAAACCCTGGAGGTCGCTCCATATAAACTTCTTCATGAAGAGTGCCATGTAAGAAAGCATTCTTAACATCAAGCTAAAATAAATGCCAGTTATATGTTGCAGCAAGGGAGATCAAAATACGAATAGAAGTAAGTTTGGCAACATGAGAAAATGTGTCTAGATAGTCAACCCCATAAACCTGAGCATACCCTCTGGCAACAAGTCTTGCTTTTAAACTAGCAAGAGAACCATCGGGGTTGACTTTTACAACATACACCCATCGACAACCAATAACAGTTTTGTCTAGAGGAAGTGGTACTAAGTCCCAAGTTTGATTAATCTCGAGAGCCTTTAATTCTTCTTCCATTGTTGTCCTCCAGCCAGAACTTTGTAATGCCTTGGCGATAGACTTGGGGATAGGATATTGTTCAACAGTAGTTAAAAAAGCTCGAAAAGTAGGAGACACAGAAGAGTGAGAAATAAAATTTGCAATAGAATGTTGAGTACAAGTACGTGTACCTTTGCGATGAGCAATAGGAAGATCAAGATCAAATACAAGAGGAGGGTTAGCTAATGGCGGATTTGGAGCAGAAGATGACATAGTAGTGACGGGAGGAGTGGGGGGAGCGGGGGGAGTAGTAGTAGTGACACGAGGACGTCGAGTATAAACCTAGAGAGGAGGTGGTTTCTCTATAGATACTGGGGATACAGTTGGAATAGTAGACCGAATGGTGGTCACATACAAGTCTTCATCCAATTCAGACACATCAATTGTAACATTATGATAAGGAGTGGATTCAAAAAATCATCAGCTGTTACAAAATATTTCCTCAGTAATGGAGAATAACAGCGATATCCCTTTTAAGTGTGGGAATAACCCATAAACATACATTTGATTGCCTTGGGATCTAGTTTTGATACTCCACGCCGATGATCACAAACAAAATAGACACAACCAAAGATACGGGGTGGTAGGACAAGCGGTGGTTCACTAGGAAAAAAAGTGAAAAAAGGAATACCACCTTGCAGAACAGAAGAAGGCATGCGATTAATGAGATAACATGCAGTTAGAATAGCATCATACCAAAAGGTTTTCGGGACCTTCATCTCAAATAACACGGATGTAGTAACTTCCAATAAATGCCTATTCTTTCTTTCACAACACCATTCTGTTGTGGAGTATCAGGACAAAAAGATTCATGGATCATACCATGTTGAGTCATAAAATCAGAAAAGATGTGGAAAAGTACTCCTTAGCATTATCAGAACGCAGACCTTTAACATGCATGCCAAATTGAGTATAAATTTCAGATATAAATGCACGAAAAATAGAAAATAATTTTTAACGATCTTTCATTAAATATAACCAAGTAACTCTGGAATAGTCATTGACAAAAGTAACAAAATATCTGAAACCCGAATTAGAAACCACATGACATGGACCCCAAATATCTGAATGAACTAATAAAAAAGGAGATGCCACTCGTTTAATGACTCGAGGTGTGTAACTAACACGATGTAATTTGCCAAGTTGGCATGACTCGCATTCTAGACTAGAAAGAGATTGAAAACTAGAATCCAACTTTTGAAGACTACGTAGAGAAGGATGACTAAGACAATAATGGATTTGATGTGGGGACGCAACACTTGAGCAAGCAATTGAAGAAGCATCTTCAAGTACATACAGCTCCCCTTCCTTACGTCCTTTACCAATCATCTTCTTCTTAGCCAAATCCTGGAAAATACAAGAATCAGGATAAAAAATCATTGAACACTGAAAATTTTTGGTTAACTTACTGACAGACATGAGGTTAAATGGAAATTGTGGAAGATAAAGCACTGAGGACAATGGCAATGAAGGAGTTGGGCTAACTGTGCCAATTCCCTTAACATGTGTAGGTGATCCATTGGCTAGAGTAACTATGGACGAAGATGGAGAAAGAGAGGAAAATACACCTAAAAGACCTGACATGCGATAAGAAGCCCTTGAATCAATGATCCAAGGACGAGAAGTAGCCGAAAGGCATGCAATAGCATTACCTGTCTGTGCCAAAGTAGCAGTTGAAGAAACATGCTGTGAGATTTGAGATTGTTTGTACCGAGTATATTCCTCACTAGACATAACCACTACCTTGTCTTCAAATGACAGTGGAGTAGAGTCAATATTAGACGCCGTATTAGCGAACTGGTGCTGCTGCACTGGTCTTCCATGTAACTTGTAGCAAAATTTTTGAATATGACCAGGTTTGCCACAGTAATGACAAACTCGTGTAGTCCCCGAATTATCAGTAGATATGTGGAATTGTCCATAAGGTTGCTGATGATCTTGACCTCTCCCTATTCCTATGCCTTGGCCTCCTCCTCGGACACCACGCCCACTATATCCGCCACGGTTTCCTCCATCACTCCTATTACCACTACCAGTTTGAGTTTGCTAAGTTTGTGACACAAGAGCTGAACTCCCCACCATAGATGTAGTATCCTGAGAAGACTTATGAGATACTTGAAGAACTCGAGCAAATATATCTGTGAGTGACACTATATTCTCTCCTCCAAGAATCTGAGACCTAACAGTCTCATATTCAGAACCAAGACATCCTAAGAATCCCATTACAGCCAATTGTTCCCTTTGACGTTGCATTTGTTGAACATCAGCTGAAATAGGGAGAATGGCATTCAACTCCTCATACAATCTCTTAAAGTCTACAAAGCACTGGGTAATAGAGCAACCCTTCCTTTCAAATCGATAAAACTCCTACAATAGCTCATAAATCCGTGACAAATTATCTTGGCCAGAATACATCACATTCAAATACTCCCATAGTTCTTTGACTGTATCAATATGAGTTACTATGTCAACTACATTACTCTCCATAGAATTTAGCATTTGACCAAGAATATGTGCATCAACACCATCCCAAGTTACATCATCTCTGGGCTTAAACTCAGTTACGTGTCTATGTTGATTCCTGCCTGTCAAAGTAAGTTTCACAATTTTCTTCCATTAGTGGAAGTTAGCACTACTTGCGAGCTTCTTATTAGTAATTCGATTAGACGAAGAGGAATTCACCTCAGTCATCACAGTATTATTCTTCTCAGAATCTACTTCAATTGTACTCTTCGAGTGATTGCCCATTTTCCAAATAATAATAAGCAAACTCTTACCTTAGCTTATGTCAAACAACTCAACCTCAATAAATCAATAACTCAACAAAATTGTTAATATATCACCAAGAAACAGCAGCCCAGAAATCAGCAATTAGCAAACCTCCGCCCAAAAGTCAGCAACCAAATACCAATAATCAACGCTGGAGATAACTAAAATCAGTGACCGAAGAACTAGTGACCAGCATCCACGAGGGTCGCACCAGGGAGCCACAAAATCTTCCCGACGAGTATTGCTACTCTCTGTTCCCCAGCGAGTTGCACGAGCGCGAGCGAGCCGCACAAAGAAGTGAGAGAAACCCTATTCCGGTGAGCAGCGGTGACAACCAACTATTCCGGCGAGTGGCTGCTCCATCATCTAGGGTTAAGCCCTAGGCTCTAATACCATGTGAGGAAAAACATACATCGTATTATTCAATAAAGTTTAATATATATATATACACACATCAAAATAAACCCTAAAAGTGGTAAAGACTCATTTACCCTTCTTACTTCTAACAATCCTTAACAATCTAATTGCAATTGTCATTGTTGTGATCCCTTTAGCTATATTTTTCCCTCTTCGCTTTTAAACTTGTCTAAATTTTTGCCCTAAAACCTCATTGACTTGCAGCCTTTATTGCTTCTTCCTTTCGAAGTACTTTTTTTGTGCCTGAAATTATCCATGTCTGAGACAAAATTGATTGGAGATACTTCGAGTCAAACTGAAGAGGCCAACACCAACCATATGACCGGAGATCTACAAAATGTTAGGGCAACTTATAGGTCGAATGAAAGGAATTATCTCAAATGGTCACAATTCATCAAGACCTATTTGAAGGGTAAAGGAAGACTTAGCCATATTCTCAGAACAAGTCCAACACCAGAAGATTCCACGTTCAACACATGGGATGAAGTAGATTCAATGATCATGTCATGGCTTTGGGATTCAATGGATTCGGCCATAAGTGATACATGTATGTTTCTCAAAAGTGCAAAGGATATTTGGGATTCTATTCGCAGGACTTATTCAAAGGCTTGAGATGCAGCACAAGTATATGAAATCAAGGTAAAAACAAGTCCAACAAAATGAGGGAGCAAAACGGTGACGGAATATGCCAATTCCCTTCAAAATCTATGGCAA
The DNA here is from genome assembly GCA_007663325.1 of Eucalyptus pauciflora. Classification (NCBI taxonomy): domain Eukaryota; kingdom Viridiplantae; phylum Streptophyta; class Magnoliopsida; order Myrtales; family Myrtaceae; genus Eucalyptus; species Eucalyptus pauciflora. The sequence continues at coordinate 661,666 of VMYD01000385.1, forward strand.
GAACTCGATCATTATTGAGTATTTGAGATGAAGTGTGTGGATGATGCTGCAACTCTAAAAACCTTCATTGAAAAGGATCAAGTATATGATTTCCTGGCAGGTCTTAATTCTGAATTTGATCAAGTCAGGATTCAAATACTTGGAAAGGAAGAAATCCCTTCTTTGGAAGAGACGATCTCTCTAATTCGGGCAGAAGAAAGTCGAAGGGGAATAATGCTAGAGCCTCAAGTTGTGGAAGTCTCAGCATTAATAACTCGCAATGCTTCAACACAAGAAAGAGGAAAGGTGGATGCTTCAAGGCCTGCATGGAGGGATAACTGAGACAGTATGTTGTATACCTACTATAAGAAGCCAAGGCATACAAAGGAATGTTGCTAGAAGTTGAATGGCAAACCAACCTCAAGCCACGAGCGGGGAAACAAAGGAGGACAACCAAGGCCCTAGGCTCATCTAATTGAATAGACCTGCCAACAAATCAGTCACGGTGAAGGACGGGTGAAAGAATCCTTCGGTAGTGAGGAAATAGAAAGAATTAAAGGCCTTTTAGGGTCTCTCGACAAACCCTCTAATGCATATTCCTTAGCACTCTTAGGCTATGTTGCACGGACATGTTACACGTGCTTCCATGTCGTGTTTGACACGTGTCGGAGCGTGTCGGACACGTCGACATGCTTGGACACGCGTTGACCGCGTGTCGGATTTGTCAACACGTGGTCAACTTTTGTTGACACTGTGTCCAAAAGACGATGGAGGGTGGAGATTGGAGGCAAGGGTGAGGGAGCTGAGATGAGGTCGTGAGCGATGGCGAGCCCGCGACGGCGAGTAGAACTAGTCCTCCTCAAGCAAAAGTCCCTCGAGGCGAAAGTATATCCCCACCACTTCTTCCGGCTTCCGCTTCTTCAACTCATCTTCTGGGCAGTGGTGCTTCTCCTTCTCGATCACTATGGTGGCGGTGGTGGTGGCGGCGGTGTGGCGCTCCTTCCTGCCTCACCCCCGAACCCGCGGCCCGACTGAATTAGAGAGAGAAAGTAGTGAGAGAAAGCCTCTGAGTGCTTGTGTCGTGTGTGGGTCTCTGTCTGCGTCCTTGTGGATGTCAAAACTCCCTTCAATCGGAGAAGGAGAAGAAGAGGAGAGGAAGGAGGGTCGTGCGGCGAGGAGGAGAAGAAGGAGGGCGCGCTAGGGTTTTGAGAAGTGAACTAAAAAGAATAAAAAAAAAAGGGACTTGCGTGTTGGAGGGAGGGGGAAGTGACTGGCTGATGGCCTGTCAGGGAAAGAAAAGGGCAAAAAGATTTGGGGGTGGGGGGAAAGATACAAGGGAGGAGTTTTTTTGGGGGACCCCTCAAGGACTTTTTATTTTCAATTTTGGGGGGGGGGGGTATAAAATTAAAAAGTAATTTCGAAAAATAAAAATAATGAATCTTGAATGATTAGTGTAAATTCATTTTAGGTTTTTTTTTTTTTAAATTTGAATCAAATTAATTAAAAATAAAAATATTTATTTAATATGCAACGTGTCCTAGCGTGTCGAAATTTTTTATTTTTGAGAAATGACGTGTCAACGTGTCGTGTTGTGTCGCGTGTCCGTGCAACCTAGCTCTCAAATAAGCCTCCATTCTCTTTTAGTCTAAATGTCTCAAAAAAACTTTCAAGTGAAGCTTGAATAATAGACTCAAGTGCCACTGATCACATGACTCACACTTCACCTTTTTTTAGTACCTATACCCCATGTCCAAGCAATAGAAAAATAGTGGTGGCAAATGGTTCTCTAGCCACTATTGCATGAATTGGTGATATCCATATTATGCCTGTTCCCACTCTAAAAGATGTCCTCCATGTGCCGAAACTATCAACCAACCTTGTCTACATACAAAGGCTCACCAAAGACCTCAAATGTTATGAACTTTTTTACCCTACCTATTGTGTTTTTCAAGAATATGATTCGGAGAGGAAGATTGGACTTGCTAAGGAAAAGAATGGGTTGTACTATCTTGAGACGCTGAGGATTTCGAAAAAAGTCAAGAACAATTCACCCTTGTCATTTCTTAGTGCTTCAAATAAGGATGTCATCTGACTTTACCATTTTCGTTTTGGTCATCCATCTTTTTGTGTCTTAAATATCATGTTTCCTTCTTTGTTTAAAGGATTATATATGAGTCAATTCCAGTGTGATACTTGTGAATTTGCTAAGCACACCTGTGTATCTTTTCCAATAAACAACAAAAGAAGTTCTCATCCTTTTGATTTGATTCACAGTGACATTTGGGAACCTTCCACAATTCCAAATATCTCAGGGGCTTGATGGTTTGTTTCTCTAATCGATGATTGCACTAAGGTCACATGGATATTCTTACTCAAACACAAATATGATGAAGTAGTATCGTTCCTAATTTTAATTCTATGGTTCAAAATCAATTTGGAGTTAAAATTAAGAGCTTTAGATAAGATAATGCTAGAGACTACTTTAATCAAATCTTATCAACCTATTTCCAAAAGGAATGAATCATTCATGAGTCATCTTGTGTAAACACACCACGATAAAATGGGGTGGCTCAACGGAAGAATGGTCATTTGCTCAACACTACTTGAGCATTATTGTTTCATGGAAATGTCCCTAAGTCTTATTGGGGGGAAGCCGTCCTTACATCTACATACATGATTAATAGATTGCCATCAAGAGTATTAGATTTCAAAACTCCTACGGCAGTTCTTTCTAGCTTTTATCCCCATTTCAGGACAATAAATAATCTCACACGTAGAGTTTTCGGTTGCACCTCATTTGTACATGTTCATAATCAACAAAGGGGAAAACTAGATCCCGGAGCAATATAGTGTGTCTTTCTTGGTTACTCCTTTACACAAAAGAGGTATAAATGTTATCATCCTCATTCTCGAAAGACTTATATATCAGTCGATGTTACATTTGTAGAAAACAAACCTTACTTTCTAGTCTTTTTTTTAGGGGGAGAAGTCACTAGTTGAAGATAAAGACTTTGACGACCTTAATCTTGACTTACCTCCTAATAATCTTCTAATCTGAGCTCCCACTTCTGATCAACCAATCCCTGATCAATCAACTCATGACCAATCAGCCTCCACCTCTAATCAACAGGCTCTTCATGAATCAGTTCATGCTACTTCAATCCGGGACTCACTCTCTACAATTGAGTTTATTCTGGAACAAGTGTCCACTCCCGTATCTTCCTGAATCTATGACTCTATGAGATTTCCTCAGGTATACTCAAGAAAGATAGTTGTTCTAGACCAAACACAAGTTCAAGATTTCCATTCGAGTTTTGCAAATGAATTTCCGATAAGTTCCAACTCTCCTTTGCATAAACAATCAATTGATATGCCAAAAAATGACTCGCATCTTCCCATTGCTGTTAGAAAAGGTACTAGAGAGTGCACAAAGCGACCCTTATATCCATTATCTCATTATGTGTCACTTGACCGCCTATCACCACCTCATAAAAATTTCATTGTGAGTTTAAACACCAATTCTACTCCAAATACTTTATTTGAGGCATTGTCTAAAGAAGAATGAAGGAATGCAATGAGAGAAGAAATGTATGCACTAGAAAAAAACCTAGACTTGCGAGATTGTCAAAAAACCAAAGGGAAAGAATCTTGTGGGCGGCAAAATGAGTTTTTAACTTGAAAGACAAAGCTGATGGTTCTCTCAAGAGATATAAAGCACAATTGGTGGCAAATGGTTATACTTAAACTTATATAGTAGATTATTAGTAGACATTCTCTCCAGTAGCAAAGATGAACATTGTGAGAATTCTACTCTCTATGGCGGCTCACTTTAATTGGCAACTTCAGTAGTATGATGTGAAGAATATTCTTACATGGAGACCTAGAAGAGGGGATCTACATGAGTATTCCATCAGGATTTGAAGGAGAAAAGACAATAAACAAAGCATGTAGATTACGGAAAGCACTATATGGGCTCAAGCAATTACTTAGAGCCTAATTTGGGAGATTTTCTAGAGTTATGAAAGCTTCGGGCTACAAACAAAGCCAATGTGACATACCCTCTTCATTAAGCATTCGGCAAGAGGGAGAGTGACAGCACTTCTAGTGTACGTCGATGATATTATTGTCACAAATGACGATGATGAGGAGAAACAGGAGCTAAACCGATGTTTGAATAAAGAGTTTGAAATAAAAGAGTTAGGAAGACTCAAATACTTTCTTGGCATTGAAGTTTCTTACTCTAGAGAATGAATTTTTGTCTCACAACAGAACTATGTGATTGATCTCTTGAAGGAAACTGGAGAATTTGGTTGTAAACCAGTAGCTACACCTATTAAGCCTAATAAAAAACTGGGGGATGCAAAGGAAAAACCTGCTATAGATTGAGAAATGTATCAAAAATTGGTCGGGAAACTCATCTATTTGGCTCATATTGGGCCTGATATTGCCTATTCAGTAAGTGTGATTAGTCAATTTATGCATGACCCGAGAGAATCACATTTACAAGCTGTCAATCGAGTGCTACATTATTTAAAAGGAAGTCCTGTAAAAGGAGTCCTATTAAGAAGAAATAAAAAACTAGTGCTACAAGCTTATACCAGTGCTGACTATGCAAGATCCATGGTGGATAGAAGGTCAACATTTGGTTATTGCACATTTATTGGTAGAAATTTAGGGTCTGTTTGGTAACGCTTCTGTTCCGAGGAATAATTTCTTTTCAAAAATATATATTTTTTCTATTTCTATTCTAAGGAACCATTTCTCAATAAAAGAACGCGTTTGGTAACTACATAAATTTTTTATTCTTGGAATGAAAAAAGAATAGAAATGCGTTTGGTATGATTCATAATGTAATTTCTTTTAAATTTTTTCTTATTCTTCTTTATTGCCGCCATCGCCGACCGTTGCCACCTACCGCCGACTGTCGCCATCGCCGACCATCGCCGCCAGCCACTGATGACCATTGACGACAGACCGCTGCCCGCTACCACCAACCACCACTGCTGACGTCGGCGATGGCAGCGTTTGGCGGCAATCATCGGCGGATGCCGACGACGATCGTCGGTGTCAGCCGGTCGATCGGCTAGCTGGTGGGTGGTGGCGTCAACCGTCATTGGCAATGGGTGTGGCAACCGATGAGGACGGTGGCTGGTGGTGGTGACGGTGATCGGCGGTGGCAACTGCAGCCAGCTGTCAGCCAGTCGACGAGCGGTGGCCTCAGTGGTCATCGGCGGTGGGCCGTGGCGGGCAGCAACGGCGGCGACGATGGCTGGCCAACGGTTGATCAATGGGCGGGTGGCGAGAGGCGGTCGATTGACGGGTGGCAAGCAATGGTAGGAGGTAGGCGGTGGCAGTCGGCGATGGCGAAGGGAAGGGGCAGTAAGGAAGAAGAAAAGAAAAAAAAAAGAAAAGAAAAATCAACTTATTTCTAGAAATTGTTTCCGGGAACAAGAAGTTACTTTTTTTTTTTACTTATTGTTTCTATTCCAAATCTATTTCCTAGCCACTTTTCTATTCCGAGGAAGAGGAAAATCAATTGACGTTACCAAATAGATTTATGTTCTTTTTTTTTTTTTGTTCCGGAGAACAAAATAACAAAAATTGGGAGGAATAGAAACATTAAGTGACTTGGCGGAGTAAAAAACAGAATGTAGTTGCAAGATCAAGTGTTGAATTAGAATTTCGAGCAATGTTCCAAGGAATATGTGAGTTATTATGGCTTAAACTCATCCTAGAAGACTTGAAAATCAAGTGGGAGGGTCCTATGAAGTTGTATTGTGACAATAAATCAGCAATTAATATTGCTCATAATCCCGTATAGCATGATAGGACAAAGCATATTAAAATTGACAAGCATTTCATCAAAGAAAAGACAAAAGAGGGGTTGATCTGCATGTCCTACATACCTTCTGGAGATCAACTGGCTGATGTGCTAACCAAAGGACTTAATGGTGGGACCTTTCATGAAATAATCTCCAAGCTGGGAATGGAAGACATCTATTCCTTAGCTTGAGGGAGAGTGTTGAATTATCCTAATTTTTAGGACCTGATTATTAGGAATATTCAATCCTGATTTTTTGGGTCCTAATTATTAGGAAATAGTTGTAAATAATTAGTAGGAAATGATTTATTAGTATCTCTTGATTTGTGGATTTATAGCTGTATTATTCAAATCTATTTTTTCCTAGTTAGTACATGTAGAAGTCCTATAAATAGCTTTGTAATCCTAGTACAAAAATATAGAGAATTATCACAATTCTTTACTCCAAATTTTTCAAGGGGGACCAATTTCAATTGTTAAAGGCTGGAAACAGAAAGCATTCTATGAGGGAGAAGTGTTTAGATGATTTAGTCGGAGGTTTGAGTACATTGGGAAGAAAGGATAGACAGGACTTGTGACGGAAAAATAAGTGAAAATCACGAGTTGAGCGAATTAAGTTGTCGCGAAAAGGGGGAAAAAGAAACACTTTAGTGATCAGCCGAAAATACATTATCTGCTTTTGGACTTCTACTTCTGCAATACCTAAGTTTAAAACTATTTCATTCCAATGCCCCTAGAATTCATACTATCTTGCTGATTGTCGCCGCGTTTGTAGTCCGAAAATGAATTAGTTTCTCATTCCGACTAGGACAAAAAGTTAAACATTTTAAAGCTCTACGCAATGATATTGAGAAGAGTTACACAATAGCTTTGTTGAAGCAGGTGGTAACATTCCATTGCTCATGCATTGCTATTCGATACTTTTGATCGATTATTGCAGCATTATTTATTCAAAATGATCGGTCAATGCAGATAGATTGTTTCAGATTGCGATTCAGTGGACTTGTTCTATAATTCCCAGCACTATACCAGAAGAGGCTGCAGCTAAGGCCATTTTGGCAGGTAGATGCAAATTTCATACTGTACTTTGATCAAATGCGATGAAGGCGTTTAAGAATTCGCCCTTGAATGCTTATACATCGATGACTATAATTCCCTTTTCGAACAGGGTTGGATCTCAATTGTGGATCTTTCCTAGGCCAACACACCGAAGCAGTGGTGAAAGGTGGATTGTTGGATGAATTGGCGATTGACAAGGCCATCTCTGACGATTTTGCCACGCTGATGAGGGTCAGCTTCTTTGACGGAGATCCGAGGAAGCAGTTGTATGGAAAGCTAGGCCCAGCCGATGTGTGCCCACCGAGCAACCAGGAGCTGGCCTGTGAAGCCACAAGGCAATGGATTGTGTTGCTCAAGAACACGGCAGGATCGTTGCCCCTGTTCTCAACAGCCATAAAGTCCTTGGCGGTGATCAGACCGAATGCCAATGTCACCAAGACCATGATCAGGAATTACGAAGGTAATGGAAGAACTTATGTGATAGACCGTGCAACGTTGGATCAGCTTTAATATTTGTACCTGTCACGGAAAATACCTTAATTACAACTCCTATTTTCCTTGCAGGCACAAATATGTGACACCCTTGCAAGGCCTAGCAGCCGTTGTTCTGACAACACACGTGGCCGGCTCTGCGAATGTAGGACTCAGCACAGCCCAGACAGACGATGCGAAGAAAGCCACGGCTTCAGCAGATGCAACAGTGCTTGTGATGGGTGCCGACCAGTCGATTGAGAGGGAGAGTTTTGACCGGGTCGACCTTCACCTCCCTCGCCAGCAATCGCTCTTGGTGTCTGAAGTGGCGAATGTGTCCAAGGGGCCTGTGATCCTCGTGATCATGTTGGGGGGAGGGATGGATGTGTCGTTCACAAAGGACAATGGCAAGATCACGCATTTTGTGGGTTGGTTACCCCGGCGAAGCTGGCGGCGCTGCAACGGCGGATGTGATTTTCCGCGCCCATAATCCTAGTAACATTCAGAGTCTTGAGCTACTTCAATTTCTGCAATCCTTGATTCAAATTCTGATTCACTGAGTCGCCAAACTTTACTTGAATCAGGTGGAAGATTGCCAATGACATGGCTTCCACAATTGTACACCAATGCCGTCCCAATGACAAACATGAACATGAGGCCTGACCTGGCCACGGGCTACCCTGGCAGGACGTACCGCTTCTACACGGGCTGACCGTGTACTCGTTTGGGGATAGGCTGAGCTACTCTGAAGTGCCCCAGCTTGTGTCCGTGCCCCTAGAGGAGGGCCACATTTGCTGCTCGTTGGCGTGTGAATCGTTGGAAGCCATGGGCGAAACATGCCCGAATCTGGCCTTCAACGTGCGTCTAGGCACCAAGAATGCAGGAAGGTTCAGCGGCAGCCACACGGTGTCCTTGTTCAGCAGCCCCCCCCTAGGTGCACAGGTCGCCTCAGAAGCACTTGCTGGGCTTTGAGAAGGTGTTCTTCGCCTCACAAAGTGAGGCGCAAGTGCAGTTCAGGGTCGACGTTTGCAAGGATCTGAGCATGGTCGACGAGCTTGGTCGCCGGAAGGTTGCCTTTAAGACGCACGTCCTCCATGTCAGGGACTTGAAGCATGCATTAAGAGTGCAGATTTGATCGTCCGGGCTCTCCCTGAGCCCACGCTGGAATTTTAAAGTATTTGCCAATCTTCGCCGAGACATTTCTGAATGAAGAAATCAAAGTGATAGAAGTTTGAGAGTTGTTCGCAAGAACTCTCAGCTCTCAACCAATTCTCATGTTGCCGAATTGTTCAAAAGCAAATGGAAGTTTTGACTACTATGTAGGAACTCTCCTTTCTTTTTGAATTTACATCAGTGACAATAAGTAAATACAACAAATCAATACTAATTAGAGAAGCTGATAATAAAATCATGAAAATTTTATATATTTATGACAAATTTACCCTCCATTAATTTTCATTAAATTGGATTAATATCACAAAAAAATCATAAACAGATACATGGTACAACCCCAAATTGGCACACCGGTCAATCGACGTGTGTTATCTGACTCAGTAATTTGATGGTAAAATTAAATGGAAACTAATAGAGTGTAAATTTGTAATAGGTATCCGGTTTGGGATTTTTTGTAGTCAAAAAATTAATTTGAAGTAAATTTCATAAGTATACTAATTTATGATTCTTCATGGTATTAGCCCATTAAGGAATCTTGACTTCTTATTGTTCGAATTTGGGAATTTTTCTTCCCTAACAATTCTGACAATGAGAAAAAAAATAAACGATCTTTGATTTTCGGACGCGGAACATGGAACTCTGTGACCCTTGAGCTCGGTTGGACCTGCTAAGCTTGAAGGTGCAATTTGAGCGAGCCCGGACGAAGCATCTTTCTTTCTTGGCTAGGGACTGCCCACATGTCACGAGCAAAAGCTCGTTGTTATCCTCTCATCATGAATCGAGTCCTTACCCTTGTCCGTATGATCCCTAATCAACTCTAGTTGGTATTTATCGTTATCGAAAGCATATGCATTTATGCTTCTGAGAGCGATCTTGATAGAGAAACTATCTGAATGAGAAAGACATAAATTAAATTACAATTTCCATACGACAATAAATGGTGCGTTTGGTAATATTTCTGCTTAAAAATTGTTCAGGGAATAGAAATAGAAAAAAAGTGTTTCTGTTCCGGGGAACAATTTTTGAACAAAAAGACGCTTTTGGTAAACTTGTTCTGGGAAAAAAAATGAACAGAATCACGTTTGGTAAATTTGTATAATTTTTTTATTTCTTTTAATTTTTAATTTTTTAATATTTTTTCTATTTTCTTATTTTTTTTCTTTTTCCTTTTTTCTTTTTTCTTCTTTTGGCCGGTTGCCGGCCTCGGCCATGGCCGGCGACGGGCCGACGAGGGCCGGCGGCCTCGCCCAGCCAGCGGCGAGCTGCTCCTGACCTCCCGCGGTGAGGCCTCCCGAAGGCTGACTCGCGGCCTCGCCGATCACGGTCGGCCGCCCGACCCCTAAGGCCCGCCTCGACCTAAGCCGAACAGGCTGAGCGGCTCGAGCTTCGCGGATCGGGCGGCCGAGCCGCCCGACTCGGCCTCACCGAGGGGAACGGCGTCGTCACCGACTCATCGCCGGCCATGGCGAAAAAGAAAGAAAAAGAAGAAGAAAAGAAGTGTTTCTAAATTTATTTCCAGAAACAAGAAACAAAAAAAAAATTGTTTATTGTTTCTATTCCAGATGTGTTTCTAGGAACAAAAAAATAATTTTGGAACAAAAACGCACACAAATGCGTTTCTGTTCCTTTTTTGTTCCCAGGAACAAAAAAACAAAAAAAGTTGTTTAAAAACAGAAAAAAGAAACGAAAACAAACGGGGCCAAAGTTGCTCGAGCCACAAATGGCCAGGACAGCGTCCCTATCCTTTCGCGCCTTTTTCCGACTCGGTCGTCATGGGGAATCTCTTTTCCTCCCTTGCTTATGGCCTTTTGCCTATGCGGCTTGGCCTGTTGGGTGTCTTCTACGGTATGTGTGATAAGTGAAGGTTTGGATCTTTTCCGAGAGGTCATATGTTTCCTTCCTCCCTTTTGCTTTTGCAAAAAGGAAAATTGATTTCTTCCGTCGACATGGAGCGAAGACGACATTTTTGTTCTTCTTTGATTCCGCACCCGACTCAATAACGAAGTTCACTTTTCTTTTTTTGTTGTTGATTTTTTGCAACATTTTGTTGCGTGCAATCATTCCTCTTTTGAGCTGGAAAGCGTCTCGAAATGGCAATAGCTAAAAGGGGGCTATTGAAGCTGCTGCAGAAAAAATGCCCAAAGATGCACCAATCAAAGCACAAATAATAAAGGATGAAAGCAAAATTGAAATCGCATGAAACATAAGATACGCGTGAAAAACTCAAAACAGGAAAAACTACAAGGAGAGAGGGATTTCGCTATCTTTGATAAGGAGTACGAGAGTGTAATCCAAAAGCTCTAAAAACTATTTGGTGAGCCACTCGATCTAAAGATCCAACGAGAATTAAGAAAAAAAAAACAAATGAAGAGAAATGATATGAAGGTTAGGATTTGAGATGTGTTATTAGATACATTTTTTTATAGTCTCCATTCAAAAAAATCCCTAAAACAAATGTGCATGGTCTAAAATACCATTATCTCTAATTCAAAAGTCAAAACTCAATAAATGTCCATATTGACTTTAAATCTCCAAAAAAAGTATTATGCCAAATACCACAAGCTCTCTCTCCCTCACCATTAAAAGTGACCACACAAGGCTACCCCAAATTAGCAGAATCGACAATGCATACCCTAAGCCTACGTGAGCGTACTCGGTGTAGGAAACAAAGGATGAAATGCCACCAACTTCGCCTAAGCAAATCAAATGGTTAAAACACCGATCAAATCCACGCAATGCTTGAACTTGGTTAAAGGAACTAGCTTAGTCGAAATATTTGTTGGATTATCCAGTGTAGATACTTTTCTCATCGTAATTGTACCTTAAGCAATCTCATAATGCACAAAGTGATACCGTATGTCCATATATTTTGTCCTCTTGTGATGCATCGCGTTCCTAGTCAAAACAATTTGCACTTTGGTTATCACAGCAGATAACGGAGGCTTCCTCCTGCTTAAGTTCTATAATCAAATACTTCGACCAAAGAGCTTCCTTTATAGCTTCTGTTGTTACCATATACCGCATTTGTTGTTGCCATATACTCTGCTTTGATAGTGGATAAAGCAACTGCATCATGTAAAATTGCTCTCCAACTAACCACAAAATCACCAAGCATAAAAGTATAACATTTCAAAGATCTCCTTTTGTTGAGATCGCTTACATAATCAGAATCAACGAAGTCAACAACCAAATGTTTATATCACAACCTCCATCAAAGATCAAACTCACATCTGAGGTACCTTGGAGGTACCAAAAAATCAATTTCACAACTTGCCAGTGAGCTTTACTTGGATGTGGAATATACTTGCTCACAACATTAACAGCTTAGGAAATATCTAGACGAGTGTAGACCATAGCATACATAAGGCTACCCAAAATACTAGAATATGGAGCTTGAGACATCTCATCTTCTTCTTCTTTAGTTGTAGGTGATAAAGAAGCCAAAAGCCTAATATGCTAAAGGAGTACTTACTGATTTCGCTCAAGATTTTCTTAGTATACTTCTTCTGCAAGAGGTATAACTTTCAATCCGTCTGTCTCTCCGAATCTCCATACCTAGAATTTTCTTGGTGGCTCTAAGATCTTTCATATCAAATTCTTTGCTAAGTTGCCTCTTCAAATTTTGTATCTCTAATATGTTACATCCATATTTAATAGAAAACAATAAAAGAAACATCATGCAATCTCTTATAGTACAAACAACTGTCATGCGTACTTCGTGAGTGGCCATAGCTCAATATAAAACTATCAAACCTCTTGTTTAAGATCATAAAGGGCTAAGACATATAGATTGTCTCTGCTCGCCATGACTCAACAACGAATCTCTCGAGTTTAGACATATAAATTGTCTCCTCAAGCTCGCCATGTAGAAAAGCGATCTTGACATCAAGTTGCTAAAGTTCTAAATCATAAAGGGCTATTAACACGAGCAACACACGAATGGAACTATGTTTCACAATTGGAGAGAACACTTCATTAAAGTAGATCCTCTCCTTCTAACTAAAAACTTTTGCTACCGAATGTGCATTGAATCTTTCATCTTCAACTCCTGGAATTCTCTCTCTTCTTTTGAAGACCCACTTGCACCCAATAGATCTTTTACCTTTAGGGAATTTCACAACATCCCAAGTTTGGTTCTTATGAAGAGACTTGATCTCTTCATTCATCACAACAAGCCACTTCTCAAATTTAAAACAAATAGTACCTTCACGGAATGTAGAAGATTCTTCAATACCAAGCTCTTCAGCAACTGTAAGAGTATATACTACCAAATCAGCGAAACCATACCTTTGGGGAAGCTTGATTTGTCATTTAGCTCTCCATGTAGCCAAACTCTGAGGTTGTTAAGTTTCTTCTATTTCGTTTTTGATAGAATTCAAGTCTTGTTGCTCATAGTCACTTTCAAACTAGAATAATCAGAAATTTTAGAAAGTTTACTTGACCATACTGCATTAGGAGTCTTACATTTAATTGCAATTGATGCAAAACGATTTACTAAACAACACGCCGTGTTCACGGCTAAAGCCTAGAAATCTTTCCCAAGTCTAGCATTAAAGAGAATACACTTAGCTCTTTCTAAAAGTGTCTGGTTCATGTGCTCCGCCACCCTATTTTGTTGAGGTGTGTACTTGATTATTCGATGTCAAACAAACACTGAATCTTCGCAATACTTGTTGAAATCACCTTTGCAAAACTCAAGATCATTGTCCGCTTTGAGATGCTTTATCTTCTTCTCAATTTGATTTTGTATCAATATTTTCCACTTCTTGAACGTATCAAAAATGTCACTTTTACACTTCAAGAAATAAACCTAGATTTTCCTATAAAAGTCATCAATAAATGTTAGAAGATAAACTACACCACCTATGACATCCTGAATTTCAGGTTCTGTTTTCAATTGGATAGGTTGGGCTTTTCATCGATGCACCTATAGTTATTTTCTCTGAGTTGGCCACTCACAAGATAACTAGCCTATCAGGAAAAGCCGTTAAGGGATTTTAACACAATAAACTTCAGAATTTGACCAGGAATCGACTACTCGACCATGCTAGTCTGCAAGGGTTATTACGGCACTATTGAAATCGATCAGAGACCGGAGATAGATCGATTCGACTGAGATAGGTGATCAAAGTGTGGGTGATTCCACGAAATTGCAAAATTCCCGTCGATCGACATTAGAGCGATTTTTCTATCGTTTTGGTACTTTGTGTCTGTATTTGAAATCTCAAGATTTTCACGACAACCGAGAGTCGCCAATGTGTCGAAGAGGTACATTGTGGCTCAAAAATAATTGGCCACAAGTCAATTGTACCAAAAATTTCTAAAAACTACCCGGTAGGCTAGGTCATGCTAAAATTGCACAGATTGAAATTAACCGCGAATTTGAATCCAATTTTAGAAATTAAAATTTTTTTCATGTTACGATTTATTTTAGGAACGTCGACTCACCCTTCGAAGATTTTTCTGCAAATCGAGATTTTTGGCGAAAATTCAATATAGGGTCGTTTTTGTCCGGAAAATTCAGGGGAACTTTTTTCTCGCATTTTTGGGATGCAAGTTGGTTCTATTGACGAGGAAAAATGTTAATTTGGTCGATGACACTTTAATGGAATTCATAGGGACCGATTTAAGCTCAATTGGAGATGAATTGGTTCAATTTGGGGAAGATTGTGTGCAAATTCGTAGGCCATGGTCCCTCTCACCTTTTGGACCATTTGGGACTTGTTCTAAGGGGTTTTGTGTGACATCCCGATTTTTCCAATTTTATTTTTAGTAAATTGAGACGAGCATTTCATCTGCACACATATAGTTCATTTCCTTGAGTTGGCCACTCATGTGAAAACCAGTCTATCAGGTGAAGCCGATAAGAGATCCTAATGCATCAGACTCGAGAATTTGACCAGGAAACGACCTTTCGACCGAGCTAATCTGCAAGGTTCATTATGGCACAGTTAAAAATCGATTAGAAGCCGGAGATAGGTTGGCTCGACAGAGGCATGTGATCGAGTGTGGGTGATTCCACTAGATCACATTATTCTTGTCGGTCGGCGTTGGACCGACTTTTCTGTCGATTGGGTCCCATGTATCCGTATTTGAAACCTTGAGATTTTCACGACAACCAAGGGTCGCCAATGTGTCAAAGATGTACATTGTGGCTTGAGATTGATCAACCACAGGTCGAATGCATAAAAATTTCTAAAAGCTACCCGATAGGTTAGGACGCGCTAATATCGTGCCAGAGTGAAATTAACCGTGAAATTTTGACTGAATTGAGAAATTGGAAGTCTTGGGGTGTCATATACCTTATGAGGAACATGTATTAATTTTATAGATTTTAATTGGGCTCAATTGGAAGAGAATTGATTGGAATTGAGAAATTTAAGGTACGAGATTTTATGCCCCGGCGGAAAATGAAATTGAACCTATTGGACTAAGGTTGTGGGAGGTTGAAGTTAGTGGAAGATGATGTCATCTTAGGTCATGTGGGCCATTTTTGGTTGGATTAAAGAAAGAAAGAAAGAAAAAGAAAATGGCCCCCCTTCTCTCTCCTCCCTCTTTCTTCTTCTTCTTCCCCCGTTGGTTTTCCTCCATTTTTTCTGCTCCTTGCTGCTTGGAAATCAGCAACTAGAGAAGCTTGGGGTCGAAACCAGCTCGTTGTCGCAACTCCGCTAGAGGAGGTCGCCGCCTGCCATCGCGCTGGACCACCATCGCCATCCGTTGCGGCATTAAGCGTCGGCTACCCGACCAGCCGTCTTTCGATCGTCGCGCCCAGCCGTCGTGCCGCCCTTTGCCGCCCATCCGTCGCCGCCCCTGCCACCGGAGCTCGCCGCCAGCTCGCCACCGCCCTCCTTCACCGAATCCGCGTCCGAGCCGCCCCTTTCCCCCTCCGTTCGGCCTTGGTCAGGGGCTGAACTTCTAGCCCATATCTGGAAGTTCGGGGCCCATTTTGGCCGGCTTCCCGACCCCGGTTGCTCGGCCCGCTTTGAGGAAAGTTGATCCTCGCGCCGGCCCCGTCGTTTTGGTGTGCTCGGCTCGCTAATCCGGTGAGTTTAGCTCATTAAATCTTGATTAGAGGGTTAATGATGCCCTAAGTGTGCTTAGCCTAAGTTAATTATGTTTAGGTGGTTAGTTTAGTTTATTTAAGTGTGATTTGGATTAAGAGATTTAATTAGTATTAAGTGCGTTTAGTTTAAGGTTAAGTAGGTTTATTTAATATAAGCCTTGATGTGACTTAAATGGTTTTATTTTTTATTTATTTTTATATTTCGAAATTCTGGAAAATGGAATAAGATATTATATTCCGAAAATCATTAAAATATTATTATTTATAAAAAAAAACTCGAAAAATTAATTTTGACCTCAATTGCCTAGAATTTCGTGCTGATCGTTGCTGTGCATTTAGAATTTGAATTTGACAAATGGATGTGGCAAATTGAGTGTTGATTATTATTATTATTATTAAAAATGAAAAACTCGAAAAATTATTTTTGACCTTAATTGCTTAGAATTTCGTGCTGATCGTTGCTGTGCATTTAGAATTTGAATTTGACAAATGGATGTGGCAAATTGAGTGTTGATTGTGATAAATAGGGTTTTTAGCCATAAAAACCCAAGTGTTAGATTTTGATGCAGAAATTTGATTGCTAAGGTTTACTATTGAAATTGGAGTATGTGAATGAAATGTGGAATGTCCGGAAGTCAATAATGATTTGTCGTGTGCTGGTTGATAGACTCGGTCGCAGTAGTGGCTAGGCCAACTAGACCTGTTCTCCTTGTGAATTGCCGTCATTGAGTGATGTGGCTCGGGTCGCGGTAGAGGCTAGGCCAACTGGATCCATGCTCCTTCGGGAATGCCGTCGACGTAGTGACGAAGCCCCGCTCCATGGGGGGAGGCGATGCCTAACATGAGTGTCAGTAGATAGCTGAATTGCGAGTAGGCTATGCCCTTGTGTGGCAGTGGATAATTGGAATGTGTGCCGAGTGCGATTGTAATTTATATGAAAGTGATGCCGTTCCAATTATTTAGATTCTTTTTTTTTACCTGAGATTTTGTGATATAAATTGTGCTAACCTGCAAGAAAGGAATTAAGACGAGGTAAGTCTTCTGTGTGAGGTGGCTAGGCCACCCTGGGTGTATTTGCTTTCTAATAGGGGTTTAGGGGGTTAAACTTGCTGAGACGATGTCTCACCTCGTTGTGGGCCAAAAATTTTCAGGACCGTAGATGGAGGAATCACCGTTTCTGGAGACTGTCTAGTCTGAAGTGGGATCGAAGAGCGAGTCTGACTAGTAGTCTTAGGACCGTTTATTCTTTTGGTGGATTGATCCCTTTTTGTGAACTGGCCCTTTTTTGGTATATATGTAAACTTTGGGAGGTTATTAATTTTATGGCAGTACGTTTGTTTTATGATTGTAATTATTTTCTGCCTTCCTATCTCGCGAGTTTTTGTTAGGGGTTCGGGGCGTGACATTTGTATGACCATGGTGGGATGTTCACATGTCTCGGGGTTCAAGGCGTGACATTTTGTGTGCCCAAAATTGGCTGAGGATTGAGCTGAATTGGTTGGGCCTTGTCAAGGGGACGAAGGAGATAAGAATGGAGACTTTTGGGGCCAAGGGGTCCCTCCACTCTTGAGATGTCTTCTTCTTCTTCAACAGAATGCTTCCTCCATTAGAGGCCATTTTGAGCTCCTAGAGTTGCAGAAAAACCAAGCCAGCCACCCCTTTGGTCGTCGCAATCCGTCGGACCCCTGCCCCCGCTGTGTCGTCGTCGCGCCTCTGCGCGAGCCGTGCTAGTCCCGCGCGTCATTCCGCCGTCTCGCGTGCCTAACCGTTGTCCTGAGCCCCCTCAGGTTGCTATCGAAGCCCAGGCCACCGCCCAAGCTCGCCTGGCCGTTGTTCCAACCGTCGCCATTGCCCATAGTAGCTCCGCCAGCCTGTCTTTGCCGTTTCAACCTTTAATTTTCTCCCTCAGCCCAGCAAGTAGAAACTGAACCAATAAGGGCTCGAGATCTTCGTGGCCCATTTCCAAGCCCTTCCAGGCCTCGTAGGGTACCGTCGCTTCGGAGTTTGTTGCTTGTCTCCGTGTTGCTGTCGTCGTGGACTCATCGGATTCCAAAACCGTTGAGTTTACTTACTAAAATCTGCTTAGGGAGTTAATTATGCTTAAGGGTTGATTAGTTTAGGCTAAGTATGATTTAGGTGGTTAGTTAGAACGGATTAGCGATTTAAATATTCGTTTATGCATGTTAGGTGGTTAGATCGACTTAATTAGCGACTAGATAGGTTATTATTTATCTAGATAGGTTCGAAATTTTTGTGGGCCCGTCTCGGTATTTAATTAGGCTTTTCCAGCCTAAATTTGCATTTTTGGCATTTAAATCTATTTATTTAATTATTTTTGGTATTTATTTAATTATTTATTATTTTCCAGAAATTATACCAGGATAGTCGGTGATTGGAATTTCATGCTGATTACAATAGTATGCTTGGTTTATTTAATTGAGTATTGATTTGTGCAAATTGAGTGAGAATTATAATTTTAGGTATTTATTCCAAAATTGGATAATTTTGGTATTTAATTAGAAAATACCGAGCGTCGGTTTACAATGCTAAAAATGTGTTTATGGACTATATTAAATAGTGAGATTTTATTAAAAGAAAGATATTGTGTTTTTGGCTTAGGCCGACCGTGTACCTACACATGACTATTTTTATTGTGTACTTTTAACCTAGTGGTTTATCAGCTTGTGAGAGCATATTTGCATGTTAGCTTGTGTGAGCATATTTATCGTCAGCTTTTGGGACTCTTTGCACATCAGCTTGTGAGAGTAGTATATTGTATCAGCCTATGCGCTTTGATACGTTAGCTTGTGAGAGCAGTGTACATTTTATTCGCTTTTGGGACACTTTGCATGTCAGCTTGTGAGAGCACTATACCTTATTATCTTGTGTGAGCTAAGATCGTATATCAGTTTATGAGAACACGATCTATATTATCAGCTTGTGCAAGTTACTATCTATCTATATCAGCTTGTGAAAGCTATGACCATACATTGCAGCTTGCGAGAGCATTGAACGATTACTTCAGCTTGTGTGAGCATTGAACGATAACTTCAGCTTGTGTGAGCAGTGGTCATATCGAATTGATAGATAGTACTGTTGGTTTCGATTGATCTTTGGTTGGATTGACTAAGTTGATCGGTGAATTGAATTGGATTGATTGGTTGAGAATATGAACTGTATTGACTTGCAGGAAAGAATTGAGGTAAAGGTAAGTCCTTTATCTTGTGTGTGCATAAGCAGCCTTTAGGCGTATTTCATTCTTAGTCGGGGTTTAGGAGGTAGACTTGCTGAGACGTTGTCTCACCCTGTCGTGGGCTCAACATTTTCAGGTTCTTAGATGGCGAATCCTGTTGAGCATTTTGGCCATCCCATGAGGGTTACCGAGCAGGTTTCTAGTTATCCCGATCCCGAAAGTCACCAGGTCTATGAACTTGTAGTGACCACTGTCTTGGTCGAAGAGAATCCACCTCATAGGATACCTCATCGATTTAGAACGTGGTTCTGCTACGAACCCAATGGTTTCAGGGTGGGTCCCCTTAAAACTTTTGATATCCCCGCTGTGGTAGTTGATGCTACTCTAGATGAGAATCAGGGGTCGACCCTCCCGATGGTGTGGTGGAGAACCTGATGTCCCGTCCGGACCCGGTGGAGACTGAAGAATCGGTGAATGAGTCCAACTAGCTGGTCATAGAACAGCTTTGTTTTGAGGATCGATCTTTTGTAGATTTTGTGAATATAGACTAGTATTGTAAATGACCTAGACTGTTGTGTATAAAGGTGTGTTGTGGTTTTCAAAATTGTGGCCCTGCTCTTTTATCCCATCTTTGTGTCGTTTGGGGATTTATTTATTCGCTTCCACATGCGCATTAAAATTGAAAATAGTCGGCAACGCGTCCTGGGACGTCGCAATTTAATCGACCACCGAGAGATGGGCACACGCTCGAGGTTCGGGACGTGACACTACCCTTAGATGTTACCTATGCCAATCACCACATCGAAGTGAATATAGTCAATTGTGCCCTTCGTTAAGTGCATGCCAATCATGAAACTAACTTTACGCAAATCCCTGAAAACACAATGTTTGTAAAAGTTAAGTGAGACCATATGATTCCCACAAAGTAAACAACGTTTACTCAAGATAGTCATTCCTATTTCGCTCATGTGGCCCAACCGCATACGACACAATATTGATTTTTCAAAATATATAGAGGATCATATATCAAAAGAACTCACAATAGTACTTTCCTGCGGAACGTAAATGTTGTTCTTTTGGTTATCTCTCATCACAATCAATGAGTCTTTTGAAATTTTCAAAACTCTACCTCCACTCGTGTACATACACCCAATGGAATCTAAATTACTTGATGTAATTAGTTTCTTTTTCAAATTTGGTATGTGCCTAATATTTGTCAAAATTCTTATTACATTGTCATGACATTTAATTTGCACCGTGCTAATACCCACAATTTTGCAAACTGTATTGTTGCCTATTAAAACTGAATCGCCATTAACTTTCTCATATGTGTGGAACCAATCTTTATATGGACAAATGTAGTATGGACATGCTCAATCTAAAACCCATTCATTATTGACATGACAATTTGAAGACAAAATAGTAAGAACATTGTTTGCAAAGTATATTAATTATCTTTGTCGTTAAGTATTAATGTTGTAAATCAAATCTAGGTTTAGTCAGGCCTCATCCATATCGTTTCTATTTCCTTGTATGATTATTTCGAATGAACACCAGAAGAAAAAAAAAAAAAAAAGGAGAAGAAGTGGAAAGAAAAGTGAACTGGGTTGTGGCCCTTCCATATGACATATCGACATTCATTCATGCAACAATTGATTTTGAAATGCAAGAATATATGAGCAACCCACCTAATACGAAATTATTAGACTGTCGATTGGGTTATTCGATGCTCACTGCCTTCATTTAGGACTCCATCAAGATTACACGACGTGAGGGTCATCACAATCACCTTTGGAGTTCTACGCGCTGCATGGCATGATCGACTTAGCGATCTAGCTTGCTTGCTTATCTTTCACGGCATCTTGAGTTTGAGTTTTGATTGACCTCTAGTGTCAAGCCTAATCTACGCTTAGGGTGCGTTTGGTAACACTGCTATTCCCAGGAACAATTTCTAATCAGAAATGATTCTTTTTATTTTGTTCCCAAGAACAATTTCTATGTATTTTAAACTGTTTGGTAGCTATTCAAAATTTCAATTCCTGAAATAGAATTGCGTTTGGCACTGTTCTCAAAATTTCTACTCAAATCATTTCCTTTTTCTTTTTTTTTTCTTCTTTTCTTTCCTTTCTCCTCTTCTTCTTCAAGGGTTGCCGGTTGTCGGCCTTGGGATGACCAACGACTGCCCAGACGAGGCTCAGCCACCTCACCGAAGCGTTGCTAACCCTCGCCAGGGCTGCGCCTCGTCGGCCGAGCCTTGCCAGCAATTGGGCGAAGCTCGGTCGAGCCTCATTGGTGGCCGAGAGAGGCCTGGGCAAGGCTTGCTTGGCCACCGGCAAGGCTGGACCGCACCAAATCTGGCGAGGCCAAGCCTCACCGATGGCTGGGGGAGCCTTTGGCAAGCTCGTCGAACCTCACCAAACTAGTCGCCGGCAACCAGCGGTGGCGGGTGGCGGTGGCGGTGGCGGTGATGGTTGAAGAAGAGAAGAGAGGGAAGAAGAACAAGAAGAAAGAAGAGAAAAAAGAAAATGGGTTGGTTTGATTCTAAAATTGTTTTCAAAAACAAATAATCAACTTTTTTTTTTACTTTTCAATTTTGTTTCAAATCTACTTTCGAAAACCAAAATAATAGAAATTTGTTCTCAGGAATAAAAATTTTACCAAACAAATTTTTGTTCTACATCTACTCCCAAAAAGAAAAAAAAAAAGAAATTGTTACTGTTTGGCAAGTTACCAAACAGAGCCTTAAAAGATTTTCTATTTCTTAATAAATAAATAAATAATAAATAAATAAAGGAAATGAATTTCTGACGTCAACATTGAGTGAAGAAGACGCTAGCTCTTATTGACTTAACACCCAACTCAACATTCACGTTTTTCTTTTTTTGGCACCATTTTCTTGCGTGCACTTTTGTCCCATATGATTTTTTCTTTTCTTTTCGGGTCTGCCTATTTGAGTTCGAAGGCATCTCGAAATGGCGACAAATTAAATACAAACAAGATTTGTATTGAAGAAATAATAGGGTCCACCAAAGGCACCAACCATTTCGTTTTCTATAAGCTCGACTTCTGTCGCACTGATTGTACGTATGGGATACTACGAATTAACGTTTTCTTCATTTTTGCATGATAGAATCATTCCGACTTCATTGTCGGCTCATGATCTATCCCTTTTCTTTTGGAGTATAATATGCTGTGATGTAATGTACAATGTTATCTCGAGAATTGGGCACGCATGTCAAAATGTTATATTTATAATCCTAAAGTCCCAAAATAGTACCCCATGACAGATATACTCCCAAACTAATTTTCATATCATAAATAATACCAAATGGATACCCCAACCCAAATCCATCCTTTATCTTCATTTTGTCCGATATTTCGTTAAAATGCGTACATGTCGACATGTGTGAATTTTTCACGTCTAATCTGTCATTCTCGATGTTAGATCCTTCTTGCGGCTGTCTTTCACACGTGATGACACATATGCGTTATAATGATATTGGATGGAATGTTGAGAATGGTAGATATGGGTCATAGGTATTAGTTTTTTTTTTTTGGTGAGAGAAAAATTAGTTTGCAGATAAATATATCATGGGATACCAATTTTGGAATTTTAATTTTATTAACCCTAATTCCTAATAACAGTGGAACTATTTTGGATTAGATTGGGTATGGTTAATCTTCATGAAGTAGTTCCAAGAGCCAGTTCCAACAACTCCCAATTTTGATCATCGTAAAAAGGGTTAATACGATAAAAAAATCTCAATATGGTAGCTCGTCCGAATTTACCCAAATGAATTCTTGTGTCACAAAAATTTCAAATGATTACTCTCATACCACATTTACATCAAATTAAATTTTGCGACATAAAAAATTTCAAATCAATACACCCATGTCACATTTATCCTAAATTAATTTTATGCCATCAAAAATCTCAGATCACCAGAATTAGAGATATTAGAGATTTCCCAATCGAAGACTTTGGTAATTTGGGATTTTTTTTTGTGACATTAAATTTAGTGTAGAGTGAATATGGCATGAACGTATTAATATGGGATTTTTATAACTCAAAAATTAATTTGTGGCCTTTACCAAAAAATAAATTAATTAATTTGTGGCAAATGTGGCATGGATGTATCAATTAGAAGCCTTAATGATGCAAAAATTAATTTCAGATTAATGTGACATAAGTGCACCAGATTGAAATTTTGATGATATGAAAATTACTTTGGAATAAATGTGGCATGAGCATATTATTTTGAGATTTTTGATGGTATCAACCATTGAGAAAATGTTACTTTATCAACATTTCAAGCGGGCGTGGCCTGAACCATTCTAACAAAAGGACTTTGCCACAATCATTATTGCGTCCTAAGAACTTTGAACCTACAACAAGGTCTATTGATTTTTCAATAATCTTTGTCACAAAGTCAATATTTCATTTTTAAAAAAAAATTCTTTTTGCAGAAGAAAATTTGCTTTCAAATAGGTGAATAATATCATGGAGGTGCAGAACCAATACACGGATAGAGCACAAGAGTATCAAATCCACGAAGACATATTTATTAAACACCTAGATTTTGATTGGGAGAAGATAGCTCCTAAATCTAGAACTAGATTAAGAGAGTTCAAACTCTCAAATCTATAACTAGACTAGAACTGCTCCCAATTTTGATCATTGGGAAAATGATATCTTGACATTTTGGGTCCGCATGACCGAACCGTCCTAGCGACTAGAATTTGCCATAATCATTATTAAGTCTTAGGAACTTGAACCTATAGCAAGGTATATTGATTATTTTTGTCACAAAGTATCAATAGGGTAAATCAAATCTCGGTTTAGTCAAGCCTCATCCATATCGCTTCTGTTTTCCTGTATGATTTGAAGTTAATGCTTATAACTTGACAATCTTATACATAGAATTTTAGGATTTGTTGTTAGCGATGGCCACATGCTTTTGTCCCATCATCTCGAATGAAGACGAAAAGAGAAAAGAAGAGATAAGTGCAAAGGGGTTGTGTACCTTTTTCTATCGACATCAGCTCATGCAATTGCTGACTTTATAGTAAAGTATTATGAACGACTCACCCGACACGAAATAATCAGAGCGTCCATCGGATGATTCGGTACTCATTACCTTTGCATAGGACCCAATCGAGATTATCTGACGCGAGCTAGTCATGAAAAAATTATCAAAAAAATCTGAAACTCATTCTGCAAATATCAATTTAGTTTCAAATTTTCAAGATCGTCAAATTAGTCCTATACCTTTTGATAATTTGTCAATATAGTCATTCCAACCATTTTTTGCTGAAAATAGCTAATATAGATATTAGTCGTCCTACATGGCATGACCTATATGTTACGACATACACTGATGTGGACAATTTTTGCATTTTTTTGAAAAAAAAAATCAGATTTTTTTTTTTAAATTTTGCAAAAATTGTTCATGTTAGTACTAACCGTATTTTATAGGGTGGTTGGCATTAATGCCAGTGTTTGCCAGCCGAAATTGGCGAGAATGACTACTTTGGTAAAGCGTTAAAAAGTTTATAACTAAATTGATCAAATTGAAAAATTTAAGATTAAATTGATCCTAACACAGTGAATTAAGAACTTTTTTAAATATAATTATCCGCTGCAGTCACCTCGGGAGTTCTTCGCATCGCAGAGCATAATTGGATTAGCAATCTCGCGCTTGCTAATCTTTAAGGCATCTTGATTTTGAGCTTTTGACGGACTTTTAGGGTTGAACCCAATCGATGCTTACACGATTCTCCATTAAAAAAAAAAAAAAAAGGAAAAATGAATTTCTCATGTCAACATTGAGTGAAGAAAACGCTTGTTCTTCTTAATTTAACACTCGAGTCAATAAAGAAGTTCACCTTTTCTTTTTGCACCATTTTTCTTGCGTGCATTTTCCATCCTATTTGAGTTCGAAGGCATCTCGAAACGGGGACAAAGTAAATATAAACAAGATGTGTACTGAAGAAATAATAGGGTCCACGAAAGGCACTGACCATTTCGTTTTCTATGACCTGGACTGATGTCGCATTGATGTATGCATGGAATACTGCAAACTTAACATTTTCTTCATTTCTGCATGATAGAATCTTTCCTGTTAGAGAAAATTAAGATAATTCTTTAAGATATTTTCTTATATTAGAGGTAATTAGAACACTTCTGTTAGTTTTATGTATCTTTTAACATCGTGTAATATCTTATACATATCTTGATTGATATATGTCACATTTGATAATCTTTCATAAAACCTATAAATAAGTTGATGTACTTTATTATGATTTATTGAAATATATATACATTTTTCTCAATTTGTATTTTCTATATTCTTACATTTAAATTGGCATCAATGCTAGTCGATCTTGAAGTGTGTTAGGTGCACTCACATCGCACTCGGTGCACACCCAAGTGCATTTTTTAAGCTAAAATTCTTTCTTGTCATTTCTTTTCTAATAAGTCCTAATATCCTCCAGTTAAGTTGTTTTTCCTCCCATATGGGGAAGTGCTTAGTCGAGTTCATTCCATGATGATCATGTTTCAATGCCAATCACAATAGTCGCATCACCAGTCGAGCCTTTCATAGAGGTGGCTTTTCTTTCGTTGCTAGCCGCATAAGCCCCGTTACCTTATATTTTTACCTAGTCAAATGCCAAATATGCGGATAGAGCACAAGAGTATCGAATCCCGGAAAACATATTTATTTAACTCCTAGATTTTGTTTGGGAGAAGATAGTTCCTATATCTAGAATTAGATTAAGAGAGTTCAAACTCTCAAATCCATAACTAGACTAGAATTGCTCCCAATTTTGATCATCGGGAAAATGATATTTCGACATTTTGGGTCCGCATGACCGAACCGTCCTAGCGACTGGAATTTGCCATAATCATTATTAAGTCTTAGGAACTTGAACCTATAGCAAGGTATTTTTATTATTTTTGTCACAAAGTATCAATAGGGTAAATCAAATCTCGGTTTAGTCGCGTCCTCATCCATATCGCTTTTGTTTTCTTGTATGATTTGAAGTTAATGCTTATAACTTGACAATCTTATATAGGGTGGTTGGCATTAACGTCAGTGTTTGCCAGCCGAAATTGGCGGGAATGACTACTTTGGTAAAGAGTAACAAAAATTTAGGACTAAATTGATCAAATTAAAAAGTTTAAGATTAAATTGACCGCACAATGAATTAAAAACTTTTTTTAATATAATTATCCACCGCAATCATCTCAAGAGTTCTTCGCATTGCATAGCATAATTGGCTTAGCAATCTCACGCTTGCTAATCTTTAAGGCATCTTGATTTTGAGCTTTTGACGAACTTTTAGGGTTGAACCCAATCGATGCTTAACACGATTCTCCATTTTATAAAAAAAAAAGAAAGGAAAAATGAATTTCTCATGTCAACATTGAGTGAGGAAAACGCTTGTTCTTCTTAATTTAACACTCGAGTCAATAAAGAAGTTCACCTTTTCTTTTTGCACCATTTTTCTTGCGTGCATTTCCATCCTATTTGAGTTCGAAAGCATCTCGAAACGGGGACAAAGTAAATATAAACAAGATGTGTACTGAAGAAATAATAGGGTCCACGAAAGGCACTGACCATTTCGTTTTCTATGACCTGGACTGATGTCGCATTGATGTATGCATGGAATACTGCAAACTTAACATTTTCTTCATTTCTGCATGATAGAATCTTTCCTGTTAGAGATAATTAAGATAATTCTTTAAGATATTTTCTTATATTAGAGGTAATTAGAACACTTCTGTTAGTTTTATGTATCTTTTAACATCGTGTAATATCTTATACATATCTTGATATATATATGTCACATTTGATAATCTTTCATAAAACCTATAAATAAGTTGATGTACTTTATTATGATTTATTGAAATATATATACATTTTTCTCAATTTGTATTTTCTATATTCTTACATTTAAATTGGCATCAATGCTAGTCGATCTTGAAGTGTGTTAGGTGCACTCGCATCGCACTCGGTGCACACCCAAGTGCATTTTTTAAGCTAAAATTCTTTCTTGTCATTTCTTTTCTAATAAGTCCTAATATCCTCCAGTTAAGTTGTTTTTCCTCCCATATGGGGAAGTGCTTAGTCGAGTTCATTCCATGATGATCATGTTTCAATGCCAATCACCAGTCGCATCACCAGTCGAGCCTTTCATAGAGGTGGCTTTTCTTTCGTTGCTAGCCGCATAAGCCCCGTTACCTTATATTTTTACCTAGTCAAATGCCAAATATGCGGATAGAGCACAATAGTATCGAATCCCAGAAAACATATTTATTAAACTCCTAGATTTTGTTTGGGAGAAGATAGTTCCTATATCTAGAATTAGATTAAGAGAGTTCAAACTCTCAAATCCATAACTAGACTAGAAATGCTCCCAATTTTGATCATCGGGAAAATGATATTTCGACATTTTGGGTCCGCATGACCGAACCATCCTAGCGACTGGAATTTGCCATAATCATTATTAAGTCTTAGGAACTTGAACCTATAGCAAGGTATTTTTATTATTTTTGTCACAAAGTATCAATAGGGTAAATCAAATCTCGGTTTAGTCGCGTCCTCATCCATATCGCTTTTGTTTTCTTGTATGATTTGAAGTTAATGCTTATAACTTGACAATCTTATATAGGGTGGTTGGCATTAACGTCAGTGTTTGCCAGCCGAAATTGGCGGGAATGACTACTTTGGTAAAGCGTAACAACAATTTATGACTAAATTGATCAAATTAAAAAGTTTAAGATTAAATTGACCGCACAATGAATTAAAAACTTTTTTTAATATAATTATCCACCGCAATCATCTCAAGAGTTCTTCACATTGCATAGCATAATTGTCTTAGCAATCTCACGCTTGCTAATCTTTAAGGCATCTTGATTTTGAGCTTTTGACGAACTTTTAGGGTTGAACCCAATCGATGCTTAACACGATTCTCCATTTTATAAAAAAAAAAGAAAGGAAAAATGAATTTCTCATGTCAACATTGAGTGAGGAAAACGCTTGTTCTTCTTAATTTAACACTCGAGTCAATAAAGAAGTTCACCTTTTCTTTTTGCACCATTTTTCTTGCGTGCATTTCCATCCTATTTGAGTTCGAAAGCATCTCGAAACGGGGACAAAGTAAATATAAACAAGATGTGTACTGAAGAAATAATAGGGTCCACGAAAGGCACCAACCATTTCGTTTTCTATGACCTGGACTGATGTCGCATTGATTGTACGTATGGAAAACTACAAACTTAACGTTTTCTTCATTTTTGCAGGATAGAATATTTCCTGTTAGAGATAATTAGGATAATTATGTAAAAATATTTTCCTATATTAGAGATAATTAGAATACTTCTGTTATTTTTATGTATCTATTAAGATCGTGCAACATCTTATACATATCTTGATTGATATATATATAACATTTGATAGTCTCTCATAAAACCTATAAATAAGTTGATGTACTTTACCATGATATATTGAAATATATATACATTTTCCTGATTTAATTTTTCTGTATTCTTATATTTAACTTGGTATCAGTGCTAGTCGATCTTGAAGTGCACCCGGTGCACGCCCAAGTGCATTTTTTAAGCTAACATTATTTCCTGTCATTTCTTTTCTAATAAGCCCTAATATCCTCCGGTCATGTTATTTTCCCTATGATATGAGGAGGTGCTTAGCTCGATGGTCATGTTTCCAATGCCAATCGCAACAGTCACATCACCCTGTGGAGCCTCTCGTGGAAGTGGCTTTTCCTTCGAATGCTGGCAGGCTGCATAGGTTGCTCTCTCTCTGTCTCTGTCAATGCATATTCAGACAGACAAGTGGCAGAGCCCCCTCGTACTCTCTTTTTTTTTTATTTTCAAATCTCTTTTTGTCTTTTTCCCAAGTGGGTCCCGCCACCTTATTTTTTACCTAGTCAAAATGTCTAATATTTCTGCATCCCCCTTCCTTTACTTTCCTTTTCCTTTTCTCTCTCTCTCTCTCTCTACGTATGCAGACAGGTCGGCAGTAGCATCAAACCAAACAAAGAAAGCGGGGGCCCTTTTGTTTATCGAGGAGAGAGAGAGAGAGAGAGAGAGAGAGGAAACCAATCACGGCTCGTATCCACTCTATGGGTGCAGTAGGTTGTCCCTGATGGCATCCTCTATGGCAAGCGCCTCATTCATTGCAGCCTTGTTTTTCTTCCTCTACTTCCTCGTCCAATAGCCTATCAGCAGTCACGGGCTGCTACAAAACAAACGCCTCCCCCCTGTTCAACACCGCGTCCCGCCTTATATAAACCCACGTATCGCTCGTCTCTCCTCCATGTCGCGAGACATTGCATTTGTTCAGAGAGTTGCTCTCGGGAGGTCGCGCACCCTCCCAAGATGACCCCTGCCCAGAACAGAGCACCGAAGGTGTCCTCTGTTTTGCTCTGCCTCTGCTGCATTCACGCGTTCTTCTCATGCGCCGTCCGGCTCGTCGCGGGCCAGACGCCCAAGCCGGTCTTCGCCTGCGACGTGGACAGCGACCCGAGCCTCGCCGCCTTTGGGTTCTGCAACACGACGTTGGGGGTCGAGGCGCGGGTGGCGGACCTGGTGCAGCGGCTCACCCTGCAGGAGAAGGTCGGGTTCCTTGTGAACAACGCCGGCAATGTGGACCGCCTGGGGATCCCCAAGTACGAGTGGTGGTCGGAGGCGCTGCACGGGGTGTCATACCTCGGGCCCGGGACCAAGTTCTCGAGCCTCGTCCCGGGGGCGACCAGCTTCCCCCAGGTGATCCTGACGGCGGCGTCGTTCAATGCCACCCTGTTCGAGACCATCGGGAAGGTTAGCGAGTTACCATCATATCACTCTCTCACTCTTCCTCTTTCTTGCGCTTCTCTGTTTTTGACTTTCGCGTGCGGATTTAGATATTGTAGTGGAGTCCGCGCGTCGTAGTCGTCCGCATCATGCTCGATGATATGATAGAAAAAAGGTCGAAACTTTTATCCAACGTGACAAGAAAGTTAGTGTTGCGAATCAACTATGGCCATCAGAACGGCTGGCGGGGACCGCCGGCCACCGTCACTCGAATCGGTGGATGCAGTGCGTAAGTGAATTTAGTTACTTTACACCGTGACATATGAATTTTCATGTAAAAGTAGATATTTCCGCCTTGTCAAGATTCTGTGAAATCTTTTCATGTCATTCCTTCGATGTAATTTCCTCTGTCGACGGCTACTGTTCCTGATATCCAGTTTATTCGCGTTGACAGTCGCTACCGACGTCCTAGCTTGTACTGTTGCATCTTGATTGCCATTCTATATCTGAACTCTCTCAATGCGGCATTAATTAAGCCCCGATATACGCGTAGGTCCGTTTCTTCATCCACTATTTGATTTGAATCCAAACCCACAAACTACAAGATCGAGAAGTACAAATGCACATTGCTGCAGATGATCTCCCGGCTCTTTGCTGTGAGATTCTTGCTGCTAGGGAAAATGAAAACTTGCTTTTTTTGAGGTGAAACTGCAATGATGAAAATGGTCATGAAAAGTACTATGAAATTGGGAGGAGGAGAGGGCGTTAGGTACTGTAGGGGAAGAAGATCTTTTGGTTGGATCCTCAACCACGCTGGCATCAGTTGGTACCACCTTTTTAGCTGTACACCATAGGAACTGCAGTAAGTGCAACCCCCCTTAAAGAAAAACATAGAGAGAGTTGACCGACCCTGACTTTAAAGGCACCAGGCTAAAGTCTATCCACGCTTGGCTTGTTCCCACAGCCAAGTTTGACGAAAACATCATCAAACCTTGCACTGGGTTGTCTGTACTATTGTGCATGTGATGTGGACACAAGAATAGTAGGCTTTGATCCGGTGTAAGGTTGCTGCATGAGGAAATCTTGCATACATCGAAAAGAAAAGGACAGTAGAGAAGGGTCTTTGCTTCTACGAGTATCACCATCATTTGGACCTGTTTGGTTGGTGTTTGACAGTTGGATGAGATAATAATTACTGGAGCTGCCCGGGACCGCCACGTCAGCGTGGTCCCGGACCACTCACGCGGCGACACGTGTGAAGGTAGGGGATAAAGGACTGAAACCGAGCCCACCTTTCTGACGCTCTCTCTCCTCTTTCTCTCTTTTGTCTCCTCTCACTCACACGTGTCGCCGCGTGAGTGGTCCGGGACCACGCTGACGTGGCGGTCCCGGACCACCCAATATTTTCTCGCCAAAAGGGTGGTGTCATGAGCATTGCCACGTCATTGCACAAAGTAAGTTCCTTCCTTTGCACTCAATGAGGGGGACCAAAAGTGCTGGAAACAGAGAGCTTTTTATAAGGGAGAAGTGTTTAGATGACTCGCCCGGAGGTTCGAATATATCGGGAATAAAGGATAGATGGGACTGGTGACTGAAAAGTACATGAAAATCATGAGTTGAGCCAACTTAAGTTTTCGCGAATAGGGCAAAAAGAAACGCATCTGAATCTTCTCCTTAGTGATCATCTGAATATACATGATCTGCTTCTTGACTTCTACTTCTGCATACCCAAGTTTAAGACTATTTCATTCCAATGCCCCTAGAATTCATACTATCTTGCTGATTGTCCCTGCGTTTGTAGTCCGAAAACGAATCATGCAATAGCTTTGCTGAAGCAGGTGGTTTCGACAGAAGCCCGGGCGATGCACAATGTGGGGTTAGCCGGATTAACGTTTTGGTCCCCGAATGTCAACATATTCAGAGACCCAAGATGGGGGCGGGGCCAGGAGACGCCGGGGGAAGACCCGTTACTCTCGAGCAAGTATGCATCGGGTTATGTCCGAGGCCTACAACAGAGCGATGACGGAAACGCGGACCGGCTTAAGGTCGCTGCGTGTTGCAAACATTATACTGCGTATGACATCGATAACTGGAAAGGTGTCGATCGATTCCACTTCAACGCTGTGGTAAATAACAATTTGCAGACTTCTCTTTCGTTTTTATTCGATTTGATTTATTGAGCAGTTATATGCATGACCATCTCAAGTTAATCTCCTGTGTCGCTTGTGTTGGACTGATCAGGTAACCCAACAAGATTTAGATGATACGTTTCAACCGCCGTTCAAGAGCTGTGTCCTCGATGGCAATGTCGCAAGCGTGATGTGCTCCTACAACCAGGTTAATGGTAAGCCAACGTGCGCAGACCCGGACCTTCTCGCTGGGATTGTCCGAGGAAAATGGAAATTGAATGGGTAACACTCCATTGCTCGTGCATTGCTATTAGATACTTTTGATCAATTATTGCGTTGTTATTTATGCAAAAGGATCGGTTAATGCAGATACATAGTTTCGGATTGCGATTCAGTGGACGTGTTCTATAATACCCAGCACTATACTAAAACGCCAGAAGAGGCTGCAGCTAAGGCCATTTTGGCAGGTAGATGCAAATTTCATACTGTACTTTGATTGATTGCGACGAAGGCGTTTGAGAATTCGCCGTGAAATGCTTCTTCTTTGATGACTGTAATTCCCTTTTTCAACAGGGTTGGATCTCGACTGCGGATCTTTCCTTGGCCAACACACTGAAGCCGCCGTGAAAGGCGGATTGTTGAATGAATCTGCGATTGACAAGGCCATCTCTAATAATTTTGCCACGCTGATGAGGCTGGGCTTCTTTGACGGCGATCCAAGGAAGCAGTTGTATGGAAAGCTCGGCCCGGATGATGTGTGCACACCGAGCAACCAGGATTTGGCCCGCGAAGCTGCAAGGCAAGGGATTGTGTTGCTTAAGAACACGGCAGGATCATTGCCCTTGTCCTCGACCGCCATAAAGTCCTTGGCGGTGATTGGACCAAATGCCAATGTCATGAAGACCATGATCGGGAACTATGAAGGTGATCGAAGAATTTATGCGATAGACCGCACAACGTTGGATCAGCTTCATTATTAGTACCCGTCACGGAAAATACCTTAATTAGAACTCCTATTTTCCTTGCAGGCACTCCTTGCAAATATGTGACGCCTTTGCAAGGCCTAGCAGCCGTCGTTTCGACAACATACGTTGCCGGCTGTGCAGACGTAGGGTGTGGCACGGCCCAGACAGACGACGCAAAGAAGGCTGCAGCTTCAGCAGATGCGACAGTGCTTGTAATGGGTGCCGACCAGTCGATCGAGAAGGAGACTTTGGACAGGGTCGATCTCCTCCTCCCAGGCCAGCAGTCGCTCTTGGTCTCGGAAGTGGCGAACGTGTCCAAGGGGCCCGTGATCCTTGTGATCATGTCGGGGGGAGGGATGGATGTGTCATTTGCGAAGGATAATGACAAGATCACAAGCATTTTGTGGGTCGGCTATCCCGGCGAAGCCGGCGGCGCTGCAATGGCGGACGTGATTTTCGGTGACCATAATCCTAGTAAGATTCAGTCTTTGGCCACTTAAAATTTTTGTAATCCCTGATTCAAATTCTGACTCACTGAGTCGCCAAACTTTAACTTGAATCAGGTGGAAGACTGCCAATGACATGGTATCCGCAGTCGTACGTGGATGCCGTCCCGATGACAAACATGAACATGAGACCTGACCCAGCAACAGGCTACCCCGGCAGGACGTACCGCTTCTACACCGGCCCTACCGTGTACTCGTTCGGGGACGGGCTGAGCTACTCCAACTTCAGCCACAGTCTAGTCCAAGCGCCGCAGGTCGTGTCCGTGCCGTTAGAGGAGGGCCACGTTTGCCGCTCATCGGCATGCGAATCATTGGAAGCCACCGGCAAGATGTGCTCGAATCTGGCCTTAGACGTGCATCTGAACGTCAAGAACGTGGGAAGGTTCAGCGGGAGCCACACGGTGTTCTTGTTCAGCAGCCCTCCATCGGTGCACAGGGCGCCTCAGAAGCACCTGCTGGGCTTTGAGAAGGTGTTCTTGGCCTCGCAGAGTGAGGCGCAACTGCTGTTCCAGATCGACGTTTGCAAGGACCTCAGCGTGGTCGACGAGCTCGGCCGCCAGAAGGTCGCCCTGGGGACGCACGTCTTCCACGTCGGCGACTTGAAGCATGCATTGAGCGTGCAGATTGGATCGTTCGGGCTCTCCCTGAGCCCGCCCAGACATTTCTGAATGAAGAAATCAAAGTGATAAAAGTTTGAGAGATGTTGGCAAGAACTCCCTCTCCACCGATCCACATGTAGCCAAATTGTTCAAAAGCAAATTCAAGTTTTGACTACGATGTAGCAACTATCCTTTGTTTTTAATTTACATCAGTGACAATAAGTAAATACAACAGACCAATACTTATTACAGAAGCTGATGGTAAAATCATGATTGATGCTTATATTTATCAATACTTTTGTAAGAGTATTAACTTTATTTGGTTGTATCAAGATTACAAGCTATTCCAATTATTTGACATTATTTATTTGCGCAGCGTACTACCTATTAAAGCACTAATCGATAAGCCAAAATTAGCTTGTAACTTAATTTAAGAATACCGCCAGGGATATCAAATCCCTCGATGGCACCTATCCTATACCTATTGAGTCCATGGCAATACCATGCCCTGAATCGATGAGGTACCCTCTCAGGTAGGTCCTCATCGACCCAAACGGTGGTCACCACTAACTCATATACCCAATGACTACCAAGGACCGGGACGTCCATACCCTGCTCAGTAATAGCCCGCAGCTATCCAAAACATTCCAGAGGAATTGCCATCTAAGGACCTGAAAATATTGAGCCCATGACGGGGTGAGACAATGTCTCAGCAAGTTCATCCCCTAAACCCCTATTAGGAAGGAAATACGCCTAGGGGCGGCCTATACATACAGCACAGATGACTTACCTTACCTTAGTTCCCTCCTGTACATTAGTACGATTCATATATCACATATGTACAGTATAAACATTCGATCAATTGGAGTGTCTAAAATCACATCTCCGTCAATCACCACATCTCAGTCAATCAATCCATCCATCAATCGACCATAGAAGTCTCGATTATAAGATCAAATCGTTATGACATGTCCCATACCATGTCACATAATTTCATCCCTTAAACCGGCGTGTTTAATTCATTCAATCATGCATTCCAAGTGATTACAACCACACAGGCATGCCCTATCATGCGTTTCAATTGATTACGGCCACACAAGCATGATCTAACTGTCACACATCAGTCTTCCGGCATTGCCGAGTGTCATCTCATCCCATTGAGCACGGCTACGTCTTTCCTAGACGGCTTTCCACATAGGAGCATCGGTCTAGCTTCTGCTGTGATTGGAATCTGTTGTCGAGGGCTTTCCACATAGGAGCATCGCCCACCCAACACACAACGGGCGACAGATTCTCTTATACAACACACGGTCAATGAATCCCGGCCAAGGACCTTGTGCTTTGCACACTAATTCCTCAATTAAAATAACGATCTTGGCCTATTTTCACCGTGTTAAAAATACCCGATAAAAATAATTGTGTGTAGGTACATGGTCGGCCTGAGCAAAAAATGCAATATATTTCTTTTCAAAAATCCCACTATTTAATATAGTCCATAAAGACATTTTTAGCGTTGTAAACCGACGCTTGGTATTTTCTGATTAAATACCGTAATTCCACAATTTTGAAATAAATACCCAAATTTACAATTACCACTCAATTTGCACAAATTAGCACTCAATTAAATAAACCAAGCATACCATTGCAATCAATACGAAATTCTGATCATCGACTATCCCGTGATAATTTCCGGAAAAATAATAAATAATTAAATAAATACTAAAATTAATTAAATAAATACCATTAAATGCCATAAATAGAAACTTAGGCCGGAAATGCCTAATTAAATACCGAAATGGGCCCGAAAAATTCCCGAACCAATCTAGATAAATAGTACAACTTATCTAGTCTCTAATTAAGCCGTTCTAACCACATAACATGCAAAATCAAATAATTAAATCGCTAATCCATTCTAACTAATCACCTAAACCATACTTAACCTAAACTAATCAACCTTTAAGCATAATTAACTCCTTAAGTAGATTTTAGTGAGTAAACTCACCAGTTTTGCGGGCCGGTGAGTGCACAGCGACGTCGGCTGAAACTTGAGCTTACGGCGGCACCAATGGGAGCCCGAACCAGGCTAAAAACGGTTCGCAAGGCTCACAGTTGCTACTGGTCTTGGCCGGGAAACAGCTGAGCTGACTTCAGCGGCGCGGCAACTGCGGAGGGGAAAACTGGGCTGACGTGGGCTGAAGGTGGGCTGGTTGGCGAGGCCTTTCTGTGGTGGATGTGTGAAATGGAGTGGCTGGTGGAGACTGGACTGAAGCTAGAGATGGGTTGGGCCGTTGGTGGCGTGAGGGAAACCAGATGAAGGAGGGAGAGACGATTGTGAGGTTGCTTCGGTTCCGCTTGACTTCGTGGCAGCTGGAGAATGGGAGTTGTTGAAGGAGTGCAGCGACCAGGATGAAAGGAAGCAGGCTGGTGGCGTCACTACTGGGAGTGGGGGACAAAATGATGGAGTTAGCGTTGAGGGAAGCCACTAGTTCTCGGTGGGTGGTGTCGCGGACGAAGGAGAGGGGCAAGGGAGCTGGCGGCTTGGCAAAGGCAGAGGGAGTTCGGGGTTGACGTTGGGGGGATAGGCGATGGTGGAGATGGGGCGGTTGCAGAATTCAATTGGAGGGCTAGCTTCTTCGAAGGAGCAAATGAAAGAGAGCAGAAAACAGAAGGGTCGGGGGAATTGGCGTGCGAGAGAGAGACTGAAGGAGAAGGGAGCAGCTTGGTGTGTGAGGGAAGATTGGTGGGGAGGGGGGGGGGCAAAAGTCAAAACAAATATCTTGATTTCATCATGACTTGGCCCTCAAAGTTCTCATGTTCATCCCTTTTGTCCCCCAAGCCTTCATGCACATAAAATTCCACATAAAGCTAGGTTGATGTCCACATGTTGCAGCCCCCTCTCAAGCCTCCGAATTTCACTATTTTGGACTTCAATTCAATCCAATTTGGTCCTAAAAAATCTCCATGCTAATATACTTGGCCCCACTTACTTTCTTGCATGCAAACTCCCACAATTATCAAGTCTTGGACAGTAAAAATGGCCACTCTCACTCCCATCCGAATTTACTTTCATTTTTCAATATATCCGAAATTCAATTTCTTAACAAATCTCTCTAATTTGATGGCCAAATTGTTGAGGAAGATGCCCATGCCAATTTCCACACTTGTCTTCACAAACTAGTTCTTTTTGGAAGGCAAAAAATCCACTTGAAAATGGCCAACCAACTTTCCTTTCTTTTTCGAATCGTCTGAATTGATTTTCCGTAAAAATCCTGAGCTCACTGAAAATCCTTTGAAGGATAAGTCGGCGTTCTTAAAATAAATCGTGACATGACAGAACTTTTAATTTTTGAAATCGCGGTTAATTTCAATCTGACGCGATTTTAGCGTGACCTAACCTACCGAGTAGTTTTTAGGAATTTTTAGCTCATTTGACCTGTGGTCGATTATTTTCGAGCCACATTGTACATCTTTGACACATTGGCGACTCTCGATTGTCGTGAAAATCTTGAGATCTTAAATATTGACATGAGGTACCAAAACGACAGAAAAATTGATCTAGTGCTGATCGACAAGAATTTTGCAATTAAGTGGAATCACCCACACTTAATCACATGGTTCTGTCAAGTCGACCTATCTCTGATCTCTAATCGATTTTTAACTATGCCATAGTGACCCTTGCCGATTAGCACGGTCGAGCAGTCGATTCCTAGTCGAATTCTCAAGTCTATTGTGTTTATATTCCTTAACGGCTTCACCTGATAGGATAGTTATCTCGTGAGTGACCAACTCAGAGAAAAGAACTATAGGCGTATCGATGAAATACCCAACTTATTCAATCAAAAATAGAGCCTGAAATTCAGGATGTCACAATTTTCGTGTGTCAAATGCTTATAAGATTGACTATCTTTATGAAGTCTCTCTTAGTGATGAAATCAAAATCTTTGAAACTCAGCTTCCCCTTATGAACCGTTATTCTGCTTTTGCTAAGCCTACTTCATCATTTTCTCCTATCCGTTCTATTCGTCAACTCATTCACCAAACTCAAAAGGAAGTAAAAGAGTACGTCCAATCCTCCAACTTTGATTAGCATCCCATTCCGGCTACTGAAAATGAATATTTCGTCACTCTTCAAATTCTGCCAAAATTTCCCAAGCAGTGGACTCAACAGGGATACTCTCATGTCCATTATGGAGCTGTACGTCTTGCTCTTACCTTTCATGGTCGAAAAGGTTTGCCCGTCATGGCCATAATAGCGTTATTGGATACTCGGTTCTTAGAATAACATAATACATGTATTGGCACTGTCCAAACCACTTTGAATGCTGGAACAGTCTTTGTAACCTTATA
Source organism: Eucalyptus pauciflora (assembly GCA_007663325.1). Classification (NCBI taxonomy): domain Eukaryota; kingdom Viridiplantae; phylum Streptophyta; class Magnoliopsida; order Myrtales; family Myrtaceae; genus Eucalyptus; species Eucalyptus pauciflora. The sequence continues at coordinate 699,790 of VMYD01000385.1, forward strand.
TCCAAATTTCAATATCAATCTTTCAGACACCCAGCTACTCTCCTTTCTAAAAGTCCAGATCCAGCTCACTGGAGCACCTCAGACCGCTGACTCTATTGCAGCAACACTGCACTACCAAATGGTTTATTGAGTGCAGAACCATGCTCTTGACTTAAATTTCCACAATGGGAATGAAGATGCTCTATTCATCTCTATGTAGAATGATCAAGCATCATGCATTCATGTTCCCAAACAAATCCCAAAAAGAGAAGCTGGCCAAGCTCCTTCCAGAAACTTGGATTACCAACTATGAAAAACTACATCAGAATAACAAACCTTTCTAGTCCTTAGACTCCGAATTCCTCAGAAAGAAAGATGGCACTGTTTCCATAAAATTTGGCAAGGAAAATGAAGAAAATCCTTCTATCTTCCAAACCCTCTTCATGATTGAACCTTGTGTTCTTGAGTCAATTTCCGAGCCAGATCCCAAAAGACTTGTTCAATATTTTTAGAGTAATGGAGACCATGTCCATTACTACAAGGACTGATATGGTCACTGTTTTTGGGACCCTTTTTGTCAATACTTGTCGCGACTTCTCTTTTGCTGTCGGGAGAAAAGAAAGAAGGTTTAGGGGTATTTGCCTAAAGAGGTGGACCAATGGCCCTAAATTAGACACGAGCTCTCCCAAGCCCATACCTCGCGCGACGTTGGATTTTGTATTTTTATTCTTAACAACCTATGTATTTTTAGGAGTCACCACTAGCCTATTGGGGTCGGCTAGAAACTAATCAAGACGCGGGAGTGTTGTCTCGATTCCTACACAACCAGAGATTTCTAGGAACGGGGACTTGTTTACGCCAATGTTTCTATTAGTGCCCTTGCGGTACCACTAACTTGGAAGGTTGTTTATCTAAATGACCACACAATCTTGATTACTAATTATAATCTTTATGAAACCACTAAGTGTCCATGCAAATGTTTTTGTAGGTTTTTTTTAATGTCTAAACTAATCCTAACATAATTTAGAAAAGAAATTTACACTCAAATTATTGAAAGGCGGTGCAGTAAATAAACATCCAAGAAAATGAAAGGACTTGCAAGTAATGCGGAAAAGAAAGAGTCGATACTAGTCAGGCAAATAATATTAGATGGCCTTGTTATCATGCTCCAGGACAGGACCCCCGTGAGCGAAATGAGAATTTAAATATGCATGAAATTACTCTAAATAATTTTAATCTACGCAAAATAGATTATTTACAAAAATGGTTATAAAATACCAAAATATCATTAAATTAAGAAAATGACCTTTTAAAAATTAGGAAAATTTCTTAGATGTCATTTCATCATAATTTGATATCATCCATCATTTTTATATTTTTTTGCAATTTTCATATTTTTTTTTCATATTTTTAAAATTTTTATTTAAAATTAATTCCCTAAACTGATATATGCCGATTTACACTAATATGGGACTGCCTAGTACATGAATATAACAAGCACCAAGCTCAAATCGACCCTTTCAAAACCGAAGCTTGGTTCCAACATTTTATCGAATACTTGGCTTGCATCAAATAACCTCAAAACGGCTTCTTCGGGCCATGTTCGTGGCCTTCAATCTCGACCCATAAGCAATCTCATGTGAAAGAAAAGTATCAAAGATATACTATTACATGCAAAAAATAGGTTTAGCTAGAAATCAGAGCCTAGAACACGTAAGAATCAAACTGAAAACGGCCTCCAATATGCGGGTTGGAGACGTTTTGCAAATTTGGTGTTGAACCCAAGTCAAACAGCCATGTCATATGCTCAGGTTGAAGCCCCGACAACTATCACATGCAACATCTATACGAAATATTATTCCATCCAAATGAAAATAGGTAACATGTACTTTCAAATGCAACAAACATCACCGAAAACGATCAACCAGACGCATTAAAACGAACTCTCCAATAAGCATACATGCATGATCTACGCTGACCAACCATGTCCCAATGTGGATTGACTTGATTTTTGGCTCATGTTATAGACGGTTTCATGGTTCACAAGGAGATTTAAAGACTAAACCGGGTTGTCCTATGCATTATTTGTACTCCCATATAACATTCATCAAAGTCACAACGACAAAAAAATGCATGCAAAGTGGAGTAACAAGTCAAGCATGCAAGGGTATTGAAGAGGCTTTAAACACTTCGAAAAATTTCAACCTCTAAAATCAGTTCTCTAGACTAGTTTTCCCCTTTGATTTTCGTGATCAAAACATGTTTGAACTCAAACAAAAATAAATCTAGGATGCTTACCTTGCTTCCTAGTTTCGTTTTCAAGTGACTCTTGGTTGACAGAAAGAGACATTATCCTTCGGGAGGCATGTGGAAAATGGCTCCTTCAAACTGAAAGTGAGATTTGCAGAAGAAAAAGCTGACAACAAAGGTTTTCGTTGACCTCTAACATTAGGCTTTAGAACCTCTTTTGTTGGCCAAATCAAAACCAGCCCCAACTATATGTATTGTAGTTTGGCTTGTAACTCATGGATTTCCTCATTTGTCTGTCCCTTTTCTCAAAAACACTCGCTTTTCCTTGCTTGTGATCAACTGGGCTCAACACTTAGAAAAATCTTAGGGGACTCCCTTGGCCCGCCAGGAGGGTGGTTTTCGGGGGGCTTTAGGAGACATTCCCGAACTCCATTTGGGACGTGAGACCTATGGATAGAAAGATCTTTAAGTGATTTCTCTATTTTCTCAGTCGCCTTTTAAATGTACGCTCGATTTCTGGATCAAGCTCAACAAGTTTCCCTTGTTGGCTACGTGTCATAAATCGATGTACACCCTGAAAAATAAAACAAAACGAAAGCTAGATTAAACTTAGAATTATTTGGTATCAATATTAATTAGTATTAAACAAACGATCCCCGGCAACGGCGCCAAAAACTTGTTCGTAAAATTCTAAACACAAGTGAACGTGTCAAACAAGTAATATAATGATGAGAAAAAGTATCGTCCCACGGAGATCGATGATTAATAAACTAATTAACTACTAAAATAGATTAATTCTAAAATTTATCTAACAGATCAAAATCTAATTGAGAATAAATTAAAAACAAAATTTGTAGACTAAATGCAATAAATCGATCAGATAAATATGTTAGAGCATCCGATTTCACCATAACCACTAGATATAAATTTCAGATTGTTGTGAATACAAGAACGATATCAAACATGTGATAGCGGAATTTCCTAACCTATTTACCATCCTATCTCTAGGTATAGCAAACCTACTCAGTTTATTAATCCACTATATCTCTATGTGAATTAAAATAAATATGAGTGCATTAAAAACTATGAATATTCCCGGCTTATAATGAGTCTTTTGGATCACCTTATCACCAAAGTTACACAAATAACGCGGTATATTTCTATCCACGTTTAATTCATGGTTATATGTTATAATGAGCAATTGCATATTATCACTTCTCAGTCTCAAACATGCACATCAGATCATTCAAGTGGTGGCCAGTCACTCAAAAGCATTAAGCACAATAATATATAACTCACACGAATGAAATCAATTATAAAACATAAAAATCATGAAATTCACATCATCATGGTTAGGCTACATCGTAGCCCTAACAAAAGAAAATTAGAACATAGTAGATGAAGAAATAAAAATATAAACTAAACTTAGCATCTTGAATCAAAGAACAATAATTCTATCACCACTTTTGTCTTCTCTTTAAAATACTTGAAAAAACTCTCAGAACAATGAAAAAACTCTAACAAAAAAACTAGCTTCTCTCTATCTTTATTCTCCTCTTCATAGGATATATCCAAGATCCTTATCTCCAAGCAATTGCGCACAAAATCAACAAGTAAATCAGAGGATTTTGATTTGATATCTATCTCCCACTGTTGCTTGATTTAAATTCTTTAGTTTTGCCATCTTTTTCCTTATCTTCTCCATATATCATTATTCTGCATAAATAAGGAAAATTCAAATAATCAGAAGGAAATCCAAATATTTTCTCATAGATATTGCATTAATTGTTGCCTAAAATAGGTAAAATAACTCTATTTTTATAGAGTTATCATTATTCTAAGACATTTTTGTATTTTTTTCATGAAATTCGAAATTAGACAAAATGTGAAAATTATCTAACTAGATTAAGATCCTATTCAATTTGCATTAGGAATTAGGTTGGGCCAAATCCTAATTTAAACTAAAATTTTATCTTAACCTAAATAATCCTAAAATTCAATCTATTTAAGAAAATACCTAAACTTATAATAAGTTAAGAAAAATATTATCTAAAATTAAACTAAGTGCAATTTTATCCTAATATGCCATGATGTACAAAATATATCCCTAATTCTACATGACATATGCACGATGATTTTTTTGTGGCTTTTCCTTTTTTCCAAAATTAAAATTTAACATGCAATTCAAATAATAATAGAACTAGCATCCTAAATGAATGTACTTTCTTTTTGTTTTTTTTTTCATGATTCAAAATAAAATCCCTATTCTAAATATGCAAGACAAGAAAAACAAACCTAATCCTAATTCAACATTTTTTGGATTTTTCCTTTTATTTCGAAATTAACAATTGCCAAATAATTAAACATGCAATTCTAATTCTGACATATTTCAAGATAAATAAAGCAATCAAGACCATTCAAAATTAAAAAATAAAAATAAAAAAAATATCACACATCATTCAGATCAAGGGATAATATTTCGCTAGTAAAATCGATAAATTGATCTTAAGCCTTAAAGATCAAACTATCAATTTTATTCCCACTTGATTAATTATTTCATCTAAAGCCTTATAGATGAAATAAAAAAACCCTACCGCGGTTGCGAATCAAGTGATATATTGAGATTTCCAATTATGCATAGATAAGTATTTCAACCAAAGAGAACAAAATATAAAGAGATAATAATAAAAAATAAAGAAAAACCTAAACTTGCCTAATAAAGTAAAGCAAAAATACCTAATAATTTTTTTTTTTTTAAAGCAAAAAAGAAAAAAAAGAAATATGGGCCATTGATTTTGGGGGAATCGCCGGTGAAGGGGGTCAACGGCGAGGATCTCCAACGAGGGGGTTCCTGCGAGACGCCGAATTTGGTGGCGTCGGGACTTCGGGCGGCAAGGACCAACGGAGGCGAGGCGACGCGGGCGAAGCACGGGGTCGCGGGCAGGGAGACCTCGAGCGTGGGCAGAGGCGGAGGCAGCGTCGGGGCGGCACAGTGAGATCAACGGGCGACATCGCGTTCCGACGAGTCAAATTTGGGCAGAGGTGAGCAGATCTGGAGCGACGACGTCGGGGGAACTCAGATGCGGTGGATCGGAGCGGAGCAGGGCGTCAGGGCGGCACGAGCGAGGGACTAGCTAATGCCAGCCGTAGTTAGATTGGGAGTCATCGGGGCTGGGTCGCGACGGCAGGAGGCGTAGCTGGGATCATGGCTGCGGCGGCGAGCGGGACGGTGACGGTGCGAGCATGTGGTGGCGTGGGGAAGGGCGGATCAGCGGCGATGCGGCTCTGGGTTGCTGGTGGCTCAGCTGACGGCGACAGTGCGAGTAGGCGGCGCCGGCGTCGGCAGGACCCCCACGAGGAAGATGAATAGTCGCGTGGGTTTTATTCTTATTATTTTTTTTTATTGTTATTTTTTTCTGTTTGCTCTCTCTCTCTCACGTCACTTTTCAACTTTTCACTTTTGTGTACCTTTTTTCACCCAAAAGAAAGAATCCCCTTTTACTTTGCGCGCGATGTATTTTATAGGTCCAAAAAATGTATCCTCGCGACATATATTTCCTTTTTTGCTTGCACACGATACCCCTAAATATGTCGTTGAAATATACACACCCTGCGCAATATTCCCTTTTGTATTTCTCGCATATTCTATCCAGAAAAATTCCCTCTTTGCACAAAATACACCCCTTAGTGTATATTACCTAAAAATATTAAAAATCTGAACGGAATATGTGAAAAATCTTCCCTTCATCGATGGCCTAAAATAAATTAAAACAAAATGAAAATAAAATGTTTCTAAACTATATGCCATGTGTGTGTTTTTTTATTTTTATTTTTTTAATTTAAAATTCAACCCCAAAAATTTAGGTGTCAACAGCTGCCCCTCTTTGAAGGTGAGTTCGCAGAGGTTGCCTTTAAAGATAAATTGAGACCTAAATTTTGATAATGGACATGCAATGAATGATTTTTTGTTGGAAAATGAATTCCATTTTTTAATGCAATTTATATAATACATGGAAATGCTAATGCAAATGATAAATGAACTTACCTAGAATAACTTACCTTCAATGAGGATAGAGTAGTTCGAGGTAGTTGGTGTTACATGTCCAGGACCCGTACCATTCTACGGTCGCCTACACTAGGATTCATTTTCTAGGACTTGTACCATTCTACGGTTGCCTGAATAGGGAAATAGATGTTGTCTAGGACCCGTACCATTCTACGGTCGCCTGAATAGGGAAATAGATATTTTTTAGGACCGTACCATTCTATGGTCACCTAAACGGGGATTCACTTTTCAAGACCCATACATTTTACGGTCGCCTGTATAGGGAAATAGGTGTTGTCTAGGACCCGTATCATTCTACGGTCGCCTTGACAGGGAAATAAGTGTTGTTTAGGACCCGTACCATTCTACGATCGCCTTGACGAAAAAAATGATTTTCTAGGATCCGTACCATTCTACGGTCACCTGTTAGAGCAATAAATGTTGTTTAGAACCCGTACCATTCCACGGTCGCCTAAACGGAGGTTTTCCTAACCATTCTTCGGTCGCCTAGCGTTGCAACATATATCATCTGACCAGGACCCGAACCTTTCTTCGGTCGCCTTAATCAGACGGAATTTGGAGAAAAACCTTTGGGGGACAGCTCAATTGAGTGTCGATTAAGAGAAACTTCGGGCTACGGAAGCACGCCGATTTGAAAGGGGAACTTTGGGCTACGAAAGTATGCTAAGTCGATATAAATAGACATCGGGCTACGAAAGTATGCCGAGTCGATAAAAGGGACTCTGGGCTACGAAAGCACGCCAGGTCAATATAAAGGACACCAGGCTACGGAAGCACGCCGGGTCGATGAAAAGGACTCTGGGCTATGAAAGCACGCTGGGTCAATTATAAAGGACATCGGGCTACGGAAGCACGCCTGGTCGATGAAAGGGACTCTGGGCTACGAAAGCATGCCAGGTCAATATAAGTGGATAGCTTGACCGAGTCAAGTGTCGATACACTTGAGAGAGAATACCTGCACAATGACAAGTATATGGGCAGAGAAAAACTTACCTGGTGATATCTCCGATTCTTGGGGGATATGTCTTCTAGAATTTAGATATCCTGTGGAGGTCTCTCACCCTCTAGTAGAAATAAATTTTGGAACATCAAGGATGCACCTTGAATGTTCATGAAGGCTTCTCATCTCCTAATATCATAAGGCATTCTGAAATGAACCTGAATGTCAGGAGCTCTTGGGTCTTTGAAAAAGCATTACCTGTCAAATATGATTAAAGCAAAAGTGCATTCATCAAAGAAATAAGCAATTAAGATTATTCTGGAATGCACACTTCAAAATCCACTGAAGTTTTTTATCAATTCAATCAAGATTCATGCATAATGACTTTTGCATCACCCAAATTTCCACTAGAGAGATTTATTGTTCAAGACAATTTTTACTTGTGACATGGATTTCCTAAGAATACTAAATGAGAGACTTGCAGTTAGAAAGGATTTTTACTCACTCTCATTTAGAAGGCTATTTTATGAGAATCACTCAATGTCACCATATCGACAGGGGTCCGAGTATTCTTGCAAGTGGTACGACCTTACCAATCTAAGAGGTCTTTAACATGGACCTTAATGTGGGCTTGGTCAATGGCTTAACAATTGGACTCTTTGAGTCAAGGCTATTGAAAGAATAGCTTCGCAATCATCTCCGGGTTTGCAAGTTAAGAACCCTGTAAAATGAGAAAGAAATAATCTTGCTCGCACTTCTTCAAGCGATGCTTATAAACATATGAACTCCCATTTTAATTCAAGTGCCATAATCTGAAGAGACTTTGTAAGGGACGTAACATAGGCTGGGTTCATGGGTTGAGAAACGAAATGATCATTATGCTCAAAAATGTGTATAAGGGCTAAAGCTGATGATCATCTAGGCATTGTCGTTGGTCTTCTCTTTCGCCAGGAATGCGCCATTGATCTTGACTCTTTGAGTACTGCTCCATTGAGATACAACCTTTTGCAACTGATAGTCACCTATCATGACTCTTTCTTTTTCATTTTCATTGGCCTTGCTTCTAATAGACACATCACTTTTTCATGCCCCTAGTTTTCATGCATTTTTTTCACTTCTTTTTCATGGACATTGGCCTTGTTTTTACCAGGCACACTGCTTTTTCATGCCCTCTTAGTTCTATTTTGATTTCAATTCTTGCGCATCAAGCAATTACACTTTGAATGACACTCGAACTTTCAAGGGTCTTCATCTGCCTTTTGTCTTGTCCCAATGTGGGGGATGATCACCAACTAGGTTTGAAGAAATGAATTTGCAAGCTCAAGTTGGCTATGCAAAGGATATAAGTGTATAGGATAGTGAAAGAAATGCTCTTCGTCATTCTAAGGCACATAAATTACCACATGAATTCAATGTAATAACATAACTAGAAGATTGATGCAAATGAGAGTAAGAAAATTTCAATCCATTTTCTTCACCTTATGGTGCAGTCTTACCCTCCGATTTGCCCCGATGTGGGGTGGTTCTTAACAGGGGTAATTTGAAAAAGAATTTTCATAAGTGTATGAAGCTTCAAAGGGGTTAAGCAATGGATCACTTGTAGTGTTTAGGATAGAGAAATGAATTGCCCCTCATCATTTCTGCTATCGTACCTTTCGCGAGAGAACTCTTTACCTTGCATATATGGAACTTCCTACACTCATCTCACAAGTGTATAAGTAAGGGATTGTGTATAGGATAGGGCTTGCCTTTCATCATCCTAACATGTCTCATTTAGCATTCTTAAGTACTAATGTCACTCCATTGAATTGTCTATCTTGACAAATCTCCACATGAAATTGGTGAGTTAAATAGAAAAAATCACTATGGAAATTCTCTTTTCAAAAGAATCCAGCAACTTTAAGTATGAACAGCTTTTGTGACTTTGAAACAAACAATTTGCCACACTCAAAACATGATTTTAGGCATTCATTCAGGAGATTGCCCCATAAAGGGACTGTCTCAGCAATGTGTGTCCTTAGATTGCCCCTATCAAAAGGGAACAAACACACAAATTGATCAATCGAGGTTGAAAATCCAATCTTTGATTTGATGAATTCTTACTTTTGCCCCTGCAAAAAACAATGTGCATAAATAGGATACCATGCAACATTAAAGTAAATGCACATAGAATATCCATTTTGGTTTGGGTCGAGATTTTATCTTAGTCGGGTCACTACCAAAATCTGTCATGCCCACAATCTGTCACATTAACTCCTTATAAATATGTCCTTGACAGTTGAGCCAATTGCAACCTGGTGTGCCTTTTCATATGCCTTCTCATCAGACTGGAAAAGTTATGTTCTAAAACATAAAGTAAATGAGTTAGAAAATTAAACAAGGCTTACCTAATGCATGCATTTGGAAATGGCTTCAAAAAATGATTTTGTCTGGGATTTTTTTTTTTTTGATGAGGAAGCATGAAAGAGCCCAGTCCTCAGAATTTCTCCATGGATGATATTTTCTTTTCATTGTTGGATATCGTCACCGGGCTGATTTGGTATACCCCATCATGTCCTCAAAACTTGTAATTTTATTGATATTCATCAATTGAATTACATTTATTAAATGGTAAATGCAATGCTCAATCCCTAAATGAAAAACGAAAAAGAATGAATTGAAAACATTTCCTAGAAAGCAATAAAAATTCCCACGCAGGGGAGTGTGCAAAAGCAATAAATGAGTCACTCTCGTGGGCTAGGACCCATTTCTTCTGATGGTCCTTTGTCAACGGTGCCTATAGGGAAGTTATCGAACAGGCTCATGATTCCTTCCAGTGCATCATTTGGGTTTTCTGTCTTTGGAGGTGTCGGATCATCCATGCCACCCCACCTATCTGGGACAATATCCCGAGGGTCAATGTAGAAGCTAGGAGGAGCCGAATACTTCACATAGTAGTCGAATTTGCCACTTGGCTGCCCTAGGATGTCCATCACTTCCACTTCATTTTGCATCATTCTAGGAAGGCTAGGAAACGTCTCGCGAATGTTGAGAGGTAACGAGCTTTGCCTTCCTCGCCCTTGCTTAGGTGGCAAGTTTTGTCTTTCTTCTCTCTGTCCTCCAAAATTTTCTTCACCTCTTCCATGTTGTCCTAATCCAGTTGAATGGGACCTCCGAGGTGCTTCAGTGGGGTTTCGAATGCCTAGACCCCTTCTTCCAAAACCATATGGCATCATCTTAAACCTCAAAAGGGAACAGTACGACGGTTTTTCCTAAGGCATATAAAACAAGACTAAGACAAAACCTTGTCATGGACCGACGAAAATTGCAACCAAGTAAGTAAATTGCAAAGTAAGAGTTCAGACAACTTACTTTCACCGGGAAGGGATGACTATCATATAGACACACGCATGAAATGTGAGGCTCGATTTCTAACTAGAAAGGCTAAGCAAGGTACAGTTAAAAGGGTGGGATAATTTAGTTGCAGCCTTGCATACTAAGTCAAGTCCTCCTAACTTCGGCTCAGTCAAGAATGATACCCCAATGCGACGCAGCCTCGAGGGCAAAGGTAAACATTCTTAACACCAAGAAAAACTTTGGGGAATGAGTTGGGCAACCTCTACTACGCGGCCTCGCGGTCGAAGTCGTATCCAACTCAATACCATCCTAAGTGTCCTAGTGCGGCTCAGGTCCGGTGGCAGGTTGTGTGTGCAATAGTGTAGTGCTAAATGCAAGGCATGCACAACAGTTTAAATTAAACAACACTTCAATAACTTGAATTTAAAACATTCATCCCCAACTCTAACCTATAAGACAAGGGTTAGCAAAGACTACTCCCCTTATATCTCCCCATCTGCAAGAACATTTAACACTTTAAATGTTAGGGACGTCCTTGGGATCCTTGCTGCCAAACAAAAACATTTTTCAAAAAAGAAAATTGGCCTAAGTCCACTAAGAGTTCCAACTCAAGTCCCTAGCGGAGTCACCAAGCTGTCACGACCAAATTTCCGGTGAACCACCTAGGGTTTGGCTAATGGATTACTAAGCCTAAACTTAGCTTGGGCTCTCCCAAGCCCATACCAATTCATGATTTAGGTTCAAATTCTTAACATGCAATTGATTTTCAATTAGGAGTTGCCACTAATCTATTTTCGGTAGGTCGATTAGATACCTAAGTAAAATAATGGGAGAATCATTTTACTTCTACGAACCAGAGATTGTGAGTTCGGGGACTTGATTACGCTAGATTTCTCTAACGCCCTTTCGGTACCTTTCTTTTTTATTTTGAAAAATGTTTGGCAAGTAGCTTGAATTGATTTTAATTTATCTCCTTAACATGTGAGGCGATCATGCGGGTGCGCAAACCATCAATTTAACACCCAAGAAAGCGATAAATAAATTACGGGACTTACCTTGTAGCAACGAAAGCATTTGCAATGTTAGATCAGAATCCACATCATTAACTCTAGATATGATTTCTAATTAACACGCAATTTCTTTTTTTGTTTTTCCCTTTTTAAATGAAAATCATATAATATGCAATGCTAATTAAATGACCTAATTCTAATGACATGCAATTTCTAATTAAACGGACCTAGCAAAAATACTAAATGGCATGCATTTCATGAATCTAATCCTAATGACATGCGTATGACATTTTTTCTTTTTTTTCTTAAAAGAATGCAATTTATCCTAGAAAATAAAACTAATTTATTCTAAGACATTTTTGTATTTCTTTCATGAAATTCGAAATTAGATAAAATGTGAAAATTATCTAACTAGATTAAGATCCTATTCAATTTGCATTAGGAATTAGGTTGGGCCAAATCCTAATTTAAACTAAAATATTATCTTAACCTAAATAATCCTAAAATGCAATCTATTTAAGAAAATACCTAAACTTATAATAAATTAAGAAAAATATTATCTAAAATTAAACCAAGTGCAATTTTACCTTAATATGCCATGACGTACAAAATATATCCCTAGTTCTACATGATATATGCATGATGATTTTTTTGTGGCTTTTCCTTTTTTCCAAAATTAAAATTTAACATGCAATTCAAATAATAATAGAACTAGCATCCTAAATGAATGTACTTTCTTTTCATTTTCTTTTTTTATGATTCAAAATAAAATCCCTATTCTAAATATGCAAGACAAGAAAAACAAACCTAATCCTAATTCAACATTTTTTTGGATTTTTTCCATTTATTTCTAAATTAACAATTGCCAAATAATTAAACATGCAATTCTAATTCTGACATATTTCAAGATAAATAAAGCAATCAAGACCATTCAAAATTACAAAAAAAAAAAATTATCACATATCGTTCAGATCAAGGGATAATATTTCGCTAGTAAAATTGATAAATTGATCTTAAGCCTTAAAGATCAAAATATCAATTTTATTCCCACTTGATTAATTATTTCATCTAAAGCCTTATAGATGAAATAAAAAACCTTGGCGCGGTTGCGAATCAAGTGATATATTGAGATTTCCAATTATGCATAGATAAGTATTTCAACCAAAGAGAACAAAATATAAAGAGATAATAATAAAAAATAAAGAAAAACCTAAACTTGCCTAATAAAGCAAAGCAAAAAGACCTGATAATTTTTTTTTAAAAAGCAAAAAAAAAAAAAGAAATTTGGGCCACCGGTTTTGGGGGAATCGCCAGCGAAGGGGATCAACGGCGAGGATCTCCGGCAAGGGGGTTCTTGCGGGACGCCGAATCTGGTGGCGTTGGGACTCTGAGTGGCAGGGACTGGCGGAGGCGAGGCGACGCGAGCGAAGCACGGGGTCGCGGGCAGGGAGACCTCGAGCACGAGCAGAGGCGGAGGCTACGTCGGGGCGACACAGCGAGACCGACGGGCGGTGTCGCGTTCCGGCGAGTCAGATCTGGGCAGAGGTGAGCAGGTCTGGAGCGATAATGTCGGGGGAACTCAAATGCGGCGGATTGGAGCGGAGCAGGGTGTCAGGGCGGTGCAAGCGAGGGACCAACTGACGCCAGCCGCGGCTAGATCGGGAGCCATCGGGGCTAGGTGGCGACAGTAGGAGGCGTAGCTAGGATTGCGGCTGCGGCGGCGAGCGGAACGGTGACGGTGCGAGCATGCGGCGGCGCGGGGAAGGACGGATCGACGGTGGTGCGGCTTTGGGTCGCCGGTGGCTCGGCTGACGGTGACGGTGTGGGCAGGCGGCGCCCGCGTTGTGGCATCCTAAAATCTCATGAACCCTGATTAGGTAATGGAAGTGCCATTTGATTCTGTATTAGCCTCCAAATCAATGAATTTTGATTAATTTAGGACCGAGCTTTAAATTTGGAGAATTGTTTGAATGGGGATGTGTCTACAAGTGACTCAAGGGTTTTATTAAGGTGCAATTGATATGGAAATCTTGTTCTTGGTGGTGCACTTTATGAGTGAGGTTTTATTGATTTAAATTGCTAAGTTTTGTGATCTTATATGATAAAATTAGGTGCTTATTCTAATAAGGTTTAAAAAGGGAATAAGAATAGGGGAGGGTGGGCTGATTTTAGGCCCAAGGACTGCCCAACCAGCCCACGCAACCCCCCTGTTCAACTGCCCATGGATGGCCCAAGACCGGCCCATTTTCGAAGCCCCTTCACCTCGCATGTGTGTTGCCAAGTGGCAAGGAGATGGAGCCAGGTGTGGCTGCCCCCGTAGGCTCCTTTGGGCGGATACATGCAATCATTGATTGCTAATGAGTGCAGAAGAGAAATTAAGGGGATTAGGGGTCGGTTTTGGCGAGAAAAAGGGGAGAGAGAGAGAGTGTCGTCCGAGAGAGAGTGAGAGAGAGGAGAGAAAGAGAGAAAGGAAGGAAAGAAAGGAAGGAGAGAAAGGGGGTGGCCGTGCATGCGAAGAGGAAGAAGGAGAAGGACCGTCCACCGTTCGCCGCCTTGCCGTCGTCTTTGTTGCTGTTTGACCTTAAGTTGAAGCAAGTAGAGTCCGTTTCTCTACTCTTTGGCTAGCTGAGATGAGTGCATGTTGGTTTTTTTGAACGTCTATTGTGGTGGAAGTGAGGAGATTTGGAAGCTATGGGGAGGAAATTGTTGGCCATGCATGCTGTTTTTTTTTTAAAAACCAGTCTGTCCATTTGTAGGATTTTGACTTGCATGTGGCTTTTTAGTGGAGATCTCACCTTGAATTCTGAACGAAAGTTGTTAAGAACATCATAAGGTATAACATACCAAAAATTTGGAAGAAATGAACGAGAGTAGGTAGGCAAAATCGTGGTTTTTCGGAGATAGTCAGATCTGGAAATTTGGGTACTAGGAACAGAAGTTTCCACCGTTTGTAATAAATTATCTAGGGTGAATCTGACTTTGATGTCTTCATGTAATGTCTTTATCTATGTCTTGTATACAACATATTTAAATTTTGTGATTTTTGAAGGTCATTTGCCTATTTAATCGAAGGTGTTTTGAAAATAGTGCAATCTGACTACTCGGACTTGATGATGATGAAATGCATGGCCTATACTCTTCTGTAAAAATATCTTTTGGGAAAGTGTTCTTCATTAAATGTCTTTATTTATGTCTTTTATGCAACATGGTTAAATTTCATGATTTTTGAAGGTCATTTACCTATCTAATCAAAAATGTCTTAAAAACGGTGCAATCGGATGTGTCTGGACTTAGTGATGCTATAATGTGTGGTTTATACTGTTCTGTGTAAAATTATTTTGGGGAAGTGTTCTTCACGAAATATCTTTATCTATGTCTTGTTTACAACATAGTTAAATTTCATAGTTTTTGAAGATTATTTGGGTGTTTAACTATAAATGTTTCAAAAACTGTGCAAGATGAATGGACAGAATTAATAATGCTGTGATGCGTGGTCTGTAGTTAATTATGTGAGGATCTCTTGGTGAAGTGTTCTTCATGAAGTATTGGCTTTTATGACTTAATTATCACTTGTTCAAATTTCATAAATTTTAAAGGTCATTTAGGTGTTTAATCGAAAATGTTGCAAAAACTTGCATGAGTAAGGCTAAAACTCTTTTTCTTGTGATATACGGAGTGTACGTATTCTGATTTAGCTGGAAATTGTGCTATTTATGGGTTATTGGAATTGTTGTATAAATCATGATGTTTTGGATTATTACTCGTGCAATGATGTGATGACATTTATACATTTCATATGACATTAAAGGATTGGTAAATTTTCATGAACTCAAAGAAGGATTTCTTTTTAAAACCATTGCATCAAATGGTACTTTTCCCAATGCATATTACATGATTTCAATCAATGGTATTGTTACATCAAATGTGAAATTGAAAATGAGACATATAAGAATATGCATTGAAAAGAGGATATCGTCGGAGGTGTGAGTTGACGATGCCCCGGGAGTGTCAGGATGCCCGGAGGTGTGTGCCGGATGTCCGGAGGTGTGTGCCGGATGTCCTCGGAAGTTTCGAGATGCTCGGAGGTGTGTGCAGGATGCCCGAAGGTTCCTTGCGATGTCAGGTTGGGTGCGAGCGATAAAATGTGGGATGCAATTGCTGGTCCAGGAAAAGAAAAATGTGGCGATCCAATTGAAAACATGACTTGAAATTGAATCATGCACAATATGATGACATGTATGCATGGCGGTAAGATGCAACATGAATAAGTGCATAGTGGTATGTGCACATGGTATGATGACATGTACGTGTGACTACATAGTATATGTACTGGTGCATTGGTGGTTTACGTACGTGATATGGTGACTTATACATGGTTGTTTTGATGTATCATGCATGACAAAAAGGTGAGATATGATGGATATGTATGAATTATATGTACTCTATGTTGCCATGATTGCTCTGTTTGATGCATTGAGTAGTGTAATAGATCTTTTACCTGCTGAGTGGTTGTACTCACCCCTTTGGGGACTAACATTTCAGATTAGAGAGATGCCTCTCCCTCCAGTCTCGCGTGGTACTTTTTACAGCCTTCCCTCGGATGTGGAGGTCGAGTGCATGGAGCACGTATGCGTCACCATCCTTGGATTGGTGTTCATACAAGTTCGGGTGCTGGTGATGTATGATGTGGGCTTGGCTGGGGGCCCTGTCATCCAGGAGTTCCTGTCCGTCCATGTCCGACATGACGGGATGATGCTGGGGATGTTGCCGCCGCCACCGCCCGATGCACCTTGATGGGTGTGATGACCCGCGGGAGGAGAGGGAGCTGACACTTTTTGGAGAGGGAGCCGACACTTGTAGATGGAAGGTTTTACACGTTCGATATAGGGGGGTCGATGATCTCTTTTGAGATGTAGCCAAGCATAGTGAAAAGTCTTGGTTTCCTTTTTGTTTATACCGACCCAAGATGTCCATCCTGAAAATGTAAATAAAAGTGGTTCGGCTTTATGTTTCCTTCAATGTGTAGTGGGTGTGCATTGTACCATCGCTAAGAGAGTAGAGGGATGGTGAGACTCGCCTCTAATTTCGCTATGAGCTGCGCTAAACTCTTTAAAAAAAAATGCCTATGAACTTTGGTCCTTCTTTAAAAAAAAACTCCCCTTATTATTAAAGACAAGTAACCAGTATGCAATAGGTAGAGCGATTTGGTATCTGTGGCGACCTTAGCGGTTTGGGGATGCCACAGGCGCCGGCAGGGACACCCCCCCACGAGGAAGATGAACAGTCGCGTGGGTTTTATTTTTATTTTTTATTTTTTATTTGGTTTGGTCTCTCTCTCTCACGTCACTTTTCAACTTTTCACTTTGGTGTACCTTTTTTCACCCAAAAGAAAGACTCCCCTTTTACTTTGCGCGCGATGTATTTTATAGGTCCAAAAAATGTATCCTCGCGACATTTTTTTTCCTTTTTTGCTTGCGCACGATACTCCTAAATAAGTCGTTGAAATATACACACCCCGCGCAATATTCCCTTTTGTATTTCTCGCATATTCTATCTAGAAAAATTCTCTATTTGCACAAAATTCACCCCTTAGTGTATATTACCTAAAAATATGAAAAATCTGAACGGAATATGTGAAAAATCTTCCCTTCATCGACGGCCTAAAATAAGATAAAACAAAATGAAAATAAAATGTTTCTAAACTATATGCCATGTGTGTGTTTTTTTTTTAATTTAAAATTCAACCCCAAAAATTTAGGTGTCAACAATCGACCTACAAAACAGATATAGACATACTCCCAAAATACCTGCCCCCACTGATGTGGACGAACATGGAAGACAAAAAATGACTCTTGTCGCTCAAACCGTCTTGAATTGGCAATTGGAGACTATTTTAGCACACAACAATGCGTTCAAAACAGTTGACTCCAAAATTGTGGATGTGCAATGAAATCTTCGAAGATATGATGAAACCACAAAAAAGATGCTTTCAGACTTCCAGAAAAGGCTTCATGCCTTGGAATCTAGACAATATTTGGAATATCATCATCTCGAGAGCCCCAAGGCAGAAATAGAAAAGCTCAAAAGGCAAATCCAACTTCTTGAAGAATGAAGATTCAATCATTTCAACCCATTTCCGACTACATTGCAGATAGAACATTCACTTCCTCCACCATCTCAGAATAAGTCTATCTTTGCCGCCCTCAAGAAGCTCCCACCATACAAGATAAGACAGATGTGGTAGAAATGCAAAATCACCTCAAAGAACTGGATCGAATAAGGAAAGAGAAGGGAAAAGAGAAGATGCTTGAAGAATCCTCAATAGCTATAAGAGAAAAGCCAAATCAAATGATGCTGTCCGATCCATTAAAATCATTCCTGAGAGATCTGGGTAATTAGGAAGAAAAGCCTGATCATGTTACCTTGAAAGACCAGATCCTATTTCCATCAGAACCAATTTTTCCAAACAATTTTGATACTGAATCAGACTCAATATCCCTC
Organism: Eucalyptus pauciflora; assembly: GCA_007663325.1. NCBI lineage: Eukaryota > Viridiplantae > Streptophyta > Magnoliopsida > Myrtales > Myrtaceae > Eucalyptus > Eucalyptus pauciflora. Next base: position 717,872 of record VMYD01000385.1, read on the forward strand.
TCATCTTCTTCATCATTCTCAATCCCTACTATTGATTCATTTTCCATTGCACTGATAACTTCATCAATAGTCATTGCTGACCCTTCGAACCAAGATATGGAATCCCCAACCCTTCTAAACCAAAAGTTGTTCAACCAAACAATCCTTCTTAGCATATGACTACTTCTTCCAAACAGTTTTTCACTATTGATGATATTCCATATTCCAAATGGCCAGAAAGATTTGACGAATTCCATACTTGGTTAAATGCCCAAGGTCTTACTAATCAAGATAAATATGATGTCCTTTTTGGTTTTGTCACAAGGTTTATAGGTAGCCTCAAACATTGGTGGCAATTGGTAACAGAACAAGACCAAGTTCAATTTATGCTTTCACCTGACTTTTGCCATGCCATTACCCTCTTACACCATTTTTTCATTGGAAAACCTTCTGACCTTCATCAGCTTAAAAGGAGGGAATTTTTTGAAAGAAAATGCTGCTCTCTCTAGAAAAGGTATCTCGATAAACATTATCGGGAAATGCTCAAGCTTTTCTATGGTATTGGAGCTGATCCAAACCTAAAGCAAATTTTTCTGACTTCCATCCCTAAAAAGTTATCTCAGCATGTTAAGAAATCTTTTCTCAATAGACAAAGGAGAATTGCTGACATTCATTTGGGAGAAAAAAAATAAGAAATCCATTTGTGCCTTGATGATTTGTGTTTAAAGCGCCAAATGGTTCAAACTTATCTCACGGACAATAGAGAACTTGATGGAGCCTATTCTCGCTAGAAGCTGAAGATCAAATGCTCCAAACGAGACTATGATGGTTCTTGTGAAAAGTCTTCTAGAAAGAAGAAGCGCTTCAAAAAATTCTTGATAAAGAAATCCAGACATGGATTTAAGCACTTTAGGAGAAAGAAGAAATGGTGATTCCTACGTAAAAGGAAAGATTGTTCAGGCCGCAGGAAAATCAACTTGATGCTTCATTTACAACAAAAAGAGTCATTTTGCCAAAAATTGCCCCCAGGCAAGAAAATGTCAGAATCATTTGATACATCACATAGATATTGAAACTGGTATTTCACTCGAAAATGATGATATCGAATCTCTATTTTCTGTGGAAGAAGAACCATCTAAACAAACTCTTTGTGTCATTCATTGTTACCAAACTCCTAGTGAGACTGACTCAAATTCATATTCTGAAGACCTTTTTCACATATCTCTCACTTCCTCAAAACAAAACCCTGACATATTTTTAAGCCAAATCCGTTGTCCCCATTTTCCTGTGAAAATCTTCACTTCAAAGTTTGCCAAACCCATCACTGTCATTGCTCTCATAGATATGGGTGCAAGTTCTTCAATCCTAGACACTAAAGTTATTCTTGAAGAATATTGGACTTCTTGTGTTCGATATTTCAATTCTGCCTTAGGAGATACTTTTTCTACGAATGTAAGAACTACCCCAATAACTGTCCATTTTTTTCCCCAATGTTCTATAACCACAAAAATTTTTGGATCTAGATTTCTCAACTTCGTATCATTCTTGGAAAAGGCCTTAAATACAATGATCAATTCTCTAAATTTGTCAATATCCAAAGAATTTTTTCCATCCAAATGAATATGTTAGATCCGATCATGCAGAAGTTGTTAGAATCCTATTCAGAATCCCATTCGAAATTCTCTCAGAAATGTTCTCATCCTTTATGCGAAAATCAGGAATTCTTTGTTCGTCTTCCCTTAAGAAAGAACGAAGACATTAATCCAACCAAGGCAAGTCATATGGGAATGCTTAGAACTGTTACAACAATGCCTTATTAAAATTTCGAATTCTCAATGGGCTTGTGAAGCTTTTTATGTCAACAAACGTGCTGAGCAAAACAGAGGAAAGATGCGACTGGTAATAAACTATTAGCCTCTTAACATTTTCCTTCAAGATGACAAATTCCCTTTACCTTCTAAAAATTCCCTCTTTACCAGATTATCCAAAGCTCATATTTGCTCCAATATAATCTCAAAGTCGGATTTTGGCAACTAGGTATTCATCTTGAAGACAAACCCAAGACAAGGTTCTGTATTCCGAACCAGCATTGTCAATGGAAAGTTCTTCATTTTGGATTAAAGGTAGCTCCATCCTTATTCCAAAAGGCCATCTGTAGAATTTTCCAACCAATCTTGTCAGGTGCAGCAGGATACATAGATGACATCCTGCTCTACAACCCTGATGAGGAATCCCACTACCAACTTCTTGGGCAATTTGTAGACATTGTAAAGGAGCATGGGATTATGCTTTCTCAAAGAAAGATGAATATCGTCCAGATATAAATTGAATTTCTTTGTATGCACCTTAACAAAGGAACATACTATCCAGGGCCACACATTGCTCAGGAACTGCTAAAATTTCCTAAAGAGAACTTCACGACAAAGCAAGTTTAGCAATTTCTTGGGATAATTAATTATCTCAGAGACTTTGTTCCAAACATTGCAAAACTATTGATTCCACTGCAATCAATGCTGAAGAAAAATCCTACACCTTGGGGAAAATCTCAAACTAAAGCGGTTGCTGAACTTAAGGAGATCATGCAAACTCTTCCTCCATTGCAAATCCCATCAACAGGAAAGAGAATTCTCCAAACTAACGCTAGTGATGAATATTGGGCAGCTATCTTGTTCGAAGAAATTGATGGTAAGAGACACTTGTATGCTCATAAAAGTGGCAAATTTTCCCAAGCTGAAATGCATTATCATTCCACTTTCAAAGAAATCTTGGCGATGAAAAATGGAATAAAAAAGTTCGAATTCCATCTCATTGGCCATCATTTCCTGGTAGAATTGGACATGGCATCTTTTTCCCAGATGATCAAATTCAAACAGAAGCAGATTCCACATTCTCAACTGCTTCAATGGGTTGAATGGTTTTCAAAATACTCTTTTGAAACCAAACACATTGCTAGAAAGAAGAATGTACTTGCTGACTTTTGTCAAGACTAAAAGCACCAACAGAAATCAACATGTATATCATGAGGCATGCTTTTCATACTTTTCACCACAATGAAAAGTATAAGATCGAAATAATACGAGATTGGCCAAGCTGGCAATACCCCCAGGAGATTGTTGAACAAATCTAAAATGATAGCCTCACTGAAAATCTGGAAAGCCTTATGTGGCAATGCCACACAAATCTATTGAGACTCCATGGAGGTTCAATTTTTTATCATTTTGAATTAAATTTCAGCTATTCGTTCATACACCCTATAATCTAGAAGGAATATGACTTCCCTAATCAGCTCTGATGGTTATTATGGTACTTAACTAATAAGTACTTAATAGCTATTGAAATTCCCATTAGAAGGTTCATTGCCAATTTAACCAGGATATTCAGCCTCGAACGAAACACTGAAAAGGAAAGTGACAGAAACCTCTTAGCTTTCCTTAATTGATTTTATCCTCCCACTCGCTGGAAGCATCTTCTATAGTAAGAATTGAGAACTATCCAACCAGACCTAGAAATCCACACTATTCTATTCTTCAGACGACCATGGGCTTTTGTAAAAAATAATGACAGCATCACCAATGCCCCACAGATTATAGGAACCACATCCTATAAACCTTAGCCATACCTTAAGGAAGCTCGGATTTACAAATCTTTTCTAGGACCTGTTGGTTGTTGTGAATACCAGTACCGAGAACCCCAAAGAGTTTTGTGCCAAGAAAACAAAACCATTCCTGAAGATATATGGAATTATAATGTACCCACTGCATGGGATCATTATAGCCTTACACCAAAAGCCAAAGAAGCACTCGAAGAATTCAGACATGCTGTAAGGACAACTCCATCATCACATGAGCAAAAAATGGCAGATACAGATGACCCTACACAATCATCTAAAGACCCCTATGCATAATGGGGGGGGGTCCTCTCTCTCAAGACCCCTATGATCAAGGACCACTGTCCTTATCTCTAGGAATGGACACATCTTACTATGCTCAACCATCTAATTGGCCTCAGCCAAATATGTTTGCCGACACTACAGGATCTTCTAGGAATCATGAAGAAGCATCTTCATCAAACGAGGCAAATAGGTGGAATACTCGAACTCTCTCTAAAGATCCACTTGTAGGACTTGAGCAAAAGTATGAAGAACATCTTCTGGTAGAAATGCATAGTTCTGATGACTCAAACTATTACTACAATGCCCATGACATAAGAGATTGCTAACTGTAGCAGATCACTGTAGCAAGTCACTATAGCAGTAGGCTAGGGAAATCACTGTTCATTGTCACTATTCATATCGTTGAGAATAATTCCCTACCGGATTTTCTGGAACCTCTGTTTGTTTCAGGACCCGTGAGTCTAGTCCTTGTTTGTGTGTGACCTCCTAATTTCTATAAAAGGTAAGGAGGATGTAATGTGTTGGGCAGAGTCCCTTGAAGTAAGTGAGTGTTTTGTTAAACTCTCAATATCTTTCTAAATACTTCTTCTTCTCTAGCCTAGTAGGATCCTCTGAGAAATGCAGCTCGGATAATTAGAAATGTTACAATCCTGGCATCTCTGAGTGTCTCTAGGCTCCGAACTAAAAGCTAGAGTGGTTTTCTGCTAAAAGGTTGTCCATAAAGGTTTCGCTCATAAGAGGGAAGGCATACTTGCAGGAAACTGACTCCGTCTTCCCTAGTTCTGAGTCTAGGTCCATTCGCCAATCACAAACACATATGTTTCTAATGGATAATGTGACTATATGTATGAGGGGTACATGTGACATTTCAAAAAACATATTTCGAAAATCATCCATGAAAATTTTTGAGATAAAGTGATATCTTAGTTATAAAAGGCATTCAATTGCCAAGGATAGCCCGGGACTCATATAAATGCACTCACAAGCGTTACAGGCATTTTGAATAATTTCAAACTGTGACTTTCACGATGTCAAATCAGGATTTTTAAAAGGTTTGAAAATATTTAGGATTAAGGAATATTTAAGCTATGAAACACATTTAATTGCCAAGGCTAGCCCGGAGTTCACATAAATGCACTCACAAGCGTCGCAGGCATTTTGAATATGGTCCAAACCATTATTTTTCCTTAAGCCAAATCAAGTTTTGGAAAATAACTTCTTAGAAATTGTTTTTGAGAAACATCATAAGTACCAAAGTATTTTTTGAAATATGTAATTTGAAAAGGCTAATTGTTTAACAATAAAGATCAAAGCATTTAGAACAACTTCCACGAAGATGATATAGCCTAATTTCTTGCATAACCTAACCTAAAAGGTATAACTAAATAATCACAATCATGTTTATATCAAGAAAAATTTAGAACAAGCATATAAAGACAAAAAAAAATTGAGCCATACCTAATGACAATTTCGTGATAATTTTTTTTTCTAATATGTACAACATGATAATGAACAACTTTCGTGAAGAAAATTTTCCTAAACGAGTTACATATGATTTTATAAAAATCAAACAACAAACAACATGTTAGAAAATTGTCAAAACAGCAAGACACTCAGCCAATATCACAAGGATTTTTCCTATCAAAACAAGTCTAAAAATCACAAAATTTTCACACAATATAGCCAACATGATGACAAACAAGTTTTATTAGAAGACCAAGTACATAATCTTAATAAAAAAAATGGAACAAAAATATCAAAGGTCTATCTAAACAGGAGTTAGATCAGGGGTCCGAATCTGATCCCATGTCCAAATTCCGATCTAACTTTGAAAAAATAGAAAATAGTCCAAATGATGAGCAATTTGCATGAAATCCATGGCATTGGAAACCTCTAAGTGTTCCTTATGACTTCCTAGAAGGACTCGAGTCCAAAGTAGATCAATTAAGTGCTCTAAGATCAAGATTTCTAAAGATGCGCATGTTAGTAACTAAAAAACAGAACACAAACATGCATCAATAAATCTCAAGACCATTCAAATAATGCACAAATGGTACGAAAAGATCACATGTGACTTAGAATTGGATGCAACAAACAATTGGAGTGATCATCTAATTCTAAGTCGGCATGAGAAGACTTCATACAATTCGATGACAATACAATATAACTAAAAATTCATGATGAAATGTTTGAGAGTTCCTTGGTGAATATACACTCTTGTGGCACAAATTTAACATGCAAAATGACACTCAAATGTAATGACGTGAACATGTACTCAAACGTTGTAACATGAGGTTTAAGTAATTTAGTCTCTAATTGTCCCAAACAAGCATGGAAAGATGCATAAATGGCAAGATTTCATTTCAGCATTAATTTCACAAAACGTGCACAATTTCAGTCATCTCAAGACATACAAAAATCTTACGAAAAATCTTACATATAGAAGATACAATGATGAATGTTTCTCGTTAAGGATTGAAAACCTAAATGTGATCACATGAATCACAGCAAAAATGACAAAATAAAGATGTACATTTAGATTATGTACCGATGCAGCACATTTTAACCTTAATTCACGCAATTGACTCACTTGCCAATATCAAAACTTTGCAAAGTATGTATTAATTGAACATATGTATCATGTCTAAAAATTTTGAAATAGGTGCATTTGTGGACTTAATTTCATCAAAACAGAATTCAGACCAATACAAACAAAATGTCCTATGTTCAGATCTACGCAATTTTTACCTACTTAAACATGTCTAAAAATTTTGAAAAAAAATACAGGACATGTAAAATACTAATACAAAAAACTTTCATGCAGGAAAGTTATTCCGGAACTCAACACAAAAATTAATAAAAAAATAGTAAAATAAGATATCAATACGGAACAAATTGACCTAGGGTTGGATTTGAGTAGATCTAACCTAGTTAAGCATGTCTAAACATTTCGGAAAAAAAATACAGGATATTAACAAAACTAATACGAGCAACTTTCATGAGGGAAATATATTCCAAAACTCAAGAAAAAAATCAGTACAAAAATAGAAAAATCAGAGATCAATACGAAACAGATTGACCTAGGTTTGGATCCGAGTAGATCTGACCTAGTTAAGCACATCCAAAAATCATGAAAACATTATAGGATGTGCACAAAAGGATTTAGAACAAAACTCATGAAGGAAAGATTATCCAAAAATCATCATAGAAGGCTACACAAAAATAGTAAAGTCTCATTTTGGAGCAAAAACAGAACCGAAAATTCAACTGAACTTCAGCAGAATCACTCATCTTCGGCGATGTTTTTCGAGGTCAAACGATGCTCAATTGGGGGCATGCAACCTATTGTTTCGAAGCTTGGGATGTCTATTATCTAATCCTAAGAGGACTTGAGGTTAAACGAGGCCGTTTCAGATCTTGTTTTGATCAAAACAGTAAGTCAGTTTTAAGACTACGAAATTGCAGATTTAAGACTATCAAGCACAATCATTCACACTCATTCAATCATTCACATTCAAATTTCAGCAAAATCATCTATGAGCATATATCACCAATATTGAACCTAGCCCTAGCCAACTAATCCGACCTTGCTTCACAGGATTCAAGACCGAGATCGTTACATTAGTTATGATTTTCAAACTTCAATCAAACCTCCGCAAACAGCCAAAGACTACATCCAGACAGCAAGGGATAGCTTTGAAAGGTGGTTGAACAACTTGCAACGAGAGAAAATAGAACCAGTCCAAAACTGGACCGATTTGGACGCCGTCGGAGGAGATCGGACTTGGATGGATAGATCTGGCTCTTACCGGAGCTTGACCCTGCTCCAACCACCACTGGTAGCAAAGGATGAAGGGGCTGGACGATGGTGCGGGGCTAAAGACCACCGGCGGGGGCTAAAACCGACGGTAAAAGTTCGCTAGAGAGAGATCTGGTTAGACTAAACAAGAGAGAGGGAGAGAATTGGTTTTGACAGAAGAATTGAGAGAGAAAAGAGAGAGAGAGATACTGAGCAGAGAGATAATATTCGTGTAGAAATGAGCCCCCCATTAAAACGGAGGGAAAACTTCACTTATATACTCCCTAAATTAAGCGATTTTGGCCGTCAGTTTAATCCGACGGTCGAAATTTCAATCCAACGGTCAAAAATCGATTTCAAAGGCTCTATCATGATCTCAAGGCATTAGATAATTGATCTAGTGGATTTGATTTGCAAAAAACCAAGCAAAAATCGGGAATTGCGTCAAAATGTCCTATTAGGGATTAATTTGCAATTTGATGAAATTCGAGGGTCAATCTGTAAAATTTTCGAAAATTTGAAGGTGCAAAAGTGAAATTGACATTAAGAGGATCTCAGAATTAGTCGTTGGAGGTCAGGAATTGGCTAGAAAAAGCCTAAACCGACCAGTCTCGCCGATGGCTGGTTAGACCAGTCAGACCGGTTCGAACGGATTTTGACTGGTTCTTGACTGGTTTGGTCCGATTTCGGCTATCTTGTCCACTTGGAACCCGTGTGGGTCTAAAATTTATGCAATTTGGTCTCCAAATGACCAAATTGAAAATGAATTTTATCCTTTTAAAGAAGAATTTGGCCAATTAAAATATAATTAAGCTAATCAAACCTTATGAATGTGATCTAGGGGTCTTTTATTGACCTAATTGAATGATTATCGTGAAAAAATAACGAGTTGAAATCATGGATGCTTTAAATTGGGCCTAAAGGGCTAAAATGGTAAAATTTGCAATTCAATGGGCAAAATTACAAATTAACTAAAATTGTATTTAATTAGTGTCACAATTGTCCTATCTAATGAGCTACCAATATATAAGATCATTTATCGTATTCAAATTGATCTTGAATTGAAGCGCTCGAGTTTAGGTCAAAAATGGATCTAAGTCTAATTATTAAAATTGAACCTAGATTCATGAAATTAAAACATATTCATGAATAAGTTAATTCGAATTTTGTCAATTAAAGCTTAATTGCTTGATTTTCTAATGCCTAGGAAGATAAAATTCTTTAAATTGATAAGTTATGGTGTAAATTTCACAAAATCGATTTCCCATTTGGACTTATATTAAGAAAATGAGCAAGAAACAATCATCTGTTCGCAAGTTATGAATGATCGATTTTCATCCCTTAATTAGGACTCAAAACGACAATTCGTATTTTGACTCAATAAATTACAAAATTGAATGCACAAGCAGATCTTAGATAGTCTCTAAACTAACTGTCAAAGAATGAACTACATCTAATTATGATTAGAATAAAAGTAATTTTATTTTTGGTCGATTTAGAACCTAAAATTGAAAAATTGAAAAACCAGGGTTCTTAATCAAAGTTTGTGAAATTTTCAACATAAAAGTCAAATTTACATTAAAAGAAATGTATTTGTGCATTTTTTATTTATTTATTTTTCATTTTTTTGGTCAAAAGTTTGGCCAAAAGTCAACCATTTAGTTGACTTTTCTTAATGGATAGATTGATTTTTTTGTCAAATCTTTAAATTTTCTAGAAATTGATTCGACAAGAGTGAAATTAAAGTTAAATGAAATATTTTTGGGTAAAAAGTTAGTTTTTGACTCGGGGTTGACTTTTGGTCAAAGGGTTGACCAAAAAGTCAACCCGTAAGTCAATCATTTGACTTTTTGGGTTTTTCTTTAAAATGAACTATAAATTATTTAAAAATGCCAATGCAAAAGAAAGAAATGAGAAACGACACTTGTTGGCCAAGAGATGAGGCTATGTCGTGATTAGAAACCCAAATCTTGATTTTTTACCTTTAATGACGTGTCGACTAATAATCAAGTGTCAACATAGCTGATGTTGCAGCAATAGGCATTGTATAGGTCACTTAGAGGAAATTCAATGTTTAATTTGGATTACAACTGCTATGCATCGAGCCTTCATTACAAGATTAGAGTTAAGGTGGAGGGAGAGCCACAACGAAGCACTTGCTTTGCTAGGCTTACAAATATTTAATTATTGCCTCTTTTTGGACTTAGTTCACTGGGTTTGAAGCCCACTTTGGCAAAGATGATTTACCACTGTATAAGTTTGGCAAATTCTGATTTTCCTCTTTTGGCCACACTACATCCCGAAAGTTCTTTGTGTTAGGGAAATCCCTTATAATGTTTTGAAGATGACAAAATAAATCAAAGGTTACTAACATATTTGATGGTTGAGTAATAGACTATGCGGATGATAGAACGTGTAAAGGATATTGTCGAAGTCTATACTTGGAAGAACTAGAAGACAGATTCTATGCCGAAGCCAGATTGTAAAGTCTATTGCACTCAGACTCATATTGTAAAGTCCGTTGCTCTCAGACTTTACATCAAGAACGAGACATATCGTAACACAAGCCCTAAATGTATAACGGCTAGTGATCTGGTTTGGATTCTACATCAAGATTGATTTGATTGACTTAATCTAATTGATTGACAATTAAATCTTGAAGACAAGAACTTTCTATTCGAAGAAGCTCTACTTATGAAAACCAAGATTTTGTTTGTATGGGCGATCATAATCAATTTGGGATTCTACTTCTATCACTCAACGGCTACCAAATCTTCTAGATACAGATCTGTCCAATGGGTAGATTGGAAGACAATCCTCAAGATGCTGTCCGACGGCTAATTTGGAAGTGGAGGAGTATTTAAGGAGATCAAGGACCGATGAGCAAGTAAGAGACGGGGCGTAGAATTTATAATTCCAAAGTCTGAGCAACTTCGATCATACACTTGTCTCCGTGAGCTTAAACGTTTGTGATCTTGAGAGAAATACCAAAAGAGTGACTTAGTGAGATAGTGTGATATACTACTAAGTGTTTGCACTCAAAGTTATAATCTCTTGTTGATTGCATAGTGGAATCCAGCAGAAGGCTGTTAGCATGGGAGAGTGGACATAGGCTTGATTTAAGCCGAACCACTATAAATTTTGTGTTCGTATTCTCTTCCCTGAACTTTATTTTATTCCGCATATATTTGCCAAGGTTTCGTTTAAACACCTATTCATCCCCCTCTAGGTGTTCTTACTAGCCCTATCACTTTGCACCATAGTATTCTAAAAAACTATAACCTCAAAGTGAGCTGTCATGATGCCTCTATATTTATGGTGCTTGATTACTCTATAGGTGATTTTAATTTGTAAGGTTTCTTCTCTCTAACCAACAAGACATTTCATTATACATTCTCGTAAGGTACTACTCAATGGCATCAGCCCTGCAAACAATCATCGGGTTCCTCCTCTCAAATACGTACCTGCAAATATGTTGGGGAAACCTATCTTTGTTAAATGGTTTAATTATTGTGCTTGGGGAAACAGTACAGTCTGTTCAGCTTATCATTTCAGTTTCTCATATGCAGGTATGAATACTTTTTCGGTCTATTGCTTGACTTTCCAAACTTAAAGTTTGCAATAACATGTAAAAATATAACTTAGTCAAGTTTATTTTAGATAGATTTATTGAGCCTGCAAGTAGACATGAATGATTGGCCCACTATGTCATGGTGATCGATGTCCTTGGTCAATAAGAGGAGGCAAAGCGATTTACTTGTCTTGTTTATTCAGTATATATTCTGCTTGATTTCAAGCATGTCAAAGTGAGAGGTGGAGCTTAAGTATATAATGCAACATTTTTTAAGCAATCTGTTATGAATGTGGAAATTGGTTTATGTACTTCACATTCTCAATGGAAAGTTTGATTTATAATTGTGTTTTAATTCATGTCTGTATCTAAGGGGTAGAGGAGCTGAGCTGGGTTGACACAGACTATCAATTCAATTCAACTCGTATTGAATAATGGAGACTCGATCAATTATCTTACGAAATATGAGTCAGCTCAGTTAAGCCCAAATACAAGCTAGAGCTGAAACTCAAGTTTTATAACTACAATATAATTGATAATTCGTTATGTTTAAATGTCTTGCAATGAAAACAAAAGAAGAATTTAATTGCGAGAATAGGCTCAGGAGCTACTTGAGTTCAAAAATTGAACTCAAGCTGACTCAACTTTGTTATCTAGCAGTTCAAACTTAATCGAGATCGAACCAATTAAGCTGACCTTGAGTAGCTCATGGATAGATTGAGATCTTGATTTGGTAATACGTAGGCTAGGGAAACTGCCATTTTGTTTTGAGTTTGTGTAATCATCTGATTGGTAAAACTTTTTAGCACCATCATTTGAAATGACATTCATGACTCACCAATTTTTCATGAATATTTGTGTATACAAGTGAATACGTCATCGCTGGAAGGACGAGCTCATGGGGTAATGGTTATACGTGATGCCTATAATAAGCACGTATGACGCAACAGAAAATAAATTTCATAGGTCCATCCATGTCTTCACATGGTTAGCAGCTAGGGCACTATCAAATTCTTATGTATTGGTCCTTCCAGTTCTGCATTAATTGCTTCAGTTAGTTTCGCCATTTATCTTTGAAATTTGAAGGCCATACTGCGACAGGATGAATAATCCAAGGGAATGTTTTATGGTATTGAAGAAGGGTATTATTTTGTTTTATGATAGAATATGCAACAATAAAGATCATACCTGATTAGATGTTTAACTCAGTTGAGCGGTGCTCGCTTTATGGTTGCAAAATTTGTCCAGTGATTTGATATTGATTATAAATTTTAACGGCCCATGGCAGACTTTGATGTATGTAGATAGTGCCCGTTTATGGTGTTCCAAGCAGTAGGGTCACGTACCATCGGGTATAGTTATACATGTCGCTGGATATTATTATCTGCTTAGTCATTGCCTCAGGTTTGCTTCAAGTATTTTCCTCCTCACAATTTTCCAATTGCTTGAAGAGTATGAAGTTTATGGAGATGCTGTTCTCGGAATTTATGGAAAGAAACCAACTCTGCGCAATTTGGCGAAGGTATGGATGGAGGAAATGGTTTAAGTAGATAATCTCCTTTTTGGTAGTGTTGTAGGGGTGGATTTTGGTGGCCTTTGCTTTAGTATGCGACTGTTGGAAAAAATTTAAGATCCATAAGTCGAGGCCATTTGTAGCTGATGTTTCAGCTATGGGCATTGAAAGGGTACTTCTCTGGGCGTGACCTTGGCGGGGAGTAGTCCAGCACCGAGAGGATCCATTAGTCTAGGCATTTTGGACTGTTGCCGGGTGATGGATCACCTGTTTATTATTTGGCCAATATGAAGCTTTTTTCAATAATTTTATTTTTAACATATTGCAGCCTTTGCTTGGTCTTTTCCATTCGGAGCCTGGAAATGGTTTGTGGAAACGGAAAGCTGATGCCACTTTCCGGCATTGCACTGTATGTTTGTACAGTAGGCTATCCGTTTCGATTATATTAAACTTGTGTCTTTCAGCCTGACCATTCGATTAACTTTAATGCGGTCTTTGGACCATGTAGACGTTGAAGTCTTTCTTTGAGGAGACACTTGATGCAATTCCCGACTGTGTTGGACACAACTATTGCGGAGGTTCCGTCCTGTTCAGAAAACCCTTTCGCTAATATGCGAGATGGGCTGCCTCCTCCATGCGTGGAAAGAAAACACGAGGTGTAATATACATAATCATTCTTTTGTTTGTGTAAGAAATCTTTTAATTCCAAAGTCAATCGAACAAGGAGAGATTTGTAACTATTTTAGGAGGTGATCTGTTTTCACTGTCATCCCATGTCCGAATTGTGATTAAGTACTGTATGATCAAACGAGTGGTCATGGTTATTTTGTCAGAATCACCTGGTGATAGAACTAGCACGAGGACCTAGAAGGGGGGTGAATAGGTGATCAAGATGATTTTTATAAATCGTAACAGAATAGATTAATTTTTAACGATTGATAGACTAAGAGATTGAAAACAGTAATAGATGTATGAAGATGCAATGTACAGTAAAAGGATTAGGGATAGAGAATCAAGACTCCAAGTTTATAGTGATTCGGCTTAGACCAAGCCTACGTCCACTCTCTCGTACGAACAGCCCACCGGCTGGATTTCACTAAGAATCAAAAGAGAATTTACAGTCTCACGTCCTTGATTCCATAGTGTAGAGACTCTACTACACTTCCTCAAGGTCTCACCAAAATTCAGTCTCTCTTTTGATTACAAATATAGCTCGAAGAATAAGATCGCAAAAGAACAAAGAGATTTAGACTTTGAAATTTTTCTATCAAGCACTCTTAAACAACTTGAACGTCTCCCTTATATACTTCTTCATGCCTTCAATACCGTTGGCACCTTCCAAAGAAGTTCTTCCAATCAACCCATTGGACATAATCAATTAGAGAGATCTCGAGCTCTTCAAGGAAAATGACGATAGCCCATCAATCCTGCTCGCCCATACAATCAGGATCTCGGTTTCCATAAGTAGAACCTTCCAAGTATAATTCGCGGATCTAGAGGATCTAGATTACTCGAATACGAATAAAATATCTTGAAGTGCTAATTCCAGTCGTGAGATATTCCTTAACCATACGAATCAAAACCATACTTGAATTTATTCGAATAGAACTTTAACTTTGTCGGTCTGGAAACTGTCCATGAGAGTAGACTTTGAATCTTGAGTCTAGAGGTCTTCAGACTTTGTCAAAAGAGTCTGCAAGTCTTCAGACTGGACTGATGGAAACGTTTTGTCGACTTCAAAACACCTTAAGAAGATTTCTCTAACAATCTCCCCATTTTTGATGGTGACAAAACTTTTCAGCAGATTTGGATACTTTCGTCCTACAATACAACATTTAAGCTAAAAAAGATATCTCATAATAAGTTAGGATAAAGATAATGATGGATCTGCATCCACAGAAAACAAATTAGTCCTGTAAAGACAATTATCAATTATCTTTATCGAAATCAATAGCATAGCTTAAAGTACTACAATAATAAGCAATCCAAAGTTCAAGTCAGTCCAAAATCCAAAACAAAAGATAAAGTCAAACAAAAACATCAAAAATTGAAAATTGAAATTTGTCCAAGAGTTAAAATCTGCAACTTCTCCCCCTTTTTGTTAGCATAAAAAAAAGGTGAGAAAGTTAAAATCAAGATGCTCTAGGAACATCTCCCCCTGTTTCAGTGCCTTTGGGTGGAGAAAAGTATTCTTCTTGCTTAGGTGCTTCTTCAGTGTCATGACGTTCTTGATCCTCCTTTTCTGCTTGAGAATCTCCATGACCTTCTTCTACAGTTTGTTCTCCTGTCTACTTCTGTGTTTATGCTATTTCTGTGTCTTCTTCTTCCCTCATTAATTCCTTCTCCTTATTCCCTTTCTCAGTCTCTCCTCTGACTTGATGTTCTCGTTCTTCCGACTCAGGTACAAGACACTGTGAGGTAAAAGCGGAGATAGCAATGTCTTCCTCATCATCTTCATCTTGTAAGATGATTGCTCTCTTTCTTTTGGTTGGAGCAATCATGGGTTCTTTGCCTTTTCTCTTCGCAGCAATAGAGTTTTGTCTAGATTTGACAGGGGTTTTCTCCTTAAATCGCTCTAACGTCTTGCTTAGTTCCTTCAGACGCATCTTTGTGATCATTTTTAGCCCTATTACCATTTGATCAATGGTTCTCACACACAGAATCTTTGGAGGCTGAATATTAAAGTGTCTAAATAAAAGAGAGATAAGAGCAGAGTAAGGAAGTTTGCCCTTGTCCTTTGCCATGGACCTATACATGTGAAACATTATAGTGTGAGGCAAGGAGAACTTGTGACCAATTTGGATGGCGTACATCAATTTTGCTTCAGAGTTTGAGACATCTGTCTTTGATGTTGACTTGGGTCTGAGACAGTTAATCACGATCTTATGGAGCAGTATGTTGGATGCACTCATCCTCAGATAAGAGAGTCGCCCTTCCGCAATTCTATCTTTAGCAAACTCCAAGGTCGCATGACTAACAGATATAGATATAGATTGGAAAGCCCCTCTTTCCACACCAATTACATCAGCAAGAATATCCATGTCAACCACATACTCCTTATCTCTAACACTGAATGAAAATCTATTCGTATCAAGAAATCTAAGATTCGAATAGAAATATACGATCAATTCAGAATGAGCAGTGTCTATCTCAGTACAGAATCGATCAAGTTGAAGTTTTTCAAACTTCTCTCTCAGATTGATGTTTAATAGGTCAAGGAAATCGAAGTTCACAGTTCTTGGGTTCATGACCCCACGCTTCAGCAACTTGGAATAAACCTTTTTATGTTCCTTAGAATGAAATAATTCTTCCCTCTTTCCTCGAATTTTTGCAGCCACACCCAGTCTTGGCTTAAAGTGCACAAACATTTTTTCACCGTTGTCTTTCCCTTCAGGCTGATTCACACTTCCAAAACGTGGATCACTAGGAAAATTAGCGAAAGCCTTTTCCGCTGTTCCAACAGGAACAACTCCCGAACGTTCCATCACACTTAAGAAGTGAGTCTCATTCTTATACCTTTTTTCTTTTAGAAACTCATCGATAAATGACATTGCAGAACCCCCTTATTTCCGAACAGAGTAAAGCCTATAAGTGAATGCGGGCTTAAGAGATCTTATGGGTTCTACATCCTCGATGATGTCTTCCTCTGCTTGTTGATGGTCACGATCATGTGATTTAGCAGGTGAGGAATTGCGCGGTTGAGAATGTTGACGCTCCTATCGTCTTGGAGAGTCTCCTTTTTCAGTTAGATCGAAGTGCGTAGGCCCCTCACACAAAACTTATGGTCCCCTGCTTGCTATTCTCGATGACTTTCTTTGATGCGACATTGTCATAGTCTTTGAGAGGATTTTCACACTCAAATTGCAAGAAAGGTGTGAACTTTAAGGGTTAAACTCGAGAGAAAATTTCAGAGAGTGAAGATCTGTGCTCTAGGGTTTTTGGGTGAAAATAAAGAGGAAGAAGAACAATATTTAAAACAATTGATATGGGGTATTTGAAACGTCACGAAAATAAAAATGCCTTTTAAAAAATAACTGTCATTTTTAAAAAATTGATAACCATCTTTTTCAAAAAGATAACTGCCTTTTTAATATCAATTAGAGATTAACGTGCAGTCTTACCTTTTCGAGATATCAGTTTAAAAGATTAAAAGCACTATAACTGAAATAACTTACAGTCGTAACCTTTGGTCTTCTAAGTTTGAACTTTTTGAGTCTAATCATTTTTAGATTTAGTTCCTAAGTCTGAGCTTCATCAGTCTTTAAGAGATAAGATGTTGAGTCTTGAATGAATAGACTCAAATGAACTTTTCTCAAGCGGCTTTGTGAATATGTCTGCCAGTTGATTCTTTGAGTCGATAAACTGTATCAAGACTTCTCCATTTTGAACATGATCTCTAATAAAATGATGTTGAATCTCTATATGCTTTGCTCTTGAATGAAGAATTGGGTTCTTTGTGAGATTAATTGCACTAGTGTTGTCGCATTTGATCTCGGTGCATGAGTCTTCGATACCAAAGTCTCGTAGTTGTTGTTTTATCCAAAGTATTTGAGAACAACAACTTCCAAGAGCTACATACTCTGCTTCTGCTGTTGATAGTGCTACGGTACTTTGCTTCCTTGAAAACCAAGATATTACCCTGTTACCAAGCAATTGACAAGTGCCGGATGTGCTCTTTCTATCAACTCTGCAACCTGCAAGATCTGCGTCTGAATATCCAAGAAGAGTAAAGTCTCATTCCTTGGGATACCATAGACCAAGCTTAGCAGTTGTTGCAACATATTTGATGATATGTTTTGCAGCACTTAGATGAGATTCTTTAGGATCTGATTAAAACCTGGCACAAATGCAAACACTAAACAAAATGTCAAGTCTAGATGCAGTAAGATAAAGAAGTGAACCAATGATACTCCTGTATAGTTTTTGGTCGACTTTCTTTCCTCCTTCATCTTTGTCTAGCTTCGAAGAATTTGACATTGGTATGTCAGTCTTTTTGCAATTTTCCAGTCCGAACTTTTTAACAATTTCTTTTGCATATTTTTCTTGATGAATAAAAATTCCTTCTTTCAGTTGTTTCACTTGTAAACCAAGAAAAAAAGATAGTTCACCCATCATGCTCATCTCGAATTCATCCTGCATAGACTTAGAAAATTTATTGCACAAAGTCTCATTAGATAATCCAAATATAATATCATCAATATAAATTTGGACGAGTAAAAAGCTTTTACCTTCCCTTTTAATAAATAATGTAGTATCTACTTTTCTTTTAATGAAACCACTTTGAATTAAAAAGTTACTTAACCAAGCTCGAGGAGCTTGTTTTAATCTATATAGAGCCTTTTTCAGTCTGAACACAGAATCTGGTTTCTTTGGATCTTCAAATCCAGGAGGTTGTTCCATATAGACTTCTTCTTGAATAAATCCATTCAGGAATGCGCTTTTGACGTCCATTTGGAATAACCTGAAATTCTTATAGCACGCAAAAGCAAGTAATAATCTAATTGCTTCTAACCTTGCTATAGGAGCGTAAGTCTCGTCATAGTCTATCCCTTCTTCTTGCGTATATCCCTTAACCTCGAGTCTTGCTTTGTTTCTTGTCACTTTTCCTTTTTCATCGACTTTGTTCCTGAAAACCCATTTAGCTCCAATAATAGACTTACCTTTTGGTTTAAGAGTTAATTCCCAAACATCGTTAATGCTTAATTGTTAGAGTTCTTCTTGCATTGCTTCAATCCAGCTTTCGTCAGCTAAGGCTTCTTCTATATTTTTGGGTTCTATTTCAGAAATAAGTGCCACAGTACTAGACTCTTCTCGCCTTTTGAATCTCGTGCGAATCCCCTCATTAACGTCACCAATAATGAGTTCTTCAGAATGACTAGACTTATGCTTCAAGTTACTGGACAATCTGACAGGTTGTTGATCTTTTTCTTGAGTTGATCCTTCATCATCAATTCGTTGTTCTTCTTCTGGAATTTGAACTGTTTCAAGGGAGGTAGACCTTGTGGAGTCTGGAGTAGGTTTTGATTCTTCAGTCTGAATCGGTTGAGTTTGTGGAAAGTCTTGAAATTTGACGTTCATTGATTCTTCCACAGTCTAAGTCTTCTTATTGAATACTTTGTAAGCTTTGCTTGAAGTTGAGTACCCAAGAAAGAATCCTTCATATGATTTTTCTTCAAACTTACCAACTCGATCATTTGCATTTTTCAGGATAAAGCATTTACAACCAAATAGTTGAAAATATAAAACAATTGGTTTCTTTCCTTTAAAAATTTCATAAGGAGTTTTCTCAAGAATTGGCCTTAAAAATACACTGTTAATAATATAGCAGGCTGTAGAAACAGCTTTAGCCCAAAAACGTGAAGAAATATTACTTTCAATTAAAAGAGTCATTGACATTTCTTGTAAAGAGCTATTCTTCCTTTCCACAACCCCATTATATTCTGGTGTGTATGGAGAGGAGAATTTATGCTGAAAACCATATTTATCATAAAATTTAGTAAACTCTTGATTTTTAAACTCACATCCATAGTCTGTACGAATACTTGAAATAGTATAACCTTTTTCATTTTCCACTTTCTTAGCAAATTTTGAAAAATGAGAAAATGTCTCAAACTTACTTGCAAGAAAGTAGACCCAAGTAAATCGTGAAAAATCATCAACTATTACTAGGCAAAACCTTTTTCCACTAATGCTTTGAGTTCTAGTTGGTCCAAATAGATCCATATGCAGAAGCTGTAGTACACGATTAGTGCAAACTTGATTTATTGGTTTAAAGGAATTTCTAACCTGTTTTCCCAATACGCATGGTGCGCATAAGTCAGACTTTTGGTAATTGAGATTAGGCAATCCTCGAACAAGCTTCTTGGAAGAGATTTTAGCAATTTGCTTCATGTTGATATGGCCAAGCTTTCGGTGCCATAGATTAGCTTCATCTTGTACTGATATTAAGCATTGTGATCTTTCTTGATTCACATCCAGAAGATAGATATTCACATGTCTACATCCAGTAAAAGATTGAGAGAAGTCTTTACTAATTCCTGAACATGTTCCTTCCTGGAAGTTGATCTTGAATCCAGTATCGCACAATTGGCTTATGCTGAGTAGATTGTAATTCAATCCTTCCACCAATGAGACATTATTAATTGTTAGACTTCCAATTTTTACTGTACCACGACCAATAATCCTTCCTTTGCTGTTACCACCAAAAGAAACTTTCCCTCCATCTATTTGGACAAGTTTTATAAAGTAACTTGAATCTCCTGTCATATGTCTTGAGCAGCCACTATCCAAATACCATTTGATCTTCCTTTTGATAGTGACCTGCAATTAAGAGAAAATTCAAGCTTTCTTTGGTACCCATATCATCTTGGGTCCGGTTGAGTTAGTGCAATAAACAGTGTTTGCCCAATCCCTTTTAATAGATCTCCAAACCATAGGGCATTCTTTCTCAAAATGTTATGAGCTTTGACACTTTGAACATTTGAGAGCATTTCGGCCAACAGGTTTTACAAAGACTTTCTGAAAATGATTTTTATAAACAGCTTTTGTAGGTCTTTGTTTGATTTTTTCATTTACTTTTGGAAAATCAATTAGTGGAATAGTTTCAAGAGTCATACCAAGACTTAATTTGTCAAAGTAGGGTCTTTGTATCGAAAGAATCTTATCCAACTTTTCAGATCCATTTGAAAACATTTTTGAGATGTTTGAAATATCATTTTTTAAAAAGGTATTTTCTTTTGAAAAAGAGTATGAGTTTTCTTTTAAAATGGTAAAGTTTTTATCTAAATTTTCAAAATTTTCTTTCCAAGATTTTTCCTGTTGCTTCAATGTAGAATTCTCCCTTTTTAATTTGGAGATCCTCTTAAGAGAGGTTTTGAGGCTAAGACATAGTTTGTCAATATATTTCGAGACTTTAGCAGGAATTTTTAGATTACTTACCTCAAACTCACTATCTGAGTCTGAGTCTGTATCTGTCTCGAGGTCTGAGTCTGAGTCAGATTTTGCCATTAAACAGATGTTGGCATAATCATCATCACTTTCTTCACATTTAGTATCACTCCATGTTTCTGTTTTGAGAGCCTTTCTGTATTTCTCAGCCTTTCCTTTCATTTTCTTTAATAAAGGATAGTTGGGTCTGATGTGTCCCTTTTTCTTGCATTCGAAACAAGTCACTTCTTTGTTGGAATCATCTTCCTCAGTTGATTTGTTCTGAAATCTTTGAGAGCTTTGTTTCTTCCAATTGAATTTTCTTCCCTTTTTGTTCAGCTTTCTGAACCTCTTTATCATGAGTGCCAGTTCTTCATCATCTAGATCTTCTTCGGAGCCTGTAGCATCGGAATAGTTGTTAGACTTTAAAGCAATAGACTTCTTACCTTTAAAATCTTCTTCGTCGTTGGTGTGCTCCACTTCGTAAGACTGAAGTGTTCCAATCAATTCGTCTACAGAAAGTGGTGCAATCCTTTGTGTTTTCCTTATCGAAGTCTTTATATAATTCCAGTCCTTAGAGAGTCCACACAGCAGTTTGTTGACCTTCATTTATCCTGAGATTGGGTGTCCCTGATATTCTAGACCATTCACAATTTCAATAAAACGGCTAAACATATTAGTTATTGTTTCTCCTGATCTCATCTTGAAAACTTCATATTGTCCCAAAAGAATATTGATCATTGTCTCTTTCACTCGATCAGTTCCTTCATAGGTAATGTGCAGCCTATCCCAGACTTCTTTTACTGTTTCACAAGAGGATATTCTGTTATACTCAGTAGGAGATAAAGCACAATATAAAGAATAAATAGCTTTAGCATCAAGAGCTTGTCTCTTGGTTATTTCTTCTTGAGTCATCTCGATAGGAACAGCAGCTTCTTTTCCTCTCTCTGATACTGATGCAGCAGTAGGAATGATTCCTTTTTTCTACCACTTCCCATTCCAAGGGATCTTTCGATTTTAGGAATGCTTTCATCTTGTTTTTCCATATGCTGTAGTCTTTTCCATCAAAGTAAGCAGGTCTGGTGTTGCTTTGACCTTCAACCAACCCTGTAGGCCACATACTAGCCATAGATATTTAACTCCAAAGTAAAAACACTTCAAATAAATGAGTACACAAGCTCTAATACCAATTGATAGAACTAGTACGAACACCTAGAAGGGGGGTGAATAGGTGATCAAGATGATTTTTATAAATCGTAACATAATAGATTAATTTTTAACGATTGATAGACTAAGAGATTGAAAACAATAATAGACGTATGAAGATGCAATGTAAAGTAAAAGGATTAGGGATAGAGAATCAAGACTCCAAGTTTATAGTGGTTCGGCTTAGACCAAGCCTACGTCCACTCTCCCGTACGGACAGCCCACTAGCTGGATTTCACGAAGAATCAAAAAAGAATTTATAGTCTCACGTCCTTGATTCCACAGTGTAGAGACTCTACTACACTTTCTCAAGGTCTCACCAAAATTCAGTCTCTCTTTTGATTACAAGTATAGCTTGAAGAATAAGATCGCAAAAGAACAAAGAGATTCAAACTTTGAAATTTTTCTATCGGGCACTCTTGAACAACTTGAACGTCTCCCTTATATACTTTTTCATGCCTTCAATATCGTTGGCACCTTCCAAAGAAGTTCTTCCAATCAACCCGTTGGACAGAATCAATTAGAGAGATCTCGAGCTCTTCAAGGAAAATGATGATAGCCCATCAATCCTGCTTGCCCATACAATCAGGATCTCGGTTTCCATAAGTAGAACCTTCCAAGTATAATTCGCGGATCTAGATTACTTGAATACGAATAAAAGATCTTGAAGTGCTAATTCCAGTCGTGAGATATTCCTTAACCATACGAATCAAAACTATACTTGAATTTATCCGAATAGAACTTTAACTTCGTCGGTCTGGAAACTGTCCATGAGAGTAGACTTTGAATCTTGAGTCTGGAGGTCTCTAGACTTTGTCAAAAGAGTCTGCAAGTCTTCAGACTAGACTGATGGAAATGTTTTGTTAACTTCAAAACACCTTAAGAAGATTTCTCTAACACCTGGTATATGCAATTTTCAAATCGTTTTCATTTTTTTTTCAAGTAGTCATGGGGTTCTTAAGACAGGTAGTCTCATTTTTCCCCCACACTTGCCAAAAAGAGGTGAATATAGCGGCTGCAATCATGTTTAGCTATTTAGATATTCAATAGAGGCCTTCTGAGGGCAACTTAGAATGCGTATGGTAATGTTTCTATTCTCGGAAACAGTTTCTTTTGAGAAACATTTTTCTTTTTCTTTTTTATTTCTTTTCTAGATAACAGTTTCTAAGCATTTTAAGGCGTTTGGTAACTATAAAAAATTTATGTTCCAGGAATAGAAATTTGTTGGTACAATCCTTAATATTTTTGTAACTTATAATTTCTTTTAGTATATTAATAATTTTATTACTTTTTTATTTTATTTTTTCTTTTTCTCCTTTTCTTTTTTCTTTTTCTTCCCCTTCCTCTTAACCGGTCGCTGGCCTCGAGGGAGCCTCGTCGACCACCGGTACATCAGCTGCTGTAGCATTATAAACTGTATTGTTACTCTTGCTCCCATCGGGAGGCGAGGCTCGACCTCGCCCTGGCTAGGCGAGGCGACATCGCCTAGATCTAGCGAGGCCGAGCCTCGCCCGGCCACCTGTCACTCCTCGAACCTCGAGCGTGTACCCATCCTTCGGTGGTCGATAAAATTTGCGACGTCCTAAGACACGTCGCTGACCCATTCATTTTAATGCACATGTGGAAGCGAATTACTAATCCCCTGACAATACAACTTGGGATAGAAAAGCAGGAAAACATATTCACAAACAAAACACACTTTTATATACACACTGAGTTATATACAAAAGTCAACAACCAAAAGTCTGTAAAAGACCGACTCTAAAAAAAAAGCTGTCCTAACTGACCTACACCTTAGATCTCCTCAGCTTGGCTCCAAATCCATCACTCTATGGTCCTGAAAATAGTTGAGCCCACGATGGGATGAGATATAAATCTCAGTGAGTTCACGCTCTAAACCCTGATTAGGAGGGTAATACGTCTAGAAGTGTCCTAACCACACAACCATAGAGACTTACCTCGTCTCAGATCCACCCTGCATGTCAGCACAATTCATATCACAAACAGCCAAACAAACATAAGCAGCAAATAAGCTCGATCAACTGAAACGCCACACTCAATCGCAACCAAGCACAGGGGTCCTCATTATAGGGCCAAATCGTTATGACATGTCCTATACCGTGCCATACAATTTTGTCCCATAATCTGGCGCGTTCAACTCAATTAATCATGCGTTTCTTGTTTTGATCTCGGCTTATAGCACGGCCTACTCGCTGTTCGGCGGTCTTCTTGCATAGGCAAGCGTCGTCTCACCCCATTGAGCATGGCCACGTCTCTACTAGACAGCTTTCCCAAAAGAGCATAGGTTCAGAATCTACTATGATCGGCTTCCGTTGTCCAAGGGCATCCCATATAGGGGCACGTCCACCCAACTCATTTCGGGGACGAATTCTCTTAGCCAACACACAACCATTCAATCTCGGCTTAGGACACCACGCATTGCACTCAAATGCCTCAATTAAAATTGTGAACCTGACCTATTTTCTTCGTATTAAAAATACACGGTAAAATAGTCATGTGTGGGTACATAGTCAAATTGAACCCGAAAAATTGATATCCCCCTTGTTTAAAATCCAACTATTTAATATAGTACTTAAAACTATTTTCGGTATCAAAACCCAACACTTGGTAATTTTTAAATAATTACCAAAATTTGGAGGGGTTCAAATGGCCACAAAAGTCCACCTTCTATCCTCCAAACACTCATGGCATGCCCCCGCCACATGAGCTGTCTTCCTCAGCCACTTTGCAGCCCTCAAGGCTTCCTCGACAAGTCTCCAAGGGGTCCAAAAGTTGCACAACAAGGGGGCTTACGAATTTGAACACATTTCCCCAAAATTGAACCAATTTCTTCTTCAATTGGACCTAAACCGGTCCCAATAAATCCAACCAAGGTTCCCACACTCAAATTCACATTTTTCCTCATCAATTGAACCCACTTGAAACCCAAAGACGCGACCAAAAATAGGCCTTCTAATTTTCCTGGTAAAAAACGGCCTTACTTTCAATTTTCACCAAAAATCTCGGTACGCAAAAAAAAAATCTTCCGAGAATGAGTCGACGTTCCTAAAATGAATCGTGACATGATAGAACTTTCAATTTCTAAAATCGGGTTCAAATTCGCGGTTAATTTCAATCCGGCGCAATTTTAGTGTGACCTAACCTACCGGGTAGCTTTTAGGAATTTTCAGTGCAATTGACCCATGGTCGATTATTTTCGAGCCACATTGTACATCTTCGACACATTGGCGACTCTCGGTTGTCATGAAAATCTCGAGGTTTCAAATACAGACATAGGGTACAGAAATGACAGAAAAATCGATCTAGTGCCGTTCGATAGAAATTTTGCAATTAGGTGGAATCACCCACACACTAATCACATACCTCTATCGAATCGACCTATCTCCAGTCTCTAATCGATTTTGACGGTGCCGTAATGACCCTTGCAGATTAGCACGGTCGAGCAGTCGATTCCTGGTCGAATTCTAAAGTCTATTGCGTTAAAATCCTTTAACGGCTTCACTAGATAGATTAGTTATCTCGTGAGTGGCCAACTCAGAGAAAAGAACTATAGGCGCGTCGATGAAAAGCCCGATCCATTCCATTGAAAACAGAACTGGAAATTTAGTATGTCACACCACCGGCGAGGCTCGACCTCGCCCAGCCACCATGAGGTCGGCCTCGCGGTGGTCGAGAGACGCCCAGTGAGGCTCATCCTCGCTATAGCTAGGCAAGGGTCGAGGGGCCTCACCCAGCCACGGTGAGGCTCCCCTGAGCCTTGTCGAGGGTTGACGAGGCTTGGGGGGCCTCACCCAGCCACAGTGAGGCTCCCCCGAGCCTCGCCAGGGGCTGACAAGGCTCCAACGAGGCTGTCGCGACCCGATTTTTCGGGTTTGCCACCTAAAACTAGGTTGATGGACTACTAAGCCTTTAAGCTTAGCTCGGGCTCTCCCAAGCCCATACCAAATCGCGACTTAGGGTTTTAACATGCAAAAGATTATTATCTAGGAGTCGCCACTAATCGGTTTAGGGTAGGTCGATTAGACACCTAAGTAAAATAATGGGAGTATTATTTTACTCCTACGAACTAGAGATTTTGGGTACGGGGACTTGGTTACACTAGACTATCCTAGTGCCCTTTCGGTACCATTTCTTTTTAATTTTCAAAAAAAATGTTTGGCAATTGAATTGATTTTTAATTTAATTTCCTAAAGTGTGAGGTGATCATACATGTGCGCATACCACCAATTTAACACATCAAGAAAGCAATAAAATAATGCAAAAACATACCTTAAAGCAATGAAAGCATCTGCAATGTTAAGTCAGAATTCACATCAACAATCCAAGATATGATTCCTAATTAACAAGCAATCATTTTTTTTGTTTTCACTTTATTTAATGAAAATCATGACTTATGCAAATAATCTAAAACGACATGACAACATGACTTAAACTATATGACATGAAGAAATGCAATAATTAAATGCAATTCAAATGATCTAATTATAATGATATGCAATGCGATGCAATGACATACCAAATTATTTAACCTAAAATGACACGCCTCATGCAATTTAATATGCGAGCTATATGTCACGTGACATTTATTAAATGACTTAGTCTAATGACAAGAAAGTTCTAATTAAATGAACTTAATGAAAACTAAATGAGGTGCATTTGATGTTTCTATTTTTAAGAATGCAATCTATCCTAAAAATTGAAATTAACTTATGCAAAGACAAATTTTGTATTTTCTTTCATGAAATTCGAATGCAAAAATGATCTAGCTAGATTGAAATTCTATCTAATTTAAACTAATGTTAGGTCATATTAAATCCTAATTTAAATTAAGACATTATCCTAACCTAACATTCAATCTATTTAATATGCAATGACGTGCGGAGCATGCCCTAATTCTACATGACATATGCATGATATTTTTATTAAAATCAAAATTAAAACTAACACATAATTAAACATGCAACTTAAATTAAACAAAAACTAAGATCTTAAATGAATGCATTTTTTGTTTTATATTTTTTAAAATCTAAAATAAAATCTATATTCTAGATATGCAAAATAACAAGAAATATTCTAAAACCAATTGAAATCCTAATTCAAACATCTTTTTGATTTTTCTTAGTGATTTTCTAAAACAAACATTAAATCTAACAAGCAAGATATCCAACAAATAAAGGATTAAAATAAACAAAAAAATAACCCGTTATCTCACGGGTCAAATTAACGATTACTTTTAACCCTGAACATCAAGACAAGAAATCAAAATAATTAAAAATCTAATCCGAAATCTTACGGAGCAAATTAATAATTAAATTAATTCAACAATTGATATACCATAAAAAAACCCCAAGAGTTAATACAATTAAAAAAATGACCCGAAATCTTACGGGTCAAATTAATAATTACAATAAACCTTAGGGACAAATCCTATAGGTAATGCCTAGAAGAACTATAACCTAAAACTCACCTCACAAAATTCAACTTAAACACTAATAATAAAATAAACTAAAAGTAAAGTAAAATAACATAAAATAATAAAAAGTAAAAAATAAAATAAAAAATAAAAGAAAACAACCTAAGGAAAAATGGAGGGGGAGCACGCTCGTTGGTCCGGCCAAGGGAGTCTCCGACGGCGGTGGGCGCGGGCACTCCGGCGAGGGGCAACAACGTGCAGCGAGGGGCTTCGGGTAGATCTGGGCGGCAACAGCTCAAGCGGAGGCAAGGCGGATCGGGCGCGGGGCTGAGCTGGGTGTCGCTCGGGCGGAGCTGGGCGTCGCTCGGAGCTCGCGGAACGGCACTATCGGCACGGCGGAGCTGGGCGTCGTCACTCGGGCGGACGCGATGGGTCGCGGGCGTCCGGGCGGTGAGGGGCGGCGTTCGGAGCTCGTGGAATGGCGCGATTGGCACGGCGGTCGCAATGGCTTTGGGTCTTCAGGTCGGGAGGCAATCGGAGGCTGAGGCGCGGCGGTCGGCGACTCGGAGGTGGCTGATGAACCGGGCAGCAGGCGGTGTCCGGCGCAGGGGTTCGCATGGCTGAAGTGTGCGCCGGTGAAGAGAATTTTGGGGAAGTAGCACAGTAAATTTCCCCTTTGTTTTTACTGTCCTCTCTCCTCTGCTCTTGTACTTCACCTTTTCTTCCTTTTCCTTTTTGCTCTTTGCCTTCTTCATACATGTCCCTTCTCTGACTTTTCCTTCTTTTACTTTTTTTTTTCTCTTTTGTGTTCTCCTCCTAAAACGAAGAAGAAGCCCCCCTAAAGAAACCCTACATAACACCTTTTATAGCAAACAAAAAAAATGCCATCCCAATAAAATATTTCGAAAACTAACCATAACCTCCGAATCACAAAAATCCTTATCTCCTCAATATTCTACGCCGATTTCATCATCATCCATTGATAAAGATAGGATTAAAATGCGATTTAAATAATTTTCAAAATATCATAATATCGCACCAAATCTTCATTTAAATAATTTTCGTCATTTAAAAGAAACGGGGTCGGGCCGATTTTCTCGTTTTATGGGCTTAGTCCGGCCTATTAATTTAAACTCAAAAACAATTAATTCGACCCATCCGCCGTCCTAAAAAATAAAAATGCAAAACATGTAAATTAAAAATAAACGCACCTAAAATTAATGCTATGCAAATGAATCATAATATTTAAAATTAACCCCTAATAACTAAATGGGCCGCCAAAATTTAGGTGTCAACAGCTGCCCCTCTTTGGAGGTGAGCTTGAAGAGGTTGCCTTCAAAGTTGAGACCTAAATTTTGACTATACATATGCATTGACTTTTTTTTTTTTTTTTTGCTGGAAAATGAATTCCATTTTTGAATGCAATTTATATGATGCATGGAAACACAAATGAAAAATGAACCTACCTGGAATAACTTACCTTCAAGGAGGGTAGAGTAACTCAAGATAGATTGGTGTTACACGTCCAGGACCCGTACCATTCTACGGTCGCCCATAATAGTAACATGACTTTGTAAAGAAAACTGCTTTCCCATGACCCGTACCATTCTACGGTCGCCTAAACGGGGATTTACCTTCCAGGACCCGTACCATTCTACAGTCGCCTGAATATGGAAATAAGTTTTGTCTAGGACCCGTACCATTCTACGGTCGCCTAAACGGGGGTTTACCTTCCAGGACCCGTACCATTCTACGGTCGCCTAAATGGGGGTTTACCTTCCAAGACCCGTACCGTTCTACGGTCGCCTGAATAGGGAAATAAGTTTGGGGACAACTCCATCGAGTGTCAATGTACTCAAAAGGGAAAATACCTGTACAACGACAAGTATTTAAGGTGTAGATAGAGATATACTTACCTGATGACATCTCTGCTCATTGGGGATATGTCTCCTGTAAAGATGGGCCTTGG
This sequence comes from Eucalyptus pauciflora, assembly GCA_007663325.1. Taxonomy (NCBI): domain Eukaryota; kingdom Viridiplantae; phylum Streptophyta; class Magnoliopsida; order Myrtales; family Myrtaceae; genus Eucalyptus; species Eucalyptus pauciflora. The sequence continues at coordinate 747,161 of VMYD01000385.1, forward strand.
GCTACGAAAGCACGCCAGGATAATATAAAAGGACTCTGGGCTACGAAAGCACGCCAGGTTAATTTAAAAGGACACCGGGCTACAGAAGCACACCGGGTCGATAAAAGGGGGACTCTGGGCTACAAAAGCACGCTGGGTCAATTTAAAAGGACACCGGGCTACGAAAGCACGCCGGGTCAATAGAAAGGAGACTCTAGGCTACGAAAACACGCCGGGTCAATTTTAAAGGACACCAGGCTACAAAAGCACGCCGGGTCAATAAAGAGGGACTCTGGGCTACGAAAACACGCCAGGTCAATTTTAAAGGACACCGGGCTACAAAAGCACGCCGGGTCAATAAAGAGGGACTTTGGGCTACAAAAGCACGCCATGTCAATTTTAAAGGACACCGGGTTACAAAAGCACGCCGGGTCAATAAAGAGGGACTCTGGGCTACGAAAGCACGCCAAGTCAATTTAAAAGGACACCGGCTACAAAAGCACGCCGGGTCAATAAAGAGGGACTCTGGGCTACGAAAGCACGGCAGGTCAATTTTAAAGGACACCGAGCTACAAAAGCACGCCGGGTCAATAAAGAGGGACTCTGGGCTACAAAAGCACGCCATATCAATTTAAAAGAACAGCTTGACCGAGTCAAGTGTCGAGAATAGGTAGAGATATGCTTACCTGATGATATCTCTGATTCTTAGGGATATGTCTTTTGGAACTTAGATATCCTGTGGAGGCCTCTCACCTCCTGGTAGAAATAAATTTTAGAACACCCAGGATGCACCTTGAATGCTCATGATGGTTTCTCATCTCCTCATATCATGAGGCATCTTGAAAAGAACCTGAATGTTAGGAGCTCTTGGGTCTTTAAGAAAACATTATCTGTCATACATGATTAGAGCAAAAATGCATTCACCAAAGAAATAAGCAATTAAGGCTATTCTGAAATACATACTTCAAAATCTACTGAATCTTTTATCAATTCAATCAAGATTCATGCATAATGACTTTTGCATCATCCGAATTTCCACTAGAGAGAATTATCGTTCAAGACAATTTTCACTCATGACATGGATTTCTTAAGAATACTAAATGAGAGACTTTCGGTTAGAAAGGACTTTCACTCACTCTCATTTAGAATGGTTATTTTATGAGAATCACTCAATTTCATCATATCGACATGGGTCCGAGTATTCTCGCAAGCGGTACAATCTTACCAATCTGAGAGGTCTTAAATAGGGACCATAATGTGGGCTTGGCCAACGACTTAACAAATGGACTCTTTGAGTCAAGGCTATTGAATGAACAGTCTTCTAATCATTTCCGGGTTTATAAGTCAAGAACCCTGCAAAAAATAAGAAAGAAATAATCTTGCTCGCACTTCTTCGAGTGATGCTTATAAACATATGAACTCCTATGTTAATTTAAGTGCCCTAATTTGAAGAGACTTTGTAAGGGACGTAACGTAGGTAGGGTTCATGGGTTGAGAAATGAAATGATCATTAGGCTCAAAAGGTGTGTAAAGGGTGAGAGTTGATGATCATCTTGGCATTGCCACCAGTTTTCTTTTTCACCATCGAGGATTGTCTTCATCAAGTGCCCCATTGATTGTAGAAACTCGGCATTTGAGTTCTTTGAGTATTGCTCCATTAGGATTCAATTCTTGCAATTGACAGTCACCTATTTTGACTTTCTTTTTTTCATCTATGGACATTGGCCTTGCTTTTACCAGGCACACTGCTTTTTATGCCCCTAGTTCTCATGCATTTTTTTTATTCACTTCTTTTTTCATGGGCATCGGTCTTACTTTTACCAGGCACACTGCTTTTTCATGCCCCTTAGTTCTATTTTGAATTCAATTCTTGCGCATAATGCATGCGTCAAGCAATTACACTTTAAATGACACTAGAACTTTTCAAGAGTCTTCATCTGCCTTTTGCCTTGCCCTAGTGTGGGGATTGATCATCAACTGGTTTTGCCTTGCCCCGGTGTGGGGGTTGATCATCAACTGGGTTTAAAAGAAATGAAACTGCAGGCTCAAGTGGGCTATGCAAAGGATATAAGTGTATAGGATAGAGAAAAAGATGCTCTTCGTCATCCTAAGGCAGTTAGATTAACACATGAATTCAATGTAATAGCATAACTTAAAGATTGATGCAAGTGAGAGCAAGAAAATTTCAATTCATTTTCCTTACCTCATGATGCCATTTGATCTCTTAGTTGCCCCAATGTGGGGTGATTCTTGACAGGGGTAATTTGAAAAGAACATCCATAAGTGTATGGGCTCAACAGGGTTAAGCAATGGATTACTTGTAGTGTTTAGGATAGAGAAATGAATTGCCTCTCATCATTTCAGTTGCCGTACCTTTTGCGAGAGAACTCTTTACCTTATGGATATGAACCTTCCTACACTCATCTCACAGGTGTATGAATATAGGATTGTGTATAGGACAAGGTTTGCCTTTCATCATCCCGACTCGTCTCATTTAATAGGCTCAATCAATTCCGCATCATTCATTAAATCAATCCATCTTGATGCTCTTTAGTGGAATTAGTGGATAAAACATGTGAGAGTCATCATGCAAAATCCTTTTTTAAAAGAACTCAACAGCTTTAAGCATGTCAACTTCAAACAGTTTTCTATACTGCAAAATGGTTTTAAACATTCATTCAAGGATTTCTCTACAATGGGAATTGCCTCAGCAGTTGATGTCTTTGGATTGTCCCTATCATTCAAGACTGAAAATCCTTTTTTGCCCCTGCACAAGAGAACGTGCATCAATATGATACTATGCAACATCAATTCAAATTGCACATCCATTTTGGCTTGGGTCGAGATTTTATCTTGGTCGGGTCAGTACTAAAATATGTCATGCCCCCAATTTGTCATCTCTTCCACCAAGGAATGATGGTCTTCTTTTACTTGCCCCAAATCTGCTTTTTTCACTGCAAGAGCGCTTTAAGCCTGTTGATCACAAGTCAAGTTTATGATCATTGAAACTTGATACGCTATTTTCAGATGTCCCTTGTCATAACAAGTGATAGAATTATGCTCTAAGACAAGAAGTACGTGTCAGACAAATAAACAGGTTTAATGTGCCATAAGCTTTGAGAATTTTTCTGACAATGAAATGCTTTTTGTTTTCGAATTTTTTTTTTTTGGGAGGAAACATGAGAAAGTCCAGCCCTCAGGATTTCTCCGTGGATGATATTTTTCTTTTTCATGGTTGGATATCGTCATTGGACTGGTTTGGCATACCCCATCATGTCCTCAAAATTGGAAATAAAATTGTAATTTCATTGAATAGAATCAAATGAATTACATTATTGGAATGGAAATTGTGATTCCTAATCCCTAAAAAGAGAAAAAAAAATCAAAAATGATTCCTAGAAAGTGAAAAAGATTCCTAAAAAGCGATAAAAAATTCTCATGCAGGAGAATGTGCTAGGTCACTCTTCATGGTCCATTTCTTCCAGAGGTTCTTCATCAATGTCTCCCATGACGAAATCGTCGAATAGGCTTGTGATTCCTCCTAGGGCGTCATCAGAGTTCTCTGTCTCTGGAGGCGTCAGATTGTCCATGTCATCCCATCCACTTGGAACTGTGCTGCGGGAGTCAAAGTAAAAGCTAGGAGGAGCCGAATACTTCACCAGGTAATCAAACTTGCCACTAGGCTGCCCCAGAGTGTCCATCACTTCCACTTCATCTTGCCTCATCTTAGGGACATTGTCAGGCTTAGTTTTTTGGACAGTGACCAATAGCGGGTCATCTTCCAGGTCAGGCATATCGCCATTGCTCATTTGGGTCTTGCCTGATTGCTTCAGAACTACTGTCTCAGGGAGAACAGGTGCGGGAGTCAAATCCGCTCGGAGGGATTGGATTTGAGCTGTCATGAATTGCATAGAGGCGAGCAACTGTCGGAGTTGGTCTTCCATAGCGAAGATAAGATCACGCATTTCAGTTTGGTCGGCCATTCTAGCTCTTGATCGCCTAAGTAAAAAATGGGAATATGTAAGAACGAGGTATAATGAGAAAACCAATCCATGACAACAATCTATTTTTTAGTCAAGAAAAATCCATATATGAAAAGAATTTACTAAAAATGGACTAGGAAAACAAAGACATGGAATACCCCAGTAGGGACGAAATTTTTTAAAACATTAACTAGGAAGAGCCAAGACATGAATTGAAAACAAACTTCTAGTTTTTTTTTTTCCAAATGATTTGTTGTATGGCAATTTCCTCATTTCATTTTTAATTGACAAAAGAATTAAATCAATGATTGACCTAAATTGTCATGAACCGACCCAAAAGTATAACAAAATAAATTGCATAGTACAAGGATAGGAGACTTACTTTACCAAAGAAAATCAATGGCAATAACATAGACACGCGCATGAAACGTGAGGCTCGATTTCTATCTAAATGGCTTAACAAAGTGGAGCTAAGAGGGTGATCTGACCGTTGCAGTCTCGCATTAACGTCAGGTCCCCTTAACTCCGGGCTCAGTCAAATGGAATGTCCAATAGTCACGCAGTCTCGCGGATATGAACAAAACACATTTCGACACCATGAAAAACTTTCGGGGAAGAGAATGTCAACCTCTACATAGCAGTCTCGCTTTGGAGGAAGTATACTTCTCAACACCATCCTAGAAATCCTATCGGAACCCAGGTCGGACCGCAGGTTGTGTGTGCAAATAGTGTGGTGCTAAAGTAATAAAGCATGCACAACAGTTTAAATGCAAACAACACTTCTAATTGGAAAAATAAATCATTCATCCCACACTCCAACCTGCAAGACAAAGGTTAGCAAAGACTACTCCCCTTATACCTCCCATCTGAAAGAACATTTAACACCTTAAGAATGTTAGGGACGTACCTGAGATCCTTGCTGCCAAACAAAAACATTTTTCAAAAGACAAGAAAAATTGGCCTAAGTCCACTAAGTGTTTTAACACAAGTCCCCAGCGGAGTCGCCAAGCTGTCACGACCCAATTTTTTGGGTTTGCCACCTAAAACTAGGTTGATGGACTACTAAGCCTTTAAGCTTAGCTCGGGCTCTCCCAAGCCCATACCAAATCGCGACTTAGGGTTTTAACATGCAAAAGATTATTATCTAGGAGTCGCCACTAATCGGTTTAGGGTAGGTCGATTAGACATCTAAGTAAACTAATGGGAGCATTATTTTACTCCTACGAACCAGAGATTTTGGGTACGGGGACTTGGTTACACTAGACTATCCTAGTGCCCTTTCGGTACCATTTCTTTTTAATTTTCAAAAAAAATGTTTGGCAATTGAATTGATTTTTAATTTAACTTCCTAACGTGTGAGGTGATCATACATGTGCGCATACCACCAATTTAACACATCAAGAAAGCAATTAAATAATGCAAAAACATACCTTAAAGCAACGAAAGCATCTGCAATGTTAAGTCAGAATTCACATCAACAATCCTAGATATGATTCCTAATTAACAAGCAATCAATTTTTTTGTTTTCACTTTATTTAATGAAAATCATGACTTATGCAAATAATCTAAAACAACATGACAACATGACTTAAACTATATGACATGAAGAAATGCAATAATTAAATGAAATTCAAATGATCTAATTATAATGATATGCAATGCGATGCAATGACATACCAAATTATTTAAACTAAAATGACACGCCTCATGCAATTTAATATGCGAGCTATATGTCACGTGACATTTATTAAATGACTCAGTCTAATGACAAGAAAGTTCTAATTAAATGAACTTAATGAAAACTAAATGAGGTGCATTTGATGTTTCTATTTTTAAGAATGCAATCTATCCTAAAAATTGAAATTAACTTATGCAAAGACAAATTTTGTATTTTCTTTCATGAAATTCGAATGCAAAAATGATCTAGCTAGATTGAAATTCTATCTAATTTAAACTAAGGTTAGGTCATATTAAATCCTAATTTAAATTAAGACATTATCCTAACCTAACATTCAATCTATTTAATATGCAATGACGTGCGGAGCATGCCCTAATTCTACATGACATATGCATGATATTTTTATTAAAATCAAAATTAAAACTAACACATAATTAAACATGCAACTTAAATTAAACAAAAACTAAGATCTTAAATGAATGCATTTTTTGTTTTATATTTTTTAAAATCTAAAATAAAATCTATATTCTAGATATGCAAAATAACAAGAAATATTCTAAAACCAATTGAAATCCTAATTCAAACATCTTTTTGATTTTTCTTAGTGATTTTCTAAAACAAACATTAAATCTAACAAGCAAGATATTATACAAATAAAGGATTAAAATAAACAAAAAAATAACCCGTTATCTCACGGGTCAAATTAACGATTACTTTTAACCCTAAACATCACGACAAGAAATCAAAATAATTAAAAATCTAATCTGAAATCTTACGGATCAAATTAATAATTAAATTAATTCAACAATTGATATACCATAAACAAACCCCAAGAGTTAATACAATTAAAAAAATGACCCGAAATCTTACGGGTCAAATTAATAATTACAATAAACCTTAGGGACAAATCCTCTAGGTAATGCCTAGAAGAACTATAACCTAAAACTCACCTCACAAAATTCAACTTAAACACTAATAATAAAATAAACTAAAAGTAAAGTAAAATAACATAAAATAATAAAAAGTAAAAAATAAAATAAAAAATAAAAGAAAAACAACCTAAGGAAAAAAGGAGGGGGAGCACGCTCCTTGGTTCGGCCAAGGGAATCGCCGGCGGCGGTGGGCGCGGGCACTCCGGTGAGGGGCAGCAACGTGCGGTGAGGGGCTTCGGGTGCTCGGGTAGATCTGGGCGGCAGCAGCTCGGGCGGAGGCAAGGCGGATCGAGTGCGGGGCTGAGCTAGGTGTCGCTCGGGCAGAGCTGGGCGTCGCTCGGGCAGAGCTGGGCGTCGCTCGGAGCTCGCAGAACGGCGTGATCGGCACGGCGGAGCTGGGCATCGTCACTCGGGCGGACGAGATGAGTCGTGGGTGTTCGGGCGGTGAGGGGCCGCGTTCGGAGCTTGCAGAACGGCGCGATTGGCACGGTGGTCGTAGCAGCTTTGGGTCTTCAGGTCGGGAGGCGATAAGAGGCGGAGGCGCGGTGGTCGGCGACTCGGAGGTGGCTGATGAATCGGGCAGCAGGGGGTGTCCGGCGCGGGGGTTCGTAGGGCTGAAGTGTGCGCCGGTGAAGAGAATTTTGGGGAAGCAGCACAGTTGTCGCGACCTAATTTTTTCAGGTTCACTGCCTAAAACTAGGTTAATGGACTGCTAAGTTTTTTTAAACTTAGCTCGGGCTCTCCCAAGCCCATACCAAATCGCAGCTTGAGTCTAAACTTTTTAAACATGCAAAATACTATCTAGGAGTCGCCACTAATGTGTTTTTGGTAGGTCGATTAGACACCTAAGCAAAATAATGGGAGAATTATTTTACTCCTACGAACCAGAGACTAAGGGTACGAGGACTTGGTTACACTAGACTATCCTAGTGCCCTTTCGGTACCATTTCTTTTTAATTTTCAAAAATGTTTTGCAGGCAGCTTGATTTGATTTTAATTCATTCTCCTAACGTGTGAGGCGATCATGCGAGTGCACAAACCACCAATTTAACACCCGAGAAAACGAATAAAATAATGCAGGACTTACCTCAAAGCAACGAAAGCAACTGCGATGTTAAATCAGAATTCACATCAATAATCCTAGATATGATTCCTAATTAATAAGCAATCACTCAATTTTTTGTTTTCACTTTATTTAATGAAAGTCGTGCAATGCATGCTACTAATTTAACATGAAATGATATGACGTGGCAATATGACCTAAACTATATAACATGAATAAGCATGCAATCCATCTTAAAGCATGAAATGAATTTATTCTAATTTTTTGTATTTTCCATGACATTCGAAATTAAAGAAATGCAACAATTAAATATGCAATTTAATCAAATGACCTAGTTCTAATGACGAGCAATGAACTCAGCAACAATCACTAGATGACGAAAATTTCATAAACCTAATCCTACATGTCTGATTTACTAAACATATATGCTCAGGCAGAATTTTGATTTTTTTAAATAATTAATTATTAAATAAATATTAAATCTAAACTATCAACAAAATAAAGCAAGAAAGGATTAAAATAATCGAAAAAATAACCTATTGTCTCACAGGTCAAATTAACGGTTATTCTAACCCTAATTATCACAACAAGGAGATCAAAACAATTACAAATCTGATCCGAAGTCCTACGGACCAAATTAAATAATTATTGTGATTTAACAATTAAAATTTCACCAAAAAGCCCAAAAATTAATATAATAAAAAAATGATCCGATGTCTCTCGGATCAAATTAATAATTACATTAATTTCGGAAAAAATCCCTACGGATAATGCATACAAAATGCACAAATATTAACATTGACAAACCATATTCTAACTTAAACAATAATAACAAAATTTAAAACACAATAATAAGCAAAAGAAAGAAATAAAAATAAAACTAAAGGAGGGGAATTGCAGCAGCGTTGGTGGGCATATGGCTAGTTCTTGATTTGATCGTTTGCTAATCTCCTCCGAGAACTTTTTGAGTGGACGCCCCCCTTCTCTTGCCGTCTCTCTCTTGTCAATTATGGTGGAATATGGAATTGTGTGGCCTTTTGTTCGGCATTGAATTGCCTGTGACCACAACATCATAACAAAGTAAATTAGGTGAAAATATGGGATGAACAACTTTAATAGGGAGAGAAACAACCCGGTTTTATCACAGTGAAATCACTGGATGACAATCAGCGCTTAGATATGTTGGCCACTTCAATGTCTCGCTGCTGGAATTATCGTCGGAGATGTAGGAGTTTAATCTAGGCAAGAAAAAATAAAATCACCTTAGTGCGAATAGCAAATTGGAATTGCACACAATCAAACTTAAAAAAAAAAAGAAGAAGTTGGCGACTTAGCTTTATGCTTGTCGTCAATATCCATGAAGCATGATGAACATGGGGCATCGTCAGGAAGACTACACCATTGTCCGAGATCCCTGAGGGTGTGTGCCTCTCCCTATATCTCTATGAGAGATTGTCTATCGAACCTCTCTACGTTTTCTCGCCATTTTTTTCCTTGTGAGCTCCGCTCTCCTCCCTCTGTCATGAAAAGTGAGCCTCTCTTTTATAGTGATTCGAAACGGTCTCTTTACATGGCATTTCCCGAGTTGCCATTTCTTGTTGCATTAAATCAAGCCTGCAAATCGGAACGTGATTTCGCAATCAGCTCGATTTTACTTGATTCCTTCCATTTTACAAAAATTCTTGCCCCTTATTCAATTGCTTCCGCATTTAACAAAATCCGAATACCCATCAGAATTTCAAATTTCCATGCATAATCAATCAAATCAACTGCCCCCATTTTCTTTCATTTTTCCTTTTATTTGTTCAAAATGCAATTTTATTTTTCCAAAATTAGGTATCAATAGCTGCCCCTCTTTGAAGGTGAGCTCGTAGAGGTTGCCGACAAAGATAAATTGAAACCTAATTTTAATTGTGCACATGCACTAAATGACTTTTTGTTGGAAAATGAATTCCTTTTTTTGAATGCAATATGTATGATGCATGGAAATGCTAATGCAAATGATAAATGAATTTACCTGGAATAACTTACCTTCAAGGAGGGTAGAGTAACTCAAGATAAATTGGTGTTACACGTCCAGGACCCATACCATTCTACGGTCGCCCAGAATAGTAACATGACTTTGTAAAGAAAACTGCTTTCCTAGGACCCGTACCATTCTACGATCGCCTAGTATGACAGAGCTGGTTGTGTCTAGGACTCGTACCATTCTACGGTCGCCTAAACGGGGATTTACCTTCCAGGACCCGTACCATTCTACGGTCGCCTGAAAAGGGAAATAAGTTTTGTCTAGGACCCGTACCATTCTACGGTCGCCTGAATAGGGAAATAAGTTTTGTCTAGGACCCGTACCATTCTACGGTCGCCTAAACGGGGGTTACCTTCCAGGACCCATACCATTCTACGGACGCCTAAACGAGGTTTCGCCTTCTAGGACCCGCACCATTCTACGATCGCCTGAATAGGGAAATAATCTTTTTGTCTAGGACCCATACCATTCTACGGTCGCCTGAATAGGGAAATAATTTTTTGTCTAGGACCCGTACCATTCTACGGTCGCCTAAACGAGGTTTCGCCTTCCAGGACCCGCACCATTCTACGGTCGCCTGAATAGGGAAATAATTTTTTTTTGTCTAGGACCCGTACCATTCTACAGTCGCCTAAACGAGGTTTTGCTTGGCTAGGACCCGAACCATTCTTCGGTCGCCCGGCGTCGCAATCTGGGGAAAAATCTTTAGGGACAACTCCATCGAGTGTCAAATTACTCAAAAGTGAAAATACCTGTACAACAACAAGTATTTAAGGTATAGATAGAGATATACTTACCTGGTGACATCTCTGCTCATTAGGGATATGTCTCCTGTAAAACATGATTGTAGGAGATGCAACATGTATTTGTGATTACAAATAAACATGCATTAATTCAAGCAAGTTTTACGCATAATGATTTCTATTAACCATGCATCACCTAATTCCAATGGAAAGGATTTCAAGAAAAGATTCCAATCCGAACACATAAGTGTCATGGATGTGTCAAATGAGGGATCATTTAGTTTGAAAGGACTTTCCACTCATCCTCATTAAAATGGGCTGTTTTATCCTGACCTTTGATGCAGGATTTTGACAATCACTTTATCTCACTGTCATCACGCCAAACAAGAATCTGGGCAATCTCGCAAGTGGTACTTCTTTGAAGGGAAGCTCGTAGAGGTTTCCTTTAAAGATATATGACACCTAAATTTAAACCATGCAAAATGAAATATGAAATGCATACGCAAATGTTAATGACTTGACTTTTTTTTTTTTTTTAAAGAATAAAGGATGCAATGTAAATGCAATGAACTGGTTAGGAACATAGATCTCCATGTGTCTATGACCAATGAAATGCAAATGCAAAGAAGAGCACGTACCTGTCATACCTGTTTTGAGGATTTAGGTGTGAAATGATTCCGATGAGACCTGTCAATCATCTGGAACTCCCTTCAGATAATTGAAAGGCTCAAAGTCTTTAGGGATTTGGAATTCTCATCAGATTCTAAGCACCTAGAAATTGCATCAAATACTTGAAACTTCAAAAATCTGATTCTTATGTCAGACATTTGAAACTTTTACTAAACGTCTGGAAATCACATCAGATGTTTGGAAAGACAAACACTTGGAAATCACATCAAGCGTTTAAAAGTTCAAATATCTAGAATTCACACTAGACAATTGGAAACATTTTATAAATAGGTACTTGGAATTCTCATCAAGTACAAAGATGACTGAACAAATTCAGGGTTTCAAAGACAATTCTTTTTGGTCTTTGAGGAAAAATTCAATGAAGGCCCATGCATGATGGCTTTATCAAGCTTCTACCGGAAAAATTATCAATAGGACAATTTTCAATTATAGCGTGAATCTCTTGAACATGCTAAATAATACACTTTTGGTGTGAAAATGCTTTTTCACTCGCTCTCATTTAAGAAGGGTTATTTGTCCCGACCATTGATGCGGGAATATATCACTCGATCTTATCATCATCTTGTCGACAAGAGTTCGAATTTTCTTGCAATCAGTACGACCTTACCAATCTGAGAGGTCTTTGTCAATGACTGTAATGCAGGTTTGGTCAATGGCTTAACAAAGGGACTCTTCGAGTCAAAGCAAATTGAACGAATGATTCTGTAATCATCTCCGGGTTTACAAGTCAAGAACCCTGCAAAATGATAAAGAAATAATCTTGCTCGCACTTCTTCGAGCAATGCTTAAAACATGTGAATTCCTATGTTAATTCAAGTGCCCTAATCTGAAGAGACTTTGTAAGGGACGTAACATAGGCTGGGTTCATGGGTTGAGAAACGAAAGGATCGTTAGGCTCAAAGATGTGTATAGGGGTCAAAGTTGGTGATCATCTTGACATTACCACCAGTTTTTCTTCACCACGGATTGTCTTCTTGACAGATTTCATTATTGGCTCAAAAGTTTATCACCTGATGTCAATGATTATTCAACTGGAGATCTTTTCTCAATATTTTTTTTTGATGATGGGCATCGATCAAGCACATTTTTTTTTTTATGCCCCCCAATTCATCAGTCATTTCTCTCTTCTTTTCACGGGCATTGGCCTTGCTTTTACCAGGCACACTGCTTTTTCATGCCCTTTAGTTCTATTTTGATTTCAGTTCTTGCGCACAATGCATGTGTCAAGTATACTTTAAATGACACTCGAACTTTCAAGGGTCTTCATCTGTCTCTTGCCTTGCCCCAGTGTGGGCGATGATCATCAACTTGGGTTTTAAAAGAAATGAAATAGTAGGCTCAAGTGGGCTATTCAAAAGATATAAGTGTGTAGGATAGTGAAAGAAATGCTCTTCGTCATCCTAAGGCACTTAAATTACCATATGAATTCAATGTAATAGCACGACTTGAAGATTGATGCAAGTGAGAGCAAGAAAATTTCAATTCATTTTCCTCACTTCATGATGTCATTTTTATCTCCTAGTTGCCCCGATGTGGGGTGATTCTTGACAGGGGTAATTTGAAAAGAACATCCATAAGTGTATGGGCTCAAAAATGGTTAAGCAATGGAACACCTGTTGTGTTTGGGATAGAGAAATGAACCGCCTCTCGTCATTTCAGCTGTCGTACTTTTCGCAAGAAAATTCTTCACCTTGAAATACAAAATGTTTCCATACTCACCTCACAATGTATAGACATGGGACGGTGTATGGGATTAGGCTTGCCTTTGACACCTCATTTAGCATGCTCAAGTAACTCAACATCTTTCACTGAATTATCCATTTTGATAAATTTCAAGTGGAATTGATGGATAAAACATGTAAGAGTCATCATGCAAAATCCCTTTTTAAAAAAAACTCAACAGCTTTAAGCGTGTCAACTTCAAACAGTTTTCTATACTGCAAAATAGTTTTAAGCATTCATTCAATGATCCCTCTACAATGGGAATTGCCTCAACAGTTGATGTCTTTGGATTGTCGCTATCATTCAAGGTTGAAAATCCACTTTTGCCCCTGCACAAGCAAACGTGCATCAATATGATATTATGCAATATCAAAGTAAATTCAAATTGCACGTCCATTTTGGCTCGGGTCGAGACTTTATCCCAGTCAGGTCACTACCAAAATTTTTCATGGCTACAATCTTGTCATATCAATTCCTTGGAAATGTATCCTTGATAGTTGGGCCAATTGCAACCTAGTGTATTTTTCAAATGCCTTCTCATCAGACAGAAAAAGTAACGCTCTGAAACATGAAGTAAATGAGTCAGAAAATTAAACAGAGCTAACCTAATGCATGCTTTTGGAAATGGCTTGAAAAATGATTTAAAAAAAAAAACAATGAAATGTTTTTTGTTTTCGAAAAACTTTTTAGGAGGAAGCATGAGAAAGTCCAGCCCACAGGATTTCTCCGTGGATGTTTTTTTTCATGGCTGGATATCGTCATTGGACTAGTTTGGTATACCCCATCATGTCCTCAAAATTGAAAATAAAATTGTAATTTCATTGAATAGAATCAAATGAATTACATTATTGGAATGAAAATGATGATTCCTAACTCCTAAAAAGAGAAAAAAAAAATCGAAAACGATTCTTAGAAAGTGAAAACGATTTCTAAAAAGCAATAAAAAATTCTAATGCAGGAGAATGTGCTAGGTCACTCTTCATGGTCCATTTCTTCCAGAGGTTTTTCATCAATGTCTCCCATGACGAGATCGTCGAATAGACTTGCGATTCCTCCTAGGGCGTCATCAGAGTTCTCTGTCTCAGGTAATCAAACTTGCCACTAAGCTGCCCCAGAGTGTCCATCACTTCCACTTCATCTTGCCCCATTTCAAGGACATTGTCAGGCTTAGTTTTTTCGGCAGTGATCAACAGTGGCCATCTTCCAGGTCAGGCATGTCATCATTGCTCATTTGGGTCTTGCCTGACTGCTTTAGGACTACTGCCTCGGGAAGAGCAGGTGCAGGAGTCAAGTCCGCTCGGAGAGATTGGATTTGAGCTGTCATGAATTGCATAGAGGCGAGCAACTGTCGAAGTTGGTCTTCCATAGCGGAGATACGATCACGCATTTCAGTTTGGTCGTCCATTCTAGCTCTTGATCACCTTAGGAAAATGGAGATATGTAAGAACGAGGTGTAATGAGAACACCAATCCATGACAACAATTTATTTTTTAGTCAAGAAAAGTCCACATATGAAAATGATTTTCCTAAAAATGGACTAGGAAAACAAAGACATGGGATGCCCCAGTAGGGACAAAATCTTTTTTTAACATGAACTAGGAAGAGCCAAGACATGAATTGAAAACAAATTTCCAGTTTTTTTTTCAAAATAATTCGTTGTATGGCAATTTCCTCATTTCATTTTTAATTGACAAAAGAATTAAATCAATGATTGACCTAAATTGTCATGAACCGACCCCAAAATACAACAAAATAAATTGCATGGTATAGGGATAGAAGACTTACTTTACCAAGGAAAATCAATGGCAATCACATAGACACATCGCATGAGACGTGAGGCTCGATTTCTATCTAAAAGGCTTAACAAAGTGGAGCTAAGAGGGTGATCTGACCGTTGCAGTCTCGCATTAACGTCAGGTCCCCTTAACTCCGGGCTCAGTCGAATGGAATGTCCAATAGTCACGGAATCTCGCGGATATGGACAAAACACATTTCGACACCATGAAAAAACTTTCGGGGAAGAGAAGGTCAACCTCTACATAGCAGTCTCGCTTTGGAGGAAGTATACTTCTCAACACCATCCTAGAAATCCTATCGCAGCCTAGGTCGGACCGCAGGTTGTGTGTGTAAATAATGTAGTGCTAAAGCAATAAAGCATGCACAACAGTTTAAATACAAACAACACTTCTAATTAGGAAAAATAAATCATTCATCCCACACTCCAACCTGCAAGACAAAGGTTAGCAAAGACTACTCCCCTTATACCTCCCATCTGCAAGAACATTTAACACCTTAGAAATGTTAGGAACATACCTGGCATCCTCGCTGCCAAACAAAAACATTTTTCAAGTAAAAAGAAAAATTGGCCTAAGTCCACGAAGTGTTTTAACACAAGTCCCCAGCGGAGTCGCCAAGCTGTCGCGACCTAATTTTTTCGGGTTCACCGCCTAAAACTAGGTTAATGAACTGCTAAGTTTTTTAAACTTAGCTCGGGCTCTCCCAAGCCCATACCAAATCGCAACTTGAGTCTAAACTTTTTAAACATGCAAAATACTATCTAGGAGTCGCCACTAATCTGTTTTTGGTAGGTCGATTAGACACCTAAGCAAAATAATGGGAGAATTATTTTACTCCTACGAACTAGAGACTAAGGGTACGGGGACTTGGTTACACTAGACTATCCTAGTGCCCTTTCGGTACCATTTCTTTTTAATTTTCAAAAATGTTTTGCAGGCAGCTTGATTTGATTTTAATTCATTCTCCTAACGTGTGAGGCGATCATGCGAGTGCACAAACCACCAATTTAACACCCGAGAAAGCGAATAAAATAATGCAGGACTTACCTCAAAGCAACGTGTTAAATCAGAATTCACATCAATAATCCTAGATATGATTCCTAATTAATAAGCAATCACTCAATTTTTTGTTTTCACTTTATTTAATGAAAGTCGTGCAATGCATGCTACTAATTTAACATGAAATGATATGACGTGGCAATATGACCTAAACTATATAACATGAATAAGCATGCAATCCATCTTAAAGCATGAAATGAATTTATTCTAATTTTTTGTATTTTCCATGAAATTCGAAATTAAAGAAATGCAACAATTAAATATGCAATTTAATCAAATGACCTAGTTCTAATGACGAGCAATGAACTTAGCAACAATCACTAGATGACGAAAATTTCATAAACCTAATCCTACATGTCTAATTTACTAAACCTATATGCTCAGGCAGAATTTTGATTTTTTTAAATAATTAATTATTAAATAAATATTAAATCTAAACTATCAACAAAATAAAGCAAGAAAGGATTAAAATAATCGAAAAAATAACCTATTGTCTCACAGGTCAAATTAACGGTTATTCTAACCCTAATTATCACAACAAGGAGATCAAAACAATTACAAATCTGATCCGAAGTCCTACGGACCAAATTAAATAATTATTGTGATTTAACAATTAAAATTTCACCAAAAAGTCCAAAAATTAATATAATAAAAAATGATCCGATGTCTCTCGGATCAAATTAATAATTACATTAATTTCGGACAAAATCCCTACGGATAATGCATACAAAATGCACAAATATTAACATTGACAAATCATATTCTAACTAGCGGTGAGCGCGGTTCCCGGTTCTTAAAGGACCGGTTCCGATTCCCGGTTCCATTTTGCTGGGAACCGGTCGCGGAACTGGAACTGGAACCGGTCGTGGAACCGGTCGCGGAACCGGAACTGGAACCGATCGCGGAACCGGTTTCGGAACCGGTTTTGGAACCCCCTCCCCTGCTCACCTCACATCTATTGCTCTACTTTTGACTCTTGAGTCCCGACTCCCGAGTCCCGACCCTCTGAAACTCTCGCCGGACGCCGCTCTCCTTGAAGGCCGCCGTCGTCGGACGCCAGTCGCGGAACCGGTTAGGGTTCCAAAAGGAACCCCCTCCCCTGCTCACCTCACATCTATTGCTCTGCTCTTGACTCTTGAGTCCCGACTCCTGAGTGCCGACCCGAGACACCTCCCCGTATGTTATAGTTTTTTTTGGTAACGTGCGCGTACGTTATAGTTTTTTTTTGGTAATGTGCGTGTACGTTATTTTTATTTTTTTTGGTAACGTGCGCGTACGTTATAGTTTTTTTTGGTAACGTGCGCGTACATTATATTTTTTTTTGTAACGTGCGCATACGTTATAGTTTTTTTTGGTAACATGCGTGCACGTTATATGTATTTTTGGTAACATGCACATACGTTATAGTTTTTTTTGGTAACGTGCGCGTACGTTATAGTTTTTTTTGGTAACGTGCGCGTACGTTATAGTTTTTTTTGGTAACGTGCGCGTATGTTATAATTTTTTTTTGGTAACGTGCATGTACGTTATTTATTTATTTATATTTTTTTATAACGTGCGCGTACGTTATAGTTCAAATCTGAAAATAGCAAAAAAAAAAAAAAAAAACCTGTTGGAACCTGGAACCGACCCTGGAACCTGTGACAGGGTAGGTTCCAGGTTCTCGGTTCTAACGGGTAGTTCCAGGTTCCTCATTTTGAGGAACCTGTACCCGAGGGTAGGTTCCAGGTTCCAGACGGAACCGAACCGGAACCTGGAACCGCTCACCCTTAATTCTAACTTAAACAATAATAACAAAATTTAAAACACAATAATATAACATAAAATAAGCAAAAGAAAGAAATAAAAATAAAACTAAAGGAGGGCAATTGCAGCAGCGTTGGTGGGCATATGGCTAGTTCTTTATTTGATCATTTGCTAGTCTCCTTCGAGAACTTTTTGAGTGGACGCTCCCCTTCTCTTGCCATCTCTCTCTTGTCAATTATGGTGGAATATGTGTGGCCTTTTGTTCGGCATTGAATTGCCTGTGACCACAACATCATAACAAAGTAAATTAGGTGAAAATATGGGGTGAACAACTTTAATAGGGAGAGAAACAACCCGATTTTATCACAGTGAAATCACTGGATGGCAATCAGCGCTTAGGTACGTTGGCCACTTCGATGTCTCGCTGCTGGAATTATTGTCGGAGGTGTAGGAGTTTAATCTAGGCAAGAAAAAATAAAATCACCTTAGTGCGAATAGCAAATTGGAATTGCACACAATCAAACTTAAAAAAAAAGGAAGCTCGACTTAGCTTTATGCTTGTCGTCAATATCCATGAAGCATGATGAACATGGGGCATCGTCAAGAAGACAACACCATCGTCTGAGATCCCTGAGGGTGTGTGCCTCTCCTCCAAAGAAAATTGAACTCAAAAGAAACCAAGGAGAAAACCTTCCTCACTTTTGCTCTGAATTTTTTTGAAAATCGCCTCCTCTCTGAGAGATTGTCTATCGAACCTCTGTACGTTTTCTCACCATTTTTTCCCCTTGTGAGCTCCACTCTCCTCCCCCTGTCATGAAAAGTGAGCCTCTCTTTTATAGTGATTCGAAACGGTCTCTTTACATGGCATTTCCCGAGTTGCCATTTCTTGTTGCATTAAATCAAGCCTGCAAATCGGAACGTGATTTCGTAATCAGCTCGATTTTACTTGATTCCTTCCATTTTACAAAAATTCTCGCCCCTTATTCAATTGCTTCCGCATTTAACAAAATCCGAATACCCATCAGAATTTCAAATTTCCATGCATAATCAATCAAATCAATTGCCCCCATTTTCTTTCATTTTTCCTTTTATTTGTTCAAAATGCAATTTTATTTTTCCAAAATTAGGTGTCAACAACAGTAAATTTCCCTTTTTTTTTACTGTCCTCTCTCCTCTGCTCTTGTACTTCACCTTTTCTTCCTTTTCCTTTTTGCTCTTTGCCTTCTTCACACACGTCCCTTCTCTGACTTTTCCTTCTTTTACTTTTTTCTCTTTTGTGTTCTCCTCCTAAAACGAAGAAGAAGCCCCCCTAAAGAAACCCTACATAACACCTTTTATAGCAAAAAAAAAAAAAAATGCCATCCCAATAAAATATTTCGAAAACTAACCATAATCTCCGAATCACAAAAATCCTTATCTCCTCAATATTCTACGCCGATTTCATCATCATCCATTGATAAAGATAGGATTAAAATGCGATTTAAATAATTTTCAAAATATCATAATATCGCACCAAATCTTCATTTAAATAAGTTTCGTCATTTAAAAGAAACGGGGTCGGGCCGATTTTCTCGTTTTATGGGCTTAGTCCGGCCTATTAATTTAAACTCAAAAACAATTAATTCGACCCATCCGCCGTCCTAAAAAATAAAAATGCAAAACATATAAATTAAAAATAAAAGCACCTAAAATTAATGCCATGCAAATGAATCATAATATTTAAAATTAACCCCTAATGACTAAATGGGCCGCCAAAATTTAGGTGTCAACAGAGGTCACCGGGCCTCGTCTGGTTGGTCGTCGGCCATCGCCGAGGCCGGCGACCAGCTAGGAAGAAGAGAGGAAAAGAAAAAGAAAGAAAAGAAAAACTTGTTTCTTGAATTGTTCCCGGGAACAAGAAGCAACTTTTTTTTGTTTCTTGATTTTGTTCTAGATCTGCTCCGGGGAACAAAAAACTTACCGAACGCGTTTCTATTCTATTTCTACTCTTGGGAACAAAAAAGCAGAACACTTATTCCCGGGAACGTTACCAAACACACTCTTAATTCCCAAGAACCATCATCTCTTATGGTTAATTAGGAAAAAAAAAGTTTCATCCTTAAGAAGTTAATGGTGATTTCAAAAACTTCATCATGCTATCTTGTATTTCTGATCGATTAAAATGATGGAGCTTAATTTAATGCGATTAGATAGGGTGTTTACGTTGAGGCACTAGTGAGATGTTTTTAAGACCGGACAATTGAGCATTTATTAAAAACAAAAAAAAAAAACAAAAAAAGACCAGTGAGATGATCAAGCATGTGTAGACTTACAGGAGTAGGATGGAGTTTTGCTCGAAGCTATTAAATGAATTATGTATGAAATAGGGCATAATGAGATACAATACTAGTGTTAGTGAACTACAACAGGTTGCAAAGTTGATAAGCAGAAAATCACTAAACACACCCCATTATATCCTTTCCAATGTTGGTATGGTAAGAAATTCCTGGCGGAATGTGGTTAGTATGGCAAGCTAGATCCCCTTCAACTATCATTGGGTCTTGAACCACCCCCCTCCCCCCCAAAAGAATTGTCGTCACGTAAAATTGTTGATTATTCTATACTCAATGAGAGGATAAGAAAGTGCAATTTCTAAGCGATATACAAGTTGAGCAGGGCTATCGGTTCAGGTGCTCCAAATTAAATTTACCTATTGTTAGCAAAGAAGATACAATTAACAAGTCTCCAATACTTTTGGATATAACTGATTGTGGCAATGTTTATATAAATCCGAACAATTTTCAGCTCAAAATAGAGTTGCAATCAAGAACTCCTGAGGTATAGTGTACTTGCGTTGTAATTGACACAGATAGAAAGGCTTCACCCATGGAGACTATAGTTGCTAAGTTTGATAGGGTCCGAGTTCAATCTTTTGACAGCTATTGATGCAACAGTGGTTGCGCCTGCAAATTCTTGTGCAGCTGTTAATGTTGCAAGTGAAGTTGGTGCCTTGACAAATTCCACGGTTACGGCGAAATTCAAGTGGAGCTTGGACTTTGAAGATCTCTATGGTGGTTGAGCCAATAAGGGTTTGTAAGAAAGTAGTAATTATCAGGTTCAACTTGACTCAAATATCGAGCCAAGGTACAGACTATTATAATATGTCCGCGAAAATGTGGCCTGATGTGCAACTCTTGGACGTGACATGCTAAAAGAGTACAAGGCTCATTCTCTCAACAAAACAAGAAAATCACTTTCCTCGTTCGATTTAGAAGTCGGCCACAAGGTTTCCTAATTTAGTTGGAAATATATATTAATATTCAATCTTGGGTTTTGGTCTTCATACGGCTGGTACATAGTTGTGTAGTTTTTTTTGCTTGGGCAATAGTTGGGCACTAAAGGTACGGCTTATTCGGGAATTACACCCTGAAGCCATCCGAGGGCGTTGGAGTCGATTAAATCTTGAGAGTTAAATTTTATATGCTACTTTGTGAGATTGAGAGAGATCATTTTGTAAGTATATTGACAGCAAAACATCTTGCGAGTAATTTGGTAAAATTAGGGGTTGGGAAATAGTGGGAGTATTTGAGTTGACTCGATTGTAGTTATAATTTTCATTATATCGCTTGATTTATGGTGAAATCACGTGTTCCTCTCTTCGTGGAGTAGGTCACTTCGATCGAACATTAGAAACTTAGTATCTGATTTATTTATTTTTTCTGTTTATTTTATTGTTCGATTGTGTATTTTTCGCAATACCTTGCTCTTATAGTAAATTCGGCTTAGTCGTACAAGAAGAAAGGTTTCCTTGGGGTGTTCAAGGAAAACATAAACCGGACGAAATTAAACCAAGCTTCATCAGTTTGGTTTTGGTTGGGGAGTAAAAAGAATAAACCAATTGGTTTGGCTTACTTATGGTTTACTTTTCCCCATTTCAACCAGAAAGCTGTTAAAGAGCCATGGAGATTTCGGCATTTATATGAAGAATATGTACTAAACGAAGCAACCGAAATTCTCTAATTTTTACATAAAAATGTTACTTTCTGTTAGAGGTACAACATTAAACTTGTGACATGAATATCAAACCAGTGCAATTTGGATGTAATTTGTGCAAGCTTCCTCCATTTGGTTCGAAGGAGTGCACAGAATCACAGGATATTAGAGATATTTAACAACTAAGAGTTTCCAGGAAAGGACGCTAAAAAATGTGTAGTCAAAGCAAATAGCATATCTATTACATTAAGAAATGAAACAAAGGTGTAATAAAGTGAGATTTGCAATGGAACTTGCACGTAGGAGCCTCATCTTTTCCTGACTCAGCAACAATCCATCAGTCCACCGAAGTATGAGTGGTGCCCCCTCCTATTTGGAATTGTTCGCTCAAGCCAAGATGTACCATCAATAACCAGACTAAAGTGATAAGTTCTCCTCCTTTGCTAAGTTGTTGAGCATGCATGTTCGGTCGGCAATGGATCGCAGCATACGCGAGCAATTCTACCCATACTTCACTCACGATCACCCATTTGGTCTCCCCAAAATTCCCCAACTCTTTTGCGAGAATACACGCATCAAACAACACAGATTTGCTTTTGTCTCCTTTCACAGCAGCAGGCTTCACTTCTGTAGGAACATCAAGTAGACTCTCGCAGGCATATTTGTTCGATTTGTTCTCATTACAGAGGTTTTCATCAAAGAACCTATCCGTCTCAGCACGAGTGTCTTGGAACCTTATTTGGCCAATTCCGGCCACTGCAGACATCATGCCAGGTTGTTTGATCATAAGATAAAGCATGTAATCTGACAATACCTTACTGGTTTCTTTGTGGTGCTTTGTACTTTCATCAGTATGAGTGTCAGTGTTATAACAGAGTTCGGTGGCAATGTGCCACAGTAAAAGGCTCTCGCCATAATCGACATCACGGACAGCAGGAAGCAAGTCTTTGCAATCTTGCCTTGTTTTAGTATTCTCTAGAGCCCATTTACCTCGAGCAGCACACATCTCTTTTATGCTTTGCAGATCACCTGCAAATGATGCCTTCCGTTTCAGCTCATCAAAAATCAGTTCACCTAATTCTTCACTGTACTTTTTTACTCGTCCAAACTTCAAGTCATCAAAAAATTCTCCCAGAGGGATGAGACTTAGGAGTTCCTCAATCCCTTTTGGCCACTTTCTCAGTCGAGCATCTGTCAGTTTTTCAATCCATTTTGGCCACCTTTTCAGCCGAGAATCTATCAAATTGTACTGGAAGACAGATTTAGACCATCTATCACTTAGTATATGCAATGCAAATGGTGAACTTTCAGATTTGAATTTGAGGATGAACTTGATGAAGATGCTTCCTTGAAACAAACCACTACGATGTTTCTCAGATGTCCCTATTTTTGCAATTGTCCAGTCAGAGCATATAATCAGACCATAGATTACACATTCCAGGCCAATAGCTCCAAGGAGCAAGGTGTATGTAATCTGTACATCATATTCGTGAAAACCATGCTTGTTCAGGACATAGAAGCATGCAAAAGCAGCAACAATGCAGCCAAATGTGATAGCTCGAAAAATGTACCCTGATAAACAGTGAACAATGGTAGCCTTGGTATAAAGAAGATCATAAAAGAAGTTGAGCTCAGCCTCAATGACCCGAAAAGCATCCTTTGCAGTTCTGCTGCTAAAAAATTGCACGCTATCGTCACGTACATGGAAGCTGAAGATGAGATCCACGAGGAGGCCCTGGAACATTTTGAAGTAAAAATATGCCTCTTCTATCACTGTTCTGTCGTCCAAAATATTTTCACCTTCCGTTCTGACACGAGGGGAATGATGTTGGGCCGTTGGCAGAGGGCCATTTAAAGGCTGGATATTAGCTTCCTCCTGAGCAATGTAATCTTCCGTGATTTTGACATAGTTCGGCCCAGGATCAGCAGATGGGAGCAAGGAACCACGTAATATACGGAAGCTTGCAAGATACAAAGAACGTGTTCGCCCTATATATTTATTGCTTGCTCCAACAAACATGAGGATGGTTGGGACAATTAGCTTGTTACTGGGGAGGGATCGGTAAATCACCAAGCATGCAATGGCTAGATGTAATAAGAGACTAAGCAAGTGCCTACCCCACAGCTCATTATCCTCGAGGGCGATAGCAGTTATGGTGTCTGGTCCTCCGAGGTGTAGCAGAAGAAAAGGAGCCCAAAAAGCCAAAAGGTCACCAGATACATCAACCTTGGAGTCTGAAGTATCCCCATTAATTTGGGCTTTGGAAATGAGTCCAAAGGCATATACAGCGACCCAGTCAGCAACCAAGTAAGATGACCACAAGACAGTCGTGATCCACCAGCTTGACCGCCTCTTTCGAATGGGTGCAAAAACGATGAGAAAGAGTTGCAGAGATAGGCTTGTAAGGATCGCCCCTCGGAGATTGATTTTCATCCATAACTTCTGGACTTCTACAAGAATTTTCGTATTTCCCATTTGATCCTCACTCTATCACCAGATCCTGGAAGGAAATGTTTAGTCAACATAAGTATGACAGAAAGGCCACAATGATTGCATAAATATGCAAAACCGGAGAACACAACAACAGAAAGGTGACTATCGAGGGCACAGAGTCGGTAATACCTTGAAATTTATTTACGATCCGATAGGGATTAATGTCTTGCTTTATACAACCGACTGCCGAGTGATGTGTAGTTGTATAAGGGTTAGAAAATAGAAGCAACAAGACTCGAGCTGAGGTCAGTGTGGAGCCGGAGGATTCGGCGACAAACACGTGGAATGTAAATTAAAGGCATGATGATCAGAGCGCTTTGGCTGTTGTCAGTGATTAGTGATGTTACATTCTATCCTTTATCACACTTTAGCCATTTTTTTCTTTATCTTTAACCTCTCTTCTCGTTCAAGCATCGTCATTGCTCCTGTCATTGTCTAGCATAGGAGTGAACATGATTTCAAGATAAAGCCGGAAACTGGACACAAGATCCAAGTTCCAATGCATCATGGTCCAATTCCCGATTCTCACTTTGAGTCTTGCACTCGGGAGCTCAAAAAGTAAACCGAATAGCCTTCTAAAAGAAATTAATGATTAATTTCACAAAATAAAGAAGTCTTTTTTTCACGAGGTACCGGGAGTTAGATTCTCACTTTGAGTCTTGCACTCGGGAGCCCAAAAAGCACATCGTTAGCGTCTAGTGCGCGCAAGGCGAAAAAGAGACTAGGAATATATACTTTTAGGTGAGGAATATGTACTTTGTTAAAAGAAAGAAACGAGCTTTACGAGTCCCCCTTCATTTCTTGGGTAATCAGAAACCTTGTACTTACCCTTCTTTGCAGCCACTTGATTGGGATGTGTCTACAAGGAAAAAACCTATCTTCTCTCTCTCTAACTGGAGAGGGTAATCCACAACCTCGTCCCTACCCTTTTTTTGCAGCCACTTGATTGGGATGTGTCTATAAGGAAAAATCCTTTCGGTTCTCTCTCTACATATATAACTGGAGAGGGTAATCCAAAACCTCATACCTACCTTTTTCTGCAAGCACTTGATTGGGATGTGTCTACAAGGAAAAACCCTTTCCTCTCTCTCTCTCTCTATAACTGGAGATATTAGGTGAGAGTCAAAATGAAATTAGCAAAGTGAGTGTGTATGAAGTGAGAGATTAACTATTTGGTGTAAACTATTATTAAGTGATTAACTATGATTCTTGTTTCTTTTAATTTCAGGTGGTGAGAACTTAAAGTAATTTTTCATGTATGATTGAGGACAAAATTTCTATAATTTAGACTTTATGTCACGTTTTGAACTTTTTGTTGTTTATTTTATTTTACGGGTTCATCTTTTATGGATTGTTGTTGTTATTGACAAATGACAAACTTTCATTTTTACTGTTACGTTCACTTTCATTTTGCTTAATTTAACCACCTAAACGTGCCTAGAAAATTCTCGAAAATTCTCGAACCTATTTAGATAAATAGTTCATCCTATCTAGTCCTTAATTAATCTAATCTAACCACCTAACATGCATAATTGAATAATTAAATCACTAATCTAATCCGACTAACCACCTAATCCATAATTAGCTTAAACTAAACACCTCTTAAGCATAATTAACTGCATTAGCATAGTTTAGCGAGTAAACTCACCGGTTTAGCGCGAAAACCGGTTCATGGCGACGGCGGGAAAAACCTCCTGGTAGCGAAGCCAAGCAAGGCCCGAAAGAGGGCCAAAATGGGCCTTGAAGGCTCACGGCTGGCTGGGCTACTCGATTCTGTCCAAGGACCGAGCAAGCTGGGCCGGGCTGGAAACAGCAAGCGAAGGCGGACCGGTGGGCAGGCGGGCGAGCAGGCGGTGTCACACCCCGAACCCCGAGCACGTGCCCATCCCTCTCTGGTCGATAATATTTTGCAACCTCCCAGGACTAGTCGCCGACCCTTTCTTTTTATTGCACATGCAGAAGCGGATTATAAATACCCTGACAGTAACTATCTCGAGATAGAAAAGCAGAACAACAATTTCACAGACAAACATGCCTTTATAAACATATGCTGAGTCATGTACAAGAGTCTATAGTCAAAAGACTACAAAAGACTACTCTCCAAAAAGAAGCGGTCCTATCCGACCCATACTTCAGATCACCTCTGTGGCATCCCAAAAATTAGAGGCAAGCCCTAAGATGTCTTAAAGCTCTTAAATAGGTAATGAATTTACCTATGGGTTATGCTTTAGCCTTTAGTTTTCTTTTAAGGCTATGTGTTTTGTGCTTGTGTTCTTATTTTATTTTGAAATTTGGATTATAGGGTAAATTAATGAGAATAATCTATGCTTGGCCATGCATTTTATAGACTAAATTTCCATAGATAAAATATTATAAGATTTTTGGCTATGTGGAATTTAATTATTAAGTCCCTAAAAGAAAGATAAAAAAAAAAATTTGATTGGGCCTTAGGCCCAAGAGTGGACCTTTAATGGGCCAAGTTGGCCGGCCCATTAAGGCCCACAAGAGGGCTGCCGTCGACCAAGAGGGGGGAGGAGTGGCCGGCCCACTTCTCCCCAAGCCCATTTCATGGGCCTTGCCAAGTGGCAAGAGGGCTTGTCCTGCATTGGCCCTTGGGGAGGCAATCTAATGATTGGCTTTTGGGGAAATTAAAGGAGAGAGTGACCGGTTTTGTGGGGGGGGGGGGTGCCGAGAGAGGAGGAGGAGCCGTCCGTCGCCGCCGCACGCTGCCGTTCGTCTGCCGTGTGCCGCCGTTTCCCTTTGAGTTAGAGGCAAGTTTAGGGTCCATTTCTACTCTTGCATGTGTGTCTTGCATATATGGTTGAATTTTTGGATGTTTAGAAGCTAGGAACCGAAGCTAGTGTGGTTTGTTTTTGAAGAAACTTGCTGTTTTCGCATGAACTACTGGAGTCAGGATCTTGTGGGAGCTTGCATGCATATTTGGAGTTCGATTTTGACTTTGATCTCTGCATGAAAGTTGTAGCCAACATCGTAAACTACAACATACTAAAATTTCGTACAAAATGATGAAGATGTAAGTGGTCAAACCCCCATCCTACGGAGACTCTAGATCTGGAACTACCTTGCTGACCTTGTGGTAGATTTGTGGCTGCATGTTGATTTTTACCAAGAATATCTCTTCGACTCCTTCATAAAACTTGTAGAGCACATCTAAAAGATCAACATACTCAAAGTTGAAGCAAAATGAACAAGTATAGCTTAGGGAATCGACCTATTCTTGGAGATGGTAAATCTGGAGACGCGGTACAGGACACCCGAGACTTCATGGACTCATATGGAGGTTATTCTTTGGAAATTTGGCTTAAGTACCTGCATCAAAGTTGTAGGGAACCTCTAGAAGTAAAACATATCCAAATTTCAGAGAAAACAAAGAAAGATAGGTAGGTTAAACCTCAATATTTCGGACAATGGGACCCTGGATGTTTCGGTAATCTGACCCGTAGCTTCGAACGACTATGGGAGTTTATCTAAAACAAATTTAGCCTAGAATCCTTCATGAAAAATATAATTTAGTGTCTTAACTATAACCTGGTAAAATTTCATAATTTTCTGAGGTCGTTTGGGCATTTTAATTGAAT
Source organism: Eucalyptus pauciflora (assembly GCA_007663325.1). Lineage (NCBI taxonomy): Eukaryota > Viridiplantae > Streptophyta > Magnoliopsida > Myrtales > Myrtaceae > Eucalyptus > Eucalyptus pauciflora. The sequence continues at coordinate 774,646 of VMYD01000385.1, forward strand.
TACTTAGAAAAACGCACATTCTGTCTTTGTCCGAGATTCCATGTGGTGATTTTGTGATCACTATCTTTTGTGTAGAACTTGATTTCCCTTGTGTTTTTCTTTAGGAAATCACTATTTTATTGTCTTAAATTTTGTGTGATTGTTTAGTTTAAATAATTGCAAAATAGGATAAGCTGGAATTTAAATAAATTCTAAATGAATTGGTAAGTAAATTATTTTGAGTGGCATACATACCATAAGAATCAAATTGCTATGAATGATTGCATTGTGCTGCACGTATATTAATGATTGATGATGCATGTATAAGGACGAAGGTGATTTTGTTTTACCATTACATCATGTGCATGGTAAATTAAGACCTAAATTGGCAAACATGAACAATGATAAATGAGGAAATTGTTTGTGGAGGATGATAATGCCCGGAATGTATAGAGATACATGACCGGATGGCCCTGGAGTATCAGGATGCCCGGAATGGTTGGGTGCCGGAAGCCTCGGAGGTCTTTGCCCAAGGGAATGCCTCGTGATGCCAGTTGGGATGCGAGATGCCCGGGATGTGGGGGTGCCGGATGCCCGGTGGCCATAAATGGCTGAATGCCGGAGGTCTTCTCGCAATGCCTGGATGGGGTGCGAGTGTAAAGTATGGGATAAAATTGATGATCCCGAGAAAGAGTGATGTGGTGATCGAATTGAAAGCTAAAAGTGGAAAATTGAATCATGCATATGTGACATGATATGATGATGATTACCTATGGCATGATGATATGCATTTGTGACATGATATGATGATGATTACCTATGGCATGATGATATGCATATGTGGCATGATATGATGATGATTACCTATGGCATGATGATATGCATATGTGACATGATATGATGATGATCACCTATGATATTGTGACATCCTGAAATTCGAGCCCTTTGAGGAATGAGTGGATGTGAATTTCGTCAATGCATTGTTGATTGATCTCACTCGGAATTGATCACTCTTGAGATACTGACCTTGAAGGGAAAGGCTATTGAGGACAGAACTCGTACGACTAAATGACTCGACCTGGGAAAACGACTTGACCGTGAGACTTGCGTGAGGACGATCCTGTAGACAGGCAGGCCGATTCAAAGGACGATTAGAAGTTGATTCGCGGACAGAACATAATGGAACGACGGGTGATTCCGTTTACCGTTATCGAACCCGCGAACGACCCTATGTCGATCCTTAGTGATCGTGTACTTTGAAATAAGAATCTATCCTCCATAAATTCATGCAGTCAAGGACGTCCATGCGTCGAGATGTCTTGAACGTGGTTTGGCACGAGTCGGTTACGCGTGAATCCTCTGAGCCGCCCGTCAGTCTGAGTTATAACCAAAATGGCATTAGGGCGAAATTGACATGGCAAGAGAACTTAGGACTGGACTTCGAATTATCGGGAATGTCCGGGACGGACGTTAGATAAAGCTGCTTCAAACAGTCGACAGAGCCAGTTAAGCCGAGCAATTGGAAAAAGGGATTTTCGGATCGAGGAAGCAAGCCTGTGAGGAAGTGGGCCGGGCCAAGTCAGTGTGGGCCTTAGGCCCAAGTTGGGACAGCCACCAAATGGGCCTAAGACAATCAAATAAGCCATTGGGCCAAACCAACTATTCATATTCTAAGCCCATGGGCCAATTCTTAGCCTTTTCAAGCCCAACCAATTCCCAAGCCCACTCCTATTCATGGCCAAGCCCAATCCTTAGGCCCATCCACCAATTTCAGCCCAAGGTCAGATGTGTAATTTGTGCAAGGTGGAAATGACCAAATTGCCCCTAAAAGCATTTGGATAAGGGCAAAGGAAGAGAGAGAAGATGATGTCATGCATGGGGACTTGAAGCAAGCATTTATGGGTGTCTTGACAGCCCTCCCATCACTCTCTCTCTCCCTCATTCGGTCCCCATCTCGAACGGAGCCTTCTCTCTCCTCATTTTCCCTCCTCTAGTTTCTGCTCCAGCTGACCCTTCAGTGAAGAATCGAGTCAAAAGTGGTCTTCCTTGATGAATCAGAGAACGATCCACCTATCACCTTGACCGGGAGACACAGACCGTTCCAACGAGCCTAATTTCGTGCTGAACGGAGCCGCCGTCCGTCCTGTGCGGTCGTCGCAAGCCGCCGGTCGCCGGTCCGTCGGTCCGCCTGCAGCCTGGACTGTTTCGACTTTGCAGCCCGTTTTCTTCCATTCCAGCCATTCCTCCGCCCATCCTAACCTCCAGAAAGATTCTCAAGACCCCCGGGAGCCGCTGGTTGTCGACCAACCCCCTCGCCGGAGCTCCGGCCAAGCCGTTCAACTTGTTTTCTCCTCCGGCAGGGCTGTTTTTCAGTGTTTTCAGTGGGAGTCCGAGCTGTGGTTGTTGTGTTGAGCTTGGGACCACCTTGGATCGTCGTGGTAGAGGTTCCGGTGCGTAGCCACCGTTGTCGCCGCCGCGTCGGTGTCTCCGGCCCGCTTAACGGGTGAGTTTAGCTCCTAATCCTTCGATTAGTGCCTAAACTTGCTTAGGGTTGGTTTAGTTAGATTTAATTCTAGTTTATGTGATTTAATTAAGTTGTATTAGCCCTAAGATAGGTGGTTAGATGGATGGATTAAATTAGTTTAGCTTAATCTTGCTTTATTTGCTTAATTGTGCTTATGTGTTTAATTAAGCTTTTTTTGCTTAATTAATTGTTTGATTGTTTTAATTAATGATTTCTGAGTTTAATTTATCATTTATTAAATTCTGGAAAATTACTGTTCACGAGGCACTGTTCATAAATTACTGTTCACGAGCACTGTTCACAAAAACAGTGTTCACCCGAGAATGAAAAGTGTTTAATTTCATGTGTTTTTAATTCTATGAAGTGATTGGATGTGTTATTGCATAAACATCCGCATGAATTGAGTGACGATTTGTACAATTATGTGATGATTGTGAAGTTTTGGTATTTAACTTGAAAATACCCGGTGTCGGCTTTTGGCACCGTAATTGGTTTGTAGGACCAGTTTGAATTGATTGATTGATTGGATTGAAAAATTGAATTGATTTACATCATGTCAGCTTGTGCGAGCTATTATATAATATATGCTACAGCTTGTGCGAGCTATTATATATGCTATAGCTTGTGTGAGCATTGTATATCAGCTTGTGAGAGCAATGATCGTTTATCAGCTTGTGAGAGCAACGATCCATATATCAGCTTGTGCGAGCTATCATCTATACATATATTAGCTTGTGAGAGCAATGATCGTTTATCAGCTTGTGAGAGCAACGATCCATATATCAGCTTGTGCGAGCTATCATCTATATATATATATATCAGCTTGTACGAGCTATCATCTATACATATATTAGCTTGTGAGAGCAATGATCGTTTATCAGCTTGTGAGAGTAACGATCCATATATCAGCTTGTGCGAGCTATCATCTATATATATATCAGCTTGTGCGAGCTACCATCTATATCAGCTTGTGAGAGCATGGCATCCATTCAGCTTGTGTGAGCAGTGATTGTATTGTTGGATGAATAGATGGTATGGTTGAATAGATGGTATGAATTGATAGATGGTGTCAATCGTATGGTATCAATTGGATTGATTGAATTGATGGACCCGTGTGATTGATTGATACGTGATGAGTGACGCACTATTGTGCAAGAACGCATGAGAATCATTGCATTGTTGATTCCGGTTATGCATGAGTTAAGCATATTGTTTATGGCACAGACGCATGAATCGATAATGTGCAGAGTGTGGCAATGGCCAGGTGAGATCGCTGGTGACGCGACTCGTATGTGATTGATGAACTGTATCATCTAACGGCCATGTGCATTGCGTGTATCGTGCTGAATTATAACGTGCAGGGTATGGCATACTAGGTAAGGTTGTATGCGAATCGACTGTTGGTTGTTGCTTGTGATGGGGTAGTTCTGGATAGATACCTTGGGTTGAGTTGGTGTACTCACCGGGGCTTAGGGGTGGAACTCGCTGAGATTTATATCTCACTGGTTATTGAATAACCATTTTCAGGTCCCTAGTGTGAAGAGCCAGGAGCATGAAGCGGAAGGGTCAGGAGCTTAGGTGGCTCAGTAGTTCTTTATGACATAGACCTTCTGTATAAGCTTGAAGTGTTTATAAAAGTGTATTTGATTTGAAATTGTTGTCCTGCTTTTCTATCCCATGTTTGTTGAGGTCAGGGGATTAGTAATTCGCTTCCGCATGTGCAATAAAAATAAAGGGTCAGCGACGAGTCCTGGGAGCGTCGCAAAATTTTATCGACCACCGAGGGGTGTGTACGTGCTCGAGGTGCGGGGCGTGACATCCCCGTTTAAGTGGTATCAAAGCATGGTTAGTATTTGGAGTGATAAGGTGCGATGGTTATCGGGATAGTGAGTAGGGAAGGCTTTTTCCTTATGCAGACGCCTGTGATTGGCTAGCTGGTTGGTAGTTTGTTTGGTGTGGGTCACTCAGTTTTCCTAATTCGGTGAGGAATTGGAAAGCACGTTCTATGGAGATCCTGTAGAATGAGTGATCCGGATCTGAGGACTCCTTGGAGGAGGTCTGTTGCGTCTGCCACTCGGGATAGGATGCCGACTAGGGTCGGTACCCGAGGTAGTGCGCAGGCTTAGGCCAGCGTGTGTGAGAGAGTACCGCTTTAGGCTGGTACTGGTGTAGCAGCACTTGACGATCCTAGATTAGATAGGATCGTGCAGGCGCTTGAGTCTTTGGGAATTTTGTTGGGACAGCAAGTTCAGAATCAAGTTGCCGTTGTCGCTGCTACAGTTACACCTATTGGAGTCCAATCTGGGATTGTGATCAGAAGGAGACCGATGCATAAGCTGGTAGAGCAGTTCCTGAGACTTAAGCCACTGAGGTTCAGTAGTGTGGGTGACCCTGAGGTTGTGACCCTTTGGATAAGAGATATTGAGAAGATCTTCACAGTGTTGAGGTGTTCAGAGGAAGATCGAGTACTTTTGGCGGCTTATCAGCTTCAAGGTAATGCCAGTACATGGTGGGAAGCCACTCAAGGAAGAGTGTTCCCTAAAGGCACAACTTAGACTTGGGGTGCCTTTTTGTGAGACTTTCAATGGAAAGTACTTCTCAGACAGTGTGAGAGAGTCCAAGATGGCAGAGTTCCAACGGTTTCGCCAAAATCAGATGTTTGTGTATCAGTATGAGGCGAAGTTCGCCGAGTTGGCAGAGTATGTGCCGAGGTTGGTAGAGGACCCTATGGATAGGGCGAGACAGTTTAGGAGCGGCTTGAAGCCAGAGTTGAAAGATCAGTTGGCGCTCTTAAAATTAAAAGAGCTTTGATGAGATGTACGAAAGGGCACAATTGATAGAAAAGAACATGATTGAGAGGACGACCGCATCTGGCTTGCGGTTCGTGCCTAACTGAGATAATCGTCGGTTTGGAAAAGGACCGATGATGGGAAGAAAGAATCCCATCCCACCCAACAGAAAGAACTATGTAGAAAAGTCGACACCCAATGCCATGGGAGTCTGTCGGGTGTGTGGAAGGAGATATGGAAATCTCCCCGTCCTTTGATGACAGGAGCCGGCTACGGATGTAACCAGCACGGGTACCGAGTGAAGGACTGTCCGCGCAGACTGATGGGACAGAACAGGGGGAATGCATCGCAGACAGATCGCCACTAGGATGGCGAAAGGGACAAAACTGAACCGAGTTATGGACCAAAAGGAGGGATAGTGTTTCTGGGATGAATTGATTAGAGTGACGCAGCAAGAAATATGGTCAAGTTGGTAGAACTTCGGTTTGTGAATGAGGTTGTAGAAGAAAGAATCACTGGTTAGGATTGTACTTGACTATTTTACCTAAAGTATAACTTTGAGGTTGTAAATGGAAAAAGATTGGCTCAAGGAGCATCTTGTTCAAATGAATTGTTGTTATGCAGTAATTCAGTTTGTTTCGTTCGCATGTGAAAGTTTCGAGTTGGTCGAAAATTGAAAAAGGACCTTCATTTGTATAATGTTATCATCTAAGACAACTTGGTTTTTTTTTTTATATGGGTTGCCAATGTTATCTGGCAACTGTAGTGGATATGACAGTTGAGGAACCGAAAGTGGAGAGTATGCACGTGGTACAGAAGTTTTCTGACACGTTTCCTGAGGAATCATTCGATTTGCTCCTAGAAAGGAAGATCGAGTCGTGATATTGTTTATCAACGACATCTGGGTATATTCTAGAAGTCTAGAGGAGTATGAAAGACGTTTAAGGGCAGTACTTTAGACCTTGCAAGAATATGGATAGGATTTCCGTGAACCTGACTAAGACTGAAGCCGTGATCAATTGGCCTAGATTGACGACAGTAACAGAGATCAGAAGTTTCTTGAGGTTGACAGGTTTACAGACAAGTTTGTGAGGAAGATTCTCTGCAATGGCTGTGCCTCTAATTAGATTGCTGAAGAAGGCAGAGAAGTTCGTAGGGACAGATAGGTGCGAGCGTAGTTCCTGAGAGCTTAAGCAAAAGCTGACTACCGCATCAGTGCTGATGATTGCATCTGGTCTTGGAAGACCTTTGCAACTTTTGGAGTTTCTCGAGTGGAAGTGGAACACATCACGATGGTCTGGTGATGGGATTACCAAGAAGTCAGTCAACGTCATCAAAGTCATATGAGAAAGTATGAACCTGACTCGACTTGTGCGTGGAACTTTGAAAGGACTGATGGTGCAGATGCAGGAATTGTTAGATAAAGGATTTATATGTCCTAGTGCATCACCTTGTAGAGCATCGGTTCGATGTGTGAAGAGGAAAGATGGGTCTTTGCGCCTTTGCGCCTTTGCATCGATAATCGGCAACTCAACTGGGTGACAATCCAGAACAAGTATCGGTTGCCAAGAATTGACGATCTGTTTGGTTAGTTACAGAGAGCTTCGATGTTCTCGTAGGTCGACCAGAGTATAGATTATCATCAGTGAAAGGTTAAGAAATAATTGAACAAGAGATAGTGTTGTCAGATGGGACTTTTCAAGGACTGTAATTGAGACCTCCTGTATCATCTCGGACAAGCTAGTAAAGTTATTGATGTGTTGAATCGAAAGACATCGATTGCGCAGATGGTGATTCAGGAGTGGATTTTACTCAAGGAAGGTGGAGATTCGATTTCAAATCTGAGGTAGGCCGCCTTTGTCTTATGGCCATCCTTAGAATTGAACCGAAAGTACAGCTAAGAATCAAGACGTTGCAGTTGAAAAACCCAAAGATCCAGAAGATTCTGTAGGAAGATACAAAAAAGAGGAAGGCTGATTTGCAAGCTACTGAGGACGGAACATCAAAGTTTTATGGACGATTGTGTGTACCCGATAATGCGGATCTTAAAGAAGATCTTGTTTGGAGCTTACTGTAGCAGTTATCAGTAGACCGCTCAGATGACACCGTGTGAAGCGTTGAATGGCAAAGAGTACAGAACTTCGATTTGTTGAGATGAAATCAGAGTGCAGAAGGTTACAGATCCAGAGAGTTAGTTCAGTGATCAGTGAATTCAGTTACGGTCATCAGAGACAGATTAAAGACTGCTAAGAGCTGCCAGAAAAGCTGCGTAGAAATGTGTCGAAGACCTTTGGAATTTTAAGTAGGGAAGTATATTTTCCTTGGATGTCGCCTATGATAGGGACATTGCATTTTATTATGAAAGGAAAGTCGAAACTGTTTAAACGTCGGAATCTTTTGAAATTTGGATTCAAAGGAGGATTTTGGCTTTAAATGGATAAGCAACGCAATTCGGGACACCGTCGGCGCCTTTAGCCGAGTGGTATGCGGGGGTGAAGCGTTGGTCCGAAGTCGGGAGTTCGAATCCCCGACGCGGCAGTTAGCCGCCTAGTAGAAAAATAAAAAGAAAAAGAAGAAAAAGAACCAAATTTTTTGCAAAAATGGACAAGTGCTTAACCTTTTGGAAACAAAAAATGCTTGGGACAAGATTGGAAATGATCTGACAGCACCTCAGTACATAAAGAGCAACCTGGGAAAGAGAAGATTCGATGAGATGACTGTGCTCCCACCTTTGTGATTAAGGAGTTGGGAAGGTATAAATTTCGAGGACGAAATTTTTATAAGAGGGGAAGAGTTGTGACATCCTGAAATTCGAGCCCTTTGAGGAATGAATGGATGTGAATTTCGTAAATGCATTGTTGGTTGATCTCACTCGGAATTGATCACTCTTGAGATACTGACCTTGAAGGGAAAGGCTATTGAGGACAGAACTCGTACAACTAAAGGACTCGACCTGGGAAAACGACTTGACCGTGAGACTTGCGTGAGGACGATCCTGTAGATAGGCAGGCCGATTCAAAGGACGACTATAAATTGATTCGCTGACAGAACATAATGGAACGACGAGTGATTCCGATTACCGTTATCGAACCCGCGAACGACCCTATGTCGATCCTTAGTGATCGTGTACTTTGAAATAAGAATCTATCCTCCGTAAATTCATGCAGTCAAAGACGTCCATGCGTCGAGATGTCTTGAACGTGGTTTGGCACGAGTCGGTTACGCGTGAATCCTCTGAGCCGCCCGTCAGTCTGAGTTATCACCAAAATGGCATTAGGGCGAAATTGACATGGCAAGAGAACTTAGGACTGGACTTCGAATTATCGGGAATGTCCGGGACGGACGTTAGATGAAGCTGCTTCAAACAGTCGACAGAGCCAGTTAAGCCGAGCAATTGGAAAAAGGGATTTTCGGACCGAGGAAGCAAGCCTGTGAGGACGTGGGCCGGGCCAAGTCAGTGTGGGCCTTAGGCCCAAGTTGGGACAGCCACCAAATGGGCCTAAAACAATCAAATGAGCCATTGGGCCAAACCAACTATTCATATTCTAAGCCCATGGGCCAATTCTTAGCCTTTTCAAGCCCAACCAATTCCCAAGCCCACTCATATTCATGGCCAAGCCCAATCCTTAGGCCCATCCACCAATTTCAGCCCAAGGTCAGATGTGTAATTTGTGCAAGGTGGAAATGACCAAATTGCCCCTAAAAGCATTTGGATAAGGGCAAAGGAAGAGAGAGAAGATGATGTCATGCATGGGGACTTGAAGCAAGCATTTATGGGGGTCTTGACAGCCCTCCCATCACTCTCTCTCTCCCTCATTCGGTCCCCATCTCGAACGGAGCCTTCTCTCTCCTCATTTTCCCTCCTCTAGTTTCTGCTCCAGCTGACCCTTCAGTGAAGAATCGAGTCAAAAGTGGTCTTCCCGGATGAATCAGGGAACTATCCACCTATCACCGTGATCAGGAGAGACAGACCGTTCCAACGAGCTGAATTTCGTCCCGAACGGAGTCGATGTCCGTCATGTACGGCCGTCGTAAGCCGTCGGTCGCCGGTCCGTCGGTCCGCCTGCAGCCTGGACTGTTTCGACTTTGCAGCCCGTTTTCTTCCATTCCAGCCATTCCTCCGCCCATCCTAAGCTCCAGCAAGATTCCCAAGACCCCCGGGAGCCACTGGTTGTCGACCAACCCCCTCGCCGGAGCTCCGGCCAAGCCGTTCAACTTGTTTTCTCCTCCGGCAGGGCTGTTTTTTAGTGTTTTCAGCGGAAGGGTCAGGAGCTTAGGTGGCTCAGTAGTTCTTTATGACATAGACCTTCTGTATAAGCTTGAAGTGTTTATAAAAGTGTATTTGATTTGAAATTGTTGTCCTGCTTTTCTATCCCATGTTTGTTGAGGTCAGGGGATTAGTAATTCGCTTCCGCATGTGCAATAAAAATAAAGGGTCGGCGACGAGTCCTAGGAGCGTCGCAAAATTTTATCGACCACCGAGGGATGTGTACGTGCTCGAGGTTTGGGGCGTGACAGATATGATGACATGATGACATGTATATAAGATATGATGATGATATGCATGAATGATATGATATGATGATGATCATTCATGGGCTATGATATGTACGTGTTATGATTGTGATGATGATATATGATAGTATATACATAACTTCGAGGTAAGTATGCTTGAATGCATGAACAACATGTATGATATAACGATCGTATTGTTTGATGCATTGAGTGGTTATTGGATTCCTTTAGCTGCTGAGTGGTTGTACTCACCCCTTCGGGGACCAACATTTCAAATTAGTACGATGCCACTCCCTACCGTCACGCGGGGAGTATTTTACGGCCTTCCTTCTGATGTGGAGGTCGAGTTGATGGAGATTAATTGTCCCGCCGTTCCTGGTCTGACGTTCATACGGGTTCGCGCGATCGTGACGTATGACGTGGGTCTGTCTGGGGGCCCGGTCATTCAGGAGTACGTGTCTGTTCACATTCGCCGCGATGGAGTGATGATGGGGATGCTGCCACCCCCACCGCCTGACGCACCAGGGTGGGTGTGATGGCCCGCGCGTGAGGAGTAGGGGTTGCAACTTTTTGAGCTATAGCCGACACTAGCAGTCCGAGGGGAGGTTTATACACGTTGTTTATAGAGGGTCGAGTGTTCCTTTTTAGGGTTGACGGCCGAGCGTAGGGAGGAGTCTTGGCCTACCTTTTGATGTACCGACCCGTGAAAAACCCCTCGTAAAAATATATGTAAATAAAAGTGGTTCGGCCTTGTGTCTTCTTTCAACTGCAATAGTTGGTGTGCATTGTGCTGTCGTTAAGGAAGCGGAGAGATGGTGAGACTCGCCTTTTATTTTTCGCTGAGAGCTGCGCTAATCCCTAAAGCCTTTTCAAAAAAACAATCTTACGCCTAAACCTCGGTCAAATTTATAACTCCCTTTTTACTAACGTTAAATGAGTATTGTTTATGTTTTAGAGATAAATGCTTAGTATCTGTGGCGACCCTATCGGGTTTTGGGGGTGCCACAACCTCCTCTCTGCTCCAGGTCCTCCACTCAATGACCCTGAAAGTGGTTATACAATAACCAGTGAGACAATGTCTCAGCAAGTCTATGCTCTAAACTTCGACTAGGAGGGAAAGACGCTAAGAAGCAACCTAAGCACGCAATCACACAATCAAGGAGACTTACCTTGTCTCAGTTCCACCCTGCAGGTCAGCACAATTCATATCACAAAGCAGAGCATCACTCAAGCTCAATTAATTGGAACATAATACTCAATTCATCATGCATTCCTAGTTTGATCTCGGCATATAGCACGGCCTACTCTCTGTTCGGCGGTCTTCTGGCATTGCCAGGCATCGTCTCACCCCATTGAGCACAGCACGTCACTTCGTCAACGGCTTTCCCGAAGGAGCATAGGGTCCAGAATCTACTGAGACCGGCTTCCCTATGACTAGGGGTATCCCAAATAGGGATAACGTCCAGCTCAACAGCTCGGGACGATTTCTCTTAATCATCACACGATCACTCAAATATGGCCCAAGGCACCGTGCATTGCACTCAAATGCTTCAATTAAAATGGTGAACCTGGCCTTTTTCTTCGTACTAGAAATACGCATGAAAATAGTCGTGTGTGGGTACACGGTCAACTTGACCCAGAAAAATTGATATTATTCCTTTTTAAAATCCCACTATTTTATATATTATATAAAACCATTGTCGGTGTTAAAATCCGACACCCGGGATTTTCTGAATAAATATTGAAAATTCACAATTTTTGGAATTAAATACCGAAAATCCAATCATCACTCAATTTGCATAATTTAACACTCAATTGCAGAAATTAACCACACCACTGCAATCAGCACGAAATTCCGGTCACCGGCTATCCCGGCCTAATTTCCGGAAAATAATTATTAATTAATTAATTTCGAAAATTAATTAATTAATTCAATTTGATTTCTAAAAATACTAACCTAGGCCAAAATTATTAAATTAAATACCAATACGGACCCGGAAAATTCCGGAACCCTTCTAGATAAATAATACAATTTAAATAGGCCTTAGCTAAACCATGCTAACCACCTAACATGCTCAATTAAATAATTAAATCATTAATTTAATCTAACTAACCACCTAATTCCTAATTAAATAAATCTAAACACCACCTAGCATCATTAACCTACTAAAAAGAGTTTAGAGTATAAACTCACCGGTGTATCGCGAAAACCGGTTCATCGCGACGACGACGCGACGGCAGCCGAAATCTTAATTTTCGGCAGTGTCGCCGAACACTTGGACCGGCCCTAGAACGGGCCCAACAAATCTCAGCCTAATTGAGATTTGTTTTCAACTTGGGCTGGGCTTCACTTGATTCGCGGGCTGAATTTCAAATGGGCTGAAACCGAACAAAACTTAGGCCTGAGCTCGGGCTTCAAAATCTGCAGGAGATGGGCTGAAAATCACTGGGCTGCTCGCTGGCTTTGAGGACTCAAATGAGATGGGCTGTTGGGCCTGAGCAAAGAAGAAACTGCTAGGCTACTTCGGCTTTGTTGAAATTCACGGGCCGAAGTAGCTGCCGGAGACGCGCGGGCCGAAGAAGGGAGCTGCTGGGCTTCAGGCTTCACTGCTCGAGTCAACCGGACTTCGTTGGTTGACCATGAAGACCCGTGGACGAAGGGAACAGCTCGGTGGGATCGAGCTGGAGGAAGACGCGGCAGAAATCACGGTGATGCTGGCTCAAGGATGGTGCTCCTTCGCTTGGACTCTGCTGAGTTTCATGCGGTCTTCATCGACGGTAGTTGACCGAATAGGTTGCAGACACGGCCAAGTGGCAGCGTGGTCTCCCTTGTTGTTGGTTGACCGAGCATGGAGAAGGCCACGCAAACGGGAGTTGCTTCGGCGTGGCAGAAAGGTGGAGAAATTTTGTGGAGGTTGCAGGCGTGAGTCTTTGGTGGTCAATGATTTGGCTAAAGGACAAAGAAGATGGAGAGTAGGCGTTGAAGACGGCTGATCGAAGGGAAGGCAAAATGAAGAGAACGGCAGAAGGAGGTGGAGAAGAAGCATGCGTCCGAGAGAGGAAAGAGAGGAGAGACCAAAAATCCAAAATCTTAGCCAATGTCTTAAATGCTTGGTCCCCTTGTCTCCTCATACTCATCCCCTTTGTCCAATAATACTTTCCAACAAATATAAATCCAAAAATAGATCCATTTTGATGCAAATAATGCACCCCTTATCCTAGGTTCCGAATTTAGTTCAAATTAAACTTCAATTTTCCAAATCGACGTCCCAATTTGAATGAAGAAAAAGCCCATAGAATTTCTACAAGCGCCCCTCGTCAAATAGCTCGGCTTGCAAGTCAAAAATCTTTTCAATTCGGCCAATCCGAATTTCCGTTTATTTTCCGCGACGTCCGAATCGGATTTCCGTAAAAATCTCGGAATCTCTCAAAATTTCTGACGTCCCTAATATAGCTCGTGACACCACAGAACTTTCAATTTCTGAAATCGGGTTCAAATAAGAGGTTAATTTCAATCCAGCGCGCTTTTAGCGTGACCTAGTCTACCGGTGGTTTTTAGAAATTTTTGGTGCAATTGACCCGTGATCGATTTATCTCGAGTCACATAGTGCATCTTCGACACATTGGAGACTCTCGGTTGTCGTGAAAATCTCGAGATTTCAAATACGAATACCGGGTACCAGAACGATAGAAAAATCGGTCTAGTGCCGATCAACGAGTATTTGGCAATCAGGTGAAATCACCCACACTCTGATCACATATCTCAATCGAATCGACCTATCTCCAGTCTCTGATCGATTTCGACAGTGCCGTAATGATCTCGGCACATGGACACGATCGAGCAGTCGATTCCTGGTCAAATTCTCAAGTTCATTGCATTTAGATCCCTTAATTGCTTCCCCAGATAGACTAGTTATCTCGTGAGTGGCCAACTCAGAGAGTAGCACTATAGACACGTCGACGAAAAGCCCGATTTATCTAATCGAAAACAACTCAGAAAATTCAGGCTGTCACAGGCGGGCAGGCGGGGCTTCCGGCGATTGGATGGCAGCCAGGGGACTCCGATGGCGACCAGGGACGGCTCAAGGAACGGCGAGATGGCTCAGGATAGGTGGGACGAGCGGCTGACAGGTACGGGCTCGCGCGAGGGCGCTACGGCGTGCCAGCGGCGAGCGGCGGCGGCAGGGAGCTCAGCGGGCGGTCGACGGCCAAGGGGGATGGTTGGCGGTTTCCTCTGGTTTTTGGGAGCTTCAAATGGTCTCTAATGGAGAAAGGAAGTGGATTGAGGAAGAAGAAGGGGCTGAAGGCTTGGAGGGGTCCAAATGGCCACAAAAGTCCACCTTCTATCCTCCAAACACTCATGGCATGCCCCCGCCACATGAGCTGTCTTCCTCAGCCACTTTGCAGCCCTCAAGGCTTCCTCGACAAGTCTCCAAGGGGTCCAAAAGTTGCACAACAAGGAGGCTTACGAATTTGAACACATTTCCCCCAAATTGAACCAATTTCTTCTTCAATTGGACCTAAACCGGTCCCAATAAATCCAACCAATGTTCCCACACTCAAATTCACATTTTTCCTCGTCAATTGAACCCACTTGAAACCCAAAGCCGCGACCAAAAATGGCCTTCTGATTTTCCTGGTCAAAAACGGCCTTACTTTGAATTTTCACCAAAAATCTCGGTACACAAAAAAAATCTTCCGAGAATGAGTCGACGTTCCTAAAATGAATCGTGACATGATAGAACTTTCAATTTCTAAAATCGGGTTCAAATTCGCGGTTAATTTCAATCCGGCCCGATTTTAGCGTGACCTAACCTACCCGGTAGCTTTTAGGAATTTTCAGTGCAATTGACCCCTGGTCGATTATTTTCGAGCCACATTGTACACCTTCGACACATTGGCGACTCTCGGTTGTCATGAAAATCTCTAGGTTTCAAATACGGACATAGGGTACAGAAATGACAGAAAAATCGATCTAGTGCCATTCGATAGAAATTTTGCAATTAGGTGGAATCACCCACACACTAATCACATACCTCTATCGAATCGACCTATCTCCAGTCTCTAATCGATTTTGACGGTGCCGTAATGACCCTTGCAGATTAGCACGGTCGAGCAGTCGATTCCTGGTCGAATTCTAAAGTCTATTGCGTTAAAATCCTTTAACGGCTTCACTAGATAGACTAGTTATCTCGTGAGTGGCCAACTCAGAGAAAAGAACTATAGGCGCGTCGATGAAAAGCCCGATCCATTCCATTGAAAACATAACTGGAAATTCAGTATGTCACACCACCGGCGAGGCTCGACCTCGCCCAGCCACCATGAGGTCGGCCTCGCGGTGGTCGAGAGACGCCCAGTGAGGCTCATCCTCGCTATAGCTAGGCAAGGGTCGAGGGGCCTCACCCAGCCACGGTGAGGCTCCCCCGAGCCTTGTCGAGGGCTGACGAGGCTCGGGGGACCTCACCCAGCCACGGTGAGGCTCCCCCGAGCCTCGCCGGGGGCTGACAAGGCTCCAACGAGGTCACCGGGCCTCGTCTGGTTGGTCGTCGGCCATCGCCGAGGCCGGCGACTAGCTAGGAAGAAGAGAGGAAAAGAAAAAGAAAGAAAAGAAAAACTTGTTTCTTGAATTGTTCCCGGGAACAAGAAGCAACTTTTTTTTGTTTCTTGATTTTGTTCTAGATCTGCTCCGGGGAACAAAAAACTTACCGAGCGCGTTTCTATTCTATTTCTACTCTTGGGAACAAAAAAGCAGAACACTTATTCCCGGGAACGTTACCAAACACACTCTTAATTCCCAAGAACCATCATCTCTTATGGTTAATTAGGAAAAAAATAGTTTCATCCTTAAGAAGTTAATGGTGATTTCAAAAACTTCATCATGCTATCTTGTATTTCTGATCGATTAAAATGATGGAGCTTAATTTAATGCGATTAGATAGGGTGTTTGCGTTGAGGCACTAGTGAGATGTTTTTAAGACCGGACAATTGAGCATTTATTAAAAACAAAAACAAAAAAACAAAAAAAGACCAGTGAGATGATCAAGCATGTGTAGACTTACAGGAGTAGGATGGAGTTTTGCTCGAAGCTATTAAATGAATTATGTATGAAATAGGGCATAATGAGATACAGTACTAGTGTTAGTGAACTACAACAGGTTGCAAAGTTGATAAGCAGAAAATCACTAAACACACCCTATTATATCCTTTCCAATGTTGGTATGGTAAGAAATTCATGGCGGAATGTGGTTAGTATGGCAAGCTAGATCCCCTTCAACTATCATTGGGTCTTGAACCACCCTCCTCCCCCCCAAAAGAATTGTCGTCACGTAAAATTATTGATTATTCTATACTCAATGAGAGGATAAGAAAGTGCAATTTCTAAGCTATATACAAGTTGAGCAGGGCTATCGGTTCAGGTGCTCCAAATTAAATTTACCTATTGTTAGCAAAGAAGATACAATTAACAAGTCTCCAATACTTTTGGATATAACTGATTGTGGCAATGTTTATATAAATCCGAACAATTTTCAGCTCAAAATAGAGTTGCAATCAAGAACTCCTGAGGTATAGTGTACTTGCGTTGTAATTGACACAGATAGAAAGGCTTCACCCATGGAGACTATAGTTGCTAAGTTTGATAGGGTCCGAGTTCAATCTTTTGACAGCTATTGATGCAACAGTGGTTGCGCCTGCAAATTCTTGTGCAGCTGTTAATGTTGCAAGTGAAGTTGGTGCCTTGACAAATTCCACGGTTACGGCGAAATTCAAGTGGAGCTTGGACTTTGAAGATCTCTATGGTGGTTGAGCCAATAAGGGTTTGTAAGAAAGTAGTAATTATCAGGTTCAACTTGACTCAAATATCGAGCCAAGGTACAGACTATTATAATATGTCCGCGAAAATGTGGCCTGATGTGCAACTCTTGGACGTGACATGCTAAAAGAGTACAAGGCTCATTCTCTCAACAAAACAAGAAAATCACTTTCCTCGTTCGATTTAGAAGTCGGCCACAAGGTTTCCTAATTTAGTTGGAAATATATATTAATATTCAATCTTGGGTTTTGGTCTTCATACGGCTGGTACATAGTTGTGTAGTTTTTTTTGCTTGGGCAATAGTTGGGCACTAAAGGTACGGCTTATTCGGGAATTACACCCTGAAGCCATCCGAGGGCGTTGGAGTCGATTAAATCTTGAGAGTTAAATTTTATATGCTACTTTGTGAGATTGAGAGAGATCATTTTGTAAGTATATTGACAGCAAAACATCTTGCGAGTAATTTGGTAAAATTAGGGGTTGGGAAATAGTGGGAGTATTTGAGTTGACTCGATTGTAGTTATAATTTTCATTATATCGCTTGATTTATGGTGAAATCACGTGTTCCTCTCTTCGTGGAGTAGGTCACTTCGATCGAACATTAGAAACTTAGTATCTGATTTATTTATTTTTTCTGTTTATTTTATTGTTCGATTGTGTATTTTTCGCAATACCTTGCTCTTATAGTAAATTCGGCTTAGTCGTACAAGAAGAAAGGTTTCCTTGGGGTGTTCAAGGAAAACATAAACCGGACGAAATTAAACCAAGCTTCATCAGTTTGGTTTTGGTTGGGGAGTAAAAAGAATAAACCAATTGGTTTGGCTTACTTATGGTTTACTTTTCCCCATTTCAACCAGAAAGCTGTTAAAGAGCCATGGAGATTTCGGCATTTATATGAAGAATATGTACTAAACGAAGCAACCGAAATTCTCTAATTTTTACATAAAAATGTTACTTTCTGTTAGAGGTACAACATTAAACTTGTGACATGAATATCAAACCAGTGCAATTTGGATGTAATTTGTGCAAGCTTCCTCCATTTGGTTCGAAGGAGTGCACAGAATCACAGGATATTAGAGATATTTAACAACTAAGAGTTTCCAGGAAAGGACGCTAAAAAATGTGTAGTCAAAGCAAATAGCATATCTATTACATTAAGAAATGAAACAAAGGTGTAATAAAGTGAGATTTGCAATGGAACTTGCACGTAGGAGCCTCATCTTTTCCTGACTCAGCAACAATCCATCAGTCCACCGAAGTATGAGTGGTGCCCCCTCCTATTTGGAATTGTTCGCTCAAGCCAAGATGTACCATCAATAACCAGACTAAAGTGATAAGTTCTCCTCCTTTGCTAAGTTGTTGAGCATGCATGTTCGGTCGGCAATGGATCGCAGCATACGCGAGCAATTCTACCCATACTTCACTCACGATCACCCATTTGGTCTCCCCAAAATTCCCCAACTCTTTTGCGAGAATACACGCATCAAACAACACAGATTTGCTTTTGTCTCCTTTCACAGCAGCAGGCTTCACTTCTGTAGGAACATCAAGTAGACTCTCGCAGGCATATTTGTTCGATTTGTTCTCATTACAGAGGTTTTCATCAAAGAACCTATCCGTCTCAGCACGAGTGTCTTGGAACCTTATTTGGCCAATTCCGGCCACTGCAGACATCATGCCAGGTTGTTTGATCATAAGATAAAGCATGTAATCTGACAATACCTTACTGGTTTCTTTGTGGTGCTTTGTACTTTCATCAGTATGAGTGTCAGTGTTATAACAGAGTTCGGTGGCAATGTGCCACAGTAAAAGGCTCTCGCCATAATCGACATCACGGACAGCTGGAAGCAAGTCTTTGCAATCTTGCCTTGTTTTAGTATTCTCTAGAGCCCATTTACCTCGAGCAGCACACATCTCTTTTATGCTTTGCAGATCACCTGCAAATGATGCCTTCCGTTTCAGCTCATCAAAAATCAGTTCACCTAATTCTTCACTGTACTTTTTTACTCGTCCAAACTTCAAGTCATCAAAAAATTCTCCCAGAGGGATGAGACTTAGGAGTTCCTCAATCCCTTTTGGCCACTTTCTCAGTCGAGCATCTGTCAGTTTTTCAATCCATTTTGGCCACCTTTTCAGCCGAGAATCTATCAAATTGTACTGGAAGACAGATTTAGACCATCTATCACTTAGTATATGCAATGCAAATGGTGAACTTTCAGATTTGAATTTGAGGATGAACTTGATGAAGATGCTTCCTTGAAACAAACCACTACGATGTTTCTCAGATGTCCCTATTTTTGCAATTGTCCAGTCAGAGCATATAATCAGACCATAGATTACACATTCCAGGCCAATAGCTCCAAGGAGCAAGGTGTATGTAATCTGTACATCATATTCGTGAAAACCATGCTTGTTCAGGACATAGAAGCATGCAAAAGCAGCAACAATGCAGCCAAATGTGATAGCTCGAAAAATGTACCCTGATAAACAGTGAACAATGGTAGCCTTGGTATAAAGAAGATCATAAAAGAAGTTGAGCTCAGCCTCAATGACCCGAAAAGCATCCTTTGCAGTTCTGCTGCTAAAAAATTGCACGCTATCGTCACGTACATGGAAGCTGAAGATGAGATCCACGAGGAGGCCCTGGAACATTTTGAAGTAAAAATATGCCTCTTCTATCACTGTTCTGTCGTCCAAAATATTTTCACCTTCCGTTCTGACACGAGGGGAATGATGTTGGGCCGTTGGCAGAGGGCCATTTAAAGGCTGGATATTAGCTTCCTCCTGAGCAATGTAATCTTCCGTGATTTTGACATAGTTCGGCCCAGGATCAGCAGATGGGAGCAAGGAACCACGTAATATACGGAAGCTTGCAAGATACAAAGAACGTGTTCGCCCTATATATTTATTGCTTGCTCCAACAAACATGAGGATGGTTGGGACAATTAGCTTGTTACTGGGGAGGGATCGGTAAATCACCAAGCATGCAATGGCTAGATGTAATAAGAGACTAAGCAAGTGCCTACCCCACAGCTCATTATCCTCGAGGGCGATAGCAGTTATGGTGTCTGGTCCTCCGAGGTGTAGCAGAAGAAAAGGAGCCCAAAAAGCCAAAAGGTCACCAGATACATCAACCTTGGAGTCTGAAGTATCCCCATTAATTTGGGCTTTGGAAATGAGTCCAAAGGCATATACAGCGACCCAGTCAGCAACCAAGTAAGATGACCACAAGACAGTCGTGATCCACCAGCTTGACCGCCTCTTTCGAATGGGTGCAAAAACGATGAGAAAGAGTTGCAGAGATAGGCTTGTAAGGATCGCCCCTCGGAGATTGATTTTCATCCATAACTTCTGGACTTCTACAAGAATTTTCGTATTTCCCATTTGATCCTCACTCTATCACCAGATCCTGGAAGGAAATGTTTAGTCAACATAAGTATGACAGAAAGGCCACAATGATTGCATAAATATGCAAAACCGGAGAACACAACAACAGAAAGGTGACTATCGAGGGCACAGAGTCGGTAATACCTTGAAATTTATTTACGATCCGATAGGGATTAATGTCTTGCTTTATACAACCGACTGCCGAGTGATGTGTAGTTGTATAAGGGTTAGAAAATAGAAGCAACAAGACTCGAGCTGAGGTCAGTGTGGAGCCGGAGGATTCGGCGACAAACACGTGGAATGTAAATTAAAGGCATGATGATCAGAGCGCTTTGGCTGTTGTCAGTGATTAGTGATGTTACATTCTATCCTTTATCACACTTTAGCCATTTTTTTCTTTATCTTTAACCTCTCTTCTCGTTCAAGCATCGTCATTGCTCCTGTCATTGTCTAGCATAGGAGTGAACATGATTTCAAGATAAAGCCGGAAACTGGACACAAGATCCAAGTTCCAATGCATCATGGTCCAATTCCCGATTCTCACTTTGAGTCTTGCACTCGGGAGCTCAAAAAGTAAACCGAATAGCCTTCTAAAAGAAATTAATGATTAATTTCACAAAATAAAGAAGTCTTTTTTTCACGAGGTACCGGGAGTTAGATTCTCACTTTGAGTCTTGCACTCGGGAGCCCAAAAAGCACATCGTTAGCGTCTAGTGCGCGCAAGGCGAAAAAGAGACTAGGAATATATACTTTTAGGTGAGGAATATGTACTTTGTTAAAAGAAAGAAACGAGCTTCACGAGTCCCCCTTCATTTCTTGGGTAATCAGAAACCTTGTACTTACCCTTCTTTGCAGCCACTTGATTGGGATGTGTCTACAAGGAAAAAACCTATCTTCTCTCTCTCTAACTGGAGAGGGTAATCCACAACCTCGTCCCTACCCTTTTTTTGCAGCCACTTGATTGGGATGTGTCTATAAGGAAAAATCCTTTCGGTTCTCTCTCTACATATATAACTGGAGAGGGTAATCCAAAACCTCATACCTACCTTTTTCTGCAAGCACTTGATTGGGATGTGTCTACAAGGAAAAACCCTTTCCTCTCTCTCTCTCTCTATAACTGGAGATATTAGGTGAGAGTCAAAATGAAATTAGCAAAGTGAGTGTGTATGAAGTGAGAGATTAACTATTTGGTGTAAACTATTATTAAGTGATTAACTATGATTCTTGTTTCTTTTAATTTCAGGTGGTGAGAACTTAAAGTAATTTTTCATGTATGATTGAGGACAAAATTTCTATAATTTAGACTTTATGTCACGTTTTGAACTTTTTGTTGTTTATTTTATTTTACGGGTTCATCTTTTATGGATTGTTGTTGTTATTGACAAATGACAAACTTTCATTTTTACTGTTACGTTCACTTTCATTTTGCTTAATTTAACCACCTAAACGTGCCTAGAAAATTCTCGAAAATTCTCGAACCTATTTAGATAAATAGTTCATCCTATCTAGTCCTTAATTAATCTAATCTAACCACCTAACATGCATAATTGAATAATTAAATCACTAATCTAATCCGACTAACCACCTAATCCATAATTAGCTTAAACTAAACACCTCTTAAGCATAATTAACTGCATTAGCATAGTTTAGCGAGTAAACTCACCGGTTTAGCGCGAAAACCGGTTCATGGCGACGGCGGGAAAAACCTCCTGGTAGCGAAGCCAAGCAAGGCCCGAAAGAGGGCCAAAATGGGCCTTGAAGGCTCACGGCTGGCTGGGCTACTCGATTCTGTCCAAGGACCGAGCAAGCTGGGCCGGGCTGGAAACAGCAAGCGAAGGCGGACCGGTGGGCAGGCGGGCGAGCAGGCGGTGTCACACCCCGAACCCCGAGCACGTGCCCATCCCTCTCTGGTCGATAATATTTTGCAACCTCCCAGGACTAGTCGCCGACCCTTTCTTTTTATTGCACATGCAGAAGCGGATTATAAATACCCTGACAGTAACTATCTCGAGATAGAAAAGCAGAACAACAATTTCACAGACAAACATGCCTTTATAAACATATGCTGAGTCATGTACAAGAGTCTATAGTCAAAAGACTACAAAAGACTACTCTCCAAAAAGAAGCGGTCCTATCCGACCCATACTTCAGATCACCTCTGTGGCATCCCAAAAATTAGAGGCAAGCCCTAAGATGTCTTAAAGCTCTTAAATAGGTAATGAATTTACCTATGGGTTATGCTTTAGCCTTTAGTTTTCTTTTAAGGCTATGTGTTTTGTGCTTGTGTTCTTATTTTATTTTGAAATTTGGATTATAGGGTAAATTAATGAGAATAATCTATGCTTGGCCATGCATTTTATAGACTAAATTTCCATAGATAAAATATTATAAGATTTTTGGCTATGTGGAATTTAATTATTAAGTCCCTAAAAGAAAGATAAAAAAAAAAAAATTGATTGGGCCTTAGGCCCAAGAGTGGACCTTTAATGGGCCAAGTTGGCCGGCCCATTAAGGCCCACAAGAGGGCTGCCGTCGACCAAGAGGGGGGAGGAGTGGCCGGCCCACTTCTCCCCAAGCCCATTTCATGGGCCTTGCCAAGTGGCAAGAGGGCTTGTCCTGCATTGGCCCTTGGGGAGGCAATCTAATGATTGGCTTTTGGGGAAATTAAAGGAGAGAGTGACCGGTTTTGTGGGGGGGGGGGGTGCCGAGAGAGGAGGAGGAGCCGTCCGTCGCCGCCGCACGCTGCCGTTCGTCTGCCGTGTGCCGCCGTTTCCCTTTGAGTTAGAGGCAAGTTTAGGGTCCATTTCTACTCTTGCATGTGTGTCTTGCATATATGGTTGAATTTTTGGATGTTTAGAAGCTAGGAACCGAAGCTAGTGTGGTTTGTTTTTGAAGAAACTTGCTGTTTTCGCATGAACTACTGGAGTCAGGATCTTGTGGGAGCTTGCATGCATATTTGGAGTTCGATTTTGACTTTGATCTCTGCATGAAAGTTGTAGCCAACATCGTAAACTACAACATACTAAAATTTCGTGCAAAATGATGAAGATGTAAGTGGTCAAACCCCCATCCTACGGAGACTCTAGATCTGGAACTACCTTGCTGACCTTGTGGTAGATTTGTGGCTGCATGTTGATTTTTACCAAGAATATCTCTTCGACTCCTTCATAAAACTTGTAGATCACATCTAAAAGATCAACATACTCAAAGTTGAAGCAAAATGAACAAGTATAGCTTAGGGAATCGACCTATTCTTGGAGATGGTAAATCTGGAGACGCGGTACAGGACACCCGAGACTTCATGGACTCATATGGAGGTTATTCTTTGGAAATTTGGCTTAAGTACCTTCATCAAAGTTGTAGGGAACCTCTAGAAGTAAAACATATCCAAATTTCAGAGAAAACAAAGAAAGATAGGTAGGTTAAACCTCAATATTTCGGACATAGGGACCCTGGATGTTTCGGTAATCTGACCCGTAGCTTCGAACGACTATGGGAGTTTATCTAAAACAAATTTAGCCTAGAATCCTTCATGAAAAATATAATTTAGTGTCTTAACTATAACCTGGTAAAATTTCATAATTTTCGGAGGTCGTTTGGGCATTTTAATTGAATTACTTAGAAAAACGCACATTCTGTCTTTGTCCGAGATTCCATGTGGTGATTTTGTGATCACTATCTTTTGTGTAGAACTTGATTTCCCTTGTGTTTTTCTTTAGGAAATCACTATTTTATTGTCTTAAATTTTGTGTGATTGTTTAGTTTAAATAATTGCAAAATAGGATAAGCTGGAATTTAAATAAATTCTAAATGAATTGGTAAGTAAATTATTTTGAGTGGCATACATACCATAAGAATCAAATTGCTATGAATGATTGCATTGTGCTGCACGTATATTAATGATTGATGATGCATGTATAAGGACGAAGGTGATTTTGTTTTACCATTACATCATGTGCATGGTAAATTAAGACCTAAATTGGCAAACATGAACAATGATAAATGAGGAAATTGTTTGTGGAGGATGATAATGCCCGGAATGTATAGAGATACATGACCGGATGGCCCTGGAGTATCAGGATGCCCGGAATGGTTGGGTGCCGGAAGCCTCGGAGGTCTTTGCCCAAGGGAATGCCTCGTGATGCCAGTTGGGATGCGAGATGCCCGGGATGTGGGGGTGCCGGATGCCCGGTGGCCATAAATGGCTGAATGCCGGAGGTCTTCTCGCAATGCCTGGATGGGGTGCGAGTGTAAAGTATGGGATAAAATTGATGATCCCGAGAAAGAGTGATGTGGTGATCGAATTGAAAGCTAAAAGTGGAAAATTGAATCATGCATATGTGACATGATATGATGATGATTACCTATGGCATGATGATATGCATTTGTGACATGATATGATGATGATTACCTATGGCATGATGATATGCATATGTGGCATGATATGATGATGATTACCTATGGCATGATGATATGCATATGTGACATGATATGATGATGATCACCTATGATATTGTGACATCCTGAAATTCGAGCCCTTTGAGGAATGAGTGGATGTGAATTTCGTCAATGCATTGTTGATTGATCTCACTCGGAATTGATCACTCTTGAGATACTGACCTTGAAGGGAAAGGCTATTGAGGACAGAACTCGTACGACTAAATGACTCGACCTGGGAAAACGACTTGACCGTGAGACTTGCGTGAGGACGATCCTGTAGACAGGCAGGCCGATTCAAAGGACGATTAGAAGTTGATTCGCGGACAGAACATAATGGAACGACGGGTGATTCCGTTTACCGTTATCGAACCCGCGAACGACCCTATGTCGATCCTTAGTGATCGTGTACTTTGAAATAAGAATCTATCCTCCATAAATTCATGCAGTCAAGGACGTCCATGCGTCGAGATGTCTTGAACGTGGTTTGGCACGAGTCGGTTACGCGTGAATCCTCTGAGCCGCCCGTCAGTCTGAGTTATAACCAAAATGGCATTAGGGCGAAATTGACATGGCAAGAGAACTTAGGACTGGACTTCGAATTATCGGGAATGTCCGGGACGGACGTTAGATAAAGCTGCTTCAAACAGTCGACAGAGCCAGTTAAGCCGAGCAATTGGAAAAAGGGATTTTCGGATCGAGGAAGCAAGCCTGTGAGGACGTGGGCCGGGCCAAGTCAGTGTGGGCCTTAGGCCCAAGTTGGGACAGCCACCAAATGGGCCTAAGACAATCAAATAAGCCATTGGGCCAAACCAACTATTCATATTCTAAGCCCATGGGCCAATTCTTAGCATTTTCAAGCCCAACCAATTCCCAAGCCCACTCCTATTCATGGCCAAGCCCAATCCTTAGGCCCATCCACCAATTTCAGCCCAAGGTCAGATGTGTAATTTGTGCAAGGTGGAAATGACCAAATTGCCCCTAAAAGCATTTGGATAAGGGCAAAGGAAGAGAGAGAAGATGATGTCATGCATGGGGACTTGAAGCAAGCATTTATGGGTGTCTTGACAGCCCTCCCATCACTCTCTCTCTCCCTCATTCGGTCCCCATCTCGAACGGAGCCTTCTCTCTCCTCATTTTCCCTCCTCTAGTTTCTGCTCCAGCTGACCCTTCAGTGAAGAATCGAGTCAAAAGTGGTCTTCCTTGATGAATCAGAGAACGATCCACCTATCACCTTGACCGGGAGACACAGACCGTTCCAACGAGCCTAATTTCGTGCGGAACGGAGCCGCCGTCCGTCCTGTGCGGTCGTCGCAAGCCGCCGGTCGCCGGTCCGTCGGTCCGCCTGCAGCCTGGACTGTTTCGACTTTGCAGCCCGTTTTCTTCCATTCCAGCCATTCCTCCGCCCATCCTAACCTCCAGAAAGATTCTCAAGACCCCCGGGAGCCGCTGGTTGTCGACCAACCCCCTCGCCGGAGCTCCGGCCAAGCCGTTCAACTTGTTTTCTCCTCCGGCAGGGCTGTTTTTCAGTGTTTTCAGTGGGAGTCCGAGCTGTGGTTGTTGTGTTGAGCTTGGGACCACCTTGGATCGTCGTGGTAGAGGTTCCGGTGCGTAGCCACCGTTGTCGCCGCCGCGTCGGTGTCTCCGGCCCGCTTAACGGGTGAGTTTAGCTCCTAATCCTTCGATTAGTGCCTAAACTTGCTTAGGGTTGGTTTAGTTAGATTTAATTCTAGTTTATGTGATTTAATTAAGTTGTATTAGCCCTAAGATAGGTGGTTAGATGGATGGATTAAATTAGTTTAGCTTAATCTTGCTTTATTTGCTTAATTGTGCTTATGTGTTTAATTAAGCTTGTTTTGCTTAATTAATTGTTTGATTGTTTTAATTAATGATTTCTGAGTTTAATTTATCATTTATTAAATTCTGGAAAATTACTGTTCACGAGGCACTGTTCAAAATTACTGTTCACGAGCACTGTTCATAAATTACTGTTCACGAGCACTGTTCACAAAAACAGTGTTCACCCGAGAATGAAAAGTGTTTAATTTCATGTGTTTTTAATTCTATGAAGTGATTGGATGTGTTATTGCATAAACATCCGCATGAATTGAGTGACGATTTGTACAATTATGTGATGATTGTGAAGTTTTGGTATTTAACTTGAAAATACCCGGTGTCGGCTTTTGGCACCGTAATTGGTTTGTAGGACCAGTTTGAATTGATTGATTGATTGGATTGAAAAATTGAATTGATTTACATCATGTCAGCTTGTGCGAGCTATTATATAATATATGCTACAGCTTGTGCGAGCTATTATATATGCTATAGCTTGTGTGAGCATTGTATATCAGCTTGTGAGAGCAATGATCGTTTATCAGCTTGTGAGAGCAACGATCCATATATCAGCTTGTGCGAGCTATCATCTATACATATATTAGCTTGTGAGAGCAATGATCGTTTATCAGCTTGTGAGAGCAACGATCCATATATCAGCTTGTGCGAGCTATCATCTATATATATATATCAGCTTGTGCGAGCTATCATCTATACATATATTAGCTTGTGAGAGCAATGATCGTTTATCAGCTTGTGAGAGTAACGATCCATATATCAGCTTGTGCGAGCTATCATCTATATATATATCAGCTTGTGCGAGCTACCATCTATATCAGCTTGTGAGAGCATGGCATCCATTCAGCTTGTGTGAGCAGTGATTGTATTGTTGGATGAATAGATGGTATGGTTGAATAGATGGTATGAATTGATAGATGGTGTCAATCGTATGGTATCAATTGGATTGATTGAATTGATGGACCCGTGTGATTGATTGATACGTGATGAGTGACGCACTATTGTGCAAGAACGCATGAGAATCATTGCATTGTTGATTCCGGTTATGCATGAGTTAAGCATATTGTTTATGGCACACACGCATGAATCGATAATGTGCAGAGTGTGGCAATGGCCAGGTGAGATCGCTGGTGACGCGACTCGTATGTGATTGATGAACTGTATCATCTAACGGCCATGTGCATTGCGTGTATCGTGCTGAATTATAACGTGCGGGGTATGGCATACTAGGTAAGGTTGTATGCGAATCGACTGTTGGTTGTTGCTTGTGATGGGGTAGTTCTGGATAGATACCTTGGGTTGAGTTGGTGTACTAACCGGGGCTTAGGGGTGGAACTCGCTGAGATTTATATCTCACTGGTTATTGAATAACCATTTTCAGGTCCCTAGTGTGAAGAGCCAGGAGCATGAAGCGGAAGGGTCAGGAGCTTAGGTGGCTCAGTAGTTCTTTATGACATAGACCTTCTGTATAAGCTTGAAGTGTTTATAAAAGTGTATTTGATTTGAAATTGTTGTCCTGCTTTTCTATCCCATGTTTGTTGAGGTCAGGGGATTAGTAATTCGCTTCCGCATGTGCAATAAAAATAAAGGGTCAGCGACGAGTCCTGGGAGCGTCGCAAAATTTTATCGACCACCGAGGGGTGTGTACGTGCTCGAGGTGCGGGGCGTGACATCCCCGTTTAAGTGGTATCAGAGCATGGTTAGTATTTGGAGTGATAAGGTGCGATGGTTATCGGGATAGTGAGTAGGGAAGGCTTTTTCCTTATGCAGACGCCTGTGATTGGCTAGCTGGTTGGTAGTTTGTTTGGTGTGGGTCACTCAGTTTTCCTAATTCGGTGAGGAATTGGAAAGCACGTTCTATGGAGATCCTGTAGAATGAGTGATCCGGATCTGAGGACTCCTTGGAGGAGGTCTGTTGCGTCTGCCACTCGGGATAGGATGCCGACTAGGGTCGGTACCCGAGGTAGTGCGCAGGCTTAGGCCAGCGTGTGTGAGAGAGTACCGCTTTAGGCTGGTACTGGTGTAGCAGCACTTGACGATCCTAGATTAGATAGGATCGTGCAGGCGCTTGAGTCTTTGGGAATTTTGTTGGGACAGCAAGTTCAAAATCAAGTTGCCGTTGTCGCTGCTACAGTTACACCTATTGGAGTCCAATCTGGGATTGTGATCAGAAGGAGACCGATGCATAAGCTGGTAGAGCAGTTCCTGAGACTTAAGCCACTGAGGTTCAGTAGTGTGGGTGACCCTGAGGTTGTGACCCTTTGGATAAGAGATATTGAGAAGATCTTCACAGTGTTGAGGTGTTCAGAGGAAGATCGAGTACTTTTGGCGGCTTATCAGCTTCAAGGTAATGCCAGTACATGGTGGGAAGCCACTCAAGGAAGAGTGTTCCCTAAAGGCACAACTTAGACTTGGGGTGCCTTTTTGTGAGACTTTCAATGGAAAGTACTTCTCAGACAGTGTGAGAGAGTCCAAGATGGCAGAGTTCCAACGGTTTCGCCAAAATCAGATGTTTGTGTATCAGTATGAGGCGAAGTTCGCCGAGTTGGCAGAGTATGTGCCGAGGTTGGTAGAGGACCCTATGGATAGGGCGAGACAGTTTAGGAGCGGCTTGAAGCCAGAGTTGAAAGATCAGTTGGCGCTCTTAAAATTAAAAGAGCTTTGATGAGATGTACGAAAGGGCACAATTGATAGAAAAGAACATGATTGAGAGGACGACCGCATCTGGCTTGCGGTTCGTGCCTAACTGAGATAATCGTCGGTTTGGAAAAGGACCGATGATGGGAAGAAAGAATCCCATCCCACCCAACAGAAAGAACTATGTAGAAAAGTCGACACCCAATGCCATGGGAGTCTGTCGGGTGTGTGGAAGGAGATATGGAAATCTCCCCGTCCTTTGATGACAGGAGCCGGCTACGGATGTAACCAGCACGGGTACCGAGTGAAGGACTGTCCGCGCAGACTGATGGGACAGAACAGGGGGAATGCATCGCAGACAGATCGCCACTAGGATGGCGAAAGGGACAAAACTGAACCGAGTTATGGACCAAAAGGAGGGATAGTGTTTCTGGGATGAATTGATTAGAGTGACGCAGCAAGAAATATGGTCAAGTTGGTAGAACTTCGGTTTGTGAATGAGGTTGTAGAAGAAAGAATCACTGGTTAGGATTGTACTTGACTATTTTACCTAAAGTATAACTTTGAGGTTGTAAATGGAAAAAGATTGGCTCAAGGAGCATCTTGTTCAAATGAATTGTTGTTATGCAGTAATTCAGTTTGTTTCGTTCGCATGTGAAAGTTTCGAGTTGGTCGAAAATTGAAAAAGGACCTTCATTTGTATAATGTTATCATCTAAGACAACTTGGTTTTTTTTTTTATATGGGTTGCCAATGTTATCTGGCAACTGTAGTGGATATGACAGTTGAGGAACCGAAAGTGGAGAGTATGCACGTGGTACAGAAGTTTTCTGACACGTTTCCTGAGGAATCATTCGATTTGCTCCTAGAAAGGAAGATCGAGTCGTGATATTGTTTATCAACGACATCTGGGTATATTCTAGAAGTCTAGAGGAGTATGAAAGACGTTTAAGGGCAGTACTTTAGACCTTGCAAGAATATGGATAGGATTTCCGTGAACCTGACTAAGACTGAAGCCGTGATCAATTGGCCTAGATTGACGACAGTAACAGAGATCAGAAGTTTCTTGAGGTTGACAGGTTTACAGACAAGTTTGTGAGGAAGATTCTCTGCAATGGCTGTGCCTCTAATTAGATTGCTGAAGAAGGCAGAGAAGTTCGTAGGGACAGATAGGTGCGAGCGTAGTTCCTGAGAGCTTAAGCAAAAGCTGACTACCGCATCAGTGCTGATGATTGCATCTGGTCTTGGAAGACCTTTGCAACTTTTGGAGTTTCTCGAGTGGAAGTGGAACACATCACGATGGTCTGGTGATGGGATTACCAAGAAGTCAGTCAACGTCATCAAAGTCATATGAGAAATTATGAACCTGACTCGACTTGTGCGTGGAACTTTGAAAGGACTGATGGTGCAGATGCAGGAATTGTTAGATAAAGGATTTATATGTCCTAGTGCATCACCTTGTAGAGCATCGGTTCGATGTGTGAAGAGGAAAGATGGGTCTTTGCGCCTTTGCGCCTTTGCATCGATAATCGGCAACTCAACTGGGTGACAATCCAGAACAAGTATCGGTTGCCAAGAATTGACGATCTGTTTGGTTAGTTACAGAGAGCTTCGATGTTCTCGTAGGTCGACCAGAGTATAGATTATCATCAGTGAAAGGTTAAGAAATAATTGAACAAGAGATAGTGTTGTCAGATGGGACTTTTCAAGGACTGTAATTGAGACCTCCTGTATCATCTCGGACTAGCTAGTAAAGTTATTGATGTGTTGAATCGAAAGACATCGATTGCGCAGATGGTGATTCAGGAGTGGATTTTACTCAAGGAAGGTGGAGATTCGATTTCAAATCTGAGGTAGGCCGCCTTTGTCTTATGGCCATCCTTAGAATTTAACCGAAAGTACAGCTAAGAATCAAGACGTTGCAGTTGAAAAACCCAAAGATCCAGAAGATTCTGTAGGAAGATACAAAAAAGAGGAAGGCTGATTTGCAAGCTACTGAGGACGGAACATCAAAGTTTTATGGACGATTGTGTGTACCCGATAATGCGGATCTTAAAGAAGATCTTGTTTGGAGCTTACTGTAGCAGTTATCAGTAGACCGCTCAGATGACACCGTGTGAAGCGTTGAATGGCAAAGAGTACAGAACTTCGATTTGTTGAGATGAAATCAGAGTGCAGAAGGTTACAGATCCAGAGAGTTAGTTCAGTGATCAGTGAATTCAGTTACGGTCATCAGAGACAGATTAAAGACTGCTAAGAGCTGCCAGAAAAGCTGCGTAGAAATGTGTCGAAGACCTTTGGAATTTTAAGTAGGGAAGTATATTTTCCTTGGATGTCGCCTATGATAGGGACATTGCATTTTATTATGAAAGGAAAGTCGAAACTGTTTAAACGTCGGAATCTTTTGAAATTTGGATTCAAAGGAGGATTTTGGCTTTAAATGGATAAGCAACGCAATTCGGGACACCGTCGGCGCCTTTAGCCGAGTGGTATGCGGGGGTGAAGCGTTGGTCCGAAGTCGGGAGTTCGAATCCCCGACGCGGCAGTTAGCCGCCTAGTAGAAAAATAAAAAGAAAAAGAAGAAAAAGAACCAAATTTTTTGCAAAAATGGACAAGTGCTTAACCTTTTGGAAACAAAAAATGCTTGGGACAAGATTGGAAATGATCTGACAGCACCTCAGTACATAAAGAGCAACCTGGGAAAGAGAAGATTCGATGAGATGACTGTGCTCCCACCTTTGTGATTAAGGAGTTGGGAAGGTATAAATTTCGAGGACGAAATTTTTATAAGAGGGGAAGAGTTGTGACATCCTGAAATTCGAGCCCTTTGAGGAATGAATGGATGTGAATTTCGTAAATGCATTGTTGGTTGATCTCACTCGGAATTGATCACTCTTGAGATACTGACCTTGAAGGGAAAGGCTATTGAGGACAGAACTCGTACAACTAAAGGACTCGACCTGGGAAAACGACTTGACCGTGAGACTTGCGTGAGGACGATCCTGTAGATAGGCAGGCCGATTCAAAGGACGACTATAAATTGATTCGCTGACAGAACATAATGGAACGACGAGTGATTCCGATTACCGTTATCGAACCCGCGAACGACCCTATGTCGATCCTTAGTGATCGTGTACTTTGAAATAAGAATCTATCCTCCGTAAATTCATGCAGTCAAAGACGTCCATGCGTCGAGATGTCTTGAACGTGGTTTGGCACGAGTCGGTTACGCGTGAATCCTCTGAGCCGCCCGTCAGTCTGAGTTATCACCAAAATGGCATTAGGGCGAAATTGACATGGCAAGAGAACTTAGGACTGGACTTCGAATTATCGGGAATGTCCGGGACGGACGTTAGATGAAGCTGCTTCAAACAGTCGACAGAGCCAGTTAAGCCGAGCAATTGGAAAAAGGGATTTTCGGACCGAGGAAGCAAGCCTGTGAGGACGTGGGCCGGGCCAAGTCAGTGTGGGCCTTAGGCCCAAGTTGGGACAGCCACCAAATGGGCCTAAAACAATCAAATGAGCCATTGGGCCAAACCAACTATTCATATTCTAAGCCCATGGGCCAATTCTTAGCCTTTTCAAGCCCAACCAATTCCCAAGCCCACTCATATTCATGGCCAAGCCCAATCCTTAGGCCCATCCACCAATTTCAGCCCAAGGTCAGATGTGTAATTTGTGCAAGGTGGAAATGACCAAATTGCCCCTAAAAGCATTTGGATAAGGGCAAAGGAAGAGAGAGAAGATGATGTCATGCATGGGGACTTGAAGCAAGCATTTATGGGGGTCTTGACAGCCCTCCCATCACTCTCTCTCTCCCTCATTCGGTCCCCATCTCGAACGGAGCCTTCTCTCTCCTCATTTTCCCTCCTCTAGTTTCTGCTCCAGCTGACCCTTCAGTGAAGAATCGAGTCAAAAGTGGTCTTCCCGGATGAATCAGGGAACTATCCACCTATCACCGTGATCAGGAGAGACAGACCGTTCCAACGAGCTGAATTTCGTCCCGAACGGAGTCGATGTCCGTCATGTACGGCCGTCGTAAGCCGTCGGTCGCCGGTCCGTCGGTCCGCCTGCAGCCTGGACTGTTTCGACTTTGCAGCCCGTTTTCTTCCATTCCAGCCATTCCTCCGCCCATCCTAAGCTCCAGCAAGATTCCCAAGACCCCCGGGAGCCACTGGTTGTCGACCAACCCCCTCGCCGGAGCTCCGGCCAAGCCGTTCAACTTGTTTTCTCCTCCGGCAGGGCTGTTTTTTAGTGTTTTCAGCGGAAGGGTCAGGAGCTTAGGTGGCTCAGTAGTTCTTTATGACATAGACCTTCTGTATAAGCTTGAAGTGTTTATAAAAGTGTATTTGATTTGAAATTGTTGTCCTGCTTTTCTATCCCATGTTTGTTGAGGTCAGGGGATTAGTAATTCGCTTCCGCATGTGCAATAAAAATAAAGGGTCGGCGACGAGTCCTAGGAGCGTCGCAAAATTTTATCGACCACCGAGGGATGTGTACGTGCTCGAGGTTTGGGGCGTGACAGATATGATGACATGATGACATGTATATAAGATATGATGATGATATGCATGAATGATATGATATGATGATGATCATTCATGGGCTATGATATGTACGTGTTATGATTGTGATGATGATATATGATAGTATATACATAACTTCGAGGTAAGTATGCTTGAATGCATGAACAACATGTATGATATAACGATCGTATTGTTTGATGCATTGAGTGGTTATTGGATTCCTTTAGCTGCTGAGTGGTTGTACTCACCCCTTCGGGGACCAACATTTCAAATTAGTACGATGCCACTCCCTACCGTCACGCGGGGAGTATTTTACGGCCTTCCTTCTGATGTGGAGGTCGAGTTGATGGAGATTAATTGTCCCGCCGTTCCTGGTCTGACGTTCATACGGGTTCGCGCGATCGTGACGTATGACGTGGGTCTGTCTGGGGGCCCGGTCATTCAGGAGTACGTGTCTGTTCACATTCGCCGCGATGGAGTGATGATGGGGATGCTGCCACCCCCACCGCCTGACGCACCAGGGTGGGTGTGATGGCCCGCGCGTGAGGAGTAGGGGTTGCAACTTTTTGAGCTATAGCCGACACTAGCAGT
Organism: Eucalyptus pauciflora; assembly: GCA_007663325.1. Classification (NCBI taxonomy): domain Eukaryota; kingdom Viridiplantae; phylum Streptophyta; class Magnoliopsida; order Myrtales; family Myrtaceae; genus Eucalyptus; species Eucalyptus pauciflora. The sequence continues at coordinate 808,692 of VMYD01000385.1, forward strand.
CCGAGGGGAGGTTTATACACGTTGTTTATAGAGGGTCGAGTGTTCCTTTTTAGGGTTGACGGCCGAGCGTAGGGAGGAGTCTTGGCCTACCTTTTGATGTACCGACCCGTGAAAAACCCCTCGTAAAAATATATGTAAATAAAAGTGGTTCGGCCTTGTGTCTTCTTTCAACTGCAATAGTTGGTGTGCATTGTGCTGTCGTTAAGGAAGCGGAGAGATGGTGAGACTCGCCTTTTATTTTTCGCTGAGAGCTGCGCTAATCCCTAAAGCCTTTTCAAAAAAACAATCTTACGCCTAAACCTCGGTCAAATTTATAACTCCCTTTTTACTAACGTTAAATGAGTATTGTTTATGTTTTAGAGATAAATGCTTAGTATCTGTGGCGACCCTATCGGGTTTTGGGGGTGCCACAACCTCCTCTCTGCTCCAGGTCCTCCACTCAATGACCCTGAAAGTGGTTATACAATAACCAGTGAGACAATGTCTCAGCAAGTCTATGCTCTAAACTTCGACTAGGAGGGAAAGACGCTAAGAAGCAACCTAAGCACGCAATCACACAATCAAGGAGACTTACCTTGTCTCAGTTCCACCCTGCAGGTCAGCACAATTCATATCACAAAGCAGAGCATCACTCAAGCTCAATTAATTGGAACATAATACTCAATTCATCATGCATTCCTAGTTTGATCTCGGCATATAGCACGGCCTACTCTCTGTTCGGCGGTCTTCTGGCATTGCCAGGCATCGTCTCACCCCATTGAGCACAGCACGTCACTTCGTCAACGGCTTTCCCGAAGGAGCATAGGGTCCAGAATCTACTGAGACCGGCTTCCCTATGACTAGGGGTATCCCAAATAGGGATAACGTCCAGCTCAACAGCTCGGGACGATTTCTCTTAATCATCACACGATCACTCAAATATGGCCCAAGGCACCGTGCATTGCACTCAAATGCTTCAATTAAAATGGTGAACCTGGCCTTTTTCTTCGTACTAGAAATACGCATGAAAATAGTCGTGTGTGGGTACACGGTCAACTTGACCCAGAAAAATTGATATTATTCCTTTTTAAAATCCCACTATTTTATATATTATATAAAACCATTGTCGGTGTTAAAATCCGACACCCGGGATTTTCTGAATAAATATTGAAAATTCACAATTTTTGGAATTAAATACCGAAAATCCAATCATCACTCAATTTGCATAATTTAACACTCAATTGCAGAAATTAACCACACCACTGCAATCAGCACGAAATTCCGGTCACCGGCTATCCCGGCCTAATTTCCGGAAAATAATTATTAATTAATTAATTTCGAAAATTAATTAATTAATTCAATTTGATTTCTAAAAATACTAACCTAGGCCAAAATTATTAAATTAAATACCAATACGGACCCGGAAAATTCCGGAACCCTTCTAGATAAATAATACAATTTAAATAGGCCTTAGCTAAACCATGCTAACCACCTAACATGCTCAATTAAATAATTAAATCATTAATTTAATCTAACTAACCACCTAATTCCTAATTAAATAAATCTAAACACCACCTAGCATCATTAACCTACTAAAAAGAGTTTAGAGTATAAACTCACCGGTGTATCGCGAAAACCGGTTCATCGCGACGACGACGCGACGGCAGCCGAAATCTTAATTTTCGGCAGTGTCGCCGAACACTTGGACCGGCCCTAGAACGGGCCCAACAAATCTCAGCCTAATTGAGATTTGTTTTCAACTTGGGCTGGGCTTCACTTGATTCGCGGGCTGAATTTCAAATGGGCTGAAACCGAACAAAACTTAGGCCTGAGCTCGGGCTTCAAAATCTGCAGGAGATGGGCTGAAAATCACTGGGCTGCTCGCTGGCTTTGAGGACTCAAATGAGATGGGCTGTTGGGCCTGAGCAAAGAAGAAACTGCTAGGCTACTTCGGCTTTGTTGAAATTCACGGGCCGAAGTAGCTGCCGGAGACGCGCGGGCCGAAGAAGGGAGCTGCTGGGCTTCAGGCTTCACTGCTCGAGTCAACCGGACTTCGTTGGTTGACCATGAAGACCCGTGGACGAAGGGAACAGCTCGGTGGGATCGAGCTGGAGGAAGACGCGGCAGAAATCACGGTGATGCTGGCTCAAGGATGGTGCTCCTTCGCTTGGACTCTGCTGAGTTTCATGCGGTCTTCATCGACGGTAGTTGACCGAATAGGTTGCAGACACGGCCAAGTGGCAGCGTGGTCTCCCTTGTTGTTGGTTGACCGAGCATGGAGAAGGCCACGCAAACGGGAGTTGCTTCGGCGTGGCAGAAAGGTGGAGAAATTCTGTGGAGGTTGCAGGCGTGAGTCTTTGGTGGTCAATGATTTGGCTAAAGGACAAAGAAGATGGAGAGTAGGCGTTGAAGACGGCTGATCGAAGGGAAGGCAAAATGAAGAGAACGGCAGAAGGAGGTGGAGAAGAAGCATGCGTCCGAGAGAGGAAAGAGAGGAGAGACCAAAAATCCAAAATCTTAGCCAATGTCTTAAATGCTTGGTCCCCTTGTCTCCTCATACTCATCCCCTTTGTCCAATAATACTTTCCAACAAATATAAATCCAAAAATAGATCCATTTTGATGCAAATAATGCACCCCTTATCCTAGGTTCCGAATTTAGTTCAAATTAAACTTCAATTTTCCAAATCGACGTCCCAATTTGAATGAAGAAAAAGCCCATAGAATTTCTACAAGCGCCCCTCGTCAAATAGCTCGGCTTGCAAGTCAAAAATCTTTTCAATTCGGCCAATCCGAATTTCCGTTTATTTTCCGCGACGTCCGAATCGGATTTCCGTAAAAATCTCGGAATCTCTCAAAATTTCTGACGTCCCTAATATAGCTCGTGACACCACAGAACTTTCAATTTCTGAAATCGGGTTCAAATAAGAGGTTAATTTCAATCCAGCGCGCTTTTAGCGTGACCTAGTCTACCGGTGGTTTTTAGAAATTTTTGGTGCAATTGACCCGTGATCGATTTATCTCGAGTCACATAGTGCATCTTCGACACATTGGAGACTCTCGGTTGTCGTGAAAATCTCGAGATTTCAAATACGAATACCGGGTACCAGAACGATAGAAAAATCGGTCTAGTGCCGATCAACGAGTATTTGGCAATCAGGTGAAATCACCCACACTCTGATCACATATCTCAATCGAATCGACCTATCTCCAGTCTCTGATCGATTTCGACAGTGCCGTAATGATCTCGGCACATGGACACGATCGAGCAGTCGATTCCTGGTCAAATTCTCAAGTTCATTGCATTTAGATCCCTTAATTGCTTCCCCAGATAGACTAGTTATCTCGTGAGTGGCCAACTCAGAGAGTAGCACTATAGACACGTCGACGAAAAGCCCGATTTATCTAATCGAAAACAACTCAGAAAATTCAGGCTGTCACAGGCGGGCAGGCGGGGTTCCGGCGATTGGATGGCAACCAGGGGACTCCGATGGCGACCAGGGACGGCTCAAGGAACGGCGAGATGGCTCAGGATAGGTGGGACGAGCGGCTGACAGGTACGGGCTCGCGCGAGGGCGCTACGGCGTGCCAGCGGCGAGCGGCGGCGGCAGGGAGCTCAGCGGGCGGTCGACGGCCAAGGGGGATGGTTGGCGGTTTCCTCTGGTTTTTGGGAGCTTCAAATGGTCTCTAATGGAGAAAGGAAGTGGATTGAGGAAGAAGAAGGGGCTGAAGGCTTGGAGGGGTCCAAATGGCCACAAAAGTCCACCTTCTATCCTCCAAACACTCATGGCATGCCCCCGCCACATGAGCTGTCTTCCTCAGCCACTTTGCAGCCCTCAAGGCTTCCTCGACAAGTCTCCAAGGGGTCCAAAAGTTGCACAACAAGGAGGCTTACGAATTTGAACACATTTCCCCCAAATTGAACCAATTTCTTCTTCAATTGGACCTAAACCGGTCCCAATAAATCCAACCAATGTTCCCACACTCAAATTCACATTTTTCCTCGTCAATTGAACCCACTTGAAACCCAAAGCCGCGACCAAAAATGGCCTTCTGATTTTCCTGGTCAAAAACGGCCTTACTTTGAATTTTCACCAAAAATCTCGGTACACAAAAAAAATCTTCCGAGAATGAGTCGACGTTCCTAAAATGAATCGTGACATGATAGAACTTTCAATTTCTAAAATCGGGTTCAAATTCGCGGTTAATTTCAATCCGGCCCGATTTTAGCGTGACCTAACCTACCCGGTAGCTTTTAGGAATTTTCAGTGCAATTGACCCCTGGTCGATTATTTTCGAGCCACATTGTACATCTTCGACACATTGGCGACTCTCGGTTGTCATGAAAATCTCTAGGTTTCAAATACGGACATAGGGTACAGAAATGACAGAAAAATCGATCTAGTGCCATTCGATAGAAATTTTGCAATTAGGTGGAATCACCCACACACTAATCACATACCTCTATCGAATCGACCTATCTCCAGTCTCTAATCGATTTTGACGGTGCCGTAATGACCCTTGCAGATTAGCACGGTCGAGCAGTCGATTCCTGGTCGAATTCTAAAGTCTATTGCGTTAAAATCCTTTAACGGCTTCACTAGATAGACTAGTTATCTCGTGAGTGGCCAACTCAGAGAAAAGAACTATAGGCGCGTCGATGAAAAGCCCGATCCATTCCATTGAAAACATAACTGGAAATTCAGTATGTCACACCACCGGCGAGGCTCGACCTCGCCCAGCCACCATGAGGTCGGCCTCGCGGTGGTCGAGAGACGCCCAGTGAGGCTCATCCTCGCTATAGCTAGGCAAGGGTCGAGGGGCCTCACCCAGCCACGGTGAGGCTCCCCCGAGCCTTGTCGAGGGCTGACGAGGCTCCAACGAGGTCACCGGGCCTCGTCTGGTTGGTCGTCGGCCATCGCCGAGGCCGGCGACTAGCTAGGAAGAAGAGAGGAAAAGAAAAAGAAAGAAAAGAAAAACTTGTTTCTTGAATTGTTCCCGGGAACAAGAAGCAACTTTTTTTTGTTTCTTGATTTTGTTCTAGATCTGCTCCGGGGAACAAAAAACTTACCGAGCGCGTTTCTATTCTATTTCTACTCTTGGGAACAAAAAAGCAGAACACTTATTCCCGGGAACGTTACCAAACACACTCTTAATTCCCAAGAACCATCATCTCTTATGGTTAATTAGGAAAAAAATAGTTTCATCCTTAAGAAGTTAATGGTGATTTCAAAAACTTCATCATGCTATCTTGTATTTCTGATCGATTAAAATGATGGAGCTTAATTTAATGCGATTAGATAGGGTGTTTGCGTTGAGGCACTAGTGAGATGTTTTTAAGACCGGACAATTGAGCATTTATTAAAAACAAAAACAAAAAAACAAAAAAAGACCAGTGAGATGATCAAGCATGTGTAGACTTACAGGAGTAGGATGGAGTTTTGCTCGAAGCTATTAAATGAATTATGTATGAAATAGGGCATAATGAGATACAGTACTAGTGTTAGTGAACTACAACAGGTTGCAAAGTTGATAAGCAGAAAATCACTAAACACACCCTATTATATCCTTTCCAATGTTGGTATGGTAAGAAATTCATGGCGGAATGTGGTTAGTATGGCAAGCTAGATCCCCTTCAACTATCATTGGGTCTTGAACCACCCTCCTCCCCCCCAAAAGAATTGTCGTCACGTAAAATTATTGATTATTCTATACTCAATGAGAGGATAAGAAAGTGCAATTTCTAAGCTATATACAAGTTGAGCAGGGCTATCGGTTCAGGTGCTCCAAATTAAATTTACCTATTGTTAGCAAAGAAGATACAATTAACAAGTCTCCAATACTTTTGGATATAACTGATTGTGGCAATGTTTATATAAATCCGAACAATTTTCAGCTCAAAATAGAGTTGCAATCAAGAACTCCTGAGGTATAGTGTACTTGCGTTGTAATTGACACAGATAGAAAGGCTTCACCCATGGAGACTATAGTTGCTAAGTTTGATAGGGTCCGAGTTCAATCTTTTGACAGCTATTGATGCAACAGTGGTTGCGCCTGCAAATTCTTGTGCAGCTGTTAATGTTGCAAGTGAAGTTGGTGCCTTGACAAATTCCACGGTTACGGCGAAATTCAAGTGGAGCTTGGACTTTGAAGATCTCTATGGTGGTTGAGCCAATAAGGGTTTGTAAGAAAGTAGTAATTATCAGGTTCAACTTGACTCAAATATCGAGCCAAGGTACAGACTATTATAATATGTCCGCGAAAATGTGGCCTGATGTGCAACTCTTGGACGTGACATGCTAAAAGAGTACAAGGCTCATTCTCTCAACAAAACAAGAAAATCACTTTCCTCGTTCGATTTAGAAGTCGGCCACAAGGTTTCCTAATTTAGTTGGAAATATATATTAATATTCAATCTTGGGTTTTGGTCTTCATACGGCTGGTACATAGTTGTGTAGTTTTTTTTGCTTGGGCAATAGTTGGGCACTAAAGGTACGGCTTATTCGGGAATTACACCCTGAAGCCATCCGAGGGCGTTGGAGTCGATTAAATCTTGAGAGTTAAATTTTATATGCTACTTTGTGAGATTGAGAGAGATCATTTTGTAAGTATATTGACAGCAAAACATCTTGCGAGTAATTTGGTAAAATTAGGGGTTGGGAAATAGTGGGAGTATTTGAGTTGACTCGATTGTAGTTATAATTTTCATTATATCGCTTGATTTATGGTGAAATCACGTGTTCCTCTCTTCGTGGAGTAGGTCACTTCGATCGAACATTAGAAACTTAGTATCTGATTTATTTATTTTTTCTGTTTATTTTATTGTTCGATTGTGTATTTTTCGCAATACCTTGCTCTTATAGTAAATTCGGCTTAGTCGTACAAGAAGAAAGGTTTCCTTGGGGTGTTCAAGGAAAACATAAACCGGACGAAATTAAACCAAGCTTCATCAGTTTGGTTTTGGTTGGGGAGTAAAAAGAATAAACCAATTGGTTTGGCTTACTTATGGTTTACTTTTCCCCATTTCAACCAGAAAGCTGTTAAAGAGCCATGGAGATTTCGGCATTTATATGAAGAATATGTACTAAACGAAGCAACCGAAATTCTCTAATTTTTACATAAAAATGTTACTTTCTGTTAGAGGTACAACATTAAACTTGTGACATGAATATCAAACCAGTGCAATTTGGATGTAATTTGTGCAAGCTTCCTCCATTTGGTTCGAAGGAGTGCACAGAATCACAGGATATTAGAGATATTTAACAACTAAGAGTTTCCAGGAAAGGACGCTAAAAAATGTGTAGTCAAAGCAAATAGCATATCTATTACATTAAGAAATGAAACAAAGGTGTAATAAAGTGAGATTTGCAATGGAACTTGCACGTAGGAGCCTCATCTTTTCCTGACTCAGCAACAATCCATCAGTCCACCGAAGTATGAGTGGTGCCCCCTCCTATTTGGAATTGTTCGCTCAAGCCAAGATGTACCATCAATAACCAGACTAAAGTGATAAGTTCTCCTCCTTTGCTAAGTTGTTGAGCATGCATGTTCGGTCGGCAATGGATCGCAGCATACGCGAGCAATTCTACCCATACTTCACTCACGATCACCCATTTGGTCTCCCCAAAATTCCCCAACTCTTTTGCGAGAATACACGCATCAAACAACACAGATTTGCTTTTGTCTCCTTTCACAGCAGCAGGCTTCACTTCTGTAGGAACATCAAGTAGACTCTCGCAGGCATATTTGTTCGATTTGTTCTCATTACAGAGGTTTTCATCAAAGAACCTATCCGTCTCAGCACGAGTGTCTTGGAACCTTATTTGGCCAATTCCGGCCACTGCAGACATCATGCCAGGTTGTTTGATCATAAGATAAAGCATGTAATCTGACAATACCTTACTGGTTTCTTTGTGGTGCTTTGTACTTTCATCAGTATGAGTGTCAGTGTTATAACAGAGTTCGGTGGCAATGTGCCACAGTAAAAGGCTCTCGCCATAATCGACATCACGGACAGCTGGAAGCAAGTCTTTGCAATCTTGCCTTGTTTTAGTATTCTCTAGAGCCCATTTACCTCGAGCAGCACACATCTCTTTTATGCTTTGCAGATCACCTGCAAATGATGCCTTCCGTTTCAGCTCATCAAAAATCAGTTCACCTAATTCTTCACTGTACTTTTTTACTCGTCCAAACTTCAAGTCATCAAAAAATTCTCCCAGAGGGATGAGACTTAGGAGTTCCTCAATCCCTTTTGGCCACTTTCTCAGTCGAGCATCTGTCAGTTTTTCAATCCATTTTGGCCACCTTTTCAGCCGAGAATCTATCAAATTGTACTGGAAGACAGATTTAGACCATCTATCACTTAGTATATGCAATGCAAATGGTGAACTTTCAGATTTGAATTTGAGGATGAACTTGATGAAGATGCTTCCTTGAAACAAACCACTACGATGTTTCTCAGATGTCCCTATTTTTGCAATTGTCCAGTCAGAGCATATAATCAGACCATAGATTACACATTCCAGGCCAATAGCTCCAAGGAGCAAGGTGTATGTAATCTGTACATCATATTCGTGAAAACCATGCTTGTTCAGGACATAGAAGCATGCAAAAGCAGCAACAATGCAGCCAAATGTGATAGCTCGAAAAATGTACCCTGATAAACAGTGAACAATGGTAGCCTTGGTATAAAGAAGATCATAAAAGAAGTTGAGCTCAGCCTCAATGACCCGAAAAGCATCCTTTGCAGTTCTGCTGCTAAAAAATTGCACGCTATCGTCACGTACATGGAAGCTGAAGATGAGATCCACGAGGAGGCCCTGGAACATTTTGAAGTAAAAATATGCCTCTTCTATCACTGTTCTGTCGTCCAAAATATTTTCACCTTCCGTTCTGACACGAGGGGAATGATGTTGGGCCGTTGGCAGAGGGCCATTTAAAGGCTGGATATTAGCTTCCTCCTGAGCAATGTAATCTTCCGTGATTTTGACATAGTTCGGCCCAGGATCAGCAGATGGGAGCAAGGAACCACGTAATATACGGAAGCTTGCAAGATACAAAGAACGTGTTCGCCCTATATATTTATTGCTTGCTCCAACAAACATGAGGATGGTTGGGACAATTAGCTTGTTACTGGGGAGGGATCGGTAAATCACCAAGCATGCAATGGCTAGATGTAATAAGAGACTAAGCAAGTGCCTACCCCACAGCTCATTATCCTCGAGGGCGATAGCAGTTATGGTGTCTGGTCCTCCGAGGTGTAGCAGAAGAAAAGGAGCCCAAAAAGCCAAAAGGTCACCAGATACATCAACCTTGGAGTCTGAAGTATCCCCATTAATTTGGGCTTTGGAAATGAGTCCAAAGGCATATACAGCGACCCAGTCAGCAACCAAGTAAGATGACCACAAGACAGTCGTGATCCACCAGCTTGACCGCCTCTTTCGAATGGGTGCAAAAACGATGAGAAAGAGTTGCAGAGATAGGCTTGTAAGGATCGCCCCTCGGAGATTGATTTTCATCCATAACTTCTGGACTTCTACAAGAATTTTCGTATTTCCCATTTGATCCTCACTCTATCACCAGATCCTGGAAGGAAATGTTTAGTCAACATAAGTATGACAGAAAGGCCACAATGATTGCATAAATATGCAAAACCGGAGAACACAACAACAGAAAGGTGACTATCGAGGGCACAGAGTCGGTAATACCTTGAAATTTATTTACGATCCGATAGGGATTAATGTCTTGCTTTATACAACCGACTGCCGAGTGATGTGTAGTTGTATAAGGGTTAGAAAATAGAAGCAACAAGACTCGAGCTGAGGTCAGTGTGGAGCCGGAGGATTCGGCGACAAACACGTGGAATGTAAATTAAAGGCATGATGATCAGAGCGCTTTGGCTGTTGTCAGTGATTAGTGATGTTACATTCTATCCTTTATCACACTTTAGCCATTTTTTTCTTTATCTTTAACCTCTCTTCTCGTTCAAGCATCGTCATTGCTCCTGTCATTGTCTAGCATAGGAGTGAACATGATTTCAAGATAAAGCCGGAAACTGGACACAAGATCCAAGTTCCAATGCATCATGGTCCAATTCCCGATTCTCACTTTGAGTCTTGCACTCGGGAGCTCAAAAAGTAAACCGAATAGCCTTCTAAAAGAAATTAATGATTAATTTCACAAAATAAAGAAGTCTTTTTTTCACGAGGTACCGGGAGTTAGATTCTCACTTTGAGTCTTGCACTCGGGAGCCCAAAAAGCACATCGTTAGCGTCTAGTGCGCGCAAGGCGAAAAAGAGACTAGGAATATATACTTTTAGGTGAGGAATATGTACTTTGTTAAAAGAAAGAAACGAGCTTCACGAGTCCCCCTTCATTTCTTGGGTAATCAGAAACCTTGTACTTACCCTTCTTTGCAGCCACTTGATTGGGATGTGTCTACAAGGAAAAAACCTATCTTCTCTCTCTCTAACTGGAGAGGGTAATCCACAACCTCGTCCCTACCCTTTTTTTGCAGCCACTTGATTGGGATGTGTCTATAAGGAAAAATCCTTTCGGTTCTCTCTCTACATATATAACTGGAGAGGGTAATCCAAAACCTCATACCTACCTTTTTCTGCAAGCACTTGATTGGGATGTGTCTACAAGGAAAAACCCTTTCCTCTCTCTCTCTCTCTCTCTATAACTGGAGATATTAGGTGAGAGTCAAAATGAAATTAGCAAAGTGAGTGTGTATGAAGTGAGAGATTAACTATTTGGTGTAAACTATTATTAAGTGATTAACTATGATTCTTGTTTCTTTTAATTTCAGGTGGTGAGAACTTAAAGTAATTTTTCATGTATGATTGAGGACAAAATTTCTATAATTTAGACTTTATGTCACGTTTTGAACTTTTTGTTGTTTATTTTATTTTACGGGTTCATCTTTTATGGATTGTTGTTGTTATTGACAAATGACAAACTTTCATTTTTACTGTTACGTTCACTTTCATTTTGCTTAATTTAACCACCTAAACGTGCCTAGAAAATTCTCGAAAATTCTCGAACCTATTTAGATAAATAGTTCATCCTATCTAGTCCTTAATTAATCTAATCTAACCACCTAACATGCATAATTGAATAATTAAATCACTAATCTAATCCGACTAACCACCTAATCCATAATTAGCTTAAACTAAACACCTCTTAAGCATAATTAACTGCATTAGCATAGTTTAGCGAGTAAACTCACCGGTTTAGCGCGAAAACCGGTTCATGGCGACGGCGGGAAAAACCTCCTGGTAGCGAAGCCAAGCAAGGCCCGAAAGAGGGCCAAAATGGGCCTTGAAGGCTCACGGCTGGCTGGGCTACTCGATTCTGTCCAAGGACCGAGCAAGCTGGGCCGGGCTGGAAACAGCAAGCGAAGGCGGACCGGTGGGCAGGCGGGCGAGCAGGCGGTGTCACACCCCGAACCCCGAGCACGTGCCCATCCCTCTCTGGTCGATAATATTTTGCAACCTCCCAGGACTAGTCGCCGACCCTTTCTTTTTATTGCACATGCAGAAGCGGATTATAAATACCCTGACAGTAACTATCTCGAGATAGAAAAGCAGAACAACAATTTCACAGACAAACATGCCTTTATAAACATATGCTGAGTCATGTACAAGAGTCTATAGTCAAAAGACTACAAAAGACTACTCTCCAAAAAGAAGCGGTCCTATCCGACCCATACTTCAGATCACCTCTGTGGCATCCCAAAAATTAGAGGCAAGCCCTAAGATGTCTTAAAGCTCTTAAATAGGTAATGAATTTACCTATGGGTTATGCTTTAGCCTTTAGTTTTCTTTTAAGGCTATGTGTTTTGTGCTTGTGTTCTTATTTTATTTTGAAATTTGGATTATAGGGTAAATTAATGAGAATAATCTATGCTTGGCCATGCATTTTATAGACTAAATTTCCATAGATAAAATATTATAAGATTTTTGGCTATGTGGAATTTAATTATTAAGTCCCTAAAAGAAAGATAAAAAAAAAAAATTGATTGGGCCTTAGGCCCAAGAGTGGACCTTTAATGGGCCAAGTTGGCCGGCCCATTAAGGCCCACAAGAGGGCTGTCGTCGACCAAGAGGGGGGAGGAGTGGCCGGCCCACTTCTCCCCAAGCCCATTTCATGGGCCTTGCCAAGTGGCAAGAGGGCTTGTCCTGCATTGGCCCTTGGGGAGGCAATCTAATGATTGGCTTTTGGGGAAATTAAAGGAGAGAGTGACCGGTTTTGTGGGGGGGGGGGGTGCCGAGAGAGGAGGAGGAGCCGTCCGTCGCCGCCGCACGCTGCCGTTCGTCTGCCGTGTGCCGCCGTTTCCCTTTGAGTTAGAGGCAAGTTTAGGGTCCATTTCTACTCTTGCATGTGTGTCTTGCATATATGGTTGAATTTTTGGATGTTTAGAAGCTAGGAACCGAAGCTAGTGTGGTTTGTTTTTGAAGAAACTTGCTGTTTTCGCATGAACTACTGGAGTCAGGATCTTGTGGGAGCTTGCATGCATATTTGGAGTTCGATTTTGACTTTGATCTCTGCATGAAAGTTGTAGCCAACATCGTAAACTACAACATACTAAAATTTCGTGCAAAATGATGAAGATGTAAGTGGTCAAACCCCCATCCTACGGAGACTCTAGATCTGGAACTACCTTGCTGACCTTGTGGTAGATTTGTGGCTGCATGTTGATTTTTACCAAGAATATCTCTTCGACTCCTTCATAAAACTTGTAGATCACATCTAAAAGATCAACATACTCAAAGTTGAAGCAAAATGAACAAGTATAGCTTAGGGAATCGACCTATTCTTGGAGATGGTAAATCTGGAGACGCGGTACAGGACACCCGAGACTTCATGGACTCATATGGAGGTTATTCTTTGGAAATTTGGCTTAAGTACCTTCATCAAAGTTGTAGGGAACCTCTAGAAGTAAAACATATCCAAATTTCAGAGAAAACAAAGAAAGATAGGTAGGTTAAACCTCAATATTTCGGACATAGGGACCCTGGATGTTTCGGTAATCTGACCCGTAGCTTCGAACGACTATGGGAGTTTATCTAAAACAAATTTAGCCTAGAATCCTTCATGAAAAATATAATTTAGTGTCTTAACTATAACCTGGTAAAATTTCATAATTTTCGGAGGTCGTTTGGGCATTTTAATTGAATTACTTAGAAAAACGCACATTCTGTCTTTGTCCGAGATTCCATGTGGTGATTTTGTGATCACTATCTTTTGTGTAGAACTTGATTTCCCTTGTGTTTTTCTTTAGGAAATCACTATTTTATTGTCTTAAATTTTGTGTGATTGTTTAGTTTAAATAATTGCAAAATAGGATAAGCTGGAATTTAAATAAATTCTAAATGAATTGGTAAGTAAATTATTTTGAGTGGCATACATACCATAAGAATCAAATTGCTATGAATGATTGCATTGTGCTGCACGTATATTAATGATTGATGATGCATGTATAAGGACGAAGGTGATTTTGTTTTACCATTACATCATGTGCATGGTAAATTAAGACCTAAATTGGCAAACATGAACAATGATAAATGAGGAAATTGTTTGTGGAGGATGATAATGCCCGGAATGTATAGAGATACATGACCGGATGGCCCTGGAGTATCAGGATGCCCGGAATGGTTGGGTGCCGGAAGCCTCGGAGGTCTTTGCCCAAGGGAATGCCTCGTGATGCCAGTTGGGATGCGAGATGCCCGGGATGTGGGGGTGCCGGATGCCCGGTGGCCATAAATGGCTGAATGCCGGAGGTCTTCTCGCAATGCCTGGATGGGGTGCGAGTGTAAAGTATGGGATAAAATTGATGATCCCGAGAAAGAGTGATGTGGTGATCGAATTGAAAGCTAAAAGTGGAAAATTGAATCATGCATATGTGACATGATATGATGATGATTACCTATGGCATGATGATATGCATTTGTGACATGATATGATGATGATTACCTATGGCATGATGATATGCATATGTGGCATGATATGATGATGATTACCTATGGCATGATGATATGCATATGTGACATGATATGATGATGATCACCTATGATATTGTGACATCCTGAAATTCGAGCCCTTTGAGGAATGAGTGGATGTGAATTTCGTCAATGCATTGTTGATTGATCTCACTCGGAATTGATCACTCTTGAGATACTGACCTTGAAGGGAAAGGCTATTGAGGACAGAACTCGTACGACTAAATGACTCGACCTGGGAAAACGACTTGACCGTGAGACTTGCGTGAGGACGATCCTGTAGACAGGCAGGCCGATTCAAAGGACGATTAGAAGTTGATTCGCGGACAGAACATAATGGAACGACGGGTGATTCCGTTTACCGTTATCGAACCCGCGAACGACCCTATGTCGATCCTTAGTGATCGTGTACTTTGAAATAAGAATCTATCCTCCATAAATTCATGCAGTCAAGGACGTCCATGCGTCGAGATGTCTTGAACGTGGTTTGGCACGAGTCGGTTACGCGTGAATCCTCTGAGCCGCCCGTCAGTCTGAGTTATAACCAAAATGGCATTAGGGCGAAATTGACATGGCAAGAGAACTTAGGACTGGACTTCGAATTATCGGGAATGTCCGGGACGGACGTTAGATAAAGCTGCTTCAAACAGTCGACAGAGCCAGTTAAGCCGAGCAATTGGAAAAAGGGATTTTCGGATCGAGGAAGCAAGCCTGTGAGGACGTGGGCCGGGCCAAGTCAGTGTGGGCCTTAGGCCCAAGTTGGGACAGCCACCAAATGGGCCTAAGACAATCAAATAAGCCATTGGGCCAAACCAACTATTCATATTCTAAGCCCATGGGCCAATTCTTAGCATTTTCAAGCCCAACCAATTCCCAAGCCCACTCCTATTCATGGCCAAGCCCAATCCTTAGGCCCATCCACCAATTTCAGCCCAAGGTCAGATGTGTAATTTGTGCAAGGTGGAAATGACCAAATTGCCCCTAAAAGCATTTGGATAAGGGCAAAGGAAGAGAGAGAAGATGATGTCATGCATGGGGACTTGAAGCAAGCATTTATGGGTGTCTTGACAGCCCTCCCATCACTCTCTCTCTCCCTCATTCGGTCCCCATCTCGAACGGAGCCTTCTCTCTCCTCATTTTCCCTCCTCTAGTTTCTGCTCCAGCTGACCCTTCAGTGAAGAATCGAGTCAAAAGTGGTCTTCCTTGATGAATCAGAGAACGATCCACCTATCACCTTGACCGGGAGACACAGACCGTTCCAACGAGCCTAATTTCGTGCTGAACGGAGCCGCCGTCCGTCCTGTGCGGTCGTCGCAAGCCGCCGGTCGCCGGTCCGTCGGTCCGCCTGCAGCCTGGACTGTTTCGACTTTGCAGCCCGTTTTCTTCCATTCCAGCCATTCCTCCGCCCATCCTAACCTCCAGAAAGATTCTCAAGACCCCCGGGAGCCGCTGGTTGTCGACCAACCCCCTCGCCGGAGCTCCGGCCAAGCCGTTCAACTTGTTTTCTCCTCCGGCAGGGCTGTTTTTCAGTGTTTTCAGTGGGAGTCCGAGCTGTGGTTGTTGTGTTGAGCTTGGGACCACCTTGGATCGTCGTGGTAGAGGTTCCGGTGCGTAGCCACCGTTGTCGCCGCCGCGTCGGTGTCTCCGGCCCGCTTAACGGGTGAGTTTAGCTCCTAATCCTTCGATTAGTGCCTAAACTTGCTTAGGGTTGGTTTAGTTAGATTTAATTCTAGTTTATGTGATTTAATTAAGTTGTATTAGCCCTAAGATAGGTGGTTAGATGGATGGATTAAATTAGTTTAGCTTAATCTTGCTTTATTTGCTTAATTGTGCTTATGTGTTTAATTAAGCTTGTTTTGCTTAATTAATTGTTTGATTGTTTTAATTAATGATTTCTGAGTTTAATTTATCATTTATTAAATTCTGGAAAATTACTGTTCACGAGGCACTGTTCATAAATTACTGTTCACGAGCACTGTTCACAAAAACAGTGTTCACCCGAGAATGAAAAGTGTTTAATTTCATGTGTTTTTAATTCTATGAAGTGATTGGATGTGTTATTGCATAAACATCCGCATGAATTGAGTGACGATTTGTACAATTATGTGATGATTGTGAAGTTTTGGTATTTAACTTGAAAATACCCGGTGTCGGCTTTTGGCACCGTAATTGGTTTGTAGGACCAGTTTGAATTGATTGATTGATTGGATTGAAAAATTGAATTGATTTACATCATGTCAGCTTGTGCGAGCTATTATATAATATATGCTACAGCTTGTGCGAGCTATTATATATGCTATAGCTTGTGTGAGCATTGTATATCAGCTTGTGAGAGCAATGATCGTTTATCAGCTTGTGAGAGCAACGATCCATATATCAGCTTGTGCGAGCTATCATCTATACATATATTAGCTTGTGAGAGCAATGATCGTTTATCAGCTTGTGAGAGCAACGATCCATATATCAGCTTGTGCGAGCTATCATCTATATATATATATCAGCTTGTGCGAGCTATCATCTATACATATATTAGCTTGTGAGAGCAATGATCGTTTATCAGCTTGTGAGAGTAACGATCCATATATCAGCTTGTGCGAGCTATCATCTATATATATATCAGCTTGTGCGAGCTACCATCTATATCAGCTTGTGAGAGCATGGCATCCATTCAGCTTGTGTGAGCAGTGATTGTATTGTTGGATGAATAGATGGTATGGTTGAATAGATGGTATGAATTGATAGATGGTGTCAATCGTATGGTATCAATTGGATTGATTGAATTGATGGACCCGTGTGATTGATTGATACGTGATGAGTGACGCACTATTGTGCAAGAACGCATGAGAATCATTGCATTGTTGATTCCGGTTATGCATGAGTTAAGCATATTGTTTATGGCACACACGCATGAATCGATAATGTGCAGAGTGTGGCAATGGCCAGGTGAGATCGCTGGTGACGCGACTCGTATGTGATTGATGAACTGTATCATCTAACGGCCATGTGCATTGCGTGTATCGTGCTGAATTATAACGTGCAGGGTATGGCATACTAGGTAAGGTTGTATGCGAATCGTCTGTTGGTTGTTGCTTGTGATGGGGTAGTTCTGGATAGATACCTTGGGTTGAGTTGGTGTACTAACCGGGGCTTAGGGGTGGAACTCGCTGAGATTTATATCTCACTGGTTATTGAATAACCATTTTCAGGTCCCTAGTGTGAAGAGCCAGGAGCATGAAGCGGAAGGGTCAGGAGCTTAGGTGGCTCAGTAGTTCTTTATGACATAGACCTTCTGTATAAGCTTGAAGTGTTTATAAAAGTGTATTTGATTTGAAATTGTTGTCCTGCTTTTCTATCCCATGTTTGTTGAGGTCAGGGGATTAGTAATTCGCTTCCGCATGTGCAATAAAAATAAAGGGTCAGCGACGAGTCCTGGGAGCGTCGCAAAATTTTATCGACCACCGAGGGGTGTGTACGTGCTCGAGGTGCGGGGCGTGACATCCCCGTTTAAGTGGTATCAGAGCATGGTTAGTATTTGGAGTGATAAGGTGCGATGGTTATCGGGATAGTGAGTAGGGAAGGCTTTTTCCTTATGCAGACGCCTGTGATTGGCTAGCTGGTTGGTAGTTTGTTTGGTGTGGGTCACTCAGTTTTCCTAATTCGGTGAGGAATTGGAAAGCACGTTCTATGGAGATCCTGTAGAATGAGTGATCCGGATCTGAGGACTCCTTGGAGGAGGTCTGTTGCGTCTGCCACTCGGGATAGGATGCCGACTAGGGTCGGTACCCGAGGTAGTGCGCAGGCTTAGGCCAGCGTGTGTGAGAGAGTACCGCTTTAGGCTGGTACTGGTGTAGCAGCACTTGACGATCCTAGATTAGATAGGATCGTGCAGGCGCTTGAGTCTTTGGGAATTTTGTTGGGACAGCAAGTTCAGAATCAAGTTGCCGTTGTCGCTGCTACAGTTACACCTATTGGAGTCCAATCTGGGATTGTGATCAGAAGGAGACCGATGCATAAGCTGGTAGAGCAGTTCCTGAGACTTAAGCCACTGAGGTTCAGTAGTGTGGGTGACCCTGAGGTTGTGACCCTTTGGATAAGAGATATTGAGAAGATCTTCACAGTGTTGAGGTGTTCAGAGGAAGATCGAGTACTTTTGGCGGCTTATCAGCTTCAAGGTAATGCCAGTACATGGTGGGAAGCCACTCAAGGAAGAGTGTTCCCTAAAGGCACAACTTAGACTTGGGGTGCCTTTTTGTGAGACTTTCAATGGAAAGTACTTCTCAGACAGTGTGAGAGAGTCCAAGATGGCAGAGTTCCAACGGTTTCGCCAAAATCAGATGTTTGTGTATCAGTATGAGGCGAAGTTCGCCGAGTTGGCAGAGTATGTGCCGAGGTTGGTAGAGGACCCTATGGATAGGGCGAGACAGTTTAGGAGCGGCTTGAAGCCAGAGTTGAAAGATCAGTTGGCGCTCTTAAAATTAAAAGAGCTTTGATGAGATGTACGAAAGGGCACAATTGATAGAAAAGAACATGATTGAGAGGACGACCGCATCTGGCTTGCGGTTCGTGCCTAACTGAGATAATCGTCGGTTTGGAAAAGGACCGATGATGGGAAGAAAGAATCCCATCCCACCCAACAGAAAGAACTATGTAGAAAAGTCGACACCCAATGCCATGGGAGTCTGTCGGGTGTGTGGAAGGAGATATGGAAATCTCCCCGTCCTTTGATGACAGGAGCCGGCTACGGATGTAACCAGCACGGGTACCGAGTGAAGGACTGTCCGCGCAGACTGATGGGACAGAACAGGGGGAATGCATCGCAGACAGATCGCCACTAGGATGGCGAAAGGGACAAAACTGAACCGAGTTATGGACCAAAAGGAGGGATAGTGTTTCTGGGATGAATTGATTAGAGTGACGCAGCAAGAAATATGGTCAAGTTGGTAGAACTTCGGTTTGTGAATGAGGTTGTAGAAGAAAGAATCACTGGTTAGGATTGTACTTGACTATTTTACCTAAAGTATAACTTTGAGGTTGTAAATGGAAAAAGATTGGCTCAAGGAGCATCTTGTTCAAATGAATTGTTGTTATGCAGTAATTCAGTTTGTTTCGTTCGCATGTGAAAGTTTCGAGTTGGTCGAAAATTGAAAAAGGACCTTCATTTGTATAATGTTATCATCTAAGACAACTTGGTTTTTTTTTTTATATGGGTTGCCAATGTTATCTGGCAACTGTAGTGGATATGACAGTTGAGGAACCGAAAGTGGAGAGTATGCACGTGGTACAGAAGTTTTCTGACACGTTTCCTGAGGAATCATTCGATTTGCTCCTAGAAAGGAAGATCGAGTCGTGATATTGTTTATCAACGACATCTGGGTATATTCTAGAAGTCTAGAGGAGTATGAAAGACGTTTAAGGGCAGTACTTTAGACCTTGCAAGAATATGGATAGGATTTCCGTGAACCTGACTAAGACTGAAGCCGTGATCAATTGGCCTAGATTGACGACAGTAACAGAGATCAGAAGTTTCTTGAGGTTGACAGGTTTACAGACAAGTTTGTGAGGAAGATTCTCTGCAATGGCTGTGCCTCTAATTAGATTGCTGAAGAAGGCAGAGAAGTTCGTAGGGACAGATAGGTGCGAGCGTAGTTCCTGAGAGCTTAAGCAAAAGCTGACTACCGCATCAGTGCTGATGATTGCATCTGGTCTTGGAAGACCTTTGCAACTTTTGGAGTTTCTCGAGTGGAAGTGGAACACATCACGATGGTCTGGTGATGGGATTACCAAGAAGTCAGTCAACGTCATCAAAGTCATATGAGAAAGTATGAACCTGACTCGACTTATGCGTGGAACTTTGAAAGGACTGATGGTGCAGATGCAGGAATTGTTAGATAAAGGATTTATATGTCCTAGTGCATCACCTTGTAGAGCATCGGTTCGATGTGTGAAGAGGAAAGATGGGTCTTTGCGCCTTTGCGCCTTTGCATCGATAATCGGCAACTCAACTGGGTGACAATCCAGAACAAGTATCGGTTGCCAAGAATTGACGATCTGTTTGGTTAGTTACAGAGAGCTTCGATGTTCTCGTAGGTCGACCAGAGTATAGATTATCATCAGTGAAAGGTTAAGAAATAATTGAACAAGAGATAGTGTTGTCAGATGGGACTTTTCAAGGACTGTAATTGAGACCTCCTGTATCATCTCGGACTAGCTAGTAAAGTTATTGATGTGTTGAATCGAAAGACATCGATTGCGCAGATGGTGATTCAGGAGTGGATTTTACTCAAGGAAGGTGGAGATTCGATTTCAAATCTGAGGTAGGCCGCCTTTGTCTTATGGCCATCCTTAGAATTTAACCGAAAGTACAGCTAAGAATCAAGACGTTGCAGTTGAAAAACCCAAAGATCCAGAAGATTCTGTAGGAAGATACAAAAAAGAGGAAGGCTGATTTGCAAGCTACTGAGGACGGAACATCAAAGTTTTATGGACGATTGTGTGTACCCGATAATGCGGATCTTAAAGAAGATCTTGTTTGGAGCTTACTGTAGCAGTTATCAGTAGACCGCTCAGATGACACCGTGTGAAGCGTTGAATGGCAAAGAGTACAGAACTTCGATTTGTTGAGATGAAATCAGAGTGCAGAAGGTTACAGATCCAGAGAGTTAGTTCAGTGATCAGTGAATTCAGTTACGGTCATCAGAGACAGATTAAAGACTGCTAAGAGCTGCCAGAAAAGCTGCGTAGAAATGTGTCGAAGACCTTTGGAATTTTAAGTAGGGAAGTATATTTTCCTTGGATGTCGCCTATGATAGGGACATTGCATTTTATTATGAAAGGAAAGTCGAAACTGTTTAAACGTCGGAATCTTTTGAAATTTGGATTCAAAGGAGGATTTTGGCTTTAAATGGATAAGCAACGCAATTCGGGACACCGTCGGCGCCTTTAGCCGAGTGGTATGCGGGGGTGAAGCGTTGGTCCGAAGTCGGGAGTTCGAATCCCCGACGCGGCAGTTAGCCGCCTAGTAGAAAAATAAAAAGAAAAAGAAGAAAAAGAACCAAATTTTTTGCAAAAATGGACAAGTGCTTAACCTTTTGGAAACAAAAAATGCTTGGGACAAGATTGGAAATGATCTGACAGCACCTCAGTACATAAAGAGCAACCTGGGAAAGAGAAGATTCGATGAGATGACTGTGCTCCCACCTTTGTGATTAAGGAGTTGGGAAGGTATAAATTTCGAGGACGAAATTTTTATAAGAGGGGAAGAGTTGTGACATCCTGAAATTCGAGCCCTTTGAGGAATGAATGGATGTGAATTTCGTAAATGCATTGTTGGTTGATCTCACTCGGAATTGATCACTCTTGAGATACTGACCTTGAAGGGAAAGGCTATTGAGGACAGAACTCGTACAACTAAAGGACTCGACCTGGGAAAACGACTTGACCGTGAGACTTGCGTGAGGACGATCCTGTAGATAGGCAGGCCGATTCAAAGGACGACTATAAATTGATTCGCTGACAGAACATAATGGAACGACGAGTGATTCCGATTACCGTTATCGAACCCGCGAACGACCCTATGTCGATCCTTAGTGATCGTGTACTTTGAAATAAGAATCTATCCTCCGTAAATTCATGCAGTCAAAGACGTCCATGCGTCGAGATGTCTTGAACGTGGTTTGGCACGAGTCGGTTACGCGTGAATCCTCTGAGCCGCCCGTCAGTCTGAGTTATCACCAAAATGGCATTAGGGCGAAATTGACATGGCAAGAGAACTTAGGACTGGACTTCGAATTATCGGGAATGTCCGGGACGGACGTTAGATGAAGCTGCTTCAAACAGTCGACAGAGCCAGTTAAGCCGAGCAATTGGAAAAAGGGATTTTCGGACCGAGGAAGCAAGCCTGTGAGGACGTGGGCCGGGCCAAGTCAGTGTGGGCCTTAGGCCCAAGTTGGGACAGCCACCAAATGGGCCTAAAACAATCAAATGAGCCATTGGGCCAAACCAACTATTCATATTCTAAGCCCATGGGCCAATTCTTAGCCTTTTCAAGCCCAACCAATTCCCAAGCCCACTCATATTCATGGCCAAGCCCAATCCTTAGGCCCATCCACCAATTTCAGCCCAAGGTCAGATGTGTAATTTGTGCAAGGTGGAAATGACCAAATTGCCCCTAAAAGCATTTGGATAAGGGCAAAGGAAGAGAGAGAAGATGATGTCATGCATGGGGACTTGAAGCAAGCATTTATGGGGGTCTTGACAGCCCTCCCATCACTCTCTCTCTCCCTCATTCGGTCCCCATCTCGAACGGAGCCTTCTCTCTCCTCATTTTCCCTCCTCTAGTTTCTGCTCCAGCTGACCCTTCAGTGAAGAATCGAGTCAAAAGTGGTCTTCCCGGATGAATCAGGGAACTATCCACCTATCACCGTGATCAGGAGAGACAGACCGTTCCAACGAGCTGAATTTCGTCCCGAACGGAGTCGATGTCCGTCATGTACGGCCGTCGTAAGCCGTCGGTCGCCGGTCCGTCGGTCCGCCTGCAGCCTGGACTGTTTCGACTTTGCAGCCCGTTTTCTTCCATTCCAGCCATTCCTCCGCCCATCCTAAGCTCCAGCAAGATTCCCAAGACCCCCGGGAGCCACTGGTTGTCGACCAACCCCCTCGCCGGAGCTCCGGCCAAGCCGTTCAACTTGTTTTCTCCTCCGGCAGGGCTGTTTTTTAGTGTTTTCAGCGGAAGGGTCAGGAGCTTAGGTGGCTCAGTAGTTCTTTATGACATAGACCTTCTGTATAAGCTTGAAGTGTTTATAAAAGTGTATTTGATTTGAAATTGTTGTCCTGCTTTTCTATCCCATGTTTGTTGAGGTCAGGGGATTAGTAATTCGCTTCCGCATGTGCAATAAAAATAAAGGGTCGGCGACGAGTCCTAGGAGCGTCGCAAAATTTTATCGACCACCGAGGGATGTGTACGTGCTCGAGGTTTGGGGCGTGACAGATATGATGACATGATGACATGTATATAAGATATGATGATGATATGCATGAATGATATGATATGATGATGATCATTCATGGGCTATGATATGTACGTGTTATGATTGTGATGATGATATATGATAGTATATACATAACTTCGAGGTAAGTATGCTTGAATGCATGAACAACATGTATGATATAACGATCGTATTGTTTGATGCATTGAGTGGTTATTGGATTCCTTTAGCTGCTGAGTGGTTGTACTCACCCCTTCGGGGACCAACATTTCAAATTAGTACGATGCCACTCCCTACCGTCACGCGGGGAGTATTTTACGGCCTTCCTTCTGATGTGGAGGTCGAGTTGATGGAGATTAATTGTCCCGCCGTTCCTGGTCTGACGTTCATACGGGTTCGCGCGATCGTGACGTATGACGTGGGTCTGTCTGGGGGCCCGGTCATTCAGGAGTACGTGTCTGTTCACATTCGCCGCGATGGAGTGATGATGGGGATGCTGCCACCCCCACCGCCTGACGCACCAGGGTGGGTGTGATGGCCCGCGCGTGAGGAGTAGGGGTTGCAACTTTTTGAGCTATAGCCGACACTAGCAGTCCGAGGGGAGGTTTATACACGTTGTTTATAGAGGGTCGAGTGTTCCTTTTTAGGGTTGACGGCCGAGCGTAGGGAGGAGTCTTGGCCTACCTTTTGATGTACCGACCCGTGAAAAACCCCTCGTAAAAATATATGTAAATAAAAGTGGTTCGGCCTTGTGTCTTCTTTCAACTGCAATAGTTGGTGTGCATTGTGCTGTCGTTAAGGAAGCGGAGAGATGGTGAGACTCGCCTTTTATTTTTCGCTGAGAGCTGCGCTAATCCCTAAAGCCTTTTCAAAAAAACAATCTTACGCCTAAACCTCGGTCAAATTTATAACTCCCTTTTTACTAACGTTAAATGAGTATTGTTTATGTTTTAGAGATAAATGCTTAGTATCTGTGGCGACCCTATCGGGTTTTGGGGGTGCCACAACCTCCTCTCTGCTCCAGGTCCTCCACTCAATGACCCTGAAAGTGGTTATACAATAACCAGTGAGACAATGTCTCAGCAAGTCTATGCTCTAAACTTCGACTAGGAGGGAAAGACGCTAAGAAGCAACCTAAGCACGCAATCACACAATCAAGGAGACTTACCTTGTCTCAGTTCCACCCTGCAGGTCAGCACAATTCATATCACAAAGCAGAGCATCACTCAAGCTCAATTAATTGGAACATAATACTCAATTCATCATGCGTTCCTAGTTTGATCTCGGCATATAGCACGGCCTACTCTCTGTTCGGCGGTCTTCTGGCATTGCCAGGCATCGTCTCACCCCATTGAGCACAGCACGTCACTTCGTCAACGGCTTTCCCGAAGGAGCATAGGGTCCAGAATCTACTGAGACCGGCTTCCCTATGACTAGGGGTATCCCAAATAGGGATAACGTCCAGCTCAACAGCTCGGGACGATTTCTCTTAATCATCACACGATCACTCAAATATGGCCCAAGGCACCGTGCATTGCACTCAAATGCTTCAATTAAAATGGTGAACCTGGCCTTTTTCTTCGTACTAGAAATACGCATGAAAATAGTCGTGTGTGGGTACACGGTCAACTTGACCCAGAAAAATTGATATTATTCCTTTTTAAAATCCCACTATTTTATATATTATATAAAACCATTGTCGGTGTTAAAATCCGACACCCGGGATTTTCTGAATAAATATTGAAAATTCACAATTTTTGGAATTAAATACCGAAAATCCAATCATCACTCAATTTGCATAATTTAACACTCAATTGCAGAAATTAACCACACCACTGCAATCAGCACGAAATTCCGGTCACCGGCTATCCCGGCCTAATTTCCGGAAAATAATTATTAATTAATTAATTTCGAAAATTAATTAATTAATTCAATTTGATTTCTAAAAATACTAACCTAGGCCAAAATTATTAAATTAAATACCAATACGGACCCGGAAAATTCCGGAACCCTTCTAGATAAATAATACAATTTAAATAGGCCTTAGCTAAACCATGCTAACCACCTAACATGCTCAATTAAATAATTAAATCATTAATTTAATCTAACTAACCACCTAATTCCTAATTAAATAAATCTAAACACCACCTAGCATCATTAACCTACTAAAAAGAGTTTAGAGTATAAACTCACCGGTGTATCGCGAAAACCGGTTCATCGCGACGACGACGCGACGGCAGCCGAAATCTTAATTTTCGGCAGTGTCGCCGAACACTTGGACCGGCCCTAGAACGGGCCCAACAAATCTCAGCCTAATTGAGATTTGTTTTCAACTTGGGCTGGGCTTCACTTGATTCGCGGGCTGAATTTCAAATGGGCTGAAACCGAACAAAACTTAGGCCTGAGCTCGGGCTTCAAAATCTGCAGGAGATGGGCTGAAAATCACTGGGCTGCTCGCTGGCTTTGAGGACTCAAATGAGATGGGCTGTTGGGCCTGAGCAAAGAAGAAACTGCTAGGCTACTTCGGCTTTGTTGAAATTCACGGGCCGAAGTAGCTGCCGGAGACGCGCGGGCCGAAGAAGGGAGCTGCTGGGCTTCAGGCTTCACTGCTCGAGTCAACCGGACTTCGTTGGTTGACCATGAAGACCCGTGGACGAAGGGAACAGCTCGGTGGGATCGAGCTGGAGGAAGACGCGGCAGAAATCACGGTGATGCTGGCTCAAGGATGGTGCTCCTTCGCTTGGACTCTGCTGAGTTTCATGCGGTCTTCATCGACGGTAGTTGACCGAATAGGTTGCAGACACGGCCAAGTGGCAGCGTGGTCTCCCTTGTTGTTGGTTGACCGAGCATGGAGAAGGCCACGCAAACGGGAGTTGCTTCGGCGTGGCAGAAAGGTGGAGAAATTTTGTGGAGGTTGCAGGCGTGAGTCTTTGGTGGTCAATGATTTGGCTAAAGGACAAAGAAGATGGAGAGTAGGCGTTGAAGACGGCTGATCGAAGGGAAGGCAAAATGAAGAGAACGGCAGAAGGAGGTGGAGAAGAAGCATGCGTCCGAGAGAGGAAAGAGAGGAGAGACCAAAAATCCAAAATCTTAGCCAATGTCTTAAATGCTTGGTCCCCTTGTCTCCTCATACTCATCCCCTTTGTCCAATAATACTTTCCAACAAATATAAATCCAAAAATAGATCCATTTTGATGCAAATAATGCACCCCTTATCCTAGGTTCCGAATTTAGTTCAAATTAAACTTCAATTTTCCAAATCGACGTCCCAATTTGAATGAAGAAAAAGCCCATAGAATTTCTACAAGCGCCCCTCGTCAAATAGCTCGGCTTGCAAGTCAAAAATCTTTTCAATTCGGCCAATCCGAATTTCCGTTTATTTTCCGCGACGTCCGAATCGGATTTCCGTAAAAATCTCGGAATCTCTCAAAATTTCTGACGTCCCTAATATAGCTCGTGACACCACAGAACTTTCAATTTCTGAAATCGGGTTCAAATAAGAGGTTAATTTCAATCCGGCGCGCTTTTAGCGTGACCTAGTCTACCGGTGGTTTTTAGAAATTTTTGGTGCAATTGACCCGTGATCGATTTATCTCGAGTCACATAGTGCATCTTCGACACATTGGAGACTCTCGGTTGTCGTGAAAATCTCGAGATTTCAAATACGAATACCGGGTACCAGAACGATAGAAAAATCGGTCTAGTGCCGATCAACGAGTATTTGGCAATCAGGTGAAATCACCCACACTCTGATCACATATCTCAATCGAATCGACCTATCTCCAGTCTCTGATCGATTTCGACAGTGCCGTAATGATCTCGGCACATGGACACGATCGAGCAGTCGATTCCTGGTCAAATTCTCAAGTTCATTGCATTTAGATCCCTTAATTGCTTCCCCAGATAGACTAGTTATCTCGTGAGTGGCCAACTCAGAGAGTAGCACTATAGACACGTCGACGAAAAGCCCGATTTATCTAATCGAAAACAACTCAGAAAATTCAGGCTGTCACAGGCGGGCAGGCGGGGTTCCGGCGATTGGATGGCAACCAGGGGACTCCGATGGCGACCAGGGACGGCTCAAGGAACGGCGAGATGGCTCAGGATAGGTGGGACGAGCGGCTGACAGGTACGGGCTCGCGCGAGGGCGCTACGGCGTGCCAGCGGCGAGCGGCGGCGGCAGGGAGCTCAGCGGGCGGTCGACGGCCAAGGGGGATGGTTGGCGGTTTCCTCTGGTTTTTGGGAGCTTCAAATGGTCTCTAATGGAGAAAGGAAGTGGATTGAGGAAGAAGAAGGGGCTGAAGGCTTGGAGGGGTCCAAATGGCCACAAAAGTCCACCTTCTATCCTCCAAACACTCATGGCATGCCCCCGCCACATGAGCTGTTTTCCTCAGCCACTTTGCAGCCCTCAAGGCTTCCTCCACAAGTCTCCAAGGGGTCCAAAAGTTGCACAACAAGGGGGCTTACGAATTTGAACACATTTCCCCCAAATTGAACCAATTTCTTCTTCAATTGGACCTAAACCGGTCCCAATAAATCCAACCAATGTTCCCACACTCAAATTCACATTTTTCCTCGTCAATTGAACCCACTTGAAACCCAAAGCCGCGACCAAAAATGGCCTTCTGATTTTCCTGGTCAAAAACGGCCTTACTTTGAATTTTCACCAAAAATCTCGGTACACAAAAAAAAATCTTCCGAGAATGAGTCGACGTTCCTAAAATGAATCGTGACATGATAGAACTTTCAATTTCTAAAATCGGGTTCAAATTCGCGGTTAATTTCAATCCGGCGCGATTTTAGCGTGACCTAACCTACCGGGTAGCTTTTAGGAATTTTCAGTGCAATTGACCCGTGGTCGATTATTTTCGAGCCACATTGTACATCTTCGACACATTGGCGACTCTCGGTTGTCATGAAAATCTCGAGGTTTCAAATACGGACATAGGGTACAGAAATGACAGAAAAATCGATCTAGTGCCATTCGATAGAAATTTTGCAATTAGGTGGAATCACCCACACACTAATCACATACCTCTATCGAATCGACCTATCTCCAGTCTCTAATCGATTTTGAAGGTGCCGTAATGACCCTTGCAGATTAGCACGGTCGAGCAGTCGATTCCTGGTCGAATTCTAAAGTCTATTGCGTTAAAATCCTTTAACGGCTTCACTAGATAGAGTAGTTATCTCGTGCGTGGCCAACTCAGAGAAAAGAACAATAGGCGCGTCGATGAAAAGCCCGATCCATTCCATTGAAAACAGAACTGGAAATTCAGTATGTCACACCACCGGCGAGGCTCGACCTCGCCCAGCCACCATGAGGTCGGCCTCGCGGTGGTCGAGAGACGCCCAGTGAGGCTCATCCTCGCTATAGCTAGGCAAGGGTCGAGGGGCCTCACCCAGCCACGGTGAGGCTCCCCCGAGCCTTGTCGAGGGCTGACGAGGCTCGGGGGACCTCACCCAGCCACGGTGAGGCTCCCCCGAGCCTCGCCGGGGGCTGACAAGGCTCCAACGAGGTCACCGGGCCTCGTCTGGTTGGTCGTCGGCCATCGCCGAGGCCGGCGACCAGCTAGGAAGAAGAGAGGAAAAGAAAAAGAAAGAAAAGAAAAACTTGTTTCTTGAATTGTTCCCGGGAACAAGAAGCAACTTTTTTTTGTTTCTTGATTTTGTTCTAGATCTGCTCCGGGGAACAAAAAACTTACCGAACGCGTTTCTATTCTATTTCTACTCTTGGGAACAAAAAAGCAGAACACTTATTCCCGGGAACGTTACCAAACACACTCTTAATTCCCAAGAACCATCATCTCTTATGGTTAATTAGGAAAAAAAATAGTTTCATCCTAAAGAAGTTAATGGTGATTTCAAAAACTTCATCATGCTATCTTGTATTTCTGATCAATTAAAATGATGGAGCTTAATTTAATGCGATTAGATAGGGTGTTTGCGTTGAGGCACTAGTGAGATGTTTTTAAGACCGGACAATTGAGCATTTATTAAAAACAAAAAAAGACCAGTGAGATGATCAAGCATGTGTAGACTTACAGGAGTAGGATGGAGTTTTGCTCGAAGCTATTAAATGAATTATGTATGAAATAGGGCATAATGAGATACAATACTAGTGTTAGTGAACTACAACAGGTTGCAAAGTTGATAAGCAGAAAATCACTAAACACGCCCCATTATATCCTTTCCAATGTTGGTATGGTAAGAAATTCATGGCGGAATGTGGTTAGTATGGCAAGCTAGATCCCCTTCAACTATCATTGGGTCTTGAACCACCCTCCTCCCCCCCAAAAGAATTGTCGTCACGTAAAATTATTGATTATTCTATACTCAATGAGAGGATAAGAAAGTGCAATTTCTAAGCTATATACAAGTTGAGCAGGGCTATCGGTTCAGGTGCTCCAAATTAAATTTACCTATTGTTAGCAAAGAAGATACAATTAACAAGTCTCCAATACTTTTGGATATAACTGATTGTGGCAATGTTTATATAAATCCGAACAATTTTCAGCTCAAAATAGAGTTGCAATCAAGAACTCCTGAGGTATAGTGTACTTGCGTTGTAATTGACACAGATAGAAAGGCTTCACCCATGGAGACTATAGTTGCTAAGTTTGATAGGGTCCGAGTTCAATCTTTTGACAGCTATTGATGCAACAGTGGTTGCGCCTGCAAATTCTTGTGCAGCTGTTAATGTTGCAAGTGAAGTTGGTGCCTTGACAAATTCCACGGTTACGGCGAAATTCAAGTGGAGCTTGGACTTTGAAGATCTCTATGGTGGTTGAGCCAATAAGGGTTTGTAAGAAAGTAGTAATTATCAGGTTCAACTTGACTCAAATATCGAGCCAAGGTACAGACTATTATAATATGTCCGCGAAAATGTGGCCTGATGTGCAACTCTTGGACGTGACATGCTAAAAGAGTACAAGGCTCATTCTCTCAACAAAACAAGAAAATCACTTTCCTCGTTCGATTTAGAAGTCGGCCACAAGGTTTCCTAATTTAGTTGGAAATATATATTAATATTCAATCTTGGGTTTTGGTCTTCATACGGCTGGTACATAGTTGTGTAGTTTTTTTTGCTTGGGCAATAGTTGGGCACTAAAGGTACGGCTTATTCGGGAATTACACCCTGAAGCCATCCGAGGGCGTTGGAGTCGATTAAATCTTGAGAGTTAAATTTTATATGCTACTTTGTGAGATTGAGAGAGATCATTTTGTAAGTATATTGACAGCAAAACATCTTGCGAGTAATTTGGTAAAATTAGGGGTTGGGAAATAGTGGGAGTATTTGAGTTGACTCGATTGTAGTTATAATTTTCATTATATCGCTTGATTTATGGTGAAATCACGTGTTCCTCTCTTCGTGGAGTAGGTCACTTCGATCGAACATTAGAAACTTAGTATCTGATTTATTTATTTTTTCTGTTTATTTTATTGTTCGATTGTGTATTTTTCGCAATACCTTGCTCTTATAGTAAATTCGGCTTAGTCGTACAAGAAGAAAGGTTTCCTTGGGGTGTTCAAGGAAAACATAAACCGGACGAAATTAAACCAAGCTTCATCAGTTTGGTTTTGGTTGGGGAGTAAAAAGAATAAACCAATTGGTTTGGCTTACTTATGGTTTACTTTTCCCCATTTCAACCAGAAAGCTGTTAAAGAGCCATGGAGATTTCGGCATTTATATGAAGAATATGTACTAAACGAAGCAACCGAAATTCTCTAATTTTTACATAAAAATGTTACTTTCTGTTAGAGGTACAACATTAAACTTGTGACATGAATATCAAACCAGTGCAATTTGGATGTAATTTGTGCAAGCTTCCTCCATTTGGTTCGAAGGAGTGCACAGAATCACAGGATATTAGAGATATTTAACAACTAAGAGTTTCCAGGAAAGGACGCTAAAAAATGTGTAGTCAAAGCAAATAGCATATCTATTACATTAAGAAATGAAACAAAGGTGTAATAAAGTGAGATTTGCAATGGAACTTGCACGTAGGAGCCTCATCTTTTCCTGACTCAGCAACAATCCATCAGTCCACCGAAGTATGAGTGGTGCCCCCTCCTATTTGGAATTGTTCGCTCAAGCCAAGATGTACCATCAATAACCAGACTAAAGTGATAAGTTCTCCTCCTTTGCTAAGTTGTTGAGCATGCATGTTCGGTCGGCAATGGATCGCAGCATACGCGAGCAATTCTACCCATACTTCACTCACGATCACCCATTTGGTCTCCCCAAAATTCCCCAACTCTTTTGCGAGAATACACGCATCAAACAACACAGATTTGCTTTTGTCTCCTTTCACAGCAGCAGGCTTCACTTCTGTAGGAACATCAAGTAGACTCTCGCAGGCATATTTGTTCGATTTGTTCTCATTACAGAGGTTTTCATCAAAGAACCTATCCGTCTCAGCACGAGTGTCTTGGAACCTTATTTGGCCAATTCCGGCCACTGCAGACATCATGCCAGGTTGTTTGATCATAAGATAAAGCATGTAATCTGACAATACCTTACTGGTTTCTTTGTGGTGCTTTGTACTTTCATCAGTATGAGTGTCAGTGTTATAACAGAGTTCGGTGGCAATGTGCCACAGTAAAAGGCTCTCGCCATAATCGACATCACGGACAGCAGGAAGCAAGTCTTTGCAATCTTGCCTTGTTTTAGTATTCTCTAGAGCCCATTTACCTCGAGCAGCACACATCTCTTTTATGCTTTGCAGATCACCTGCAAATGATGCCTTCCGTTTCAGCTCATCAAAAATCAGTTCACCTAATTCTTCACTGTACTTTTTTACTCGTCCAAACTTCAAGTCATCAAAAAATTCTCCCAGAGGGATGAGACTTAGGAGTTCCTCAATCCCTTTTGGCCACTTTCTCAGTCGAGCATCTGTCAGTTTTTCAATCCATTTTGGCCACCTTTTCAGCCGAGAATCTATCAAATTGTACTGGAAGACAGATTTAGACCATCTATCACTTAGTATATGCAATGCAAATGGTGAACTTTCAGATTTGAATTTGAGGATGAACTTGATGAAGATGCTTCCTTGAAACAAACCACTACGATGTTTCTCAGATGTCCCTATTTTTGCAATTGTCCAGTCAGAGCATATAATCAGACCATAGATTACACATTCCAGGCCAATAGCTCCAAGGAGCAAGGTGTATGTAATCTGTACATCATATTCGTGAAAACCATGCTTGTTCAGGACATAGAAGCATGCAAAAGCAGCAACAATGCAGCCAAATGTGATAGCTCGAAAAATGTACCCTGATAAACAGTGAACAATGGTAGCCTTGGTATAAAGAAGATCATAAAAGAAGTTGAGCTCAGCCTCAATGACCCGAAAAGCATCCTTTGCAGCTCTGCTGCTAAAAAATTGCACGCTATCGTCACGTACATGGAAGCTGAAGATGAGATCCACGAGGAGGCCCTGGAACATTTTGAAGTAAAAATATGCCTCTTCTATCACTGTTCTGTCGTCCAAAATATTTTCACCTTCCGTTCTGACACGAGGGGAATGATGTTGGGCCGTTGGCAGAGGGCCATTTAAAGGCTGGATATTAGCTTCCTCCTGAGCAATGTAATCTTCCGTGATTTTGACATAGTTCGGCCC
Organism: Eucalyptus pauciflora; assembly: GCA_007663325.1. Lineage (NCBI taxonomy): Eukaryota > Viridiplantae > Streptophyta > Magnoliopsida > Myrtales > Myrtaceae > Eucalyptus > Eucalyptus pauciflora. The sequence goes on from VMYD01000385.1 coordinate 841,280, forward strand.
AGGATCAGCAGATGGGAGCAAGGAACCACGTAATATACGGAAGCTTGCAAGATACAAAGAACGTGTTCGCCCTATATATTTATTGCTTGCTCCAACAAACATGAGGATGGTTGGGACAATTAGCTTGTTACTGGGGAGGGATCGGTAAATCACCAAGCATGCAATGGCTAGATGTAATAAGAGACTAAGCAAGTGCCTACCCCACAGCTCATTATCCTCGAGGGCGATAGCAGTTATGGTGTCTGGTCCTCCGAGGTGTAGCAGAAGAAAAGGAGCCCAAAAAGCCAAAAGGTCACCAGATACATCAACCTTGGAGTCTGAAGTATCCCCATTAATTTGGGCTTTGGAAATGAGTCCAAAGGCATATACAACGACCCAGTTAGCAACCAAGTAAGATGACCACAAGACAGTCGTGATCCACCAGCTTGACCGCCTCTTTCAAATGGGTGCTGTTGGGATCGTCGGATCCCCAAAAACCGGATTCGGCACTTAAACCGAACCCCTAAATCAATGCGGAAGATAAGCCCGGGAATTAAACACGTATCACCGATCGTAAAGCACACCACGGATTCGAGCGTACCTTGTTGGCCACAGATTAGACACCGACGCCGTAAAGAGGAAGAGAAATCAGTCTTGTTCGATCCGATGTCGAAGAATCGTCGTGAAGTGAAGATGGCGTCGCTTCTTAGCTTTGGAGAGAGAGAGAATTCTTGAAGAGAATGGAGAACATTCTTACAAATGCCAAGAGGTACGTTCTTTCTCTCTCTCATCCCTTTTATAGGTTCCCCTTTCCACGGGCCTTATTCCCGTGGGCCGGGCCTTTAGGCCCATTATAATAAATCCATCATCTCCCACTCGCACATGGTGGGTCAAAACCAACATGGGCGGATAGGCCCAACTGAGGCCCATCAACTGAAAATCCCTCTTTTCCTCTTTCAACATTCATACCGGTGAATAATCCGTGCAACCAGCATACTTTGAGAGCTCGTTGCTATACATCTGTTAGGAATATATAGCAGCTCATATTGGGCATCATTTTTCGAGTAAATTTAGTATGCAGTACCCTAGATCGATCGATCACATTTATATCTCTCTTTAATCTCATTTGAACAAAGATATATTTATTGTATTCACAATTATGATTATCCCAAAGACAGTCATAATTGGTCGACCTGTGAATACAAAACCACAATGTGATTCTACAAATCCGATCTTCCTCGTTCCTTCAAACTCTCAATTTCAGTTCAACTTGCTTTTCTAGAAATGTCCCATTAGATCGAATCATCTCATGACCATTGGCAACATTCTAAGATAGCAAACACTAAATAGAAATCTTGAGAATAAGTAAGAGTCATGAGGGCACTAAAAAATGAGGAACTCTATTCCTCAAGAGTCTCACACGTCATAAAAGTTGAGATCATAACTTTTGCTACTCTTATAGGTCGTCTCATGCATACGTAGTATGAAATACGTATTACGGTATTAACTCATTTCCCATGGAGCGTATGTCTACACCATCAATACCGTACAGATGATAGTTCAGACATACCCAATGTCTAACTTGAGTTCACGTATTTACTCATTCACAAAATTCATCAGAACTCACATCTGGCATCTTAGACAGATAAAGTAAAATGTGTGGGTTATTTTACTTTCGGACATCGTAAGTATTATGTCCTCATCTTAACACTCAGTTAAGGCGACATATTTATTTTAAGCTTGAGCTCTCGATTATCACCTAGATAATAAGCTTAAAAACAGTCTCATCTCTATCTATCACATAGTAAATAGAGGCGATTACCCGTGTGAGTGGGCTAATCTCTTATCTGTCCGACATACTTTCTCAACATAATATAATGCACTAAGCATTAAGATGCATAAAGATCAAACAAAAGATTCATAGGCATTAATAATGAAACAATACTAGTTCATACATGTGAACAACTCAGGGAAAATACAATCCAGTACATCAGACTCTACGCAATCCTAGAGATTTTACATGACCACAAAACACATCTCTAGGTATTGGCTTTGTCATAGGATCTGCTACCATTCTATGCGTAGATATGTACTGCAAGTTCACATCCTTTCGTGCAACCATATCTTTTACAAAGTTATACTTGGTATCTATATGTTTGGTCTTGCCATGATATTTTGGATCTTTAGTGTACACTATAGCTGCTTGGCTATCACAGTTAACCAATAACGGATGTGCAGCTTTCTCAATAACACCTAAATGATCCAAAAATCTCTTAAGCCAAACTCCTTCTTGCACCGCTGCTGATAATGCCACGAACTCAGCTTCCATCGTGAATAAGGCTATACACGTTTGCTTCTTACTGCTCCATGATATGGCACCATTGTTTAGTAAGAAAGCAAAACCAGAGGTAGATTTCCTTTCATCTAAATCTCCTCTCCAATCAGCATCAGAATAACCTTCGAGTCGCAGATCCTTTCCTTGGTAACTCAACTTGAAATCAGCAGTTCCCTTTAGATACCTCAGTATTCTCTTAACAGCTTTCCAATGTGCTGGACCTGGATTGGATTGGTATCTACTCACCACTCCAACTGCAAAACATATGTCGAGTCTTGTACACATCATAGCGTACATCAAGCTCCCAACTGCACTAGCATAAGGAACATGTTTCATTTGTTCCTTCTCTTGTGGAGTCCTCGAACACAGTCTATGGCTCAATCCTTCAGCTTTTGCAATAGGAGTGTCTATGGGTTTACAATCTTGCATACGAAATCGTTCAAGAACTTTATTTATATATGTTTCTTGCGAAAGAGACAACAATCTCTTCGAACGATCTCTTGAAATCTTAACTCCAAGAATGTATGCAGCATCACCCATATCCTTCATCTCAAAGTTGGAAGATAACCAACTCTTGACAGTATGAACAAACTCCATATTGCTTCCGGCAATCAGTATATCATCAACATATAATGATATAATCACAAATTGATCCTTGGATCTTTTGATATATACGCAATGATCCTCATCAATCATTGTAAAATCATATGCCATTATGGCATTATGAAAACGTATATACCATCGTCTCGATGACTGCTTAAGGCCGTTTATCGATCTTAAAAGTCGACATACCTTTTCTTCTTGGCCTTTCACTATGAAACCAGTAGGTTGTTCCATGTATATTTCTTCCTCTAATTCTTCATTGAGGAAAGCAGTCTTTACATCCATCTGATGTAACTCAAGATCCATACTAGATACTATTGCCAGAATAATGCGAATCGAGGTAAATCTCACTACAGGAGAAAACGTATCTTCATAATCAATTCCTTCATGTTGATTATACCCATTCGCAACAAGGCGAGCCTTATGCCTTTCTATCGAGCCATCAGCCTTTCGCTTTATTTTGAGAACCCACTTGTTCCCAATAGCTCTGCGTCCTTTTGGAAGATCAACCAGTTCCCAGACTTGGTTTGATTTCATTGACTCCATTTCCTCTTCCATTGCATGAATCCATTTTTCCTTACTAGGGCAATTCAGAGCCTCATTAATATTTCTTGGCTCATCCTCATCTTGTGGAGCAACCATAAAAGTTTCCCCTTCAATGTCAAAACGTCGACGGGGAATACTTTGGCGACTTGTTCGCCGTATGGGAGTTTGTACACTTTGCACATCATTCCCCATTATGCTCCCACTGGGATTAGATAATGATGATGTCGTCTCATTATGTGGTTGCAATTGAGAATGAGTTGAATTCAATTCATCACTTCTCATATTACTCCCACTTGGACGAACTCCACCAAGATCATTATCTTGATCCGAGGTTTCAAATAGGGAGTTGTCTTCCCCTATTTCGCCCTTCTTAGGAAATTCATCCTCTAAGAATGTGACATCCCGTGATTCAAATTCAGTTATACTCCCACTTTCCTGCTCACCTATGAACACATACCCTTTTGAGTGTTCCGAGTATCTTATGAAAATACTCTTCTTTCCTCTGGGACCCAATTTCCCAAACTTGTGAGAGGACTCATGTGTATAGGCAGCACAACCCCATGGCTTAAGAAAACTTAAGTCCGGTTTTCTACCTGTCCATAACTCATATGGAGTGGAAGTAACTGATTTGGAAGGCACTCGGTTAAGTATATAGGCAGCAGTTAACAACGCATCACTCCAAAAGGTGATAGGTAAGTTAGCATGCGCCATCATGGACCTAACCATTTCCAGTAGGGTTCTGTTTCTTCTCTCTGCAACACCATTTTGTTGAGGAGTATATGGAATAGACAACTGTCTTTCTATTCCTTTTTCATCACATAATTTTCTGAACTCATCAGATAAATATTCTCGACCTCGATCGGATCTCAATGCTTTTATTTTCTTGTCTAATTGATTCTCTACCAGGTTCATAAACCTTTTGAAACAACTTATTGCTTCAAATTTGTGAGAAATCAAATAGACATATCCGAATCGAGTATAATCATCTATAAAAGTGATGAAATAAATAGCCACATGCCTTCCTCTCACATTCATTGGACCACAGACATCAGAATGGATTAAGTGCAGAGGAAATTCAGCTCTTTTACCTTTTCCAAATGGTTTCCTCGTCGTTTTCCCCTCCAGGCAATGCTTACATATGGGCAAATCGACTTTTTCAATGTTGCCCAACAAGCCCTCTTTGGCTAGTCTATTCATACGTTGTTGGCCAATGTGACCAAGTCTAGCATGCCATACATTCACATCATTATCATATGTATTAGGAGACGTGAGAAGGGAATAACAAACATTTGCATTATCATAATCAATATCCAATACAATGAAACCATCCAGAAAATAACCACAACCATAGTAATTTGTATTCAAAAACAAATCCACACCTCTATTATAGAAGTTCATATTAAAACCTAATTTAACCAACACTAAAACAGACACTAAATTCCGACGAATCTTCGGAGCATACAACACATCATGAAGGAACAAAGTGCTTCCACCACGCATATTCAGTTGGCATGTGCCAATTCCTTTCACTTCAGCTCTGGAGTTGTTTCCCACATAGATCCACTTAGTTCCAGTTGGTACTCGTCGGAATTCCACGAAGGATCCTCTATCCTTCGCTACATGGTCTGTCGCTCCTGAATCCACAGTCCACAAAGGATTAGATTCAGTTAAGAATACAGAACTTGACACAAAAGCTAAGTTCTGAAAAATACAAGGGGTGTGTACCTTCTTTGGCTCACGACAGTCGCGAGCATAGTGACCCTTCTTGTCACAGTTGTAGCATTTTACCCTTGCAACCTTTTTCATGCGAGGACGCTTTCCTCTTTCATGTTGGTTAAACTTGGGTTTCTTCCTTGAAGGACCTGCTTCCTTGCCTTTCCCTTTATTAAACCAGTTAGGGCGCTTGCGCTTGGAGCCCGAAGCTCCATTTGAGCTAGAACTAGCATGATAGAGTTCAGCATCCGGCTTAGCCGCCAACAGGCGGTCCTCTTCCAGCTCAAGATGACGCATTGCATCCTCAAAGGTTTTGATATTTTCATTATGAGTCAGGTGCACCTTCATATGCTCCCAACTCTGAGGCAAGGAACGAATCACTGCTTGCACTTGCTGCTCATCTGTCAGGACATGGCCAGCATCTTTAAGCTCAGTTATCATGTTTGACATCTTTCTAAGATGTTGCTTCAGGGTCTGACCATGAGGCTTCTTATAAGAGTCAAACCTACTAGTGAGCTGCCTCAGTCTGGTCACCGAAGTATGACCAAATCTTGCCGCCAATGCATCCCACATATCTTTGGCATTATCAAAACGCCTAAACTCTCGCATGACGTCATTTTCCATGCTGCTCAGCAACGTGATGCGAGCAAGAGAGTTCTTTCTTTTCCACGCAGCAAATGCTTCTTTGTCTCTCTTATGCTGTGCAGTGGTTCCATCTTCAGGTTCTACCATGGTCAGGTTAAGAGCCTCAAGTGCTTCTTGTTCTTCCAGCACATACTGGATTTTCATTTGCCAAATTTCATAGTTGTCACCATTGAGCTTTTCACCTTTGTTCAACTCGGCAACTATGCTCTTTGTGGCTGAAGCCATTGATCTGAACACATCAGACATAAATGCACGAGTTATTAATGCCTATCATTTATGCATCCCTTTTGCACAGACCCATCATATTAATGAATAATTTCAAGTAAGGTTTTAGAATCAAAAGGTCACTATGTTTCCAATCATCCTCCAAAAATCCTAACTTAAAACTATCATTAATATGATTGTCACATGCAAAATCAATTCTATGAAGCTACAGAAACTTCTATAACTACCCACAGCTAACTACCCACAGCAACCAGCAATAACAGAAAGCAACAGATAATTGACATACAATAATATAATAATGCTTTCAGATAATTCAACTAACATACAGGTTGCTACAACAACAACAATCAGGTAGTTAACATTACATAAGATGTCCACTAAGCACACTTAACAAAAAAATAGCTAATACATCTATCACAAAATCATCACACGAACTGGGAAAGATCCTCATTTGTTCAATTTCTTGATATTTTCCCTTGTAACAATGCAGTAATATTCTTTTACAAAATCTATCACAATTTTCTTATATGAAGCAGCACCGTTGACATCCCATATGCGATTCAACACATCTTGCCAATCAGGTGGAAGAGTGTTAATGAAAAATCGCACCATCTCTGACTGTGGCATGGGACGACCATTCCATATGACCTGTTGTATCTTCCCGTTGACTTCAAGAACATGATCAATTAAGTCACCATTCTCCCATCGATAATCAGTTAGCTCAGCTATCAACTTAGACAGCTTTTCCTTTTGTTTATCGGTAATCACGCGAATAGGCGTACGTAACTGAAGGGGAGGCATTGTTCCTGCAACGAATGCACAACAAAAAATGGATTACATATAATCCACATAGACATAATTGAAAAAAGAAACAAATTCTTTTTTTTTTTTGGTCAACGGTCAACGGTCGTCGGTCAACGGTCAACGGAAGTCAACGGTCAACGGTCGTGGTACGGTCGTCAACGGTCAACTGTCAACGCTCGCGGTCGCGGTCAACGGTCCGGCCGGTCAGCCGGTCGGGCCGGTCGCGCCGGGCGCTCGGACGAGCCGCCGGCTCTGCGCGGTCGGCCGTGACAGACGCGCGCACCGAGCGCGGCCGCGCCTAGGTCCGCGTCGTCGTCGAGGTCGACGCGGCCGGCGGCCAATCGACGTCCGCCGCCGACGCCAACATGACGCCAATATCGACATGGGTGACGCCATGTTGACGCCACCACGCTGCCGGCGCGGGACCGGCGAGATGCCGGTTCGCGGCCGCGCCGCGATATGCGGCGTATTGCCGGCACGTGTGCCGACGATCGGTTTAACCGCATGGCGCGCCACGCGCAGCACCTTCTGGCCGCGCGTGTGGGCGCGTGCGACGTGTCGCCGGACTCGTCTCGACGTCGCCTTCCTCCCTATGCATTCAGATTTTGATTTCGACTTACGAAAAGTCAGAAAAAATGGCGAACAACGCTCGGGTGTCGGGATTTCTGGCCCCGATCCGTACGGCTGAAATGCTTTTTGCGAAAATCAATCATAAACAGTAAATTGGTCGGGAAAAACGTGAACTAAGGCTCTGATACCAATGTTGGGATCGTCGGATCCCCAAAAACCGGATTCGGCACTTAAACCGAACCCCTAAATCAATGCGGAAGATAAGCCCGAGAATCAAACACGTATCACCGATCGTAAAGCACACCACGGATTCGAGCGTACCTTGTTGGCCACAGATTAGACACCGACGCCGTAAAGAGGAAGAGAAATAAGTCCTGTTCGATCCGATGTCGAAGAATCGTCGTGAAGTGAAGATGGCGTCGCTTCTTAGCTTTGGAGAGAGAGAGAATTCTTGAAGAGAATGGAGAACGTTCTTACAAATGCCAAGAGGTACGTTCTTTCTCTCTCTCATCCCTTTTATAGGTTCCCCTTTCCACGGGCCTTATTCCCGTGGGCCGGGCCTTTAGGCCCATCGTGGCCGGGCCAACTTAGGCCCATTATAATAAATCCATCAGGTGCAAAAACGATGAGAAAGAGTTGCAGAGATAGGCTTGTAAGGATCGCCCCTCGGAGATTGATTTTCATCCATAACTTCTGGACTTCTACAAGAATTTTCGTATTTCCCATTTGATCCTCACTCTATCACCGGATCCTGGAAGGAAATGTTTAGTCAACATAAGTATGACAGAAAGGCCACAATGATTGCATAAATATGCAAAATCGGAGAACACAACAACAGAAAGGTGACTATCGAGGGCACAGAGTCGGTAATACCTTGAAATTTATTTACGATCCGATAGGGATTAATGTCTTGCTTTATACAACCGATTGCCGAGTGATGTGTAGTTGTATAAGGGTTAGAAAATAGAAGCAACATGACTCGAGCTGAGGTCAGTGTGGAGCCGGAGGATTCGGCGACAAACACGTGGAATGTAAATTAAAGGCATGATGATCAGAGCGCTTTGGCTGTTGTCAGTGATTAGTGATGTTACATTCTATCATTTATCACACTTTAGCCATTTTTTTCTTTATCTTTAACCTCTCTTCTCATTCAAGCATCGTCATTGCTCCTGTCATTATCTAGCATAGGAGTGAACATGATTTCAAGATAAAGCCGGAAACTGGAAACAAGATCCAAGTTCCAATGCATCATGGTCCAATTCCCGATTCTCACTTTGAGTCTTGCACTCGGGAGCCCAAAAAGTAAACCGAATAGCCTTCTAAAAGAAATTAATGATTAATTTCACAAAATAAAGAAGTCTTTTTTTCACGAGGTACCGGGAGTTAGATTCTCACTTTGAGTCTTGCACTCGGGAGCCCAAAAAGCACATCGTTAGCGTCTAGTGCGCGCAAGGCGAAAAAGAGACTAGGAATATATACTTTTTGGTGCGCGCAAAACGAAAAAGAGACGAGGAATATATACTTTTAGGTGAGGAATATGTACTTTGTTAAAAGAAAGAAACGAGCTTCACGAGTCCCCCTTCATTTCTTGGGTAATCAGAAACCTTGTACTTACCCTTCTTTGCAGCCACTTGATTGAGATGTGTCTATAAGGAAAAAACCTATCTTCTCTCTCTCTAACTGGAGAGGGTAATCCACAACCTCGTCCCTACCCTTTTTTTGCAGCCACTTGATTGGGATGTGTCTATAAGGAAAAATCCTTTCGGTTCTCTCTCTGCATATATAACTGGAGAGGGTAATCCAGAACCTCATACCTACCTTTTTCTGCAAGCACTTGATTGGGATGTGTCTACAAGGAAAAACCCTTTCCCCTCTCTCTCTCTCTCTATAACTGGAGATATTAGGTGAGAGTCAAAATGAAAGTAGCAAAGTGAGTGTGTATGAAGTGAGAGATTAACTATTTGGTGTAAACTATTATTAAGTGATTAACTATCATTCTTGTTTCTTTTAATTTCAGGTGGTGAGAACTTAAAGTAATTTTTCATGTATGATTGAGGACAAAATTTCTATAATTTAGACTTTATGTCACGTTTTGAACTTTTTGTTGTTTATTTTATTTTACGTGTTCATCTTTTATGGATTGTTGTTGTTATTGACAAATGACAAACTTTCATTTTTACTGTTACGTTCACTTTCATTTTGCTTAATTTAACCACCTAAACGTGCCTAGAAAATTCTCGAAAATTCTCGAACATATTTAGATAAATAGTTCATCCTATCTAGTCCTTAATTAATCTAATCTAACCACCTAACATGCATAATTGAATAATTAAATCACTAATCTAATCCAACTAACCACCTAATCCATAATTAGCTTAAACTAAACACCTCTTAAGCATAATTAACCGCATTAGCAGAGTTTAGCGAGTAAACTCACTGGTTTAGCGCGAAAACCAGTTAATGGCGACGGCGGCGCGACGGCGGGCAAAAAACCTCCTGGTAGCGAAGCCAAGCAAGGCCCAAAAGCGGGCCAAAATGGGCCTTGAAGGCTCACGGCTAGCTGGGCTACTCGATTCTGTCCAAGGACCGAGCAAGCTGGGCCGGGCTGGAAACAGCAAGTGAAGGTGGACCGGTGGGCAGGCGGGCGAGCAGGCGGTGTCACGCCCCGAACCCCGAGCACGTGCCCATCCCTCTCTAGTCGATAATATTTTGCAACCTCCCAGGACTAGTCGCCAACCCTTTCTTTTTATTGCACATGCAGAAGCGGATTATAAATCCCCTGACAGTAACTATCTCGAGATAGAAAAGCAGAACAACAATTTCACAAACAAACATGCCTTTATAAACATATGCTGAGTCATGTACAAGAGTCTATAGTCAAAAGACTACAAAAGACTATTCTCCAAAAGAAGCGGTCCTATCCGACCCATACTTCAGATCACCTCATCTCTGCTCCAGGTCCTCCACTCAATGACCCTGAAAGTGGTTATACAATAACCAGTGAGACAATGTCTCAGCAAGTCTATGCTCTAAACTTCGACTAGGAGGGAAAGATGCTAAGAAGCGTCCTAAGCACGCAATCACACAATCAATGAGACTTACATTGTCTCAGTTCCACCCTGCAGGTCAGCACAATTCATATCACAAATCAGAGCATCACTCAAGCTCAATTAATTGGAACATAATACTCAATTCATCATGCGTTCCTAGTTTGATCTCGGCATATAACACGGCCTACTCTCTGTTTGGCGGTCTTCTGGCATTGCCAGGCATCGTCTCACCCCATTGAGCACAGCACGTCACTTCGTCAGCGGCTTTCCCGAAGGAGCATAGGGTCCAGAATCTACTGCGACCGGCTTCCCTATGACTAGGGGTATCCCAAATAGGGATAACGTCCAGTTCAACAGCCCGGGACGGTTTCTCTTAATCATCACACGATCACTCAATGGAAAACCTACTCCGACAAGTAGAATCTAGGTTCCTTCACCTGGAATCAATCACCCCTAGTCCAACATCGCTTAGGTGATGATCTACCAATTTGAAGTAGAGAGAGAGAGAGAGAGAGAGAGAGTCTTCTTTTGTCATCTGGTGCTTCTTGCTTTTGAGCTTCTACACTATTTGTTTCCAATTTCACCGAGAGAGAGAGAGAGAAGAGAGAGTGTGACAGCCTGATTTCCTAATTCTGTTTTCGATTGAATGAGTTGGGCTTTTCATCGACGTGCCTATAGTCTTTTTCTCTAAGCTAATCACTCACGAGATAACTAATCTATCAGGTGAAGCCATTAAGAAATCTAAACACAACATACTTAAGAATTCGACAAAAAATCGACTGCTCAACCGTGCTAATCTGCAAGGGTCAATATGGCACCGTTAAAATCGATCAGAGATCAGAGATAGGTCGGTTTGACAAAGGCATGTGATTAGAGTGTGGGTGATTCCACCTAATTGCAAAATTCTCGTCGAACAGCACTAAACTTATTTTTCTGTCATTTCTGTATCATGTGCCTGTATTTAAAACCTCGAGATTTTTACAACAACCAAGAGTCACCAATGAGTCGAAGATGTACAATGTGGCTCGAAAATAATCGACCACGGGTCAAATGCGCTAAAAATTCATAAAAGCTACCCGGTAGGTTAAGTCATGCTAAAATCGCGCTCGGTTGAAATTAATCGCGAAATTGAACCCAATAAAGTTCTTTCATGTCACGATTTATTTTAAGAACATCGACTCATCCTCCGAAGATTTTTCTGCAAACCCGAGTGTTTGGTGAAAATTCAAAGTTGGGCTATTTTAGACCAAGAAAATTAGATTACCATTTTTGTTGCATTTTTGGCGTTCATGTTGAACTAATTGACAAGGAAAAATGTGGAATTAAGTGTGGACATCCTCCTTGACATTTTAGCCTTTGAATTAAGTCTAATTAGAGAAGATTTGAGTTGGAATTGGAGGGGAAATGTTCAAAATTCGTAGGTCCAAGGGGCTGCAATATTTTGGACCATTTGGATGGCTTGTAGGAGAAGCTTGAGGGAGGAAATTGGGCTGTGGATATGGCTGAGCAAGGTGGGGTCAGCCACTTGATGGTTTGGGATATTTGTGAAGACTTTGAAGGCATTTTGGTGGTCCCCCTTCAGCTAAGTTCTTCTTCTTCTTCATTGGCCTTGCTTTCTCCATTTTTGTGCTAGTTAAGAGCTCAAAGAACCAGAGAACTAGCCAGCCAAGCCCTTGCACTGTCGACCGCCCACCCGAAGCCGTCCGAGCGCCGTCACTGCCGCTCGAGCCCACCGGTCACAAGCCAGTGCCGTCCGCCTCCTACTTGTGTCCCCGCGAGCCCAGCTCGCTGTCCCGAGCCGCCTTCGTCACCTAGGCCGTCGTCCAGCCGCCGTTCGCCGCCCCCAAGCCGCCAGAGCCACCGCCTAGTCTCACTACAGCAACTGTCGTCCCGCCTCATCATTTCCAACCAAAGCCACCGCTTGACCAACCCCTCTCAGCCCAAGAGCAAAAGCCGAACCTCAGCCCACAACTGAGGCTTCGTGAGCCTTTTCCGGCCTCTTCCGAGCCTCGTTTGGTGTCGTCGTGGGCTTGTGTTTCGCTCACCTCCACATTGCCATCACCGTGAACTCACCGGCCTGCTAATCCGATGAGTTTACTTGCTAAACTCTGCTTAGGGAGTTAATTATGTTTAGGGGATAATTAGATTAGCTTAAGTATGGCTTAGGTGGTTAGTTTAGATTAATTAGTGATTTAGTTGGTTAATTAGGATTGTTAGGTGGTTAGACTAGATTAGTTAAGGGCTAAATAGATTGTACTATTTATGTAGATAGGTGCATTATTTTTCTATGCCCGTTTAGGTGGTTAAATTAGTGTTTTAGGCCTAAGTGTGTATTTATTGAATTAATTTGCATTTATTTAATTATTTATTTAATTTATTTAATTTATTTAATTATTTAATATTTTCTGAAAATTATACCGGGACAGCCCGTAGTCAGAATTTCGTGCTGATTGCAGTAGTGTGCTTAGTTTATGCAATTGATTGTTAGATTGTGCAAATGAGTGATGATTGTGATTTTTGAGTATTTATTTCAAAATATAAAATTTTGGTATTTAATTATAAAATACAGGGTGTCAGTTCTTGACACCGAAAATGCTTTTAAATACTATATCAAATAGTGGAATTTTAAAAGGAATGATATCAATTTTTCTGATTCGATCTAACCGTGTACCCACACACGATTATTTTACCCGGTGTTTTTAATATGAAGAAAATAGGCAAAGCACATTATCTTAATTGAGACATTTGAGTGCAATGCACAATGTCCTTGGCCGGAATTGAATGATCGTGTGATGGTTAAGAGAACTTGTCCCTGATGTGCGTCGGGTGGACTATGCCCCTATATAAGATGCTCTAACAATGGATGTCGAATCGCAGTAAAGGCCGAATCGAAGCTTCTTCGGGAATGCCGTCCCTGATGTGCGTCGGGTGGACGTTACCGTGCTCAAGGTATGAGACAAAGCCTGGCTACACCAGAAGACCGATGTGCGTCGGGTAGAACTGCCTATGTGGGTAGTAATCAATTAGAACGCGTAATTGATTGAGATAGACACATTTGATTATGGGACAAAATTGTGTGGCACGGAATGGGACGTATCATAACGATTTGGCCTTATAATCGAGACCCCTGTGATTGATTGAGTTTGAGTGAGACGTTCCAATTAATGTGTGCATTTATTATATGCATCTGTGATATGAATTGTACTGATGTGTATGAAGGAACTTGTCACGCCCCGATCCTCGAGCGCTTGCCCATCCCTCGGTGGTCAATAAATTTTGCGACGTCACAGGACGCGTTGTCAACCCATTCATTTTAATCCGCATGCAGAAGCGAAATTAAACCCCTGACGACAACCAACACAGGATAGAAAAGCAGGAAACAAATCACAATCAAAACAAGCTTTTATAAACACCCCAGTTTATATACAGCACTGGTCTAAAGTCAAGAGTCTACTCAAACAGAAAAGCCTACAAGTCCTCTAGTGACACGAATCCCCAACTGAAAACTCCGAGGTCTCCTAGGGACTTCGGTCCAGCACTGCACCACCAGGAGGGTCAACTGTACCCTCACTAAAAGCAACGTCTGTTACCATAGCAGGGATGTCAAAATCCTGTAGGGGACCCACTCTGTGTCCATTGAGCCCGCGACGATACCACGCCCTAAATTGATGGGGTACCCACCAAGGTAAACCTGCATTAACCCAGACGGTGGTCCTCACAAGTTCATAGACCTAAACTCCGTGGCCCCCTAGAACAGGGATATCTGTGACTTGCTCGGTAACCCTCCTAGGCTAACCAAAACGTTCCAGAAGAACCGCTATCTAAGGACTTGAAAATGTTGAGCCTACGACGGGGTGAGACAATGTCTCAGCAAGTTCACCCCCCCTAAACTCTGACTAAGAAGGAAATACGCATAGAGGCCTAACCACACAATACAGAGGACTTACCTCGCCTCAGTTCCCTCCTGCACGTCAGTACAATTCATATACCCAAACAATCGATCTAATCAATCAATTCAATCAATTAAATCGCTCACACAAGCATGAACTACAGACACACATTTATCCTCTGGATTAGCCAAGGATTACTGCTCACACAAGCTGATATGAAATACCGCTCGCACAAGCTGAGATACACTATTGCTCACACAAGCTGACTTACACATTATTGCTCACACAAGCTGAATTCTATTAATGCTCACACAAGCTGACATGGATGATTGCTCACACAAGCTGATACGGATCGTTGCTCACACAAGCTAACAAATCAATGCTCTCACAAGCTGACATTCAATATTGCTCACACAAGCGGATACGGATTGTTGCTCACACAAGCTGACAGATCAATGCTCTCATAAGCTGACATTCAATATTACTCACACAAGCTGCTATGGTACTTAAAGACCATTTTCGGTGTCAAAACCCGACACTCGGTATTTTCCAATCAAATACCACAATTTCACAATCATCACTCAATTGCACAATTTAACAATCAATTGTACAATCTAACCACATCATTGCGATCAGCACGAAATTCTAACGACCGACTCTCTTGGTATAATTTTTGGAATTAATAAAAAAAATTATTAAATTTCGAAAATAATTAATTAATTAATTATACAATAATTAAATAAATGCCTAATTAAGATTACACTAATCTAACCTCATAATTAGGCTAATTAATCAACCTACTAAACTAATCAAATCACTTAATCTAATTAATCTTTAACTAAACTAATCTAACCACCTAAACCATACTTAGCCTAATCTAATCACCCCTTAAGCATAATTAACTCCCTAAGCGGAGTTTAGTGAGTAAACTCACCGGTTTAGCGTTCCGATGAGTTCACGGTGATGGCAACGCGAAGGCAGGCGATAAACAACCCTGCGGCGACACTAACCAAGGCCTAGAAGGGACCTAAAACGGGCCACGAAGACCGAAAGCCCTTGCTGGCTTCGACTACTGACCAAGGATCAAAGGGCTGCTCGGCTTGGCTGAAACGAGCAAGGCAGGCTGGTGAAGGCTGCAGTGGCCTAGGCGGGTGATGGCAATGGCAGATGGTGGCTAGACAGCGACATAAGGCGGCTGGACGACGGTGGGGAGGCTCAAGACAGCGAGCTGGGCTCACTGGAACACGAGCAAGAGCAGGCGCGAGCGAGGCGAGCACGTGGGAGACCAGTGGACTCGGCAGACCAGGCGGGTAGCTCCCAAGACAGGATGGCGACGGAGGAGGTTCAAGTGACCTCAACGACATCCAGGGTGGCTCGGCTTCATCGGATAAGGGTGCAGGGACGAGCGAACGCGAGCAGCGAGGTGGACGGGCTGGCGCGAGCTCGCAGCTGGGCGTGGGCCGAGCGAACGGTGGCCAAGGAGCTCGTACAGGCGTGCGACGGCAAGGGGGAGAAATGCTTGGTTTCCTCTAGTTTCTCAAGCTCTCCAAAAGGCACAACAATGGAGAAATGAGGCAGGAAGAGGAAGAAGAAGGCTGCTGAAGAGGGGGGACCCCAAATGGCCTCTCAAGCCTTCAATACTTAGCCATTCCACTCATTTCTTGCCCCCACCATGTCAGCCTTGTCTTCAGCCACTCTCTCTCTCTCCCAAAGCTTCCTCAAGAAGCCATTCAAGTGTCCCAAATGTTGCACCCCACTATGGCCTACGAATTTGAACATTTCCCTTTTCAATGTCATTCAATTCTTCTCCAAGTCAACCCAATTAAAGCCCCAAAAATTCCAGCCAATGTACCCACATCAAATCCACATTTTTCCTTGTCAATTAATCCATTTTAGATGCCAAAAGTGCGACCAAAAACGGCCCTCTGATTTTTCCAGTCCAAAATAACCTTACTTTGATTTTTTTCGCCGAAAATCCCAGTTTGCAGAAAGATCTTTGGAGGATGAGTCGACGCTCCTAAAATGAATCGTGAAATGCCAGAACTTTCAATTTTTGAAATCGGATTCAATTTCGCGGTTAATTTCAATTTGACGCTATTTTAGCACGACCTAATCTACCGGGTAGCTTTTAGGAATTTTTAGCGCATTTGACCCGTGGTCAATTATTTTCAAGCCACAATATACAACTTCGACACATTGGCAACTCTTGGTTATCGTGAAAATCTCGAGGTTTCAAATACAGATATAGGATACAGAAATGACAGAAAACTCGGTCTAATGCCGTTTGACAGAAATTTTACAATCAGGTGGAATTACACTAATCACATACCTCTGTTGAATCAACCTATCTCCGGTCTCTAATCGATTTTGACAATGTCGTAATGACCCTTGCAGATTAGCACGGTCGAGCAGTCAATTCCTAGTCGAATTCTCAAGTCTATTTGTGTTTAGATTCCTTAATGGCTTCACCTGATAGACTAGTTATCCCGTGAGTGATCAATTCAAGAAAAATAACTATAGGCACGTCAATGAAAAGCCCAACTTATTCAATTGAAAACAGAACCTGAAAAACAAGATGTTACAACTCTTCCCCTCTTATAAAAATTTTGTCCTTGAAATTTAAACCATTACAATATTTAAACAAAAAGGTGGGGGTACAATCGTCTCATTGACTCTTCACTTTCTCAAATTACTCCTTCAATGCCATGGTGTTGCCAAACCACTTTAACCAACGGAATCGTCTTGGAATGCAGAATCTGTTCCTTACGATCCACAATTTGAACCAGGCTTTCCACGTACGACACTTTGTCGTCCACGTCTAATTCTTCAAAATTTAGCACGTAGGTCGGGTCAGGCTCATACTTCGTCAACATCGACACGTGAAAGACGTCATGCACTTGCACCAGTTTCAGCGATAATGCAAGACAATACGCTAGAATCTCGATTCTCTCTAGAATCTTAAAGGGACCTACGTACCTTAGACTCAGCTTTCCCTTCTTGCCGAAACGTGAAGTACCCCTCATTGGTGACACATTCAGAAAGACATGATCACCAACTTGGAAATCCAATGGCCTTCGACGCTTATCAGCGTAACTTTTCCGATGGCTCTGAGCGATCTTTAATCTGTCTCTAATGACTGTGACTGCATCCACTGACTGCTGGACTAACTCTGGGCCTATGATCTTTCGTTCTCCGACCTCATCCCAACACACTAGCGTTCTGCACGCTCTACCATACAACGCTTCGAAATGAGCCATTTAAATGCTATGCTGGTAGTTGTTGTTGTAGGCAAACTCAACAAGATGAAGCTATTTCTCCCAGCTTCCCTTGAAATCCAACACGCAAGCTCCCAGCATGTCTTCGAGAGTTTGAATCATCCTCTCAGACTGGCCATCCGTCTGAGGATGATAAGCCATACTATACTGCAGCTTCGTTCCTAAGGCGGTCTGCAAACTTTTCCAAAAGGCAGCTATGAATCTCGAGTCTCGGTCTGATGTAATCGTCACTGGCACTCCATGCAGACGAACTATCTAACGCATGCACAACTCTGCGTGCCTATCCAAATCAAGGTCCTTTTGTACTACGATGAAGTGAGCTGACTTCGTCAGTCTGTCGACCACTACCCAAATGGAATCATTACCCCTCTGACTCATTGATAAGCCTGTCACAAAGTCCATTGTGATGTGTTCCCATTTCCACTCGGAAATCTTGAGAGGTTGCAGAAGTCCTCCCAGCTTATAATGTTGTGCCTTCACTTATTGACACGTCAAACACTCGGCGACATGCTTGGTGATATCTGCCTTCATACTGGACCACCAATAGTGTTTACGCAGATTCTGGTATATATTCGTACTGCCAAGATGAATGCTGTAACTACTACGATGAGCTTCCGATAAGATCTCTTCTTTAAGCTCTGCATTGTCAAGTACACACAATCGTCCTCAGAATCTTAGTGTTCCGTTCTCAGAAATCTGAAAGTCAACCTTCTTCTTTTCGATATTCTCTTGTAGGATTTTCTGAATCTCTGAGTTTGTCCACTGAAGCATCTTGATTCTGATTTGTACTTCCGGCTCAATTTTGAGGGTGGCCAACAGATTCGAAAGGTGGCCTACCTCAAATTTAAAAAACAAATCTTGAGCTTTCTCAAGTAAAATCCATTGCTTAACCATCATATGCGCAACTGAAGATTTCTGACTCAGCGCATCTGCGACCTTGTTAGCCTTTCCAGGGTAATACAGAATATCACAATCATAATCCTTCAGAAGTTCCATCTAGCGACGCTGTCTCATATTCAACTCCTTCTGAGAGAATAGATACTTGAGACTTTGATGGTCAGTGAAGATTTGGAATCTTTCTCCACACAAATAATGTCTCCAAATCTTCAGAGCGAAAATAATCGCTTCGAGTTTCAAGTCATGCGTCGGATAATTCAGCTCATGAGGTCTCAACTAGGGGTGTGCATGGTCCGGGCGGGCGGTTCCCGACCTAGAACCGGGAACCGCCCGCTAAGTACCGGTTCCAAAAAATTGGAACCGGGATCCACCCGTTTGTTGCATGGATCCACCCAGGAACCGGACCGCCGGTCCGGTCCGGTTCCCGGGTGGATCCATGGAACCGATCTTGACGCGGGCGACGCTGGTTCTTCGGGATCTGCAGAAGGGTCGTTTGGGCGAGAGGCAGCGGCGGAGCTGGGTCGCGGGTCGCTGAACTGGATCGTGGGTCGCTGGGCGGTTGAATGGCGACGGCGTCAGGGCTGAGATGAGCTCAGATCTGTAGTCGTCAAGCGAGATCAACACGGCTGAAGCAGGGGACGTCGAGCGTTGGTCGCGGATGGGTCTCGTGGGTTGCTGGAGTCGCAGCCACCGGGCAGCTGAACTGGATCGTGGGCGAGAGGCAGCGGCGGAGCTGGGTCGCGGGTCACTGAACTGGATCATGGGTCGCTAGGCGGCTGAACGGCGACGGTGTCAAGGCTGAGATGAGCTCAGATCTGTAGTCGTCGAGCGAGATCAACGCGGCTGAAGCAGGGGACGTCGAGCGTTGGTCGCGGATGGGTCTCGTGGGTTGCTGGAGTCGCAGCCACCGACGTGAAGAAACGAGCAGCGGTCGTGGTGCTGCATGTCGGGCGGAAGGCGGATCTGGCAGGACGACGATGGCGGAGGTGCGGAGCTGTCGCAGGTCGGCGGGCGCGCGGGTATGAGATCGGAGCGGCGCCGGCAGGAGGGCGGCGGACGACTGGGCTACAGCGGCTTCGCGGCTCGGGCGGTGAGGCAGACGCACAGGTCACCGAGGAGGAATCGAAATAGCGAGAGGAACCGAGGAAGAGAAAGACAGAGAGAGGCAGCTATAGAAACCGAATAGAAGTGAGATGAGACGGTGAGCGTGAGACTAGGTTTGTTTTAGTAAATTTTTTTTTTTTAATATTAAAAGGGAACCGGTCCGGTCCGGGTGGGCGGGCGGGCGGATCCGCCCATGGAACCGGGAACCGGACTAGTTCTCACCGGTTCCCAAAAACTGGAACTGGGAACCGGACCGATTCTCTCAAGAACCGCCGGTTCCGGGCGGTTCCGGTCCGGTTCCGGGCGGTCCGGGCGGATCCCGGGTATTTTGCACACCCCTAGTCTCAACTGACGGGACGCGTATGCAACAACCCTACCATGTTGCATCAACATGCAACCCAGTCCTCTAAACGACGCATCATTGTAGATCCTGTATCCTCTAGGACCAGATGGAATGGTCAGCACAGGTGCGGTAGTCATCTTATGCTTAAGCTCTTGGAAACTACACTCGCACTTGTCTGTCCACACGAATTTCTCTTACTTCTTCAGTAGTCGAGTCAACAGCAACGCTAAAGCTGAAAACCCTTCCATGAACCTTCTGTAGTAACCTGCCAAACCCAAAAAGCTTTTGATCTCTGTCACGGTTGTCAGTCTTGGCCAGTTGATAACTGCTTCGATCTTGGACGAGTCCATGGAGATTCCTTCGCCTAAAATCACGTGACCTAGGAACGCCACACGAGTTAACCAAAACTCGCACTTACTGAACTTAGCATACAGTTCATGATTCCTCAGGGTCTAAAGCACTATCCTTAAGTGCCTTTCGTGCTCCTCGGGACTACAAGAGTACACCAGGATGTCATCGATGAAAACAATCACAAACTAATCCAAGTACTCCTTGAACACACGGTTCATCAGATCCATGAAAGTAGCTGGGGTGTTCGTCAAACCAAACGGCATTACAGTAAACTCATAATGGCCGTATCGAGTACGAAACGTTGACTTAGGTATGTCCTCTTTTCTAATTCTCAACTGATGATACCATATTCTTAAATCGATCTTTGAAAATGTCGATGCTCTTTGCAACTAGTCAAACAAGTCATCGATCCTCAGGAGTGGATACTTGTTCTTAATTGTCACCTGATTGAGTTGACGATAGTTGATGCACAGACGTAACGAACCATCTGGTGCTCCCCAAGGTGATGCATTGGGACGTATGAATCCCTTATCCAACAACTCTTGCATCTGCACCTTCAGTTCCTTCAACTTAGATAACGCCATCTGGTAAGGAGCCTTAGAGATTAGCTCTGTCCCGGGTTCTAACTCAATCACGAATTCTATCTCTCTCTTTGGCGGCAAACCCGGCAATTCTTTCGGAAACACGTCTAGAAACTCTTGGACTACTGCGATATCTTCGATCTTCAGCTCCTCAACTGTCGTATCCATGACAATCGCCAAGTAACTTTGACAACCCCCATCTAACAAACGGGTTGCCTTAAGCAACGAAATTAAGGTAATCGAGGGTCCTCCTCGACTCCCAATAAACTCGAAACTTTCACCCTCTAACGAGTTAAATTGAATCGCCTTGCAATAGCAATCCATCTTAGCCCGTTGCTTGGTGAGCCAGTCCATGTCAATTATCACATCAAAATCATATATGGCTAGGACTAACAAATCTATCTTCCCCTCTCGCTCACCAATCACTAACTTGCAACCAAGACAACCCACTGCAGCTAACACCTTATCCTTTAATGGTGTAAATATGCTAACCACTGACTCTAACAACTCAGGACTCAATCCTACCAGCTTAACAAATTGCTTAGCTATAAAGGAATGAGTGGCACCAAGGTCAAATAGAGCATATGCAGCATGGTCGTTCAATGAGACCGTACCTGTGATCACATCAGGCAAATCCTCAGCCTCTCCTCTAGTGATGGCATACACTTGTCCTTGTGCTGGGGGTCTATTCTATCCACCCTGTGGTGCATTCAGTGGCATGAATCCTTGATTCTGACCCAACGATGGCGGCGGTAACTATTGTTGTCCCATATGCTTTCTAGGACAGTCTCTGGCCTAGTGACCCTACTGGCCACACTCAAAAAAGGCACCCATCCTAAAATGGCATGGGACTGAACCATGTCGCCTTTCACACAAGCGACACGCGCTATTCTTACTCGGTGCTGACTTTCTAATCCCACCCTTCTTGTTAGGCAGAATAGGATATCTTCCTCCAATCATGGGCCTCTTCCCAAACCGGTTTCCATCTCTATTCGAACTTAACCTCGATCCAGACGAAGCGGCTTGCTCACTCAGATTCCTCTCTATCAGTTGGGCCCGACCATAAACCTTGTTGTAATCCTTCAGGTCGAATGGCACCAACGGATTTCTCAGCTCTAATCGGAGGCATTCCTGAATCTCCAAGATTTGTCTTCAGGGTCTTCTACCAATCTTGGAGCGTACTGAGACAGTTCAACAAACTTGGCCTCATACTGATCCACAGTCAGCATACCTTGGCGGAGGCGCTGGAATTCCTCAATCTTCTGTTCTTTGGCTCTACCAGAAAAGTACTTGCCATTAAAGGCTCTAAGGAATGTGTTCCACACCGGAACCATGCCTTCAGGAAATATCGTGCCTCTGATGGCTCTCCACCAAGTATTTGCGTTACCCTGCAACTGATATACTGCCAGGACAACTTTCTCCTCTTCAGTGCACATCAGAAGTGCAAAGGCTTTCTCCAGATCTTAAATGAAAAGAGCGATGCAGTCTCAGGATCTCCTGCACTAGTGAACCTTGGCGGGTTTAACTTCAAGAACTGCTCCACGAGCTTATGAATAGGCCTCCCAGTGACCACATTCCCAGGTGGAACATCAACAGGTGCGGCTGCAGCCTCACCAGCGACAGCTGTAGTGACGGCGGTAGTGGCGGCGGCTTGATTCTGAGCTTGCTGCTCCATTCGATTTCCAAGCGTCTCTAGCGCCTGTATGATCCCGTTGATTCTCAAATCACCAGGGGCTGCTACCCCAACACCAACAGGAGGCAATGCTACACCACTAGCGCTGGCCCCAGCTTGCGCTCTACCATGGCCACCTTGGGTACTAACCCTGGTCGGCGTACTACCCCGAGTTACAGGTCCTACCGACCTCTTCGTGGGAGTCCTCTGCTCCTGATCACTCATCTACAGGATCTTTATAGAAACATGTTTTCCAAATTCAATACCAAATTAGAAATTGAGTGATCCACGCCACACAAGCTACCGAACAGCTATCAAACACATGCATCAGCATGAAATAGAGGTCATTCCTACAAACTATCCCAAGAATCCATCGCACCTTATCACTCCAACTATCGACTAGCTCTAATACCACTCCAAGCGGGGATGTCACGCCTCGATCCTCGAGTGTGTGCCCATCCCTCAATGGTCGATAAATTTTGCGACATCCCAAGACGCATAGCCGACCCATTCATTTTAATGAGCATGCGGAAGCGAAACTAAACCCTTGACAACAACCAACACGGGATAGAAAAGCAGGAAACAAATCACAACCAAAACAAGCTTTTATAAACACCTCGGTTTATATACAGCACTGGTCTAAAGTCAAGAGTCTGCTCAAACAGAAAACCTACAAGTCCTCTAATGACACAAATCCCCAACTGAAAACTCCAAGGTCTTCTGGGGACTTGGGTCCAGCACTACACCACCAAGAGGGTCAACGGTACCCTCACCAAAAGCATCGTATGTTACCGCAGCAGGGATGTCAGAATCCTGTAGGGCACCCACTCTATGTCCATTGAGCCCGCAACGATACCACGCCCTAAATTGATGGGGTACCCTCCGAGGTAAACCCGCATCAATCCAAACGGTGGTCCTCATGAGTTCATAGACCCAAACTCCATGGCCCCTTAGAACAGGGATATCTGTGACCTGCTCGGTAACCCTCCTAGGCTGACCAAAGCGTTCTGGAGAAACCGCCATCTAAAGACCTGAAAATGTTGAGCCCACAACGAGGTGAGACAATGTCTCAACAAGTTCACCCCCTAAACTCCGACTAGGAAGGAAATACACCTAGAAGCCTAACCACACAATATAGAGGACTTACCTCACCTCAGTTCCCTCCTGCACGTCAATACAATTCATATACCCAAACAATCGATCTAATTAATCGATTCAATCAATTCAACCGCTCACACAAGCATGAACTACCGACACACATCGGTCCTCTGGATTAGCCAGGGATTACTGCTCACACAAGTTGAATTCTATTAATGCTCACACAAGCTGACATAGATCATTGATATCATTGCTCACACAAGCTGACATGGATGATTGCTCACACAAGCTAATACGGATTGTTGCTCACACAAGCTGATAGATCAATGCTCTCACAAGCTGACATTCAATATTGCTTACACAAGCTTATACGAATTGTTGCTCACACAAGCTGATACGAATCGTTGCTAACACAAGCTGACAGATCAATGCTCTCACAAGCTAACATTCAATATTGCTCACACAAGTTGCTATGGTACTTAAAGACCATTTTCGGTGTCAAAACCCGACACTCGGTATTTTCCAATCAAATACCACAATTTCACAATCATCACTCAGTTGCACAATTTAACAATCAATTATACAATCTAACCACAACACTGCAATCAACACGAAATTCTAACGATCGACTCTCCCGGTATAATTTCCGGAATTAATAAATAATTTATTAAATTTCGAAAATTAATTAATTAATTAATTATTTATACAATAATTAAATAAATGCCTAATTAAGATTACACTAATCTAACCTCCTAATTAGGCTAATTAATCAACCTACTAAACTAATCAAATCACTTAATCTAATTAATCTTTAACTAAACTAATCTAACCACATAAACCATACTTAGCCTAATCTAATCACCCATTAAGCATAATTAACTCCCTAAGTGGAGTTTAGTGAGTAAACTCACCGGTTTAGCATTCCGATGAGTTCACGGCGACAGCGACGACGACGCGAAGGCGGGCGATAAACAATCCTACGGTGACACCAACCAAGGCCCGTAAGGCACCTAAAATGGGCCACGAAGACCAAAAGCCCTTGCTAGCTTCGGCTACTAACCAAGGACTGAAGGGCTACTCGACTTGGCTGAAACGAGCAAGGCATGCTGGCGGAGGCTGCAGCGGCCTAGGCGGGCGACAGCGATGGCAGACGGTGGCTAGACAGCGACGAAGGCGACTAGACGACGATGGGGAGGCTTGAGACAGCGAGCTAGGCTTGCTGGAACACAAGCAGGAGCAGGCATGAGCAAGGCGAGCACGCAGGCGACCAGCGGGCTCGGTGGACCAGGCGAGCGACTCTGGGGACAGGATGGCAACGGAGGAGGCTTAGGCGACCTCGACGATGTCCAAGGTGGCTCGACTTTGTTGGACAATGGTGCAGGGACAAGCGGACGTGAGCAGGGAGGCGGACGGGCTAGCACGGGCTTGCAACTGGGCGCACGACGGGTGAACAGCAGCCAAGGATCTCGGACGGGAGTGCGACGGCAAAGGGGAGAGCTGCTCGGTTTCCTCCAGTTTCTCAAGCTCTCCAAAAGGCACAACAATGGAGAAAGGAGGGAGGAAGAGGAAGAAGAAGGCCGTTGAAGAGGGGGGACCCCAAATGGCCTCTCAAGCCTTCAACACTTAGCCATTCCACTCATTTCTTGCCTCCACCATGTCAGCATTGTCTTCAGCCACTCTCTCTCTCCCAAAGCTTCCTCAAGAAGCCATTCAAGTGTCCCAAATGTTGCACCCCACTATGGCCTACAAATTTGAACATTTCCCTTTTCAATGTCATTCAATTCTTCTCCAAATCAACCCAATTAAAGCCCCAAAAATTCCAGCCAATGTACCCACATCAAATCCACATTTTTCCTTGTCAATTAAATCCATTTTGGATTCCAAAAGCGTGACCAAAAATGGCCCTTTGATTTTCCCAGTCCAAAATAACCTTACTTTGATTTTTTTCGCCGAAAATCCCGGTTTGCAGAAAAATCTTCGGAGGATGAATCAACGCTCCTAAAATGGATCGTGACATGCGAGAACTTTCAATTTCTGAAATCGGGTTCAATTTCGCGGTTAATTTCAATCTGACGCAATTTTAGCGCGACCTAATCTACCGAGTAGCTTTTAGAAATTTTTAGCATATTTGACCCGCGGTCAATTATTTTCAAGTTACGATATACAACTTCGACACATTGGCGACTCTCGGTTATCGTGAAAATCTCGAGATTTCAAATACGAACACAGGGTACAGAAATGACAGAAAACTCAGTCTAGTACTGTTCAACAGAAATTTTGCAATTAGGTGGAATCATCCACACACTAATCACATACCTCTGTTGAATCGACCTATCTCCAGTCTCTGATCGATTTTGACAGTGCCGTAATAATCCTTGCAGATTAGCATAGTCGAGCAGTCGATTCCTGGTCAAATTCTCAAGTCTATTGCGTTTAGATTCCTTAACGGCTTCACCTAATAGACTAGTTATCCCGTGAGTGATCAGTTCAGGGAAAAGAACTATAGGCACGTCGATGAAAAGCCCAACTCATTCAATTGAAAACAGAACCTGAAAATCAAGAAGTCACAGAACTGAGGTGATGTGAGTCTTCTGTGATGTGTGGTTAGACTACCTCTTGGCGTATTTCCTTCCTAATCGGGGTTTAGGGCGTGAACTCACTAAGACATCGTCTCACCCCGTCGTGGGCTTAATCTTTTCAGGTCCGTAGATGGCGATCCCTCCAGTACGTTTTTGTCAGCCTCGAGGGTTTAGCGAGCAAAGCACCTTCTTCCCTATCCTCAGGACTCCCTGGCTCCGTGAGCTCGTGGTGTCTACGATCTTGGTCGATGAGGGCCTACCAGAGTTTGTACCTCATCGATTCAAAGCGTGGTATCATCATGGGCCTGACGGATAACGGGAGGGTCTCCTAGATGGGTTCGACACACCCGCTGTTGAGGGTGAGGAGATGGTTGGTCCTTTGGACACTGATATCCCTAATGGTGTCGTAGAAGACCCAGAACCCCCGGAGGTCTCAGAGGTCTCGGTTGAGGAGTCTTATGCCTAGATAGCTTAGTGACTCTTCTTTTTGGAGTTAGGCTTTTGCTCATAGACTAGTATTGTATATAAACTCAGTTTGTTTATAAAAGTGTTTTGTGAAAATTTGTATCCTGCTTTTCTATCCCATATTTGTGTTGTTTGGGGATTTGTTAATATGCTTCCGCATGTGCATTAAAATGAATGGGTTAGCGATGCGTCCTGGGACGTCACAAGTTTTATTGACTACCGAGGGATGTGCACACGCTCGAGGTTCGGGATGTGAGAGAGAGAGAGAGAGAGAGAGGGAAGATGTAGCAACAAGAAAAAGGAAAAGGATTGAATAGAGGAACTCCCAAACATTTGGAGATCTCAGATGGGCCGATATCAATGGTGACTCATTATTTTGATGAATTATTTTTTCAAACAGAAGAAGATTATGTAAACACTAACGCGAAATCTCACTTATCATATTTGAGAGAGAGAAAGAGTCTTCTTTTGTCATCTAGTACTTCTTGCTTTTGAGCTTCAACACTGTTTGTTTCCAATTTTACCTTTAGCCTCATCCACATTTCTCTCTTTTTCATTGTCTTGCAGGTTCTAACCTTTCCTAATGATTAAGAACGAAAGCCAAGGCTTACAACAAACAAGAGGCCTCACAACTACTCTTCAGACATTTGACAACTTATTATCTTAAAGCATCACACGATGGACTGTTAAAACAATTCTGAACATCATCCAACCTCAATATGGTAGCTTCATTCCTCCGCCACACATGTGCAAATTAATCGCATCAAAGCAAATTGACACTAGTTCAGAACTTCATATGGCGAATAACTAGAATATCAAACCAAAGCACAAATTCAATGAAATGCAAATCTAGTCCCTAACGTTCTGCACTAGACCTGATCAACAATAAAGAGAAATCTGAAAAAAGATAAATACGAGGAGAACTAAGAAGGATATCTATCACCTTTCGTTAGAGAAGTGGAAAGGTGTTTGTAAAATTCTAGATGCGATGACCGTGTGGAATAAATAATAAATAATGATGAGAAAATATATTGTCCCATAGAGATTAATGATTAATAAACCAATTAAATATTAAAAATGGACTAATTATAATATTTATTCTAACATATCAACATATAATTGAGAATAAATAAAAATTGACAATCTTAAAAGAAAAATTTCGGAACTAAATGCAGTAAATCAATCAAATAAATATGTTAGAGCATTCGATTTCACCATAAACACTAGATATGAATTTCATATTATTATACATACAAAAACAACATCAAACATGTGATGACGAAATTTCCAAATCAATTTATTGTCCTATCTCTAGATATACCAAACTTACTCAGTCTATCAATCTACCATATCTCTATGTGAATTTGAATAAACATAATTATATTAAAATCTATGAATATTCTCGGTTTACAATGAATCTTTTGGATCATCGTTTCATTGAAAGCCACACAAATAATTTAATATAGCCCTATCCACATTTAATTAATGGTTATATATTATAAGAAGCAATTACATATTATTACTTCTTAGTCTCAAGCATGTACGTCAGATCATTCAAATGGTAGCCAATCACTTAAAAGCATTAAGCACAATAATATATAACTGAATGAAATCACTTGTAAAACATAAAAAAAAAACGTGGAATTCATATCATCATGGTTAGGTTGCATCATAATTCTAACAAAAGAAATTAGAACATAATAGAAAAAGAAACGAAAATATAAAATTAGACCTGATATCTTGAATCAAATAATAAGAATTCTATCATTACTTTTGTTTTCTCTTTAAAAATATTGAAAAATTCCCAGAACAATGAAAAACGATATAAATATAGAAACATAACTATCTCTTTAAGCTCTCAATGTTATCCTGTTTTATAGGATACATTCAAGACTCATAACATAAGCCAACTGCTTATTTTTCACATAAAATTAGGAAATAAATCGTAAATAAATTGTAGAACCTCTAATTTGGCATTCACCTTCCAAAGCCTCTTATTTGAATTCTTGAACAAAAAAATCTTCCTTTCCTTCTTTTTGCCATTTTTTTTCTTATTTTCTTCATATCTCATTATGCGGCACAAATAAGGAAAATTTGGGTAAATAGAAGGAAATCCATATATTCTCTCACGAATATTACATTATAAAGTACCATATTTGTTGCCAAAAATAGGTAAAATAACTCTATTTTAATAGAGTTATCAAAAGGTCTACTTGTTTGTTTGATCCGGTATATAATTTTCCTTTGAGCCTAAAATAATTATCTTTAAACATTCTAAGAATAGTGTATGGACAAATCCTCTATCACCTTTACTTTTCAAATGGGACGATATCGACTACCATTAGAAGTATTAACATGATTAGGACATCAAACGTGAATTATTTGCAAAAATAGGAGTCATGCTAGCATTAAATAAATAAATAAATAAAGGAAAAACATAGGTGTCATAACTTACCACGGAAAATATAGCAAACCACGTTCATTATTTTATAGGAAATTTTTTTTTCTTTCTTCAAGGAAAAGAGAACACACTTTGCCTGTAGAAAAAAAAAATACAACAAAATCTATAAATTCAGAAATAGATATGTCCTTTTTATTTAATAAAGAAATTGGGCCTACTTAGGGGACATAGACTTAAATTTTTGAAAAAAAAAAACAGAGATTCAATTTGACGAAAAAAAAAAGATTATACTTATAATTGAAAAGTGCTAGTAATTTGAGATAATTAAAATATTCCATGCGCCAATGGCACGCGTCTCCGCTATTTGATCTATATTTGTTGACCAGAGTTAAGCTAGCAAATTAATTAGAAATTGCTTTAAAATATTAGTGTTTATTGTTGGGTCTTTCGCCAGCGTAAATATATTTTTAGTCATTTACCCTCGGACTTTCTTGCTGATTCAAGGGAGATTATTGGGTTTCATTAGTGATGCTGGGATTATTTGAACATATCGGTTTCATCATTTCATTGATAAGATTATCAATTGGAAATTGAAATTACTATATGTTGAATTGGTTTGAAAGGAAAAGGAACATTTTTATTAATTTAATTGATTAATTAAGGAAAAAAGAAGAAGAAGAAGGTTCATGGAAGATTTTCCGAGGGGATATTACGACTTTCTTTTCTTTCTTTTTTTCTTTTCTGTGAAGTATCAGATTATGATAATTTCATCGTAATTTTTAAGGAAATTAAAATTTTCACCCGACATAGTATACACTTTTATATGGGGCCCATTGAAAAAATCTGAAATCACTTTTATATGGGGCTCAATGACAAGAACCAAGACCTCATAAACTCATGACTTCCATCCAATCTCTGAAAGGACGAGTCAGCGACCAAACTCCCAAAATTTCACAAGAACTAAAAGTTCTGCAAGCAAATGAAGCCAGCGACGAAAGCATTATAGAAGAAGGGGGGTTTTGAAGGGCGAGGATGGGTTACCGCAGGACGAGAATGAGCAGCGAGAGGATCGGAGAAGGTGAAGGAGCGAAGGGAAATCTTCGCGATCTCCGAAACGGCGACGTCGCGAACCTCTACGTGTACACATCCCACAAATCTCGTAACCGGCCTGGAAGGCGTCGACGCTGCTCTGTAGGTGGTTGCAGAAATGGGATCTCCTAAATCTCGGCCGCCCAAGCAGATTAATGTGCGAAGGAAAGCGGCGCCGGAGCAGAGATGGAGCGAGCAACGGAGCAAAAGAGCGAGCGCCGAAGCAGAGACGGAGGAAGCGACAGGACCAGCGAGCGAGCGAGGGCCGGGTGACGGCGGGGAACGGCCGCTTGACAAACGCAATGCCGGAGCAGCAACGAGCGCGGAGTAGCACGAGAGCGAAACCAGAGATTCAAAATTTGAAAGCTTCGTTCGCTTGGAATGGCTTTTCTTACTCGGAGGAAAGAACGAGGGAAGAGGAAAGAGAATACAATAAATGCGTGCAGACTCTGCAGAGGAGAGAGAGAGCGCAGGGCTAGCGTACAGGCGCTAGATGTGCTCGAATTTGGCGGGAGCCACACGGTGTTCTTGTTCAGCAGCCCTCCATCGGTGCACAGGGCGCCTCAGAAGCACCTGCTGGGCTTTGAGAAGGTGTTCTTGGCCTCGCAGAGTGAGGTGCAACTGCTGTTCCAGATCGACGTTTGCAAGGACCTCAGCGTGGTCGACGAGCTCGGCCGCCAGAAGGTCGCCCTGGGGACGCACGTCTTCCACGTCGGCGACTTGAAGCATGCATTGAGCGTGCAGATTGGATCGTCCGGGCTCTCCCTGAGCCCGCCCAGACATTTCTGAATGAAGAAATCAAAGTGATAAAAGTTTGAGAGATGTTGGCAAGAACTCCCTCTCAACCGATCCACATGTAGCCAAATTGTTCAAAAGCAAATTGAAGTTTTGACTACAATGTAGCAACTACCTTTGTTTTTAATTTACATCAGTGACAATAAGTAAATACAATAGACCAATACTTATTACAGAAGCTGATGGTAAAATCATGATTGATGCTTATATTTATCAATACTTTTGTAAGAGTATTAACTTTATTTGGTTGTATCAAGATTACAAGGTATTCCAATTATTTGACATTATTTATTTGCGCAGCGTACTACCTATTAAAGTATTAATCGATAAGCAAAAATTAGCTTGTAACTTAATTTAAGAATAATAGGTAACATTATTCAAATTAAGGTGGTAACGCTGTATAAGAACTAATAATTTTAACACATTTATAAGTTATTCAAATAAATAATGATAAATTATTATAGAATTTGGTAATTTGGAATTGACCAGATAAATTTCGATAGATGACTCAAATAAGAGTTGTTGGGCTCAAATGAGTTATATCTCACAATTGAAGTAAAACTGATAAATTACTATTCGTTTGTTTTGTGGAAAATGAATGATTTGAAAAATATTTTCTTACATGTGATTGGTTATATCATTTAGAAAAATTAGTTGATGGAAAAAAACTTTCCTTACTGATAACATTTCGTACTAGAGTAGTTTTGTAAATAATTAAATTATTTTTCACTCAATCATTGTTATAAACACTACGAATCATCATATTTAAAAAAAAAAAATTACAATTTTCTGGCAAAACAAATGCATCCTAAAATTAAGTCAGGCCTTGT
This sequence comes from Eucalyptus pauciflora, assembly GCA_007663325.1. Lineage (NCBI taxonomy): Eukaryota > Viridiplantae > Streptophyta > Magnoliopsida > Myrtales > Myrtaceae > Eucalyptus > Eucalyptus pauciflora. Next base: position 873,120 of record VMYD01000385.1, read on the forward strand.
TTGGCAAAAAGTGTTTTTGTTCCCCGAAACAAAAATTTATGTTCTTTTGTTTCGAGGAATAAAAAAAGAACAGAAACATGTTTGGTAAAAATTTTGTTCCTAGGAACAAAAAAACTATTTTTTTTTATTCCCAGGAACAAAAACAAGAATTAGAAAAATGTTATTTCTTGTTTCCGGGAACAATTCCGAAAAACAAATTTTCTCTATTCTTTTTTCTTTCATTCTTCTTCCTTTTGGGCGGTCGCTGGCCTCGGCCATGACCGGTGACCGGCCGATGAGGGCCGGTAACCTTGCCAGAGCATCATCGGCCCTTGGCAAGGCTCGGCCTCACCTTGGTTGGGGGAGCTCGAGCTTGCCTAGATCTGGCGAGGTCGAGCTTGCCTAGCCACCAGTGAGACTCGGCCTCGCTAGGCCACCGACAAGTCGGTGTCGCCTAGCCAAGATGAGGCCAAGCCTCACCGACTGGCGCGAGGCTCGGCCTTGCTAGATCTGGGCAAGCTAAAGCTCGCCTAGCCAAGGGGAGGCCGACCTCGCGCCGCCTGGGCGAGGTCAAGCCTCACGGTGGCCTAGCGAGGGTCCAGTGAGCTTGTCGACCCTCACAGTGGCCGCCACCATGGCCGGCGACTAGCCACAAAGGAGAAACAAGGAAAAACAAAAAAAGAAAAAAGAAAGAAGAAAAAAAGGAAAAAAATATTAAAAAATTAAAAGAAACAATAAAATTATACAAGTTTACCAAATGCATTTATATTCTTTGAGTAGAAATTTTTTGCAGTTACCAAGCGCATTCTTATGCTCAGAAATTGTTTCTGGGAACAGAAATAGAAAAAATTATTTCTATTCAAAAACTGTTCTCTGAAAAAGAAACGTTACCAAATGCGCCCTTAATAGCTGTACATTGTTTGTAAGCTAATCAAATTTCGAGGATACTAAGTAATGTTGGTAATTGACTCAAACAAGAGTTAGATAAGTAAAAATATCTAGTAACTCAATCGGACAATAGTTGCTGTATCACTCAACTAATGATTAGTAATTTCGTATAAGTAATCTGAACAATTGGTAAGCTTTGCGGATAGATAGTGGTGAATTGCTATAGAAGTTAATAATCAAAGTGCCAAAACAATAAAAAAGAAAAAGAAAAAGAACGTTGGTATGTAACTCAAATATAATTCGGTGAACGAAATTACATGCTAATTTAATCAGAGAAAAGTTAGTAATTATTCAAACTGACTTTTAAAAAATTTGATAAGAGTTAATTTAACATGTTGGAGAACTTTGTTAATAAACTGTGAGAGATTCCAAAGGGACCAAAAAAACTCTGGTTTTAATTATTCGAAAAGGTGGAATAAATTTGTAAAGTCCAAAGGTCCAAACTTTTCTTTTTTGTCGAACAAGAGATCGTAACTTCAAAAGGGTCAAATAAATAATGATAAGTGATTCAAATAAAAGTTATAATACTCTCCGAATCCTCTTGTGAGCAAAAACTCAAGAAGCAGCCCACACAACATATGCATCTGCGCATACGTATGCGGTGCAGAGCGAGTCGCAGCTTCTTTCTGGCATTTTGTCGAACAGGTGGTGAGCGTGTCGTTGGAATTTCAGCAAAACGACTCGATCGACTGGAGTGATGCCTGAAGTCTTCTCCCGGGTGAAGGTTGCGAATCTGGCTTAGCTGCAGTTTGGCATACATTGCGGTGTTCCTTGCCCGTCTTCTTGCGAGAATTTCTCAGGGGAATGCTGTCGATTAGGAAACTGAGTCGTTCGATCAAGGAAGATCCTCTCCTGAACGGGCGGTCATCTCTCGCTGATGAGTGCATTACAGGTAGGGCCGCAATCAGGCAATGCCCTCGAGCTTACAAGTGCCATCGGTCTGTGCGTTCTTTGTTTGATGTAGAAAAAGATGGTTTTGCCTCGAAACTTATCAAGAGTGAAGTCGATAGGCGTTGCGTAGCTAGCTTTTCATCGTTCGTCGAGACGGTGCTGGTACAAGCCAGAGATCCTGCTAAACTCAGCAGTGAATTGGTGACCGCAGTCGACGAGCGTAGACATGACGATGCGTGGAAGTTGCATGAGCTACAATATGCAAATGGATGGGTTTCCCAGCAAATCTGTGGTACACAAGCTTATAGTGAGTTTGACTGAAACCCTGGATGTCCAGTGGCTCAACAAAGCGTGCCGAATTGTTCAAAAGCGAATGGAAGTTTTGACTGTTATGTAGCAACTCTCCTTTCTTTTGGAATTTACATAAGTGACAATAAGTAAGTACAACATATCAATACTTATTAGAGAAGCTCTTAGTAAAATCATGAAAAATTTATACATTTATGACAAATTTATCCTCTAACTCTCTTTTCGGTTGGACCGGCTAAGCTCGAAGGTGTGATTTGAGCGAGCTTGGATGAAGCATGTTTCTTTCTTGGCCAGGGACTGCTCACTTGAGTCAATCAAGTCACGAGCAAAGCTCATTGTTTTCCTCTCATCATGAATCGAGTCCCAAACCATGTCGGTATGATCCCTAATCAACTCTAGTTGGTATTTATCGTTATCCAAAGCATATGCATTTATGCTTCTGAGAGCGATCTTGATAGAGAAATTGCCCGAATGGCAAAGACATAAATTAAATTACAATTTCCATACGACAATAAAGTTGCCCGAGGAGCCACGAATGGCCGGAACAGAGTCCCTATCCTTTCGCGCCTTTTTCCGACTTTTCCTCCCCTGCTTGCGGTCTTTTGCCAATGCGGCTTGGCCTGTTGGCTGTCTTCCACGGTTCGTGTGAAAAGTGAAGGTTTGGATCTTTTCCGAGAGGTCATATGTTTCCTTCCTCCCTTTTGCTTTTGCAAAAAGGAAAATTGATTTCTCCCGTCGACATGGAGTGAAGACGACATTTTCGTTCTTTGATTCCGCACCCGACTCAATAACGAAATTCACATTTGTTTTTATTTTTGTCGAATCCCCACCTTCTCAAGGGGGTTGGGGTGGGGACGAATTAGTTTCGAGAGTGGGTTCAACTCCCACGCCATATAAGGAGGCAGGACAAAAGTTTGAGAGTGAGAGTTAGAATAGGAGTAGAGTAAGACCGACAAAAAAAAAAAATCCTCTTTTGAGCTGGAATGCATCTTGAAATGGGAACAACTAAAATAGGGGCTATTGAAGCTGTTGCGGAAAAATGCCCAAAAATGCACCAATCAAAGCACAAGTATTAAAGGATGAAAGCAACATTGAAATTGCACGAAACATAAGATATACGTGAGAAACTCAAAATAGGAAAAATTACGGGGGGTGAAAGGGATTTCGCTATCTTTAATAAGGAGTACAAGAGTGTAATCCAAAAGCTCTAAAAACTACTTGGTGAGCCACCAGATCTAAAAATCCAACGAGAATATAGAAAAAACAAATGAAGAGAAATAATATGAAGGTTAGGATTTGAGATGTGTTATTGAATACATTCTTTTTATAGTCTCCATTCAAAAAACCCTAAGACAAATGTGCATGGTCTAAAATACCATTATTTCTAATTTGAAAGTCAAGACTCAATAAATGTCCATATTGACTTTAAATCTTCAGAATTGTATCATGCCAAATACCACAAGACCTCTCTCCCTCACCATTAAAAGTGACCACACAAGGCTACCCCATAATAAATCAACTACGCATACCCGTGAGCCTACGTGAGCATTAATTATTCAGTGCTCAATGCATCACCTTTGGAGTTCTTCGTGCTTTATGGCATGATTGACTTAGCGATCTAGGCCGCTTGATTATCTTTCACGGCATCTTGAGTTCGAAGTTTCGACTTACAAGATTCTCCATTTCTTAAAAATAAATAAATAAATAAATAAATAAATAAATAAATAAAGGAAATGAATTTCTCACGTCAACACTGAGCGAAGAAGACGCTTGCTCTTTTTAATTTAACATCCACCTCAATAAAGAAATTCACTTTCTTTTCGCCCCATTTTCTTGGGTGCACTTTTGTCCTATGTGAGTTCTTTCTTTTTTTTTTGTTCTTTTTTCTTTGGTCTGTGCCTATGCGAGTTCGAAGGCATCTCGAAATGGCGACAAAGTATATACAAAAAAGATGTGTATTGAAGAAGTAATAGGGTCCACCAAAGGCACTGGCCATTTCGTTTTCTATAAGCTCGACTTCTGCGGCATTGATTGTTCGTATGGGATACTATGAAATTAATGTTATCTTCATTTTTGCATGATAGAATCATTCCAACTCCATTGTCGGCTCATGATCTTCGCGATCCCACGAGGATGAGCTAACTCTAGAAACCCGTCTTTTCCCTTTTTTTTTGGAGTATAATATATTTTCCCTTTTTTTTTGGAGTATAATATATTGTGATGTAATGTATGATGTTATCTTGAGAATTGAGCACGCATGTCAAAATGTTATACTTATAATTCTAAAGTCCCAAATTAGTACCTATGACATATTTATCTTAATCCTCCAAAAAAAAAAAAGGAGTGCAAATTGTGGTGTGGATTTTATTTTCTTCTTCTTTCCTTTTTCCTTTTGCCCCTCCTCTCCATCTACCATCAAATATCTAAGGGTAAAAGCCACACAAAAAACCCCAACTTTATTCAATGTAACATATTTACCGAAGCTATTTTCCGTGACATTAATAATCTCAAACTTTTACCTGTGTAACACATTTACTTGAAACTTCTTTTGTGATACCAAAAACCCCAAACTTTATCAAAGAATCTCAAATTTGTATATATATGATACATTTAATTCAAAAATTTAGTGTCACTGTCATTTCAACCATTGACACTCTACTTGCTTACTCAATTACCGTCCCCTCAAACTTTTTTCAATGACGCAAAAAAATCTCAAAATTATATTTGTACGATATATTTATCCAAAAAATTTAGTGTCACGGTCATTTCATCCATTTGACAACACCCCGTTCTCCCCCCACCCCCAATAACAAAATATATAATATATATTATATATTGTATGGGACAAGTAGGTAGCAGCATCTAATGAGAAAGCCAGGAGAAAATATTGGCTACGTTTGGTGCTTCAACGTGGCAAACAAGAAGGCACCTCAAATTGCACCACGTGTCCAACGTGGGCTCACGTTGTCAGGCCAATTCCCCCCCCACCACTTTTCTCTCTCCCAATACACTTTCTCTTTTCTGGTGCGGACGAACAGCCGGCCACCTCGACCTCCACGGCGACCACCTCCTCCGTTATGTCCGGGAAGGTGCACGAGTGCTCGATCTCTCACAAAAGCTTCTCCACCAGCTAAGCTCTCGGTGGGCACAAGAGGTGCTAGTATGAGGCCCCCACTCCTGCCTCCTCGACCGCCGCCGCCGCCGTCGTCGCCTCGAGTACCAACAAGGTGAGTGTCTCGAAGGGCGTGGGGTCAACTCACACACAAAGCTAGGCACCGTGACTTCAATGTGAAACCCCAGCACTCCTGAGTTCACCTTCTGGTTCGCAATCTCCGACAACATGGACAACGAGGTGGAGAACCCACATCCCTCCAAGAAGCCACGATTCTTGGCGCCGGTGAAGACAGAAGCAGCCTAAAATGGGTCGGATTGGAAATGCATAGAAATCCACACACACAAAAAAAAAAAAAAACCGGCGATCAGAGAGAGAGAGTCGGGCGAGAGAGCATGCAAAGGAGGGAGAGAGAAGAAAGAGGAGAGAGAAAATTGGTGAAAAATTTGCCGAGAGAAAATATTGGGTGGGTTTAACACTCCACGTAGGTGAAATGTACCACCATACAAAAGTCGACACGTGGCGATTTTGGGCCCACCTGTGAGCGACCTGTCTCTCCGTTAACTCCGTCTCTCTCCCATTTACTCTCTCTCCTCCCCTCCGTTTCTGCGCACAACTCTCTCTCCCCCCTTCTCTCTCCACTTCTCTTTTCTTTCCTCCATCGGGGGAAACATGGGCTTTGGCGGCAGCAGAGGTGGCGGAGGCGCCGGCGGCGCCGGCGGCGGTTTTTTAACCTCATCCTTAGCCGTGTGAGCAACAGTCTCATACCTCCTCCTCGGCTTCCGATAATTTCCAGTTGCCCGCGCTCGCGGCAGGGAAGGCGGGGACGGCGGGGGCGGCTGAGGTGCAGACGGCGGAGGCGTGACTGGAACTTCCATTTCCTTGACTGCAGCATTACGATCACCACTATCTTCGGCGACCACACGCTTGGTCTCGAACTTCTTCTCTTCTTCGTCTTCTGCTTCTCCGTTCCTTCTTCTCCTGGAATAGACCGGTTCCGTCCTGAAGCCCTGACCCGCGACAAGATGGGTATCGTCGTAGAATCTCCGCCGCCCTTCGCCGTAATCCCACGGCGAGTGATGCGCCCTCAAATCCAGGTACAAGATGCTGGTTCTCATCCGGCCAGACGAACTACCGGAGAACCCATATTCGTTCCCCTCGGAGTTTCGACGGTCGTAGCTGTCGTGCCACTTGTACGGCGTCCCCGGGTTCGACGACGACGACTTCCGGGAGTCCGACGTCGGGTACGACCCCGCCAACCCCCGTCCCCGCCGCTGTTGGATCTGCCGAGGAACCCACAGACGATGGCGAAGAGGACGAGGACGAGGTCACGTCCGCAGTGGCGGGCAAGGGTGTCGCGGCGCTCGGGGAAGCAACGGCGGCGGCGTGCCGGGAAAAACAACGGTGTCAGGAGCGGCTGGTCGAGGTGGTGGGAAGCAGCGGTGTCGGGAATGGGGGATATTCGGTCGAAGATGAGCGAAGAAGAAGACTTCCTCCCTCGCTTTCTTTTCTTCTTTCCCACCCCTCTCTCTCTCTCCTTTTCTTGTCTTTTCCCCTGCGTGTGTCAGACTAACATGGAAATTTTCTCGAAAATAGAGAAGTAAGAGAGAAGAGGGGGAGAGAGAGTTGAGGGCAGAAACGGAGGGGAGGAGAGAGAGTAAATGGGAGAGAGACGGAGTTAACGGAGAGACAGGGTGCTGACAGGTGGGCCCAAAATCGCCACGTGTCGACTTTTGTATGGTGGTACATTTCGCCTACGTGGAGTGTTTAACCCACCCAATATTTTCTCGCCGAGAGAGCGTGCTCAGGAGGGAGAGAGAAGAGAGAGGAAAGAGAAAAGTGGGGGGAAATTGGCTTGACAACGTGGGCCCACGTTGGACACATGGCGCAATTTAAGGTGCCTTCTTGTTTGCCACGTTAGAGCAGCAGACATAGTCAATATTTTCTAGAAAGCCAGGCCCTTCTGCTTTCTTTTATTGACTTCTCAAATCTCCTCTTTTTTCTTAAGTGGGTCCCACTACCTTTTTTTTGACCGGTCAAATTCTCAAATATCACAGCCGCCTCTCTCTCCCCCTATCTACATCAGTAGCATCCAAACAAAGAAAGCAGAGCCCTTTGTTTATCGAGTAGAGAGAGAGAGAGACAGAGACAGAGACAGAGAGAGAGAGAGAGAGGAACCCAATCACGAGCCGAGCCCTTTGTTTATCGGGGGGAGAGAGAGGAACCCAATCAAGGGCTCGTCCAGTGCTTTGTCCACCCTATGGATGCATCAGGTTCTCCCTGTTGGCATCCTCTATAGCAACCGCCCCATTCATTGCAGCCTCGTTTTCTTCCTCTTCTTCCTCGTCCGATACCCATTAGCAATTAGAGTCGCTCTCGGCAGGTCACGCGCCCTCCCAACATGACTCCTTCCCAGAAAAGAGCGCTGAAGGTGTCCTCTGTGTTGCTCTGCCTCTGCTACATTCTTGTGCTCTTCTCGTGCGCCATGCTCAGCGCCCGGTTCATCGCGGGCCCGTTTCCCGAGCCAGTCTTCGTGTGCGACGGCGACCCGAGCCTCAGCACCTTTGGGTTCTGCAACGTGTCGTGGGGAGTCGAGGCGCGGGTGGCGGACCTGGTGAAGCGGCTGACTTTGCAGGAGAAGATCGGGTTCTTGGGGAACAACGCTGGCAGTGTGGACCGCCTGGGGATCCCCAAGTACCAGTGGTGGTCGGAGGCGCTGCACGGGGTGTCGTATATTGGGGGTGGGACCTCTTTCTCGAGCCTCGTCCCGGGGGCGACTAGCTTCCCTCAGGTCATCCTGACGGCGGCCTCGTTCAATGCCACCCTGTTCGAGACCATCGGGAAGGTTAGCGAGTTCACAGCATGTCACTCTCACTCCTCTTTCTTGCGCCTCTGTTTTTGACTTTTCCATGCAGAATTGGGTGTTGTATTCGCGTCTGCGCGTCGTAGTCGTTCGCACTATGCCCGATGATATGATAGAAAATGCTCGCAAATTTTATTCAAAATTGACAAGAAAGTTCACGCTGCGGACCAACTACGGCCATCAGAAAGGTTGGCAAGGACCACCGGCCACCGTCACCCGAATCGGTAGATGTAGTGCGTATAGTACATTTAGGCTACGTTTGGTCGTCCGAATTTCTAATAGAATTGGATAGGATGGGATATGAAATCTTGGGATTTCTTTATATCATGTTAATTATTTGGTGAATCACAGTATTAAAGTCAGATATATTCACATCATATTATATACATTTTTTTAATATAAATGGCATATCATTATAAATGAACCTAAATGTTCATAAACAGAGATGGTGAAAATCTCTCGTAACATTATTCCTTATTTTTATTTTTATTTTATTTTTCCTCTTTTTATATTATTTTCATTATTTTTTTCCCCTTTCATCATTCTTTAATAAAATTTTATCAAATAGTAAACTGTATTAACATACCTAAAATATATAATAAATATAAATATTTAATTTATAGATTGAATGCTTTTTATTAGATAGAATTAAAGTTGAATATATAAATTAAAATAAGATTAATTTAAAATAATTTTTTATTTTTTATTTTTTATTTCTTAAATTAGAATTCAAATATTATTTATATTGAAATATAATTTCAATTTTGTTAATTTAATAAGTTTGTTATTCAAGAAAAATAACTTTCCTATTATGGACATTAGAAATCCTATCCACATTTATCCCACCTCTCCCATGGGATAATTTTATCTTGTCTATATCCCCCTTATATCCAACTTTATCATGTCCTAAGTGAGCACCAAATGTAGGATATGATAAATCATATCATATCCCGAATTTTATCCCGACTGTCAAACACAACCTTAGTAACTTTATACCGTGATATATAAGATTTCATTCAAAAGTAGATATTTCCGCCGTGTCAAGATTCTGGGAATTCTTTTCATGTCATTCCTTCGCTCTAAGTTTCTGGGTCAGCCACTACTGATCCTGATATTCAGTTAATTGGCGTTGACATTCACGACTGACGTCCTGACTCATAGTGTTGCATCTTGATTGCCATTCTTTATCTTATCTCGATCAATGTAGCATTAAATAAGCCCCGATATACACGGTCTTGGATAGTGCCGAATGCAGGATTCCATCTTATTTTCATCCACTATCTGATATGAATCCAAACCCACAAACTACAAGATCAAGAAGTAACCAAGCACATATTGCTTCAGTTGACATCCCAACTCTTTGCTGTGAGATTCTTGATACCAGGGGAAATGAAAAGTTGCTTTTCGAGGTGAAACTGTAGACCTTCCACTAAGTTGTCCGTACTATGATTGTGGAAGAAAAATGCAATGTGGACACAAGAATGAGTAGGTTTTGATCCTGTGCAACGTTGCCGCTTGAGGAAATCTTGCATACATTAAAGAGAAAAAAGGACATAAGAGAAGGATCTCTGCATCTGTGAGCATCACCTATAAGAGTTTTTTTAACATGGGCTACATTAATTGATATTATAATTTATCATCTTATAGGATTGATCTAAGTAAGTGAGATAAAAAGTTTCTTAATTAGTATAATATGAGGTTTGCTAGTGTGGGCCGAGTTGAACCAAATTCGAAATAAGATGGTCTAATTGAAAACTCTATAAATAATGCTTAAGTCTCTCATTTAACCCGAACACACAATTATCCTCACATAAGGAGCCTTTACTAAACGCTTAGAGGAAAGGGCTGTCTCATTAAGTCAATAATACATATGGCAATAGATAAGAAACACTTGTACTTTGGATCGTTTTTTTGTATCAAGAATGATGGATTCCAAAACAGGTGTATTAATCTCTCTACTTGATTATATGTATTCTTGTTTCTAGCTATAGATATCGTGGGATTGCGCTTTCAATACTAACATGTGGTATCAAAGCCTCCATAGACTAGAACTTGAACGTATAGTTTTTGCCATTTCTTGTGATTTTTTATGTAGCAAAAATCGATATTGATTATATAAACGGAAAGAGCTCATCGAGACAAGCAAAATCATGGGTGGTGTGCCTTCAGGGGGGGTGCATGCACCCTCACATGCAGCCACACACCAGTGGGCAACAACGTGTGTCGAGCACGCGTGCCCATGTGCAGTGCACTGCCAACGCACACGCGAGGTTGATGTCAATGAGTAGACGTGGGTCCTTGTTGACCACGACCTGGCTCATTGACCGTGACTCAACCAAGATCCAACCTATTGACTCGCCCAATCGGTTTCCGTTGATCGGACCAGTCAACTAATCGAACCAGTTGAACCGAATATTAATCAATCAAACCAATCAGACTGGGTGTTGACTGGTTAGACCGGTAGTTCAGACTAGTCTAGGAGAGCCTGCGCGTGCACTACATGCATAGCGCATTCCGATAGTGAATATGGGCACGTCTAACATCCGATTGGAGCGTTATATATTTTTAACGCAAAGATGATTATATGATGTATGTAACTCTCTGAATGTGTACTTATATGATTTCAACTTACCCAATACTCACATGATGCCAATTATACACAATGCTTGTTATTATATTCATCTTATCTATAATCGATAACTCCATAACTATTGAGGTTCTTACTGGTATAAACTTTAAGTAGTCGAAATAGGATTTTCTATTAGGGATAGAACAGATGTTCATATTGCTCTTATAAAGCATAAGCCGGTAGATGACAAAATTTCAGAAAGCACATTTTGTTACTTGGGAAAGAGTAATCGAATTTGCTTGCTATCAATGAGCAATCTATTCAAGAACACTTAAAGAGTAGTTTGCCAACTGATTGTACTACCAAAAAGACTATGGAAGCCTTGATGTCTTGAAATTATATCTTGTCTAATGTTGTGATTGGAAAGCATCTACAATGACTCTTCAACATAAGATATGATGGTTTTGATGAGGTTAGGGGTTACGTCCTAAGGATGGTAGATTAGAAGTCTAAAAACGATACTCATAAAGAAACTCATGAAACCACTTATTATTATGACAATCTATGTTTTAAGAAAGTATCCTTCAAGGGATGGCAACTGTTGCTTCTTTTTAAGAATAAATATCACATAAAGATAGATTGTAGTAAATGTACAAAACTTGGTTGTCCAAGCGTGAGCCTATAGATAATAATTCTTTGGTATTGTTTATGAATCCAATACATATAAGTAATCTCATCCAATTCCTAGTTGGTTAGATAGTGGTGCAACAAATTTATTGTGTTTACCATACGAGGATTCATAAATCGAAAGTAGCCAAATCATGATGAATCATAGCTCACATGGGAAACATCGATAAAGTCGACATTGAGTTCTTGGGAGATATTATTTTAATTCTAGATTCTGATTTTAATATGATACTAAGACACATATTTTATGTATTTTCTTTGACATAGAACTTAGTTTCCGTATTATGTTTAGACTTGTGTGACTACTTTTTTTTTTATAATAAAGACTAATGTTATTTATATTTTTTATTTAAATAAGGTTGAATGTTGCAATTTATCGAATGGATTGTATAGGTTATGTTTATCTCCCAATGATATATATACATGTCGCTTATATGGCTGAAAATGTTGTTCTCAAAAGACCTCTTCCTAAAGAATAGTTTTATGCATTGTGTAGACTATTGTAGAAGTAAAATGATTAAGATTAAAAAAAAAAAAATGCAGTTTGAAGTTCTAACTTATTGGAGGTCATTCATAAAATCTTATTGGACCCTATAAGGTAATGTTGTGCAGAAATTTTTATTTCAACATATTCATTGACTACTATTTCTTTTGTACTTGATTAAAGAAAAGTCTGAGTCTCTTGACAGATTCATAATTTTTTGGGTTAAAGTAGAGAAACAGTTAGGAAAAGTCACAAAGATTGCTAGATCTAACCATGTTGGTGAGTATTTTGAGAGACATGGTGACCTTGAACAACTTAAAGTTCTGTTTGCTAAATACTTGGATGATTCTAGGATAGTAACTTAATTTACTATGCTTGGGAGTCTTGAACAAAATGATGTGGCCAAAAGGTGCAAACACACCCTAATGAACATGATTATGAGGATGGTTAGTAGGACTATTTTACCCAGTTTTCTATGAGGTGACGCTTTGAATACAGTCTTTCACATACAAAACCATATTTCTGCTAAAGTTGTTCCATTAACTTTTTGAGCTATGATGTGACACTTTGAATACAACCTTTCACATACAAAATCATATTTCTACCAAAGTTGTTCCATTAACTTTTTGAGTTATGAACTAGACGTAAATCTAACTTGAATCATCTTAAGATTTGGGGTGTCATGCATAAGTGAGTTATACAATCCAACATTACGTAAGTTGTAATTTAAAATCACTTGGCATTACTTCGATCTTACCTAGATCATTTGAAGGGTTATCATATTTATAATCCCAATGGAGACACAATAATTGTGGAATCATAAACAGTAAAGTTTTTGGAGTTTGACATAGCCATAGAAGATAGCTACTCTTAGACTATTAAAGATGATAGTACGGTGGAAACTACTGTGTCTTTGTTTTTGCCTATACTTATAATTGCAGAGTCTCCTACACCACAAACTAAGCCCGTCGAGATTCAAGATACTGTTATTAAAATAGTTCCTAATGAAATTTCTCAAGCCTTTCCAGTGTAAGATGAAGTGATTGTACCTCCACCTAGGATATCTGTTAGAGAGAGACAATAAGTTATATCACCATATTATATAGTCTATCTATGAGAGCATGACTGCAATATTTATTGCATGGTCAATCTAGTGACTTATACATATGTTATTTCTTGTCTTCAATCAGATTTATGATTATATGTGATGAAAGACGAGATGTAATTTATGAAACATAATAGTGTTTGGGAAATTATTGAGTTGTCTAAAGGTCACGAGCTCGTCAGCTACAAATAGGTGTATAAAACTAAAAAGGACTCCAAATACAGATTAAAGAGTTTAAACCCAAACTGGTAGCCAAGTGTTCTACTTAGAAAGGAGGAGTGGATTGTGAATAAACATTTTTTTCTAGTCTCTTCTAAAGATTCTTTCAGAGTGAATATGACATTAGTAGCTTATTTTGATATAGAGGTACGCTAGATGGATGTTAAAAGTGTCTTTTTAAATGAAACCGTGATAAGAAAGTCTCTATGATGCACCCTGAATGTTTTACAGCAGATAATTCAGGTAAGCTTGTGTGTAAACTGAAATGTCTTATTTATGGCCTCAAACAAATTTCTAGATAATGGTACTTGATGTTTTATAGTGTTGTCATTTCGTTCAGTTTTGTTAAGAACGAAATAAATTAGTGTATATATTACAAGGTCAGTGGGAGGAAATTTATTTTTCTCACACTCTATGTACATAATATCTTACTTGCAAGCAGTAAACTTGAATTACTACATGAGACAAAGTAGTTATTGTCAAAAAAATTTGACATAGAGGACCTTGATGAGGTATCTTTTGTCCTTGGCATTAAGATCTGTAAAGATCATTCTTGCTGTATATTGCGGTTGTCTTAGAAGGCATATGTTGATCATATTTTGGAAAGATTTAGTATACATTACTGTAAGCTAGGAATTAATCTTGTCTTTGAGGGTGATGAGTTGAATTTGTCACAATGTTCTCATTCAAGCATTAAGAAAATCCAATTGAAAGATATACCTTGTGTTAGTGCACTTGGAAGTATCATGTATGTTCAAATTTGTACCAACACAAGGCTATTGTCAATGAAGTTTTGAGGTATTTAAAGAGGACAAAAGACTATATGCTGATTCATAAACATGTTCAACTCCTACAGCTGGTAGAGTATTCAAATGCAAACTTTGCTGACTGTTAGAATGACATAAAGTCGACAACGAAATACATCTTTATATTAGTAGAAGGTGCAGTATTATGGAAAAGCGAAAAACAGTTTTCTATGTCATCCTTTACCATATAAGTGAAGTGTGTAGCATGCTTTTTGACTGTTAATGAGGCTATTCGGCTCCATAATCTTATTATAGAGTTGACCATATTTAACTTTATGGATAGACTCATACAGTTGTATTGAGCAATAACTCTGCATTATTGTTTACTAACAACAGAGGTTTCAAGGGGTCTAAATATATGGCAGTTAAGTTTTTGACCATAAAGAAATGGTACAGAATGGTGACGTTATAATAAAGCATATTTCCACAGATGATATGGTTGTAGATCCACTAACTAAAGGCCTTTACCCTTGTATTCTTGAATGACATGTCATTAACTTGGGTGTAGGAGAATCATAAGATGTTATTGTTTAGTGAAAGCTATTTTGGTCTTGCTCTAATAAAATTTTGTATCTATGTTTATTACATTTAGTAACATTGTGATATATATATATGCATAAACTATTATGCATTCAATAAAGTGATTCTAAATATATTGCTATCGAGTTGAATATATATATCTGTTGAAAATTTCAAGATATTGTGTAAACCTTAAGTAAAGGCTAGGGTTATCCAGTTATTAACCCTGAGCATATGTCTTATTACACATAAATAAATGTTAATCATAAAAATAAGACATACATGGGTTCATTAGAACCATAAAGATGTTATCTAGTGGCATAGGATTTTGTGACACTTAAGGTAAGAGAATATTGACTAACAAAGGGGATGACACATAAGGTATTACTCTCTATGACATGTGTTATCTATTTGTTCTACTACCATATTGAATTCATATCAATAAAGTTAAAACACCTATGATCATGGAAGGCACTGTGTGTATATATGCAGTTTTCGCCATGATTCGTTGTTTGAGATTTTATGGGATAGGATTAACTATTAAGAATTATTCATGGATCAAGGTGCGCACCTATTGTACAATTTCAATTAATATAGCCCAAGTGAGAGAATGTAAAACTTTTTCTAATGTGAGTTACATTAACTAATATTGTAATTTACCGTTTTACAAGATTGGTTTAATAAAGTGAGATAAAATGTTTTTTAATTAATCTAATATGTGGCTGGTTAGTGTGGGCCGAGCTGAGCCTAGCTCGTAATGAGAGAGTCTGATTGAAAACTCTATAAATAGTACTCAAGTCTCTTCTTTAATCCAAACACACACTATTATCCTCACATAAGGTGAGGGGCCATCTTATTAAGTCAGTGATATAGAGGATAATAGAGGATAAGCGCTTGTGCTTTGGATTGTCGCTTTTCTACATAGAGAATGATGGATTTCAAAACAGATGTGTTAATCTCTCTGCTCGATTATATGTGTTCTTGTTTCTAGTTTCGAAGATTATGAGATTGCGTTTTCGCGATTAACATCACCATCATTTGGATTTGTTTGGTTGGTGTTTGTTAGTGGGTGGAGATGATAATCACTAGAGTTGGCAAAAGGAGGGTGGTGTCATCAGCATTGCCATGTCATTGCACGAAGGAAGTTCCTTCCTTTGCACTCAATGAGGGGGACCAATTTCAATTGTTAAATGCTGGAAACAGAACATTTTTATAAGGGAGAATTGATGATTCGGCTGGGGTTTCGAATAAATTGAGAGGAAACGATAGATGAGACTTGTGATCGAAAAATACGTGAAAATCACGAGTTGAACGACTAAAGTTTTCGCAAAATGGGGGGAAAACGAAACAATCTGAATCTTTTCCTAGTGATCATTTGAAAATACATTATCTGCTTCTTGACTTCTACTTCTGCGTTACCTAAGTTTAAGACTATTTCATTCCAATGCCCTTAGAATTCATACTAACTTGCTGATTGTCTTCGCGATTGTAGTCCGAAAATGAATTAGTTTCGCATTCCCACTAGGACAAAAAGTTAAACATTTTAAAGCTCTCCGCAATGATATGTAGAAGAGCAGACGAATTACGCAATAGCTTTGTTGAAGCAGGTAATTTCGACAGAAGCCCGGGCGATGCACAACGTGGGGTTAGCGGGATTGACGTTTTGGTCCCCGAATGTCAACATATTCAGAGACCCAAGATGGGGACGGGGTCAGGAGACGCCGGGAGAAGACCCGTTGCTCTCGAGCAAGTACGCGTCAGGTTATGTCCGAGGCCTACAACAGAGTGATGATGGAAATGCAGACCGGCTCAAGGTCGCTGCGTGTTGCAAACATTATACTGCGTATGACATTGAAAACTGGAACGGTGTCGATCGCTATCACATCAACACTGTGGTAAAAAACAATTTGCAGACTTCCCTTTCGTTTTCATTCGATTCGATTCATCAACCAGTTATATGCATGACCATCTCAAGTTAATCTCCCGTACCTGTGGTGGTGGACTGATCAGGTAACGCAACAAGACTTAGAAGATACGTTTCAACCGCCGTTCAAGAGCTGTATCCTCGATGGCAATGTCGCGTGCGTGATGTGCTCCTACAACCAGATTAATGGTAAGCCAACGTGCGCAGACCCAGAATTTCTCGCTGGGATTATCCGAGGAAAATGGAAATTGAATGGGTAATGTTCCATTGCTCGTGCACTGCCATTCGATTGCTTTTGATCGATTATTGCAGCTTTATTTATGTGAAAGGATCGGTTAATGCAGATATATTGCTTCGGATTGCGATTCGGTGTACGTGTTCTATAATTTCCAGAACTATACTAAAACACTCGAAGAGGCTGCAGCTAAGGCCATTTTGGCAGGTAGACACAGATTTCATACTGTACTTTGATCGATTGCGACGGAGGCGTCTGAGAATTCGCCATGAAATGCTTGTACTTCGATGACTGCAATTCCCTTTTTTGACAGGGTTGGATCTCAACTGTGGATATGTCCTTGGCCAACACACCGAAGCGGCGGTGAGAGGCGGATTGTTGGATGAATCGGCAATTGACAAGGCCATCTCTAACAATTTTGCCACGCTGATGAGGCTTGGCTTCTTCGATGGCGATCCGAGGAAGCAGTTGTATGGAAAGCTCGGTCCGGACCACGTGTGCACGCCAAGCAACCAGGAACTCGCCCGCGAAGCCGCGAGGCAAGGGATTGTGTTGCTCAAGAACAATGCAGGATCATTGCCCCTGTCCTCGACCACCATAAAGTCCCTGGCAGTGATCGGACCAAATGCAAATGTGACGACGACCATGATCGGGAACTATGAAGGTAATGGAAGAACTTATGCGATAGACCGCGCAATGTTCGATCGGCTTCATTATTTGTACCCGTCGTGGAAAATACCTTAATTAGAAGTCCCATTTTCCTTGCAGGCATTCCTTGCAAATACGTGACGCCTTTGCAAGGCCTAGCAGCTGTCGTTTCGACAACGTATGTGGCCGGCTGCGCGGATGTAGGATGCGGCATGGCCCAGACAGACGACGCGAAGAAAGTAGCGGCTTCAGCAGATGCGACGGTGCTTGTAATGGGGGCCGACCAGTCAATCGAGAGGGAGAATTTGGACCGGGTCGACCTCCACCTCCCAGGCCAGCAGTCGCTCTTGGTCTCCGAAGTGGCGAACGTGTCGAAGGGGCCTGTGATCCTCGTGATCATGTCAGGGGGAGGGATGGATGTATCGTTCGCGAAGGATAATGACAAGATCACGAGCATTTTGTGGGTTGGCTATCCCGGCGAAGCCGGTGGCGCTGCAATGGCGGACGTGATATTCGGTGACCATAATCCTAGTAAGATTCAGAGTCTTTGGCCACTTCATATTTTTGCAATCCTTGATTCGAATTCCGATTCACCGAGTCGCCAAACTTTAACTTGAATCAGGTGGAAGACTGCCAATGACATGGTATCCGCAGTCGTATGCGGACACTGTCCCGATGACAAACATGAGCATGAGGCCCGACCCAGCAATGGGCTACCCCGGCAGGACGTACCGCTTCTACACCGGCCCTACTGTGTACTCGTTCGGGGACGGGCTGAGCTACTCCAGCTTCAACCACAGTCTAGTCCAAGCGCCGCAGGTTGTGTCCGTGCCCTTAGAGGAGGGCCACGTTTGCCGCTCGTCGGCATGCGAATCGTTGGAAGCCACTGGGGAAACGTGCTCGAATCTGGCCTTTGACGTGCATCTGAACGTCAAGAACGTGGGAAGGTTCAGCGGCAGCCACACGGTGTTCTTGTTCAGCAGCCCTCCATCGGTGCACAGGGCGCCTCAGAAGCAGCTGCTAGGCTTTGAGAAGGTGTTCTTGGCCTCGCAAAGGGAGGCGCAAGTGCAGTTCAAGGTCGATGTTTGCAAGGACCTGAGCGTGGTCGACGAGCTCGGCCGCCGGAAGATCGCCCTGGGGATGCACGTCCTCCATGTCGGTGACTTGAAGCATGCGTTGAGCGTGCAGATTTGATCGTCCGGGCTCTCCTTGAGCCTGCGATCTTCAGCGAGACATTTCTCAATGAAGAAATCAAAGTGATGAAGTTTGAGAGATTTTCGCAAGAATTCTCTCTCAACCAATTCTTCCGTAGCCGAACTGTTCAAAAGCAAATTGAAGTTTTGACTACTGCTATGTATCAGCTCTCCTTTGTTTTTGATTTACATCAGTGACAATAAGTAAATAAAACAGACCAATACTTATTACAGAAGCTGATGGTAAAATCATGATTGATGCTTATATTTATCAATACTTTTATAGAAGTATTAACTTTTATTTGGTTGTGTCAAAATTACAAGCTATTCCAATTATTTGGAATATGAATAAGCATAGATGGAGATTTCGACATGTGATCATTGCTAATGATAATGTGTGAATCAGTGATCGGCCGTTGATCCCTTCGATTGGATGTAGTCATAGATTTGTTCTTGAAGGACGAGTGTGATTATGTTTGCCAATCATACTTGCGGAAAAAAGCATATGAATAAAAAAAAGCATATGAATAAGCATTTCTTGGAAATCTTAAATTATTCTATGCTCTCGTTTTTGGTTTATTTTGGAGCTTTACAAGCTTGTATTATTATGGGAATTTTTGAGAATTTTTGTATAGATCCTTTCATGTAGTATTTTGATAATGAATAAAAATTTCTTTTGACAAAAAAAAATGGTAAGCTTTCCAAATAGATAGTGGTAAATTATTATAGAAGTTAGTAATCGAACTGCAAAAAGGAAAATAAAAAGAACGTTGGTATGAAACTCAAATATAACCAATGAGCTAAAATTTTTAGTTAGCAATTTAATCATAGAAAATTTGGTAATTATTCAAACAGATACTTGTAAATTACTATAGATTCCAAAGGGACCAGAAATACGTTTGTTTTAATGACTCAAAAGAGTCGAATAAATAATAGATTCCAAAGATCCTAACTTTAATTTTTTTCATGAACAAAAGATTGTAACTTCAAAATGGTCAAATGAATAATGATAAGTGACTCAAATAAAATCCGTAATTCTAAAAACAGAAGCTAACTAAATTTAAGGCGCTAAATTGGTAACGCTACGAAGTGAAAGTAGAATTTGTTGCAAATCCTTGGGCAGGGGTCTGGACGCATATTCTCTCACCTTTTTGCATGTCCTGTCCTACTCTGGCCTTCATAGAATTTGCCCGCCTGCTGAACTCCTTTCTTCTTCCTTCGCCGCCGCCACCGCCGCCTCCTCCAGTTTACCCTGTTCATTCTCTCCATATCCTCTCGTGAGCGAAAACCCAAGAAGCAGCCCATACAACATACGCGTCTGCGCATACGTGTGCGGTGCAGAGCGAGCCGCAGCTTCTTTCTGGCATTTCGTCGAACAGGTGGTGAGCGTGTCGTGGGAATCTCGGCAACAAGACTCGATCCACCCGAGTGATGCCTGAAGTCTTCTCCCGGGTGAAGGTTGCGAATCTTGTTTTGCTGCAGTTCGGCATAACTTGTGGTGTTCCCTGCCCATCTTCTTGCGAGAATTTCTCGGGGGAATGCTGTTGATCAGGAAACTGAGTCGTTCGATCAAGAAAGATCCTCTCTTGAATTGGCAGTCGCCTCTCGCTGATGAGTGCATTATAGGTAGGGCCGCAATCAGGCAATGCCCTCGAGCTTACAAGTGCCATCGGTCCGTCCGTTCTTTGTTTGATGTAGAGAGAGATGGTTTTGCCTCGAAACTTATCGGGAGTGGAGTCAATAGGCATTGCGTAGCTAGCTTTTCATCGTTTGTTGAGACAGTGTTGGTACAAGCTAGAGATCCTGCTAAACTCAGCAGTGAATTGGTGACCGCAATTGACGAGGGTAGACATGACGATGCGTGGAAGTTGTATGAGCTACATATGCAAATGGATGGGTTTCCCAGAAAATCTGTGGTACACAAGCTTATAGTGAGTTTGACTGAGACCCTCGATGTCCAGTGGCTCAACAAAGCGTATGGGTTGGTGGAACGCGCTCTCGAGGAGAGTAAGCAGAACTTGTTTGAGAAGGAGACTCTAAGGGTCCGTTCGTTTCACGGAAAATATCACATTTCTGGAAAACATTTTTTTGGAAGTCATTTTCCAGGAAAATGACTCTATTTTCCGGTGTTCGGTCAAAACCTAAAATTTGAGTGGAAAATATTTTCCACCGTTCGTTAGCTCATTTAATTGTTTAAGAAAAATTATCAAAAAATTCGAATTTTAAAATTTTTAATTGACCAAAAAAATAATTTTTTTTTTTTATATTTTTTTAAAAAATGAATTTTTAATTATTTATATTTTTTTAAAATCGAAATTTTTATTTTTTTTATTTATTTTTATTTTTATTTTTCTTTCCCCACCCTCCTTCCTCCTCCTCGCTTCCTTCCCGCCTCGCTTACGGTCGGCACTGCGGCCGATCCCGGCTGAAAGTCGGGAGGCTCACGCCGGATTCGGCCCGGAAGCTCGCCGCTGAAGCCGCCGGGGTTTCTACAGCCATGAAGCTCGCCGATTGGCGGCGCAGTTCGCCGCTTCGATCGAGTCTGCCCGCCGCTGTGATCCCAGTCATGTTCTCGCCGAGTCTTTCAAGGGCGGTTTCGGGCGAGGCCGCCAAGCCGGATCTCATGAAGTCATGAGTTCGGCCTAGGTGGGCGAGAGCTCGCCCGACCGGCGAGGGAAACGCCTTCGATCTCGCTCACAACTGGCTAGGCGAAGCCGCCGGCTCGGGCGCAGGGCCGGGCTAGGTCGCCGGACGCCACCGTGGCCGGTCGAGAAAGAAGAAGAAGATGAATAGGAAAGAAATAAAAGAAAAAAGAAAAGAAAAGAAATTAAAAACTCAATTTAAAAAAAAAGAAAAA
Source organism: Eucalyptus pauciflora (assembly GCA_007663325.1). NCBI lineage: Eukaryota > Viridiplantae > Streptophyta > Magnoliopsida > Myrtales > Myrtaceae > Eucalyptus > Eucalyptus pauciflora. Next base: position 894,468 of record VMYD01000385.1, read on the forward strand.
AAAAGAAAGTATAAAAATAAAATAAAAATGTATTAATAAAAAAAAGTAAGAGGGAAGAAGTCATGGAAAACGTTTTCCACTTTTCAAAAGTGGAAAACATTTTCCTCATTTTAAAGGTTGTTTTTTCCAATGATGGAAAACATTTTCCTTGACTAGTTTATTTTCCGTGAAACGAACACCGGAAAATTCGGAAAACATTTTCCCGGAAGTCATTTTCCGCGAAACGAACGGACCCTAATTTATCTCTCTTTCGGTCTCGCAAAGGGTGGATTACCAGTTGCTGCATCTACCATTTTGAGGAAGTTGGTCGACATGGAAGGGTATCCCCCCGTTGCGGCTTGGTCCGCAATCTTGGCTTACATGTCTCAATTGGTCGTCGGAAGGTCGCCTTTCAGCCGCACGTCCTCCACGTCGGGGACTTGAAGCATGCGTTAAGCGTGCGGATTTGATCGTCCGGGCTCTCCCTGAGCCCGCGGTGGAATTTTTAAGTATACGCCAATCTTCGCCGAGACATTTCTGAATGAAGAAATCAAAGTGATGAAAGTTTGAGAGATGTTAGCAAGAACTCTCGGCTCTCAACCGATTCCCATGTTGCCAAATTGTTCAAAAGCAAATGGAAGTTTTGACTGCTATGTAGCAACTCTCCTTTCTTTTAAAATTTACATAAGTGACAATAAGTAAATACAACAAACCAATACTTATTAGAGAAGCTGCTAGTAAAATCATGAAAAATTTATACATTTATGATAAATTTACCATCTATTAGTTTCCGTAAATATAATAGACCAACTCTCCTTTCGTTTGGACCGGCTAAGCTCGAAGGTTCGATTTGAGCGAGCTCAGACAAAGCATGTTTCTTTCTTGGCCAGGGACTGCTCACTTGAGTCAATCAAGTCACTGAGCAAAGCTCATTGTTATCCTCTCATCATGAATCGAGTCCCTACCCTTGTCAGTATGATCCCTAATCAACTCTAGTTGGTATTTATTGTTATCGAGAGCGATCTTGATAGAGAAACTGCCTGAATGAGAAAGACATAAATTAAATTACAATTTCCATTCGACAATATAGTTGCCTGACGAGCCACGAATGGCCGGAATAGCGTCCCTATCCTTTCGCGCCTTTTTCCAACTCCGTCGTCGCAAGGAATCTCTTTTCCTCCCCTGCTTGCGGTCTTTTGCCAATGCGGCTTGGCCTGTTGGCTGTCTTCTACGATATGTGTGATAAGTGAAGGTTTGGATCTTTTCCAAGAGGTCATATGTTTCCTTCCTCACTTTTGCTTTTGCAAAAAGGAAAATTGATTTCTCCCGTCGACATGCAGTGAAGACGACATTTTTGTTCTTCTTTGATTCCGCACCCGACTCAATAACGAAATTCACCTTTGATTTTGTTGATTTTTTGCAACATTTTGTCGTGTGCAATCTGTCCTCTTTTGAGCTGGAATGCGTCTCAAAATGGGAACAACTAAAAAAGGGGCTATTGAAGTTGTTGCGGGAAAATGCCCAAAAATGCACCAATCAAAGCACAAGTATTAAAGGATGAAAGCAACACGAAACATAAGATATACATGAAAAACTCAAAATAGGAAATATTACGAGGGGTGAAAGGGATTTCGCTATCTTTAATAAGGAGTACAAGAGTGTAATCCAAAAGCTCTAAAAACTACTTGGTGAGCCACCAGATCTAAAAATCCAACGAGAATATAGAAAAAACAAATGAAGAGAAATAATATGAAGGTTAGGATTTGAGATGTGTTATTAAATACTTTCTTTTTATAGTCTCCATTCAAAAAACCCTACGACAAATGTGCATGGTCTAAAATACCATTATCTCTAGTTCGAAAGTCAAAACTCAATAAATGTCCATATTGACTTTAAATCTCCAAAAAAGTATTATGCCAAATACGGGAAAATGGGAGAAGTACACTATCAGTACCATAAGTTGTGTATAGCGCTCACATCGATACCAAAAGTTTCCATTGGATCACTTAAGTGCCAAAAATTTTGAAAAACGATTATTTCAGTGCCAACGCCGATCCGGTTGGTCGGAAATCCGTCATGGCAGTTTTTTATTAATTTTTTATGCTGATGTGGCTTGCCGAAGAGCACAATCAGCATGTAAACCACCAAACGACATCGTTTGGCATCTTAACCCCCAAGTCGAAACCCTAAATCCCCAAATCGAGAGAGAGAGAGAGAGAGAGAGAGAGAGAGGTCGTGGCGGCATCGTCTTCTTCTCTCTGAGTAGAGCCCAATCCACCATCTCCATCTACGCCCTCCTTTTTCCCTCGCACTCCTCGTCTTCTCTCTCTCTCTGCACCTTCGACCCCCCTTCTTCCTCCTCCTCCTCCGCCCTTGCCTCCTATTTTGCCATCACTTCTTGGCCGAGCGATGGTGGCCGACCATGGTGGCTGAGCGACGGTGGCCGAGCACGGTGGCCAAGCGATGGTGGCTGAGCAAGCTAGGTTGGCGAGGATGAAAAAAAAAAAAAAAACCCTAATTTCAATCCCAAATGAGCTGTGCGGCATCGTTTTTCCTAAGCCATCCATGTATAATGGCAAAACGACGTTGTTTTCTTAAGTAGGACGGAAAACGACATCGTTTAAAGGGTTTATCAATTTTTTTTTAAAAATATAAAAGCCACATAATCATTTTGGCTGGAATTTCTCGCCAGTGGCACCAAAGTGATCGTTTTTCCTCAGATTTGGCACTTAAGTAATCCAACAGAAACTTTTGGCACTAAAGTGAACGCCGTACACAATTTATGGCACTGATAGTGTACTTCTTCCTACCAAATACCACAAGACCTCTCTCCCTCACCATTAAAAGTGACCACACAAGGCTACCCCATAATAATGGAATCAAGGACATACCCCTAAGCCTACGTGAGCGTTAATTATTCAATGCTCGTGCATATCCCACAAATTGAGCCTTGGAGAAAATCGAACCGAGCTGTGGCCCTTCCATGTGACATATCGACATTCATTCATGCAACTGTTGATTTTGAGATGCAAGAATATATGAGCAACCCACCCGATACGAAATAATTAGCGTCAATTATTCAGTGCTCAGTGCCTTCATTTTGGACTTTATCGAGGGGTCGTCGCAATCACCTTTGGATTCTTCGCGCTGCATGGCATGATTGACTTAGCGATCTAGCAAGCTTGCTTATCTTTCACGGCATGTTGAGTTCGAGGTTTTGACTTACTTGTAGTGTTAGCCCAATCCATGCTTAAAAGATTCTCCATTTCTTAAAAATAAATAGATAAATAGATAAAGGAAATGAATTTCTCACGTCAACACGGAGTGAAGAAGACGCTTGCTCTTTTTAATTTAACATCGAACTCAATAAAGAAATTCACTTTTTTTTCGCCCCATTTTCTTGGGTGCACTTTTGTTCTATATGAGTTCTTTCTTCTTCCTTTTTTCGGTTTTTTTTTTTTTGGTCTGTGCCTATGCTAGTTCGAAGGCATCTCGAAATGGTGACAAAGTAAATACAAAAAAGATAACCACAGGGGTTTATTCTAGTGGCCACCCTTCCAATTTGGAAGGGGGAGGTGGAAAGTTCGAATCCCTACCTTCTCAGGGGGGGTTGGGGTGGGGACGCTATAATTTCAGGAGTGAGTTTCGACTCCCACGCCCTGTAAGAAAGTAGAGCAAAAGTCTGAGAGTGAGCGTTAGAATAGGAATAGAGTAGGACTGACCAAAAAAAAAAAATACAAAAAAGATGTATATTGAAGAAATAATAGGGTCCACCAAAGGCACCGGCCATTTCATTTTCTGTAAGCTCTACTTCTAAGGCATTGATGGTCCGTGTGGGATACTATGAAATTAATGTTATCTTCATTTTTGCATGATGGAATCATTCCGACTCCATTGTCAACTCATGATCTTCGTGATCCCACGAGGGTGAGTTAACTCCAAAAATCCGTCTTTTCCCTTTTCTTTTGGAGTATAATATATTGTGATGTAATGTATAATGTTATCTCGAGAATTGAGCAAGCATGTCAAAATGTTATACTTATAATCCTAAAGTCCCAAATTAGTACCCTATCACATATTTATCTTAATCCTCCAAAAAAAAAAATTTAAAAAAAAGGGGGTTGGGGGGTGGAAATTGTGGTGTCGATTTTCTTTTCTTCTTCTTTCCTTTTTCCTTTTGCCCCTCCTCTCCATCTACCATCAAATATCTAAGGGTAAAAGCCACAAAAAAATACCCCAACTTTATCCAATGTAACATATTTACAGAAACTATTTTCCGTGACATTAATAATCTCAAACTTTTACTTATGTGACATATTTACTTAAATTTTTTTTTGTGATACCAAAAACCCCAAACTTTATCAAAGAACCTCAAATTTGTATATGTATGATATATTTAATTCAAAAATTTGACATTTAATCAATTGACATTCTACTTGCTGACCCGATTACCGTCCCCTCAAAACTCTTTTCGTTGACGCAAAAAAATCTCAAAATTATATCTGTACAATATATTTACTCAAAAAAATTAGTGTCACAGTCATTTCATCCATTTGACCACACCCCGTTCTCTCCCCCCCCCCCCAAACACTTCCCCCAAAAATATATATAATTTATAAATATATAATATATTTATATTATATATTATATGGGACAAGTAGGCAGTAGCATCTAAACGAGAAAGCCAGGCGCTTGTGCTTTCTTTTATTGACTTTTTAAACATCTTTTTTCTCTTTTTCTTAAGTGGCCCCACTACCTTTTTTTGACCTAGTCAAATTCTCAAATATCACAGCCGCCTCTCTCCCCCTCTCTACGTCAGTAGCATCCAAACAAAGAAAGCAGAGCCCTTTGTTTATCGATAACAGAGAGTGAGAGAGAGGAACCCAATCACGAGCCGAGCCCTTTGTTTATCGGGGGGAGAGAGAGGAGCCCAATCAAGGGCTCATCCAGTGCTTTATCCACCCTATGGATGCATCGGGTTCTCCCGGTTGGCATCCTCTATAGCAACCGCCCCATTCATTGCAGCCTCGTTTTCTTCCTCGCCCGATAGCCATTAGCAATTAGAGTTGCTCTCGGCAGGTCACGCGCCCTCCAAACATGACTCCTTCCCAGAAAAGAGCGCTGAAGGTGTCCTCTGTTTCGGTCTGCCTCTGCTACATTCTTGTGCTCTTCTCGTGCGCCATGCTCAGCGCCTGGTTCATCGCGGGCCCGTTCCCCAAGCCAGTCTTCGCGTGCGACAGTGACACGAGCTTCAGCACCTTTGGGTTCTGCAACATGTCGTGGGGAGTCGAGGCGCGGGTGGCGGACCTGGTGAAGCAGCTGACTTTGCGGGAGAAGATCAGGTTCTTGGTGAACAGCGCTGGCAGTGTGGACCACCTGGGGATCCCCAAGTACCAGTGGTGGTCGGAGGCGCTGCACGGGGTGTCGTATATTGGGGGCGGGACCAGTTTCTCGAGCCTCGTCCCTGGGGCGACCAGCTTCCCTCAGGTCATCCTGACGGCGGCCTCGTTCAATGCCACCCTGTTCGAGACCATCGGGAAGGTTAGCGAGTTCACATCATGTCACTCTCACTCCTCTTTCTTGCGCCTCTCTGTTTTTGACTTTTCCATGCGGAATTGGGTGTTGGATTCGCGTCTGCACGTCGTAGTCTTTCGCATTACGCCCGATGATATGATAGAAAATGCTCGCAACTTTTATCCAACATGACAAGAAAGTTCGCGCTGTGGAGCAACTACGGCCATCAGAAAGGCTGGCGAGGGCCACCGGCCACCGTCACCCAAATCGGTAGATGCAGTGCGTACAGTACATTTAGTAACTTTATACCGTGATATATAAGATTTCATTCAAAAGTAGATATTTCCGCCGTGTCAAGATTTTGGGAATTCTTTTCATGTCATTCCTTCGCTCTAAGTTTCTGGGTCGGCCGCTACTGTTCCTGATATTCAGTTAATTGGCGTTGACATTCGCGACTGACGTCCTGACTCGTAGTGTTGCATCTTGATTGCCATTCTTTATCTTAACTCGAGCATTAAATAAGCCCCGATATACACGGTCTTGGATAGTGCCGAATGCAGGATTCCGTCTTATTTTCATCCACTATTTGATTTGAATCCAAACCCACAAACTACAAGATCAAGAAGTAACCAAGCACATATTGCTTCAGATGACATCCCAACTCTTTGCTGTGAGATTCTTGATACCAGGGGAAATGAAAAGTTGCTTTTCGAGGTGAAACTGTAGACCTTCCACTAAGTTGTCTTGTACTATGATTGTGGAAGAAAAATGCAATGTGGACACAAGAATGAGTAGGTTTTTATCATGTGCAACGTTGCCGCTTGAGGAAATCTTGCATACATTAAAGAGAAAAGGACAGAAGAGAAGGATCTCTGCATCTATGAGCATCACCTATAAGAGCTTTTTTAACATGGGCTACATTAATTAATATTATAATTTACCATCTTATAGGATTGATCTAATTAAGTGAGATAAAAAGTTTCTTAATTAGTATCATGTGAGGTTTACTAGTGTGGGCCGAGTAGAACCATATTCGAAATGAGATGGTTTAATTGAAAACTTTATAAATAATGCTCAAGTCTCTCATTTAACCCAAACATACAATTATCCTCACATAAGGAGCGTTTACTAAACGCTTAGAGGAAAAAGGCGGTCTCATTAAGCCAATAATACATATGGCAATAGAGAGGAAACACTTGTACTTTGGATCGCTTTTTTGTATCAAGAATAATGGATTCCAAAACAGGTACATTAATCTCTCTACTTGATTATATGTATTCTTGTTTCTAGCTATAGAGATTGTGGGATTGCGCTTTCGATACTAACATGTGGTGTCAGAGCCTCCATAGACTAGACCTTGAACGTATAGCTTTTGCCCTTTCTTGTATTGATTTTAATAATATAAACGGAAAGAGCTCATCGAGACAAGCAAAATCATGGGTGGTGTGCCTTCAGGGGGTGCATGCACCCTCACGCACGGCCACATGCCACTGGGCAACGACGTGTGTCGAGCACGCGTGCCCATGCGCAGGGCGCTACCAACGCATGCAACGCACATGTGAGGTTGATGTCATCCTGGCGTCAATGAGTAGACGTGGGTCCTCATTGACCACAACCCGGCCCATTGACCATGACTTGACCAATATCCGACCTGTTGACTTGCCTAATCGGTTTCTATTGACCGGATCAGTCAACTAATCAAACCAGTTGAACTAAATATTGATCAATCAAACCAGTTAGATTGGGTGTTAACTAGTTAGACCGGTAGTTCAGACTAGTCTAGGAGAGCCCGCGTGTGCACTACACGCGAAGCGCATTCCAATAGTGCATATGGGCACATCCGACATCCGATTGGAGCGTTCTAGTACTCATGTGCTCGTATGGAGATGCTCTACACTGTGGTATATTTATCTTTTTATTGTTTGATAATTTTATGGATATGAAAATACGTACAAAACCCTAAACAACGTATTTTAAAGGTATTTTTGCATATTTTTTGGTACGTTTTTATGATTTTAAAAATATAGGTGCAAGCTCACATGTACATCATCACATAAAGAACGTGTAGAGCAAGCATGCCACATGTTGGTGGGCGACAACGTTCGTCGAGCACTCATACCCACGCACAGGGTGTTGCCAGCGCATGCAACGCACATGTGAGGTTGACGGTATCCTGATGTCAGTGGGCAGACATGGGTCCTCATTGACCACAACCTAAACCATTGACCGTGACTCAATCGAGATCCAACTATTGACCCGTTCAATTAGTTTTCGTTGACCGGACCGGTCAACTAATTGAACCAATCGAACCGAATATTGATTGGTCGAACCAGTCCAACCGGTAGTTCAGGCTGGTCCAAGAGAGCCCGCGCGTGCATTATACGCGCCGCGCATTTCGACAGTGCATATGGGCACATCCGACATCCAATTGGGGCATTCTAGTACTCGTTAGCTCGTATTGAGATATTCTACACTGTGGTATAGATATCTTTTTATGCTCGATGATTTTACGGATATGAAAATAGGTACGAAACCCTAAATTCGTGTATTTTTAGGGAATTTTTTCATATTTTTTTGTATGTTTCTATGATTTTAGAAATATAAGTGCAAGCTCACATGTATATTATCACATAAAGAATGTGTAGAGCATTGATTCATTAATAACATATATAAGAGTAAAGTTGTATTAATAAATAGAGTAATGTAATTGACATGACGTGATTTTAGTGACAAATTACCCCTGTCATCAGGTCTAAATCACATGTATAAGATAAATGTGAAACATAAAGTTTATATCTGTGTTATGAGAGAGTTTCAAGGATTCAATCAAGTTGTGACCGCCAAAGTAGCACACTTAATTGTGTTTGAGAAATATTGATCTCATATAGTAGTGGGATGTCTCCCGTATTAATGCGTGGTTACACTCCTAAATGAGGTGATTGTATAATAGTTCATGAAGGGATATATGTACAGCATACAATTGAGGAATGACTAATCTTATTAGTTCATACACCCAAAGGTGACGATTCACGAATGTTGAAATAGATTCTCATTACTATTGTCATGTGGAGAATATACAACTACATGTCATATATTCTATGCAAAGATGATTATATGATGTATGTAACTCTCTGGATGTGTACTTATATGATTTCAACTTACCCAATACTCACATTATGCCAATTATACACAATGCTTGTTATTATATTCACCTTATCGATAATCGATAACTCCATAACTATTGAGGTTCTTACTAGTATAAACTTTAAGTAGTTGAAATAGGATTTTCTATTAGGGATAGAGCATATGTTCATATTGCTCTTATAAAGCATAAGTCGGTTGATGACACTGTTGACAGTACAAAATTCCATAAAGCACATTTTGTTACTTAGGAAAGAGTAATCGAATTTGATTGCTATCAATGAGCAATCTATTAAGGAACACTTAAAGAGTAGTTTGCCAACTGATTGTACTACTAAAAAGATTATGGAAGCCTTGATGTCTCAAAATTATATCTTGTCTAATGGTGTGATTGGAAAGCATCTGCAATGACTCTTCAACATAAAATATGATGATTTTGATGAGGTTAGGGGTTACGTCCTAAGGATGGTAGACTAGAAGTTTGAAAATGATACTCATAAAGAAACTCATGAAACCACTTATTATTCTGACAATCTGTGTTTTAAGAAAGTATTCTTCAAGGGATGGTGACCGTTGATTCTTTTTAAGAATAAATATCACATAAAGATAGACTGTAGATGTACAAGACTTGGTTGTCCAAGCATGAGCCTATAGGTAATGATTCTTTGGTATTGTTTATGAATCCAATACCTATAAGAAATCTCATCCAGTTCCTAGTGGTTAGATAGTGGTGCAATAGATTTATTGCGTTTACCATATGAGGATTCATAAATCGAAAGTAGCCAAATCATGATGAATCATAGCTCATCACGGGAAACATCGATAAAGTCAACATTGAGTTCTTGGGAGATATTATTTTTATTCTAGATTATGATTTTAATATGATACTAAGAAACATATTTTATGTATTTTCTTTGACATAGAACTTAGTTTCCGTATCATGTTTAGACTTGTGTGACTACTTTTTTATAATAAAGACTAATGTTATTTCTATTTTTTTATTTAAATAAGATTGGATGTTGCAATTTATCAAATGGATTGTATAGGTTATGTTTATCTCCCAATGATATATATACATGTCGCTTATATGGCTGAAAATGTTGTTCTTGAAAGACCTCTGCCTAAAGAACAGTTTTATTCATTGACGACTATTTCTTTTGTACTTGATTAAAGAAAAGTCTAAGTCTCTTGCAAATTCAAAAAGATTTGGGTTAAAGTAGCAAAGCAGTTAGGAAAAGTCACAAAGATTGCTAGATCTGACCATGTTGGTGAGTATTTTGGAAGACATGGTGACCTTGAACAACTTAAAGTTCTATTTGCTAAATACTTGGAGGATTCTAGGATAGTAACTTGATTTACTATGCTTGGGAGTCTTGAACAAAATGGTGTGGCCGAAAGGCGCAAACACCCTAATAGACATGATAATGAGGATGGTTAGTAGGACTAATTTACCCAATTTTCTATGAGGTGACGCTTTGAATACAGTCTTTCACATACAAAATCGTAATTCTGCTGAAGTTGTTCCATTAACTTTTTGAGCTATGACGTGACACTTTGAATACAACCTTTCACACACAAAATTGTATTTCTACAAAAGTTGTTCCATTAACTTTTTGAGTTATGGACTAGACGTAAATCTAACTTGAATCATCTTAAGATTTGGGGTATCATGCATAAGTGAGTTATACAATCCAACATTATGTAAGTTGTAATTTAAAATCATTCGGCATTACTTCGATCTTACCTAGATTATTTGAAGGGTTATCATTTTTATAATCCCAATGGAGACACAATAATTGTGGAATCACAAAAAGCAAAGTTTTTGGAGTTTGATGTAGCTACGGAAGATAGCTACTCTTAGACTATTAAAGATGATAGTACGGTGGAAACTACTGTGTCTTTGTCTTTGTCTATACTTATAATTGCAAAGTCTCCTACACCACAAACTATGCCCGTCAAGATTCAAGATACCGTTATTAAAATAGTTCCTAATGAAATTTCTCAAGCCTTTCAGGTGTAAGATGAAGTGATTGTACCTCCACCTAGGAGATCTGTTCAACAGAGACGATCAGTTATACCACCAGATTATATAGTCTATATATGAGAGCATGACTACAATATTTATTGCATGATCAATCTAGTGACTTATACATATGTTATTTCTTGTCTTCAATCAGATTTATGATTAGATGTGATGAAAGACGAGATGCAATTTATGAAATATAATAGTGTTTAGGAACTTATTGAGTTGTCTGAAGGTCACGAGCTCATCAGCTACAAATGGGTGTATAAGACTAAAAAGGACTCCAAAGACAGATTAAAGAGTTTAAACCTAAACTGGTAGCCAAGTGTTCTACTTAGAAAGAAGGAGTGGATTGTGAATAAACATTTTTTCTAGTCTCTTCTAAAGATTCTTTCAGAGTGAATATGTCATTAGTAGCTTATTTTGATATAGAGTTACGCCAAATGGATGTTAAAAAATGTCTTTTTAAATGGATACCTTGATAAGAAAGTTTATATGATGCACCCCGAATGTTTTACAGCAGATAATTCAAGTAAGCTTGTGTGTAAACTGAAATATCTTATTTATGGCCTCAAATAAGTTTCTAGATAATGGTACTTGATGTTTTATAGTGTTGGCACTTCGTTCAGTTTTGTTAAGAACAAAATAAATTAGTGTATATATTGCAAGATCAGTGGGAGGAAATTTATTCTTCTTGCACTCTATGTACATAATATCTTGCTTGCAAGTAGTAAACTTGAATTACTACATGAGACAAAGTAGATATTGTCAAAAAAGATTGACATAGAGGACCTTGATGAGGTATCTTTTGTCATTGGCATTAAGATCTGTAAAGATCATTCTTGCTGCATATTGCGGTTGTCTTAGAAGGCATATGTTGGTCATATTTTGGAAAATATTTGGTATACATTACTACAAGCAAGGAATTACTCATGTCTTTGAGGGTGATGAGTTGAATTTATCACAATGTTCTCATTCAAGCATTAAGAAAATCCAATTGAAGGATATACCTTGTATTAGTACACTTGAAAGTATCATGTAGGTTCAAATTTGTACCAACACAAGGTCATTTTCAAGGAAGTTTTGAGGTACTTAAAGAGGACAAAAGACTATATGTTGATTTACAGACATGTTCAACTCCTACAGCTAGTAGAGTATTCAAATGTAAACTTTGCTGACCGTTAGAATGACATAAAGTCGACAATGAAAAACATCTTTATATTAGTAGAAGGTGCAATATTATGGAAAAGCGAAAAACAGTTTTCAATGTCATCCTTTACCATATAAGTGAAGTTTGAAGTATGTTTTTTGGCTGTTAATGAGGCTATTCGGCTCCAGAACCTTATTAAAGAGTTGACCATATTGGACTTTATGGATAGACTCATACGGTTGTATTGAGTAATAACTCTACAATATTTTTTACTAACAAGAGAGGTCTCAAGGGGTATAAATATATGGCGGTCAAGTTTTTGACCATAAGGAAACGGTATAGAATGGTGACTTTTAGTAGAACATATTTTCATAGATGATATGGTTGTAGATCCACTAACTAAAGGCCTTTACCCTTGTATTCTTGAATGACATGTCATTAACTTGGGTGTAGGAGAATTGTAAGATGTTATTGTTTAGTGGAAGTTATTTCGGTCTTGCTCTAATAAAATTTTGTATATGTGTTTATTACATTTAGTAACATTGTGATGTGTGTATATATATATATATGCATAAACTCTCCTGCATTCAATAAAGTGATTCTGAATATATTGTTATTGAGTTGAATACATATATCTATTGAAAATTTTAAGATATTGTGTAAACCTTAAGTAAAGGCTAGGGTAATCCGGTTATTAACCTTAAGCATATGTCGTGTTACATATAAAGAAATGTTAACCATAAAAATAAGACATACGTGGGTTCATTAGAACCATAAAGATATTTTCTAGTGGCATAGGGTTTTGTGACACTTAAGGTAAGAGAATATTGACTAACAAGAGGATGACACATAAGGTATTATTCTCTATGAGATGTGTTATCTATTTGTCATACTACCATATTGAATTCATATTAATAAAGTTAAAACACTTGTGATCATGGAAGGCACTGTGTGTATACAGGTAGTTTTTGCCATGATTTGTTTTTTGAGATTTTATGGGATAAGGTTGACTATAAGAATTATTCATCGATCAAGGTATGCACCTACTATACAATTTCAAATAATATAGCCTAAGTGGGAGAATGTAAAACTTTTTCTAATGTGAGCTATATTAACTGATATTGTAATTTACTGTTTTACAAGATTGGTTTAATAAGGTGAGATAGAAGATTTTTCAATTAATCTAATATGTAGCTGGTTAGTGTGGGCCGAGCTGAGTATCGCCCGTAATGAAAGAGTTTGATTGAAAACTCTATAAATAGTACTTAAATTTCTTCTCTAATCTGAACACACAATTATCCTCACATAAGGTGAGGGGCCATTTTATTGAGTCGGTGATATAAAGGATAATAGAGGAGAAGCGTTTGTGCTTTGGATTGTCGCTTTTCTTCATCGAGAATGATGGATTTCAAAACAAATGTGTTAATAGGTGTGAAAACAAATGTGTATGAACACCTAGAGGGGTGAATAGGCGTGAAAACAATTTTTCAAAGAACAGTGAAAATATTTTACTTATAAAATAGAGTCTAAAGAACAACAAACTTTGAACAAATTTAGACTTTAGTGGTTAAATAGAATAACGAACAAAATAAAGAAGTTCAAGGAAGAGAATATGAATATAGAATTTATAGTGGTTTGACTTAGATCAAGTTTACGTCCATTCTCCCACGCTAACAGCCTACTAGCTAGATTCCACTATGAAACAAAAAAGAATAAAAAAATTGCGATCTCGACTTCACAACGAAGAGTCTCTATTGCTCTCTTACGAAGTCACACTATGAGTTTCTCTCTTTTGAATACTAATTTCAGTTTAGAGTAAGAAGTAACAAGGGAATGATAAGCTTCAGACTTTGGAATTTCTCTTTCACGCACTCTATCGAACAACTAGAGAGTCCTCCTTAAATACTTTTTCATGCCTTCTCGACCGTTGGCACTTTCCAAAGGAATTTTTCCAATCAACCCGTTGGACAGAATCAATTGAGGAGATCTCGAGTCATTTGAAGATTGTGATGAAAGCCCGTCAATCATGTTCGCCCATACAATTAGGATCTTGGTTTTCATAAATAAATTCTTACAAAAAATACTTGCCCATAAAAAAGATTTGATGTATTTAGATTGATTCCAATAAAGATATCCAATTTCGTAGGTGATATTTCCAACCAGGAGTTCATATATAATCCTTACGAACCAATCCCTTAAAGAAAGAAATATAATCCCTTATCTAGAAAAGTCTTCATCTTTCACTTTTATTCAGTCTGGAATTTGTCAAAGTGGGCAAATTTTGACACAAAGTCTAGGAGTCTTTAGACTTTGACAAAATCTGAGAGTCTTTAGACTTTGACACAAAAGTATGGAATTCTTTAGAATTGACTTTGGATAAGTTTTGTCAACTTTAAAACATCAAATGATTTTTCTCCAACAATTTCCCCATTTTTTATGGTGACAAAACTTCCTTGTAGATTTAAAGATTTATAACCTGCAAAACAACTCTTAACAGTACATGACAACTTACAAAAAAGTTAGTTAAGGATATGGATAGCATCGATTATGCAACCATAGAAAACATGTTAATCTTAAACACATATCAAGATTTAAACCATAAACATCACTACTGCAAGAATTTCTACAAAATAAGTAAATGTTCAAAACAAACTTAAATCAAATCTACAAAAAGTGCAAAAAAGTAAAGGTTAAAAGTAGATAAAAAAATTTGCAAATTCTCCCCCTTTTTTGTCAATAGCAAAAAGTGGAGAAAGGCAAAATAGAGAGAGTATAAAAAGAATCAAGGCTGTCTAGGAAGTCGAACAAGCTGGAATCCTCCATTGGCTGCACTGATTCCTCAATCTTCTAGCATTGGAGATGAACATTCTCGACTTGATTCTGCATAGTCTTGATAAGTTGACGAGTCTGTTCATGCTCGACTTGATTCTAGGTAACAGTTTGAGATACTTGTTGATTTTGAGTCTGTACCTGAGTATCTAAGGACTGTACCTTTTCAGTGTGAAAGTATGAAGAGGATCTCAACGCAGTATGAAGTTTCTGAATTTCAATCTCCAAAGCATATTACTGAGCCTTTATTTCCAAAAGAAGCTCGATCATCCTTGGATAATCAACATTTGGTTATGTTTGTGCACTAGCCTCAACGAAATGAGTTCGTGGAGAGTTTAGAAACAAGGGAACATCAACTTGTCTAGTCCCTTGACTCGGTGTGGATTCTACAATGTCAGCTTCAGGAAAATGAGAAGCATAGACATCTTTGAGGTGTGCAGGAGATCGGCTGATACCATCACTCGCAAAAGGAGAAGAAGTCCATGTTCGCTCAACAGCTCCCCATGTTTTTGTGCCTACAGGTGGAGAGGAGATTCCTTCTTCTTGAGTTTTCTCGAGTTCAGGATGAGAGTGATGCCCTTCTTCTGCTCTTGCTCCTATTTGACCACTCCGAGTTGCTTCAGAATCTTCAAATAAGGATATGGCAATGATTGCCTCATAAGAGTCATCCTCATGACCTCTTCCTTCTGCATCTCTTCTTTCCTCTTCTCTTCTTTCTTCTTATATTCCTTCTTCTTCTCTTGCTTCTTCTTCTGGCTCTGTTTCTGCTCTTTCTCTTCCTTCTCTGTGCAATGGTTGCTTAGCACCAACAAAACCTTGAAGATTCTTCAAGGCAAGTGCAAAAATAATATGATCATGATCATCCTCTTCTTTGTCCTGCAGGATGAGAGATCTTCTCTTCTTGACTGGTTCACTTGCAACTTCCTTGCATTTTTTCTTCCTTGCAGCAGAATCTACTTTGGTTTTGCTGGAGGACTTCTTCTTCATGCGCTCAATGACCTTGTTCAGATCTTTCAGCCCTATAATCATAGGACTTCGAAATCATTTTCAGTCCTATAATCATAGGAGCAACAGTTTGAGAGCAAAAAGAGGCGGGAAACTCAATCTGGAAATGTTTGAACAGCTTGGTAACCAGCGCAGAATAAGGTAGTTGTCATTTGTCCTTCACAATCGTACCATGCATGTGCATCAAAATGGTAGGAGGGAGTGAAAATCCCATCCCATTGCAGATTGCAAACATGAGCCATGCTTCGAACCTAGAAACATCAGTCTTTGATGCAACCTTCGGTCTGATGCAGTTAATGACAAATTTATGCAATAGAACGTTTGAGGCTGACAGTCTAGAAAAAGTGATGCCTCCTTCGAGTACTCTGTCATTGACAATAAATCTCATTACTTGACCAAAAGAGACATTTATTAGTTGAAAACCACTCCTTTCAACCATAATAATGTCAGCCAATGTGTCTACATCTACCACATAGTCTTTATCATACACTGTAAATCTGAAATGATTATGGTCAATAAAAGATAGGTTCGAATAGAAATAAGCAGTTGACTATGGATAAGCAATAGTTGTCTCAGAACAAAAATTCTCCAGTTGGAGGAAGGCTAACTTCTCCCTCAAGTTAACCCTGATAGAGTCCAGGAAGTCAAAATCAACAATATGAGGGTTCATCACCCCTCTCTTCAACAACTGTGAGTAAACCTTTTTGTGGTCCTTTAGAACAAAACAATCTCATTCTTTCTCCAGGAACATCTACAGCCACACCCATTCTTGGTTGAAAATTAGAATAAAATCTTTCATCATCCTTATTCTCAGCATGATTAGAACCAAACTTAGGGTCTGCAGGAAAATAAAGAAAGGCATTGTTTGCCAATCCTTTTGGTGCTATGCCTAACTCTTCCATCCTTCTTAAGAACAAAGTCTCGTTCTTATAACATTTCTCTCTTAAAAACTCATCGATAAAGGTAATGGGAGTACCACCCTACTTTAAATGAGTGTAAAGCTTATAATGAACATGGGGCACAAGGCTCTGAGAGGCTCAGCATCTTCTACAACTTCCTCTTCCAGGGTTCACACGGAACATTCTGAGTAAACTGCTATTGAGAATGCTTTGGAGAGTTGCGTGGAGAGTCTTCTTCCGTGAGATCAGAGTGAGTCTGCCCTTCTGGCATGCTTCTCGGTCCTTGATTAGCAATCTAGGAGGAAATCCTTTGGAAAGACATATTTGCAGCTTTGGAGGATATCTCAAACAGATTCAAGTGAAAAAGTTGGAAACTTGCGTAAAAATGAGAGTAAAGCGTCTATATTTTAGGGTTTGGAAAAAGTGCTTCGAAAGAAATACAAGAGTGTATATAAAGAAAATGAAACGTCACAAGGAAAATTGAAACGACATAAGGAAAAATAAAACTGCCTTTTTTATAAATAAACTGAGAATAAAAACTGCCAAAAATTCTAAAATTCTAAAATGATAACTTCCAAAAATAAAATAGGCAAACAACAATTCGATTAATCATACCTTTTTATTCCAAAAATAAAATACCTAGATTCGAGAAATTCCTCTACTGAAGTAGCGTCTGGAAAGTCTGAGTCTGGCCACTTCAGACTTTACTTTGAAATAGAAATAATATTCAACTTGGAGCGAATAGACTCAAATAAATTTTTCTCTAGAGGTTTCGTGAATATGTCTGCTAGCTGATTCTTCAAATCAATGAATTGAATCATAATCTCCCCATGTTAGACATGATCTCTTATAAAATGATGTTGAATCTTTATATGCTTCGTCCTTAAATGAAGAATTGGGTTCTTGGTGAGATTAATAACACTAGTGTTGTTATATTTGATCTCGGTACACAATTCTTTAATACAAAAATCTCTTAGTTGTTATCTTATCCATAGGATTTGAGAGTAACAACTTCGAAGAGCAACATACTCTGCTTCTGTAGTTGAAAGCGCCATAGTACTTTGCTTCCTTGAGAACCAAGATACCAACATATTTCCTAGTAGTTGACAAGTGTCAGATGTGCTCTTTTTATCGACTTTACAACCTGCTAAATTAGCGTCTAAATATCCAAGAAGAGTGAAGTCTCCTTCTTTGAGATACCACAGACCCAGCTTTGGATAGGTCACAACATATTTAATGATGTGTTTTATAGCACTAGATGAGATTCCCTAGGATCAGACTGAAATCTTGCACACATGCACACACTGAATAGAATATCAGGTCTAGAAGCAGTAAAGTAGAAGTGAACCAATCATGTTTTTGTATAGCTTCTGATCTACTTTCTTCCCATCTTCATCTTTGTCCAGTTTCGAAGAACTTGACATTGGAGTCTTTGTTTTCTTGCAATTCTTCAACCCAAATTTCTTGATGAAATCTTTGGCATATTTTTCTTAATGAATGAATATACATTTCTTCGATTGTCTAACTTACAATCCCAGAAAGAAAGTTAACTCACCCATCATGCTCACCTCAAATTCATCCTACATATACTTTGAAAATTTCTTGCAAAGACTTTCGTTAGGAGAACCAAAAATAATATCATTTACATAAATTTGTATCAGTAGAAAATCTTTTCCTTCTTTCTTTATAAACAATGTTGTATCGACCTTTCCCTTTTTAAAACCATTTTGAGTTAGAAACTTACTCAATCTTTCATACCATGCTCGAGGTACTTACTTCAGTCCATACAAGGCATTTTTCAGTCTGTAAACTGAGTCTGACTTTTTTGGATCTTCAAATCCTTGTGATTGTTCCACATAGACTTCTTCTTGTATAAATCCATTCAGGAATGTACTTTTGACATCCATCTGAAATAACTTGAAATTTTTATAGCAAGTAAAAGCAAGTAATAATCTAATTGCTTCTAACCTCGCTACTGGTGCATAGGTCTCATCATAGTCTATCCCTTCTTCTTGTGTATATCCTTTTGCCACGAGTATTGCTTTGTTTATGACCATTTTCATTCATCTTGTTCCTGAAAGCCCATTTTGTTCCAATAATGGATTTGCCTTTGGGTTTTGGAATCAGTTCCTATACATCGTTGATGCTAAACTGTCTGAGTTCTTCCTGCATAGCTTCTATCCAGCTTTCATCAGACAATAGTTCACCTACACGTTTTGGTTATATCTCAGAAATAAGTGCTAGAGCACTGGACTCTTCTCTTCCTTTGGATCTAGTGCGAACTCCTTTATCAATGTTACCAATGATGAGTTCTTTGGAATGACTTGACTTGTGCTTTCAGTTGCTGCTTGGTTTGAAAGTTGGTTGATCTTCTGCAGTTGTTGAATCTTCTTGTTCTACTTGTTGCTATTCTCCAGAAATCTGAACCTCAAGGGAAATAGACTTTGTAAAGTCTGAAGCAGGTTCAGACTCTTCAAGTTGAGTCTAATCTAATAGATTCTCCACATAATCTTGAAACTTAACGTTTATAGATTCTTTCACGGATTGAGTCTTCTTATTAAAGACTATGTAAGCTTTGCTTGAAGTCGAATAACCAAGGAAAATCCCTTCCTCTGACTTTGCTTCGAACTTTCCAGATTGACCATTTGCATTCTTCAAAATAAAACATTTATAGCCAAAGACATGAAAGTAGGAAACATTTGGCATATTTCATTTATACACTTCATATGGAGTTTTCTCAAGAATAGGCCTCAAGAATACTCTGTTGATAATATAGCAAGTGTTTGAAACTGTTTCTACCCAAAATCAAGAGGATATTTTGCTCTCTATTAAGAGAGTTCTGGCCATCTCCTATAAGGATCTATTATTCCTTTCCACAAGCCCATTTTGTTCTAGAGTGTATGGAGAAGAGAAAACATGCTGAAAACCAAATTCATCACAGAACTTAGCAAAGTCCTGATTCTCAAACTCACCTACATGGTTAGTTCAAATATGCTTGAAATAGCATAACATTTTTCATTCTAAACCTTCTTGGTAAACTTTGAGAAATAGGAGAAAGTTTCAGACTTACTTGTTAGAAAGTATACCCAAGTGAAACAAGAGTAATCATCCACAATTACAATGCAATATTTCTTTCCACCAATACTTTGAGTTCTGGTTGGACCAAAAAGGTCCATATAAAGAAGCTGCAGAGCTCGATTGGTAGAGACTTGATTCAAAGGTTTAAAAGAACTTCTAACTTGTTTTCCCAGGACACAGGGAGTGCACAAATCATTCTTCTGGTTATCCAAATTGGGAATTTCTCAAACAAGCTTCTTAGAAGAAATCTTGGCAATTTGCTTCAAGTTAATATGATCAAGCTTCTTATGTCAAAGACTTGCTTCATCTTGAATGGAAATAAGACACTGAGAACTTTCTGGGTTTACATCCAGAAAGTAAATGTTGTCATGCCTTTACCTAGTGAAAGATTGAGAGAAGTCTTGACTCGTTCCAGAATAAATGTCTTCTTGGAAGTTTATTCTGAAACCAGTATTGCAAAGCTGACTCATGCTCAACAGATTATAATTCAATCCTTCCACCAAGGAAACATTGTTGATAGTTAAGCTTCCAATCTTCACAGTTCCACATTCTACAATCTTTCCTTTATTGTTTCCACCAAAAGATACTTTTCCTCCATTCAGTTTAACAAGCTTTATAAAGCAACTTGAGTCTCATGTCATATGCCTCGAACAACCACTATCTAAATACCATTTGATCTTCCTTTTGATAGTGACCTGCGATCAAAAGAAGAATTCAAACTTTCTCTGGTACCCAGATTTTCTCGGGTCCAAGAGGGTTAGTATTAAAAACAATCATAGCTCAGTCTTTCTTAGCTGGTCTCCAAACCTTGGGACATTCTTTCTCGAACTGTTCTAAGCTGTTACACTTTGAACATCTAAGTGCACTTCGGCCGATAGGTTTTACAAAAAAAAATTGAAAATGATTTTTGTAAAATGCCTTTGCAAGTCTTTATTTAATTCTTTCTTTTACTTTGGGAAAATCAATTAATGAAATAGTTTCTGAAGTCATACCCAAACCAGATTTGTTAAAGCATGGTATTTGAGCTGAAAGATTTTCTCTAGTTTCTTGGACCCTTTTGAAAATCTTTTTGTTATATTTGAAATATCACTTTTCAAAAAGGTGTTTTCCTTTGAAAGAGAATCAAAATTTTCTTTCAAAATATCAAAACTTGTTTTTAGACTTTCAAATTTTTCTTTCCAAGAGACTTCCTGTTGCCTGAAGCTTAGAATTCTCCATTTTTAGTTTAGAAATCCTTTTTAAGAGATGATTTGACACTGAGACAAAATTCATCTATATATTTAGAGACTTTGACAGGAATTTTTGAATCACTAACCTTAATTAGAGGATTTGACACTGAGACAAAATTCATCTATATATTTAGAGACTTTGACAGGAATTTTTTAATCACTAACCTTAATTTCATTGTCTGAATCTGAATCAAAGTCTGTTTCCGATTATGAGTTTGCGTCGGAATGAGCCATTAGACATATGTTGGCATATTCTTCTTCGCTTTCCTCACACTCGGTATCACTCCAAGTTTCAGCTTTGAGTGTCTTCTTGTCATGCCCCGATCCTCAAGCACGCGCCCATCCCTCATTGGTCGATTAAATAGCGACGTCCCAAGACGCATCGCTGACCCATTCATTTTAAATGCACATGCGGAAGCAAATATATAATCCCCAAACAATAACATAATGGGATAGAAAAGTAGGGTCATATTTTTAAAACCAACAACATGCCGATATATACAAGCAAACCATAATATATATATATATTACAATCTTAAATATAAAAGCCAAGTCTCACACAAAACCAGTTTATAAAACAAGGTCTGCAAACAGGGGTAGGGTTCTAAACGACTGAGGGTTCTCATCCTCCCTATCATCTCCTTCCACACTCCAGTTGGAGTCTATTGCTGAGTACACCGGAGATTCAGGATCTTCAAGGTCAGGGTCCACTCGGTCCACGAACAAACCTCCTTTAGGGTCTGCAGTGCCCTTCTCAAACACAACCTCCAGCACATACAGAGGTATCTATGATTCCGATATGGGACCCTCTCTCAGTCTGTTACGATCCTGGCGATACCATGATCTGTACAAATAGGGCATCTTCTTAGGTAGTCCCACATCAACCCAGATTATGGATTGCACCAGCTTGTACTCTAACCCGTTAGGATGCCCATGGATCGGAATGTAGTGCCTCTGTTCAATCATCTTCTTGGGTTGCCCAAAATGCTCAAAGGGAGCTGCTAGCTATGGACCTGAAATGTTGTCCCACAACGGGGTGAGACGACGTCTCAGCAAGTTCAACTCGCTAAGACCCGACTAGGAAGAAAATAGGCCATGAGGGCTACCTAGGCACAATCACGAGTCAAAGGACTTATCTTAGCCTCGATTTCCTTCCTGCAAGTTAATACAATTTATAATTCATCGAATCACATCATCACATCGAATCGAATAATCGATCAATCGACTCAGTCGGTTCCATGTCATCAAGACCATTCCCCGGTCATCTTAGTCAATATTATCTATAAGTCTTATCATAATCCAGGACTGCTCACTCCAAGTTGATATATAAATAGTATAACTCACCAGAAACTGCCAGATCCACTGATTTGCTATAATAAATATGCTCACCAGAAGCTGCCAGATCTACTAATCTGCTATACTAAATATGCTCACCAGAAGCTGCTAGATCCACTAATCTGCTATACTAAATATGCTCGCCAAAAGCTGCCAAATCCACTGATCCGATATATTAAATATGCTTACCAGAAGCTGCCAGATCCACTGATCTGATATATTAAATATGTTCACCAGAAGCTAACAGATCCACTGATCTGTTATACTAAATATGCTCACCAGAAGCTGTCAAATTCACTCATTTGATATCACCATTTTTATCATACCCGATAAAAATACTCGTGTGTGAGTACACGATCGGCCTTAACCAAAATATAATAATTTTCTTTCCATAGTTCCAACCATTTTATATAGTCCACTAAAATATTTTTGACGTTGTAAACCGATGCTCGATTAATTTCCAATTAATTATTGAAATTAAATAAATTTAGGAATAAATTCCTAAAATCACAATCACACTCAATCAGCACAAATTAGAACTCAATTAAGTAAGCAGATCATACCATTGCAATCAGCATAAAATTCCGATCACCGGCTATCCAAGTCTAATTTCCGAAAAGTAAATAAATAAATAAATAAATAAATAATTATCAAAATTAATTAATAAATGCAAATAAATAGAACTTAGGCCCGTAAAGCCTAATTAAAAGCCGAGACGAGCCCGAAAAATTTCTAAACTATTTTAGATAAATACTAGAGCATGTCTAGGCCCTAATTGTACTCAACTATCCACCTAACATGCATCAATAATTAACTAATTTACTAATCCAATCTAACTATCCACTAAACCAAGCTTAGTCTAGACTAATCAATCCTTAAACATCATTAACATACTAAGCAGGGATTAGTGAGTTAAACTCACTTGTTTAACGATCTGCTCGGATCAAGACAACGGGGACGAGGCGAGGCTCGAGATACTCCAAAGCGAGCTTGCCAAACGAGGTCTAGAATACCTTGAAAATGGGCCAAACAATGCTAAACAATGCTGGAAAACCCACTATTGTTTGGACTCTGCTCGGTGCCAAAGGAAGCTAGACCGAAGGTTGGCTGAGGCGGAGACAAGCTAAGATGGGCTGAGGGGGCCGAACTAGGTCCAGGTGGTGGTGTACGACGATAGTGGGAGCTCCGACGGTGGCTTACGGCAGCTCAAGCGTCCTCGATAGCCTGCTGGAAGTGAGGACGGGTAGAAACGACGCGGTTGGACGATGCAGAGGCTGAGGGGCACGAGCGGGTGAGCAGCGGGGGAGGAAGAGGGGCTGGAAGGTTTTCTGGGTTGCTAGTTCTTCTCTACAAGTTTTTGAAGCTCTCAAGGCACAATGAAGGGGGAGGGGTCGACCGGCTAGGGGAGAGGAAGGAGGAAGGGGACAAAGGGACCGACTTAGTCTCTTCTTATCCCTTGGGTCTCCTAGCTTGGTCCCACCATGCAAGGCTGGCTTGCACTCAGATTTTCCAAACCAACAACTCTTCTAGAAGACCTTGAAGTGGTCCAAAAGTCATGGGTGATGGGGCATACGAATTTGGCTTGGTTTCCCTCCAATTGGACTTCAATTACTCTTTGGATCCAATCAATCCGCCCTCTATAAATTTAACCAACATATCATCGATCAAATTGTCGTTTTTCCTCGCCAATTGATACCACTTGCATCTCAATTTCGTGATAAAAAACGATCATCGGCATTTTCTGTAAAAAAAACGACCCTACCTCGATTTTTTTCCAAAAAAAATCTCAATTTGCAGAAAAATCTTCGAAAGCTAAGTCGACGTTCCTAAAATGACTTGTGATATGACAGAACTTTCAATTTTTGAAATCAAATTCAAATTCACGGTTAATTTCAATTCGACGCGATTTTAGCGTGACCTAGGCTATCGGGTAGTTTTCAGAAATTTTTAGTGTAAATGACCCGTGGTCAATTTCCTTTGAGCCACAATGAACCCATTCGACACATTGGCGACTCTCGGTTGTCGTGAAAATCTCGAGGATTCAAATATAGACATAGGGTACCAAAACGACAAAAAAATCAGTCTAGTGCCGACCGACGATAATTTTTCAATTTAGTGGAATCACCCACGTTTAGCCACACATCTCAGTCGAACCAACCTATCTCTAATCTCTAATCGACTTTTAACTGTGTTGTAATGATCTTTATAGATGAGCACGGTCGAGTAATCGATTCTTGGTCGAATTTCTAGTCTATTGAATTAAAATCCCTTTGTGAATTCCGCAAATAGTCTAGTTATCTCACGAATGATCAACTCTAAGAATAGCACAATAGGTGCGTCAATGAAAGGCCCGATTAATTTAATTGAAAGCAGAACTGAAAAATCAAAGATGTCACACTTTTTGTACTTCTCAGTTTTTCCTTTCTTCTTCTTCAACAGAGGACAGTTAGGTCTGATATGTCCATTTTCTTGCATTCGAAGCATATCACATATTTGCTAGTTGCATTGTCCTCAGTTGGTCTCTTCTAGAAATTTTACGTGTTTTGTTTCTTCTAGTTGAATCTTCTTCCCTTTCTATTCAACTTTCTGAATTTCTTAATCATGAGTGCTAGCTCTTCGTCGTCCATATCATCATATGAATCTATATCATCAGAGTCAATGTTAGACTTTAAAGCAATTGACTTCTTAAGGCGCGCATGACAACCATTTTATTCCAGAAATAGTTTATGGAACAGAAATAGATTATTCTATTTTTATTTCTAGAAGAGTTTCTAAGCAGAAATAACCGTTTGATAACGAGACAAAATTTCTACTCTAAAAATAAAAATTCGTTTAATAATGATACAAAATTTCTTCCTTTCGAACGGCGGTGGATCAGCAGATAGTGGTGACGGCCGGCCGCCAGCAACCAGGGCGACCAACGATCGACGACTGGCGACCGACGGCAGCGGCGGTGGGGGCGGGCGGGCGGCTGGCGACCAACAAACGGTGGTCGGTGGCAACCGGTGAAGGACCGGTTGACGAACGATGAGAAATTTTTTTATTTCTCATTTATGTTCTAGAAATAAAGAAGTAGAAAATTTCTACTTTTGATTTTTATTCCAAACCTATTTCTGGAATAGAAATCTATTCCAGAAATAGAAAAACGGAATAAGTTTATCAAACGGATTTCTATTCCAGAAATAGGTCTGAAATAAAAAAATTGTTTCTGGAACAGAAATAGGCAGTTGTCATGCACAAGCCTTTAGGATTTTCTTCATCATTTATTTGTTCCACTTCGTACGACTGAAGTGTGCCTATTAGTTTGTCCACTAATAGAGACATGATCCTCTAGGTTTCTCTAATTGAAATCTTCACATGATTTCAGTCTTTCGAAAGCCCACGCAACGGCTTATTGAATTTCATTGGTCTTAAGATTGGTTGACCTTGATAAGCCAGGCCATTTACAATCTCGGTAAAGTGACTAAACATATCAGTAATAGATTATCTAGGCTTCATTCTGAAGGCTTCATACTATCCGAGCCAAATGTTTATTTTGGTTTCCGTCCCAAACTTCTTTTGTTATTTCACAAAAAGAAATTCAGTTATACTCGGTAGGAGATAAGGCACAGTATAAATAGTAGATTGCTTTCATGTCACGAGCTTGTCTTTTGGTAAATTCAGCTCGTGTTTGCTTCGTCAGCATCAATGACTTCTTTTCCTCGGTCTGAAGCTAATGTTGCTTTAGGGTTGATCCATTTTTCTACAACATCCCACTCCAAAGGATTTCTAGATCTAAGAAATGCCTTCATCTTGTTCTTCCAGACATTGTACTCCTTTTCATCGAAGTAAGGAGGTCTAGTGTTGCTCTGACCTTCAACCAAACCTAGAGCCAAAATACTAGCCATAAAGGATCATTAGCTTAGAAGTAAAACACTTCAAAAATTAAGCACACAAGCTCTGATACCAATTGTTAGTGCTAGTATGAACACCTAGAGGGGGTAAATAGGTGTGAAAATAATTTTTCACAAAGAACGGTGAAAATATTTTACTTATAAAACAGAGTCTAAAGAACAACACACTTTGAACAAATTTAGACTTTAGCAGTTAAATAGAATAACGAACAAAATAAAGTAGTTCAGGGGAAGAGAATATGAACACATAATTTATAGTGGTTCAACTTAGATCAAGCCTACGTCCACTCTCCCATAGCTTACTGGCTGGATTCCACTATGAAACAAAAGAGGATTTACAATCTTGCAATCTCGTCTTTACAGTGAAGAGTCTCTACTGCTCTCTTACAAAGTCACACTATGAGTTTCTCTCTTTTGAATACAACTTTGAGTTCAAAGTAAGAAGTAACAAGGGGATGATAAGCTTCAAACTTTGGAATTTCTCTTTTACGCACTTTATCGAACAACTGGAGAGTCCTCCTTAAATAGTCCTTCATGCCTTATTGACCGTTGGCACTTTCCAAAGGAATTCTTCCAATCAACCCGTTGGACAAAATCAATCAAGGAGATCTCGAGTCGTTTGAAGATTGTGATGAAAGCTCGTCAATCATGTTCGCCCATACAATCAAGATCTTGGTTTCCATAAATAGATTCTTACCAAAAATACTTGCCCATCAAAAAGATTTAATGTATCTAGATTGATTCCAATAAAGATATACAATCTCATAGGTGATATTTCCAACCAAGAGTCCATATATAATCCATACGAACCAATCCCTTAAAGAAAGAAAGATAAACCCTAATCTGGAAAGTCTTCATCCTTCACTTTTATTCAGTCTGAAATTTGTCAAAGTAGGTAGACTTTAACACAAAGTCTAGGAGTCTTCAGACTTTGACTCAAAAGTCTGGAATTCTTCATAATAAACTTTGGATAAGTTTTGTCAACTTCAGAACATCGAAGGAGTTTTCTCCGACAGTTTCTAGTTTTGAAGATTATGAGATTGCGTTTTCACGATTAACATCACCATCATTTGGATTTGTTTGGTTGGTGTTTGTTAGTGGGTGGAGATGATAATTACTGGAGTTGGCAAAAGGAGGGTGGTGTCATTAGCATTGCCATGTCATTGCACGAAGGAAGTTCCTTCCTTTGCACTCAATGAGGGGGACCAATTTCAATTGTTAAATGCTGGAAACAGAGAACATTTTTATAAGGTAGAATTGATGATTCGGCTGGAGTTTCGAATAAATTGAGAGGAAACGATAGATGAGACTTGTGATGAAAAATACGCGAAAATCACGAGTTGAACAACTGAAGTTTTCGCGAAATGGGGGGAAAACGAAACAATCTGAATCTTTTCCTAGTGATCATTTGAAAATATATGATCTGCCTCTTGACTTCTACTTCTGCGGTACCTAAGTTTAAGACTAGTTCATTCCAATGCCCTTAGAATTCATACTAACTTGCTGATTGTCTCCGTGATTGTAGTCCGAAAATGAATTAGTTTCGCATTCCCACTAGGACAAAAAGTTAAACATTTTAAAGCTCTCCGCAATGATATGTAGAAGAGCAGACGAATTACGCAATAGCTTTGTTGAAGCAGGTAGTTTCGACAGAAGCCCGGGCGATGCACAACGTGGGGTTAGCGGGATTGACGTTTTGGTCCCCGAATGTCAACATATTCAGAGACCCAAGATGGGGACGGGGTCAGGAGACGCCGGGAGAAGACCCGTTGCTCTCGAGCAAGTACGCGTCAGGTTATGTCCGAGGCCTACAACAGAGTGATGATGGAAATGCAGACCGGCTCAAGGTTGCTGCGTGTTGCAAACATTATACTGCGTATGACATTGAAAACTGGAAAGGTGTCGATCGCTATCACATCAACACTGTGGTAAAAGACAATTTGCAGACTTCCCTTTCGTTTTCATTCAATTCGATTTATCAACCAGTTATATGCATGACCATCTCAAGTTAATCTCCCGTACCTGTGGCGGTGGGCTGATCAGGTAACGCAACAAGACTTAGAAGATACGTTTCAACCGCCGTTCAAGAGCTGTGTCCTCGATGGCAATGTTGCGTGCGTGATGTGCTCCTACAACCAGAATAATGGTAAGCCAACGTGCGCAGACCCAGACCTTCTCGCTGGGATTATCCGAGGAAAATGGAAATTGAATGGGTAATGTTCCATTGCTCGTGCACTGCTATTCGATGCTTTTGATCGATTATTGCAGCTTTATTTATGTGAAAGGATCGGTTAATGCAGATATATTGCTTCGGATTGCGATTCGGTGGACGTGTTCTATAATCTCCAGCACTATACTAAAACACCCGAAGAGGCTGCAGCTAAGGCCATTTTGGCAGGTACACACAGATTTCATACTGTACTTTGATCGATTGCGACAGAGGTGTCTGAGAATTCGCCGTGAAATGCTTGTACTTCGATGAATGCAATTCCCTTCTTTGACAGGGTTGGATCTCAACTGCGGACATTTCCTTGGCAAACACACCAAAGCGGCGGTGAGAGGCGGATTGTTGGATGAATCGGCAATTGACAAGGCCATCTCTAACAATTTTGCCACGCTGATGAGGCTTGGCTTCTTCGATGGCGATCCGAGGAAGCAGTTATATGGAAATCTCGGTCCAGACCACGTGTGCACGCCAAGCAACCAAGAACTCGCCCGCGAAGCCGCGAGGCAAGGGATTGTGTTGCTCAAGAACACGGCAGGATCATTGCCCCTGTCCTCGACCACCATAAAGTCCCTGGCTGTGATCGGACCAAATGCAAATGTGACGACGACCATGATCGGGAACTATGAAGGTAATGGAAGAACTTATGCGATAGACCGCGCAATGTTCGATCGGCCTCATTATTTGTAACCGTCGTGGAAAATACCTTAATTAGAAGTCCCATTTTCCTTGCAGGCATTCCTTGCAAATACGTGACGCCTTTGCAAGGCCTAGCAGCTTTCGTTTCGACAACGTATGTGGCCGGCTGCACGGATGTAGGATGCGGCATGGCCCAGACAGACGACGCGAAGAAAGTAGCGGCTTCAGCAGATGCGACGGTGCTTGTAATGGGGGCCAACCAGTCAATCGAGAGGGAGAATTTGGACCGGGTCGACCTCCACCTCCCAGGCCAGCAGTCGCTCTTGGTCTCCGAAGTGGCGAACGTGTCGAAGGGGCCTGTGATCCTCGTGATCATGTCAGGGGGAGGGATGGATGTATCGTTCGCGAAAGATAATGACAAGATCACGAGCATTTTGTGGGTTGGCTATCCTGGTGAAGCCGGCGGCGCTGCAATGGCGGACGTGATATTCGGTGACCATAATCCTAGTAAGATTCAGAGTCTTTGGCCACTTCATATTTTTGCAATCCTTGATTCGAATTCTGATTCACTGAGTGGCCAAACTTTAACTTGAATCAGGTGGAAGACTGCCAATGACATGGTATCCGCAGTCGTATGCGGACACTGTCCCGATGACAAACATGAGCATGAGGCCCGACCCAGCAATGGGCTACCCCGGCAGGACGTACCGCTTCTACACCGGCCCTACTGTGTACTCGTTCGGGGACGGGCTGAGCTACTCCAGCTTCAACCACAGTCTAGTCCAAGCGCCGCAGGTTGTGTCCGTGCCCTTAGAGGAGGGCCACGTTTGCCGCTCGTCGGCATGCAAATCGTTGGAAGCCACTGGGGAAATGTGCTCGAATCTGGCCTTTGACGTGCATCTGAACGTCAAGAACGTGGGAAGGTTCAGCGGCAGCCACACGGTGTTCTTGTTCAGCAGCCCTCCATCGGTGCACAGGGCGCCTCAGAAGCAGCTGCTAGGCTTTGAGAAGGTGTTCTTGGCCTCGCAGAGTGAGGCGCAAGTGCAGTTCAAGGTCGATGTTTGCAAGGACCTGAGCGTGGTCGACGAGCTCGGCCACCGGAAGGTCGCCCTGGGGATGCACGTCCTCCATGTCGGTGACTTGAAGCATGCGTTGAGCGTGCAGATTTGATCGTCCGGGCTCTCCTTGAGCCTGCGATCTTCAGCGAGACATTTCTGAATGAAGAAATCAAAGTGATGAAGTTTGAGAGATTTTCGCAAGAATTCTCTCTCAACCAATTCTTCCGTAGCCGAACTGTTCAAAAGCAAATTGAAGTTTCGACTACTGCTATGTATCAGCTCTCCTTTGTTTTTGATTTACATCAGTGACAATAAGTAAATACAACAGACCAATACTTATTACAGAAGCTTATGGTAAAATCATGATTGATGCTTATATTTATCAATACTTTTATAGAAGTATTAACTTTTATTTGGTTGTGTCAAAATTATAAGCTATTCCAATTATTTGACATTGTTTATTTGCACGTTGTACCCCTTTTAAAGTTATTAATCAATAAGCTAAAATTAGCTTGTAACTTAATTGGAGAAAAATAGGTAAAATTATTCAAATTAAGGTTCTAATACATTACAAGAATTAATAATTTTAACACGTTGATAAGTTATGCAAATAAATAATGATAAATTATTACGGAATTTGGTAATTTAAAATTGACCAAATAAATTTCGGTAGATGACTCAAATAAGAGTTGATGAGCTCAAATGAGTTACAGTTCGCAATTGAAGTAAAACCAATAAATTATTCAAATTAAGGTTGTAGTACATTATAAGAACTAATAATTTTAACACGTTGACAAGTTATGCAAATAATAAATTTCGGTAGATGACTCAAATAAGAGTTGATGAGCTCAAATGAGTTACAGTTTGCAATTGAAGTAAAACTAGTAAATCACTATTTATATGTTTTGTGGAAAATTAATGATTTGAAAAATATTTTTCGAAACATGATTGGTTATATTATTTAGAAAATTACTCAATAGAAAAAGTGTTCATCATTGATAACAATTTATACTTGACTAGCTTCGCGGATGATGAAAATTATTTTTTATTCAATCATTGTTGTGAGCGTTATAAGTGTCATATTTAAGAACATGTTTTTCAAATCTTGGGTTTTTTTGCAAAACAAATGGATCCTAAAATTAAGTTAGAAACTACAAATTATTTGTATGCTACACCAATAAATGTTGGAAGTTGCCACAAAAGATCATAACTTCGAGGGGACTAAATAATATTGGTAATTGAATCAAATAAGAGTTAAAAAAAAAGTAAAAATAGTTGGTAACTCAATCGGACAACGGTTGCTAAATCACTCTACTAATGATTAGTAATTTTGTATAGAAGTTAGTAACCTTAACAATTGGTAAGGGGAAAAACTATTTCTCTCTATCTCTCACCGGGTTTTAGCCTTTCTTCGCCTCTTCAATTTTTGGAGCGGAGGGATTTGACCTAGCTCTCTCCCCCGTGTCTAATTAATTTCCCTTTTATTTCCTCTTGTTTCTTTCCTTAGTCTCCGGATCTTAGGTCTAGAGCTTTTCTCTTCGATCTTATTTTAGATTCGGGAGTTTTAAGAAATAAGTATTCTGCCTCCAATTTCAATTGTATTCACAGCAATTTTGATATTAAACATGTGCCTTTTCAACGTACCTTTGTTAAAAGTTTTGGCGTTCCCCACATGCTAAATGGCTCACTCTCACTAGTTTTAGATTTGAACTTGTTCATCATGTATATATTATCTCCATATGATGATGATGTTGGGGATATTGAACCTCGACACATACTACATAAAGGCAAAACCATAACTCTAGATGGAGAATTTCGACATGTGATCATCACTAATGATAATCTGTGAATCAATGATCGGCCGCCGATCCCTTCGATTGGATATAGTCACAGATTTGTTCTTGAAGGACGAGTGTGATTATTTCTGCCAATCATACTTGCAGAAAAAGCATATGAATAAGCATTTCTTGGAAATCCTTAAATTATTCTATGCCCTCGTTTTTGGTTTATTTTGGAGCTTTACAAGCTTGTATTATTATGGGAATTTTTGAGAATTTTTGTATAGATCCTTTCATGTATTATTTTGATAATGAATAAAAATTTCTTTTGACAAAAAAAAATTGGTAAGCTTTCCAAATAGATAGTGGTAAATTATTATAGAAGTTAGTAATTGAACTGCGAAAAGGAAAATAAAAAGAACGTTGGTATGAAACTCAAATATAATCAATGAGCTAAAATTTTAGTTAGCAATTTAATCATAGAAAAATTGGTAATTATTTAAACAGATACTTGTAAATTACTATAGATTCCAAAAGGACCAGAAATAGTTTGTTTTAATGACTCAAAAGAGCCGAATAAATAATAGATTCCAAAGATCCTAACTTTAATTTTTTTCATGAACAAAAGATTGTAACTTCAAAAGGGTCAAATGAATAATGATAAGTGACTCAAATAAAATCCGTAATTCAAAAAACAGTCGCTAACTAAATTTAAGGCGCTAAATTGGTAACCGCTACGCAAGTGAAAGTGGAATTTGTAGCAAATCCTTGGGCAAGGGTCGGGACGCATAGAATTTGGCCGCCAGCTGAACTCCTTTCTTCTTCCTTCGCCGCCGCCGCCGCCTCCTCCTCCTCCTCCTCCTCCTCCTCCGCCGCCGCCTCCTCCTCCGTTTTACCCTGTTCATTCTCTCCATATCCTCTCGTGAGCGAAAACCCAAGAAGCAGCCCATACAACATACGCGTCTGCGCATACGTATGCGGTGCAGAGCGAGCCGCAGCTTCTTTCTGGCATTTCGTCGAACAGGTGGTGAGCGTGTCGTGGGAATCTCGGCAACAAGACTCGATCCACCCGAGTGATGCCTGAAGTCTTCTCCCGGGTGAAGGTTGCGAATCTTGTTTTGCTGCAGTTCGGCATAACTTGTGGTGTTCCCTGCCCATCTTCTTGCGAGAATTTCTCGGGGGAATGCTGTTGATCAGGAAACTGAGTCGTTCGATCAAGAAAAATCCTCTCTTGAATTGGCAGTCGCCTCTCGCTGATGAGTGCATTATAGGTAGGGCCGCAATCAGGCAATGCCCTCGAGCTTACAAGTGCCATCGGTCCGTCCGTTCTTTGTTTGATGTAGAGAGAGATGGTTTTGCCTCGAAACTTATCGGGAGTGGAGTCAATAGGCATTGCGAAGCTAGCTTTTCATCGTTTGTTGAGACAGTGTTGGTACAAGCTAGAGATCCTGCTAAACTTAGCAGTGAATTGGTGACCGCAATTGACGAGGGTAGACATGAAGATGCGTGGAAGTTGTATGAGCTACATATGCAAATGGATGGGTTTCCCAGAAAATCTGTGGTGCACAAGCTTATAGTGAGTTTGACTGAGACCCTCGATGTCCAGTGGCTCAACAAAGCGTATGGGTTGGTGGAACGCGCTTTCGAGGAGAGTAAGCAGAACTTGTTTGAGAAGGAGACTCTAATTTATCTCTCTTTCGGTCTCGCAAAGGGTGGATTACCAGTTGCTGCATCTACCATTTTGAGGAAGTTGGTCGACATGGAAGGGTATCCCCCCGTTGCGGCTTGGTCCGCAATCTTGGCTTACATGTCTCAAACAGCACCCGGAGCTTATCTCGCAGCTGAACTTGTTCTTGAGATTGGCTATTTGTTTCAAGATGGACGAGTCGATCCTCGTAAAAAGAGCAATGTTCCTTTGGTTAACATGAAGCCCAATACTACTGCTTTTAACATTGCTTTGGCCGGTTGCCTCTTGTTTGATACTTGCAGGAAAGCAGAGGAACTCCTTGACATGATGCCACGGATACAGATTAAAGCTGACACAAACTTGTTGATCATAATGGCACATATACATGAGAGGAATGGCCGGCGAGAGGAGCTGAAGAAGCTTCAGAGGCACATAGAGGAAGCTCCAAACCTAACTGATATGCAGTTCCGGCAATTTTACAATTGTTTGCTTACTTGCCATTTGAAGTTTGGGGATCTACATTCTGCGTGCAGCATGGTTTTGGATATGCTGCGCAAGGCAAAGGAAGCAAAAAACTCACTTGCTGCTGCTACATTTGCATTCGATGGTACTAGGAAGGGTAATGATTTGATTGGTGGAGTAGTTTCTAATCAAAGTCATCGAAATAGCAGATTGGACTCCCTGGAGAATATGTCATTGAAACAACAAGCTATTGTATCATACGAAGAGTTCTCTAAAGATCGTAAATTTGAGAAACTGCAGGCTGAGGCAGAGCAAGCTCTCAATGGGTTCTTGGCTAAGTTGCAGGCGCAAGTGGAATTGGTAACAACTCACCGTGGGATTCTTCAACCAACAGAGAACATATACGTGAAACTGGTTAAGGCTTTTCTTGAAGCTGACAAAATTAACGATTTGGCAGATTTCCTTATTAAGGCCGAGAAAGAAGACTTGCCTGTTTCAAATGATAGTTCGGCCTTGGTTCATGTCATTAATTCATGCATCTCACTTGGTTGGTTGGATAAGGCATATGATCTCCTTGATGAGATGCATTTGGCTGGAGTTAGAACAGGTTCTGCTGTGTATTCTTCTCTCTTGAAAGCATACTGCAAAGCCAACCGAGCCACAGAGGTGACATCACTTCTCCGAGATGCTCATAAAGCAGGGATCCAGCTAGATGCAAGCTCTTACGAGGCAATGATCCAGTCTAGGGTTCTTCACGATGATACTCAAGGGGCACTTAACCTATTTAGAGAGATGAAAGATTCCAAAATACCTCGATTAGGTCATCAAGAGTTTGATTTATTGGTCAAGGGTTGTGCTGAGAATAGTGAGGCAAGTCTCATGTCAAAGCTCTTACGGGAAATCAAAGAAGGTCAGAGGATTGATTGTGGTGTTCATGATTGGAACAACGTCATTCATTTTTTCAGCAAGAAGAGACTAATGCAGGATGCAGAGAAAGCTTTGAAGAAAATGCGCAGTCTGGGGCATACCCCTAATGCACAGACATTCCATT
This sequence comes from Eucalyptus pauciflora, assembly GCA_007663325.1. Lineage (NCBI taxonomy): Eukaryota > Viridiplantae > Streptophyta > Magnoliopsida > Myrtales > Myrtaceae > Eucalyptus > Eucalyptus pauciflora. The sequence goes on from VMYD01000385.1 coordinate 929,442, forward strand.
CTATGGTGACTGGGTATGCTGCAATTGGAGGAAAATACGTAGAGGTGACTGAGCTGTGGGGTGAAATGAAAGCTCTCTCTGCTTCCTCCCCAATAAAGTTTGATCAGGAACTCTTGGATTCTGTACTCTATACTTTCGTTAGAGGTGGGTTTTTTGCTCGAGCGAATGAGGTTGTTGGAATGATGGAAAAAGGGAACATGTTTATTGACAAGTATAAATATCGCACTCTCTTCCTAAAGTACCATAAAACACTTTACAAGGGTAAGGCTTCCAAATTCCAGACTGAAGCTCAACTGAAAAAGAGAGAAGCAGCATTGACTTTCAAAAAATGGGTGGGATTGCATTGAGGAAGGATTGACCACTTTTCTTGTTTCTCTGAGATGTTGATCAAACTAGAATGTGTTCCGCAGTCAAACTTAGAGTTGCTGGCATTAGAAGTTGATCATTGCTATCTCCAAATTGCTAGTGGAGTGGACCAAGTGCACTTTTCTGAGAATATAGTGTCATTTAACATTGGCAAGAGAGAGACGACAAGAACGATGTCTCCATGTACAGGCAGGATTTATGGTCCAGCTATTGTGTTATTTCCTTTTACTTGGTGAGCTTCTTATATGTTTTCGTTTTTGGTTTCTAGTTGCTGTATTTTTTGCTAGAAAGAAAATGAAAGTAGAAGATAACGATGCCATTTTGAGCTGCGGCTTGTTTTGGGCGCTAACCCTTTATGGATCAGACAAAAAGCATGTATAGACAGTATGTGGCCTTGTAACCCTTACAATCTAGTTGAAACAGTGTTCTTTTACCACCTGCACTCTCTGTTGTATTCTTATCCCTCTGACCTTATTTACTCTATTTTTTCACATCAACATGAATCTCGCAACTTAGAAATTGTTCGTATTCATTTCTTGTATGAGTATTCATCGAATTTAAAAAGTAGAGTTTTGACTACAAGAACTAGTCCAGGAGAATCTACAACAGTGTGCAACTCCACACAGAATCTGAGGATTCCGGCTCTTTGTATGCAGGGTTTGCTGTGCCAGTGTCAAGTGTTGACATCCAGTGAGCGCTTTCTTTGCTAACATAGTAACAACTGTTTGTAGCATGTATACATTTTCATTCTTGAACAACATAATCAATGACTGATCTATCTGCGAGCACCTGATTGTACAGATTTGAAAGATCCCTGATCAACCGTTGGAAGGTTCATATTAGCTTGTATTTTCGCTTTAGTTTCTCGGATTTCAAGAGATCGGGTTGGTGAATTTGAGCCAAGGACATGTGGCTATCTATTCTAGCTTGGACTTTGGCACCATTTTTCACTCTCAAATGGTGAGCTACTCTTCAGTACGGAGGCTGAAGGAAGTGTCTCATTGAGTCAGAAGAGATAGTACATCATTTTACCGGATTGTGCACCTCATGAGACGTCGACAAAGCCTTCAGCTTCCCCTGAAATGTGCAAACTTAAACAGCAAACGGCAATGGTTCATTCATCAACGGGCACACTTTGAACTAATATTCCGTGCAATCCCTATTTCTAGTCTCGTGCCATGGACAACGCTTGTTTGCGAATCGCCACTCCAGGAGCCCGTCTCAGGTTTGAGGAACCTGGGCTGCATCCCAGCCTGACTCGTGCTGCCTCCCGTTAATCATAGGGACCATTCATCCTGTGCTTGTCCATTTTCGGCGATCATGTCACATCGACCTCTCCCCTGATCCTGCGCGAAGCGCTAAGTTTCGTGCATCGGGACACCCCTTTTCGTTCACACGGCGCGCAGGCCTCCATTCAACTGGACAAGCAGAACAAAACATGACAGTAACACAGAGAGAAGAAGAAGTTCCACTGGAATTGCAGTGGAAATGGTCCTCTCCCATTAAAAGTTCCATGGACCACACTTTTGGGTTACAGTGTAAAGTTCCACAGGCAGCACTTTTCAAGCGTTTGATAGTGGAGAGCTCCATCTGTGGTAATGACTATGAGATCCACAATAGAAGTTGGGCGTCTCTCTACTTTCGAGTTTGAAATCATTCATAGATTCCACTATAAATTGATTGCTCTGCGCGTCATATCCATTATGCAATGTCGGAATTTTTCATTCATTCATTATTTCTCACGTGTATCTCGGCGATGGTAAATACTTGTAAATATAATCGACCCCGAGAGCCAAAGGTGGCTCATGCTGTCTGAGTTACTTGGTTGAAGCCATGGCTCTCATACTTTTGGGGTGCCTGGGAATAATTATAAATTATTAATTGTGGCAAAAAAAAGATTACCGAGACTTATGGAAACTTGTCAGAAATTCAAAAAACGGATGATTCAAATCCAACAAAATTATTTGAGAGTGCCTCAAAAATTTACATGGCCCTAAAATAAGTAATATGTGCCTAATATCTTTCATATGCTATTTCAATTGTTCATTCAAACAATGTTATCCATGAAAGAAATTCTACATTACAAAAAAAAAAAATTGTGAATCGTACTAAACGCATTCCCATTCTTTTTTCATTTCAATAATATAAATTTTGTGTAGTTACTAAACGCGTTATTATACTTAGAAATTCTTTTGGATAATAGAAATAGAAAAAGATAATTTTTGAAAAGAAATTGTTCCTATGAGCCTCTTGAGAGATAGGAAATGGGCGACTTGCTCTTAAATCATCCCTAATCACTTAGGGCCTAATTGGTAATGCTTTTGTTAACTAAACATTAGGGATGATTTAAGGCGAAGTCACCCATTTCCTATCCCTCAAGAAGCTACTTTTTTTTTTTACTTATTGTTTCTATTTTAAATCTATTTTCTAACCATTTTCTATTCCGGGATATAAAAAAAATTAGTTGATATTACCAAATATATTTTTTTTTTTGTTTCGAGAAACAAAAAAACAAAAATCAAGAAAATTAAAAATGTTAACAAACAGGCCTTATGCATTTCATGTGCCCTTTCTCAAGCCACATCCCTAGCAGTGTGAGCCCGAGGTTGATTTGGTACCAAATCACTTATCTTAGAGGCTTATTTGAGACAAAATCTATTTTATAGATATTTTCGATTTATGGGCTGAATTATATAACTATTTATTCTTTTTTGGAATTATATAAACTGTTTTTTGTCAGAGAATTATATAAAGTCTGATTGCACACAAAACGCCATCTGTTTAGTACAAACCATTTCAGGATTTGTGCGGTACGACATTTCTTGGACAGGACAGGACGGGTCCCACCCTCAATCAACAACCTGATCCACTTGCGCTTGTGAATGCGGCTTGTGGTGGGGTCATTTGACCCGCCTGCTGCGGACAAGATCCAAGATCTATTCTAAATTCTATCTAAAAAAATCCACTTATTATAAATTATATTTAGACACATAAAAAATATAAAGTATTAATAAAATAAAAGTCCCGATCATATATTAGAAACTTACACAAGTTATCGGATGCCATTGAATACAGTAAGATCGTGTCAAGATATGAATAAATAAAAATACAAAAACTTATTTCATGTTTCAAATTCTAAATTTTACTTACCTAGAACTTAGAATTTGTCTGTTTAGAAGTACCGACACTTTTTAAGAATTTTTATGTTGTGTCAAACACTCCACCCTCAACGGGTGTTGGAAAATTCAGCATGTGATCAACTATCCGACATGTGAAACGCTACAATATGTGAGTTTGGATCTCTGACATGCGATTTCGACACGCATAGGATTAATTTAAAAAAAAAATCATACAAATAACGAGTCAAGATGTAAAAATGTAAAAAATAAAAAAATAAAGGAGGAAAGAAAGACTTCATTGGTGAAATGTAGATTTTTTTTTCGACTTATTATTAAATGTTAAATTGAATAGTGGAATGTTGATTGTTTGCTTTTTTTTTTTCCTTTAAGTTTTAATAATGAATTTGTCAAATTGAAATAATGAAAAATATCAACAAATGGTGGATTAATATTTTTAATATAGATTCAGTCTTCGCTCTTTCTTTATTATATATTTATTTGCGAATTTGAGACAAATTAATTCGATGGAAATGTTTGTCATGTATATATAAAAATATATATTTAACACATAATATATATATTAATTTATCGAAATTCTTTATCTTTTGAGAAATGAGCTATTTGAAATAAGTTGTTCAATTTTTATACCCTGTAAGGGTGTAACCACCTAGTCTGCATATATGCTCATCCGTGGGCTCACCTTTATGAATATTCCCCTTCAGCGAAATCGTCCCGACCGGAGAAATTTCCGAAAGGAAGATGAAAAGGGAAGTCAAACCTTTCCACGTGTCGCCTCCTCCGCTCGCGAAAAAGGAGAGCGAGGAAAAAGCCAGGATATCCCCTTCGATCCCTGCGGAAGGCGAAGAGAGAAAAGACCGTCGCGAAGCTTTCGAACCGTCCTTCGGAAAAAGTCCCTTTTCACCGCTCGCTCCTCGCCCTTTGACTCTCGGCTTCGCCGGAAAATGGGGAACGGAGGCTCCAGGGAGGACGGCGGCGGCGACGGATGCGGCGACGGCGGCGACTCCTCCGGGGGAAAGTCGCGGTTGAGGCAGCGGCTCAGCCTCCACCACCGCTTCCACCGCCGCCGCAGCCGCCCCGACAACGGCGCGGCTGCTCTCCTCAAGAGCGCCGACGACTTCGCCGGGATCGCTCTCCTCACTCTTCGCTCCGTAACCTCTCTCTCTCTCTCTCTCTCTCTCTCTCTCTATGCGTGGCATTGTGAGTTTTGAGGTTGGCGGATCCGTCGTCGGCGGTGGTTGATTGGAGCGGTTTTGGGTGTTTTCGATGAGGTGTAGGCGGAGATGGGGTTCAAGGACAGATGGCTCGCGTGCGTCTCCTTCGGGGAGCAGACCTTCCGCACCGCAATCTCAGATCAGTTGAGCTTCCCGAATGGCCATCTTAGTTTTTTGTCATCGCGTGTCATTTTTTTTAGTCTCTCTCTTTATGATGCTCTGCCACCTCTCTGGTTCTGAGTCGCTTTCTTTCTGCTTCCTTTGGTTTCACTTGTCGTGCAGCACTGACAAGCCCGCTTGGAACGCTGTGAGTATCCTCTTCTTGCAGCCACCTTCTGTACCTTTACCCGTTGTTGGTTTATTTTTTGAATTGTATTCTGCGACGTCATGCATTCGAGCCTCGTTGTGCGGCGAACAGAGCGAGAGTAATGGTAATGTATTTGAAGTGTTGTGGCATCATATAGGTTCATTTATACATCACAGGAACATGGTGATTTTATTTACCAGTAAAGGAAAGCGGGTCTTAGTTTGTGCGATTCTCTGTGCTTCAGTAGTGAGTGGTTGCACTTCCTACTATTGATGGATACATGCTCATGTGCTTAATACCCCCAGATTGAAGAATCTTTTAATGGGAGATGAAATAATGTTTTTGGGATATTCTGGCTGTTTGTGGGTCCATAAAGCCTTTCGGAAAGTGGCTCTGGATAATCTGAATTTCCCAAGATTGACTCTCTATGGGCTAGGGTGATCAAGGTCAAAATGGATTCATTCCCCGCGAATGGTGTTCCAAGAAGGTCTCAACCCCTCATGGATTGGTGTTCGGAAATACATTGGAAGGGGGCGGGTCTGTTTTAGCCATCGGATTGAGTTTGAAGTTGGTGATGTTATCACAAACCTTTTGAAGCTTGCCTTTTGGATCTTGTGTCTCGAATCTGGGACAGCTTTTCGGAATCTAATCTTCATCAGGAAATTCACTACCAAAAACCTTGATCCATTTTGCTCTTCTTTTTTCTTCCCCCTTTCCGTAATGCAAAATTGTTTTGTGCAGTGGATAATCATCTTGGTTGGAGACTCTTTAAAAATAAAATTTCGTTTTACTTTACCATTTGAACTTTCTCCACTTCATCCAGGCACTTTCTTGCTAAAGATATCAGAAAACATCTGGGAAGGTATCTCTTTGCTTTCCTTTCAAATTTATACTATAGCAATGTATATAGTGGGGGTTGCTGTCCTCCTTTTATTCCTTGTGAATAAATCTGACTTATTTGAAAAAGTCAGTAATCAAGATATAGTCTGAAGATTATGAGGAAAATGAGACATGCAGCAAGCATCAAAGTGATTATGATTTGGGAAGATAGGATTATGTTGCTGGCAGGCTTTTCTGATTAGAGTAGAGTGATCTGTTGCTAGAGCCTGAATCCTCGTACATTTCTTAAATTAGTTTCTCACTGGAGTAGATACAAGAATTCCTTTAAGATAAGAAGCTGAGTGGGTGGGTTATTCAATGTAAGTTGCGCTATCTAGATGTGGAGGGGCTCTTTGTTCTGTATAGGTCAGACTTGGGTTAAACAATTTCAGATTAGCATAACCATTGTAGAGGAGTGGATTCACAATAACATTTATGTGATAAGTAATGATCATACGTTGGGGCAGGTTACACGCAAGGTAAAGTTTCGGAAACAAAAAAGCGGAAAAAAGGGAGAATATTGAGAAGATTCAATCAAATCCCTCAAATCCCAGTTCAACAATGATAGGCAAACCAAATTCTTTGCCAAATGGCAATTCCAATCCAAAGTACGCCAATCTTGCTGAGAACTTCCATTTTTGGTAGCACTACCTCTTGCAGAGCTGTTGTCATAGCAGCAGACACTCCATAGATACTTACCTTACTAACCTTTATTTACAGTTCGAATCTCTCTCACACCCAGTGCACCCTTCATCAAATGAATTTCAATTGGAACTCCAGCTCTATAAATGAGACTTATCAGAATTATTGCTCTCCCAAAGAAATCTCTCTGAAATTGTTTTGCAGAAGTTGAATCGGCATAATTATTGAGTCATGCAAAATATTCAAGATTTTTTCTTTGTGTATGAGCAGGATTTGTATGACATGAAGATTTCTACTGCTTTTGAGGATGTTTTGGTGTGGAACATTGGTAGAGATGGAATGTTTCTGTGAAATCTTACTTCAAGCTGCTAGATAGGGATGTTGTTAGTGGTAGAATGAATTTCCCTAAGAAAGTGATTTGTAGAGCGACAAGGTTCCGACAAGAGTTCTTTCTTTTACTTTGGAAGCAACTGCAGAAGGAATCTATACTTCACATGAACTATAGTGAAGAGGCAAAGTTCTGGTAATAGGTTCCTCTGCAAGGAGGCAGAGACCTTGTGGCATCTCTTCTTCATTGTTCTTGGACTAGAATTGTTTGAACAGCTTCCTATGCTTGCACAGGAATTTCTTGGATTATTGGAGATTCTATTGGGCAAGAACTTTGGCCTTTGGCAGGGCATTTTCCTGGAGCACAATAAGAAAAGAAGGATCACCCTAATTTCTCCCTGTTTTTTGGTTGCAGAACAAGAGAGCCTTTGTTAGAGAGGAATTTTCCATTTCTCTTTGTATTAAGAAGTGGCTTAAAGTTTTACACTTTTGGTATGGTGGAAACTTGCATATGGATGCAAATGCCTTGGTTTATATAGTTGATGCTTTGTCCTGGAATTGAGCTCACTTTTCATTTTGAGAGCTTTTTCATATATCTCTTTAGTTTTCGAGCTCTTTCTGCATATGGGTTTGTGACCCCGCTCCGCACGGCGGGGCCCTGTAGTTGATGTTTTTACCTATTAAAAAAATGCAGCATGGATTCATCATTAATTGGTGCCTTTCTTCCTTATGCAGGAAAAGAAACTTCTTCTGGAAAGGAATGGGCCTCATATTGCAAGAATCTCTATATATGAGGTTGAACATCATTTCACACTTGTTTAATTAATTGAAATGAAAGTAAGCAAGCTAGATGAAATCATGTTCCATGGAATTGGGGAGAACTCAGAAGCACATGCATAAACAAATGAGACACTACCAAAAAGAAACAAAGCAGATGCACTTGGAAGATTGTTGAGGCAAAAAGGTTTTTAGGTTGTTAAAGAAATGCTCACCTTTGGAATCTTTATTCTGATATTCTAATCTAACAGATGATCTCGATTTTTCTGAATGATGTCAAAAGCCTTATTGGCAATCAGTTTTAGGTGGTCTAGGGTTTTCAGGAACCGAAATCTTTGCAATATGATTGAGTGAAAACATTAAAATAGGTGTTTAATCATTTCAGTCTTGATAAGCTACCGGCTTAACTAATTAGCATATTTCCAAACCGGTGTCTAGATGATGGACAGATGCATGAAGAATAATCAGCTTCCAATTAATTTAAACTGTGATAATTGGTGAACATAGATGTAAAGACCAAAAAAAATGGTAGAGCAACTTATTTTGGTTCTTAGTTCTTAATTCTGCATGCCGTTGCAAGAGGGATGGTCTTTTCTTTAATATTTTAATCTTTTGATTAAAACTTTCAATCGGTGGATTTAATGTTTCTAATCAATGCTTTTTGAGGAAGTAGAGAGTATACCAAATCTACAATCTCACGAAACTCTTGTTGCTGTAAACAAAAAAGAAATTGTGAACTTCTACCTGTAATATAAGTGGACATATGCCTCTCATAATGCAATCATCTATATCAGTTCAATTTTTCTTTAATATATCCAAAAAGAAAGAATTTACCTAATAAATGTCATATATTGTGTTCAAATTACAACTTCTCTAGGTTTGGATTTTAAATCGAGTATGAATGTGTCAGCAGTATATTTGGTCTACAGTATTAGTTAATAATCAGTGACATACTTGAGATATATTGGTAGAAACTTATCTATATTCTTCGTAATTTTTATTGTTTTATGTCAAACTATATTTCGTACAGTCCAATTTCAATTCAAAATGGATATCTTGTAGATATGTAATTATTTGGCTATAATATGTATATTGTATATATAAGTAAACAGAAAAGGAAATATTTTGCGTTGTGGTATTGTTGCTAAGGTGCATCTGCTTAGAAGAAAGGTGTAAAGACTTTTGGCTTTGAGAATATACTTCTGTTGATTTGGAGGGGGTACTTAAGTTGGTTCATTGTGATCATTAGGACTAAGGCCTTATGGTTACCGGTAGAACTCAGGTCTATATTATCATATATACATTAGATGTCTTTTGAGATTGTAAGTACAGAGCATACTAGTTCCATCCTAAAAAGGAAAAGAGGCATGAAAAAAGCAAGGTGAAAATTGAGACCATAAGGTGACAGAGCTGGTAACTCTGATATATTGTCTGTTTTGCTAAATGGGGAACTTGCTGAAAATGTTATTTGTAACGAATCGAACGGGATAGGAAAAGAGGAGACATGCATCTGATGTCTAGAGCAATAGCAAATTATCCTTATGGCCATAAGGCAAATTCTTTAACAGTTATAAGACAGATGGTGCTACAGGTAGGGCATGTAAGTCTCTTAACTATCAGCATGCACCTAAAATCAGATTAGTTAAAAGAAGAATGCTTTTGTGGATGTATGATCACTTGAGAAAAAATATCGATTTGGAAGTGAGATTATTCTACAAAAGTTGATGTGGACACAATCGAGGATTAGATGAGAGAACTCAATTCGAGGTTCAGACATGTGAAATAATGACAATCAGATGTGCTAGTAAGATGATGCGACTTTTTTGATGAGATTGTCGGGAGAAATAAGATGATGCGACTTTTCAATGAGATTTGGAAGTGAGTTTATTTTACGAAAGTTGTTGTTTCGTAGTGTTGTCCATGATCAAAATTTCCCGTCTAAAACCTCTTTCTAAAGTATTGTACATAGTAATTTTGAGCTTGGATAGACCAGATTTGTTTCTGGACAAGGGAAACAAGTAGGATAAACAAATGGATAAATGATGGGAAGATTTGAGAGGTCATTATTGGAGGTTGATTATGTATAAGATATGAAACTACTAAGCAGGAGGGAGAAAAAAAGAAACTGAATAATCTATTAATGGAAAAAACAAGAAGGAGAAGGAATGGATTGGAAAAAAAGGTTCAGTTAACTGGAACTAACTAGTGTATTTGAACTTTCCAGTGTGGTCAGTATGAGGAACTCTCATTATACTGCATAATCAGCTGGTCCTTGGCATGATTACCTTCACAACTTCATGTATAAAATTAATCATATTAATGATTGCCCTTAGGGCTTTTATTTAGAATACTTAACAAGTTAAGTTCCAATTTCTGAAGCATTGGTTTTAGGCATCACAAAAAAAAAGTAAGTGCCTTGGAGGTGCAAACCTTTCCTCATTTGGTTATTCACAAGTTCCCTAAGGGCACTTTTTGACAAAATCCATGTAAGATATTGGGTGTTAAAATATGTGAGAAAACTCCTAGGGGGATCGAAGAGTAGGTTTGTGGCTAATTAATGATTGGTATGTCACATTTATTGGAAGCAAACCTAACTTGCCCACCCATATTTGGTGTGTATTAGGTATGGCCTATTTGTTCTTTTGATCATTTTGTGCATTCAGTCGAGTGGTTGATTTTCTTTCTTTTGCAAAGTAATCAAAATAAGTGTCACGTGGATTGGCTTAAATTTAATACCCGGGCCTATTGTTTTCCATGACAATCTTTTGTTTATGTGTAATTTTTCTGCATGCAGACTAATAGGATTTCAAAGAACAATCTAATTGGTTACTGTGAGCTAGATCTGCTTGAAGTCTTGGCAAAGGTGAGTGACCATTTATTGATGCATTAATTCATCCTCTTGATTTCACTCTGCATGTACAAAGTTATCTGACCATCATAAATTTGTCTAACTATTATAATTTTTCTTCTAAGTAACTGTTAGTTTGAACCCCATTAAATTTCTTTTCGCAGGACTCAGAATCTGAATCTGAAATCTTGAATTTGTTAGACCCTTCTAAATCAGATGTAGTGGTGGGTACTATCCTGGTTTCATGTTCTGTTGAGGTGAGTGGACAGTGCATGATTTTAGATCGGTGCCAAGATAATTATGTCTGTTACCAACATTATGTTGAAATGTCAATAGGATCCCGTGGAAACAGAGAAGAGTTTTGCAAGGCGCATCATGTCAATTGTGGTATGTTCTACTGTCATCTTTCTTATTATTAATCTAAGTGGAAAGTTCTGGTGTGGAGGGTTAAGCTTCTTATACTGCTATCTCTTCAACAGTTTGTGAGTTTATTAATTCCGTCCAATAATTTTCATCTGGATGATCGTCGCCGGATGGAAGATGGTAAATACAGGTTATGTTTCATCAAAACTTGATGGCTAAGGGTTGAAATTCTCCTTTTCGTTTTGTTTTACATGGGTAGACACTCAACTCGGTTAGATTGAAAGGCACACTAGCCGTGTAATTCCTATTTTTTTTTTTTTTTAAGCTTTTGCTTGGAAACTTGAATAAGGTCATTATTTCAGTGGTGGTACTGAAGCTATGAATATGAGAAGTCCAAGATATTTGAGTGTTGTGACAGACCATTATTATTATTAAAGCTTCTTATTGCATATTCCTTCCATGTGCATAAGTTATTAACACTTATGTAGTTTTTCAATCCTGTGACATCCTGTTTAGAAGTAAGTTGAAGATATAAATTTGAATCAAACTTGGTCGCTTCATCCATAAGTTGGGAATTATAGTTGAATCTTCAAATTGTGTTATATCATTAGTTGTCTAGGAAACCTGTACTAAACTGGCCATTTTTTGATAGCCTGCCCTGGTATCTCCCTCTGCATATCTTAAGTTAATTTTAGACTTGGTTCTTGCTAGAAGTGAAAACGAAAATGGTGCATCATGGTTGTTTGACATGCTGTGTTTTGACACTGCTAAAAACCAATTTTATGTATGTAAAATCAAGTAGCTGGAAGGTGTTGACCATGTTCTGATAGCTTCCAAATTCTTCCTCTTCATAATCCTGCAATGTCACATAGGATATAGCTACTCAAGATCATTTGTTTATAGCACGGGTTATCCAAAAATTTTGGCTGGAGTAGTCCACATGAATGCATGCAAACAGCCATGTCCATGTGCATGAGGGTACATAGACTTTTATTACATTGGCATGGATGAGAACTACTTTTGCTGGAGCAATTAAGAGAGTTGTGATTATATAACCATGGGCAATATGGTGTTCCTTTGCACGATTTTAAGGCAACAGAATAATTGAAGTTAACTATTAGTTTGGTCACAGGACCATCCAGAATTGTAGACACAAAATGCACTTAACAAAAGCAGATGGACACATATAGCAGAAACGTTTCTTGTTTCTTCTCTCTCTCTCTCTCTCTCTCTCTCTCTCTCTCAATCTAATGCCCCAAGCGCCAGTCACACATTTTTCTACTGGAGCGTCTGACCACCATGCCATAATTAGGATATTTCTCAGTGCTTTTGGAAATTGGTCTACGCAACAGAGAATTCTGTATTTTTCCCCTCTCATAAGTAGGTCTTTCTGTTAGAGGACAAGCTAGGTTGATTTGTCATGGAATAAACTCTCTGCAAAAGTAAGGGGTAAGGATAAGTACATCTAACCATCCCTAGAACCTACAACTTCAGAGCCTTGTGCACGGGGACATCTTAATTTTCCTCTTAAAATAAGTAGGCCTTCTGTTGTGTCGGTCCAATTTTTTAACAGGTTAACCCTTGAATTTTTTCCCACAGGACTACAATGAAGATGGGACGCTCTCATTCTCTGAATTTTCTGACTTGATGAATGCTTTTGGAAATCAATTGGCTGCTGACAAGGTTAGAGTCAGTTGTTGAACTGCATCAATATTGGCAACTTTTTTCTCTGTGCTTCATTTGTAGGACTCATAAACTTAAATTGTTTTCTGTGTCAGAATTATGTTTGGGACGGGAATTGATGTAAGGGTACTTATTGTGCACTAGCATACATACATATGTACTTGCATGCATATTTGTCTGGTTGCATATATAAATGCATATACATGATGTGCACATAAGAGCAAAATGTGTGATGCAGCACACAAGCATGCATGCATGAAAGAAATTGATGGACATATGCAGCGACAACAAAAAAGTTACTTGTTTTAGTCTATGCAACCATCCACGAGGATAACAAGGCTCGGCTTCCATCAAGAAAAAATAATTATCCTAAGTTTAAAACAAGTAACAGGGAATATTCTACATCAATATTTGTATATAATTTTCATAGATTTGAGGTGTTTAGTATTAAAAGTCAAATCATGAGCTCCACAAGCAAAAACCATTGTAGACACGCCCTATAGAATATCTCTCACATTCTTAATCTAAAACCCATTTAGAACTGATCAGAGGCTGCATATTAGTATCTGATAGCTTGGTCAAATGTAATCAGTGCTTGTGCAGAGATATCTATGTTGGAAATCTGCCTACTAGATGAATTCACACAAAAAGATACCAATTAACTTAGTGCTTATCTTGACATATATGAATGTGCTTTTCAATTTGGTCAGCAACATTCTCTTTTTGAGTGACATTTGGTGCCTTAGCAAAGACCTAGGTTTTCTGGCGGTTAGTGCTTCCCTCTGTATGATGTTCTTCAATAAATTATGTGAAAGACTATTCAAATTAACCCTCTTGCAAAACCATCTTGGGGCAGGAGTAGAGATTTAATTAATTAAGGTCTAAAACAAAACCTGCGCAAATGTAGGATTGCTGTTGTTTCTTGGGAATTTTTTCAAGGTCTATATAATGATTATGCTTGTTGTTTACCAGAAAGAGGAGCTCTTTAAAGCAGCAGACGTAAATGGGGATGGTGTAGTCAGCATGGATGAGTTGGCTGGCCTTCTTGCAATTCAACAAGAAAAGTAATTCTTTGGATTGATTTATGAGCTTCGGATTTTCATGCTTTTTCTAATTAAATTTGCTCAATTTCTATAATGAGTACGGAGCACTTCAATTTGCCTTTATTTTCTTATGTACGCTGCATGTAGCATCGGTTGCCTCATTGCTGTGAGTGCTGCTTCTATTTTCGTGAAGTGAAATCTTTTCTTATAATTAGTGAGCTTACGATATTGATAAAATACTAGACATAGTTATGCAGCTCTATGGAAGTTTTACCAACAAATGGAGGGTTGACTTTTTAAATTATCAGTTCTCTTGAAGTGTCAGCGCGATTGTGTTATTCCCTGGTGCTAAAGCCAAATGCACTGATGTCATGCCAACCCAACTGATTGAGTTCTCCCCCCCCAAAAAAAAAAAAACAGAGAGAAGGAAAGAACTACAATGAGGGAACCTTGATGCAGCAGCAAGTGGCAGAAGCCAAATTCTCCAGTTTGTGTGAGATAATTGTGGATTTCTAAGACAATCTGTCCGTCACACGTGGTGCAATTGATGGGTAGAGAGCCACTTGTCAAGAGACATTGTAAATATAGGCAGTTACTAGTTTGTGCATTCATAAACCATGCTTATCCAAAGTTGTCAAATGCCATCGTCTAGGTCTCATTAAAAGAGGAGAAACATTTGGGTTTCTTTTTGTCTATTATATGGCTGATCCGCAGTTAAGTTCATGAATTGGAGATAAGTGGACTTGAACTGCTGATATTTTCCACAGGGTAAACCACTGCCTCTCCGGTGCCTAGTTGATTCTACCATAGGGGCCAACAATAGACAATAACTCCCTCGCAAACATAGCTTAGAACTTTCATTGTATTGCGCTGCAGGACGAGAAGAGTCAAAGAATTACGGATGAATGTACGGAAATAACTTAATTGTGTGAACCAAAAGCTCAACATTGCTATTACAAAAATTACAAACATTATGCAAATTTACACTCATCGCTTTTTATATCGTTTGGTTGCAGGGAGCCACTTATGAATTGTTGCCCTGTCTGTGGTGAGGTTCTCCATGTTTCAGATAAGCTGAACACTGTAGTTCACTTGACCCTCTGTTTTGATGAAGGAAGTGGAAGCCAGATTATGACAGGAGGATTCTTGACTGATAAACAAGCTTCCTCTGGGTGAGGCCTTGTTTTCATGGTCTTAATATTTTGGAATTGCTCTTATGCTTCTTACATGGTCATCTGTTAATGGTCAAATATCATCTTTTAGGTGGATGTTCAAACTAAGTGAATGGGCCCATGTTTCATCTTATGATATTGGCCTGAATTATGGATCAAGTGCTTCAAATATAGTGGTATGCTTCCTCCTACTTATATTTCTCTTCCTTTAATAGTATAAATTGTTTAGGTCATATAATGAATTTGGCTGCTTTTTGGAGAATGACGTGCTTGCTGGATTCATTGTCATGATTGACACAGAAGAATGCCTTTGAATTGTTGAAATAGTAAGATGTGCACTTCCATTTATTTATATGCTGTGATGAAGTGGCCACTTTAATCAAATAAGTAAATCTGGGGACTTCATTTAGACACCAGCTTAAAACAATTTTGTGGATGGTAAGTTTCCTTCTTTTGGATCTTCTGTTCTTATTTTTCGTGGTGAGAGAGGAAGGGGAAAGGGGGAAGTTGGGGGTGGGTAAGGGGGGATGAGAGAGGAGTAGCTCCTTTGTCACCTTGCCTTTGATATTGTATTGTACCTCAGCATCCCTCTGACTCTTGAGCAGGAAGTTCTGAAACCATTTTGAGGGAAAGAATGAGTGGCATAATTAGCCCAGTGAAATATTATTGTGGAAATACTAATTGGCACATGTTGTAACTTGGCTCTTGAGAATGTCTCTTTTTTTGTTGAGTGAGGATGTATGGTAAGAAGACAGTTTCCACCAAATCATGGTTTAGACCTGGGCTGTGAAATGAGAACCTGCTCCATTTCTGTCCATTTCCTCGGTTTGATAGTTGTGGAGAGGAAGATGGAGCTTGAGAGATGTGGTGAAGGAATAGTTATTTCCATGAAAGCCCTTTTCGATAGATAATCAGAAGCCTCAGTCGAACTTGCTTGACCAATGAAGTAACTTCAGAATAGGTCCCTGTAAAACCAAGATAGGTCCATTTGTTGAGGACTTCGGCTAGATGTTAAGCTGGGGCTACGGCTGGGTGATTCATTGATTTTGCATGTGGTGGCATTGAAAGATTTGCCCTTGGATAACTGCTAGCTAGCTAGGTTACTGATATTGTGACAAGGGAACCTTGGTGTAAATTTTGCTTGTAGTTATGTGTGCTACTTCAATAGTACCAAGATTAGATTTCACTAGCATACATGAGGTCAATAGCTTGTATTTCTACAAGACTAATGAACTACAATATGCATGATTCTGTGATCCATTTCGGCCTTTTTTTTTCCTTCAGTTAGAAGAGCATTCTTCTGTAAGGCCATTTGTGATTATAAGAAGTAGCTTGAGCATTTGTATCTTCTGAACTTGGTCGGATATTTTTTGTAACATTGTTTGAGAAGCAAAAACTACAAAGTTTACAAGCCATTTTTTAGTTCTGTTCTAGATTAATTTTCTGTTATTTCTATTTGAACTATGCTGCCCTTTCATTGGTAAACATTTTGTTCTCATCCAAGTTGTAAGACATCACAGTTATTTGTGTTCAGGTATTTGACCGGAGGACTAAGAGACTAGTGGAAGAAATAATTGATGGGAAAATTGTATTGTCAATGAGAGCCATTTACCAATCGAAATTTGGGCTAGGCCTTATTGATACAGGTGACTGACAACTTCTGCCAACTAGCAGAGGCTGGTTTTCTTAATCAGCTCTTACCCTGCCTTTTCCTGCCTTGAATGTAGGGTTGTAATGGAGCCAAGTTGAGTTGATGAACTGCCAAGCTCGAGCGGTCGAGTATTAATTTTCATGCTCGAGCTCCAATTGATTAAAAAATTGAGATATTTAAGCTCGACCTTAATACAATTAACTAATAAATCAAGACTGATCTTGAGCTGGAGCTTGAGTTTTATAAGCTCTATTTATTATTTTTAAAGTATCGTTTCTACTTTTATGATTTTGAATATTCTTCTCTAACAAAACGAAAGCTCTATTAGCTCGTCAGCCTACCTAGATAAGTATTAGCAAGCTCAAGCTCAATTCAACAAGATACTTGAGTAGCCTTGAGTAGCTTGAAGTTGAGCTAGACTCAAAATTAGGCTAGTCAATTCTCATTAGTCAATGAGTCCCAGCTACTCGTGAGTAGCTTGACTCTATTTCTCCTCTAACTGAATAATTTGTCCTGTGACATTCATATAAGATCATAGTACAGTATGTGAACATTTCTAACCTTAGAATGCAAATCATATGCAAATGTCCCCAACCTTCTGTTTGTCCAATTAATGTAAGTCAAAAGTTTTACTGACCTTTCCTTAAGGTTTTCACTATGTGGGTTTTAACAGTAGGTAATACAGTGCACAAGCAAGTTTTGCACTATTTTGGTGATAGTGCTTAAGCTTATATTGAGTTCTAGTTTTGTGTATCTTTTTGAGTTCTTCAATTTATTTTTTGTGTCAAGATGTGCTAAATCGTTACTTCTACAATGGGCTGAATTGCAGGGGCAAAAGAGATTTTGCAGAGTATTTCTGAAAAGCAGGGCAAGAAAATGAATTCTGTTGAATCTGCAGAAGACATACCAAAGTTTCTTAGTTTTTTCAAGGCACGTTGGCATCATCTTTATAAGTGAACAGAGGATTTTAATCACACCATTAGTTGAAAAGTAATATCATGAATATGCTATCAGTACAAAGAAATGATTGCTTACTCCCCATTACATAGCTCATCTATTCTTGTTTCTACTAATGTGATTGAATGAGGTTGCTATACAGACAATAAATCACGCATGGAATGGTCTTGCTCTATTACTCTTTTTCTTAACGAAGTTCTGTTGCTTGATAGTTGATATTAGATATTCGCCATCAAAAACACTAATCACTTTGCCTGGTGGCTTATTTGTGTTCTACTTATCCAAACTCTCTGTGTGATTCTGTTTGTAAAGATGTCCAGAGTTATGTTGTTCTTTAGTGTTGATATTTCTTTGCTTGCTTTGCTTTTCTCTGCTCTTGTGCCATGGTAAGCCAATACAAAGTTTGCTACTTATTTTAGACTTGAAACTAAGCTTCAGACAACGATGTATTCTTTCAATGTTATTTGACTCCCAGCGGCAGAAGCTATTGAAATCTATAGATGCTCTTTGCTGCAAATTACTGATTTAGTGGTTAGATTACTTGCACTTAAGGAGTGGTCCTTGTGGTTTTGCTTGAAAATGTGGAAATTGCAAGAAGAATGCTTGCATAAACTAATTGCAACATTGTTGAATTACATCATAGAAATGCTTCTTTATACAGGTGATCTTGCTGTCTTTTCTTATTTCTGACTTCCAAGCTCCTTTTGGCTTCCTTGAAGTTGTATGTCTTTCCATGCACATGCCAGTATTTTTTTGAATAACTTGCAGAGTGAAGTCAATCAAACAAGTTCATATTCTTTCGAATTCTTGACTCACTATTCTATTAACCAGTCACTTGAGTACCAGTATGTGCAATTCGCTTGCTTATTTTGTGTGGCCAAATAGCACCTGTATCTAAAAATGAGATGCTTATTGTTGGACTAATTATAAGCTATGTTTTTGTTATATCTGTGTTGAGAACATACGATGGGGCATATGTAATTGTTTGTGACATAAGGTATTTTCATAATGGATCTTCAAGGGTGTTTTCAACATGTATAATGTGGACATCCTCTTGCATGAGAACTTTTCTAGATGGTCTTAATGTCTATCAAAAGTAATGTTTTCAAGCCAAATAGAATTACAAAACCTAATTGTATGGCAAACAAGTACTTTTCCAAGCCTTCATAATGAGTTACTCTCTGGAATGTTGTAGGATCAAATTAATGTGGCTGAAGTCAAGTATCCGCTGGAACATTTCAAGGTAAGCCCCAATATTTTAATATATTCTTACTTTAAAGCCCCAGGAAGGTTCTCTTAGCTTGTACATTGATTCATTGCAATGTTTCTGGAATCTCTTTACTTGTGCTATAAGTTCAGTAGATAAATCCTAATTGTGATCTAAGTCATGAAAAACTTTGATATAGTTGAAAGATTAGAATCTTTCAGTTGGGGGCATCTAACTTTCTATTAGCAGACTTTCAATGAATTCTTCATAAGAGAGTTGAAACCTGGTGCGAGACCCATTGCCGCCGTGGAGCATGACAACGTTGCTGTCTGTGCTGCTGATAGCCGTTTAATGGCTTTCAACAACGTTGAAGACAGTACTCGGTTTTGGATTAAGGTATTCTCTACTCTCTCAATCTGAATTACCTTTAATGTCTATAGAAAGACTGTTCCCTTCCCCCCCCGGCACCCAAAAAAACAAAAGAAAAGAAAAAAGACCCCAATGTTTGTGGGCGCTTCTTAATTTCAGAGAAAACTTTCCAAAAGTGGGATACTTGCTGATAGGATTCAGGTCATCCTTTGCTTGAAGGATCTGATTCATTTATGGTATTATTGCCATATCCTACAATCAGCACTGATTCACTGGGAAATGAATTATTTCTGTGGCCGTACTTTTGTTGCTTGAGAAACGTTTGAGATACTTATGGGATTTGATTGCTTACCTATAGCTGAAATCCTCTGGGTAATGTCTTGGAGAAAAGATCCACCTTCCAGACAAGTTGAAGAGTTTTTAAATTATTTGTAGTTTTCAATTCTGGATATATGTCTTGGAGAAAAGATCCACCTTCCAGACAAGTTGAAGAGTTTTAAAATTATTTGTAGTTTTCAATTCTGGATATATATACACATTGTATAGAGAGAGAGAGAGAGAATGATTTTCAGTGGCTTGACTCTAGTTAACAACCTTGACTCTAATTAACAACTGTGAAAATGCTGGGCATATTGTTGGTGCCTTTGTCACTGTTGTTGACATTTTCTGCTTCATGCTGTTCTTAGGGTAAAAAGTTTTCCATTCAAGGCCTTCTGGGAAATGAAATAAGTTCAAGCTCTTTTGAAGGTGGGGCATTGGTGATATTCCGTTTGGCGCCACAGGTAACTAATGTTGTCTGTTCTATGCTGTGATGCAAGGTTTCTCTTTCTATAGTGAACACAAAATTCAAATTTTTGCAGGACTACCATCGTTTCCATCTCCCCGTCACTGGAATCATTGAACAATTTGTGAATATACCTGGATGCTTATTCACTGTGAGTTGAGTAACTTTGCTAGTAAAAAACTTTGTTCTTTGTGCTCTGTCAATCCTCTGAATGCATTCACATGTCAATCTAGGTCAATCCTATCGCTGTCAATAGCAAGTACTGCAATGTTTTCGCAGAGAACAAGCGTGTTGTGTCTATTATCTCAACAGAACATTTTGGAAAGGTTTGTCTGTTTCCAAATTATATATATATTTTTTTCTTTTTAAATGCCGTATGCAGTCACCAAAATGGCCTAGTGAATTTCCTTGAAGTTTCTCATACATGGCCTGGACCAGGGAGTGCAAAATTGTACACTCATTAGTACTCGCTCTTTTTTGCTCCTCTACAGTGGCCCATTTTATATGCAGTACTTAGCATATTTATATATGAATTTTGTTGGTGCTTTCCCTCTTATTTATTGGAAGAAGATTGACAATTGTGGTAAATTGTATATGCAAAATTACTTAATGTTCTAGCTCATATTTTACATGAAAGCAGATAAGATTTTGTTTACATGGTCTATCAACCTGTTTCATTCCATCATTGCCATGGACACCTATGCATTATGTTATTTTGTGTCTTTAATCTGTAATTCAGAAGAAATTTAGCATTGTTTTGTGATTTGTTAGATATATGGAAGTCTCTCTTCTCCTTGTTTATCAGAGTGAACTTCTTTGATATATTTAAATTTGAACTTAATTTGCTATTCTTTTTAATGTTTCTTATGTAATTATGGACCCCCTCACTTGGTTTAGATCCTGGGTCTGCTACTGAACAGAATTCTTTGAGAATCTGATAGACAAATAGAAGATGGAGCCAGTGATGACCCTTGAATCTATCATGACAATCACTAAAAAGTTATGATTATTAGAATTAAGAATAGGAGAATAGCTAACATCCTTGGAGGGATAGTATGTTTTAAAGTCTATGTCATTCAACATGTTCTGGATTAGTTCTTTGATGATTTTTTTTTCCCTAGACACAAGTTTTGATCTTCTTGCAGGAACAATCAACTCCCAGTGATCTTTTCACTCCATTTTAGCCTTTGAGTTTGTTGTACTCCAGATAATAATCCATTACATGTTTTTTCCCGCTCCTTTTATGTGCATTTTCTTTTATTTTAAAAAATCTCGGTATTCCTTTTTTGGTTTCCATATCTTTTTATATAATCTTTGGCTGCAGGTGGCATTCATTGCTATTGGAGCCACCATGGTAGGAAGCATCACTTTCTTGAAGCAGGAGGGTGAGCGTGTTAAGAAGGGAGATGAGGTTAACAGTTACTAAGTTGATAATATTACCGTCTCTATTTCCACAAGGCATGAATTTTAATTTGCTTTTAAATCGGAAATAATGCAGTTTGGATATTTCTCATTTGGAGGAAGCACTGTCATATGTGTATTTGAGAAGGTTAGTATTAGATGTACTATTCATTCTGCTAATTCAACTTCGAAAGTGTATTTATTGGAAAAAATTACATGATTTGAGGGAATAATCAAGATTCCCTGTAACTGCGGATTGATTGGATGCATATGTATTGGCTCTGCATTATTATATAGTTCTTTGCCCAAATGCTGTCTTCAGATGAACTTAATTGCAAATTTAGCAGCCGATTTCATGTAGTCAATTAATTTGACAGGATGTGATCGACATAGACAAGGATCTCCTAGAGAATAGTAGCAGATCGCTTGAAACCCTAGTTTCTGTGGGGATGAAGCTGGGTGTCTCGACCAGAAAACAAGCAGAAACTGGGATGCCAAACCTGGAGAAGATGGTCTTAGAAGCTTGAGGAAAGCTTATATCAGGTGGAGTGCTTTTTGGAGTTGATAGCCTGTTGATTGTTTGTAAAGTAGCTCCGACGAACTCATTCATTGACTACTGATACCTCACCATGTACATTGGCATGAATTTATTAAGATTAATTTGAACATGAAGTTGTTTAGCATGTACAATTTGTTTCTGTTCCCAGTATAAATCATATGAGGGGTACAAAACCATTTAGATCACTGATGACATGAAGACCTTTTCTAGATGGTGTAACTTGTACAAGCTTGGCATGATTGACTTTATTGTAAAACTTTGTGCTTTTAGTTATTAATGGTGGATGGATTTGAAAATAATGCAGTTATATGCCCTTAAATCTTTGTAATTTACAAGTAAGTACTCTTGCTTTTACTAGATGAGTCAAGAGTTCTTCGAACTATCTATTGAAATGAGGCCTCATTCAAACACAGGTCAGTATCCCTGATTCAAGGAGTGTTCTATCATCAGACTATATTCCAGTACAACAGATTGTGGTCTCATGTGTGGTTGGTCATATGCGGTTGTGTATTTTCAAACACATGTTCAATATCCCTGTTTAGCATACGCAGATTTTCTACTTGTGTGAACATTGAAACGTTCTAGTCCTAGTTCTTGCCTAACACGTAAAACAATTAATGCATTCCAGAATCAGTGGTGTAATGTTAGTTTTGGAAAACTCAAGTTTTCTTAAGTTGAACGGCTTGTTCCTTTCATTTTCAATATCACATCGTGTTAAACTAATGCATATATTAACAAAAATTATCCCAAATTTAGAGTTCGGTGCAAAATTTTGAAATAGATAGCACAAAGATTGATAAAGTTATGTATATGCAATGTCATTCTACATAATAACATCTTATAGTACAGTGGTATGAATTCAGAAAACGAACCTATTAGCGCAGAGAGAGAGAGAGAGAGAGAGAGAGAGAGAGAGAGAGAAGGCATAAATCCAGAACCTTGGTGTCTCCCGAGGATTAGTCTTTGCAGTTGACTCTGCTACTCACTTGCTCATAGCTCTATTTCTGAGAATAATGTAACACACCTTCAGTAACTTCTAGTGTAACCTCCCATGTTGTGTGAATTGGCCTGTAAGTTTGCCATCCCGAGCTGCCCTTGCATTCCGTCTCTCGTGTACTGCTGCCACAAGAGCTGCTCGTCAACCAAATGCCTCTGCTTCTTCTCCAGATCCGACATCTGCACGTATGGCGGTGGAGCAACGGTAAGTGATGCTGCAAAGGGATCGACGAAATTGTAGGTCGCCCCACCCACTGGAGCCGGTGGCGCAGGCAAAGCCAGCATCGCCGGCTGGTCAGCTGGCCTGACCGTGACACTACTTGCACTCCCATTGCCTGCATATGCTGCACTAGTTCTAGCCGCCGCGGCTGTTGCTCCATGCTGATACATTCCGTTGAACGACCACACGTCCAGACCACCAGCTAGTATCGTCTTTTGATTTGACAAACTGCTTGCCGATTGCACAAGCGAGGATTCCCAATCTGCCGTATCATTACCGAATGCCTCCCATTTGGGTGCCGGGTCAGGACCGACCGGTGGTGCGTCGCCATCGAATAATGCCCATGCCATTTTATCTCCGTGTTCTGCGGGGACCGCCGCGTTGTCTCCTAGATTTAGCAGGTCGGCTTGTTGCTGTGTGTCCTCTTTCTTCGGTTCTTCCTTCTCCGCAACAGCCGATTCGCTCAATCCCTCCGGCGGCGGCAGCGCCTTGATTGAATTCATGTCTGGTTCACTCGCTTCTGCTTCGACTGTTTCTTGCACAATAACATTCTTTGGCTTTGCATTTGGCGCTCTCTCACCTTTCGCTACGGCTGCTTTGTCCCGAATGACATCGTCCATCAGATCAAGTTTCTTGTATGTAATTCTCTCAATTTCAGGGTACTCGGAAGTACGGGCGATGCCGACGTTCTTGCACCAAGTGTAAAATACCTCGAGCATGTCGGATTGCTTCCCTACTCTCGAGAAGATCTCATATGCCTTCACGCAATCTGAGATCTCCATCTCCGTGAATCTATCAACTAGTATTGCCATGATCTCCGTCATTTCATGGTAGAGTCGGAAGCTTTCTTTTACTATTGGGTATAGGGCCACAAAAATCACTCTGTCGTTCTTCGCTCGACCTGTTCCATTTGAAAAAGATTGCACATGATCGACATCGAAATCGGCATTGAGTAAGCAGGGTAATTCTTTGTAGCAAATTCAAAACTGCTCCATATTCTTGGTGAATGTACTGCAATTTCTATCTGTCTACTTGCATACCCCATAATTTTTTTAACATGCAGAAAGTTTCTAAATGATGTAAGGTGTATAACTCTCTTTCATAGTCTAGTGATACTAGGCCTAATTCCTTAAAAGCCCTCAAATTTAGGTTTAGTTTCAATTCTGTCCCAAACTTCTTTTTCCCCTTAAAAAAGATCCAAACTTTAGATTCGATCCCAAATCTACTCCGCACCTTTTTTTTTGGTAAAGTACTCCCCACCTTTTTTTTGTCTATAAAAATCATTAATTTTAACTCTAACTCCAAATTTACCCCGGACTTTTTTGTTTAACTTTGAATCTTCCCCCATTGACCCCTAATCCAAAAATCGTCGCGTGGCATTTCCATATCGTTAACAAATCCTCATTAGTGAGGTGATGAAACAAAACCATTCATTTATATGAAAAATTGAGGAAATTAGGGATTACTACCGATGATTTTTGAGGAATAATGAAGGCAAATTTAACACTTGAGTCAAAATCGATCATATTTTCTAGACAAAAAAGAAGGGTCAGGGTAGACTTAGGATTGGAGTTAAAATTGGAGTTTTTTTATACATAAAAACATCTGTATTCCAATTCTTTTTTAATTGCCAAGATATATATATATATATATATATATATATATATATATATTTTTTTTTTTTTGGGTCTATAAGTATTCAATGAGGGTTGCATTTGATGGTGGACCAACCTGTTGGCTTGCACGCCAAGAACCGTTCGAGTAGCTGTTGAAAATGCTGCATCTTGGAAAACATCTGGTCATATTTCATCTCTCGAACCGGCGTGATCTTGGTGCTTCCTTGCCCGTCTTCCTCCCCTTCTTCATCAAGGCCGTACTTCCCGCGCTTCTGCCGCCGCCCCAGCATCCTGTATTCCAGCTGCTCGTCGAGGTACAATGCGTACGTCCGGACGAACGCCGAGAAGTCCCACGAGTTGGACCGCGACGCGTCGCAGAAGTCGGACATGTTGAGGAAGCGGGTCCCCCGCCTTGTGGCGAAGAAGATCTCCTCCTCGTACACGAGGTCACCCTTGGACAGGAGCCTCTGGATCAGGATGAGCGTCTTGAGCGCGACGGTCCAGTTCTGGGTCTTGTTGAGGCGTTTGGACAAGGTGTCGATGCACGCGCTTATGGACGAGCGGGAGTAGCATGTCAGGCTGATGATCTCCTGGATGTGCTTCTCCTCCGCCGGGAAATCGTCGTGCCGGGTCGCCTTCACTATCGCGATTTCCAGGTCGGAGTGCGAGCTCCTGCCGGGACCGACCTTCGCCAGGCCGATGCTGGTCTGGTCTTTGACAGCTCCAAGGGCTCTCCTCAGCTTGCTTGAACCCATGGATCGTGCAAAAGGATGGACAAAGAGACGCTCTCACCAAGTGCTATTGTCTGGGAACCTGATGAAGAAAGAATTTCATGTCATGCGCAGGCAATACATCTCGGAAGGCGAAAGATCAAATGCTAAATGAACTCGAGCAGTTTGAGGACCGAAGCACCAACCCCGTTTGCGAATTTCCAAAGCGCGGTTCACCCGTTTGCCGGATCTTAGCGTCGAGACGGAAGGCAGAAGATGACAGCAGACAGAAGTCCTCGTGTACTCACTTGAAAATGGATCGATTACGGCAAGACAAACGTGGAAAACCGAATGCTAAATCTCTAGATGTCCGAGAGGAAGCACAAGAAGAGAGGAAAGGAAAGATGGGTCGTGGCCTTTCCTCTCTTCTCTGCGTTTCTCTTCCTCTCTCTTCCTCTCCCTCTCCCTCTCCCTCTCGCTCCACCACCTGTTTCTCTCTCTAAATCTACGTCTTGTCTCTGTTAATTCTCTTGCCATGTCTGGTTTCAGGCAACAGATTCTCTGCCTTCTCCTTCTGCATCGACCATGCATTGGCCGGGAAACGGGCCTCGAAGCTCGGACGTTGGAATGATGGGGGAGGGCGTTGTGCCAACGACGAGCGGAGATGTGTCTGTCAGATTAGCCAAAGATAGTACGTTGAATTTGACGAGGAGAGGAAGGTTAATATAGACTTTTTGTCTTTATGCCCTCTATTTTTTTCAGATGTAAGTCAATCGTTGGGATGACTTTTCAAAAACTTTTATGATATTTCCTGGTGAGGGCATGCAGAACCACGTCCACTGACCATCGAGGACTCTCATCAGTCAAAAAGAAGAAGAAGATAATGTAATATAAAAAAATTCAGAATATATTTTGAAAAACTGCAAATATTATCTGCATTATTGCTAATTGTGTCATATAGGACGGCCAACGTCTACGTTAGCAATTTCGGGTAAAATAGGCCAATAGGATTATATTGATAAGTTGTTAAAAAATTTGAGATTAAATTGATCAAATTTAAAAATTTAAAATTTAATTGACATTCATATAATAAGTGAATAATTTTTTTGGTAATTTTTTCGTCAATCACTTGAACATTGAGGGTTCTTTATATGCTCTCATAACATTGGCACTATGTAGTCATCGACCCAAGGAATCATTGAAAAAATGTCTAAGGGTGTGTTTGGTAATGATTTTGTTCTCGGGAACAAATTCTGATCACAAATGATTTTTTTTTATTCTGTTCCCGGGAACTAATTCTGAGTAAAATAACACGTTTAGTAACTGTACAAAATTTCTGATTCTGGAATAGAATTGTGTTTGGTACCGTGCTCATTGATTTTATTCCAAATCAATTTCTTTTAATTTTTAAATAATTTTTATAATTTTTTCCTTTTTTTCTTTTTTCTCTTATTCTTCTTCTTCTTCAGGCCGGTCGCCCAGACGAGGGCTAGCGACCTCACTGGAGCGTCGCCGACCCTTGGCGAGGCCGGCCCTCATCGGCCGAGCCTTGCCGGTGGCCAAGCCGGCCTCGCTGAGGCTAGGCGAGGCTTGCCTGGCCACCGACGGGGCTAGGCGAGCCTCGCCGATGGCCAGGTGAGCTTGGGCGAGCGGCAAGGCTTGCCTAGCCACCGGTGAGGCTCTGCCTGGCCACTAGTGGGGTTGGGCGAGCCTCGTCGGGGCTAGGCGGGCCTCATCGGTGGCTGGGCTTGCCTCCGGTGAGCTCGTCGAACCTCACCTTGGCTTAGCGAGCTCATTGGACCGGTTGCTGGCGATCGGCGGCGGCGGACAGCGGCAGACGGCAACAGGCGGCAGTTGGTGGCGATCGCGGGATGACGGTCGATGAAGAAGAAGAAAAGAGAAAAGAAGAATTTTGATTCTCAGTTTTGTTCTTGAAACAAGAATCGCATTTTTTTTTTATTCTTAATTCTTGTCCAAAATTGTTTCCGGGAATAAAAACTTTACCAAACACGATTCTGTTCCCAAACTGATTTTAGGAACAAAAAATCAGAATCAAGCACTGTTTGGATGGTTACCAAACGATGCCTAAACAATCTAAGATTGATTATATGGATAGCCACGACGTGGGCATACTTCGAGAACACTTAAAAATCGGTACAAAAATTACAATTTTGGAACACGGGGAACTTTGTTAACATTATGTCTTCAAAAAATGGGACAATTAGTCCAAATGATCTAGGACAACCTATTCATTGAGACCAAGAAATGCACATGTAAGGTAAGATATGATTTTGAGGGTTAGTTAAAAGATCTGCAAATCCGCCTGATCTCTCCATTTGAACCGGTATTGACACCGATCTGACCCATTTTTACCATTGATTCGACGAAATCCGCTTCGAAGGAGGGCCCGAAGATCGGGTTGAAGAGACCCACGTAAGATTCGATCACGCTCCGCGTCACCGGGTCATCATTTAGCTTCGCGTCCGACTCCAACACGGCCCTTCCACTCCTGATGTTCCGGAGGATCTGGTCGTCGAATGTCTGATCGCTGCCGTGATCAATTGGCATCCGCACATTCACGTCGCCGTTCCGCGGGCACATTGACTTTAGCTCCGGCAAGAAGTCGGGGTTGATTGAAGTGTCCGATCCGCCGCCGGGCATGAAGTTGTACAGACGGCCCGTCATGAAGAAGCATGCGGTGGTTCCGATTGTATGCGCGGCTGCAACATGAAAATTGGAAGTGAATATCAGAGATTCACAAATTTGTTTTTCTTAACTAATCAGTCCTATTAGACACTTAAAGCAAGCGACCCTGTTTCATTCGATAAACGAAGTCCGCTTAGGTTTACTTAAATAATCTCAAGTTGGTTCATGGTTCAGGAGAAATCAATGTGGAGTTGAAGCCATTGGTATTGTTACTATCTCTTTATTCTTTAGGACTCGATAGTCATTTAATACCGAATACCTAAAAAAATATTCACATATAACACCATATGAAATTTTAAGTTATACAAAAAATATTTATATTTTAAAAAATGAAGTTATAAGTAGATGCTTAGCTTAAGGAAAGAAAATTATGATGATATATGGAAGCAAGAGAGATCACCTGATACGGCCATTATATCAATTAGGGATAAGTATAGTTTTGGGGTAGAACCTAAAATCTAAGAACTGAACCAGCAGTAACATGTTCGGTTTTAGGTTTCAAGGTATGCAAGGTAGATTCCAGATTTCAAAAATTAAAAATTCTGTTTCAATGAGTAGGTTCTAAATTCTAGGTTAACAAAACTTAGAACCTCAAACCTAAATAATATATTTTAAGTTCTGGAAAATGAAGAAGCCTATTTGAATGGATAGGTTCCAAATTTCAGGTTTCAAGTGGAACCTGTATGGAGTTTGGAACGCTCACCTCTAATATTAAATTTTTTATTTATTATTATTATTATTATTATTATTTTTATTATTATTATTATTTTATAAATGTAAGAATATATTGAGCTTTAAACCAGACTATACAAGAGGGTTCGACGTCACAAATTTACACTCATAAAGACAACAAGTCATAACGAGTGGAAGGGAGTCGAAAAAAAGGGAGGAAGACTGCAAAACAAGTGGACCTATCCAATAGAAGAAAAACATCCAAAACAACAATCAGATACTCCAAGCACAAGAATGGCATCAAGGGCATCACCAGGGCCAGGCATACACCTAGTAATGATCTAATATTAATTCTTATAAGATAATTACCAAAAAATTAATAAACATATTGTGTGGATGTCAATTTAGTCTTAAAATTTTTAATTTGGTCAATTTAGTAATAAACCTTTGGACAATATGTTAATTTATTTATTCCGGCCATTTTTGGTTGGAAATTACTAACATAAATGACAATTGTCTTATGTGCCATGATTGGCACTAACATGGACGATTTTTGCAGTTTTTTGGATTTTTTATTTATTTATTTGATAGCAAGGTCACAAGAAAGAGAAAGAAAAAAAAATAAAAGAAAAATTTTAAAAATGCAAAATAATTGTACATGTTAGTGTTAGCTATGTCATGTAGGACCTTCAATGTCTATATCGAGTTCTAGCCAAATTTGGATGGAATATTGACATATATTTAAAAGGTTTAGGACTATATTGACAAAATTGAAAAGTTTATAATTGAATTAATATTTGTATAATATATTCCAAACGTTTTTCGTAATTTTCCCCAATCCTTGTAGTCTTGGACGATTTTAGGATTGTAAAATTGGATTACAAAATTACAAAGAGCCATCGTTGAAGGATGTGTCATTGTATGTAATCGAGAATGTGAGTAGGATAATCTGTTTCTTACCCATTAAAAACCAGCTAAACGAAATTCTAATTTTGATGCTCCAACTCCAACATGACGATTGATGACACTTTTTTCATGTTTTTTAGGCTTCCAAACCAACATCGGCTCATCAAATCAGTATGACTACAGAGACTGAGAGAGAGAGAGAGAGAGAGAGAGAGAGAGGCTGTACCGCTTAGGACGACGAGGTCCTTTTCGGAAAGGCCTTTCCGGGAGAACTTGGACTTGAGCTGTTGGATGGAGTCGCCGACGTCCGGCATGTCCTCGGCCAGCAACACATTTGACACCCTCCCATCCCGGCGCCCCGTCGGAACCTCATAATTAGGCCCATTTGCCTTCACCCACATTAACATTAGTGTGTTGTCAATTTGTCACGTCACTTTATAAATTCAGTTTGTAACAATTATCCGGCCTTTGTACTAATTTCACGCATCATTCTATTCGGAATTCATATTCAATCTAGGCATGCTAGATAATTCACTCATGGTACATCCATATATGATCAACCTAAACAGACAACTAATATATATGTGCAAATCAAGAGAACACAAATAAAAGAGAGGCGAACCATTGCGACAGCATCTCTAGCCGCTAAGGCAACAATGTCGGCGCACGAGACGACACCGGGGCAAGTGACCTCGAGGTGCTTCTTGGCTTCCTCGATCACCTCAAATCCGCCCACCCCTTGGTGCCCGAACGCATTCCTCTCCGCACTTCGCCCGTTCTCTATAAGAATTGAACCATCACATCCCTAAAAAATACATAGCATCAAAATCACAAGATCGACCTTAACAGTCTCATTCCTAGATAAGAGGGTCTTATTCAAGAGCATTTATCTATCAATAATCTTTCAACTTTTGAAGCATTACTAGTCATGATATGAGGAAAGCAGCATATTGAGAGGGCGAGAGAGAGACCTCAACAAAGCAGTCATGGAAGTGAAGGCGAAGCAAGACGGCGGCCATGTTGGGGTTGGAGATGACCGCATTTTGAACGACGGATCTCACGATGGGCTCGGCAGAAGGGCAGGTTTGGCCGTAGAAACCGAATCTGAGCTGCGCATGGCCCGTTCCCATCAAGCAACAATAAGCGAGTAGTGCAAGAACCCGTGAGAGCTCTAGATCCATGGTAGTGTGCTTGTGCTGTTATATGGCAAGTATTATACTGTGGATGAGAAGTTGAGAAAGTTCACAGGTGAGAGGAAGAGGAAGAAGATGAAGGGACTGAAAGAGGTTGGTGGAGAGGAGAGAGAGAGAGGAGATATAATGAGGAGCGGACAGAGATATAAGGCAGCTCAAGAGCTGACAACGTTGGTGTCCTGAAGCAATGTGGCAACCAAGTTGCATGGCACTTTGTCACCTTCCTCTTTCTCTGCTTTTTCTGCTTCTCCCGTAGCGCTTTTCATTTGACTTTTCAGGGAGAAAGAAAGGGTTTTGCTGGCTTTGTCCCGAGGGGACATGAGAAATTAGATACAATAAAAGGTTGAGGGAACTTAACGAGAGGCTCGATAAACTATTTTCTTTTTCCAACATTATCCCTGCACTTGTTTTCCCAACATGCATTCCTTGTCTACAAACAATTTGAAATTTCTCGACCTTTTGAGAACTTGCTGAGAAAGGTCCGAGTCAAATAGAAATGATTAGAAGCACTTCTTTTTTTATTTGTGTACCATTTCAAAAACCTAGCAGGCAAGGGAGGGAAACATATATACAATTTCAAGCTAGTAAATAGAATTTCATACTACTGACCGAAAAAAACAAATAGAATTTCATACTCGATTTCTTGATATATATATTGAAATCTATGGAAAGCCGTCTCATTTATACGACTTGGACGGAGATCTCTCTTTCATATTTTCCATCGGTATAATGGAAGCGTTCTCATGTCATAGCGTGTTTACAGCCAGGGTTGCATTTCCTCATTTTGTTTTGGAGAAATCAGTTCAAATGCGTAAATCGAATGCCCATGCAATTTGTGCAGATTCCGAAAGACCAAAAAACATAACATCAGAGTAATCTCTTATGACCAGATGAACTTTCATTGATCAACAATTGGAAAATGAGACTACTTGCTATCCGGTGATTTAAACTACTAGTTCTAGAGGAACACAACCATTTTGTTCTTATCAGAAATCATACATGCATAGGTTCTTCAAGACTCAGATTAATGATCCCTTGGATTGCAACTTACTAAGATGAACAAATTTTGAGTGCCAGGATACATGTAAACTAAAATGGGATCAGTGTGGAAGGCAGTGTTGTCTCTTTCATATTTGAGAAGGAACAAAATGCATTAGCAAATTGAATTGCTAAAACTGACGAGAGGGCTCTGCATCGTAAGTTCATAAACTTCACTCCCTCGTCAATAAATCTCTCTCTCTAGCCTAATAGCCTGTTAAATTCTGCTTTCAGGAGGACTGCACTACACATATTTCCCTCTATACTTCGGCTTTGTTTCTTTACTAACTTTGGTGTTGCCCTCTGCAACGCATACCGACTCACCAGGGTTAAAAACTGCAGAATGAAGATTACCGTCTTCCATCCACTTTAGGTGGTTTTCCTTGAACTCCAGATGTTTAAGCCTAGCTGCTTCTTCGATTTCCTTGGTGTAAGGACCTCTCTTCACCATTGTGAGTAAAACCCGGCTATATCGTGAACTTAATATCTGTTCCGATGCTGAAACCATTAAGAAACAAGGGTGCTCGGGGAAATGGTTTTCTGCGGACTCGTCTTCTCTCAAAACGGGATAAAAGAACACTAGCCTGCCATTGAGTATGAGCATTTTAGCAGCGATGTCAAGCAAATCATGCACACATTCCACCAAGCTGTAAGCTGCAGTCGATGGTATGTGATCTGTCCTCTTGTCATCGGGAACGGTGTAAGGGCCCACAACCCCCTTTAGTAATTTGCGGCCACCAGACTTGCGTCCTCCAGCACGAACTCCATAAGGTGGATCACAGATTATGGCATCAAATACCTACAAAACTAGCATGAGAGATCGTAGCCCGACAAAAGGAGGAAAGCGAAATAAAAAAAGTTAACCTTAGTTGTACTTGAAGCAAACGAATTCAACTAAGTTGTTGTTATTATTAGCATCACTAACAAAAATAATGAAATCCAGCTCGTATCATCGTCATGGTAGTGATCAGCTGAACAGTTCAGTAGCATTACCCTCCGTCTCATCTTTAAAGTGGAAGATCCAGATTAAAAACCACGATCCCGTAAGTACTACTGAACTTGGGTGGTACTCACAGAGGAAGGGCCACAAAAAGATTCTGCTAATAAGAGCAAAGCCACCAAATCTTTTCACTTAGTTAAGAGATAGAAAAGGAATGACCGCAGACTTACTTCTTTTAACCCAGGACGCCATGGAGGGAGGTTATTATCAGCCCTTAACAAACCAATTGGCATAGGCAATCCATACTGCAAGGAGGGAATAAGTGTTATGTTAGGTTTGTGCCTCCTTAATGGTCATCCATGAACTTAGTTCACTTAGCCAAAGGAGAAAGTTCTAAGTTCCTGTGCGCAGTTAATATTTTAGTTATTTAGACCCAGCTAGACACCACAAAGTAATTCAAATCACATTAACAAATGCTAAGTGTACCTGCTTAAAATTACTCCAGACATTACAATCAGGTCCACGCCCATCACGTACTACCCTAATATCAATGTCTGCACCCTGAAATTTTCATGTCAGTTAAAAGGCAAGAGAATCTTTCTCCATTCAACTAGCTCCTTGTGTACTTCAACATGGAGGGAAGAGCACAAACCATGGTAATTGCTCCAAAATGAGCTGCGGCAATAAGAATGCTTCCAGTGCCAACAAAAGGATCATAAACAAGTTTCCCCGGTTTTACCATTGCTTGATTGGCCATCAAGAAAGCCATTTCTGCATCCATGGCGGTAGGGCCAAGGTAGGTTCGACTTTTGAGCTGATACGTGGGCAAAAGCTTCCGGTCAGCAGCACCAACTTCACGGCCAAAAAATATCCTCTTCTTAACCACTGGAGGGAGACCATTGTTGGCTCCATAATCATCCGTTTCCATGAGCCAGAACTTGTGCTCTGGATTCCTTAGATTGACTCGTCCCTGCAACAACTTACATCAGCTTATACTTACCACAAGGACCACATATGGGTTATATCCTTTCAACGAGAAGCTGATTGAAAATAACTGGCAGATCACAAAGTATATGAAAAGAAAATCATTTATGAGATTATCTCATTATCTTATCAACACGCCTGACAGGGAAAATTCACAAGCAAAAGAAGGTTCGCTCACTGGATGGTTATCAGTTACACTCAGTTATTAGATGACAGGGTTAAAATGGAGAACAGGAGTCTAGCATTTACTAAGCCAAATATGCTACATACTTTACTAATCTAAAGAATATTAAGAGTCCCACTGTTCAGCAAAAAATGTTAAAAAAAAAAACTGATCTCATTCATGGGTTCTCACTTGGATAATCACTGTAATCTATCACAATCAGCAACAACCTGAATAACTAAATAAATTCCTGGAGCTCGATTTTCTGAATACCAGTCCCTGCTTTTGTCGAATCATTGAATACTTGCTCATCTACCAGAGTTTAAAATCAAGACTTCAAAGAAATAAATCAATGCATTTTGGACTTTGAAAAGGTAGTGACCACATTGTTTTTTGGGCACTAAAAGTTGAGTTATGCAGCCTGGCCTCACTCTGTGAGCATGCCTAAGAGGGATATGGATGAAAGAAAAATCCACTCGGTAAGATTTAGTATCAAGATCTAATATATCGCTTGAAGATGATTAAAATTTTCATTATGCCACTTAAGGGTACATGTCAGTACCTTATCATGCATTTGAGAAAGTTTATAATTTGGCTGAAATGCAGATTCCTTCTGAAATTGGCATGGCCTAATTGTATAAAGCTTACACCAAAGTAACACTATTGAATGCTCTTGTATTTATTAACACCTCGACCTTCTCCTTTCTGAAAACGAACAACAACTAAAGCTTTAGCAGAAGTCAACACCTACCACCTCTAAAAATTGGTATCCACAATTAAAGGAAACTAGCAAATCATAGTTACAACAAGGATAAATTTCTTTCTCCAGCTTTAACCATCCACAGAGTATCATTGTTATCTTATACAGTAGATCTGCATTGGTCCTTTTGGACAATTCATCACATGCACTCTGCCAGGACCAAAGGTTCGAAATTCAAAGGCCTCCGATGCACCATCCATATTCCCAATGGTATCAACATACGGATTTGCCCACGCAAGACATTCAATTTTCAAATCCATGAATTATCATTTGAAGATCCTCAAGACATAAAACATGGCAAGGCACCTTGAATGGGATGTATGTAAGACTTTGAATGCGTTCATTTTGCTCCTGAAAGCTAATGACCTTCCCAAAACTGTCAACCGTGATTCTGAACGTGCTTTCAGAAGTCAGATATGGTAGCTTACGCTCATCTGGGTAATTTTTAATAGCATCTTCTAGTTCTTTGTAGCTGTCCCCTTCTCCCCAGAGTTCATAAATGCCCTTGACAAGTATACCTACAATTATGCAAATTCAAGCAGATAAAGCTAAGTTTCTCGCTATGAGAAAAGATCAAGTTGATAGATTGATGACTTACTCAATATAACCACTAAAGGAAGAAAATATGTTTAATATAGCCACTGTTATAGCATTAACTGCAAGGAAGCAATAAAAAGAAGAATATATCAACAATACTAGTACTAACTGGTCACTTCCAGGCTTCCAGGCTTCCAGCAGACAAAAGTTCCTTTACTAATTCTATGGAGAAGAAATGGACTATTGTCCTAATATTACTGGTGAATGATAGCTATAAATCAGGTGGACAATGTACAATTGACATTGTGCGCTGCAAGAAACTGATTAAGTATTAAGCAACAAAAGCTCTTTGTCAACAAGTTTAGTTCCATCTACAGCATAATTTCATATTAAGTGATAGAACAAAGATAATTATCACGTTGATATTTAAGGCATATGATGGTAAAATAGTAAATTGGATCAGCAATCATTTAAAGCAGAAAATAAAGTTCCAAAATTCATCATCTTTTATTTCAGGGCAAACTCCTGTGGCAAGTATTTGACAGAAAGTTAAGAGTAAGAAACCCCATGTCATTATTCAAGCATGGATTGGTTAATTAAACCTCAAAGATCATTCTGACGTCATCTCACGTTCAAACATGGAGTGGCTATTCAAGCATGGAGTGGTTAATTAAACTTAGAGATCATTCTGACGTCATCTCATGTTCCTAGTTAAGTCATATCTTCATCTCTCATCCATTTTTAGGGACATCTTTCACTACATTGAACAAAAATGAATGTGTCGATTTAACCGATGGCAGAAATTTTTTTAGCAGATATGTCATGAAACGACATCTATAGACCCATGGGAAACTAGCCGACTATAGAGTTGACATTCTTCTTCTTACATTCAGATTACATTCAGATTTCACTATGATTCTATATATTGGTGACAATTTTTCATTAAAAATCTCAGAAAATGCCAGAGAGATGTTACCAACAGCTACCGTTAGTAATTGTCAATGGGTATCTGATAAGCACACTCGAGACATAATTGCTAGCTCCAGATTTAACAGAAGATGCAAGGCCGCATCCACGACGCAATCATTCACCCCGTCTTTCCTAATGGTGCCTAACACAGCCGTTCAATATCGAATACGAATGCGACTAATCCTAGTAGAGCTACTACTTCTGGAAATCATATAGGAGCCTTCACATCTCCATGCCCAGAAACAAATTCAGCCCCAGATGCCGAAAGGAGAAGCCCGGTCGATCAAATACAATTAATTAGACGACAGCTCCACAACGTCTTTACAGGTGAATATAAAAACAGAAGATTCACACAACTCCAAGCATCGTCATTCCCAGTCCACTGGTTTTCATCCACGCAAACATCACGAAAGCAACGAATACAGCCGCAGAGGCGAAGGATCAAAACGTCTAAAAGGGGTTAAAAAACTGACTTCGATTGGCGACGTCACGAGCGACGTCCTCGGAAGGGAGGTCGACGAAGTGGAAAGGGGAGTCGGGATGGTGGTGCTCCGGGATCCGCCACTCGAGATGCTCCGCCCCGCCGCCGTCGTCGGAATCGAACGCCCCGAACATCCGGGCGAGGGACTCGACCTCCGGTCTCCGGTAATCCAGCAACCGGTGGTAGAACACGCACAGGTACCACATCTCTCTCGCCGATTCTCCCTTCCTTCTTCCCCTTTCCGCGATCGCTCCCCTGCTTCGAGGTAAGCTGAGCGGGAGCTGGCCCGTGCGTTCCGGCGGTGGAGCGGCGGCGGTTGCAGGCGGTTGCAGCGGCGGTTACGGCGGCGGCGGCGGAGGAGGAGGTGGCGGAAGGAGAAGGAGGAGAAGAGGGACCGGCCTGAACGGAAAATGCAAAACCCAAAACCCTGGCGCACTCGAGCGAAGTGAACGGTGGTGGCGGTCAGAATTCGAGGGACAGCTCTTTCGAAGAATTGTACTTAGGTCCCCGTCTTTTCCAGATTATGACAATTTGGCCCCCACAAAGATTCCCGAATTTTTGGAGCCATTCCTGCTTTTTCTTATCTCAATTCTATTCTAAAGCTTTCAAATTCTGGGCCGAGATTTTACTCACGAAAAATAAATGACTCGTGACTGGTGGATTTCGGTTTATTTGCTTCTTTCTTCTCCATTAATTAAATATTTATCGTCCATCTGTCTCAACTCTCTCAACTCTGGTAAAACATAAAGTTACTTTGATTCTTTTTTTTTTTTTTTTAAATTTGAAATACCATTCGAGATTTAAGAATCACTAAAAAATTATTCACAATTTCTTCTCGTAAGTATTGTTTATTCACACCTAACCTATAGTGAAAGTCTATACACATTTTTCTTTTTTAATTTTTGCGCTAAAATTAAAATATCATTTGAATTTTAAAAGAATCACAAGTGAAGATTTCAGAAATTTCACATTAAAAAAGAAGTTAAAGTGTGTCTCGCAAGATTTATAACAAAGGGAATATGACACAAATTGCTCTAAGAATTTTGGTCTAATCTGCAATATGATTCTTAGACTTTTATTTATTCAATATGATTCATAAACTTTTAGCCAAATGTACAATATTATCTCTAAACTTTCAAATTAGTCATTGTGGTTCTTATGTTCAGGGACAATATTACACATTAAGTTAACATGTGACATTGCACATTTTACACAATATTCCCTAGCTTGGAAAGTAAAAAATCAATCCAGAATTGTGATATCTTAACAAAAATTCAGATTGTATGTCAAATAAAAGTTAAAAAATATGAGAAAAAGTTAAAAAGTAATTGCGAACAAATTCGTGTCCTGAATTAAAAAAAAAGAAAGAAAAGAAAGGGGGAAAGAAAGAAAGGAGGACAAAAATTCGTCACGCACCCAAAAAGGAGCAGAGCACCGTACCCTGCAGCGCCTCCCCACCGGAAGCATTTCCTTCGGTCGCCTCCCGAAATTGCCCCTCCCCAATCCACAGCCATTTCCAATTTCCACTTGCGTTCGATGCCGATTCCCTCCTTTTAGACCTTTTCTAGGGTTCCTTCCTCCTCCTCCTTCTCCTTTCCTTTTCCTCGTCTTCGCCTTCGTCTTCTTCGCTGCCAAGAAATCGACGCGAGCTCGAGCTCGACCCAGCAACCCTCGAGCCCTCCGATCGTCGCCCCTCCCCGTCTCGGTCCCCCGCCTTCCCTACGTAAGTCGGATCCCCTTCTCGTTTCGCGCGTTTCTTCTTGGGCCCTCTCTCTCTCTCTCTCTCTCTCTCTCTCTAGCATGGGGTTTTGGGTTCGAGAGGGTCGTCGGTGTCGTTGATCGTGTTGAGCTTGAGCGGCGCTGAATTGACTGCCCTTCGAGCTTGAATTGCGCCTTCCTTCTTCTTCTTCTTCTTTTTAATGATGTTTTTGAGTCGGAATTCGAAAGCGCGTGAGGCTTGAGGAATTGAATGAGCGAATTGCTTTGGGGTTTGGAAAGTTTCTTTCTTTCTTTCTTTTTTTCTTTTTTTTTTCCGTCTTTTGGGGTTTGAAATTCAGTTTCGGTGGTCTGGTGTCGTCGTCTTTTAGTTCTTGTTGGGGAAAGTTTCCTTCTTGGGCCAGGTTGAAAAGGGAAAGCTGTTAAATTCCGGCTCAATACGGAAGCAAGAATTGCCCCGTAGGGCTGGCTTTGCCTGTCTTTATCCGCCGGGAGCGGATTTTTCTCTGGCTTCTTGTTGTTCGATAAATCTCGAGAGAGCATCTGCGTGGATTGAATAAAAGAATTAATTGGTGCGTGGGTTTACTTGTTCGATTGCTGTCGATTTCTCTTTGAATGGACTGAGATGTCATGGTATGGATGGCGCCTGATGAAATGACGGACCATTCTCGTTTTGAATGGACTTTTCAATCTATCGGTATCTTTTATCTCCGTGTTGCCATGACGAAGAAAGTCGATAATCTTGAAGGATGGCTTTCATAGGTGGTTAAAAAGAAAGAAATTTATCAACAAATGTAACATTGCTGTTTGTGAAAGCAATTGTAATTGTGCTTTGAAGAATTTGGTCAATTAATACTCTTGCAAACCAGTGTTAAGTAGGCCCTGTAGCGTGATGGTGTAGTTTGAGAATCTTACCTCGAGAAGCTACTTGTTCTGGTTCTTTTCTATATGTGCTATGGTTTTTTGGAGCTAAAAAGTTGTTTACAATGATTAACTATTGTCCAAGCTTGTTGACTGGGCTTTGATGCACAAGCCCGCATGGTCTTATTTTGATATCATCGACTAAAGTACTTGAACTTGTGGATTGCTATACTTCATTTAATTATTCACTGTCCTTTTTTCTACCTTATCATCACGAGAACTTAATTTTACTCAGTTATGCTCGATATATACTTCATACTACTGGGTGAGCTGATTTCTGCTCTGTTTCCTGGGCAATTGCATTAAACATGCTGTGGTCGTGCTCTACAGTTTGGTAATTCCATGTCTAACATCACTCATTAAATATAGTTAGAAGATGTCAGAAGAGCTGGAGTACCGCTGCTATATTGGTGGCCTTTCGTGGTCAACAACTGATAGAGGTCTAAAAGATGCTTTTGAAAAGTTTGGCCATCTGCTTGAGGCGAAGGTACAATTTATTAGCATCTATTAAATGTTTACAGTCCTTATCCATACAGTAACCATTAGACATGTATGACTGCCTCCTAGCTTCTACAAATTACTTTTATGGTGGTAGAGCATTTGATACTTCATGCTTTATAAGTTGCAAGCCAATGCAACAGGCCTTGTCTCTAACAAATATCAGGAGACTCAGGTACTTTGTTTGTCTGCAGGAGATATTTTAACCTCATCCTTTTGGTACAGTTGGTCACTACATGATTATTTGATTTCATTAATCTTTGCCAGCTAAACGAGGCTTTGCCGCATAGTTTTATTGTGGTGAATAAGTAGAAGATGCTTCAAACTTGCATAGTCTACCTTAAGAGGCAATCTTAGATTGCGTTTAAGTAATGGATGCTCGTGTTACATTGCTGTTGAACCCCATTCATGTTATGTCTTATAGATGTGAATATTATCGTTTATGGGATGTGGTTGAACCATCATTTGAGTGATATAGGAGGGTGACAAATTGTTCGTAGTATCTTTAAACTTCTTGATCTACCGCATTCTCAACCATACAAGATCGCATGGATTGATAACACTACTATTCGTAGATCGAGCCATGTCTTCACTGTTTTTAGACCTAGCAATGTCTTCTTTCTTTCCAAGATGATGCTTGCAATAAATTTACCTTTTCTCTGTCATCTTGACATAGTCTACCTTAAGTAGAAGATGCTTCAAACTTGCATGGTCTACCTTAAGAGGCAATCTTAGATTGCGTTTAAGTAATGGATGCTCGTGTTACATTGCTGTTGAACCCCATTCATATTATGTCTTATAGATGTGAATATTATCATTTATGGGACGTGCTTGAACCATCATTTGAGTGATATAGGAGTGGGACAAATTGTTTGTAGTATCTTTAAACATAGTACCTTTAAACTTCTTGATCTACCACATTCTCGACCATACAAGGTGGCTTGGACTGATAACACTACTATTCATAGATCAAGCTATGTCTTCACTAGTTTTAGATCAAGCAATGTCCTCTTTCTTTCCAAGATGATGTTTGCAATGACTTTACATTTTCCCTGTCATATTGACTCAAGTTTCATGTCATAAGTCTCCGTTGGCTCTATGATGATTGCATGAACCCCAACATGCAAAAAGAATATAGTCTTTTGGAAACACAGTGATTGTTCTTATAAGGATGAGCTGATTAAGATGCCTTTTACTAGGCTTTCGACAGACATCTTAACTTGCTCCATGAGTCATTGGTGTATATCATGAGTTGGGTTTCACTCACTTAAGGTGTGGTTCCTTGTCATCAGAAAAAAAAAGGCTGAAAAAGTAAAGTGACAAGTACAGCTGTTGGCAAATACCATAAAAAGTTCTCTGTTGAAATTGAACTGGCGACTTTAGGAGCTTTAGAGGCTAAATGTATTGCTTTTTGAATGGATTGGAGTTGATACTCTGTGTTCATTGGCTGAACTCACCAAGTTTTGGATTGGTGCTCTTATCTACAAATTGGTTTTGTGTCATCTATTAAAAAATCGTGTGCTCTTTTTATAGATCATTAGACAGAACAAATCTAGCGATGGAAAGTGTGTGGGGGAAGTTGTATTTTCCATTGTGATCTAGTGTGGGTCCCAATGTTTTGTAATTTGATCAGTCAGGTCTAGTCCAGTGAGTATGGGCAATAACTGCCCTAGCATTATGGTTTGTTTGTATGTTTAAGATGTTAACTCGAGAAACCTAAGCTTCTCACATTCTGAAACATGAGAAGCTTCTTTGCTGCATTTTCATGAAATTTCATGTGGTATCATTACTATCCTTTATATTATAATGTGGTGATGAAGAAAGCATGTCAATATCATATGGGCATGATTGCAAAGACCATCCTCATTTTTGCTCTTCATAACAAAAGCCCTCACATTTCAAAGTCTACATTGTGTGTCTCCCCAACCTAAAATGACGTATTTGCCCTTATGTACGCCTGAAATCTATGCCTAGAAAGTGAAATCCAATGTTGAGGGTGGGCTAATTTTGGGAAATGTTTGTGGGTGGGAAGTGCAACTTGAAATCCAATAAAAACAATAAGTGAAAATAGTAGTTGTAGGTTTGAAATGTAAGAAGGGGACGTTTGATATGAGGAGCAAAGTTGAGGATGTTAATTGTAATTTTCCCTGTTGTATGATACGAGCTAACTCCAAGAAGAATATTTCTAATGCAGGTGGTGCTTGACAAGTTCTCTGGACGCTCTCGTGGATTTGGTTTTGTAACTTTTGATGAAAAGCAAGCAATGGAAGAGGCTATTGAGGCTATGAATGGGATGGACCTGGATGGAAGAAATATCATTGTTGAAAAAGCTCAGCCTCAAGGTTTGGGTAGAGACCAAGATGGTGATCGCAGTCGTGATCGTGGTCGTGATCGTGGTCCTAATCGGGACTATGGTGGTGGACGTGGAGGTGGAGGTGGAGGTGGAGGTGGAGAATGTTTTAAGTGTGGCAAGCCTGGGCATTTTGCAAGGGAGTGTCCTAGTGAAGGGGGCAGAGGAGGTAAGTATGGGGGGAGGGATGATAGGTATGGAGGAGGAGGAGGAGGAGGAGGAGGTGGCAGTGGGCGCTATGGTCCTGATCGAAATGGCGATCGATCTGGCAGTCGCAATAGGGATAGTGGTAGTCGAGGAGGATCAGGAAATGACCGCTATAATCGGGACCGTTCTGGTCCCTATGAACGTCGTGGTTCAGGAAACTTCCGTTCAGGGTAGAAAGAATACTCCTGATAGGTATGCACACAGTTGTTACCAGTCATAATAAATCAGTTGATTCTGTGCTGATTAAAAATTTTTTTGTGCTTGTAGCAAACAATTGGAGGTACTGCTGTTACTTGCTGGAGGTGTCAAAGTCTCTCCTGTTGCATCTCTTCTTCATGGTTGTCTGGGTGGACGAATCGGCTTGATCAGTCTTTGATGTGCGAACTATGGCTGAAAGATTCAACTGTTTAATGTCCGTGAATGCTCGTTTTGATGTTTTGGTCTGATGACAATGCTTGCTTGACTTCAACAATCAAATTTGGTCTTACTCTATCAATACTATGATGGGTCCTGGATTCTCTTTCGGTTACATGCTTTAGCACTTGCAAATCCATCTGAGATCAATCTTGGTTGACTTCTACATTGGCATTTGCGACTGCGGAGTGCGGACAGCTTTTTGGTGTCTAGATGGCTCTTTTGAGGATAGGGCGAGAGATTGACCTGTGGAAGTATTGCCTTTTCTCTTTGCAAAAGGGAAGCTGCCTTAGAAATGAATGCCTGTTGTGGCTACGATTTTTCAAATGTCTAACTTTTTGAAAAGGAGTTAAGCGGGTAAACTCTATGTTTTCTTATACACATTTAGTATGTGAGCTTTCTGTCTATAGTTTGCACTATATTAACTCGCTAAGCTTTTGGCAGGATTCTTGGCTGTTTGTGGTGTTTTGATACACGGTCCTGTTACTTTCATGTTGTAGGACGTGGTATTAGTCTTAAAAATTCTGAAAAGTCCTTATGGCCTCAAGAAGCTATTCCTGTATGCAATTAACTCAGTAAAATTCCGTCTCACCTTCCACACACTGTACTGATGGAGGAGTTCCTTTCTCGGTAAAACGCGGAGATCTTTTGTGAAGCTTTGGTGAGCATGGCAATTTGATTTGCATTGTCTTCTTCCTAGCGATCTCTGGTATTGTATCACCATCTTCAGTGGAAGATTGCTGGTCTCTGTCTCCTCCATGCGCACGGTGCTGCTATCTTGTTAGGTTTCCTGGATAAGTTTCTCCTTCAGGTGTAATGATGGCTCTCCCTTTGAATCCGCATATTTTGGTTGATACGCATGGTTCTTTTTGCCTGGGCAGCTGTGCGTGCATTGACTTGCATTTCTGCATGTTAATGATCATCGCCGTGTACTTTCAGCTGGCCA
The DNA here is from genome assembly GCA_007663325.1 of Eucalyptus pauciflora. NCBI lineage: Eukaryota > Viridiplantae > Streptophyta > Magnoliopsida > Myrtales > Myrtaceae > Eucalyptus > Eucalyptus pauciflora. Next base: position 973,071 of record VMYD01000385.1, read on the forward strand.
TCTGTGATTGCTCTTATATTTTCCTTTAATTCTGTTAGAAGTTGTGCTTGCTCCAGTCTGAGATTGGCTCTGGGTTTGTGACTCCTAGGGTTTACTCTTGGCATAAGCCAAAACTGGACATGATCACAGTGGTCATTCTTTTTCTCTGTAGTGATTTGGTTTATTTTATTGTGCATTCTCAACAATGGCTCTGTAAATGAATATTTTCTTATCCTGCTATGATTGTAGAGAATTTTGGAGATCAAATATGCAATTTGATCCATGTGCCCAGCGGGAATTTCACCAAACTATTGGGAAATTTTCAAGTAGAGCTTGATAGTACATTCTTTCAATTTTCTGTTATCCTATGCGACTTTCTCTACTGTTATTTCTTAGTCTTAGAGCTAGTCACATACATAACTTGATCCTCACATGTTAAGGATCTTAAATAGATTCTTCATGATGTCAAAATCATTTCATAATTTTGTAAAAGTGAAAACGGGAGCTAAAATAGGAAACCCAGGGATCATGATGAAATAGTGCAAATGTCTGAATTATCAAATTGCGAAGGATGTAATTGAGAACACTGACCTAATCACCAAATGTGTTGTGATAACTACACATGAAATGATCACAACCCTAACAAACCACGAACTTGAAATTTAAGAAAATTCAAGAAGTGGAATTAAATAACGTAGGGCACACCTTGGAGTACTAGGCGTGGGCTCACAACGTTAGGTTGATGGAATAGGAGACCATATTGGCAAGCATGGACTGCATTTGCATCCGGTGCTGAAGCTTCATCATCATAAGTCCTATATCTTCCGTCTTATCTCTTCCATCATGCTCCGATGCTTCCACTGCTTCAGGCTCCACACAGCCCAAGTACGTGCGGTAATCGTTAGCCCGAGCAATGGTAGGGCCAGCAACCCTGGCGATGCTTCCCCAGTACCTGTTGCTGTTCAGGCTCCGCTCGAGTTAGGAATTTAAATGGGAGGGTGCTCATGGTCCTCACGCTTCACCGTTGCCGCCAAGTCGGCACACCCTGGGTGGAGGTCGTCATGGCAGATCAAGCAGTGGTAGGAGGATGTGTCCCCATCGATCAAGGGGAAGTGCATTAAACATGGCAATTTATGACATACTGAGTATATAATTGTTTGTACCAAAATTTGAATTCAATTCGAGCGAAACAATAATATGCACAAAGAACTTACTCAAAGATTGAAAAAAGTGGTTGATATATGTATTAAATACAATTTACTCAAAGATTGTCCTGTGTTCAGTTATTTTTTAACTAATAGCAGTACAAAAAATAAAGAAATATGCAAGTCATTAACATAATAATTAATTGTTTTTCTCAGAAACAAAAAATTTAGCTTTTTTTTTTGGGTCCGTGCACAATATTTAGTTAGCTATCTACTAAATAAACTAGTTTTTGGAAAAGAAATACACCAACTTATTTCCAAATAGAGAAAGTAAAGGAAAAAACTAAAAAATAAAAATAAATTAAGATTGGACCCTATAGTTAATCTTAATAAATGTTGTTTGCATGAAATATGGGTTGTTCTTTTTTTTTTTTGGTAACCGAGGATCCGCCGGGCCTGCCTTTTGCTTACACTAATTGGCAACCCACGGCCCATATAGTGCACGGTGCATCTCAGACAAAACATCAATACCTCGGGGGAGGCTAGCACAGAACCCCATCACCATGCCCCCCACTTAAGATGTGTTAGTAGCTACGGAGTTTCGACCTTAGGACCTCTGCGATGAAATGCCTAAAGCCAAACCAACTCACCTACCTACCGGTGGGTAAATATGGGTAGTTTTGTCTCTAGAAAAGACAAGAAATCATCTTAAAAAGCAAGACTCACAAAAGATGATATAGTTAATTCAATGTAACAGAGTGTCAAAAGCCAACAAACAGATGGAAATAACGCGAGCCTATTAAAATAATAAAACTACTTTTGGTCCTTGAATTTGAGCATTTTTTTTTCCAATCAATTGAAAACTTGCATAACTTTTTTAATCGAGTCCCTTCAATTCTGGATCTAATTAATTGGAATTGACAAATTTTATTCCTGAACTTTCACATTTTTCTTTGTTCTCTTTTAATCTTTCTATCCTAAAAGATCATTGATATGATAGTCTAATTAGCGTTTGCCATCTTACGTGACGCGATAGGTGGCTAACGCGGACAATTTTTTTTAATAAAATGATGTCGTTTTGATTTTTTTTTTTTTAAATTTTAGATTTTTTTTTAAATTTTAGATTTTTTTTCTTTTTGTTTTTTTCCCTAATCTTTCATTATAGTGTTCATCATTTTCCCTTTGCCTGTCGTCAGGGACTTGGAAAAAACCCGTGAAGGTTGCAGCTATTGGCAATGGTCGCAACGCCCTTAGGCAGATTTGGGCAATGGTCTCAGATTGCCCTCGGCCAAGTTAGGCGACGGTGTCGCAGCACTTGCCATGCCTTCCCAAGCCATCGCTGAGACCTCGACAAACGGTGAAGGGATGAAATGAAAAATAGAAGGAAAGAATAGGACAAAAAAAAAAAAAAAGAGAAATGAAAAAACTCAATTTTCAAATATGTGGACAAATATCTAATAAGTCTATTATTCATGTTAAGGAGATAGTTTTTCAAGTACTATTGAACGTGGCAGACCCAAGTAAAAGAGTCACACTGAGAACACCTTGAAGCCATGTCATAGAAAAATATCTGGCATGATATTCTCGTATACTTACAAGTGGATCGAAAAGTCATGACTCAAACTCAATATTTTGTAATGAATATGAGATTTTGACGTTTACCTACGTCTTCTTTCTATCCTCAATTTTTTTGGCATACCATTTAATTACTATGAGCACATCAATAAAATTTTAGCATATTACACTTCATTAGTATTTCTCTTCTTACAAATTCTACAGTTTAGGGGGGTGATATCTACAACTCTATATAATGACTCGTAGGAATCTAATTCATTTGAATGCTTCTTTTGTTTCGCGGAAAACAAATGAATCGGGAAACTTATTTTGATGAATGATCGCTTATATTGCTAAAAGAAACCGTTAAATGTGTTCAGTATTGACAACAATTTTTTGTCCAAACATTTTCATGGGAAAAAAACATATTTTTTCGTTTACTTAGGTTTGTAAGCGACACAAGCTATCAGTTTTTGGAAAATATTTTTCAAATTATTTATTTTTTATAAAACAAACATAGGCTAAATTTCAAATTTGTCGACCAAGACTTTGCCTAAAGAATGCATAGTACAAAGGACATAAAGTAACCCCACATGTCTTTCTTTGTCCTACGTCACCCAATCACATTGCCGTTTCATGCCATTCTTGTTTGATTCCCCTTTGATAAAGATCATGTCATTTGATGCGAATCTTAATTATTTCCTAATTATAGTCTTATTTCCAACATGTTTATTGTTCATTTTTGGTTTGTCTATTTCTAATTGGTCTTAGGTGATTGCTAAAAAAAATAAATTCTTTTTAGTTACATCGCACCAAAAAGATTCAAAGACCCTAGAACTATTTTTTCATGGTTGTCACGACTAATTAAAGAATAATTGGAAGTTAATTAAAGGAAGTAAGTCCAATTACAATCGAATGGGTCTATACATGGAGAGAATTTGGTTAGCATGGGAGGGAGAGTTGGCTTGCCGTGCACTTTGATGCGATGTGCATAATCACTTTCTTGCATGTGAACAACATCGAATTCCCACCTTCTTTTTATGATCATTTTCTATACTTTTGCTTTTGGAAAGTATAGTACCGAACACCCTCCCTCGGATTAGGATCATCTTCCCCCATAGGCACGGACACGTAACCAATCAAATCAAGTAAGGACATGTGGTGTGTCTATAATAATTAACTAAAATCCAGTATTATGACTTTACCTGATTGGGTCTCTGTTTATAATTCCTTTACTCTAGGGAAATAAGAGCAAACAAAAGATTGGGCAGATGAAATTGATCGATGTTCCCATGACTTTTTCCATGTAAACTGTCTTGATTACACCCTGTCAAAAGAAGGAGAAGGAGAAGAAGGATCGTTTACTTGACTTGACTTGAAATATCACACTTATTCAATTTAATATTATTTGCCAACAACAACTTGTTTATTTTTTTGGCTAGCTATATACTTTTAGGACTAGATATATACCTAATTTTTTTTTTATAATTCCATTTTTTTTTTAAAATAACAATGTGACTGTATTAAAAGTTAAAGATCATAATATAATAGTGAGGACTTTGTCTTTATTAATTAGTAATTCACCTATTAGTATTCAAGATGTAAAATACAACTTGCATATCAATATGACAAGTTCAATGCCAATACAACCTGGATCTAAAAGGTAGTATTTTGAAATAGATTCTTCTTCACCAAAGTTGACATTTAGCTCTCTTTTATTTACACGCATTTCTTTCAATTTTAATAATAAGAAACGATATTTCAACAGGATAAAATGGGACATTACAAATGTATAATTTATAAAAAAGATATGTATTATAATTGACAAATGAAAGTAAAGGTGATTATAAATTGTGAAATAGACTTACTTACATGTATGGTTAATAGTGTTCTATTTTTGAGAACTGAGAATCAAGATTCTAAATGCGTGGAAAAGACTAAAGTCATTGCCCCCACTAAACTGCCCGTCAATTCAGGGATTGAAATATAGATTATAGGATAAAGGACGCAATTGATAAATAATGAAGAAAACCAAGTAAGGGCCATGCCGTTTCACCTTTCATTGACTGACTGGATCATCAATAATTGCCTTGCTTGTAACGGTCTTGTAATTTTCTCAACTCTTGTGAATGGCTGAAATGCTTATGTGGTTCCATCTATGTTTTAGGTTCTGTGTGCTGTATGTAAGAGAAGTGGCGAAGGGAGGATGGCTTATAAACTGCACGAGGAATTGCTCATACATGCAGGAAATATTGGAGGTTTGGAAATCAGTGAAATAAATGTCGAATGTCCTTTTAATGACGTGCAAGACAAAATCAATTATAATGTATGAAAATTACGTAAAATTTGTGTTTTTTAGTTGGATCCAATATTAATCACATTATCTCTGGATAGGTGATTGTCATAATTTATCAAGGAATTTTACCAAAGTATTGGATAATTTTCAAGAAGGGCTTTGTAGTATATCCTGTCAATTTTCCGTTAATCTATGAGACTTATTGATATAGCTATTTTTTTTAATCTTAGAGCTAGTCATGTACATAACTTGATTTCTAATGTCAAGGGTCTTCTTAAATAGATTTTTCAATATATCAAAATCATTTTGCAATCCAAAATAAAATAAAATTGTATGTCCTTTGGATGACTCAATATATAGAATCAATCATAATACGCAAAAAGAGTGTGAAAAGTTTTTGTTTTTCAAATATATTCAATATGAATCACATTATCTCTTAATATGTGATCAGCATAGTACATTGTATTAACTCCATATAACAACTTTCTCAAGCAATATTAATCATTTTTCTTCTTTTGCACTTTAAGGGGAAGTACATTGAACATGGTAACCTATAACATAACCTAGTATATAACGTGCGAAAGAAGAGATACTAATGCAGTTCGCTAGATACGACTTCCTACACTCATGAGGTGGTCTTTGAAATCATGCTAATCTCTCTGTCTCTCTCTTCTTCGAGTTCATGCTCATGCATGTTATTGGCAAAGCAGTGAGATCTTGGTTTTTCCTTATTTGAAGGGTAAGTGAATTTGTATCATATTGCCTGTATGCTTCATTAATATGATAAAACTATACTCTTGATCCCAAAGTTCGAGTTTTTTTTTCCTATCAAATCCTCTAAACTTTGAGTTTTGTCCCATCAGATCATTGAAATTGTATAGCTTTTTCTAATTAAAATTCCTTCAGCTCCAAATCTAACTGATTGGAACTGACATTCCTTCTTCATTAACATTTTTTTTTTCACTATTCTATTCTCATCACCTACGTATTCTTTCTATCCTCAATTTTTTTGGCATACCATTTAATTACACAAGCAAACTAATAAAAATTTAGCATATTACACTAAATTAGTATTTCTCTTCTTACAAATTCTATGGTCTAGGGTTGATGTCAACAACTCTATATAATGATTCGCAGGAATCTAAACCATTTAAAAATTCTGATTTGTTGACGAGTTAAAAAATGTATAGTACAAAGGACATAAAGTAATTCCACGTGTCTCTCTTTCTCCCATGTCACCCATTCACATTGCCTTCTCAGGCCATTCTTGTTTGATTCCCCTTTGATAAGGACCGTGTCGTGCGACACAAATCTTAATTATTTCCTAATTAGTGTTATTCCCATGATGGTCAATGTGCATTTTTTTTTGTCTAGTTCTAATTGGTCTAAGGTGATTGCTTAAAAAAAATCCTTCTAGTTACATCACATCAAAAAGATTTGACGACCCTAAAACTATTTCTATATATTTTTTTTTGGGGTGGACGTCATGACTGATTAAAGGATAATTTGGAGTTAATTAAAGGAAGTAAATCCAATTACAATAGAATGGTCCTATATGTGGAGAGCATTTAGTCATCATGGGAGGCAAAGTTGGCTTGCCGTGCACTTTGATGCAATGCGCTTAAGTTGCTTTCTTACATGTGAACAGCTTTGAATTCTCACTTTCTTTGTATAGTCTTTTTCTCTACTTTTGCTTTTGGAAAATATGATACTGAACATCCTCCCTCGGATTAGGATCATCTTCGCCCATCAAGCATGGGCATGTAACCAATCAAATCAAGTAAGGACACGTGATGTGTGTCTAATAATTAGCTAAAAATCCGATATTATGACTTTATCTAATTGGGTCTTTTTTTTATAATTCCTTGATTCTAGGGAAATAAGAGCAAATGAAAGGTTGGACGGATGAAACATATTGATGTTCTCACAACTTTTCCCATGTGAACTGTCTTGATTACGTCTTGTCAAAAGAAGAAGGAGCAGAAGGATCGTTTACTTGAGTTGACTTGAACAATTGCACTTTTTCATTTCATTATCATCTGCCGATGACGACTTGTTTACTTTTTGACTAGCTATATACCTTTAGGATTTAATATATGCCTAGTTTTTAATTGTTAGCGATATTATATTGGAGATTGTTAAGATTTTCTATAGAATATTATCATATGTTAAAGAGAATTATGATATTACTATTGATTATCTATATCAATCAAGACTATTAGAAAAGCTCGATTGGACGACGCGGTCGGTGCGATTAATGTCGAAACATAACTATTATGGAAAGGACTCGATTAAGTGCTTTCTCTGATGAGACTTGTATTATAATTGACAAATGGAAGCAGAGGACATTATAAATTGTGAAATAGACCTAATTACATGTATGGTTAGTGTTCTATTTCTAAGAACTCGAAAATCAGGATTTTATATGCACGGAAAAGACTAAAGTCATTGCCCCTGCTAAACAGCCCGGCAATTCAGATATTGAAAAATAGATTATAGGATAAAGGACACAATTGATAAATAATGAAGAAGAAGATTTGGCGACCCTAGGACTATTTTTTCACTTTTTTTGTGTGGTTGTCATGACTAACTAGAGACTAATTTGAAGTTAATTAAAGGAAGTAAATCCAATTACAATCGAATGGGCCTATAGAGAATTTGGTCAACGTGGGAAGCAAAGTTGGTTTGCTGTGCATTTTGATTCAATGCGCCTAAGTTGCTTTCTTACATGTGAATAGCTTTGAATTCCCACCTTCTTTCTATGGTCTTTTTCTGTACTTTTTCTTTTGGAAAGTATAATATTGAACACCCTCCCTCGGATTAGGATCATCTTCACCCATTAGGCATGAGCACGTAACCAATCAAATCAAGTAAGGACACGTGGTGTGTGTCTAATAACTAGCTAAAATCCGGTATCTTGACTTTACCTAACTGGGTCTTTGTTTATAATTACTTGATTCCTGGAAAATCAAAGCAAATGAAAGGTTGGACGGATGAAACAAATTGATGTTCCCACGAATGTTCACATGTAAACTATCTCGATTATACCCTGTCAAAAGAAGAAGAAGGATCGTTTACTTGACTTGACTTGAATTGTCGCACTCTTTCAGTTTAATATCATCTGCCAATGACAACTTGTTTACTTTTTGACTAGCTATATACCTTTAGGATTAAATATATGCCTAGTTTTTTTATAATTCCAATAATTTTTTAAATAACAATGTGCCTATGTTAAAATGTTAAAGATCATAATATAATAGCATGGACTTTGTCATTATTAATTAGTAATTCATCAATTAGTATTCAAGATGCAAAATATAATTTGCATATTAATGTACAAGTTCAATGCCGGTATAGAATGGATCTAAAAGGTCGTAGTTTGAAATAGATTCTTCATCACCAAATAGAGTTTTCTCCCTCTTTTTTTTGGGTGAAGGTAATAAATTTTTCTCCCTTTTATTTACATGCATTATTTTCAATTTTAATAATAAGAAATGATATTTCAACCGCATGAAATGGGACATTACAAATGTTTAATTTATAGAAAAGATATGCATTATAATTGACAAATGGAAGTAAAGGTGATTATAAGTTGTGAAATAGACCTACTTACATGTACAGTTAACAGTGTTCTTGTTCAACCACTGGGATTTGCCCTAATGGCCACTTTTCCAACTTGGAAGGGGGAGGTGGGGGGTTCGAATCCCCACCTTCTCAGGGGGTTGGGGTGGGGACGATTTAGTTTCAGGAGTGGGTTTCGACTTCCGCACCTTGCAAGGAGGCAGGACAAAAGTTCTGAGAACCCGGAAATCAAGATTTTATATGCACGGAAAAAACTAAAGTCAATGCCCCTACTAAACAACCCGGCAATTCAGGGATTGAAATTTAGATTATAGGATAAAGGACACAATTGATAAATAATGAAGAAAACTAAGGCCCCATTGATTGACTTTATCATCAATAATTACGTAAAACTTGTGTTTCGGCTTTCCTTGACTGACTTGATCATCAATAATTACCTTGCTTGTAACGGCCTTGTAATTTTCTCAACTTGTGTGGATGGCTGAAATCCTTCTGTGGTTCCATCTATGTTTTTGGAGGTTTTGGAAACCAATGAAAAAAATCTAGAATGTCCTCTTAATGACTTGCCGGATAGAGTCAATTGTAACATACAAAAATTACGTAAAACTTGTGTTTTTCGGTTGAATCCAATGTGAATCATATTAACTCCTAATAGGTTATTGGCATAATCTATCAAAGGAATTTTACCAAAGTATTAAATAATTTTCAAGTAGAGCTTGATAGTACATTTTGTCAATTTTTTGTTAATATATGGGACTTTATTTATATAGTTATTTCTTAAATCTCAGTGCTAGTCACATTCATAACTTGATTTCTAATGTCAAAGGTCTTCTCAAATAATTTTTTCATAATTTTAAAATCATTTTGGAATTCAAAATAAAATAAAATTGAATATCCTTTGGATGGCTCAATAGACGGAGTCAATCATAATATGCATAAACCATGTGAAAACTTTCGTTTTTAAATTTGATCCAACATGAATCACATTATCTTTTAATATGTGATTGGCATAATGTAATGTGTTAACTCCATATAACAACTTTCTCAAGCAATATTAATCATTTTTCTTCTTTTGCACATTAAGGGGAAGTACATTGAATAAGGTAACCTATAACATTACCTAGTATATAACAGGAGAAAGAAGAGAGACTAATGCAGTTCATGAATACGGCTTCCTACATGCATGAAGTGGTCTTGGGAATTATGCTAATCTCTCTGTCTCTTGCTCTTCTTCGAGCTCACGCTAGTCCATGTTATTGGCAAAGTTGCGTGGTCTCGGTTGTCCTTGTAATTCAAACTTGTTTCACGACGTGTCCTTATTTGAAGGGTAAGTCCACTTGTCTCATATTCCCCATATGCTTCATTAAAATGATAAAACTATAGTTTTGATCCCTAAGTTCGGGCATTTTTTTCTAACCAAAACCTCTAAACTTTGAGTTTTGTCCCATCAAATCATTGAGTTTGTATAGCGTTTTCTAATTAAAATTCCTTCAGCTCCAAATCTAACTGATTGGAACTGAGACACCTTATTCAGTAACTTTTGCATTTTTTGCTACTCTATTGTCATCATTTACATGTTCTTTCAATCCTCAAATTTTCTGGCATATCATATAATTACTTTGTACACTCCAACAAAATTTTAGCATATTACACTTAATTAGTATCTCCTCTTACAATTTCCATGGTTTGAGGGTGATGTCTACAAATTTATATAACGACTCACAGGAATCTAACCTATTTTAAATTTCAAATTTGTTGATGCACACCTTCCTTAAGGAATGCATAGTACAAAGGCCATAAAGCAATTCCATGTGTCTCTTTGTCCCACATCACCCAATCAAATTGCCTTCTCATGCCACTCTTGTTCGATTTCCCTTCGATAAGGATCATATCATGCGACACGAATGTTAATTATTTCTCTCATTCCCAAGATGTTTAATGTTCATTTTTGGTTTGTCTAGTTCTAATTGGTCTTAGGTGATTGCTTTAAAAAAAATCAATTCTTTTTAGTTCCATCGCACCAAAAAGATTTGACAACCCTAGAATTATTTTTTCATTTTTTGTGTGTGGTCTTTATGACTAATAAGAGGATAATTTGAAGTTAATTAAAGGAAGTGTCGTGACCTAATTTTTTCGGGTTCACTGCCTAAAACTAGGTTAATGGACTGCTAAGTTTTTTAAACTTAGCTCAGGCTCTCTCAGGCCCATACCAAATCGCGACTTGAGTCTAAACTTTTTAAACATGCAAAATACTATCTAGGAGTCGCCACTAATCAGTTTAGGGTAGGTCGATTAGACACCTAAGTAAAATAAAGGGAGATTTATTTTACTCCTACGAACCAGAGACTAAGGGTACGGGGACTTGGTTACACTAGACTATCCTAGTGCCCTTTTCGGTACCATTTCTTTTTAATTTTTAAAAAATGTTTTGCAAGCAGCTTGATTTGATTTTAATTCATTTTCTTAACGTGTGAGGCGATCATGCGAGTGCACAAACCACCAATTTAACACCCGAGAAAGCAAATAAAATAATGCAGGACTTACCTCAAAGCAACGAAAGCAACTGCGTTGTTAGGTCAAAATTCATATCAATAATCCTAGATATGATTTCTATATAATAAGCAATCACTCAATTTTTGTTTTCACTTTATTTAATGAAAGTCGTGCAATGCATGCTACTAATTTAACATGAAGTGATATGACGTGGCAATATGACCTAAACTATATAACATGAATAAGCATGCAATCCATCCTAAAGCATGAAATGAATTTATTCTAATTTTTTTGTATTTTCCATGAAATTCGAAATTAAAGAAATGCAACAATTAAATATGCAATTTAATCAAATGACCTAGTTCTAATGACGAGCAATGAACTTAGCAACAATCACTAGATGCCGAAAATTTCATAAACCTAATCCTACATGTCTGATTTACTAAACCTATATGCTCATGCAGAATTTTGATTTTTTTAAATAATTAATTATTAAATAAATATTAAATCTAAACTATCAACAAAATAAAACAAGAAAGGATTAAAATAATCGAAAAAATAACCCGTTGTCTCACAGGTCAAATTAACGGTTATTCTAACCCTAATTATCACAACAAGGAGATCAAAATAATTACAAATCTGATCCGAAGTCTTACGGACCAAATTAAATAATTATTGTGATTTAACAATTGAAATCTCACTAAAAAGCCCAACGATTAAAATAATTAAAAAAAAATGATCCAATGTCTCTCGGATCAAATTAATAATTATAATAATTTCGGACAAAATTTCTGCGGATAATGCCTACAAAATGCACAAATATTAACATTGACAAACCATATTCTAACTTAAACAATAATAACAAAATTTAAAACACAATAAAATAACGTAAAATAAGCAAAAGAAAGAAATAAAAATAAAACTAAAGGAGGGGAATTGCGGCAACGTTGGTGGGCATATGGCTAGTTCTTGATTTGATCATTTGCTAGTCTCCTCCGAGAACTTTTTGAGTGGACGCCCCCCTTCTCTTGTCGTCTCGCTCTTATCAATTATGGTAGAATTGTGTGGTCTTTTGTTCGGCATTGAATTGTCTGTGACCACAACATCAGAACAAAACAAAGTAAATATCGAAAATATGGAGTGAACAACTTTAATAGGGAGAGAAACAACCCGGTTTTATCACAGTGAAATCACCGGATGGCAATTAGCGCTTAGATACGTTGGCCACTTCGATGTCTCGCTGTTGGAATTATCGTCGGAGATGTAGGAGTTTAATCTAGGCAAGAAACAAAAATAAAATCACCTTAGTTTGAATAGCAAATTGGAATTGCACACAATCAAACTTAAAAAAGGAAGCTCGACTTAGCTTTATGCTTGTCGTCAATATCCATGATGCATGATGAATGTGGGACGTCGTCAAGAGGACTACACCATCCAATAGACCAATCGGAGAATTCTCAAGATCGTCGACTCCCCTAAAGAAAATTGAACTCAAAAGAAACGAAGGAGAAAACCTTCCTCACTTTTGCTCTGAATTTTTTTGAAAATCGCCTCCTCCTCTTTCTCACAAACCGTTGCCTTTTTATAGTGAAAACCTCTATTGTCTTTTAGAAAGTTATGCTTCCTTGATTGCGGGAATTACAGAATTTCAGCCCCGATTTGCCATCGCAAATTAACATTTCGGTTTTTCACTCATGTTACTAGAAACCCATCCAAGTTCGTTTTGATTTTTGCAAGCAGTTCACCTGATGAATATAATCTTTTGATACTTTCCCTTTGATTTATCAATCTGGCCATTATCCTCACCAATTTTGGGTTCGGTTTCCATTTTGACTTTTATTCTCTTGATTTCTTGAAGATCTAATTGAAGCAAGAATAATTAGTCAGAATTCGCACCTTCCATGCATAATTCAATCAAATCAATTTCCCCCATTTTCATTTTTTTTTATTTGTTCAAAATGCAATTTTATTTTTCCAAAATTAGGTGTCAACAGGAAGTAAATTCAATTACAATTGAATGGTCCTATACGTGGAGAGAATTTGGTTAGTGTGGGAGGCAAAGTTAGCTTGTTGTGCACTTTGATGCGATGTGCATAAGTCGCTTTCTTACATGTGAACAGCGTCGAATTCCCACCTTCTTTCTATGGTCTTTTTCTGTACTTTTGCTTTTGAAAAGTATGATACTGAATTAGAATCTCTTCACCCATCAGGTTCGGGCACGTAACCAGTCAAATCAAGTAAGGACACGTGGTGTGTGTCCAATAATTAATTAAAATTCGGTATTATGACTTTATCAAATTGGGTCTTTGTTTATAATTCCTTAATTAACTAAAATCAAGTAAGGACACGTGATGTGTGTCTGATAATTAACAAAAGGTTGGACGGATGAAAAACATGTTGATGTTCCCACGACTTTTTCCGTGGGAACTGTCTCAATTAGGCGTTGTCAAAAGGAGGAGGAGGAGGACAAGAAAGATGGTTTGCTTGACTTGAACCATCACGCTTTTTCAATTAAATATCATATGCCAATTACAACTTGTTTACTTTTAGACTAGCTATTTACCCTTGGGATTAAATACATACCTAATTTTTCATAATTCCGATAATTTTTAAATAACAATACGACTATATTAAAATGTTAAAGATTACAATATAATAGCGTGGGCTTTGTTACTATCAATTTATAATTCATCTATAAGTACTCTAGAAGCAAAGTTCAATTTGCATATCAATATAACAAGCTAAACGCGGGTGCAACATTAATCTAACAGGTAATATTTTGAAATAATTTCTTCTTCATCATAGTAGAAATTTCGCTCTCTTCTATGTATAAGTACTATTTTCAATTTAAATATTATCAAACAATATTCCAAAATGTATAATTTATATATAAAAAAAGATATGTATTATAATTGATAAATGAAGGTAAAGTTTATTTTAAATTGTGAAATAGACCTACTTACATGTACGGTTAATACTGTTCCGCTTTTGAATACTGGAGAGTCAAAATTTTATATGTATAGACCGGAAATTCAGGGATTGTAAAAGACACAATTGACAATGGAAAAAAAGTAGGCCCCCATGGTGTTTACAGCTTTCATTGACCGACCTTATCGCCAATTGTTAACTTGCATATCACGGCCTTGTAATTTTCTCATTTTGAGAGGAGAATAAAAATTTCTGTCATGACTATTCTTGCATTTGATGATATCATCATGTCTTAGTATGGTTGAACATATTGCCTGCTAGTATATATTCACGAATTGTTTCGAAACAACGTCAAGAGAGAACCAAAAAAACTCGAGCTGAGAGCGTTTTGCTACAAATCCTCATGAACCTTGCCTATAGATATCAGCTTTTGCCCATGTCATTCTCATGCCTAACTACAATCCTTCTTCTATTAGGGAGTGTCCTAGCTTTAGTAAGAGATGGCCGGGATGAGATTGATCGATTGGGTTTATTAGAATTCAAGGCTCGAATAGCTGATCCTAGTGGGGTTTTGCGCTCGTGGAATGATTCTAGCCACTTTTGTGATTGGGATGGTGTCACTTGCGGTCGCAAACACCGAAGAGTCACCATACTAGACCTTCACTCCAAGAACTTATTCGGGGTCGTGCCGCCCCATATTGGTAACCTGAGCTTTCTGAGGGGCATCCATTTGGAGAACAACAGTTTTCATGGCAAAATTCCCTCGCATTTTGGCCGCTTGCTTCGGTTGCAAAAGTTGTTCCTTGATAACAACTCGTTCAGCGGTCAAATCCCTTCGAATCTCTCCTATTGCTCTAATCTGCTTGTTCTTAACTTAGGCTACAACATGCTCAAAGGAAATTTGCCGACAGAACTGGGCTCATTGTCCAAGCTCCAACAACTTATACTTCAAGTCAACAGCTTGATGGGAAACATCCCGCCGTCTATTGGAAACTTATCATCTCTTCAAATGTTCGGAATAATGTTGAATAACTTCGGTGGTACGATCCCAGAGACTCTTGGCCAGCTGAGAAATCTAAAGAGGCTCGCTCTCGCTGCAAATAAAATTGTCGGTACAATTCCTATCTCAATCTTCAATATATCCGCTCTGGCATGGCTTGATGTAGGTAACAACCAATTAGAAGGGGGTTTACCTGGTGACTTGGGCTTCACTCTTCCGAATATCGAGATTATTAGTACGTTGCAAAACCACCTCACTGGACCCATTCCCGAGTCATTGTCCAATGCCTCTAACCTCAAGAGAATCCAATTCAGCCTGAACAATTTTACTGGGAAAGTTCCTTCTTTTTCAAAGATGAGAGGATTCTATTGGTTTAGTATTTATGACAACAACTTAGGAGGTGAGCAATCTACTGATTTGGACTTCTTCTGTTCTTTAACCAATTCCACAAAATTGAAACTTTTGATTATCGGGGACAATGCTTTTCGAGGACCAATACCTGATTGTATTAGTAACCTCTCGACCACCCTTTCTAGATTTGACTTAGCAAACAACTATATTTCTGGAACCTTACCTTCTGGAATCAAAAATCTCATTAATTTGGAGTTCTTGGACATGCGTGGCAATAACATCTCGGGAAAGATTCCTTCTGAGATCGGAAATCTGAACAAACTGAAGGTTTTGGATCTCGGCCAAAATAAATTATCAGGGCAAATACCGGAATCGTTTGGGAATTTAAGGATGTTAATCCAATTGTTCTTGGATAGCAATAATCTCCGGGACTCGATACCATCGTCTCTGAAAAATTTCCAAAGTCTACTTCTCTTGAACCTTTCGACCAACAACCTCAGCGGTCATGTACCCTCGGAGATTATGAGCATCTCATCTTTGTCGATTTACCTTGACTTGTCTCAAAATAGTCTTACCGGCTCCCTTCCAGAAGAAGTTGGAAAATTGCAAAATCTTGGCGAACTACGTCTTGATGGGAACAGATTATCGCAACATATTCCAAGCAGTATAGGCAGTTGTATAAGCATGGAACGCCTATATGTACAGGATAACTTCTTTGAAGGGAACCTACCATCAATTATGAGTTCCATGAGAGGCCTTCAGGTTTTGAATGTTTCCAACAACGAATTGTCTGGCCAAATCCCGAAATTTCTGGAGTCGCTAAATCTGACAAATTTGAGCCTATCTTACAATGATTTCGAGGGTGCATTGCCTACAGGAGGAGTTTTCAGAAGTGCCATTTCCACTTCGATCATTGGAAACAAGAAGCTTTGCGGGGGTCTCCCATATTTTCAACTACCGAAATGCTATTACAAAAAGTCGAAACGAACGAGAATAAGCGGAATTGCAAAAATTCTTATATCTACAGTCTTTGCTCTTGTTGGAGTAGCTTGCATACTATCTTTGTTATACTTCTTCTGGTTTAGACACAATAAGAACACATCAGCTTCAAGCTCTTATGAAGATGGGTTTTTGCATGTTTCTTATCACAATCTACTAAAAGCGACAGGTGGATTCTCCTCCACCAATCTGCTTGGTGTGGGCAATTTTGGGTCAGTGTACAAAGGGCTGCTTGATCAAACTCAATCGGTTGTGGCCATCAAGATTCTCGACCTTACACGTGATGGAGCTTCCAAGAGCTTCATAGCCGAGTGTGAGGTCTTGAGAAGAATTCGACACCGTAATCTCGTGAAGGTACTCACGGCATGTTCTGGGTTTGATTTTAATGGAAATGATTTCAAGGCATTGGTCTACGAATTCATGTCAAACGGAAGCTTAAATGAATGGCTGCACCCAATTGCATCACAATATACAGAGAGAAACAAGTTGAGTCTACTTGAGAGAGTGAATATTGCAATCGATGTTGCTTGTGCACTAGATTATCTCCATCATCACTATGAAATGCCAATAGTTCATTGTGATCTAAAGCCAAGTAATGTCCTTCTTGACGATGAAATGAATGGACATATAGGCGATTTTGGGCTTGCCAGGTTCCTTCCAGAAGCAACACATAAGTTGCTAGTAGATCAATCGAGCTCTGTCGAAGTAAAAGGATCTTTTGGCTACATAGCTCCAGGTAATGAAGCACACCTTTAGTCATTTAGTTTGTTTCTTCGAACACATAATCGTAGAGAGATCCTTAAAGAAAAAAGGCATAGACATAAAACATCACCGAGAATATATTTCAAACTTAATCATTCACCTTGCATCGATACATTGTTGATTGTTGTAGAGTATGGCGTGGGAAGTGCGGTATCTACAGAAGGAGATGTGTATAGCTTCGGAGTCCTCGTTTTGGAGATGTTCACAGGCAAGAGGCCAATTGATGACATGTTTGAAAATGGGTTGGACCTTCATCTCTTCACAAAGGCAGCTTTGGCAGACCTAGTGGAGAAGGCAATTGATCCCATTTTGCTTCAGGAAATCGAGGAGCTGGAGAAGAGACGAACAATTGCTCCAGAGGGCAAAAACAAGAGCTGGTGTAGTATCAAGGATTGTTTGGTTTTGATCATCGAAGTAGGAATCACTTGCTCTTTTGAGTCTTCGAAGGAGCGAATGGACATCTATGATGCATTGACTAAACTCCAAGGAATGAGGAAGACACTTCTTGAGTTCATTGTCACTGTCTAGATGATGTCAAATTTGAACTTCATATGGAGTCATGTGGTCTTCATGGTCCTTGCTTTTTGGTTTTTCTTCCTTTGTAATGCAACCATTCTCTAGATGTTACATTTTGTCTTTCAACAATTTGGTCTTCATGGTGGGTATGCACTACTTGTACCTATAATTTTAGTAAATGTTAATTTTGTTGCGTCATGCGGACCAATAAGCTAGGCTACTGAAACCCAGTACTTCATTCTTTCTTTGGTTCTTGTTTGTGTGTGTGGCTGCTATTAATGGTGCCTTTGGCTTTGCATAAACAAAAGTGGTACACCCTTAGTTGTTCGATTAGGTTCCACCTGAAGTATCCTTTGGTCAAAGAAGCTCTATAAAAAGCTGCTCCAGTGACTCCAGATAATACTGTCATTGTAAAACAAAGTATCTAGGCATGGGGGCCCTCTGCAAGTTTCTTCTATTGTGATGAGGATTCTTTCACAGCCATGGAAGAAACCAATTCTTTGCTGTTAATCATTGTGTAGCGCATATTGAAATGGGAAGGATAGTGGCTGGCTCTAATGATCCCGTTGTGTTGTATGCAAGTGGTGGAAACACATCGGTAATTGCCTATAGTGAGAGAAGGCATCGGATTTTGGAGATAATGTGATATTGCTGCTGCAAACTGCTTAGACAGATTTGCTAGAATCTTGACACTGTCCAACAATTCGAGCCCTGGATACATCATGGAGTAGGTATGTCACCAGAAATGCCCGTGAAGATCTTTACTTTGTCCATGTGCCCTTGACTTTGTCTTAAAACTGCTCTTATTTGCACTTCACTTTATTTTAACTAGTTTTAGCTTTGATAGTTAAGAACTCTCTGTATGTTCATAGCAGATGCAGACGTTCATCATCAACTCATCATTAAACACTTGAATTCATTTAATTTTAATATTCTCATAACAAAAAGAGACAACAATAGTTACAACTTTAATATGTGCTCAAAGCACGCACAACACTATAAGAAAGAGAAGATAACGGATGAGTTTACAATATAGTTAGACCTCCCACTGATCACGTGCAACCTACAACAACCAATCAAAGTCCTGTCACATCTTGCTACTTTATTATCCATGAAATTAACAAAAATCTAATAGAATCCTCTCCCCCAGCTCCCGCGAGGTTCTGCTTGCGGTGCGTTCCGAGCTCCGCTGCTCCTCTCGGCGCATTCGGCGGATGCAGTGGCAGGGGCGGAGCAGTCGACAGTGAGGATGGGAAGGCGAAATCGGTCGTGGATGGAGCCGAGGAGGCCTCAGGGGTGTTTCCTCCGATGTCATAATTCTCAACGTCGGAGTAAGCATCTCTCTCTATATATATATCTCGCACTTAATGTTAATGTACGAGCTAAAGCTTCGATTTTTTTTCTTTTCTTTTTTTTTTGGTGTGCAGCCACTTGAGAGTCTCTGTTTCGTCTCTACAGGGAATGATTCGTGGAGGATTTGCAGCGAGTGTGAAGAGAATTTTGGAAAATCAAGTGAGTTTGCCATTGCTTTTGTTTTGCTATTATACTCTCTAAGGTAACTGGGATCGTCCATTTTTCACAATGAAAAATTGGTCATCAACTTAAATTAAATTTAGCGTGACAGAACAGTCATCCCCTGGGTTACGCTTTTTGTCCTCTCGTAAATGTGAAGAGAAATAAGGTTTTAAATGATCTCTTATGTGGGGTCAAAAAATGGCAGGAGAAATGGCTTTCATCATTTTTTTTTTCTATTCGGTAAGATTTGAACCCTGCGTTTTATTTTCTTTTTTCTGCTCTAACATTGAACAACCACAAATACCTACCGCCAGTGTCAATCTTACAGCCAACATAGCAGTTATATCTCCTCTATTTGAAGCCAAGACTGTACATAACTGGCAAAAAGAGTTGGGAGAAACAGTTACAAAACACTTGACAACTTGTGGCTTCAAGTCTAACCCTCGAGGTAAGCAATTTTATTCACCATATGCTTGTTGCAGTAGAATGAGGTTTGGCTGTCATTCAGGAATATCATTGCTGCATATACCGTGCCTTTTATCAGAGATTTTCTGTGTTGATTACTCCATCTACTAGTTTAAAGTATGAACTTTTATATCTCATTGGCTTGTCACAGGTACATAGCAAGAGTTGGGTTTTACTCGCTTAAGATGCACTTCCTTGTTAGAAGGAAAAAAAGGCCAAAGGTTACGTAACAAGGAAAGCTGCACGACTGTAAAAGGTTTTCTTTTGAAATATTGAACTGGCCACTTTAGGAATCTTTCTTTCGTATGGAGAATCTCGGTCACGATTGTAATCAAATAGTTAGAGTTGTCGCCAGTACAGAAATGTCGCCAGCCCTTGAGTTGCTACATTAGTTCGACATGGCGCTTGCAGTAACTGTACCTTTTTTGTGTCATCATCATTGGTCTGCCTTGGCTTCATGAATCTTTGTTGCTTGGAAATTCTTACTTCAATCGAGCTCAACATGGAGTTGGAATCTCTGTTGCTCATTGAGATTTGGTGTACTTATTTTAGCGTGGAAATTTGACAATCACAACGCATGATAGGAGAGGACAACTATATAAAACTCCATAGCTCAGACTAAACTACTAAGCGAGGTTTAGTGAGGTAACTCACTTGATTCGCGATCCGCTCGGATCAAAATGACGGGGACGCGAGGACTGACAAGTTCCAAAATGGCGACGCCAACGAGGCGCAGATCAAGCCCGAAAATTGGCTTGCAAAGCTCAGGGGTGAGCTGAAACTCGCAGGGCTGAGGAGTTGAGGACGCGGGACCTGGGCGTCAACTACAGTAGCTTCGGTCGCTGCTTGGATTCCCGTAGCTGCTGGCGTTGAAGATTCCCGGTCAACAAATGGCAAGAAGACAAAGGCTGGCGGGGAATTGGAGCTGTTGACGATGGAGGCTTCTTTCGTTGGGACGCGTGGGGTGGAGGGCATGAAGCGGTGAGGCAGTGAGAGAAAGAGAGAGTCAACGTGGGCTGCTGGTGTCTTCAATGCTGAGGGGTGTTGATCGAAGGAGATAGAGTTGAGTGGACGATGCAGGCGTGGCAGCGTGGGAAACGGATGAAGATAGGGCGGTCAAAGGTGGGGCTACGAAGAAGAAGGAGAAAGCGTTCGGCTACAAGGAAGAAAAGAAATGAAGGAAAAGCAAGAGCAAAGGAGGAGTCGGCGAGGACGACGTGCGAAGAAGGAGGGGGCGTGCATGAGAAGCTGCTAGGGGGGAAGTCAACAAACTTATCCTATTAATTAAAGGCTTGTCCCCCCTAAAGTCCTCAAGATTATCCCTTGGTCCCCCATTACTTTCTTGTATTGTAAATTCCACAAATTATCCAAATTTGATGCCAAAATGTTGCCCTTAACCATAGCTCTAAATTTCCGTACTCTTGGGACTTCAATTTCTTCGACAAATTCCCTAATTCGAAGTCCAAATTTGCCAAGGAAAAAAGCCCATGCATATTCTGCAAGTCCCATTCACCAAGTAGCTCAGTATAGAAACCAAAATCCCCTTTAATTTGGCCCATCTGAATTTCCGTTAATTTCTAAATTGTCCGAATTGGTTTTTCGTAAAAATCCTGAAATCTCCGAAAATTCTTTAGAGGATGAGTCGATGTTCCTAAAATAAATTGTGACATGACAGAACTTTCAATTTCTGAAATCGAGTTTAAATTCACGGTTAATTTCGATCTGGTGCGATTTTAGCATGACCTAATCTATTGAGTAGCTTTTAGGAATTTTTTTGTGCAATTGACCTATGGTCGATTATTTTTAAGCCACAATGTACATCTTCGACACATTGGCAATTCTCGATTTTCATGAAAATCTCGAGGTTTCAAGTATGGGCACAAGGTACCCAAAACGATAGAAAATCGGTTTAATGCCGATCGACGATAATTTTGCAGTCAGGTGGAATCTCCCACACTTAACCACACACCTTTGTCGAATCGACCTATCTCTGGTCTCTGATCAATTTTTAATTGTGCCGTAATGACCCTTGCAAATTAGCACGGTTGAACAGTTGATTTTTGGTCGAATTCTCAAGTCTATTGCGTTAAAATCCCTTAATGACTTCCCCATAAAATCTAGTTATCTCACGAGTGATCAGCTCAGAGAATAGCACTATAGGCGTATCGACGAAAAGCCCGATTTATTCAATTGAAAACAAGATTAAAATTTCAGGATGTCACAACTCTTCCCCTCTTAAACCATACAAATCTTTAAACAAAAATGTGGGGGTACAGTCATCTCATCAAATCTTCACTTTCCCAAATTGCTCCTTTAGTGCCGTGGTGTTGTCAGACCACTTTGACCAATGGGATGGTCTTGGTGTGCAGAACCTGCTCCTTGTGATCCACAATCTGAACCGGGCTTTTAACGTACAACACTCTGTCGTCCACGTCCAATTCCTCAAAATTTAGCACGCGAGTCGGGTCGGGTCAGGCTCATACTTCCTTAACATCGGCACGTGAAAGACGTCATGCACTTGCGCCAACCTCGACGGTAATGTAAGACGATACGCTAGAATCCCGATTCTTTCAAGAATCTCAAATGGACCTACATATCTCAGACTCAGCTTTCCTTTCTTGCCAAAGCGCGAAGTACCTCTCATTGGTGACACCTTTAGAAAGACGTGATCACCAACTTGAAATTCCAATGGCCTTTGATGCTTATTTGTATAGTTTTTCTTATGACTCTAAGCGGTCTTTAATCTGTCACTGATGACGGCAACTGCATCCACAAATTGCTGAATTAACTTTGGGTCTGTGATCTTTCTTTCCCTGACTTCATCCCAACAAACTGGTGTTCTACACACTTTGCCATACAACGCTTCAAAGGGAGCCATCTGAATGTTCTGCTGGTAGCTATTGTTATAGGCGAATTTGACAAGGTGAAACTGTTCCTCCCAGCTTCCCTTAAAATCCAACACGCAAGCTCGCAGCATGTCTTCAAGGGTTTGAATCGTCCTCTCAGACTAGCCATCTGTCTAAAGATGATAGGCCTTATTGTACCGCAACTTCATTCCTAAAGCATTCTACAAGCATTTTCAAAATGCAGCTGTAAATTTCAAGTCTTTGTCTGAAGTAATCGTCACTGGCACTCCATGCAGATGAATTATTTGATGCACGTACAGCTCTGCGTGCCTGTCCAAATCAAGGTCCTTTCGTACTGTAATGAAGTGAGCCGACTTCGTCAGTCTTTCAACGACTACCCAAATAGAGTCATTACCTCTCTGACTCCTCGGTAAACTTGTCACGAAGTCCATCGTGATGTGTTCCCATTTCCATTCGGGAATCTCGAGAGGTTGCGGAAGTCCTCCTGGCTTACAGTGTTGTGCCTTCACTTGTTGACACGTCAAACACTTGGCAACATGCTTGGCGATGTCCGCCTTCATACCGAACCACCAATAGTGTTGACGCAGATTCTGATACATTTTTATACTGCCAGGATGAATGCTATAACTGCTACGATGAGCTTCTGATAAGATCTCTACTTTAAGCTCTGCATCGTCAAGTACACACAATCGTCCTCGAGACCTTAGTGTTCCATCCTCAGAAATCTGAAAGTCGGGTTTTATCTTCTCTGTATCTTCTTGCAAGATCTTCTAAATCTCTGGATTTGTCAATTGAAGCGTCTTGATTCTGATCCGCACTTCCGGTTCAATTTTGAGGGTGGCCATAAGATTTGAAAGGTGGCCTACCTCAAATTTGAAAATCGAATCTCGAGCTCTCTCGAGTAAATTCCACTCCTTAATTAGCATTTGCGCTACTGAAGACTTCTGACTCAACGCATCTGCGACTTTATTCGTCTTTCTAGGGTAATACAAAATATTTCAATCATAGTCCTTCAAGAGTTCCATCCAGCGACGCTGTCTCATATTCAACTCCTTCTGAAAGAATAGATACTTGAGACTTTGATGGTCGATGAAGATTTGGAATCTCTCTCTACACAAGTAATGTCTCCAAATCTTCAAAGAAAAAATAATAGCTACGAGTTCTAAGTCACGCATTGGGTAATTTTGCTCATGAGGTCTAAACTAACGTGACGCGAATGCAATAACTCTGCCATGCTGCATTAACACGCAACCCAGTCCTCTGAACGACACATCACTATAGATCTTGTATCCTCTAGGACCAGATGAAATGGTCAATACATGTGCAGTAGTCAGCTTCTGCTTAAGCTCTTGGAAACTACACTCGCACTTGTTTGTCCACACAAATTTCTCTTCCTTCTTTAGCAATGAATCAAAGGCGAAGTTATGGCTGAAAACCTTTCCACAAACCGTCTGTAATACCCTGCTAAACTCAGAAAACTTCTGATCTATGTCACTATAGTCGGTCTTGGCCAATTAATCACTACTTCAATCTTAGTAGGGTCCACGGAGATTCCTTCTGTTGAAATCACGTGACCTAGGAAAACGACACAAGTCAACCAAAACTCGCACTTGCTAAACTTGGCATACAACTCATGAGTCTTTAGAGTCTACAGTACCAATCTCAAATGTCCTTCATGCTCCTTTGGACTTCTCGAGTACACCAGGATATCGTTGATGAATATGATCACAAACTGATCTAGATATTCCTGGAAAACTTGGTTCATCAAATCCATGAAAGCAGCTAGGGCGTTTGTCAATCCAAATAGCATTACAGTGAACTCATAATGGCCGTATCGAGTGCGAAACGCTAACTTTG
This sequence comes from Eucalyptus pauciflora, assembly GCA_007663325.1. NCBI lineage: Eukaryota > Viridiplantae > Streptophyta > Magnoliopsida > Myrtales > Myrtaceae > Eucalyptus > Eucalyptus pauciflora. The sequence goes on from VMYD01000385.1 coordinate 997,380, forward strand.
GAATGTCCTCTTTTTTGATCCTCAGCTGATGATATCCCGTTCTCAAGTCGATCTTTGAAAATATCGATACTCCTTGCAATTGATCAAACAAGTCATCTATCCTTGGCAGTGGATACTTTTTATTGATTGTCACCTGATTGAGTTGACGATAGTCGATGCACAGGCGCAACGAACCATCTTTCTTCTTTACGAATAGAACTGGTGCTCCCTAAGGTGATGCACTGGGACATATGAATCCCTTATCCAATAATTCTTGCACTTGCACCTCCAACTCTTTCAGCTTCGACAATGCCATCCGGTAAGGAGCCTTAGAGATTGGCTCTATCCCAGGGGCTAACTCAATCACGAACTATATTTCTCTTTCTATCAGCAGACCTAGCAATTCTTTTGGGAACACATCTAGAAATTCTTGAACCACTGCTATGTCTTCAATCTTCAATTCCTCAACTGTCATATCCACGACAGTCACTAGGTAACCTTGACAACCCTCATCTAACAACTGGTTGCCTTTAATGACGAGATTAGGGTAATCAAGGGTTCTCCTCGACTCCCAATAAATTTGAAACTTTCACTCGCTAACGGGTTAAACTGAATTGCTTTAACAGTCCATCTTAGCTCGTTGCTTAGTGAGCCAGTTCATGCCAATTATCACATCGAAATCATACATGGCTAGGACTATCAAGTCTATCTTCCCCTCTCACTCACCAATCGCTAACGTGCAACCAGGACAACCCATTGTAGCTAACACCTTATCCTTTAATGGTGTCGATATACTAATCACTGACTCCAACAACTCAGGAATCAATCCTACCAACTTAACATACTACTCAGCTATAAATGAATGAGTTGCACCAGGTTCAAATAAAGCATAAGCAGCGTGGTCGTTCAGCGGAACAGTACATGTAATCACATTAGGCGCATCCTCTGCTTGTCTTTTGGTGATAGCATACGTCATTCCTTGAGTCGGAGGTCTGAGTAGTCCACCTTGCTGTGCATTCGGTGGCGGAAGTCCTCGATTCTAGGATTGATCCATGTCGATCTCATCTATCTCCTGGGATAATTACTGGCTATGTGACCTTACTGGCCACACACAAAACAAGCACCCGTCTTAGCAGGGCACGGGGCTGATCCATGTCGTCTCCTGCAAGTACGACATACTCCATTCTAGCTCGCTGACTTTCCTATCCCACCCTTCATGTTGGGTGGAACATGATATCTTCTTCCTGTCACCAGTCTCTTCCTAAACAGATTCCTGTTCTGGTTAGAGCCAAACTGCGACCCAGATGCGGCGGCTTGTTCATTCAGATTCTTCTTTATTAGTTAGGCTTGCCCGTACAGCTCGTTATAATTCTTTAGATCAAGCGGTACTAGCGGATTTTTCAACTCTGGTCGGAGGTCATCTATAAACTTCATCGCCTTCTGCTCGAGATCCTCGATCAACCTAGGAGCGCACTGTGATAATTTGGCAAAGTTCACCTCGTACTAGTCCACAATCATTGGACCTTGACAAAGGCACATAAATTCTACCATCTTCAGTTGCTTGGCACAGCTGGAGAAATATTTGCCGTTGAACGCTCTAACGAATGCATTCCACTCTAAAACCACACCTTTTGGGAATACCTTTTCTCTAGTGTCCCTCCACTAAGTACTTGCAATCCCCTACAGCTAATATACTACAAAGGTGACATTCTCCTCTTCAGTGCACCTCAGTAGTGCAAACACTTTCTCCATTTCTTCGATCAGAGGGTTGCAACCTCGGGATCTTCGGTTCCTGTGAACTTCAACGGTTGCAACTTCAGAAACCGCACAACAAGCTTATAAATCGGTCTCCCGGTAATCACGTTCCCCTGTGGAACTTCAGCAGGTGTGGTAGGGTAGTGGCAATAGCGACAGCTTGATTTTGGGCCTACTGCCCCATCAGATTTCCAATTGTTTGAAGCGCTTGCATGATCCCTTCGAATCTGGGATCACTAGGGGCTACTACCCCAGCACCAACCGACGGGACCGGTGGCAGTGCTACTATACTTGCGCTGGGCTCAGCATGCGCTTTACCTCGGCCACCTCAAGTACCAACCCTTGTCGGCGTCCTACCTCGAGTCACTGAAGATATGGTTCTCTGCTTAAGAGTCATCGGCTCCTGATCACTCATACTGTAGACTTTTTACGAAATCTGTTCCTAATTCCATACAGAATTAGAAACTGAGTAATCCCACAACCAATCTCCCAAACAGCTATCAATCACATGCATCGGCATAAAATAAAGGTCATTCCTACTAACTATCCCAAGAACCCATCGCACCTTATCACTCCAAAAACAGACCTTGCTCTGATACCATTAAACGGGGATGTCACGCCTCCTCGAGTGCGTGCCTATCTCTCTATGATCGATTAAAAATTTGCAACTTCCCAGGATGAGTCGCTGACCCTTTCATTTTATTGCACATGTGGAAGCAAATAACCAATCCCTTGACAGTAACAATCTCAGGATAGAAAAGCAGAACAACACATTTATAAACAAACATGCTTTCATTAACATACTGAGTCATGTACCAAGTCTATGACCAAAAGATTACAAAAGATTGGCTCTCCAAAAAGAAGTGGTGCTAACTGACCTACACTTTCGATCACCTCGGTTTGGCTTCAGGTCCTCCGCTCTACGATCCTGAAAATTGAGCCCACAACGGGGTAAGATATAAATCTCAATGAGTTCACGCTCTAAACCTCAATTAGGAGGGAAATACGCCTAGAAGCGTCCCAACTACACAATCACACAATCATAGGGACCTACCTCGTCTCAAATCCTCCTTGTAGGTTAGTATAATTCATATCACAATGCATATCATCACAGCATATCACGCCCCGATCCTCAAGTGCGCGCACATCCCTCTTTGGTTGATAAAAATTTTGCAACTTCCTAGGATGAGTCACAGACCCCTTTCTTTTTATTTGCACATGCGGAAGCGAATAATAAATCCCCTAACAGTAATCATCTCGGGATAGAAAAGCCGGACAACAAATTTTCAAACAAACATGCTTTTAAATACACACCAAGTCAAATACAAAAGTCTACAGCCACAAGGTTTCAAATAATTGACTCTTAAAAAGAAACTGTCCTATCTGACCTACACTTCCAATCCCTTTAACTCGGCTCTAGGTCTTCCACCCTACGGTCCTAAAAAATGAAGCCCACGACAGGGTGAGATATAAATCTCAACGAGTTCACCCTCTAAACCCCGATTAGGAGAGTAATACGCCAAAGACGTCTTAATCACATAATCATACAATCACAGAGGCTTACCTTGGCCTCAGTTCCTTCCTACAGGTCAACATAGTTCATATCACAATCATGTGTATATAGTACATTCACACACCAATTTGGAACGTCCAAACCAATCATTACTCACACGAGCAAGAATCACAATTAAATCACTGCTCACATGAGCAAGAACTACCAATACACATCAAAGTGAGAATTATCGACACACATCGACCCATCGATTCAACTCAACATGCGTTCCAATTAATTAAATACTACTACCTACACGAGTAGTTTTATCCGACACACGCTGGGAAAGAATAATAATTACCGACACACGTTAGGAAAGACTAATAAATACCAACACACGCCGAGAACGACTAATAACTACCGACACATGCCAGGAACGACTAATAACTACCGACACACGCCAGGAATGACTAATAACTACGGACACACGCCGGGAAAGAATAATAACTACCGACACATGCCGGTAAAGACTAATAACTGCCGATACATGCCGGGGAAGAATAATAACTGCCGATACATGCCGGGGAAGAATAATAACTACCAACACACGTCGGGAAATAATAATAACTACCGACAAATGCCGGGGAAAGACTAATAACTACCAACACATGCCGGGAATGACTAATAACTATTAACGTCCACCAACACACGCTGTTGACGTGCTCTCTTAACTATTAACATCCACCGACACACGCTAGGGACATATTCTCTTAACTATCACACGATCATCAAACATAAAATCTAGGCATATCACAAACCAACCATATATCATCAAATGTGCAATTTCTAGCAATCAAAGCCTCAAGAACCATTATAAACTCATAACTAGCCCTAACTGGCTGTATAGGCCCACTCACATGTCTCCAAGTTTAAATCTAGAAATCTAATCAAACGAGTTTGGACAATTCCATGCATCCATCTTAACCCAAATCCTTCTAGATTCGGCCTAGTAAATCGCTCAATCCAGCACTAAAAACTGGGTCTGTTTCCAAAAAGTCTATTTTCCAAAATCAGTTTGGTTTGAGATCCAAAACATGTCTATTTGATCTAAAATTTGATTATGTTAAACTAAAAGGTGTGAAAAAAAACTTTTGTGAAGAAAAAATTTTGAAATTCAAACCCTAAGAGTTGATAAAAACTCCTAGAATACTAAAAGGTCGCCAGTTTCAGCGAAAACTGAGGTTCTGTTTGTAAATGACATAGCTGATATCTCCTTCTTTTAAGTCCCTAAAAATCTTGAGAAAAATATATGTTGTAGCTGAGGATGTCTAAAACATTTCTCAATAAGACATCAACTTCAAATTCGTAACCCATTTCGATCGACAAAAATGGAAAATGGCGAGGGTCCAGAAACTGGAACTACATAAATTCCACCGGATTCGACTAATACATCATCAACGATGCTAATCTCACTAATTAGCTTAACACTAATCCATTCTAAGACTAATCTAACCATTCTAGATTATCACTAATCCACACTTAAGCGAATCTAAACAACCCTTAAGTATAATTAACCTACTAAGTAAGGTTAAGTGAGCAAAATCACTTGTTCGACGAACTGCTTGGTTCAAACTGACGGGGGCGTGGAGGAGCTCGACAAACTCCAAAGAGGGACCACCTTTTGAGGTTTGGAAGGCCTGGAAAGCGGGCTGACAACTGTTGGAAAAACCCACTCGTTTCTGTCTTTGTTCGGGGCCAAGAAAGGGAGAACCGGTGGCTGTTTGAGGCCAAAACAGGAAGAGAAGATCGGCAGAGGCTTGGATGGATGGAGGCGGGCTTCCAGGCGGCTAAATGGGCTTCGGCTGAGCTTCACGTGGGTTAAGGGACGCTGGACAACCAGGGACAGCAACGGACAAGGCTTGGGACGCGGTGGAGGCGGAGGGGCGCACGCATGCGAGCGACGGCGGTGGAGTGGCTCCGGTGGCCTTGGTGGGCGTCAACGAGCTAGGGGGAAGGGAGCTGTGGTTTCTCTGGAATTTTCAGAGCTTCAAAAGGCTAACAATGTTTGAAAGCCTGAATTTCCAGAAATTTTTTTCGATTAAATAAATCGGGCCTTTCATCGACACGCATATAGTGCGATTCTCTGAGCTGATCACTCACGAGACAACTAGCTTATCTGAGGAAGCCGTTAAGGGATTTTAACGCAATAGACTTGAGAATTCGATTAGGAATTGATTTCTCGACCGTGTAGATCTACAAGGGTCATTACGGTATTGTCGAAATCGATCAGAGACCGGAGATAGGTCGATTTGACTGAGATATGTGATCATAGTGTGAGTGATTTCACCTGATTGCAAAATACTCGTCAATTGGCACTAGACTAATTTTTTTATCGTTTTGGTACCCGGTGCCTGTAATTGAAACCTCGAGATTTTCATGACAACCGAGAGTCGCCAATGTATTGAAGATGTACATTGAGACTCGAGATAAATCAATCACGGGTCAATTGCACCAATTTTTTTTTTTAAAAATTACCCGATAGACTAAGTCACACTAAAAGTGCGCCAAATTGAAATTAACCTCGAATTCGAACCCAATTTCAGAAACTGAAAGTTCTGTCGTGTTACAAATCATTTTAGGAACATCAACTCATCCTTCGAAGAATTTTCAGAGATTTCGGGATTTTTACGGAAAATCGATTCGGACGTTTCGGAAAACGAACGAAAATTCGGATTGGCCGAATCGAAGAGATTTTTTATTTGCAAGCCGAGCTACTTGACAAAAGGAAATTGCAGAAATTATGTGGGCTTTTTCTACATCAAAATTGGACTTCAAATTTGGGAATTTGTTGAAGAAATTGAAGACCAAAAATTGTGAAATTCGGATCTAGAAGAAGGCAGAAATTTTGGGCTTCAAAATTTGGATAATTTGGTGGATTTTTATGCAAGAAAGTATTGAAGACACTTAGGATTAGATTGAGTGCTTTAAGGGGACCAAGCATTTAATTTTCTTGGCTATGCTTTGTTGACTTTGATTTTTCTTTTCCATTGATCTTCCTCGGCACATCTCTCTCTCTACCTCACCTTCTCTCTTTCTTCTAACACCTCTCTCTCCCGCATCCCTCGATTCAGCCTCTTTCCCTGCAACTCCCTTGCTTCAATTGATTCAACCGAAACAACCCTTTGCCACCGAAATTTTCCTCAGCTGCCACCTGCCCTCACACCGGTCAACACTCACAATAACGAAGCCCCTTGGTTGACCCCATCATTTCCTCTTCTTTTTTTGGTGCTGCTTCATCGTCCGTGGCCCCACGTGTCCAAATCCACCAAAATTTGTCTTATGCAGTTTCTTCATGTTTGGCCTCCAGTCAACTTCAGCAATTTGTTGACCCTTGCACAGCCAGTGTATGCCAGCTAAGGCACCACCCATCTTCTCTCCATCGTGCGGATGCAAGTTTAGCTGAGCCTTGCTTCGCTGCTTCTCCACCTACGCTTCACGGAGCTTGTCCCAGCAGACTGCCTTCTGTTTCATCGATGTGGGCTCATCACCATCGAGCCCACAATCCACCGATCCTCCTCCATTTCCAACGAAGGCCAGCAGCGCGCATTTCCATGCCCACGCAAGTAAGCAGCCCAATTGAAGCCTGCCTCAGCCTAGCAGAATTTGGCCTAGCTCGTTCGTGGATCAGCCCGGCGAAATTTTTGGCCCAGCAGCCCAACTCAACCCAATTCGGTTTTCAGCCCGACCTTGGTCCAGTTCACTTAAAGCCCAAGAAGCAGGCCCAAGCCCAAACCAAGCCCAGCTTTTTGCTGTGGGCTTGCAAGGCTTTTTGGCCCTGTCCGAGTGTCCGTTGACGCCACCAAAAATTCGGATTTCAGCCGCCGTCGCGCCATCGTCGTGATGAACCGGTTCTCACAATAAACCTATGAGTTTATACACTAAAATCTTCTTAGTAGGCTAATGACGTTTAAGGGGTGTTTAGTTTAATTTAATTAGAAATTAGGTGATTAGTTAGATTAAATTAGTGATCAATTATTCAATTATGCATGTTAAGAGGTTAGATTAGATTAAGTGAGGCCTAGATAAATTGTATTATATAGTGGTTCGGGAATTTTCCAGGTCTGTTTCGGTATTTAATTTAATGATTTTGGCTTAGGTTAGTATTTTTAGAATTTAAATTGATTTATTTAATTAATTTTAGAAATTAATTAATTATAAATTATTTTTTCGGAAATTAGGCCGAGATAGTTGGTGATCAGAATTTCGTGCTAATTGTAATGGTATGGTTAATTTCTGCAATTGAGTGTTAAATTGTGAAAATTGAGTGCTGATTGGAAATTTGTTTTTAATTTTGAAATTGGTGAAATTCCAATATTTGTTCAGAAAATCCCGAGTGTCAAATTTTGACACTGAAAATAGTTTGAAGTACTATATAAAATAGTGAGATTTTAAAAGAAAGGATATCGGATTTTCTGGGGTGTATTGACCGTGTACCTACACACGACTATTTTACCATGTATTTCTAATACGAAAAAAATAGGCCAGGTTCACCATTTTAATGGAGATATTTGAGTGCAAGGCACGGTGCCCTTGGCCGAAATTGTATGGTCGTGTGTTGGTTAAAAGAACCCGTCCCGAGCTATTAAGTTGGATGTTGCCCCTATATGGGACGCCTCTAGACAACAGGATGCAGGTTGCAGTAGATTCAGGACCTATGCTCCTTCAGGAAAGCCCTCTAGGAAAGACGTTGCCGTGCTCAATGGTGTGAGACGATGCCTGACAATGTCAGAGGACTGCCGAACATAAAGTAGGCCATACTATATGTCGAGAGCAAAACTAGGAACGCATGATTAATTGAGTTGAATGCGCCGGATTATGAGATAAAATGGTGTGGCACGGTCTGGGATGTGACATAACGATTTGGCCCTATAATCAGGATCGCTGTGCTGATTTGAGAATTAAGTGTGGCATTCTAGTTATTTGAGCTTAATTGTTGCTCATACCTGTATGAATGTTTGTGATATAAACTATATTGACCTGCAGGGTGGATCTGAGGCGGGGTAAGTCCCTATGATTGTGTGATTGAGTGGTTATGACGCCTCTGGGCGTATTTCCCTTCTCATCGAGGTTTAGAGCGTGAACTCGCTGAGATTTATATCTCACCCCGTCATGGGTTAAAATTTTCAGGATTGTCGAGTGGAAGGCCTAGAGCCGAGATAAGGTAATCTGAAGTGTAGGTCAGTTAGGACCGTTTTTTTTTTTTGGAAAGCCAGTCTTTGTAGTCTTTTGGTCATAGACCTTGTACATAACTCTATGTGAATATAAAAGCATGTTTGATTGTGAATATGTTATCCTGCTATTCTATCCCGAGATGATTATTGTAAGGGGATTTATTTTTGCTTCCGCTTGTGCAAAATATTATCGACTAGAGAGGGATGGGCATGCACTCGGAGTTCGGAGCGTGACACAATGTGGAAAGCAAGGTTGAGGGAGGAAGATAGGAGACAACAAAGCTTGTGGAGGGTCCATCTTGCTCTATCCTCACCCCTTTGTCCCCTTGACCATGCCCCAACACTTTGCTGGCTTCCTCGGCAATTTATCAGCCCCTTAGCTTGCTTAAGAAGTCTTAAAGATGGTCCAACGGTTGAGGGCATGGGGCGCTACGAATTTTTGTGGAGGTTGGTTCGATTTGGACTCAATTTCCTCTTGAATCAACTCAAATAGGTCTCTTAAAATCCAACCAACATAACAACAATCAAATTAGCATTTTTCCTCGTTAATGGATCCCACTTGCATCCCAATTTCACAAACGAAAATGGTCATCGGAATTTTTTGGACAAAAACGACCCTACCTCGACATTTTCCCAAAAAGTCTCGGTTTGCAGAAAAATCTTCGGAGACTGAGTCGATGTTACTAAATTGACTCGTGACATGACAGAACTTTAAATTTCTGAAATCGGATTCAAATTTGCGGTTAATTTCAATCTGGCACGATTTTAGCGTGACCTAGATTACCGGTAGCTTTTAGAAATTTTTAGTGCAAATGACCCATGGTCGATTTTCTTCGAGCCACAATGAACCTCTCCGACACATTGGCGACTCTCGGTGGTCGTGAAAAGCTCGAGATTTCAAATACGGACACAATGTACCAAAACGATAGAAAAATCAATCTAGTGCCAATCGACGAGAATTTTGCAATTTAGTGGGATCACCCATGTCTAACCACATATCTCAATTGAACCGACCTATCTCTGATTTATAATCGATCTTACTGTGCCGAAATGATCTCTACGGATGAGCACGATCGAGTAGCTGATTCCTAGTCGAATCGTCAAGTCTATTGCATTAAAATCTCTTAATGACTTCCCCAGATAGTCTAGTTATCTCTCGAGTGGCCATCTCAGAGAAAAGCACTATAGGCGCATCGATGAAAGGCCTAATTTATCCAATTGAAATCAGAACCTGAAAAATCAGGATGCACACAACACATGACAATTGAAATGCTCCATCCATTCAATTAATCACAGGGGTCTTAAGTATAAGGCCAAACCATTATGACACATCCCATACCGTGCCACACAGTTTTGTTTTATAATTAGGCGCATCAGACTCATACAAACATGCATTCCAATTGTTAATTTTGCCCTTCTAGGGTACAACCTACTTGAAGTTCGGCGGTCTACTGGCGTAACCAAGCAATGTCTCACCACCATTAAGCACAGCTTCGTCTCTTAAAGACGGCTTTCCTGAAGGAGTATAGCTCTAGACTTTACTGCGACCCAAATCCCATTAAATGGGTATCCCATATAGGGTAACGTCCATCCGACATAATTTGGGGATGGGTTTTCTTAACCAACACACAATCACTCAATCTCGGCCTAGGACACCATGCATTGCACTTAAATACCTCAATTAAAACGGTGAACCTGGCCTATTTTCTTCGTATTAAAAATACTCGGTGAAAATAGTCGTGTGTGGGTACACGGTCAGTTCGAACCCGAAAAATTCATACCCTCCAATTTAAAATCCCACTATTTTATATATTATATAAAACTATTTTCAGTGTTAAAAACCTGACACCCAGGAATTTCTGAATAAATATTGAAATTCATAATTTTTGGAATAAGTTACCAAAAATCCAATCAGCACTCAAGTTGCACAAATTAACATCCAATTGCATAAACTAAACACACCATTGCAATCAGCATGAAATTTCGGTCACCACGTATCTCGGTCTAATTTTCTGAAAATATTTAATAATTAAATAATTATCAAAATTAATTAAATAAATCAATTAAATGCGAAAATTGCTAACCTAGGCCGGAATTGTCTAATTAAATACTGAGACGGGCCCGAAAAATTCCCGAACCAATCTAGATAATTAATACAACCTATCTAGGCCTTAATAAACTTAATTTAATAACCTAACATGCAAAATTTGATATTTAAATAACTAATCTAATGTAACTAACCACCTAAATCTTAATTAACTTAATCTAATTACCCTATAAGCATAATTAACCTACTAAGCGAGGTTTAGTGAGTTAACTCACTTGATTCGCAATTCGCTCAAATCAAAACGATGGGGACGCGACGAGGATCAACAAGCTCCAAAACGGCGATGCCAACAGGGCACGGATCGGGCCCGAAAATTGGCCTGCAAAGCTCATGGGTGAGCTGAAACTCGCAGGGCTGAGGAGCTGAGGATGCGGGACTTGGGCGTCAGCTACAGCAACTTCAGTCGTTGCTTGGATTCCAGCAGCTACTGGCGTTGAAGATTCCCGGTCAATAAACGACAAGAAGACAAAGGCTGGCGGGGAATTGGAGCTGTTGACGATGAAGGCTTCTTTCGGTGGGACGTATGGGGTGAAGGGCATGAAGCGGTGAGGCAGCGAGAGAAAGAGAGAGTCGACATAGGCTGCTGGAGTCTTCGATGCTAAGGGGTGTTGATCGAAGGAGACATAGCTGAGTAGACGATGCTGGCGTGGCGTCGTGGGAAACGGATGAAGATGGGGCTGTTGGAGAAAACGTCCTATTTGTTTTGAAGTTGATAAATCGTTTCCATCAGTCTAGTCTGAAGACCTGCAGACTCTATCGTTAAAGTCTGAAGACATCCGGACTCAAGATTTAAAGTCTGCCCTCATTGATAGTTTCCAGACCGACGAAAGAAAAGTATTATCTGTTGAAGAAGACTTATCCAGATGCGATTATATCTTTAAGGATTTGATTCGTATGGTTGAAGAAGATCTCACGGCTGGAGATGGCATATCGAGATCAATTATTTGTTTTGAAATTAATCCGAATAATTAGATTGATTGATTGGCGAAGTATACTTAGAATATTCTACTTATGGAAACCTAGATCCTGATTGTATGGATGAGTAGGATTGGTGGGCTATCATCACAATCCTGAAATAACTCAAGGTCTCCTTAATTGATTCTGTCCAACGGGTTGATTGGAAGAACTCCTTTGAAAGGTGCCAATGGTTATGAAGGCATGGGGGTGTATATAAAGAAGACGTTCAAGTTATTCGAGTGTGTGCGTGAGAGAAAAATTCCAAAGTCTGAAGTTCCTAGTTCTTCGTTATTTCAATTGTTTGAGCTTAAATTGTACTCAAAAGAGAGAGTAGATACTTGTGAAACCTTGAGGAAGTGTAGCAGAGTCTCTACATTATGGAATCAAGGACGTGAGATTGTAACATCTCTTTTGGTTCATAGTGAAATCCAGCAGATGGGCTGTCAGTGCGGGAGAGTGGACGTAGGCTTGGTCTAAGCCAAACCACTATAAACCTTGTGTTTTGATTCTCTATCCCTAATCTCTTTATTTTAATTTGCAGCTCTATATACATGTTCATAGTCTTTTACATTTTCAGTCTATCATTCTTAAAAGACGAATTAATTTGTTAAGTTTTGCAAAAACGTCTTTGATCACCTATTCACCCCCCTCTAGATGCTCTTACTAGCCCTATCAGGGGTGGTCAAAGGTGGGGCTATGAAGAAGAAGGAGAAATCGTTTGGCTGCAAGGAAGAAAAGAAGTGAAGGAAAAGCAAGAGCAAAGAGGGAGTCGGCGAGGACGGCGTGCGAAGAAGGGGGGGCGTGCGTGAGAAGCTGCTGGGGGGGGGAAAGTCAACAAACTTATCCTATTAATTAAAGACTTGTCCCCCATAAAGTCCCCAAGATTATCCCTTGGTCCCCTATTACTTTCTTGTATTGTAAATTCCACAAATTATCCAAATTTGATGACAAAATGCTGCCCTTATCCATAGCTCCGAATTTCCTTATGTTGGAGAAAACTCCCTTATTGTTTTGAAGTTGACAAAAAGTTTCCATCAGTCTAGTTTGAAGACTTCCAAACTCAAGCGTTAAAGTTTGATGAACTTCAGACTCTATCGTTAAAGTCTGAAGACTTCAAGACTCAAGACTCAAAGTCTACCTTCACTAACAGTTTATAGACCGACGAAGAGAAGATTTATCCAGATGCGAGTTTATCTTCAAAGATTCGGTTCGTTTGGTTTGTAGAGGATCCTACGGCTGGAGAAAGCACATCAAGATCAAATTATTCTTGGAATCAATTTGGATAATGAAGATATGTTGAAAAGTGAAGTATACTTGGAAAGTTCTACTTATGGAAACCTAGATCCTGATTGTATGGGTGAGCAGTATTGGTGGGCTATCATCACATTCCTTAAATGACTCGAGATCTTTTTGATTGATTCTGTCCAACGGGTAGATTGGAAGAACTCCTTTGGAAAGTACCAACGGTAATGGCATGAAGGAGTATATAAGGAAGACGATTAAGTTATTTGAGTGTGTGGGTGAAAGAAGAATTTCAAAGTCTAAAGCTCTTAGTTCTTTGCTATTTCAATCGTTGAGCTTTCATTGTACTCAAAAGAGAGAACAAACCCCTATGAGACTTTGAAGAAGTGTAGTAGAGTCTCTACAATGTAAAGTCGATGACGTAAGACTGTAACTTCTCTTTTGATCCTTAGTGAAATCTAGCTAGTGGGCTGTCAGCACGGAAGAGTGGACGTAGGCTTGATCTAAGCCGAATCACTATAAACATTGTATTTGTATTCTCTCTCCCTTAAACTCCTTATTTTTATTTAAAACTTCATATAATTGTTTACTGTTGTTTATGCTACTAGCAAATCATTTTGAAGTCTCGTAAAATTTTCTTTATCACATATTCACCCCCCTCTAGGTGATCTTATTAGCCTTTTCAATTGGTATCAGAGCTTGTGTGCTCGTTTTATTGAAGTGTTTTTATTTCTGAGCTAAAGATCTACGGCTAGTATTTTGGCTCTAAATTTGGTTGAAGGCCAAAGCAACACCAGACCTCTTTTCTTTGATGGAAACGAGTACAATGTTTGGAAGAACAAGATGAAGGCATTCCTAAGATCGAAAGATCCCCTGGAATGGGATGTAGTAGAAAAGGGAATCATTCCTAAAGCTGCATCATTCTCAGAAAGAGGAAAAGAAGTTGTAGATGTTGGCGAAATGGCACAAGAAAAAATAACCAAGAGACAAGCTCTTGATACTAAAGCAATCTACTCTTTCTACTGTGCTTTATTTCCTACTGAATATAACAGAATTTCATCTTGTGAAAAGCCAAAGAAGTCTGGGATAGATTGCATGTTACTTATGAAGGAACTAATCGAGTTAAAGAAACAAAGATCAATATTTTACTCGGACAATATGAAGCATTCAAGATGAAACTAGGATAATCCATTACTGACATGTTTAATCATTTCACAGAAATTGTAAACGGTCTATCATATTAGGGACAACCAATCTCAGGACCAATGAAGGTCAATAAATTGCTGCGTGGACTATCCAAAGATTGGAATCAGGTGAAGACTTCAATAAGAGAAACACAAAGGATCATGCCTCTTACAGTTGATGAACTCATAGGCACGCTTCAGTCATACGAAGTGGAGCAACTCAATGAGGAAGAAGATCCCAAAGGTAAGAAGTCAATTGCTTTAAAATTTAATGATGATTTTGATGATGCAGATTCAGAAGATGACATGGATGATGAGGAGCTAACACTCATGATAAGGAGATTCAAAAAATTAAACAAAAAGGGAAGAAGATTCAATTGGAAGAAGCAAGGTTCTAAAAAATTCAAGAACAAATCAATTGAGGATGACGAGATCAACAAATATGTGGTATGTTTTGAATGTAAGAAAAAAAAGGACACACCAGACCCAACTACCATCTGTTGAAGAAAAAGAAAGCAAGAACTGAGAAATTTAAGAAGGCTCTCAAAGCAGAAACATGGAGTGATGCAAAATGTGAGGAAAGTGATTAATAGTATGCCAACGTATGTTTATGGCAAACTCAGACTCAGACTCAGATTTTGAGACAGACTCAGACTCAGATAGTGAAATCGAGGTTAGTAATTTAAAAATTCCTGTTAAAGTCTCGAAGTACATTGATGAACTTTGTCTTAGTCTCAAAATCTCTCTTAAAAAGATCTCTGAACTAAAAAATGAGAATTCCAAATTGAAGCAACAGGAAATTTCTTGGAAAGAAAATTTTGAAAATCTAGACAAAAGCTTTATTAGTTTAAAAGAAAATGCATACTCTATTTCAAAGGAAAATACATTCTTGAAAGAGGATATTTCAAATATTACAAAAAAAAATTCAATAGGATCTGAGAAGTTGGAAAAGATTATTTCAATTCAAAAACCGTATTTCAACAAATCTGGTTTGGGAATGACACAAGAAACTATGCCTTTAATTGATTTTCCTAAAGTAAAGGAAAGAATCCAACAAAGACCTACAAAAACTTTTTACATAAATCATTTTCAAAGAGTCTTTGTAAAACCTGTTGGCCGAAGTGCTCTCAAATGTTCAAAGTGTAATAACTCATAACATTTTGAGAAAGAATGTCTTATGGTTTAGAGACCTGTTAAGAAGGAATGGGCAAAGACTGTATATTGTACTAACTCCCCTAGACCCAAGAAAATGTGGGTACCAAAGAAAGCTTGAGTCATTTTTATAATTGCAGGTCACTATCAAGAAAAAGAAAAAGTGGTATTTGGATAGTGGCTACTCGAGACACATGACAAGAGATTCAAGTTGTTTTATAAAGCTTATGCAAATAAAACGAGGAAAAGTTTCTTTTGGTGGAAATAGCAAAAGAATAATTGTTGGATGTGGAACTATAAAAATTAGAAGTCTCACAATCAACAATGTCTCGTTGGTGGAAAGTCTGAATTACAATCTACTCAGCATTAGTCAATTGTGTGACACTGGATTCAAAATTAACTTCCAATAAGGTATTTGTTCGGGAACTAGTAAGGATTTATCTCAGTCATTCACTGGACGAAGACATGGGAATATCTATCTTCTTGAAGCAAACCTCTGGCATAGAAAAGCTCTCAGTGTCTAATATCCATTCAAGATGAAGCAAACCTCTGGCATAGAAAACTTGGGCATATAAACATGAAGCAAATTGCCAAGATCTCTTCCAAGAAGCTTGTTCGTGGACTAGCCAACCTAAAGTATAAAAAAAATATAACTTATGCAAAGCATGTGTTTTGGGAAAACATGTTACAAATTCTTTCAAACCTATAAACAAACTTTCTACTAATCGAGTTTTGCAGCTTCTGCATTTAGATCTCTTTGGACAAACCATAACTCAAAGTATTGGTGGGAAGAGATACTGCCTAGTAATTGTGGATGATTATTCACGCTTTACATGGGTATGCTTCTTGGCAAGTAAATCTGAAACATTTTCCTATTTTTCAAAATTTGCAAAGAAAGTTCACAATGAAAAAAGATATACTATCTCAAGTATTAGGACAGACCATGGAGGTGAGTTTGAAAATCAAGATTTTACAAAATTCTATAATGACTCTGGTTTTCAACGTGTTTTTTCTTCTCTATATACTCTAGAAAAAAATGGAGTTGTGGAAAGAAAGAATAGATCTTTGCAGGAAATGGCTAGAACTCTCTTAATTGAAAATAATATTTCATTTCGTTTTTGGGCTGAAGCAGTTTCTACAGCTGGTTATATTATTAACAGAGTATTATTAAGGCATATTCTGGAGAAAACTCCTTATGAGTTATTCAAAGGAAAAAAGCCAATTGTTTCTTATTTCCATGTGTTTGCTTGCAAGAGTTTTATTTTAAAGAATGCAAATAATCGAACTGGTAAGTTTGAAGAAAGATCAAACAAATGAATTTTTCTTGACTACTCAACCTCAAGCAAAGCCTATAGAGTATTCAACAAGAAGAGTCAGTCTATGGAAGAATCTATGAATGTCAAATTTCAAGACTCAATACAAAATCAAATGAATCAGACTCAACTTGAAGAATTTGAATTTACTTCAAATCCTACAAAGTCTACTTCTCCCGAAGTGGCTCAGACTCCTGAAGTTCAATAACAAAACGTACCAGAAGATTCAACTAAAACAAATGATCAATGTTGACACCTAATATTTAAAAGAAATAATAAATTAAATTTGGCTTTTAAAATTTTCATTTCAAAATTCGAAAATAAAAAAATTCAGTTTTTATTTTTTATTTCCACTTATTAACACCTAATTTAAAATTAGTTTAGAGGGAATTTAAAAAAAAAATTGAATTCGAAAGTTAAACGGCCGTGCGATCTTTAGAGCCATTTTGTTGTTGAAGAGGTTGAGTGAATATCGCAAAATCTTCAACAACTTGGGGTTTGTTTCTTTTCTTTTTTTACTATAAATGCGAGCTTCGGAACCGAGCAAAAGGGGGGCTTTTTTTCTCGATTGCCAAAAAATTAAACACAACAAAAAGAGAGAAAGAGTTTTGGAAAGGGAAAAAGGGAGCAGGTTTCTTTTCCCTTTCGTTGATTTGCTGCAGAGGAAGAGAGAAGTGACCAAAAAAGGACAGAGGAGAAGTCAGAGAGAGAGGATGACGTGAGAGAGAAGTGCAAAGCAGAAAGTAAAAAGAAAAAAAAGGAGAAAAAACAAAAAGATGAATTACTGTTCATCTTCCTCCTCTTGAGCTCCCGTTTGGTGGTCCCTGCTGCATCTCCTCGCTGCTCACCTCACGCCCGTGACTGCATCTCCACCCCGCAGCACCGTCGCCGACGTCCGCTCGTCCCCCTCCACTGCTCACCACACCATTGCAGCTCCAGATTCGAGGCCCCGACGCCGCACCGCCGAAGCTCGCGGCCCGCTCGCCTTCGCCTGTCCCTTCCACTCGAAGCTTGACGCCTCCGACGCAACAGTCGCGCCACTACCGGAGTCCTCTCGACGCGTCTCGGATCGACCCACGGGAACCCGCACCGCGAGCCCGACAGCCCGCAGCCGCTCGCGCCAGACACTAGCACCACCGCCCAGAACCCGAGCAGCCACCTAGCGCCACCGATCAGCCGCTGCTTCGCTCCGCACGAAGCCGTGACCCGCCGAGCCTGCGACTCGCCGCACCACCCTTGCCGGGGCTCCGCCGGTGACCCCCCTTTGCCGCCGACGAAACGTGCTGCCCCCTATTTCCCTTAGGTTGTTCATTTTCTTTTATTTTTTATTATTTATTTTATTTTATTTTACTTTTAGTTAGTTTTATTATTAGTTTTTAAGTTGAATATTGTGAGGTAACTTTTAGGTTATAATTCCTATAGGCATTATCCATGGAATTGTCCCTAAAATTACTATAGTTATTAATTTGATCCGAGAGACATCGGGTCACTTTTTTAATTATACTAATTTTGGGTTTGTTTTGGTAGAATTTCAATTGTTAAATCACAATAATTATTTAATTTGGTCCGTAAGACTTCGGACCAAATTTTTAATTATTTTGATTCCCTCGTTGTGATTTGTAGAGTTAAAATAATTGTTAACTTAATCCGTGAGACAACGGATTATCTTTTCAATTATTTTAATTCTTATCTTAGCTTATATGTAAAAATAATTGCTTGCTTAAAAAATGAAAAATTAAAAAAAAAAAGAAATAGTGAAAAGTTAAGAATTTGCATGAGCATATAGGTCATATAGGCTTATTAATTTAGATACGTAGGTTTAATAAATTAACCTTTAGGATTATTTTTAGGATTTCATCCTTAGTTGTTTGCATGCTTTCATAATATGAAAAGATAATAAAAAAGGTAAAAAAATGGTTTTCTAAGACAAATGAGGTTTAAATCAAATTAATCCTGAAATTGAATTAGGAAATTATCCCATTTTGAATAGCTTAATTAGTTTGTTTAATTTTAATAAAGAATACTAGGTGCATTTAGCTAGTTTGCATAGTAGGTACATTTAATTAGAGTTTGCATATTAATAAATTAGGATTGCATCATATTATCATGTTTTAGTAATCCCATCGTGTAATTTTTAATTGCATATAATTAACATTTTTAATAAAAAATAAAGAAAACACAAAAGTCATTTACTTGGTTAATTAATAGATTAGTTCATAATTAATCCCATTTCATATCATCATTATTTAATATAGGTTGCATCATTAAAAAAAAATCACAAAAAGAACATGCGTATAAAATTGTTATATCATGCATCTCATGTCATGTAGTATATGCACATTTAGGATTGCATAAATCAGATTGCATACATATAGTTCAAATTAGGCCATATAAATTGCATTTCACATATCATTAAAGTAAAATTCACGCATATTAATTTTAGATTAAGATTGCATAATAATAAAAGTTAGGTGTCATGTCATTTAGAAATCATGTTTAGGGCATGCATTTTAATTAGCATTTTTTTAAATGTTTTCTTAGAGAGTGGACTTTAATAAAGTTGTGGTTTATAATTTCTTAGCATTTTGATTTATTGAATGTTATTTAATTGATTGTGCACCCGCATGACCACCATTTGCATGTTAGCATCTTAGGTTAAAATTAATCAAGACTGCCTGCAAAAATGTTTTTCTTAAGGTACCGAAAGGGCGTTAGATTAATCTAGCGTAACCATGTCCCCGAATCCATTAAATCTCTGGTTCGTAAAAGGTAAAGTATTCTCCCATACTTTACCTGGGTTTCTAATCAGTCCTAATTGGTTAGTGGCGGCTCCAATTTGAAATATAATTGCATGTCTTAATGGGTCTTTTTCTTAGTATCAAGTCGCGATTGGTAGGGCTTGGGAGAGTCCGCGCCAAGTCTTCGGACTTAGTAATCCATTAACCTAGTTTTAGGTGATTCCTCACCCATCGAAAAATTAGGTCGCGACAATCAACATACTCACAAGCCAACCAGCAATTGGAAGCATAAGTCAAGTCATCCCACAGAATTCATCATTGGCAACATCGATGAAGCAATTCGCACCAGATCCAAAAAGCGTGAAGAGTCTAGTGCTTTAGCACTTGTTTCCGAGATTGAACCCAAAACTATAGAAGAAGCCTTGGCTGATGAAAGTTGGATTGAAGCTATGCAAGAAGAACTCAGACAATTCAGCATCAATGATGTTTGGGAACTCATTCCTAAACATAAAGGTAAGTCTATTATTGGAACTAAATGGGTTTTCAGGAACAAGATGGACGAAAAAGGAAAAGTGGTCAGGAACAAAGCAAGACTCATAGCCAAAGGATATACGCAAGAATAAGGGATAGACTATGACGAGACATATGCACAAGTAGCAAGGTTAGAAGCAATTAGATTATTACTTGCTTTTGCTTGCTATAAAAATTTCAAGCTATTCCAAATGGACGTAAAAAGTGCATTCCTAAATGGATTTATCCAAGAAGAAGTCTATGTGGAACAACCACCTGGTTTTGAAAATACAAGAAAGTCAGACTCTGTCTCCAAACTGAAAAAGTCTCTTTATGGATTAAAGAAAGCGCCTCGAGCTTGGTATGACAGGTTAAGTAATTTTCTAATTCAAAATGGTTTTGATAAAAGTAAAGTAGATACTATTCTGTTCATTAAGAGAGAGAGAGAGTAAAGATTTCCTACTCTTCAAATCTATGTTGATGATATCATCTTCGGTTTAGCTAATGAAAATCTATGCAAAAAGTTTTCTAAGTCTATGCAGGATGAATTCGAGATGAGCATGATGGGTGGATTAACCTATTACAAGTCAAACAATTAAAGAAATGAATCTTCATTCACCAAGAGAAATATGCAAAAGATCTCATCAAAAAGTTCGGTTTGGAGAATTGCAAAAAGACTGAGATACCTATGTCAAGTTCTTCAAAGCTGGATAAAGATGAAGAAGGAAAAAGTGTAGACCAGAAGCTATACAGGAGCATAATTGGTTCACTTCTCTACCTTACTGCTTCTAGACCTGATATTTTGTTTAGTATTTGCATTTGTGCTAGGTTCCAATCAAATCCCAAAGAATCGCACTTAACTGCTACAAAGCATATCATAAAATACATTGCAACAACTCCAAAGCTAGGGCTATGGTATCCAAAAGAATGAGACTTTACTCTCCTTGGATATTCATATACAGACTTAGCAGGTTGGAAAGTGGACAAGATGAGTACTTCTAGTACATGCCAATTGCTCGGAAACAAGCTGGTATCATGGTTTTCAATAAAACAAAGTACTGTAGCTCTTTCAACAACTGAAGCAAAATATGTAGCTCTTGGAAGTTGCTGCTATCAAATATTGTGCATTCGACAATAGCTAAGAGACTTTGGAATTGAAGAATCATGCACCGAGATCAAATGTGACAACACCAGCACCATAAATCTTACAAAGAATCCAATTATGCATTCAAGGGCAAAGCATATAGAGATTTGACATCATTTTATTAGAGATCGTGTTCAAAATGGAGAAGTTATGATTCAGTGCATTGATTTAAAGAATCAACTAGCAGATATATTTACAAAGCCACCGGAGAAAAGCCTATTTGAGTCTATTCGCACTAGACTGAACATCACATCTTTTATTGAGTAAAGTCTGGAAGTGCTCAAGACTCAGAAGTAGAGTCTGAAGATGTTCAGACTCAAAATAATTAAAGAGTTACGACTATAAGTTACTTCGTTTCTAGTATCTTAATTGTTAGATAAAAATTTGAAAAGGTACAGTTACTTTTTAATCGCTAATTGATTGTTATATTTTGAATTTATGGAAATTTTTCATTTTCAAAAAGGCAATTATTCTTTTTCAAAAAGGCAGTTTTATTTTTCCTTTATGATGATTCGTTTACCCTGCTTTACTTGCTTTATATATTGTTGAGATTCGTCTTCTTCGTTTTCACCCTCAAAACCCTATAATACAAAAATTGCACTTGCTCTCACTTTCTCTATAGTTTATTCCAAAAAGTTTTCACCTTTTCGAGCAAGTTTGAGAATTTCTCCTTAAAGCGACAATGTCTTCAAGAAAGTCTTTGAGAATTGCAAGCAAGGGACCACGACACATGCCTGAGGGTCCTACGCATTTCGATTTGACCAAAGAAAAAGATTCTTCTCAACCGCAGGGACCAAGACAGCAACAACCTTCTCAACAGCGTTAGTCTCCTCCACCAACTCAACCAGAAGAAGAAATTTTAGAAGAAGTTGAGCTTGTAAGAACGCTGACACCTAATGTTGCTTTCAAGCTTTATTCTATATTGAAAGAATGAGGTATTGCTATGTCTTTGATTGATGAATATTTGAGAGAGAGAGAGAGAGGCTACAAAAATGAGACTCTATTTTTGCGTGATATGGAGAAGATGGGTATTGCAGAAAAATGGTCGGTTGAAAAGGCCTTTGCTAACTTTCTTAGTGACCTGCGTTTTGGTATGGCTAATCAACCGGAAGGACAGAACGATGATGAACGAATGTTCACACATTTCCAGCCTAGAATAAGAGTGGCTGTAAATATGGATGGTGATGGATCGAGTCTATCCAGATCGAAAAACCACAAGAAGGTTTATTCGAATTTGTTGAAGAGAGGGGTTATGAACCCCAGAAGCGTTGATTTTGATTTTCTCGACTCTGTGCAAGTAAATCTGAGAGAGAAGTTTCCACTTCTTCAATTGGAGCATTTTTGTTCTAAATCTACAATTGCTTATCCTGAACTCACAGCCTACTTCTATTCGAATCTATCCTTTTTGGATGCAAATAGTTTCTCTTTCACGGTTAGGGATAAGGAGTTTTTGGTGAATATAGACACTTTGGCTGACTTGATTAGGGTGGAAAGAGTGTGTTTCCAACCAATGAGTGTGTCTGTTGCTCACGCTACACTGGCATTGGTGAAAGACAGGTTTGCTGAAGGCAAGATCTCCTACTCTAGGATGAATGCCTCCAACATCTTGCTGCATAAAATTGTGATCAATTGCATTCGGCCAAAATCAACATCCAAGACTGATGTGTCTCGTTCAGGCAAAATTGATGTATGCCATCAATGGTGGATACAAATTCTCTCTGCCGCACACCATCCTGTTTCACATGTACAGGACAGTGGTGAAAGACAATGGACAACTCCCTTACTCAGCTCTTATCACGGGCCTCTTTTGACATTTCAAAATTCACATTCCTGCATCTTTGTGTTTGACAAGCATTACTCAAATGGTGATTGGCTTTAAAATGGTCACCAAGATGCGTTTGAAAGAGCTCAACAAGGTGTTAGAGCGCATGAAAAAGAAGTCTCCCGTCAAGGCGAAACAAGACTCTGGAGCAGCCAAAAGGAAAGGCAAGGAGCCTATGGATGCTCCGGTAAAGAAGAAGAGAACTCTCATCGTGCAGGATGAAGAAGATGAGAACGAGATGACTCTTTCAGCCTTAAGCAACTTGAAGAGTTTTGTCAGCTTTCGTGAGACTAGAGAAGAGACTGAGAGAAGAGATGAAGGAAGAAGAGAATAAGAAGATCAAGGAAGAGAAGAAGAAGAAGAGGAAGGAATAGGAGAAGAAGAATAAGAGGAATGGAGAAGAGAATAAGAGGAAGAAGAGGCTCGAGATGACTCTCTTGAGCCTACATTGGCTATATCCTTGTCAAGCAACTTTGAAAAGACAAAAGAGTGGAACTGCTAGAGAAAAAGGGAAAGGAAAACATTACTCATGTGCTAAAGCAGAACAAGAAGAAGAATCCATTTCTCCTCCTAAAGGTACACAAATAGAGGGAGCTAGTGAAAAACAAGGTATTTCTTCACCTGATTTAACTAGTGATGTTAGTTGATCTGCAGCAGATCTAGAGGACATGTATGCCTCCTACCATCCAGAACCAGACTTTGAGGCATTCACTCCACGTTGTAGTAGACAGACTGCTGAAGATTCCTCCAATCTCAAGACTCCAGGAACAGATTCGGTTGGACCCAGTGTTGCACTAGCACATTCAACGGACTTTTCTCGAATAATGGATGTCCTGCTTGATTTAAAGAAGGGTCAATATGGTTTGGAGTATGAGATAAAAGATCTCAAAAAGGCTTTCTTGGCTACTTCAATTTCATTGCAAGACCAATTATCAACCTTGAAGACTCAAGTGCAAGATCATGTGAAGGGTGAAGAGTTACAACAACTGAAGGAGACTATTGGAAAGCTTGAGAAGACAGTGAGCTCTATGGGGGAATTCCAAGTTGTTCGCTTGCCAAAACAAACATGATTTTCACATCACTCTTTTCATTAAACACTTTTTGCTTATTCTCCACTTTTTTCCTGTTGACAAAAAGGGGGAGAAGTCGTGTAGATTTGTCTTTATGTTTTTTTTTTTTTTTATGACTTTGTTGTTTTTGGTGTGGTCTTTTGACTTTGAATTTTGACTACTACTGTGATTTCAATCTTTGATGCTTGCAATAATTTAGCCTGAGATACTGATGGTGGGTGGATGGTTATTTTGCAGGACTAACATGTTTTATGTGGTTGCAAAATTGATGCTATCCAAGTCTTAATCAACTTATTTTTATAAGCTATCATGTATTACTTAAGTTTTGTTTTGCAGGACAAAAGTTTTCAAATATGCACAAAATTTTTGTCACCATCAAAAAGTGGGAGATTATTGGAGAAAACTCCCTTATTGTTTTGAAGTTGACAAAACGTCTCCATCAATCTAGTCTGAAGACTTCCAGACTCAAGCGTTAAAGTTTGATGAACTCCAAACTCTGTCGTTAAAGTCTGAAGACTTCAAGACTCAAGACTCAAAGTCTACCTTCACTAACAGTTTATAGACCGACGAAGAGAAGATTTATCTAGATGCGAATTTATCTTCAAAGATTCAGTTCGTTTGGTTTGTAGAAGATCCTACAGCTGGAGAAAGCACATCAAGATCAAATTATTCTTGGAATCAATTCGGATAATCAAGATCTATTGAAAAGCGAAGTATACTTGGAATGTTCTACTTATGGAAACCTAGATCCTGATTATATGGGCGAGCAGGATTGGTGGGCTATCATTACATTCCTTAAATGACTTGAGATCTTCTTGATTGATTCTGTCTAACGAGTAGATTGGAACAACTCCTTTGGAAAGTGCCAACGATAGCGGCATGAAGGAGTATATAAGGAAAACGCTCAAATTATTTGAGTGTGTGGGTGAAAGAAGAATTCCAAAGTCTAAAGCTCTTAGTTCTTTGATGTTTCAATCGTTGAGCTTTCATTGTACTCAAAAGAGAGAACAAACACCTGTGAGACTTTAAAGAAGCGTAGTAGAGTCTCTACACTGTAAAGTCGAGGATGTAAGACTGTAGCCAGTGGGTTGTCAACGTAGGAGAGTGGACGTAGGCTTGATTTAAGCCGAACCACTATAAACATTGTGTTTCCATTCTCTCTCCCTTAAACTCCGTATTTTTATTTACAGCTTCATATAAAAATTTCTTTATCATCTATTCACCCCCCCCCTTTAGGTGATCTTACTAGCCTTTTCACCTTACTCTTGGGACTTCAATTGAATCGTTTGAATCGATTTTCCATAAAAATCCCGAAATCTCCGAAAATTATTTGGAGGATAAGTCAACGTTCATAAAATAAATTGTGACATGACAGAACTTTCAATTTCTGAAATTGGGTTCAAATTTGCGGTTAATTTCGATCTGGCACGATTTTAGCATGACTTAATCTACTGGGTAGCTTTTAGGAATTTTTTTTGTGCAATTGACTTGTGGTTGATTATTTTCAAGCCACAACATACATCTTCGACACATTGGCGACTCTCGGTTGTCGTAAAAATTTCGAGGTTTCAAATACGGGCACAGAATACCCAAAATGATAGAAAATCGGTTTAATGCCAATCGACGAGAATTTTGCAATCAGGTGGAATCATCCACACTTAACCACACACCTCTGTTGAATCGACCTATCTTCGGTCTCTGATCGATTTTTAATTGTGCTGTAATGACCCTGCAAATTAGCACGATCAAGCAATCGATTCCTAATCGAATTCTCAAGTCTATTACATTAAAATCCCTTAATGACTTCCCCAAA
This sequence comes from Eucalyptus pauciflora, assembly GCA_007663325.1. Lineage (NCBI taxonomy): Eukaryota > Viridiplantae > Streptophyta > Magnoliopsida > Myrtales > Myrtaceae > Eucalyptus > Eucalyptus pauciflora. The sequence goes on from VMYD01000385.1 coordinate 1,022,889, forward strand.
TAATCTAGTTATCTCACGAGTGATTAGCTCAGAGAATAGCATTATAGGCGCGTCGACGAAAGGCCCGATTTATTCAATTGAAAACATGATTGAAATTTCAGGATATCATAAGATTCATCTGCTGAAATTTCATTTGGTATATTTACTATCCTTGATATGATTATGTGGTGATGAAGTAAGCATAGTAATATCACATAAGTGTAATTTCAAAAACCATCCTCAATTTGTTTTTCATAGCAAATACCCTCCTCACATTTCAAAATCTACATCATGCATCTCCCAACCATAGTTGACCGATTTGCTCTTATGCATGCTTGAGATCTAAACCCAGAAAGTGGAATGCAACATTGAGGATGGGGTAATTTGAGAAATATGTATGGGTACGAGATGCAACTGGAAATCCACAACAACAAAAAAGAAAAGAAAAGTGAGAGTGATTATTGTATGTTCTGGAATTTGAGAATGGGGCATTTGATATGAGGGCAAAGTCTAGGATGATAGCTGTAATTTTCCTTGTCATATATTACAAACTAATAGGTGGTGGTTGACATGTCACGCCTGAACCCCGAGCGCATGCCCATCCCTCTCTGATCGATAACATTTTGCGATTTTCCAGGACTAGTTGCCGACCTTTTTTGTTTTATTGCACATGCGGAAGCAGATTATAAATCCCTTGACAATAATCATTTTGGGATAAAAAAGCAGGATACAAATTCACAAACAAACATGATTTAATATTCACATTGAGTCATGTACAAAAGTCTATGGCCAAAAGACTACAAAAGACTAGCCTTCTAAAAAGAAGCGGTCCTAACTGACCTACACTTCTGATCACCTCCTCTTAGCTCCAGGTCCTCTACTTGACGACCCTGAAAATGTTGTCCCACAAATGGATGAGATATAATCTCAGCGAGTCTAAGCTCTAAACCCCAATTAGGAGGGAAATACGCCCACAAGTGTCTTAATCACACAATCACACAATCAAGGAGACTTATCTCGTCTCAGATTCAGCCTGCAGGTCAGTACAATTTATATCACAGACACATGAGCGCATGAGCAACAAATAAGTTCCAATAACTGAAACGCCACACTCAATTAATCATGCGCTCCTAGTTTTAATCTCGGCATATAGCACGGCTTACTCTCTGTTCGGCGGTCTTCTGGCATTGCCAAGCATCGTCTCACCCTATTGAGCACGGCACGTCTCTTTATCAAACGGCTTTCCCGAAAGAGCATAGGGTCCAGAATCTACTACGACTGGCTTCCCGTTGTCTAGGGGGTATCCCAAATAGGGATAACGTCTAGCTTAATAGCCCGAGACAATTTCTCTCAACCATCACACGATCACTCAAATATGGCCCAGGGCACCGTGCATTGCACTCAAATGCTTTAATTAAAATAGTGAGTCTGGTCTTTTTCTTCGTATTAGAAATTCACATGAAATTACTCCTGTGTGGGTACACGGTCAACTTGACCCAGAAAAATTGATATTATTCTTTTTTGAAATCCTACTATTTCATATAGTACTAAAAACTATTTTCGGTATCAAAACCCGACACCCGGGATTTTTTGAATAAATATTGAAAATTCACAATTTTTGGAATTAAATACCAAAAATCCAATCAGCACTCAATTTGCATAATTTACCACTCAATTGCAGAAATTAACCACACCATTGCAATCATCACGAAATTTCGGTCATCGACTATCCTGGCCTAATTTCCGAAAAAATAATTAATAATTAACTAATTTCGAAAATTAAGTAATTAATTCAATTTAATTTCTAAAAATACTAACCTAGGCCAAAATTATTAAATTAAATACCAATACGGACTCAGAAAATTCCCAAACCCTTCTAGATAAACAATACAATTTATTTAGGCCTTAGTTAAACCACGCTAACCACCTAACATGCTCAATTAAATAATTAAATTTCTAATTTAATCTAAGTAACCACCTAATTCCTAATAAAATAAATCTAAACACCCCTGAAATGTTATTAGCCTACTAACCAGAGTTTAGACTATAAACTCACTAGTTAATTGTGGAAACCAGTTCACCGTGACGACGGCGCAACGGCGGCCGAAATATAAATTTTCGGCGGCGTCGGCGGACACTCGGACTGGGCATAAAACGGGCCCAACAAATCTCAACCCAACTGAGATTTGCTATTGCGTCGGACCGGGCTTGGCTTCGCAGGCTTGGGCTTGAAACTGGGCTTTTGATGGACTTCAAAATTGCTGGGCTTTGATTGAGATGGGCTGAATCTCACATGAGCTGTAGTTGGAATAAACAAGCCGAACAAGAAAAGAACTGCTAGGCCCGAACTGCTACTGAAGGTTGGGCCATTGAAGATCTGCTAAGATGGACCTGAGAGCGTGGAATCTAGGCTGAAGACGCTGAGCCCTGCCTTGGGCTGAAAGGAAATGAAGCTGGGCTTCATGCGTTGCTGCTGATCCACGAGCAGGCTGAAGACGTGCGACTGGGCTGAAGACGCCCGACAGGAGAAGAAGTGGATGGAGCAGCTGCTTGCTTCGCTGGTGTGATCGAAGAAGACACGGCGTGAAGATCTGTGGCAGCGAGATGAAGACACGAAGAAGCTGCAGAAGATTGGGCCGACGGTTGACTCGATGAGATGGAGCGTGTTGGCAGCTCCGTGAGTGGAGATGGGGTTGCACGAGGGACTTTGAACGAAGTAGGGGTTGGCGAAAATTAGCGGTAAACTGACCAGCTAAGGGAAATTGAAGCGTTGACTAAAACGTGGCAGGGGAAGGGAGTTCGGTGGAGCTTCAGTTGGGGGAAACAATCGAAGGTGGCAGACAAAATTTGGTGGAGAGAGGGAGAGACGGTAGTCTTCGTTAGTGGGCGAGAATGGCAGAACAAGGGAAAAGAAAAATGAAAGAGAGAAAGAATGCTGGTTTCGGTGAGGCTGAAGAATATAAAAAGAGGAACAGCAGGGCGTGAGAGAGAGACAGAGGTGGTGGAATGTGGACGCAGCTGGCAAGGCTTGCCGAAGGAGGGGGAGGATAGCGACGGGAGGGGGCCCAAGGTTAACAATTTTTATCTCTTCCATTGATGGCTTTGTCCCCCTGATACTTTCCAAGATAATTTCCACAAATTGATTCAATTTTGATGCCAATATATGCTGCCCTCACCATAGATCCGAATTCTTCAATTTAAGTTTCAATTCCCATTCAAATTCTTCAATTTGATGTCCAAATCTGATGTAGAAAAAGCCCACATAATTTCTGCAAGTCCCTTTCGCCAAGTAGCTTGGTTTGCAAGTCGAAAATCCCTTCAAATCAGCCAAACCGAATTTCCGATTGTTTTCCGAGACGTCCGAATCCATTTTCCGTAAAAACCTCGAAATCTCTAAAAAAATCTTCGGAGGACGAGTCGACGTTTCTAAAATAGCTCGTGACACCATAGAACTTTCAATTTCTGAAATTGGGTTCAAATTCGCAATTATTTTCAAACCGACGCGCTTTTAGCGTGAGCTAGTCTACTGGATAACTTTTAGAAATTTTTGGTGCAATTGACTCGTGATCGATTTATCTCGAGTCACGATGTACATCTCTGACACATTGGTGACCCTCGGTTGTCATGAAAATATCGAGGTTTCAATTATGGGCACCGGGTACCAAAATGACAGAAAATCAATTTAGGGCCGATTGATGAGAATTTTGCAATCAAGTGGAATCATCCACAATTTGATCACATATTTCAATCAAATTGACCTATCTCTGATCTCTGATCGATCTTTGACGGTGCCGTAATGACCCTTGCAGACCAACACGGTCGAGCAATCGACTCCTGGTCGAATTCTCAAGTCCAATTGCATTTAGATTCCTTAATTGTTTCCCCAGATAGTCCAGTTATCTCGTGAGTGATCGACCCAGAGAATAGTACTATCGGCACATCGATGAAAAGCCCGATTTATTTAATCGAAAACGAAATATGAAAATTCAGGCTGTCACATGACAAGTTCTCTGGATGCTCTCGTCAATTTGGTTTTCTAACTTATGATGAGAGCTAAGCAATGGATGAGGCTATTGAGGCTATAAATGGGACAGACTTGGAAGAGGGAAATATCATTGTGGAAAAACCTCAACATCAAAGTTCAGGTAGTGACCAAGATGGTGATTGCAGTTGTGACCATGGTCGTGATCGTGGCCCTAATCAAGACTGTGGTGGTGGAGGTAGAGGTGGAGATGGAGAGTGCTTGTCGCAAGCTTGGGCATTCTACAGGGGAGTGTCCTAGTGAAGAGGACAGAGGACATAGGTATTCGGGGAGGAATGACAGGTATGGAGGTGGAGGAGGTGGTGGTGGTGGTGGACATTGTGGTCCTGATCGAAATGGTGATCAATTTGGCAAGCGCAATAGAGATGGTACTCGAGGAGGATCAGGAAATGACTGCTATAATCAGGACTGTTCTGGTCCCTATGGACGTTGTGTTACTGGAAACTTCTGTTCGGGGTAGAAAGAATACTCCTGATAGGTATGCACACAATTTTTTTCTAGTTATAGTGAAGTAGTTGATTATGTGCTGATTGAAAAATATTTTGTGCTTGTAGCAGTGCAATTGGAGATACTGCTGTTTCTTGCTGGAGTTGTCAAATTCTCTTCTATTGCATCTCTTCTTCATGGTTCTTTGGGTGGACAAATCTGCTTGATCAACTATTGATGTGTGAACTTTGGCTAAAAGATCTGACTGTATAATGTCTGTGAATGCTTGTTTTGATGTTTTGGTCCAGTGACATTGCTTGCTTGACTTAAAGAATCAAATTTGGCCTTACCATTTCAATGCTATGATGGGTACTGGATTCTCTTTCACTTACATGCTTTAGCAATTGCAAATGCATCTGAGATTGATCTTGGTTGACTTCTTCATTGCCATTTCCGACTACGGAGTGCAGACAGCTTTTTGGTGTCTAGACGGCTCTTTTAAGGATAGGGCGAGAGATTCACCTGTGGAAGTAATGCGTTTCTCTTTGTAAAAGAGAAGCTACCTTAGAAATGAATGCCTGTATTGGCTACAATTATTCAACTAACTTTTTGAAAGGAGTTAAGCAGGTAAACTCTATGTTTTGTTATACACATTTTATTATGTGAGCTTCCTGTCAATAATTTGCACTATATTAACTTCGCGAATTTTTTGGCAGGATTCTTGGCTGTTTGTGGTGTTTTAATATGCAGTCCCATTACTTTCATGTCTTAGGATTTGGTTTTTGTCTTAAAAACTCTGAAAAGTCCTTTTGGCTTCAAGAAGCTATTCCTATATGCAATTAACTTGGTAAAATTCCGTCTCACCTTCCACACATTGTGCTATGGTGGAGTTCCTTTCTCAGTAAAATGTAGAGATCTTTTGGAAGCTTTGGTGAGAATGGCAATTTGATTTTCATGATCTTCTTCCTAGCTATTTGCTGTCTCTTATCGCCATCTTCAGTGGAGGAGTGCTTGTCTGTCTCATCCGTGTGCATGGTGCTACTTTTGTGTTAGGTTTCCTGGATAAATTTCCCTTTCAGGTGTAACGACGGCACTTCCTATGAATCGGCTATGTTGCTAATAAGCTCATGGTTCTTTTCACTTCTGCATTAATGATCTTTGCCATGCAATTTCAGCCAGTCATTTGTGATCATTTATCTTCCCCTAGTTCTTTTAGAAGTTGTGCTAGTTCCATTTGAAATTGATACTGGGTTTGTGACTCCTAGATGTGGTATATTCTTGGCAAAAGCCAAAAAGCCGATATGATCATTTCCTTTTCAGTTTTTTCTCTGCAGTTACTTGGTTAAGGTTTTGTGCATTTTAACTATGGTTCTGTACATGAATTTTTTATTTTCTCGTTATGCTTGTCAGAAAATCTGGAGATTCAAATTGGCAATACGTACTCAGCAGGGAAGAGTTATCTATTCTTGTTGAAATTTGGTTAATTTTCAAGTAGAACTTGACAGTACATTCTATCGATTTTCTATTAATCTATGCAGACTTTCTTTATATAGTTAATCTTTAATCTCAGAGCTAGTCACATACGTAACTCGATCCCCATTTCAAGGATCTTCTTAAATAGTTTTTTCATAATTTCAAAATCATTTTGGAATCCCCAAAAAAATGAAGCAGAAATAGGAAACCCAAACGACCACAATTAAACAGTACAAGGATATTAATCATCAATTTACAAAGTGCACGGGGAGGTGGTGGGGGATTCGCATCTGGAGCATTGAATTGGATGGTGAAGCCCTCGTTGAAGGGCTGGCAAAAGGATCGCATTGTGTCGATGGCCGAAATGCTTGTGCGACTCCATCTATGTACCAGGGTCCGTGTGCGCACACTCGCTTATGTGCGTGGGAGAACGCAGGATTGGAGAAATGTTGGCTTTTGTTTTAACTAGGAACTCCTCATATATGTAGGAAACAGTGATGGTTCAAGAATCAAAGGTAAATATATTGAATATCCTTTGAATGACCCGATGGACATAGTCAATCATATTATGCGGAAACTGTGTGGACACTTTTTGTTTTTCAGTTGGATCCAATATGGATCACATTATCTCTTAATATGTGCTTGGCATAATATATTGTATTAACTCTATATAACAACTTTCTCAAGCAATGTTAATCATCTTTCTTCTTTTACGCCATAAGGGCAAGTACATTGAGCATGGTAACCTATAACATTACCTAGCCCAGTCTCCGAAATTGGAAATTCAAAAGCAATTTGTGTCATTAGCCCCAAAAAATAAAAATCATTTCATTTGTCCAATATTAATTTCGAAAAATACACAATGACCATGTATTTTTATTTGAATTAATACCATAAAAAACTTCAATTCGTGTCACATAAACCTCTCGAAGTAGCGCGTCGCATTTAATCCAAACCGTTATATTCATGCCACATTCACTTCAAATTAATTTTTATGTCACAAAAGAAAAAACAAATCTCAAAACGGTAGACCACAAGAAAGAAATTCATATGGAGTCATGTGGTCCTTATGGTTAATGCTTTGTCTGGAATTGGATATGGAGTTTTGCCATTCGCGGGCATTTTGAATCTAGTTGTGACTTAGCAATTGAAGGAAGATCAAAATAGTTTATGTTGTCTTAAGCAAACGAGCACTATACTTTAGTCGTATGGAAAATTAATGTACTTTATTTTGTTTTAGCCCACAAGAAAGAAATTGTATCGCACCAGGAAAATGTAATAATATAAAAATCACCATAGCATAGCTCCAATGTAAGTATTTCTAGACATGTGGTAATATGGACTTTTGTCTTGCTCTCATGCAAAGTTGGCCCGCTTGTTTTAGCTTTTAAAACAGCTTAAACAAAAAAAAAATTATTGAATGACTTTCCTCTAAAAGTTAAATGGTGTTTCAATTTCATAAGAGCTTATGAAAAGGAATATATGATTTCATGTATCAATATTTGTTCATCTTATATCTATGCAAAGATTTTTCTTTGACTAATTTTTTCAAAAAGAGATGAATATCTTTTTTTTAAAACATTTTTAAAATATCAAGTAAACTCTAATGAGGAGAAATAAATAAATAAAAAAAAAGGAGAAGAGATTACACCTTGCGCTTTGCTGGGAAAAGGAAGGAGAGAGCAAAAGATTTTGAGCCTTGGGCTTTTTCTGGTGGCGACACTTCGGTTTGATGTGATAGGGGCATTTTTGTAATTTGATCGAAGGTCATCGTTTTTTTTTTTGTCGGTCCTACGCTAATCCTACTCTAACCCTCACTTTCAGACTTTTTCCCTGCCTCCTTGCAAGGCGTTCTTTTCCACCCTAATTCCAATCCCCCCTGAGAATGTGGGGATTTGAACCCCCAACCTCTCTCTTCCAAGATTGAATGGTGGCTAGTGGGGCGAACCTCCAGTGGTTGATCGAAGGTCATCGTTTGATTGGGCAACAATTGCATATTTGGAATCAGTTAGTTACCCCAATTCACGCACATGATTCTTATCTTTGAACACTCTTTGTTCAATTTAAAGTTAGTTAGTTTTTTTTTTTTTGGTCGAAAGGAAACATTATATTCATATAATCGGAATATATTTCCTTCGCCCAATAAAATTGGGCTGGGTAAAATCTCCAAGATGGGGAAAGCGGGTGTAGAATCAGCAAAGATATCAAATCAGAAGAATCAAGAATAGAACTGGAAGAAAGAAAATAGAAACTGAACAGATCAAACAGTTTCTGATGTTCAGCGCAAAAATCTCGACCTCCAACAAAATCAAGAAGAGCGACTCGAAAAATATACAATCCCAAATGCGTAAGCAACTTAATCTGGAATTGGTCAACTGTTCTATCTTACAGAGATCTATCATGCCCTAGCGACTCGATTGATGATCATAACACAGTCGCGACAGCGGCAAAACGAACAGTTCAATCCTGAATTCGTCTTCTCGCATTTGTCGGTGGACGTTGTTACTCGATCATAATCGAACCCAAGTGCGCACCCGGGAAAAGGACGCTGTCATGTTGATGCACGCTCCTGGGTCTCTTCTGCATCTTTCTCAGTCTCTTGCCACCCGTCAAGAATGCCAGATCCTCTTCGTTTTCTCAGGAGGAGAAACCCGAAGACCATCGCAAGCTTCGATGATTCATGAGCAAACCAATATGGGGATTAAGATGGTGATTAGGTTAGTTCATATGAGAGTCCCAACTCCACACGAAGCTCTGTTTAAAATCTGAAAAAATCATGTCTCTTTTTTAAAAACTTAATTGGCAAGACAACAAAGCGTTTTAAAGTAGAACTCGGTTTGTTTTTGTTCTTCTATTTTTTGTTTCCCCAGAAAGAGGGTATTCTAGTCATATTGTATCTGCGCATAGCAGATAAGCAAATTTCCGATTTTTGCCATTATTTTCTTATTTCGGTGAAGTGGAAAAAAAAAATGAGGATGTACAAATTTACGAGGGAAATTAACTTGGTAGTCATTAGCTTGTAGAAAACCCTAATTTGATGTCTCTGTTAGCACCAATTATACCGCGTAGGATATTCGACGTTCACGTTAGAAATTTCTAGTCACAATTGATCAAATGAACTCAATTGACAAAACGTGAAAATGTTTATGACTTAAATGATAAAATTCAAATGTTTAAAATTGAATTGGTAAAATTGTAATATGTCGGGACTTTTTAAACAATTTTCCAATTGGTGACTCATGCTAATTATCATAGAATGTTGAATATATTAATGTATTTACTAACAAATTATTAGAAAAAAAAATGACCGTTCTTTTTCTCTACCTATAATTTCTGACGCATACCAATACTTATTCAACTTTACTATCCCATTAAAGGACCATATTCTGAGCATGGAATAATAGAATTGTATTTATAGAGAACCCAGGCACGGAGAGAAGAAGGGTTCCCAATCCCTAACGTGGATGATGACGATACAATCATTTACAAAGATGATTTGTAGGTAAAAGATCGTTATAATGGGAGGATCCGTCGTCTTCCCCACCAGAAATATAGGTCGTACACGTGCCCCAGGTGGGAAAGGGCATTCGAGACTTTGCACAACAATTTGCACCATTCGTTTCTCAATATGAGTTTGAGAGCGTGAACGAGATTAAGTCTGCACCACTTTGAAGATGGTGCAATTGGTTCAGCATTTTCAGGGGCTTTCAGTCTTGAAAGCCCCTTGAGGAAATGTTGGACCATTTGGTTCAATTTTGAAGTTGGCTTTCAGCTTTTAATTTGCCTTCAAAATACTGAAAGCCCAATGCTAAAATTATTTTTGCTCTTCTAAAATTACCCTCGTTAATTTTTCATATTTTCGATTCTTATTGCCGGTAAGTATCTTTTTTCTATTGAATGAATAAGTGGCCTTCCCTTGGCAATTTGGTGATTTTCTGACTTAATTAAACCTTTTAAGCTTATTTTTATTATGATAACAAAATGTGTTTTCAAGACTTAATCAAGATATCAAATAACTTGCAAATTTGGAAACTACTCTCCTCGGATTTACTCTTAGTAAACACCATTTTGATGTATTGTAGCATAGATGTAAATTTGTTGACTATACATAAAATTTAGATGCAAACCAGCAAGTTACTGATCACCTTGACATTGAAATTCAAATATTAGATATTTTATGTTGACTTTAGTAAATTTAAATATGAAGTAGTAATTTCTTTTACAAGTAAAAAAAAAGGTGAAAATAGGCGACCGGTATTTACTCTCTATATGTTAGGTCTCACTGTCATCGTGAAATATTAGATTTTATCCATGACTTTTCAATGCAATAGTAAGTATACAAACACGTCGAGTCGGGATTTTCTTCATAACATTGCTTGACTGTGATTAACTCTTTTATATTGGGCTACCACGTTGGGTGATGTACAAGAAACATTAAATATTTTTACATATCTACGAATTAAATTGAACTTACATCAAAAGTCCATTAAACCACGTTGAATAGATTAAAATCCAAAGAGCACATCACATATTGAATTAAAGTTCAGCTCATATTAAATAAATTAAAGTTTATGGATCATATCATATACTATGCCTAAGTCCGAAAATCATTCCGAAGCCCTAGGCTTATCATTGCACAACCCAAGACAAACTCATCAACTGAGTCCACTCTGCGCAGCCCATTCCCTTCAAGCCCATCAGAATTGAATTCACCAGGCCCACCCATTAATCTCAGTCAAGGCTTTGAAACTCCCCGCCATCACGTTCAGGCCAAGAGGTTGAGAGGGAAACGGCGATTCTTTCGATTACGGTTACTGAAGGACTTCCCTCGTCGCCCTCCCCACGCCGTCCACCATCTTGTCTTCGATGTTTCTCGCCATTCCGAAGCCGTGCGCACCCCCTTGTTTCCGAGACGACCGGGATCCCGAGGCGTGCTGACATCCAGTTTGAATCTCTTCCGCTTGTATATTGGACATAGGTGGAAAACGAGTATTATAAATGTAGGTAGATATCAATGACCGGGCATGACGAACGAATGAATAGAATCTAATTTTGGCTGGAGGAAGCTCGAGATGCTCTAATGGCTTTGGTTTTCAATATATAAAATAGATAGAAATATAATTTAATAGGTTGAAATTCATAATTGATCCCTCAAATTTACGCACTAAAATGAACCTTTGATAAGTTCTATAATAGCTAGATTGGTCTAACAACAAAAAGTAGTTTTTACATTTTTTTTTAGGTTAATCTCTCGAGTGAGGATAATATGACAATTTAAATTTGGAGACAACATTAAATATTTTAATATAATTCATAGACTAAATTGAAGATATATTGAAAATCTAGGGACCTCATTGTACAATAAATTAGAATTTAGGGACCATATGAAATAAATTTAAAGTTAATGGATGAATTATGCAATTTTATCTAACGAAGGTAGTTTTGAGGAGGGAAGCGTAGGGATTTTAACCGCAGCGGTTTTCTTCATCCGCGAAAACCGTCTGGAGTGTCGGTTATCATAGATATTGCCATCCATCACGGCGTCTCAAGTTAACCGCAGCGGTTTTCTTCTTCGGAGGCGCCGTTTTTTAGAGAGAGAAACAGATACCGTACGCAGAGACTCAAAGAGGACCTGATGCTCCGTTTCTCCCCTGGCCGAGAAGTCTGATTGATCCCGGTCTCCATTGAAGCTTCGCCACCCGGCCCGTGTCTTCGTCGGTGACGAGTTTCCGTGGCTGTCTCGGGGATTCGCTTGATCATCAATCGTGATTGAACTCCGGTTCATTGAGGCGTTTCTCGGTCGTCGACAGTGCTGGTCTATCTGTGAGAAGTGGCCCGGAGTTTGCGTAACGCTTCGACAATGACGACCGGAGGTGAGCTTTTCTCAATCTTTTTCTCCTTTTATATTTTCATCGTGCTGTTCATGTGTTGAATTATTATCTGTGCCGCTGTGTGTTTGAAGATCTTCGAACGATCGGTGGCAGTTGATGGCGGTGTTGTAGTAATGGATGGTGTTCGGAGGCAACGGCCATGGCAGCGATGGCCGGAAGTAGTAAATAGCAGTGCGTTCTGAGCTCCGCTGCTCCTCTCTATTAAGCATTTGGCAGGAATCCTGTTACTTTCATGGCATAAGACGTGGTTTTAGTCTTAAAAACTCTGAAATGTCCTTTTGTACTGATGGAGGAGTTCCTTTCTCAATTAAACGGGGAGATCTTTCGGAAGCTTTGGTGAGCATGGCAATTCGATTTGCATGACCTTCTTCCTAGCTATCTCCTGTCTCTCATCTTCAGTAGAGGATTGTCGGTCTCTGTCTCACTTGTGTGGATGGTGCTGCTATTGTCCTAGGTTTCCTGGATAAATTTCCCTGTCTGGTGTAATGATGGCCCTTCCTATAAATCGGCAATGTTGCTAATAAACACATGGTTAATTTTGCATGGGCAACTACGCTTGCGTTGACTTGTATTTTTGCATTGATGATCTTTGCCACGCTCTTTCACCCAGTCATTCGTGCTTGATAATGTATCTAATTAATATGAAAAATCTGAATTATGATATGTTTTTTCACATATTTTATAAGATAATTTTATAAGATGAATACCATATATATTGGACATTACCAATCCTAGATAATTATCGTGTATTTTTTCCATTTTTAAAATTTTTTTTAAAATTTTTTTAATTAATGTTTTCGACACCACAAGTTTCTGACCATGTTCATCTCCTGCCTCCCGTCCAGTGGCCCTGCTCAAACCGAGAGGCTTACAGAGTTTAGAGAGAGAGAGAGGGAAGACGAGCTTCGATGGAGTCAACCATATCCAAGACTCTCTCTCTCTATCCTCATCTCCCCCCTCCCTCAACCCCTTAGTCTTCCGGTGGTCTCTGCATCGTCGATGCCTCCCCTCTCGGCTCATCGCCCACAGGCTCCGCTGCATATATGCCGACCGCATCCGCTCCCCGAGCCTCGCTGAGCCGTCTCCGTCTCCCCCGACTCCCAAGAGGTTCCGCTTGCGGGGCGTTTCGCTTCTCTCGGCGCCTTCGGCGGATGCGGCGGCGGCGGCAGTAGCGGCGGTGGAGGAGGCGGAGTCAACGGTGAGGATTGGAAGGTGAAATCGGCGGTGGATGGAGCCGAGGAAGCCTCAGGTGTCTCCTCTGATGTGATAATTCTTGACGTCGGAGCAAGCCTCTCTCTCTATGTGAATGTACGAGCTAAAGCTTCGATTTTGTCAATGCTTGTCCAACTTTCCCTGCATTATAATGCTGAAGATGTTATTACGCGGTGCGTGTCATGTTTCTTTTTTCAGTGTGCGGCCACTTGAGTGGCTCTGTTTCGTCTCTGCAGGGAATGACTTGTGGGGCATGTGCAGCGGGTATGAAGAGAATTTTGGAAAATCAAGTGAGTTTGCCACTCTGCTTTTGTCTTTCTTGTAAGCTATCTTTCGTATGAAAAGAATCGTCATCGACTTGAATTAAACCATGTGTGAGAACTGTCATTTTCTGAATGTGATTTGAACCCAGTGTGTTTTCTCTTTTTTTCTGCTCTAGCATTGGACAGCCTCAAGTATCTGCTGCCAGCGTAAATTTTACAACTGCGACGTCTATTGTATGGCCTGTATCTGAAGCCAAGGCTATGCCCGATTGGCAAAAAGAGTTGGGAGAAACATTAGCAAAACACTTGACAAATTGTGGCTTTAAGTCTAAGCCTTGAGGTAAGTGGTTTTATTCACCATCTGCCCGTTGCAGTTGAATGGGGTTTGGCTGACATTCGTGGATATCATTCCCGCATATAATGTACCTTCTATCACAGAGTTTCTGTGTCGAAGACTCCATCTACTGGTTGGAAGTACAAGCTTTTATATCTGTAATTTTCTCTGTCATATAATACAAACTAACACCGAGAAGAATATTTTTAATGCTGGGGGTGGTTGACCAAGTTCTCTGAACGCTCTCATGGATTTGGTTTTGTGACTTCTGATGAGAAGCAAGCAATGGGTGAGGCTATTGAGGCTATGAATGGGATGGACTTGGATGGGAGAAATATCACTGAGGAAAAAGCTCAACCTCAAGGTTTAGGTAGAGACCAAGATGGTGATTGCAGTTCTAATCGTGGCCCTAATAGGGATAGTGGTACTCAAGGAGGATTAGGAAATGACTGCAAAATTAGGACCGTTCTGGTCCCTATGAACATTGTGGTACAGGAAACTTCTGTTCGGGTTAGAAAGAATATTCCTGATAGGTATGCACACAGTTTTTTTTTTCCAGATATATTAAAGCAGTTGATGCTGTGCTGATTGAAAGATATTTTGTGCTTGTAGCAGTGAAATTGGACGTGCTGCTGTTACTTGCTAGAGCCAAAGTCCCTTCTGTTGCATCTCTTCTTTATTGTTCTCTAGGTGGACAAATCTGCTTGATCAGTCTTTTGATGTGCAAACTTTGGCTAAAAGATTCAACTGTTTAATGTTTGTGAATGCTCGTTTTGATATTTTGGTCTGATGACATTGCTTGCTTGACTTAGACAATTGAATTTGGCCTTATGGGTAGTGGATTTTTTCTTCTCACTTACAAACTTTAGCAATTGCAAATGCATCTGAGATTGATCTTGGTTGACTTCTTCATTGGCATTTGTGACTGTGGAGTGCGGACAGCTTTCTGGTGTCTAGATGGCTCTTTTGAGGATAGGGCAAGAGAAGCACCTGTGGAAGTGCGTTCTCTCTCTGCAAAAGAGAAGTTGCCTTAGAAATGAATTGGCTCTTTTGGCTATGATTTTTCAAAAGTCTTTAACTTTTTGAAGAGGAATTGGGTAAATGCTTTCTTTTCTTATACACATTTAGTATGTGAGCTTCCTGTCCATAGTTTGCACTATATTAACTCTGCTAAGCTTTCATCAGTATTCTTGGTTGTTTGTGGTGTTTTGATACACGGTCCTGTTACTTTCTTCATGGCCAGGGCAGGTGTTGACGCCTCACACTTTTTAGCCAGTCAACGGGGAAGAGGAAAAAAGACTTTAGGATGACGGGATGCAACAAGTCATTATTGTCATCGCCATATTACTTGTCAAAACGGCAAGCAGATTTCGGCAATCCCGCGGCATCTGATATGGTAGGAAAATCTATACTTTCTCATAGGCACGAATCAGAATTTGACTTTTTCAATAATTGTAATATAGGTTGTTATGTTCTCTCTTTTTCGGTAATCGTGCTTTCAATAACTAGTATGTGGGTCGAAATTTGACCAAATTGGTGATGATTTTGATGTGGATTGCAGTAACACTCTTAGCTGTTACTTTATTATTGCCAACGATTTTGATGAATAAGGGTGGAGACATGCCAGATGGAAAGATCATTGCAGCTTTTACCTCGTGGGCTGTGATGGTCGTTGTTTTGCTTGTTGAAATTCTCAAATTTGCACTGTAATTTTGTCGGTAAAATTAGACATGGAATGTTGGCCGAAAACTAAAACCAATGGTGCTTTCTTTTTCTTTTTTTTTTGGGACATGGAATGTCTTTTTTTTTTGGGGTGCTTGTGCATTTATGATAAACCACTAAATGTGGAAAAATCTGGATTCAACATAGATACAAATGAACAAATTTAGAAGCACCCCCCAAAAAAGACATATTTCATTTCCCCAAAAAAAAAACACCCTTAGCTGTAGCTTTTGGCCAACATTCCATGTCCAATTTTACCGACAGAACTGCAGTGCAAATTTGAGAATTTCGACAAGCAAAACAACGACCATAATGGTCCACTAGGTAAAAGCCAAAAATAATCTTTCCATTTGGCATGTCTTCACCCTTATTCATCAAAATCATTGGCAATAAGAAAGTAATAGCTTAGAGCGTTAAAGCAATCCACATCAAGATCATCATTAATTTGGTCCAATTTCGACCCTTTGACGACATACCAGTTATTGAAAGCATGATTACTGAAAAAGAGAAAATATAACAGCCTATATTACAACTATTGAAAAAGTCAAATTCTGATTCGTGCCTATGTGAAAGTATAGATTTTCCTGCCATATTAGATGCCTCTGAAAAAGTACCTCTTGGAGGGTTTGCCGAAATCTGCACAGCCATTGTGACAAGTAATATGGCGATGTCAATAATGACATGTCGCATCTTATCATCCCAAAGTCTCTTTTCCTCTTCCTCGTTGACCGGCTAAAAAGCGCGAGGCGGACACTAGTCCCTATCAACACCTGCCCTGGCCATGATGATGAGTAATACTAGTAACAACTTGTTTATTTTTTTGGCAAGCTATATACTTTTAGGATTAAATATATACCTTTTTTTTTTATAATTCCATAACAATGTGACTATATTAAAAAGTTAAAGATCATAATATAATAGGGAGGACTTTGTCTTTATTAATTAGTGATTCACCCATTAGTATTCAAGATGTAAAATACAACTTGCTTATCAATATGACAAGTTCAATGCCGATACAACATGGATCTAAAAGGTAGTATTTTGAAATGGATTCCTCTACACCAAAGTAGACATTTAGCTCTCTTTTATTTACACATATTTCTTTCAATTTTAATAATAAGAAACGATATTTCAACAGGATAAAATGGGACATTACAAATGTATAATTTATAAAATATATATATGTATTATAATTGACAAATGAAAGTAAAGGTGATTATAAATTGTGAAATAGACTTACTTACATGTATGGTTAATAGTGTTCTGTTTTTGAGAACCGAAAATCAAGATTCTAAATGCGCTGAAAAGACTAAAGTCATTGCCCCCACTAAACTGCCCGGCAATTTAGGGATTGAAATATAGATTATAGGATAAAGGATGCAATTGATAAATAATGAAGAAAACCAAGTAAGGCCCATGCTGTTTCACCTTTCATTGACTGACTGGATCATCAATAATTGCCTTGCTTGTAACGGTCTTGTAATTTTCTCAACTCGTGTGAATGGCTGAAATGCTTATGTGGATCCATCTATGTTTTAGGTTCTGTGTGCTGTATGTAAGATAAGTGGCGAAGGGAGGTTGGCTTATAAACTCCATAAGGAATTGCTCATACATAAAGGAAATATTGGAGGTTTGGAAATCAGTGAAAAAATATCGAATGTCCTTTTAATGACGTGCAAGACAAAATAAATTATAATGTAAGAAAATTACGTAAAACTTGTGGTTTTTAGTTGGATCCAATATGAATCACATTATCTCTGGATAGGTGATTGGCATAATTTATCAATGAATTTTACAAGAGTATTGGATAATTTTCAAGAAGGGCTTTGTAGTATATTCTGTCAATTTTCTATTAATCTATGAGACTTTATTGATATAGCTATTTTTTTAATCTCAGAGCTAGTCACATACATATTTAGAGTTAACCTGCTTAACTTTTTGAAAAGGAGTTAAGCGGGTAAACTCTATGTTTTCTTATACACATTTAGTATGTGAGCTTTCTGCCTATGGTTCGCACTATATTAACTCACTAAGCTTTTGGCAGGATTCTTGGCTATTTGTGGTGTTTTGATACATGGTCCCGTTACTTTCATGTCGTAGGACGTGGTATTAGTCTTAAAAATTCTCAAAAGTCCTTATGGCCTTGAGAAGCTATTCCTATATGCAATAACTTGGTAAAATTCTTCCACACACTGTACAGATGGAGGAGTTCCTTTCTCGGTAAGACGTGGAGATCTTTTGGAAGCTTTGGTGAGCATGGCAATTTGATTTGCATTGTCTTCTTCCTAGCGATCTCTGGTATTGTATCACCATCTTCAGCGGAAGATTGCCGGTCTCTATCTCCTCCGTGTGCACAGTGCTGCTATCTTGTTAGGTTTCCCGGATAAGTTTCTTCTTCAGGTGTAATGAGGGCTCTCCCCTTGAATGGGCTTATTTTGGTTGAGACACATGGTTCTTTTTGCTTGGGCAGCTCTCCCTTTGAATGGGCATATTTTGGTTGATACACATGGTTCTTTTTGCTTGGGTAGCTGTGCGTGCATTCACTTGCATTTCTGCATATTAATGATCATCGCTGTGCACTTTCAGCTGGCCATCTGTGATTGCTCATGTATTTTCCTTCTGTTAGAAGTAGTGCTTGCTCCCATCTGAGATTGGCTCTGGGTTTGTGACTCCTAGGGTTTACTCGTCATAAGCCAAAACTGGACATGATCGTCTCCTTTTCAGTGAGCATTTCATTTTCTCTGTAGTGATTTGGTTGAGTTTAATTGTGCATTGTCAACAATGGCTCTGTAAATGAATATTTTCTTATTCTGCTGTGGTTGTCGAAATTTTGGAGATCAAATATGCAAATTTGATCTCCAAACTAATGGGAAATTTTCAACTAGAGCTTGACGGTACATTCTGTCAATTTTCTGTTATCCATGCGACTTTCTTTACAGTTGTTTCTTTAGTCTTAAGAGCTAGTTACGTACATAACTTGATCCTCAGATGTTAAGGATTTTCTTAAATAGGTTCTTCATGACGTCAAAATCTTTTCATAATTTTGTAAAGTTGAAAATGAGAGCTAAAATAGGAAACCCAACGGACCACAATGAAATAGTATGAGGATCTGAATCATCAAATTACGAAGTACAAGGGTGTAATTGGAATGGGTGACCAAATCACCAAAGGAGCAATGATACTCCACATGAAACAATGACAACAGTAACAAAGAACGAAATTGAAATTTAGGAAAATTCAAGAAGGGGAATTAAATTACGAAGGGCATAGCTTGGAGTGAAAAGCCTGTGCGCTCAACGTTAGGTTGGTGGAAAAGGAAACCATGCTAGCAAGCATGGGCTGCATTTTCATTTGGTGCCGAAACTTCTTCATCATAATCTTCAGTCTCATCTCCTCCGTCATACTCCGATGCTTCCACAGCTTCGGGCTCACACAGCACATATGCGTGCGGTAGTCGTGGCCCGTGCAATGGTAGCGCCAGCAACCCTCAGCGGTGCTTACCCAGTTGCCGCCAAGTTGGCGCACCCCGGTTGGAGGTCATAATGGCGCACCCTGGTTGGAGTAATCTATCCATCGTCATCTCCGTCCTCTCTCAACCCCTTCGTCTTCCGCCTCCACCGCTACTTCTGCCGGTCGCTGCATCGCCGATGCTTCCCCTCTCGGCTCATCGCCCACAGGTTCCGCTTGCGGGGCGTTTCGCTTCTCTCGGCGCCTTCGGCGGACGCAGCGGCGGCGGCGGTAGTGGCGGCGGAGGAGGCGGAGTCGACGGTGAGGATTGGAAGGTGAAATCGGTGGTGGATGGAGCCGAGGAAGCCTCAGGTGTCTCCTCTGATGTGATAATTCTCGATGTCGGAGTAAGCCCCTCTCTCTATGTGAATGTACGAGCTAAAGCTTCGGTTTTCTCAATGCTCGTCCAACTTTCCCTGCATTATAATGCTGAAGATGTTATTACGCGGTGCGTACGATGTTTATTTTTTCAGTGTGTGGCCACTTTTTTTTTTGGTCAAAGATAGGTAGTTCATTCATTCATAAGCATAGATTACAAGGTGACGATAGAGTAGATTCAGAGCATAAAATACTATAAAGCGGATAGGGAGGTGCATGTAACCAATTTGTGGGAAGAGACTTAAGGCGATGCGATTTCGCAACCCAATCCGCGGCTTGGTTGGCTTCTCTCGGGCAATAAGACAACTTAACGAAAGGTAGATTTTGTAACATAATTCTGCTTTCACTGATCAAGCTGCTCACAGCCCATGGAACTTCGGCCCGGCCCAGCGTGGCTTCAACAAGAGTTTGATTATCGCTCTGTACTTCCCAAACACTTCCCCTGTTCAGAACTGGAACTGTTCCCACGTGAGTTGCTGTTTTGTGGGTGAGAAATCGCAGACCGTGCGAGAGAGCTAGGGCTTCCGCGCATAGTGCGTTCGTCGCTTGAATCTCAGCAACAAATCCATCGATCAACAGACCGCTTGAGTCACGCACAACCCCTGCCACAGAGTTCTTCTCTTCCCCTTTCACCCACGAGCAGTCAAGGTTGAGTTTGAAGCCATGGCTGTCCGGTGGTTTCCACTTTTCAGGCGAAAATCGGCTGCTGGATTTCTTCTGTTCTTTGCTTGGAACCCATCTGGAGAAGTCCCTGACTTGGGCGTGGGCAAGATCTGCTATGAGGTCAAATTTGGGAGGTTTGGATCGGAAGATGTGGTTGTTTCGAAGCTTCCATATAAGCCAGAGCGTGCTGGCCACCATCTCCGTTGAGGGTAAGTTGATTTTTTCAACAAAAAAGTCTTCAAACCACTTGTCCATTCGGGTTACTGAGGTTGTTTTGTTGTAGAGGTTGAGGCGTGGATCAAGCCAAATATGTCGGGTTCTTTTGCAGAGGAAGAAGAGATGCTCTGTTGTTTCAGGGTGTCGAGAGCAAAGTGGGCATAACGGATCTGGTAATACTCGCCTCTTATAAAGATTTTCCTTTGTGGGTAGTGCGTTTTGACATATGCTCCATAGAAAAAACTTAACTTTGGGGGGGATTGGAATACTCCATAATCGGGTCCAAAGAGATTTAGGCGGCTGGTAGGAAATTGTTGCTTTGTTGGGATCTGGAGAGGTAGTCAATGAACAGAGCCTATTGTAGCCACTTTTAACTGTGTAGGAGCCTGACCGGTTTCCCGTCCATATCATTCTATCTTCCTGTGGTATTGCTGAAATGGGGATTGCAAGAGTTTCTTGAACTACTTGGTCATCAAAAAGTTCGCGAAGTTTAGGCTCATCCCATGCTCTGCCTTCATTACACATTAATTCAGCAACTTTCTCAGGGTCATTTATATTTGCCGGCCCGCCTAGTACTCCCCTTGGAAGCCATTTGTCCTGCCGGATGTGAATACGTTCCCCATCCCCCACCATCCACCGGATCTCCGGTTCAATAGTGTCTCGACCTATTAGAATGCTTCGCCAGCCCCAAGATGGTCGCTGTCCTAGTTTTGCTCTCCATAAGTCCCCATTTGGATAGTAAACACCTTTTAGTATCTGGCTCCACAATGCTGAGGGTGATTGTGATAATCTCCACGTTTGTTTGCTTAACATAGCCTTGTTAAACTTGATTAGGTCTTTAAAGCCAAGACCCCCTTCATCTTTTCTGGACTTCAAAACTTCCCATTTCTTCCAATACATACCTCTTTTTGAATCATTTTGTTTCCACCAGAAAGCTGCAATCCTTTGTTCAATGGCTTTGCATACTGATATTGGGATTTTGAAGATAGACATTGCATACTGAGGAAGTGCCTGTACCACAGCTTTAATCAATACTTCTTTGCCGGCTTTAGACAATAATTTTTCTTTCCATCCTGCAAGTTTCATGTTCACTCGTGCAATAATCCATGAAAACATCTCCTTTTTTGTTTGTCCCCAGTCAGATGGAATCCCCAAGTACTTCCCTGTTTTGTCGATAATAGGCACACGTAACTCATATGCTATATTCCTCTTCAAACTCTGAGGGCAGCCCTTACTGAAAAACACTCCTGATTTGTTTAAGTTGACCGCTTGACCAGTAGCATAGCAATATTGATTCAGAATGTTTGCCACATTTTGGCATTCTCTGATTGTCCCATCCAGAAAAAGTATAGCGTCGTCTGCGAATAATAGATGAGACAAAGTGGGACAATACCTGTTCAATTTTATTCCTTGAATGCTGCCATCTTCTAGTGCTTTGTGCATCATCCAGGAGAATGCGTTTGCCATTAATATAAATAGGTATGGGGACAATGGGTCTCCTTGTCTTAAACCCCGTGTGGGACTGAAATATCTTGTATGATTGCCATTAATTTTGACGCTAAAGGACACTGTAGAGACACAATGCATCACAAGCTCAATCCATTTTCCATCAAATCCCATCTTCCTCATGCACATTTTTAAAAAATCCCATTCAACCCTGTCATAAGCCTTTTGCATATCCAGTTTAAGAATTGCCTGGAATTTCTTTTTGCGTTCTCTAATCCTCAGCTGATGTAAAACCTCCTGAACAATAAGTATGTTGTCTTGTATTTGTCGTTCTTTAACAAAAGCGCTTTGTTCAGTAGCTATAATCTCAGCAAGCCATGGTTTCAGTCTATTTGATAGCACTTTAGAGATAATTTTATAGCTGAAATTACATAGACTGATTGGCCTAAACTGGCAAATGCTTTCTGGATTTTTCACTTTTGGGATGAGGGAGATATGAGTTTTGTTGAGCAGGGGATCAAAATTACCTGATTCAAAGAAGTTTCTGACCAGATTGAACACTTCCAACTTTATCTCTTCCCAATAATACTGGTAAAATTGTCCATTAAGACCATCCGGACCGGGAGCTTTGAGTGTACCTAGCTAGAACACCGCTTCTTTGACCTCTTCCATTGAAATAGAAGCCAACAGGCTGTCATTCATTTCCCTGGTGACTACATATGGGCATATGTCCAGAATAGGCTGAAGATTTCTTGGGCCTGCCGATTCATATAGTGATTGATAGAAATCTTCTATGTGTTGCTTCAACATTTTCTGATCCCTGCACCAAGTATCTTCATTTAGTTTCAGCACAGTAATTCTATTCCTTTGTCTTCGTCGAACTGTTGTAGCGTGGAAATATTTTGAGTTCCTGTCGCCCCATTGAAGCCAATTTACTCGAGACCTCATACCCCAATACATCTCTTCTTGCCGCCAAAGCCGTTCTATGTCCTCCTTAAGTTTTTGACTTTCCTTCTTGCTGGAAAATTGGGGATCCCCATTCGTAATCTCAATTAGTTTCTGTTTGAGAATTCTGATTTGGATAGAGGCATTAGAAAACTTGTTTTTGCTCCATGTGATCAATTCCTGTGTAACGTGATGTATTTTCTGAGAGAAAGTCATATAACAATATTGGTCGTTTCCCCAACAGCTTTTTATGATGTCTCGACATTCTTCTTCCTCCGTCCAGTATGCTTCAAACTTAAATTCCTTTCTTTTTTTCTCCCGAACAGGATGTAAAGATAACACCAGGGGGCTATGATCAGAGCCTACCGCTGGGAGGGCGACAACTTCAGCATTTGGGAAGGTAATTCTCCAATCCATCGTACAAACGGCTCTATCTAGCCGCTTTTTAACTAAATTTTCACCTTCTCTATTGTTTGCCCAAGTGAAAGCACACCCCTTAGTATCTATATCCATCAAGGAACAGTCATTGAGCATCTCCCTAAAGGCCGCTATTCTATGTTGATCAGCTTCCCTTTTCCCTACCTTTTCCCAACTATAGAGAATTTCATTAAAGTCCCCCATACAGAGCCAAGGCAGCTGATTAGTGGAGTGAAAGTTCCGAAGCTTTTGCCATAACAGAAGTCTCTCCTGGAAATTTGTGGAAGCATGCATCAATGTGACTCTCATTTGGTGTCTACTATTTGGATCCCGACATTCCACATCCATATGCTCTTTTGAACTCGAATTGATTTGAATTTCCACACTCTCGTTCCACATTAGCACCAATCCCCCAGCAATTCCTATTGGTTGCTCTACGAACATGTTTTTAAGCTTCAATCTTTTTCGAACTTTATCCACCATCGACTCCTTGTTTTTGGTTTCCATCAAGAAAACCAAGTCGGGCCTTTCTTGAGCCATTAAGGCTCTAAGCTCCTGGACTGTCAGGGGGTTGCCCAGCCCCTGACAGTTCCAACTTAGAATCTTCATGGTGTTTTTGGTGGCTTATTAGGGCTAGCCACCAAAGCCCAATCCTTCCCCTCTTTTACCAGCTGCACAGGGGTATCTAATAGTTCCATATCATCCAGAATAGAAGAGGTAGAGACTGCTGCTCTTTTCTGTTTCTTTGTTTTTTGATACTTCATCATCTTCGTTTCAGCTTCACCCATAATGTTCAGTCCTGCATCGGTTGGACTGTCTAGTAACAACACTTGTTTTCCACTTCCTTCTCTGGCTATTGGATACATCTCTTTGCCATCTCTTCCCACCAATGAAGAAGGGCTGTCTACTCGTTTCTTGTTCCGGGAAAGGGGGTTAGTTGTTTCAGTTTCTGCCCTTGCAATAACTTCCATATTGACTGTCTCCACAGGAGTTTCAGGTACAGATTCTTCTTCTTCTTCATTAAGATCAACCTTGCCATAAAATGCCTCCCAATGCGGACTATAATCTTTTACTTCTGCTTTGAGCCACGGCCCGTACTTCCCTACCTTGTTTGCTGCCCAGTCCGTTTTTTCATATGGTATCTCCTCACAATACGATGCATAGTGACCCATTCGCCCACATGAGTAACAAAAGTGAGGGAGACGCTCAAATTTAAACTCCACCCATAAATTCTTATTCCCTATCTTGACTAAAGCCCCTGTTTTAAGAGGAGCTGTAAGATTCATTTCTACTTTGGCTTTTCCTGTCTTATAGGGACCGTAGCCTTTAGATTCTAATTGTATTTCTTTTACTGCTCCCACTTTACCAGCTACATCAGAGAATACCTCTTCTAAGATCCATCCCGGGGGTAGTCCAACAATGTGAACCCAGAACTCATATTTAGTAAAATCATAGCAGTGTACAGGAATATCTGGCTCACATTGTTTTAGCACTAACAAGTTGCTTGCAAAGGACCACGGTCCAGATTTCAGGACTCTCTCCTTTTCCTCCTCTGTCTCGAATACAAATGAAAAGAGACCTGGTTCTTTTTGAGAGCAAATAACAGCTTCTGTCTTCCACGCCTTCTTCATAGTGTTGCAAAATGCTTGAAAGTTCACATTGGGTTTCGAGTATAACTTACCAAAGAGAGTATGACTGCATTCAATGCGTTTGTTATGGGGGATTTCCTGCTGTACTTCAATCACATCATTGGCTGACCATAAATGGCCTAAACTCTTGCAGAGAGCAGTAATACGGCGTTGGTTTTCCTCATCAGGCTCCATTCCAGCATCAAATCCGACACTCTTTCTGAGATTGAGAGTTGCAGAGGGGTGAAGTTTTCTTCAGGACAATTCTGTGGAGGTCTTATGGTTTTGGGTATTGGGTGATTGAAGGGAGCTCCGCAAGAGGGAGGATGCTATTTCCTGTGAAGCAGAAAGGGGTTTGTGTTTCTGGGATAGGTTTAGGGTTTGGGTTCTGTATACGCATGATTTTAGATAATGATTTTTGCTACTATCGAAAGGTATGGAACAGTGAATTAGGTTTTGGGGGTGAAATCTCCCATGGGTTCGGGAGAGGAAAGCTGCGGGATGGAACAGTGAATTAGGTTTTGGGGGTGAAAGCTCCCATGGGTTCGGGAGAGGAAAGCTGCGGGATGGAACAATGATTTAGGTTTTGGGGGTGAAAGCTCCCATGGGATTGGGAGAGGAAAGCTCTACCTGCGAGAGAGAAATGATAGTAGTGCCGTTCAGCGGAACGAGGTGGTTGGGCATAGTGTTGGGCATATTTTGGTCGATACACATGGTTCTTTTTGCTTGGGCCACACACTAGGTTTCTAGAGGAGGTAGTTATGCGGGGAGCAATGACAGGTATGGAGGTGGTGGACACTATGGTCCTGATCGAAATGGTGGTCGACCTGGCGGGTGCAATAGAGATAGTGGTACTCAAGGAGGATCATGAAATGACTACTATAATTCGGACCGTTCTGGTCCCTGTGGATGTCGTCGTACAGGAAACTTCTGTTCAGGGTAGAAAGAATTCTCCCGATAGGTATGCACACAGGTTTTTCCTTTTATGGTGAAGTAGTTGATCCTGTGCTGATTGAAAAGTGCTTGCAACAGAGCAATTGAAGATACTGCTGTTACTTGCTGGAGGTGTCAAAGTCTCTTCTGTTGCATCTCTTCTTCATGGTTCTCCAGGTGGACAAATCTGCTTGATCAAACTGTTGATGTGCAATCTTTGGCTAAAAGATTCAACTGTTTAATGTCTATGAATGCTTGTTTTGATGTTTTGGATCCAATGACATTGCTTGCTTTACTTAAACAATCAAATTTGGCCTTACTATTTCAATGCTATGATGAGTACTGGATTCTCTTTTGCTTACATGCTTTAGCAATTGCAAATGCATCTGAGATCGATCTTGGTTGACTTCTTCATTGGCATTTGTGACTATGGAGTGTGGACAACTTTTTGGTGTCGAGATGGCTCTTTTGAGGATAGGACGGGATTCACCTAAGGAAATAATGCGTTTTCTCTTCACAAGAGAGAAGTTGCCTTAGAAATGAATGCCTGTTTTGGCTACAATTTTTCAAATGTTTTAACTTTTTGAAAAGGAGTTAAGCAGGTAAACTCTATGTTTTCTTCTACATATTCAGTATGTGAGCTTTCTGTCTATAGTTTGCACTATATTAACTCTGCTAAGCTTTTGGCAGGATTCTATGCTGTTTGTGGTGTTTTGATGCGCAGTTCCGTTACTCTTATATCATGATACGTGGGTTTAGTCTTAAAAACTCTGAAAAGTCCTTTTGGTCTCAAGAAGCTGTTCTGTGCAATTAACTCAGTAAATTTCGTCTCACCTTCCACACATTGTACTGATGGAGGAGTTCCTTTCTCAGTAAAATGTAGAGATCTTTTGGAAGCTTTAGTGAGCATGGCAATTTGATTTTCACGATCTTCTTCCTAGCTATCTGCTGTCTCTTATTGCCATCTTCAGTGGAGGATTGCTGGTCTCTGTCTTACCCATTTACATGATGCTGCTATTGTCTTAGGTTTCCTGGATAAATTTCCCTTTCAGGTGTAATGCGGCTCTTCCTATGAATCAGCTATGTTGCTAATAAACATACGGTTCTTTTCACTTCTGCATTAATGATCTTCGCCATGCTCTTGCAGCCAGTCATTTGAGATTGATAATGTATCTTCCCTGAATTCTTTCAGAAGTTGTGCTAGCTCCATTTGATAATGTATATTCTCGCCACAAGCAAAAAAAGCGGATATGATCATTTCCTTTTCAGCTCTCTCTGTAATTACTTGGTTAAGATTATTGGGCATTCTTAACTATGGCTTTGTAAGTGAATATTTTCTTTTCCCGTTATGCTTGTCAACAAATTTGGAGATCAAATTGGCAATACGTGCTCAGCAGGAAAGAGTTATCTATTCTTGTTTGAAATTGAAAGGAATTTTACCGAAGTACTGGTTAATTCTCAAGTAGAGCTTAATAGTACATTGTATCAATTTTCTGTTAATCTTTGCGACTTTCTTTATATGCTTATTTCTTTAATGTCAGAGCTAGTCACATACTTAAGTTGATCCCTTTCTTAAATAGATTTTTCGTAATTCCAAAATCATTTCAGAATCCAAAAGAAAAGAAAGGAAGCTGATACAGGAAACCAAAAGGACCACAATCAAACAAAACAATGATCTTAATCATCAATATACAAAGTACACTGGGAGGAGGCCGGGGGTTTGCATCCAGAGCATTGAATTGGATGGTGGAGCTCTTGTTGAAGGTTTGACAAAAGACCACGCTGTGAGGATGGCTGAAATGCTTGTGTGACTTCATCTCTGTATAAGGCTGCGCGCGTGCTTATGTGTGTGAAAGAGAGAAGGGAGGGAGGAAGGTTGGCTTTTGTTTTAACTAGGAACTGCTCATGTATGTAGGAAACAGCGAAGGTTCAAGAATCAATGTTTAAAATATCGAATATCCTTTGGATGATTTGATGAATAAAGTCAAACATAATATACGGAACTGTGTGAAATCTTTATTTATTTTTTCGCAAACACCGAAGAGTCACCATACTAGACCTTCGCTCCAAGAACTTATCTGGGGCGTGCCGCCCCATATTGGTAATCTGAGCTTTCTGAGGGGCGTCCATTTGGAGAACAACAGTTTTCATGCCAAAATTCCCCTGCATCTTGGCCGCTTGCTTCGGTTGTAGAAGTTGTCCCTTAATAACGACTCGTTCAGTGGTCAAATCCATTTGAATCTCTCCTATTGCTCTAATCTGCTCGTTCTTGACTTAGGCTTCAACATGCTCAAAGGAAATTTGCAGATAGAACTGGGCTCATTGTCCAAGCTCCAAGGACTTATACTTCAAGTCAACAGCTTGATGGGAAACATCCAGCCGTCTATTGGAAACTTATCATCTCTTCAAAAGTTCGGAACCTCGGGGAATAACTTTGGTGGTACAATCCCTTGGCCAGCTGAGAAATCTAAAGATGCTCACTCTTGCCGTAAATAAATTTGTCGATACAATTCCTATCTCAATCTTCAATATATCCGCTCTAGCATTGCTTGATGTAGGTGAAAACCAATTAGAAGGGGGTTTACCTGGCGACTTAGGCTTCACTCTTCCGAATATCGAGATTATCAATACGTGGCACAACCACCTCCCTGAACCCATTCCCGAGTCAATATCCAACGCCTCTAACCTCAAGCTAATCCAAATCGACGAGAACAATTTTACTGGGAAAGTTCCTTCTTTTTCAATGATAAGAGGACTCAATCGATTTAATATTGACCACAACAACTTAAGAGGTGAGCAATCTACTGATTTGGACTTCCTCTGCTCTTTAACCAATTCCACAAAATTGGATTTTTTGGATATATCGGAAAATGCTTTTCGTGGACTAATACCCGACTGTATTACTAACCTCTTGATCACCCTTTCCATGTTTGGATTAGATTACAACCATATCTCTTGAACCTTACCTTACGGGATTGGAAGTCTAATTAATTTGGAGATCTTGCAACTGATGGGCAATAACATCTCGGGAAACATTCCTTCCGAGATCGGAAATCTAAACAAACTAAAGCTTTTGGGCCTCAGCCCAAATAAATTATTGGAGCAAATACCAGAATAATTTGGGAATTTAAGGATGTTAATCCTATTGGACTTGAATAGCAATAATTTATGGGGTTCGATACCATTGTCTCTAAAAAAATTTTCTCTTGGACCTTTCGACCAACAAACTTAGCAGTCATGTACCCCCGGAAATTATGGGCATCTCATCTTTGTCGATTTACCTCAACTTGTCTCAAAATAATCTAACTCGCTCCCTTCTAGAAGAAGTTGGAAAATTGCAAAATCAAGGCGAACTATATCTTGACGGGAATAGATTATCTCAACAGATTTCAAGCAGTATAGGTAGTTGTATAAGCATGGGACGCCTATATGTACAGGATAACTTCTTTGAAGGGCCCCTACCATCGATTATGAGTTCCATGAGAGCCCTTTAGGTTTTGAATGTTTCCAACAACCAATTGTCCGGCCAAATCCCGAAATTCGTAGAGTCACTAAATCTAATGAATTTGAGCCTATCTTACAACGATTTTGAGGGTGCATTGCCTACAGGAGGAGTTTTTAGAAGTGCCGTTTCAACTTCAGTCATTGGAAACAAGAAGCTTTGCGGGGGTCTCCCAGATTTTCAACTACCAAAATGCTACTACAAAGAGTCAAAACGAACGAGAATAAGCGGAATTGCAAAATTTCTTATATCCACTGTCTTTACTCTTGTTGGAGGAGCCTGCATACTGTCTTTGTTATACTTCTTC
Organism: Eucalyptus pauciflora; assembly: GCA_007663325.1. Classification (NCBI taxonomy): domain Eukaryota; kingdom Viridiplantae; phylum Streptophyta; class Magnoliopsida; order Myrtales; family Myrtaceae; genus Eucalyptus; species Eucalyptus pauciflora. The sequence continues at coordinate 1,052,173 of VMYD01000385.1, forward strand.
TGGTTTAGACATAATAAGAACGCATCAGCTTCAAGCTCTTCTGAAGATGGGTTTTTGCATGTTTCTTATCATAATCTACTAAAAGTGACAGGTGGATTCTCCTCCACCAATCTACTTGGCGTGGGCAGTTTTGGGTCTGTGTACAAAGGGCTTCTTGATCAAACTCAGTCGATTGTGGCCATCAAGATTTTCAACCTTACATGTGATGGAGCTTCCAAGAGCTTCATGGTTGAGTGCGAGGTCTTGAGAAGAATCTGACATCGTAATCTCGTGAAGGTACTCACGGCATGTTCTGGGTTTGATTTTGATGGAAATGATTTCAAGGCACTAGTCTACAAATTCATGTCAAATGGAAGCTTGGATGAGTGGTTGCACCCAACTACATCGAAATATACAGAGAGAAACAAGTTGAGCCTACTTGAGAGAGTGAACATTTTCATTGATGTTGCTTGTGCACTAGATTATCTCCATCATCACTGTGAAATGCCAATAGTTCATTGTGATCTAAAGCCAAGCAATATCCTTCTTGACAATGAAAAGACTGGACACGTAGGTGATTTCGGGCTTGCCAGGTTCCTCCCAGAAGCAATGCATAAGTTATTGGATCAATCGAGCTCTATCGGAATAAAATGATCTTTTGGCTATGTAGCTCCAGGTAATGACACACGAGTTGGGTTTTTTTAGTTTCTCTCTTTATAAGAACACATGACAAAAAGGCACGCAAAACATCACCAACATGATATTTCAACATCAATGATTCACCTTGCATCACTATGCTCTGTTTATTATTGTAGAGTACAGCAAGGGAAGTGCGGTGTCCACACAAGGAGTTGTGTATAGCTTCGGGGTCCTCATTTTGGAGATGTTCACAGGCAAGAGGCCAACTGATGACATGTTTGAAAATGGGTTGGACCTTCATCACTTTGCAAAGGCAGTTTTGGCAGACCAAGTGGAGAAGGCAATTGATCTTGTTCTGCTTCGGGAAATCGAGGAGTTGAATAAGAGACAAAGAGTCACTTCGGAGGGCAAGAACAAAAGCTAGAGCAATATTCAAGACTCTTTGGCTTCAATCATCAAAATAGGAGTTGCTTGCTCCTTTGAGTCTCCAAGGGAACGAATCGACATCAGCGATGCATTGACTAAACTCCAAGGAATCAGGAAGAAACTTCTTGAGTTCATTGTCATTGCCTAGTTGATGTCAAATCTGAACTTCATATGGAGTCATGTGGTCCTTATGTTGTCTTAAGCAAAAGAGCACTATCCTTTAGTTGTATGGAAAATTAATGTACTTTATTTTGTTTTAGCCCTCAAGAAAGAAATGGTATCACACCAAGAAAATGTAATAATATAAAAATCACCATAGCATAGCTCCAATGTAAGTATTTCTAGACATCTGGTAATATGGACTTTTGTCTTACTCTCTTGCAAAGTTGGCCTGCTTGTTTTAGCATTTAAAACAGCTTAAACAAAAAAAATATTATTGAATGACTTTCCTCTAAAAGTTAAATGGTGTTTCAATTTCATAAGAGCTTATGAAAAGGAATATATGATTTCATGTATCAGTATTTGTACATATTATATCTATGGATGAAGCTAGATGAAGTCATAGCTGAGAGAATATAGGCTTCTGTGATTGCCACATGGCACTATGATTGCAATGTGCAAACCCTATGGCATAGTCGTGCCACATGGTCCATATTCCTCCAATTAGCATTAGTTTTATAATTTATCATCCTCAAGTATCTGTCATTTATTGTATTTGAATTTAAACTTAAGGATGGATGAAAAGCAAGTGTATTATTCTTTAGTGTATTCATAAAAAAAAATGTTAAAAAAATGTTGAAATACAATTCGATTATCCTTCCTAAAAATTTACCTTCTTTTGAGTTATGTCATTGATTTTATATTTGAAAAAAAAAATAAAGATAAAGTGATGTAATTAATCTATTTAATCTGAAATTAATTTAAGAAAGAAATATTTCATATTAAATGGATAACACTCATAATTTGATATATAGTTTGGGCTAACTACATGAATAGAAGAATCAATTTTCCATTTAACTCAAAATCAAATTGAAATAATGTGAATGATAACTAATTTTATCACTTGAATAAATTCTACTTAATATGCACTAAATTTAACATTACATTCAAATAATAAAAATTACAAATTATTTGGATTACACCATTTAGTTTTGTTTACTTATTTTAGTTGGAGTCGCTTTTCCTCGCCGATTTAAACTCCGCGCCATCACTACAGAGTACAGAGGACTTCCCTCGTCGCCCTCCCCACGCCTTCGGCCATCTTGTCGCCGCTGTTTCTCGCCATTCCGAAGCCATGCGCACCCCATTGTTTTTGAGACGACCGGGATCCCGAGGCGCACTGACATCCATTTTGAAGTTCTTCCGCATGTATATTAGACATAGGTGGAAAACAACTATTATAAATGTAGGTAGATATCAATGACCGGGCATGACAAATCAATGAATAGAATCTAAGTTTGGCTAGAGGAAGCTCGAGATGCTCTAATGGCTTTGGTTTGCAATATATTATATAGATAGAAATATAATTTAATAGGTTAAAATTCATAATTCATTCCTCAAATATACGCACTGAAACGAACCTTTGATAAGTTATATAATAGCTAGATTGGTCTAACAACAAAAAGTAGTTTTTACGTTGTTTTTTTTTCAGGTTAATCTCTTGAGTGACGATAATATGACAATTTAAATTTGGAGACAACATTAAATATTTTAATATAATTCATGGACTAAATTGAACATATATTGAAAATCTAGGGACCTCGAGCTTACAATTTAGGGACCATATGAAATAAATTTAAAGTTAATGGATGAATTATGCAATTCTATCTAACAAGGGTAGTTTTGAGGAGGGAAGCGCAGGGATTTTAAAGCCGCCTTTTTGGGGGATCCGCGAAAACCGTCTCGAGCGTCGGTTATCGTAGCGGTTTTCTTCTTCAGAGGCGCCGTATTTTAGAGAGAGAAACGGATACCGTACGCAGAGAGTCAAGAGCCTCCGTTTCTCCCATGGCCGAGAAGTCTGATTGATCTCGGTCTCCATTGAAGCTTTGCCACCCGGCCAGTATCTTCATCGGCGACGAGTTTCCGTGGCTGTCTCGGGGTTTCGCTTGATCATCAATCGTGATTAGAACTCCGTTTCATTGAGGTTTTTCTCGGTCGCCGACAGTGCTGGTCTATCTATGAGAAGTGGCCCGGAGTTTGTGTAACGCTTCGACAATGATGACTGGAGGTGAGCTTTTCTCAATCTTTTTCTCCTTTTATATTTTCATCGTGCTGTTCATGTGTTGAATTATTATCTGTGACTCTGTGTGTTCGACGATCTTCGAACATAACTGGCAAAAAGTGTTGGGAGGAACAGTTGCAAAACACTTGACAAATTGTGGCTTTGAGTCTAACCCTCGAGGGATCATCTGATTGTTGCAGTAGAATGAGGTTCGGCTGTCATCTGGGAATATCAGTGCTGCATAAAATGTGCCCTTTATCACAGATTTTCTCTGTCGATTACTCCATCTACTAGTTTAAAGTATGAACTTCTATATCTCTTTGGCTTGTCACAGGTACATATCAAGATTTGGGTTTTACTCGCTTAAGATACACTTCCTTGTCGTCAGAAGAAAACAAAGGCCAAAGGTTACGAAACGAGGAAAGCGGTTGGGCACTACTGTAAAAGGTTTTCTTTTGAAATATTGAACTGGCGACTTTAGGAATCTTTCTTTATTAGTATGGAGAATCTCGGTCATGATTATAATCAAATAGTTAAGAGTTGTCACCAAATTATGCCAGCCCTCGAGTTGCTACATTAGTCCTTCATGGTGCTTGCAATAAATATACCTTTTTTATTTCATCATCATTGGTCACCCTTGGCTTCATGAATATTTGTTGCTCATTGAGATTAGTCCAGAAATTCTTACTTCAACCGAGCTCAACATGGAGTTGAAATCTCTGTTGCTCATGTGATTTTGGGGTTTAACGATCCACACAGTGTGCAAATACTGTACTTATTTTAGTGTTGAAATTTGGCAGTCACCATGCATGACAGGAGAGGACAACCAAATAAAACTTCATAGTTCTGATTAAACTTATGCAGCATATTGACTTGCGGTTTGATACCCTGAGAACCTAGCTAGGGAAAAAGGGGCAAACTATGAAGGATAAAACATGCTGCTGTTGCTAGCTTTCCTTGTGGAAAAACCATTTTTGTGGCAATGGAGACTGAATTGTGGTCATTGATTTGACTGAACAATTTAATTTGATAAGTAGTTATAGACTCTAAGAATCCTCATTTCTTATTCTTTCCTAATGCTGATGTTCAGATCGCTGGTTGGATTTGAATGAAAAATCTCTTATTGTACTTTTAGGGGCTAGTCGTATTGCTTTTAGAATGGATCAGAGTCGATACTTCATGTCCATTGGCTGAACTTGCCAAGTTTTGGATTGGTGCTCTTATCTACAAAATGATTTGTGTCATCTATTAGGACATTGTACACTTTATTAATAGAACAGTTGACAGAGCACATTTGGAGATGGAAAATGTGTGCGAAGTTGTATTTCCCATTGTGAGCTAGTGTGGGTCCCCAGAATTTTGTAATTTGATCAATGTATGGGCAATAACTGCTCTAGCATTGTGATTAGTTTGCATGCTTGAGATCAATTAACTCTAGAAATCTAAGGTTTTCATTTTTTTGAACATGAGATGTATCTTTGCTGAAATTTCAATTGGTATAGTTACTATCATATTAATGTCATATAGCGTAATTGCAAAAACCATCCTCAATTTTGCTTTTCATATTAAATACCCTCCTCATTTCAAAATCTACATCGTGCATCTCCCAACATAAATTGACCTATTTTGCCCTTACGCACGCTTGAGATCTACATCTACACCCAGAAAGTGGAATGCAACATCGAGGATGTGGTAATTCAAGAAATATGTGTGGGTGCGAGATGCAACCTGACTCCACAACAACAGCACTAAAAAATGAGAGTGATGATTGAATGTTCTAAAGTGTGAGAATAGGGCGTTTGATATGAGGAGCAACATGTCATATAATACATACTAACTCTGGGAAGAATATTTTTAAAGCAGGTGGTGGTTGACGAGTTCTCTGGATGCTCTCGTGGATTTGGTTTTGTAACTTTTGAATGAGAACTAAGCAATGGATGAGGCTATTGAGGCCATGAATGGGACAGACTTGGATTGGAGGCATATCATTGTGGAAAAAGCTCAGCCTCAAGGTTCAGGTGATGACCAAGATGGTGATTGCAGTAGTGACTATGGTTGTTTGATCGTAGCCCTAATCAGGACTATGGTGGTGGAGGTGAAGTTGGAGATAGAGAGTGCTTGAGGCAAGCCTGGGCATTCTACAAGGGAGTGTCCTAGTGAAGAGGGCAGAGGAGGTAGGTATGCGGGGAGGAATGACAGGTATGGAGGTGGAGGTGGTGGACACTTAGGTCTTGGTCAAAATGGTGGTTGATCTAGCGGGTGCAATAGAGATGGTGATACTTGAGGAGGATCATGAAATGACTGCTATAATGAGGACCGTTATGGTCCCTATGGATGTCGTGGTACAGGAAACTTCTGTTCAGGGTAGAAAGAATACCCTGATAGGTATGCACACAATTTTTTCCTTTTATAGTGAAGCAGTTGATTCTGTGCTGATTGAAAAGTGCTTGTAGCAGAGCAGTTAGAGATACTGCTGTTACTTGCTGGAGGTGTCAAAGTCTCTTCTGTTGCGTCCCTTCTTCATGGTTCTATGCTGATTGAAAAGATTTAACTGTTTAATGTTCGTGAACGAAGGATGTTTTGGTCTAATGACATTGCTTGCTTGACTTAAACAATCAAATTTGGCCTTACTATTTCAATGCTAGGATGGGTACTGGATTCTCTTTCGATTACATGCTTTAGCAATTGTAAATGCATCTGAGATCAATGGTGGTTGACTTCTTCATTGGCATTTGCAACTACGGAGTGCAGACAGCTATTTGGTGTCTAGTTGGCTCTGTTGAGGATAGGGCAAGAGATCCACCTGTGGAATTAATGCGTTCTCTCTTTGCAAAAGAAAAGCTGCCTTAGAAATGAATGCCCGTTATGAATATGATTTTCAGATTGTCTAACTTTTTGAAAAGGAGTTAAACTGGTAAACGCTATGTTTTCTTATACGAATTTAGTATTTGAACTTCCTGTCTATAGTTTGCACTATATTGACTCTGCTAAGCTTTTGGCAGGAATCTTGGCTGTTTGTGGTGTTTTTATATGCGATCCCGTTACTTTCACGGCATAAGACGTGGTTTTAGTCTTAAAAACTCTGGAAAGTCCTTTTGGCCTCAAGAAGCTATTCCTATATGCAATTAACTTGGTAAAATTCCGTCGCACCTTCCACACATTGTGCTATGGTGGAGTTCCGTTCTCAGTAAAATGTGGAGATCTTTTGGAAGCTTTGGTGAGAATGGCAATTTGATTTTCATGATCTTCTTTCTAGCTATCTCCTGTCTCTTATCGCCATCTTCAGTGGAGGAGTGCTTGTCTGTCTCATCCGTGTCCTGGATAAATTTGCCTTTCAGGTGTAACGACGGCACTTCCTATGAATAGGCTATGTTGCTAACTGACTTCACGTTCAGGCCAAGATGTTGAGAGGGAAACGGCGATTTTTCCTCGCCGATTTGAAGCTCCGCGCCATCAATACAGAGGACTTCCCTCGTCGCCCTCCCCACACCTTCAGCCATCTTGTCGCCACTGTTTCTCGCCATTCCAAAGCCGTGCGCACCGGGATCCCGAGGCGTGCTGACATCCAGTTTGAAGCTCTTCCGCATGTATATTGGACATAGGTGTAAAACGAGTATTATAAATGTAGGTAGATATCAATGACCGGGCATGACGAACGAATGAATAGAATCTAATTTTGGCTAGAGGAAGCTCGAGATGCTCTAATGGCTTTGGTTTTCAATATATAATATAGATAGATATATAATTTAATAGGTTGAAATTCATAATTGATCCCTCAAATTTACGCACTAAAATGAACCTTTGGTAAGTTTTATAATAGCTAGATTGGTCTAACAACAAAAAGTAGTTTTTACATTTTTTTTTCATGTTAATCTCTCGAGTGAGGATAATATGACAATTTAAATTTGGAGACAACATTTTAAATATTTTAATATAATTCATAGACTAAATTGAACATATATTGAAAATCTAGGGACCTCATTGTACAATAAAATTAGAATTTAGGGACCATATGAAATAAATTTAAAGTTAATGGATGAATTATGCAATTTTATCTAACAAAGGTAGTTTTGAGGAGGGAAGCGCAGGGATTTTAACCGCAGCGGTTTTCTTCATCCGCGAAAACCGTCTGGAGCGTCGGTTATCGTAGATATTGCCATCCATCACGGCGTCTCAAGTTAACCGCAGCGGTTTTCTTCTTCGGAGGCGCCGTTTTTTAGAGAGAGAAACAGATACCGTACGCAGAGACTCAAAGAGGACCCGATGCTCCGTTTCTCCCCTGGCCGAGAAGTCTGATTGATCCCGGTCTCCATTGAAGCTTCGCCACCCGGCCCGTGTCTTCGTCGGCGACGAGTTTCCGTGGCTGTCTCGGGGATTCGCTTGATCATCAATCGTGATTGAACTCCGGTTCATTGAGGCGTTTCTCGGTCGTCGACAGTGCTGGTCTATCTGTGAGAAGTGGCCCGGAGTTTGCGTAACGCTTCGACAATGACGACCGGAGGTGAGCTTTTCTCAATCTTTTTCTCCTTTTATATTTTCATCGTGCTGTTCATGTGTTGAATTATTATCTGTGCCGCTGTGTGTTTGAAGATCTTCGAACGATCGGTGGCAGTTGATGGCGGTGTTGTAGTAATGGATGGTGTTCGGAGGCAACGGCCATGGCAGCGATGGCCGGAAGTAGTAAATAGCAGTGCGTTCTGAGCTCCGCTGCTCCTCTCTATTAAGCATTTGGCAGGAATCCTGTTACTTTCATGGCATAAGACGTGGTTTTAGTCTTAAAAACTCTGAAATGTCCTTTTGTACTGATGGAGGAGTTCCTGACCATGTTCATCTCCTGCCTCCCGTCCAGTGGCCCTGCTCAAACCGAGAGGCTTACAGAGTTTAGAGAGAGAGAGAGGGAAGACGAGCTTCGATGGAGTCAACCATATCCAAGACTCTCTCTCTCTATCCTCATCTCCCCCCTCCCTCAACCCCTTAGTCTTCCGGTGGTCTCTGCATCATCGATGCCTCCCCTCTCGGCTCATCGCCCACAGGCTCCGCTGCATATATGCCGACCGCATCCGCTCCCCGAGCCTCGCTGAGCCATCTCCGTGTCCCCCGACTCCCAAGAGGTTCCGCTTGCGGGGCATTTCGCTTCTCTCGGCGCCTTCGGCGGATGCGGCGGCGGCGGCAGTAGCGGCGGTGGAGGAGGCGGAGTCGACGGTGAGGATTGGAAGGTGAAATCGGCGGTGGATGGAGCCGAGGAAGCCTCAGGTGTCTCCTCTGATGTGATAATTCTCGACGTCGGAGCAAGCCGCTCTCTCTATGTGAATGTACGAGCTAAAGCTTCGATTTTGTCAATGCTTGTCCAACTTTCCCTGCATTATAATGCTGAAGATGTTATTACGCGGTGCGTATCATGTTTCTTTTTTCAGTGTGCGGCCACTTGAGTGGCTCTGTTTCGTCTCTGCAGCGGGTATGAAGAGAATTTTGGAAAATCAAGTGAGTTTGCCACTCTGCTTTTGTCTTTCTTGTAAGCCATCTTTCGTATGAAAAGAATCGTCATCGACTTGATTTAAACCATGTGTGAGAACTGTCATTTTCTGAATGTGATTTGAACCCAGCGTGTTTTCTCTTTTTTTCTGCTCTAGCATTGGACAGCCTCAAGTATCTGCTGCCAGCGTAGATCTTACAACTGCGATGTCTATTGTATGGCCTGTATCTGAAGCCAAGGCTATGCCCGATTGGCAAAAAGAGTTGGGAGAAACACTAGCAAAACACTTGACAAATTGTGGCTTTAAGTCTAACCCTTGAGGTAAGTGGTTTTATTCACCATCTGCCTGTTGCAGTTGAATGGGGTTGGCTGACATTCGTGGATATCATTCCCGCATATAATGTACCTTTTATCACAGAGTTTCTGTGTCGAAGACTCCATCTACTGGTTGGAAGTACAAGCTTTTATATCTGTAATTTTCCCTGTCATATAATACTAACTAACACCGAGAAGAATATTTTTAATGCTGGGGGTGGTTGACAAGTTCTCTGAACACACTCTCATGGATTTGGTTTTGTGACTCCTGATGAGAAGCAAGCAATGGGTGAGGCTATTGAGGCTATGAATGGGATGGACTTGGATGAGAGAAATATCACTGAGGAAAAAGCTCAGCCTCAAGGTTCAGGTAGAGACCAAGATGGTGATCGCAGTTCTGATCGTGGCCCTAATAGGGATAGTGGTACTCAAGGAGGATCAGGAAATGACTGCTAAATCAGGACTGTTCTGGTCCCTATGAACATTGTGGTACAGGAAACTTCCGTTCAGGTTAGAAAGAATATTCCTGATAGGTATGCATACAGTTTTTTTTTCCAGATATATTAAAGCAGTTGATGCTGTGCTGATTGAAAGATATTTTGTGCTTGTAGCAGTGCAATTGGACGTACTGCTGTTACTTGCTAGAGCCAAAGTCCCTTCTGTTGCATCTCTTCTTTATTGTTCTCTTGGTGGACAAATCTGCTTGATCAGTCTTTCGATGTGCAAACTTTGGCTAAAAGATTCAACTGTTTAATGTCTGTGAATGCTCATTTTGATAATTTGGTCTAACGACATTGCTTGCTTGACTTAAACAATCGAATTTGGCCTTATGGGTAGTGGATTTTTTTTTTCACTTACAAACTTTAGCAATTGCAAATGCATCTGAGATTGATCTTGGTTGACTTCTTCATTGGCATTTGTGACTGTGGAGCACGGACAGCTTTCTGGTGTCTAGATGGCTCTTTTGAGGATAGGGCAAGAGATTCACCTGTGGAAGTAATGCGTTCTCTCTCTGCAAAAGAGAAGTTGCCTTAGAAATGAATGGCTCTTTTGGCTACGATTTTTCAAAATTCTTTAACTTTTTGAAGAGGAGTTAAGTGGGTAAATGCTATCTTTTCTTATACACATTTAGTATGTGAGCTTCCTGTCCATAGTTGTACTATATTAACTCTGCTAAGCTTTCATCAGTATTCTTGGTTGTTTGTGGTGTTTTGATACACGGTTTATTTTCATCATGGCCAGGGCAGCTGTTGACGCCTTGCGCTTTTCAGCCAGTCAATGGGGAAGAGGAAAAAAGACTTTGGGACGACAGGATGCAACATGTCATTTTTGTCATCACCATATTACTTGTCAAAACGGCATGTGGATTTTGGCAATCCCGCCAGGAGGTACTTTTTCAGTGGCATCTGATATGGCAGGAAAATCTATACTTTCTCATAGGCACGAATTAGAATTTAACTTTTTCAATAATTGTAATATAGGCTGTTATGTTTTCTCTTTTTCGGTAATCGTGCTTTCAATATCTGGTATGTCGTCAAAGGGTTGAAATTGGACCAAATTGGTGATGATTTTGATGTGGATTGCAGTAACACTCTTAGCTGTTACTTTATTATTGCCAACGATTTTGATGAATAAGGGTGGAGACATGCCAAATGGAAAGATCATTGCGGCTTTTACCTGGTGGGCTGTGATGGTCGTTGTTTTGCTTGTTGAAATTCTCAAATTTGCAATGTAGTTTTGTCGGTAAAATTGGACATGGAATGTTGGCCGAAAACTACAACCAATGGTGCTTTTTTTTTTTTTTGGGGCATGGAATATGTCTTTTTTTGGGGTGCTTGTGCATTTATGATAAAACACTAAATGTGGAAAAATCTGGATTCAACATAGATACAAATGAACAAATTTAGAAGCACCCCCAAAAATAGACACCCAAAAAAAAAACACCCTTAGCTGTAGCTTTTGGCCAACATTCCATGTCTTTCCATGTCCAATTTACCGACAGAACTACAGTGCAAATTTGAGAATTTCGACGAGCAAAACGACCATAACGGTCCACCAGGTAAAAGCCAAAAATAATCTTTCCATTTGGCATGTCTTCACCCTTATTCATCAAAATCATTGGCAATACGAAAGTAACAGCTGAGAGTGTTAAGGTAATCCACGTCACATATCATCATTAATTTTGTCCAATTTCGACCTTTTGACGACATACCAGTTATTGAAAGCACGATTACTGAAAAGGAGAAATTATAACAGCCTATATTACCACTATTGAAAAAGTCAAATTCTGATTCGTGTCTATGAGAAAGTATAGATTTTCCGGACATATCAAATGCCTCTGAAAAAGTACCTCCCGGAGGATTTGCTGAAATCTGCGCGGCCTGACAAGTAATATGGCGATGACAATAATGACCTATCCCATCTTGTCATCCCAAAGTCTTTTTTCCTCTTCCCCGTTGACTGGCTGAAAAGCACGAGGTGGACGCTGGTCCTTATCAACACCTACCTTGACCATGATGATGAGTAATACTAGTGTATTATTTGCCGATAACAACTTGTTTATTTTTTTGGCAATCTATATACTTTTAGGATTAAATATATACCTTTTTTTTTATAATTCCATTTTTTCAAAATAACAATGTGACTATATTAAAAAGTTAAAGATCATAATATAATAGGGAGGACTTTGTCTTTATTAATTAGTGATTCACCCATTAGTATTCAAGATGTAAAATACAACTTGCATATCAATATGACAAGTTCAATGCCGATACAACATGGATCTAAAATGTAGTATTTTGAAATGGATTCTTCTACACCAAAGTAGACATTTAGCTCTCTTTTATTTACACATATTTCTTTCAATTTTAAAAATAAGAAACGATATTTCAACAGGATAAAATGGGACATTACAAATGTATAATTTATAAAAAAATATATGTATTATAATTGACAAATGAAAGTAAAAGTGATTATAAATTGTGAAATAGACTTACTTACATGTATGGTTAATAGTGTTCTGTTTTTGAGAACCGAAAATCAAGATTCTAAATGCGCTAAAAAGACTAAAGTCATTGCCCCCACTAACCTGCCCGGCAATTTAGGGATTGAAATATAGATTATAGGGTAAAGGACGCAATTGATAAATAATGAAGAAAACCAAGTAAGGCCCATGCCGTTTCACCTTTCATTGACTGACTGGATCATCAATAATTGCCTTGCTTGTAACGGTCTTGTAATTTTCTCAACTCGCGTGAATGGCTGAAATGCTTATGTGGTTCCATCTATGTTTTAGGTTCTGTGTGCTGTATGTAAGAGAAGTGGCCAAGGGAGGTTGGCTTATAAACTCCACAAGGAATTGCTCATACATAAAGGAAATATTGGAGGTTTGGAAATCAGTGAAAAAAATATCGAATGTCCTTTTAATGACGTGCAAGACAAAATAAATTATAATGTAAGAAAATTACGTAAAACTTGTGTTTTTTAGTTGGATCCAATATGAATCACATTATCTCTGGATAGGTGATTGGCATAATTTATCAAGGAATTTTACAAGAGTATTTGATAATTTTCAAGAAGGGCTTTGTAGTATATTCTGTCAATTTTCTATTAATCTATGAAACTTTATTGATATAGCTATTTTTTTAATCTCAGAGCTAGTCACATACATATTTAGAGTTTACCTGCTTAACTTTTTGAAAAGTAGTTAAGCGGGTAAACTCTATGTTTTCTTATACACATTTAGTATGTGAGCTTTCTGTCTATGGTTTGCACTATATTAACTCACTAAGCTTTTGGCAGGATTCTTGGCTGTTTGTGGTGTTTTGATACACGGTCCCGTTACTTTCATGTCGTAGGACGTGGTATTAGTCTTAAAAATTCTCAAAAGTCTTTATGGCCTCGAGAAGCTATTCCTATATGCAATAACTTGGTAAAATTCTTCCACACACTGTACAGATGGAGGAGTTCCTTTCTCGGTAAGACGCGGAGATCTTTTGGAAGCTTTGGTGAGCATGGCAATTTGATTTACATTGTCTTCTTCCTAGCGATCTCTGGTATTGTATCACCATCTTCAGCGGAAGATTGCCAGTCTTTGTCTCCTCCGTGTGCTCGGCGCTGCTATCTTGTTAGGTTTCCTGGATAAGTTTCTTCTTCAGGTGTAATGAGGGATCTCCCCTTGAATGGGCTTATTTTGGTTGATACACATGGTTCTTTTTGCTTGGGCAGCTGTGCGTGCATTCACTTGCATTTCTGCATATTAATGATCATCGCTGTGCACTTTCAACTGGCCATCTGTGATTGCTCATGTATTTTCCTTCTGTTAGAAGTAGTGCTTGCTCCCATCTGAGATTGGCTCTGGGTTTGTGGCTCCTTGGGTTTACTCTTGGCATAAGCCAAAACTGGACATGATCGTCTCCTTTTCAGTGGGCATTCTTTTTCTATGTAGTGATTTGGTTGAGTTTAATTGTGCATTGTCAACAATGGCTCTGTAAATGAATATTTTCTTATTCTGCTGTGGTTGTCGAAAAATTTTGGAGATCAACTATGCAATTTGATCTCCAAACTAATGGGAAATTTCAACTAGAGCTTGACAGTACATTCTGTCAATTTTCTGTTATCCATGCGATTTTGTTTACAGTTGTTTCTTTAGTCTTAGAGCTAGTTACATACATAACTTGATCCTCAGATGTTAAGGATTTTCTTAAATAGGTTCTTCATGACGTCAAAATCTTTTCATAATTTTGTAAAGGTGAAAACGAGAGCTAAAATAGGAAAACTAAAGGACCACAATGAAATAGTACGAGGATCTGAATCATCAAATTACGAAGTACAAGGGTGTAATTGGAACGGGTGACCAAATCACCAAAGGAGCAATGATACTTCACATGAAACAATGACAACAGTAACAAAGAACGAAATTGAAATTTAGGAAAATTCAAGAAGTGGAATTAAATTACGAAGGGCATAGCTTGGAGTGAAAAGCCTGTGCGCTCAATGTTAGGTTGGTGGAAGAGGAAACCATCATAGCAAGCATGGGCTGCATTTTCATCTGGTGCCAAAACTTCATCATCATAATCTTCAGTCTCATCTCCACCGTCATACTCCGATGCTTCCACTGCTTCGGGCTCACACAGCACATATGCGTGCGGTAGTCGTGGCCCGTGCAATGGTAGCGCCAGCAACCCTTAGCGGTGCTTACCCAGTTGCCGCCAAGTTGGCGCACCCCGGTTGGAGTAATCTCTCCATCGTCATCTCCGTCCTCTCTCAACCCCTTCGTCTTCCGCCTCCACCGCTACTTCTGCCGGTCGTTGCATCGCCGATGCCTCCCCTCTCGGCTCATCGCCCACAGGTTCCGCTTGTGGGGCGTTTCGCTTCTCTCGGCGCCTTCTGCGGACGCAGCGGCGGCAGCGGTAGTGGCTGCGGAGGAGGCGGAGTCGACGGTGAGGATTGGAAGGTGAAATCGGTGGTGGATGGAGCCGAGGAAGCCTTAGGTGTCTCCTCTGATGTGATAATTCTCGATGTCGGAGTAAGCCCCTCTCTCTATGTGAATGTACGAGCTAAAGCTTCGGTTTTGTCAATGCTCGTCCAACTTTCCCTGCATTATAATGTTGAAGATGTTAATACGCGGTGCGTACCATGTTTCTTTTTTCAGTATGTGGCCACTTGAGTGTCTCTGTTTCGTCTCTGCAGGGAATGACTTGTGGGGGATGTGCAGCGGGTATGAAGAGAATTTTGGAAAATCAAGTGAATTTGCCACTGCTTTTGTCTTTCTTGTAAGCCATCTTTCGTATGAAAAGAATCGACTTGAATTAAACCAAGTGTGAGAACTGTCATTTTCTGAATGTGATTTGAACCCAGCGTGTTTTCTCTTTTTTTCTGCTCTAGCATTGGACAGCCTCAAGTATCTGCTGCCAGCGTAAATCTTACAACCGGGACATCTATTGTATGGCCTGTATCTGAAGCCAAGCCTATGCCTAATTGGCAAAAAGAGTTGGGAGAAACACTAGCAAAACACTTAACAAATTGTGGCTTTAAGTCTAACCCTTGAGGTAAGCAGTTTTATTCACCATCTGCTTGTTGCAGTTGAATGGGGTTTGGCTGACATTTGTGAATATCATTGCCACATATAATGTACCTTTTATCGCAGATTTTCTGTGTTGA
Source organism: Eucalyptus pauciflora (assembly GCA_007663325.1). Classification (NCBI taxonomy): domain Eukaryota; kingdom Viridiplantae; phylum Streptophyta; class Magnoliopsida; order Myrtales; family Myrtaceae; genus Eucalyptus; species Eucalyptus pauciflora. The sequence goes on from VMYD01000385.1 coordinate 1,067,388, forward strand.
AGACTCCATCTACTAGTTGGAAGTACAAGCTTTTATATCTGTAATTTTCCTTGTCATATAATACATACTAACTCCGAGAAGAATATTTTTAATGCTGGGGGTGGTTGACAAGTTCTCAGAACGCTCTCATAGATTTGGTTTTGTGATTTTTGATGAGAAGCAAGCAATGGATGAGGCTATTGAGGCTATGAATGGGATGGACTTGGATGGGAGAAATATCATTGAGGAAAAAGCTCAGCCTCAAGGTTCAGGTAGAGACCAAGACGGTGATCGCAGTTCTGATCGTGGCCCTAATAGGGATAGTGGCACTCAAGGAGGATCAGGAAATGACTGCTGAATCAGGACCGTTCTGGTCCCTATGAACATTGTGGTACAGGAAACTTCCGTACGGGCTAGAAAGAATATTCCTGATAGGTATGCACACAGGTTTTTTTCCAGATATATTAAAGCAGTTGATGCTGTGCTGATTGAAAAATATTTTGTGCTTGTAGCAGTTTAATTGGAGGTACTGCTGTTACTTGCTAGAGCTAAAGTCCCTTCTGTTGCATCTCATCTTTATTGTTCTCTGGGTGGACAAATCTGCTTGATCAGTCTTTTGATGTGCAAACTTTGGCTAAAAGATTCAATTGTTTAATGTCCGTGAATGCTCATTTTGATATTTTGGTCTGACAACATTGCTTGCTTGACTTAAACAATCAAATTTGGCCTTATGGGTAGTGGATTTTTTTTTTCACTTACAAACTTTAGCAATTGCAAATGCATCTGAGATTGATCTTGGTTGACTTCTTCATTGGCATTTGCGACTGTGGAGCGCGGACAGCTTTCTGGTGTCTAGAAGGCTCTTTTGAGGATAGGACAAGAGATTCACCCATGGAAGTAATGCGTTCTCTTTTTGCAAAAGAGAAGCTGCCTTAGAAATGAATGCCTCTTTTGGCTACGATTTTTCAAAAGTCTTGAACTTTTTAAAGAGTTAAGCGGGTAAACGCTATCTTTTCCTATACACATTTAACATGTGAGCTTCCTGTCCATAGTCTACACTATATTAACTCTGCTAAGCTTTCGGCAGTATTCTTGGCTGTTTGTGGTGTTTTGATACACGTTCCTATTACTTTCATGTCATAGGACGTGGTTTTAATCTCAAATTGGCAATATGTTTCCGGCAGGGAAGAGTAAACTATTCTTCCTTGTTAGAATCAGAGAGCAATTTCATCAAAGTATTGGTTAATTTTCAAGTAGAGTTTGACAGTAGATTCTATCAATTTTCTGTTAATCTATGCCACTTTTTTTTACATAGTTATTTCTTCAATCTCAGAATTAGTCACATGCATAACTTGATCCCTAATGTCAAGGACTTTCTTAGTAGATTTTTCATAATTTCAAAATCATTCCAGAGTACCCCCAAATAAAAGAAAAAAAAAAGAAAAAGAAAAAGGAAGCTGAAATAGGAAACCCCAATGATCTTAATCATCAAATTACAAAGTAAAAAAATGTCATTGGAGCGCGGTTACCAAATCATCATATGAGTTATAATAACTCCACAATAGGAAATGAAAACCATAGCGGTCCACGAAATCACATTTATGGAAATTCGAGACTAGGAATTTAATTATGTAGAGGTCATACTTGGAGGAAAAAGCTTTTGTGCGCAATGTTAGCCAAGTCCAGTTCTGATGATGGACGAGGAGACCATACTAGCATGCATGGACTGCATTTTCATACGGTGCTGAAACATCATCATCATGAGCCCTATGTCTTCAGTCTCATCTCCTCCATTATCCACCGATGCTTCCATTGCTTCAGCCTCTGCACAGTCCAAGTGCGTGCCATAATCGCAGTCTGTGCAATAGTAGCACCAGCATCCCTTGGCGATGCTCTCCCGGCACGTCAGATCAGGCTCTATTCTTGCGTCTGGGAATAGCACAATGTGAGGGTGCTCGTGGTCCTTGCGCTTTGCCCTTGTCACTAAGTCGGTGCACTCCGCATAGAGATCGTATTGGTGGATCGAGCAGTTGTAGGAGGATGTGTCCCCATCGTCCCCACATGCATTACATGTGAACTCTCTCCCCTCGTAAGGTGGCGAGGGGAGGAAATGAAGTGGGTGCTCGGGGTGCAACTCATGATGAAAAGTTCTTATCGGTTGTCGCTGTCCACCACTGTCTGGTAATGCCGTTGATACTTTGATAGACCCATGTTATTGGGTTGCTGGGACGACGGTGCCCTGAAGGTTGGTGTAGGGAAGTTGGTAGCAGGGGATTGGTGCTCTTTGATGGCCTCCACATTTGGTTGCTTTGCCAACATCCTGAAGCTCGATGGCCTGGCAATGTCCTGAGCCGGTGATTGGTGCTCGAGGTAGGAGGAGGAGTGAGGCCGTATAGCTCACGAGTGGAGGTCAAAGTCGCACGGTGGACAAGAGTAACAGACGCCGGTGCAAGGGCGGCAAGGGCAGTAGAGGAAGGAGGCAGAGGGGTAGGTTGGGGAGGACATTAGGGTGAGGGGTGTGGAAATGGTGGTGGACAGGGCGCTTCGCATGGAAGCAGTGCAAATGAAGGAAGTAGCTGCACTAGATGCAGGCGAAGACGTCCAATGGCGCTTCGACCTGGGATTCGCATTCGAAGCATTGAATCGGATGGTCAAGCCCTTATTGAAAGGGTTGGCAAAGGATCAGGTTGTGTGGATGGCTGAAATGCTTGTGTGACTCCATCCATGAATTAGGCTGTGTGTGTGAAAGAGCGAAGGGAGGGAGGAAGGTCCGCTTATGAATTCGACTGGGAACTGCTCATATAGGCAGGAAATACTGGATGTCCAGAAATCAATGGAAAAACATTCAATATGCTCTAAATGATTACAATATACAAAACTTACGAAAAAACATGCGTTTTTCAGTTGAATCCAATGTGAATTTTATTATGTCTTGATATGTGATTGGCACAATATATTACACTAACCCCATATAATACCCTCGGGAAATTATTTAAAAATTTCTAAATCTATTGGATGGCGGTTAATTGTGTTATAAATATTTCAATTTTACCAATTCAGTCATAAGTATTTTGACAATTTGCAATGAAGTTTTTCCAACCAAATATGACTAGAAAATCAATAAGGTGAATGTCAGGTACCCTAAATGGCACGACTAGTTGTTGACATTGATAACTTTTGTAATTTCAAAAAAAATATATATTTTTTCAATTTTGTTTTTCTTTTGTTGGGATTTTGGCTAGTAGAGCCCCCGCAATGACCGGTGATACCCTAGTTGGCCATAGGCAAGCACCTTCAGGCCCTTGTCAGCTACAAATGAGGGAGTCACAACACTCCCCTGTGGTCGGCGAGGGTCAATTGGCAGCTTCACTAGCTCAAAGTTGGAAAAAAAATTGAAAAGAAAATAAGACAAGAGAAAAGAAAAAAGAAAAAATTAGAAAAAAATAAAAAAGCTATCAACATCAACACCAATCATGCCATGTAGGATAGTCGGTGTCTACATCCACGATTTCCAACCAATCGTTGAAAAATCGTCAAAATGTTTAGAATTAAATTTGTCAAATTGAATTTTTTATGATTGCATTGACCATCGTATAATAAATTTAGAACTTTTTGATGATGTTTTCTAACAACCTCACCAAGTAATGTTAATCGTATTCCTTTTTTGGCGCATTAAAGGGAAGTGCATCCGACATGGCAACCTATGAAATTACCCAGTATATAACATCCTCATAGAAGAGAGAAAGTTGGTCAATCATCGCTCTCCCTCTCTCTCTATCTCGAAGGTGAGGTTTACTAATTCAGATCACTGTATACAGCTTCTCACCTGCAGGAAGTGGTCGTGGAAATCATAGCCCATGCTGCTCTCTCTCTCTTCTTCAAGTTCATGCACATGCATGTCACTGGCAGAGTAGGGTGATCCTTCTGTTTAATCGACTCGGTTATTCCTTGTGATCACGCTACACCTACAAATTCATAAAAAAAAACGTCCATTTATTTTTTGGCATCATATGCCCTTACCTAAAGGGCAAGTCAAGTTGTTTCTTGTTCCACGTATGCTTCACTAAAATGGTTAAACTACACTTTTGATCCCTGAACTTGAGAGCAATTTTTTTTTTTCTCAAATCAAATGCTCCTCAGCTTTTAGTTTGTTTCATCAAGTTATGAACTTGTATAGCTTTTCTAATCAAGTCCCTTCTGCTTCAAATATAGTTAATTGGATCCAGCACATCTTTTTCCATAAACTATCACATCTTCCTCGTCTATTTTCATCACCTACATATTCTTTCTATTCTCAATCTTTCTTTGACACACTTTTAGGTTTAATCGTCTCATTTTTGGTACAATTGTAGATGAGTTGAACCAATCAGGAGGAATCTGTTGAATTTTGCTAAATAAAGGGACTATTCATTGAATAGTCTCACACGCTAGTATTCCTTTTAGTCCTTTTATAACAATGAGATGTCTAGGGGCAGAGCACTCTAATAATTACTGAGTATTGTGGTCCTTCATTCCCCACACATCATGGGTAATCACCGAAAATACATGGATCAGTGTTCCTAGTGGCTCAAGAGAAAAGTGCAAGTGTGATAATTTGAACTCATGTCATGAGTGAAAAAGAAACACAAATTTATCACTTAAGCAACCCCTTGGATTTAAATCTGGAGATTATTCTAAATTGAATGAATATGAGACATGGCAAAGTCTAAAACGGTTATCATTGCATGTAAGACATATATGAATACACGGACAAAATTTTAGCATAATATTTAGTTGGTGCTTCTCATCGTTCTAACTCTACAATATAGGAGTGATTTTTACAACTCTATATAATGAGTCGCATGAATCTAATTCTAGTATAAACTATATATATTTACCTATAGTTCTTGTTTATAAATGTAATTATAGGCTCCTATTTGGGAAGGGTTTTACTTCCTATTGGTGGACAAGTCGGTCTTGAGGAATATGCCGGAACTCCGGTCTGCACACACGAACACGGGTTGAAGTGTTTGAATATTTTATCTAGATTGGCGCTCCGATATTTAAGTTAGGTAGGGAAGAATATGTGCAGATACTGAGCTTAAAAGGAAGATGATGAGCTAAATACTATAAACTTTACTTGAGTCCCTTGGCAGTATTTACAGACAAGCTTACCCTGGCGGGTGAATGGTCGCTAAAATAGGCGATGGCTTGCTTGGACACGTGAGGACTTTAACACGCCAGGTGGGTCACTTACAATTTTACAAATGGGTGGAAATTAGTCTATGATATTTGAGCCCAACTCTTTATGGGGTCTATATGGATTTGCACAAGACCCATATTCAACCCATTTAGTTTATCAGCTCCAACCCATAATTTGAGACGAAGAAACTTCTTCGGCTGCAAGAAGAGCACACTTGGCTATTACATCCTACGTCACGAACACTTCTGAATCTTGCAAGTTAAGTCTTAAAGAGTTGATAATTGGAAAATATAATTGAAAGGACGAAACAAAAAAGTTTAATGTATGTTATTCACAAGATAAAAGAGAAAATAATAGTGTTATACTTAAGTGAGCCTTAAAACCTTAAAAGGTCATGTTAGCATCGAATCAAAGTTTGAACGAGATTCATAATTTATGTAAGGACTTTTACCATCACCTTCACACCTCCGTCCATAACCGACGCTCAAGCTCCCTCACTAACTCGATGAGTCAGTCCATGGAGCTGCCCATTCTTCGAATACAACAATTTAAAAAAAATATATTAAAAATAGATCATGATTGGGTTGGGCACAGGTTGTCGAATATATACTTTATGTAAATTAGTCAATTTTGGCTGAATATTTTCGACTCAATCCAAAAAACCCGTTTGATGGGTGTACATAGACCAATGGGCACTGGAATTTTGAGTAGCGGACAAACCATTGCTCCCCCTAGTGGATTTATGCAAGGTGGTGGTCTTGTCGAGGGACGACCCGTCAATTGCGATTGACGCGCCTCATTATCAAAGGCTCACCTTGACCCGTTGGACAAGGCATGTAACATGTTGGATCAGGTAAGAACATGTAGTGTGGGTCCGATAATGAGTTAAATCTGGAATTGGGTTTTTTTTTTTTAATTATCCCACATCATGTGTTATCAGGAAATAAGAGCAAGTTGAATAGATGAAACGGATCGACGCTCCTACGACTTTTCACATGTGAGCTGTCTCGCTCATGCCACTGTCAAAAGAAGAAGCAGGATCATTGACTTGACTGAAACTCTCGCACTTCTTCAATGAAATGCATCTGTCAACTGCACCTTGTTTACATTTCTAACTAGCTATATACCTGCGGATTTAAATACGTGCCGAGTCATTTTACAATTACAAAGAATCTTTTGAATAAAAATGTGATTTTGAATCTTTTGAATAAAAATATTTTGTTAATATAATAGTGTGGACTTTTTTATCATCATTAATTAGTGTGAAAATTCAAGAGAGATAGATTTCGGCATATTGTTGCCTTGAGGAAAGTTTTATTATATTGAGAGCTATATAAATCTTTGTACAAAGGAACCAATATATAATATAGAGAATAATTAATAAAAAGAAATAGTATATTTTCATAATGTAGGTGTATCAATTCTAATCCTAGATTGATTCATTTATCACTGTGAAGATTCAAGAGAGACATCTCTTGGATGATCTTCCTTGGAGAGGAAGTTGCAGCGATTCTTGGGTGATTCATTATTCCTCTTAGCTGACAATGTTTCCTTTGACAGTTAGTATCATCCATAAGCATTTAAGGTGTAAAATATAATTTTCATATTAATATAATAAGTTGGTCCGACATCGATCTAGAAAGTAGTATTTTCGAAAGGGATCCTTCTTCACCATAGTGGAGATTTTCCTCCTTTTTTCGGTATAAGCACTATTTCGAACTTTAAAATAACAAACGATATTATGACCGCATAAGGTAGGACATTACAGATGTATGAATTTCATTTTGCAATATTCTACGCTTTCTTAAATATTGTGCGAAGAAATGGACTGTCTCATCGCAACATTGTAAATTATAGAAAAGATCATCTCAAATACTTGACTCCCCTTGCAACTTTGACCTTTCCCTATGTTTATCATTTCACACTCTCTGCAACAAAATGCTGACATAACAATTTCATCGAGCCTGGACTTTATTAATTCTAGTCTCAATGTGATCGGGAAGAAGATATTTTCTCGAAACTCACGCTAATTATGTTCCATGTACCGGAAAGTCAAAGATTTTATATTCACGGAAAAGACTAAAGTCCTCGCCCTTACTAGACGGCACGGGCCAATTAGAGATTCAAAGAAAGATTGTAGCCTTGTAGGATAATGACACTAATGAGGATGAACAAAAGTAGGCCAGATGGTGTTTTGGCTTTCATTGATTGACTTTATCGTCAATAGTTTCCTTGCAAAATGCAACTCACAGCCTTGTAATGTTCTCAACTTGAGAGATCTATAAAAGATTTGTCATGACTATTCTTGCATTGACCACATCCACGTCTTCACATCAAAGATCATGTTGCCTGTTGATATATTTTGTCAATTGTCTCTAAACAACGTCGCACGCATACCTTAAGAGACTCAAGTTGGGAATGCTTTTACTAATCCTCATAGACCTTTTCTATAGAGATAAGTTATATTTGGTCATTTGGATTTTTAATTAGAATAAGATTGAATATGATAAAATATGAAATCTAGGGTTTTTGCTGACATAACAATTTCATCAAGCCTGGACTTTGTTAATTTTAGTCTCAATGTGATCGGGAAGAAGATATTTTCTCGAAACTCATGCTAATTGTGTTCCATGTACCGGAAAGTCAAAGATTTTATATTCACGGGAAAGACTAAAGTCCTCGCCCTTACTAGACGGCACGGACCAATTAGAGATTCAAAGGTAGATTGTAGCCTTGTAGGATAAGGACACAAATGGTCATGAACAAAAGTAGGCCAGATGGTGTTTTGGCTTTTCATTGATTGACTTTATCGTCAATAGTTTCCTTGCAAAGTGCAACTCACAGCCTTGTAATGTTCTCAACTTGAGAGGTCTATAAAAGATCTGTCATGACTATTCTTGCATTGACGACATCCACATGTCTTCATATCAAAGATCATGTCGCCTGTTGATATATTTTGCCAATTGTCTCTAAACAATGTCACACGTACCTTAAGAGACTCAAGTTGGGAATGCTTTTGCTAATCCTCATGGACCTTTTCTATAGAGATAAGTTACATTTGGTCATTTGGATTTCTAATTAGAATATGATTGAATAAGATAAAATATGAAATCTAGGGTTTTTGCTATATTATATCCACTGTGCAGAGATTTCGATAATAAAATAAGATATATTAACATCATATCATACATATTATTTGGTGTAAACGGTACATCAGTATAAATAGACCTAAACATAACTGGAGATAGTAAAAATCTCTCACGACACTTTTGCTTACTTTATTTTTATTTATTTTTATTTTACTTTCCTCTGTTTTTTAATTAATTTTTTCCCTTCCATCATTCTTTAATAAGATTTTATTAAATAATAAACTCAACTAATATATCTAAAATACTAAAATTCCTAAAATATTCCAAAATGTATAATTTGTAGTAAAGATATATATTATAACTGACAAATGAGAGTAAAGTTGAAAAAGACCTACTTACGTGTACGGTCAATATTGTTCTGTTTATGAGTATTGGAAAGTCAAAATGATATACGTGTGGAAAAGACTGAAGGCATCAACCCCTACTGAACGGCCCGGTAATTTAGGAATTGGAAAGACCCAATTGACAATGAACAAAAGTAGGCCCCCATGGTGCTTCAGCTTTCATTGACCTACCTGATCACCGGCTATTAACTTGCATGTCACGGCCTTGTAATTTTCTCATTTTGAGAGGAGGATAAAAATTTCTGTCATGACTATTCTTGTATTTGATGATATCATCATGTCTTAGTATGGTAGAACATATTGCCCGCTAGTATATATTCACAAATCGTTTCGAAACAACGTCAAGAGAGAACCAAAAAGACTCGAGCTGAGAGCGTTTTGCTACAAATCCTCATGGACCTTGCCTATAGATATCAGCTTTTGCCCATGTCATTCTCATGGCTAACTACAATCGTTCTTCTATTCGGGAGTGTCCTAGCTTCAGTAAAAGATGGCCGGGACGAGATTGATCGACTGGCTTTATTAGAATTCAAGGCTCGGATAGCCGATCCTAGTGGGGTTTTGAGCTCGTGGAATGATTCTAGCCACTTTTGCGATTGGTACGGTGTCACTTGCGGTCGCAAACACCGAAGAGTCACCATACTAGACCTTGGCTCCAAGAGCTTATCCGGGGTCGTGCTGCCCCATATCGGTAATCTGAGCTTTCTGAGGCGCGTCGATTTGGTGAACAACAGTTTTCATGCCAAAATTCCCCCGCAAGTTGGCCGCTTGCTTCGGTTGCAGAAGTTGTTCCTTAATAACAACTTGTTCAGTGGTGAAATCCCTTCGAATCTCTCCTATTGCTCTAATATGCTCTCTCTTGACTTAGGCTTCAACATGCTCAAAGGAAATTTGCCGACAGAACTGGGCTCATTGTCCAAGCTCCATCAACTTATTCTTCAACACAACAGCTTGATGGGAAACATCCCGCCGTCTATTGGAAACTTATCATCTCTTCAAGTGTTCGCAACATCGGAGAATAACTTCGGTGGTACGATCCCAGAGACTCTTGGCCAGTTGAGAAATCTAAAGAGGCTAAGTCTCTCCACAAATAAATTTGTCGATACAATTCCTATCTCAATCTTCAATATATCCGCTCTGGAATGGCTTGGTGTAGGTGAAAACCAATTAGAAGGGGGTTTACCTGGTGACTTAGGCTTCACTCTTCCGAATATCAAGTTTATTAATACGGGGCGCAACCACCTCACTGGACCCATTCCCAAGTCAATATCCAACGCCTCTAATCTCGAGGTAATCCAAATCGACCAGAACAATTTTACTGGGAAAGTTCCTTCTTTTTCAAAGATAAGAGGACTCAATCGGTTTACTATTAACCTCAACAACTTAGGAGGTGAGCAATCTAATGATTTGAACTTCCTCTGTTCTTTAACCAATTCCACAAAATTGGAAATTTTGAGTATAGGGATAAATGCTTTTCGAGGACTAATACCCGACTGTATCAGTAACCTCTCAACTACCCTTTCCATGTTTGGGTTAGCATACAACTATATTTCTGGAACCTTACCTTCCGGGATCGGAAATCTCATCAATTTGGAGCTCTTCGAAATGCAGGACAATAACATCTCGGGAAACATTCCTTTTGAGATCGGAAATCTGAACAAAATGAAGCATTTGGATCTCAGCTACAATGAACTCTCGGGGCAAATACCGGAATCTTTTGGGAATTTAAGGTTGTTAATCAAATTGTACTTGAATAGCAATAATTTCCGGGGCTCGATACCATCGTCTCTGAAAAATTGCCAAATTCTACTTCTCGTGAACCTTTCGATCAACAACCTCAGTGGTTACATACCCCCGGAGATTATGGGCCTCTCATCTTTGTCGATTTACCTCGACTTGTCTCGAAATAGTCTTATTGGCTCCCTTCCAGAAGAAGTTGGAAAATTGCAAAATCTCGGCGAACTACGTCTTGACGGGAACAGATTATCTCAACAAATTCCTAGTAGTATAGGCAGTTGTATAAGCATGGAACGCTTATATGTACAGGATAACTTCTTTGAAGGGCCCCTACCATCAATTATGAGTTCCATGAGAGGCCTTCAGGTTTTGAATGTTTCCAATAACCGATTGTCCGGCCAAATCCCGAAATTTCTAGAGTCGCTAAATCTAACGAATTTGAGCCTATCTTACAATGATTTCGAGGGTGCATTGCCTACAGGAGGAGTTTTCAGAAGTGCCATTTCAACTTCGGTCGTTGGAAACAAGAAGCTTTGCGGGGGTCTCCCAGATTTTCAACTACCGAAATGCTACTACAAAGAGTCGAAACGGACGAGAATAAGCGGAATTGCAAAAATTCTTATATCTATAGTCTCTGCTCTTGTTGGAGTAGCTTGCATACTGTCTTTGTTATACTTCTTCTGGTTTAGACACAATAAGAACGCATCAGCTTCAAGCTCTTCTGAAGATGGGTTTTTGCATGTTTCTTATCACAATCTACTAAAAGCGACAGGTGGATTCTCCTCCACCAATCTGCTTGGCGTGGGAAGTTTTGGGTCCGTGTACAGAGGGCTGCTTGATCAAACTCAGTCGGTTGTGGCCATTAAGATTCTCGACCTTACATGTGATGGAGCTTCCAAGAGCTTCATAGCCGAGTGTGAGGTCTTGAGAAGAATTCGACATCGTAATCTCGTGAAGGTACTCACGGCATGTTCTGGGTTTGATTTTAATGGAAATGATTTCAAGGCACTAGTCTACGAATTCATGTCAAAAGGAAGCTTGGATGAGTGGCTGCACCCAACTACATCACAATATACGGAGAGAAACAAGTTGAGTCTGCTTGAGAGAGTGAATATTGCAATCGATGTTGCTTGTGCACTAGATTATCTCCATCATCACTATGAAATGCCAATAGTTCATTGTGATCTAAAGCCAAGTAATGTCCTTCTCGACGATGAAATGAATGGACATGTAGGCGATTTTGGGCTTGCTAGGTTCCTTCCAGAAGCAACACATAAGTTGCTAGTAGATCAATCGAGCTCTGTCGGAGTAAAAGGATCTTTTGGCTACGTAGCTCCAGGTAATGAAGCACACCTTGGGTCATTTAGTTTGTTTCTTTGAACATATAATCGTAGACAGATCCTTAAAGAAAAAGGCATAGATATAAAATGTCACCGAGAATATATTTCAAACTTAATCATTCACCTTGCATTGATACATTGTTGATTGTTGTAGAGTATGGCATGGGAAGTGTGGTATCTACAGAAGGAGATGTGTATAGCTTCGGAGTCCTAGTTTTGGAGATGTTCACAGGCAAGAGGCCGATTGATGACATGTTTGAAAATGGGTTGGACCTTCATCGCTTCACAAAGGCAGCTTTGGCAGACCGAGTGGAGAAGGCAATTGATCCCATTTTGCTTCAAGAAATCGAGGAGTTGGAGAAGAGACGAACAATTGCTCCAGAGGGAAAGAACAAGAGCTGGTGTAGTATCAAGGATTGTTTGGTTTTGACCATCGAAGTAGGAATCACTTGCTCTTTTGAGTCTTCGAAAGAGCGAATGGACATCTATGATGCATTGACTAAACTCCAAGGAATGAGGAAGAAACTTCTTGAGTTCATTGTCACTGTCTAGTTGATGTCAAATTTGAACTTCATATGGAGTCATGTGGTCTTCATGGTCCTTGCTTTTTGGTTTTTCTTCCTTCCTAATTCAACCATTCTCTAGATGTTACGTTTTGTCTTTCAACAATTTGGTCTTCATGGTGGGTATGCACTACTTGTATCTATAATTTTAGTAAATGTTAATTTTGTTAAGTTATGCGGACCAATAAACTGAAACCCAGTACTTCATTCTTTCTTTTGTTCTTGTTTGTGTGTGTGGCTGCTATTAATGGTGCCTTTGGGTTTGCATAGACAAAAGTGGTACACCCTTAGTTGTTCGATTGGCTTCCACCTGAAGTATCCTTTGGTCAAAGAAGCTCTAAAAAAAACTGCTTTAGTGACTCCTGATAATACTGTCATTGTAAAACAAAGTATCTAGGCATGGGAGCCCCTCTACAAGTTTCTTCTATTGTGATGAGGATTCTTTCACAGCCATGGAAGAAACCAATTCTTTGCTGTTAATCATTGTGTAGTGCACATTGAAATGGGCAGGATGGTGACTGGCTCTAATGATCCCGTTGTGTTGTATGAAAGTGGTGGAAACACATCGGTAATTGCCTATAGTGAGGAAGGCATCAGATTTTGGAGACAATGTGATATTGCTGCTGCAAACTGCTTAGACAAATTTGCTAGAATCTTGACACTGTCCAACAATTCGAGCCTTGGATACATCATGGAGCAGGTATGCCACCAGAAGTGCCCGTGAAGATCTCTACTTTGTCCATGTGCCCTTGACTTTGTCTTAAAACTGTTCTTATTTGCACTTCACTTTATTTTAACTAATTCATTTATTTTTTATCCTTCTATAAGTAAAAAGGAGGATGTAAGGATCTTAACATGAAAGTTGTGGGAAACGAGCAATTTTTTTCACAAATGCGAGGGCAAGAGGACAAACGCTATCAAGAAAACCAGCAACACATTTTTCATTGATGTGCAGATGTCGCTCTCTATTTTGCTGTTGCCTCATGCTAGAGTGATGTGAACTGATGATGTCAAATGCGGATACGGATTAATGTTTGTCAATTTCAGTACTATGATGTTTCAATGATGTGCAAATGTAGCTTTCTCTTGTATTTATTTCCCTTAGAGAATAATACGAGAATGTTGTTTCATAGAGTGTTTCGACCAAAATGGTAACTAGTTTTAGCTTTGATAGTTAAGAACTCTGTGTATGTTTAGTAGATGCAGACGTTCATCATCAACTCATCATTAAACACTTGAATTCATTGAATTTTAATATTCTCATTACAAAAAGAGACAACAACATTTACAACTTTAATATGTGCTCAAAGCATGCACAACACTATAAGAAAGAGAAGATAACGGATGAGTTTACAATATAGTTAGACCTCCCACTGATCACGTGCAACCTACAACAACCAATCAAAGTCCTATCACATCTTGCTACATTATTTATTATCCATGAAATTAACAAACATCCAATAGAATCCTCTCTTTTCTCTTCGTTGAAGGTCAACTTCAATCGTTTTTGACAAGAGGCCTAAAATGATTTGCTGGAAGTGATTATCACCAATGGGGAATCAATCCATTGGAACCATCTGAGGGGTTTCTGTGAGTTCTCGAAATGGGATGATGCCGGAAAGAATTTGAAGAAATTGCAATTTCCTTGCTATAATATTAAGAGGAAAGAGCATTGTCAGTACACTCAGTATTTCCACATCAAGTGATAAAAAACGGCATATAAAGGAGAACTATAAAAGTTATATCTAGAAAACGCGGCAATATTCAATGAGCTAAAACCAACATAGCAAAGAAGCTCAACCAGACCGCAAACCTAGAACATCTGAAAGGCCGTGAATCGGAAATGAGAGACTTGCTCCAAGGATTGGAAGCACATAGAAAATTTCAAAGCTGAATGATTAGCTTAGCTGAGCAGAACATGCTTCTGTAATTTGATTCTGTTCGAACTAGTCAAAACACATTTATAACTTTCACAATGCAATGTTAGGAAGGTAAAGAACCTATGCATGCACACGAGCTATATGCCAGATGCATTGGAAACATTTGGCGGACCGGTGAACCTGCCTGTTTGTCATGATTCTGATCCAGTAGTTGAACACGCATCAACGTATATATCCTAGGTGACAGGGTCGAGGTACATTCGAAGATACCACAACTTCGTATAAAATGATGAACTCGCGAGGAAGACAACGACGGAGACGGCCGGTCGAAGAGATGACAAAAGGAAAGGAAAAGGCGCGAGAGCGATGCGAGAGCTGACCTTCGACGGCTCCTTCACATAGAGATAGGCGGCGAAGGAAGCCAGCAGGATCAGCGCCGGCGGGATCCGCCATTGCACGGGAGCAGCGTGGCTGCGTAAAGAATATTTACTTACCGACCAATGGAACTCTGACACGTGTCGTTTCGGCGTTGGGCTTGTATCCAGTCGTTCCGCGCCACGTGTAGGATTCCTCGAAGCAATTTAATAAAAGTTTTTTTTAATTGATAAGGGGGAAAGAATATTTGTTTTTCTCGGCACGACCAAACACTTTGATTTTTCCGGCGATGTCTTTAGTGGAGCGTGCGTGCATGCGTGTAAGCCCACTTGTCTCCCATTGGCGAAATTTTTGTTATGTACACGATATCATTTTATATTATAAGTAATGCGCTATTCTGTATTTTTCTATGTTCAATTCCATTTTAATCTGGAAAATGTCAAGTGTTAATCGACATTAAATTATTAACTGAGGCTTTTTTGTGGAGTAGGTTATGACATAGGTGGAAAATGAGTATTGTAAATGTAGGGTAGATATCAATGACCGGGCATGACGAACGAATCAATAGAATCTAATTTTGGCTAGACAAAGCTTGAGATGCTCTAATGGCTTTGGTTTTCAATATATAATATAGATAGAAATATAATTTAATAGGTGGAAATTCATAATTGATTACTCAAATCTACGCATCGAAACGAACCTTTGATAAGTTCTATAATAGCTAGGTTGGTCTAACAACAAAAAGTAATTTTTATTTTTATTTTTTTATTTTTTTGGTTAATCTCTCAAGTGACGATAATATGACAATTTAAATTTGGAGACAACATTAAATATTTTAATATAATTCATAGACTGAATTGAACATATATTGAAAATCTAGGGATCTTATTGTACAAAATTAGAATTTAGGGACCATATGAAATAAATTTAAAGTTAATGGATGAATTATGCAATTTTATCTAACAAAGGTAGTTTTGAGGAGGGAAGCGCGGGGATTTTAACCGCAGCGGTTTTCTTCATCCGCGAAAACCGTCTGGAGCGTCGGTTATCGTAGATATTGCCTTCCATCACGGCGTCTCAAGTTAACTGTTAACCGCAGCGGTTTTCTTCTTCGGAGGCGCCGTTTTTTAGAGAGAGAAACGGATACCGTACGCAGAGAGTCAAAGAGGCTTCGAGAGAGTGAAAAATCGATCCGTTTCTCCCCTGGCCGAGAAGCCTGATTGATCCCGGTCTCCATTGAAGCTTCGCAGCCGGGCAGTATCTTCGTCAGCGACAAGTTTCCATGGCTGTCTCGGGGATTCGTTTGATCATCAATCGTGATTAGAACTCCGTTTCATTGAGGCGTTTCTCGGTCGTCGACAGTGCTGGTCTATCTGTGAGAAGTGGCCCGGAGTTTGTGTAACGCTTCGACAGTGATGACCGGAGGTGAGCTTTTCTTAATCTTTTTCTCCTTTTATATTTTCATCGTGCTGTTCATGCGTTAAATTATTATCTGTGACGCTGTGTGTTGTGGCAGTCGATGGCGGTGTTGCAGTAATGGATGGTGTCTGGAGGCTGACGGCCATGGCAGCGATGGCCGGAAGTAGTGAATAGCGGTGTGTTCCGAGCTCCACTGCTCCTCTCAGCGCATTCGACGGATGCGACAGCGATGGAGTCCACGGTGTGTTTTTTTCTTTTTTCTGGTAAGATTTGAACTGTGTGTTTTGAATGATCTCTTATGCGGGGTCAAAGAATGGCAGGAGAAATGGCTTTCCTCATTTTTTTGGTAAGGTTTGAACTGTGTCAATCTTACGGCCGAGACAGCAGTTATATGGCCTCTATTTGAAGCCGAGGCTGTACATTACTGGCAAAAAGAGTTGGCCTCTATTTAAGTCTAACCCTCGAGGGAAGCAATTTTATTCATCATCTGCTTGTTGCAGTAGAATGAGGTTTGGGTGTCATTTGGGAATATCTGTGCTGCGTAAAACGTGCCCTTTATCACAGATTTTCTGTGTCGATTACTCCATCTACTGGTTTAAAGTATGGACTTCTATATCTCTCTGGCTTGTCACAGGTACATATCAACTGTTGGGTTTTACTCGCTTAAGATGCACTTCCTTGTTAGAAGGAAAAAAAGGCCAAAGGTTATGTAACAAGCAAAGCTGTTGGGCATGACTGTAAAAGGTTTTCTTTTGAAATATTGAACTGGCCACTTTAGGAGTCTTTCTTTAGTATGGAGAATCTCAGTCACGATTATAATCAAATAGTTAGAGTTGTCGCCAATACAGAAATGTTGCCAGCCCTTGAGTTGCTACATCAGTCCAACATGGTGCTTGCAATAACTATAACTTTTTTTATGTCATCGTCATTGATCACCCTTGGCTTCATGAATCTTTGTTGCTCATTGAGATTAGTCCAGAAATACTTACTTCAACCGAGCTCAGTGCGGAGTTGAAATCTCCGTTGCTCATTGAGATTTGGTCTACTTATTTTAGCGTGGAAATTCGGCAGTCACAATGCATGACAGGACAGGACAACCAAATAAAACTTCATAGTTCTGACTAAACTTATGCATTATATTGATTTACAATTTGAAACCCTGAGAACCTAGCTAGGGAAAAAGAGGCAAATTATGAAGGATAAAATATGTTGCTTTTGCTGGCCTTTCTTGTGGAAAAACCATACTCGTGGCAATGGAGACTGAATTGTGGTCCCTGATTTGACTGAACAATTTAATTTGATAGCTAGTTTTAGACTCTAAAATCCTGATTACTTATTCTTGCTGAACGCTCGGACGCAAGTTGCTGGTTGGATTTGAATGAAAAATCTCTTGTTGTAGTTTTAGAGGCTAGTCGTATTGCTTTTTAAATGGATCAGAGTCGATACTCCATGTTCATCGGTGGAACTCACCAAGTTTTGGATTGGTGCTCCTATCTACGAAATGGTTTTGTGTCATCTATTAAAAAATTGTACTCTTTCAATAGAACAGTTGATAGAACCAATCTAGTATGGAAAATGTAGGGGAAGTTGTGTTTCCCATTATGAGCTAGCGTGGGTCCCCAGAATTTTGTAAGTTGATCAGTCAGGTCTAGTTTAGAGAGTGTGAGCAATAATTGCTCTAGCATTGTATTTAGTTTGTATGCTTCGGATCAATTAACTCTACAAACCTAAGGTTCTCATTTTTTGGAACATGAGATGCATCTATGCTGAAATTTCATTTGGTATATTTACGTGGCCATGTTCATCTCCTCGCTCCCGTCCCATGGCTCTACTCAAACTGAGAGGCTTACAGGGTGAGTTTAGAGAGAGAAGGCGAGATTCGATGGAGTCAACCATATACAAGACTCTCTCTCTATCCTCATCTCCGTCCTCCCTCAACCCCTTCGTCTTCCGCCTCTACCGCTACATCGCCCGATCGCTGCATCGCCGATGCGAGTGGGTGTCTGGCACCCATGATTGCATCACCTTCGGCATAACCCCCGGAGGGTTGAGTGAAGCTTGACCACTATAAGAGCTTCTTCTTTCAATTCCATCGTCAAGACCTTGAACTTTGTGAATTCACCGAAGATCAATTTGATATGAGGGAGGGAGGGAGGTAGAGAGAGATTGAGAGAGGGAGGGAGGTAGAAATAGAGAGAGAGGCCTTCCGTATTAGTCAGATCCGAAGATTAGGTCGATAATACGGAACGCCTGATCTTCGGAACTGAATAATATGAAAGGTTTTTCTCTCTATTTCTACCTCCCTCCCTCTCTCAATCTTCCTCCCTCCCTCCGTCCCTCATATCAAACCGTTCTTAGGCGAATTCACAAAGTTCAAGGTTCCGATGATGCAATTGAAAGAAGAAATTCTTATAGTGGTCAGCACTTTGCAGGCAACAAATTCATATCAAGCTTCACTCAACCCTCCGGGTTATGCTGAAGGTGATGCGATCATTGGTGCCAAACACCCGTCTCGACTAATTGCCCACAGGCTCCACTCCGCTGCATCTACGTTGACCGCATCCACACCCCGAGCCTTGCTCCGGCCCCATCTGTCTCCCCCGGTTCCCACAAGGTTCCGCTTGCGGTGCGTTCTGAGCTCCGCTGCTCCTCTCGGCGAATTCGGCGGACGCGGCGGCGGCGGAGTCAACGGTGAGGATGGGAAGGAGAAATCGGTCTTGGATGGACCGAGGCGGCCTCAGGGGTGTTACCTCCGATGTCATAATTCTCGACGTTGGAGTAAGCCTCTCTATATATATATATATATCGCGCTTTATGTGAATGGACGAGCTAAAGGTTCGATTTTTTTATTTTTTTTGGTGTGCGGCCACTTGAGTGTCTCTGTTTCGTCTCTGCAGGGAATGACTCGTGGGGGATGTGCAGCGAGGGTGAAGAGAATTTGGGAAAATCAAGTGAGTTTGCCATTGCTTTCGTTTTGCTATTATAATCTCTAAGGTAACTGGGATCGTCCATTTTTCATAATAAAAAATTGTTCATCAACTTAAATTAAACTTAGTGTGACAGAACAGTCATCCCCCGGGTTACGCTTTTTGTCCTCTCGTATATGTGAAGAGAAATAAGGTTTTAAATGATCTTATGTGGGGTCAAAGAATGGCAGGAGAAATGGCTTTTATCATATTTTTGGGTAAGATTTGAACTCTTGTGTGTTTTTTCTTTTTTCTGCTCTAACTCGGAACAGCCACAAATACGTGCCGCCAGTGTCAATCTTACAGCCGAGAACAGCAGTTATATGGCCTCTATTTGAAGCCGAGCCGGACATAACTGGCAAAAAAAGTTGGGACAAACAGTTGCAAAACACTTGACAAATCGTGGATTTAAGTCTAATCCTCAAGGGATCATCTGCTTGTTGCAGTAGAATGAGGTTTGGCTGTCATTTGGGAATATCAGTGCTGCATAAAACGTGCCCTTTATCACAGATTTTCTGTGTCGATTACTCCATCTACTAGTTTAAAGTATGAACTTCTATCTCTTTGGCTTGTCACAGGTACATATCAAGAGTTGGGTTTTACTCGCATAAGATGCACTTCCTTGTCATCAGAAGAAAACTAAGGCCAAAGCTTACGTAACAAGGAAAGCTGTTGTAAACAACTGTAAAAGGTTTTCTTTTGAAATATTGAACTGGCCACTATAAGAATCTTTCTTTAGTATGGAGAATCTCAGTCACGTTAGTAATCAAATAGTTAGAGTTGTCGCCAGTACAGAAATGTTGCCAGCCCTTGAGTTGCTACATTAGTTCAACATGGTGCTTGCAATAACTGTACCTTTTTTGTGTCATCGTCATTGGTCAGCCTTGGCTTCATGAATCTTTGTTGCTCATTGAGATTAGTCCGGAAATTCTTGCTTCAACCGAGCTCAACATGGAGTTGGAATCTCTGTTGCTCATTGAGATTTGGTGTACTTATTGCTTTTTAAACGGATCAGAGTTGATACTCCATGTTCATTGGCGGAATTCACCAAGTTTTGGATTGGTGCTCTCATCTACAACATGGTTTTGTGTCATCTATTAGGACATTGTACACTGTTTTGATAGAACAGTTGACAGAGCACATCTGGAGATGGAAAATGTGTGTGAAGTTATATTTCCCATTGTGAGCTAGTGTGGGTCCCCAAAATTTTGTAATTTGATCAGTGTATGGGCAATAACTGCTCTAGCATTGTGGTTAGTTTGCGTTCTTGAGATCAATTAACTCTAGAAACCTAAGGTTTTCAATTTTTTGAACATGAGATGTATCTTTGCTGAAATTTCATTTGATATAGTTACTATCATATTAATGTCATATAGCGTAATTGCAAAAACCATCCTCAATTTTGCTTTTCATATTAAATACCCTCCTCATTTCAAAATCTACATCGTGCATCTCCCAACATAAATTGACCTATTTTGCCCTTACGCACGCTTGAGATCTACATCTACACCCAGAAAGTGGAATGCAACATCGAGGATGTGGTAATTCGAGAAATATGTGTGGGTGCGAGATGCAACCTGACTCCACAACAACAACACAAAAAAATGAGAGCGATAATTGAATGTTCTAGAATGTGAGAATAGGGCGTTTGATTTGAGCAGCAAAGTCCAGGAATATATCTGTAATTTTCCATGTCATATAATACATACTAACTCCGTGAAATACATATTCTTAAAGCAGGTGGTGGTTGATGAGTTCTCTGGATGCTCTCGTGGATTTGGTTTTGTAACTTTTGAATGAGAACTAAGCAATGGATGAGGCTATTGAGGCCATGAATGGGACAGACTTGGATCGGAGGCATATCATTGTGGAAAAAGCTCAGCCTCAAGGTTCAGGTGATGACCAAGATAGTGACTTCTGTTGTGACTATGGTCATTTGATCGTAGCCCTAATCAGGACCATGGTGGTGGAGGTGAAGGTGGAGATGGAGAGTGCTTGAGGCAAGCCTGAGCATTTCTACAAGGTAGTGTCCTAGTGAAGAGGCAGAGGAGGTAGGTATGCGGGGAGGTAGGTATGGTGGGTGCAATAGGGATAGTGGTACTCGAGGAGGATCATGAAATGACTGCTATAATCAGGACTGTTCTGGTCCCTATGGACATCGTGGTACAGGAAACTTCTGTTCAGGGTAGAAAGAATACCCCGGATAGGTATGCACACAATTTTTTCCTTTTATAGTGAAGCAGTTGATTCAGTGCTGATTGAAAAGTGCTTGTGGAAAAGTGCTTGTAGCAGAGTAGTTGGAGATACTGCTATTACTTGCTGGAGGTGTCAAAGTCTCTTCTGTTGTGTCTCTTCTTCATGGATCTGTGCTGATTGAAAAGATTCAATTGTTTAATGCCCGTGAGTGCTCATTTTGATGTTTTGGTCCAACGACATTGCTTGCTTGACTTAAACAATAAAATTTGGCCTTACTATTTCAATGCTAGGATGGGTACTGGATTCTCTTTCGATTACATGCTTTAGCGATTGCAAATGCATCTGAGATCAATGGTGGTTGACTTCTTCATTGGCATTTGCAACTATGGAGTGCAGACAGCTGTTTGGTGTCTAGTTGGCTCTGTTGAGGATAGGGCAAGATATTCACCTGTGGAATTAATGCATTCTCTCTTTGCAAAAGAAAAGCTACCTTAGAAATGAATGCCCGTTATGACTATGATTTTAAGAGTGTCTAACTTTTTGAAAAGGAGTTAACCCGGTAAACTATGTTTTCTTATAAGCATTTAGTATTTGAACTTCCTGTCTATAGTTTACACTATATAGACTCTGCTAAGCTTTTGGCAGGAATCTTGGCTGTTTGTGGTGTTTTGATATGCGATCCCGTTACTTTCATCGCATAAGACGTGGTTTTAGTCTTAAAGACTCTGAAATGTCCTTTTGGCCTCAAGAAGCTATTCTATGCAATTAACTCGGTAAATTCCGTCTTACCTTCCCCCATTGTACTGATGGAGGAGTTTTTTTCTCAATTAAACGAGGAGATCTTTTGGAAGCTTTGGTGAGCATGGCAATTCGATTTGCATTACCTTCTTCCTAGCTATCTCCTGTCTCTCATCTTCAGTAGAGGATTGTTGGTCTCTGTCTCACCTGTGTGGATGGTGCTGCTATCGTCCTAGGTTTCCTGGATAAATTTCCCTGTCTGGTGTAATGACGGCCCTTCCTATGAATCAGCAATGTGGCTAATAAACACATGGTTCTTTTCGCATGGGCAACTGTGCGTGCATTGACTTGCATTTCTGCATTGATGATCTTTGCCACGCTCTTTCAGCCAGTCATTCGTGCTTGATAATGTATCTCTTCCTAATTCTTTCGGAAGTGGTGCTAGCTCCATTTGAAATTGATACTGGGTTTGTGACTCCTACATGGGGCATATTCTTGGCATAAGCAAAAAAGTGGACATGATCATTTCCCATTCAATTTTTCTCGGTGGTTACTTGGGTAAGGTAATTGTGTATTTTTAACTATGGCTTTGTAAATGAATATTTTCTTTTCCCGTCATGCTTGAAAAAAAAATGTGGAGATCAAATTGGCAATACGTGCTCAAGGGTATTCTTAAATAGATTTTTAATAAATTTCAAAATCATTTCGGAATCAGAAAAAAGAGAGAAAAGGAAGCTGAAACAGGAAACCCAAAGGACCACAATCAACTGGTACAAGGATCTTAATCTTCGATTTACAAAGTACACGAGGAGGCGGCGGGGGGTTCGCATCCGGAGCATTGAATTGGATGGCGAAGCCCTTGTTAGGTTTGACAAAGGATCACGTTGTGTGGATGGCTGAAATGCTTGTGCGACTCCATCTATGTATCAGGCTGTGCGAAAGAGCGGAGGGAGGGAGGAAGGCTGGCTTTTGTTTTAACTAGTAGCTGCTCATATATGTAGGAAACATTGACGGTTCAAGAATCAATAGTAAAAATATTGAATATCTTTTGGATGACCTGACGGAGAGAGTCATTTATAATATGCAAAAACCGTGCAAAAACTTCTGCTTTTGAGTTGGATCCAATATGAATCACATTGTCTCTTAATATGTGATTGGCATGATATATCGTATTAACTCTATATAACAACTTTCTCAAGAAAATATTAATCATTTTTCTTCTTTCGCACTTTAAGGGGAAGTATATTGAATGTGGTAACCTATAAGGCTATGTTCAATCGGCCAGATTGGGATTGGGATATGATAGAATAGGATAAAAGGGGATTCGAAATCCTCCATATATCCCCTGGATAGTAGATATTTGTCGCCAAATGTTTGGTGCAACCTAAGTTAGAATCTAGAATCTTTAAAAAAATCTTGTTTGAAAATCTGTAAATATCCATCTCCAACAGAATCCTCATGTACGTGACCACTCAAACCCTGTCGACCACTATCGTCAACCAGGGGAGCTTAACAACTTTCAAAGATCGAGCTTGGGAGCGTGACGACTTTCAACAAACATGTCTTCTATTGAACAAAATTCTGAATTGAATGAGAGGAAGATCTCTCTCAGGCGTTCATCAAGTCGCCTAGTTCAAAGTCAACCAAAAGAAAGATCATGGAACAATGGAGGCCCAGATTGAGTAATCAAATATTAGGTAGAGAAAGGAACCGAGAGATGATTCAGTGGTGGTGGAAAAGCTGAAAAACTGACTGAAAAAGAGAGGGAGCCACGTATGAGGTGGTGAGCTCGAGCCTTCCAAGTGAGCCGTGAACCATGGCATTAGCAAGGATACTTGAAGACGCCGAAGCAAGGAACTGTCGTGGTGGACGGCTGTCAGAGTGTTGGTGGTTTACCGCCAGTGACAAACGCCAAGGATGGTGAGTCTTGTTAATATGGGATTTTCTTGGTGCATGGGAATTATTAAGTTAATTTTTAAAATTTTATATTCAATCCGAGTTTATACCACCCCTAGACTGGATTTCTTATCTAGCATTTTGTCCGGATGTATCTAGGTTAATCCATTCCGAAGAATGTCACCAAACACTAGACGTGATAAATTAATATTCTATTTGGACTCAAACCTAGACCACCATTACCTAGTATATAGCATGCGAAAGAAGAGAGACTAATGTAGTTCACTGAATACAGCTTCCTAATACATGGTCTTGGAAATAATGCCAATCTCTCTCTCTCTTCTTCAAGTTCATGCTCATGCATGTTATTGGCAAGGTAGCGTGATCTCGATTTGTCCCCATAATTCAACTTGTTTCACGACGTATCCTTATTTGGCAGCTAAGTCCACTTGTCTCGTATTCCCTATATGCTACATTAATATGACAAAACTATACTTTTGATCCCTAAGTTTGAGCATTTTTTTTCCTATCAAATCCTCTAAACTTTAAAGGTTTGTCTAATCAAATATGTATAGCTTTATCTAATTAATATTTCTTATGCTTCAAATCTAACTAATTGGAACTAACACACCTTATGCAATAACTTTTGCAATTTTCACCATTATATTCTCATCACCTATGTATTCTTTCTATCCTCGACTTTTTTGGAATACCATTCAGTTACTACATACACACCAATAAAATTTTGCCATTTTGCACTTAATCAGAATTTTTCTTCTTATAAATTCCACGGTCTAGGGTGATGTCTACAACTCCATATAACAATTCTCAGGAACCTAATCCAATGTAAAATTTAATTTGTTGATGGAGACTTTGCTTAAAGAATGCATAGTTTGTACAAGGGACGCAAAGTAATTTCGCACGTCCCTCTTTGTCCCACGTCACTCAATCATATTGCCTTCTCATGCCATTCTTGTTTGATTCCCCTTGGATAAGGATCAGGTCGTGCAACAAGAATCTTAATTATTTCTTGATTACAATCTTATTCCCAATATGGTTAATGATTATTTCTTGGTTGTCTAGTTCTAATTGGTCTTAGGTGATTCCTATACTATTTCTTCATTATCTTTTGTGTGGACGTCACGGCTAATTAAAGGACAATTTAGAGTTAATTCATGGAAGTAAATCCAATTACTATTCAATGGGCGTATACGTGTAACAAATGTGGTCAGCGTGGGAACCAAAGATGGCTTACCGTGCACTTTGAGGCAATGTGCCTAAGTTGCTTTCTTACATGTGAACACGTTCGAATTACTACTTTCTTTTATTGTCTTTTTCTCTACTTTTGCTTTTGGAAAGTATAATGCTGAACACCCTCTTTTCGATTTTCAATACCGAAGGCACAACACGGCACGGCACTTAATATGTCAGATCAATTAAGGACACTGTGGTGTGTGTCTAATAATTAGCTACATCGGTGTTATGACTTTCCATAATTTGGTTTTTGTTTATAATTCCTTGATTTCAGGGAAGTAAGAGCAAACAAAAAGTTGGACAAATGTAACATATTGACGTTCCCACAACTTTTATCATGTGAACAGTCTCAATTACGCCCTGTCAAAAGAAGAAAAAGTAGAAGAAATATGTTTACTTGACTTGACTTGAACATTGCACTTTTTCAATTATACATCATATGCCAACTATAACTTGTTTACTTTTTTGACTAGCTATATACCTTTGGGATTAAATATATATACCTAGTTTTTTAATTCCAATAATTTATTAAATAACAATATGAATAGACTAAAATGTTAAAGGTCATGATATAATAGCGTGGGCTTTGCTACCTTCAATTAATAATTCATCTATAAATACTCAAGAAGCAAAATTCAATTTGCTCATCAATATAACAAGTTAAATGCCGGTACCAAATTAATCCCAAAGGTAATATTTTGAAATAAATTCTATTTTGCCATAATAGAGATTTTACTCTCTTTTATGTATAACCACCATTTTCAATTTTAATAATAATTCCAAAATGTATAATTTATAGAAAAGATATATACTATAATAAACAAATGAAAGTAAAGTTGATTACAAATTATGAAATAGACTTACTTACATATATGGTTAATTGTGTTATGCTTTTGAGGAAAGTAAAGATATTATGTGCGTAGAAAAGACTAGGGTTGTCGCCCCTACTAAACGGCCCGTAAATTTAGAAATTGAAAAGACACAATTGACAATGAAAGAAAAAGTAGGTCCCCATAGTGTTATCAGCTTTCATAGACAGACTTGATCATTAATAGTTCACCTTGCATGTCAAGGACCCCATTTGAACTGACTTTTCTCATGTGAACTGACTAAAGGAGGAGAATAAGGATCGTTGACTTGACTTGAACTCTCCACTTCTTCAATTATATATCATCCGCCAGCTGCAACTTTTTACTTTTCTAACTAGTAGTATACCTTGGAGATTAAATACATACCTTTTCTTATAATTCCAATAATTTGGATATTAATTGGGACTATATCAAAATGTTAAAGATCATTATTTTGTTGTTATTAATTAATAATCCATCTATAAAGTATTCAAAATGCCAAAAGGAATTTGCATATTGGTATAAGAAGTTAAAGGTCGGTACAACATGGACAGAAAAAGGTAATATTTTGAAATAAATTCTTCACCGTAGAAGAGATTTTGCTCTCTTTTATGTATGAGCACTATTTTCAATTGTATAATAACAAACAATATTCCAAAAGAAATATTTATAGAAAATATATACTATAATTGACAAGAAAAAAATCTATTGCAATTTTGTCGAGTCAATACTAAACCTTTCAATTTTGCCAATTAAGTTCAAAACATTTTCACCTTTTGTCGGTTGAGTCCATTCGGCCAATTTTGATCAAAAGTCACTAATGTTGACATCGATCATGCCGTGTGGCATGACCAACAATAATGTGGACTTTTTTAATTTTTTTTTTGAATTTTAATGGTTTTTTTATTTTTTATTTCCTTTTCTTTTTGGGTTTTGGAGAGGGTCGGCAAGGTTGGCCTGCATAGCCTCTCTAGCCATAGGTGAGGGCTAGCCACCCTTGCTGGCTCTAGGCAAGGGCGTTGCGCCACTTGCTAGCTCTAGGCGAGGGCCACAATGCCCTTGCTAGCTAAAGCGAGGGCGTGCATGCCTTCACGCAGAATCAATGAGGGCCACAACGCCCTTGCTCAACCCAATGGCCGCAACCTTACTCAGGATTGGTGAGGGTCACCAAGCCCTTGCCTAGCCAGAACTAGCGAGGGTGTCGCGACCCTTGCCTAGAGCCAGCGAGGGTGGGCCGACCCTTGCTTGTGATTGGAGAGGGTCTATTAGCCACCCTCGCTGGCCCTCTCCAAACCACCCCCCCCCCAAAAAAAAGGAAAAAAAAACGTAAAGATTCAAAAAATAATTTCAAAATGTCCACATTAGTGCTACCCGGGCCACGTGGCGCAACCAACATCCACGTCAGTAAATTCCAGGCAAAATTAATTGAATAAACTCAATTGGCAAAAGGTGAAAAGTTTTAAAACTCAACTAGCAAAATGTAAAAATATTTAAAACTCAATTGGCAAACTTGAAATATTTCGGACTAAATTAGCAAGAGTGCAATAATTTTAGAACTTTTTGGACAATTTTTCCTAATTGACAAATGGAAGTAAAGTTGATTATGAATTGTGAAGTAGACATACTTACATGTAAAGTCAAAGTACTCAGCTTTGGAGGATTGGAAGGTTATTATTACGCACAGAAAAGACTAGAGTCATCCCCTTGCTAAACGACCCGATAATTCAGGGATTGGAAAGACACAATTGATAATGAACAAACCTAAGGCCCATGGGAGAAAGGACATAACAAGTGCCATAACTTTTGCACGGCCATCATATGAGTACCATAAATTTTTCTTTTGATTACTTGAGTGTCATAACTTATGTATGACGTTCATTTGAATGCCATAACTTTTTTTAAACATTCACACAAGTGTTATGTGATGTTGGATTTTTGGCACTTGAGTGAACGATTTAAAAAGAAAAATTGCACTTAAGTGATCGATTGAAAATTATGGTACTCAAGTAAACATGTTTTAGAAGTCATGGCATTTAATGGTGCATTTAGTAACATCTTTGTTAAGGAAAAAGTTTTGTTTAGAGATATTTTTTTCTATTTCTATCCCCTAGATGAGTTTTTGAGTCGAATAATGTGTTTTGTAATTGCAAAAAAAAAAAATTAATAATAATAATAAATAAATAAATAAAATCTATACCTAGAACAAAAAGAAAGAACATAAATGCATTTGGTACGACCCTAAAAATTTGTATTCCCATTTTTTTTTGTTTAATTATAAAAATGCCAATGTAGACTTAACATTCCATATTTGAATAAAAATGGATTTTCGTAATGCTTTAATTGATCAAGATATTCTAAGATGGCCTAAGAAAATCCATGCAATAGTTAGTTAAATATGGATGACTAGAAATGGGGATGAGTACATATGGCAGCAAAGAGTCACGCTAGTTTATAATTCATGATATGAAGAGGTTAATAATATATCTTTGGGCATTACAATAAACAGGTGCATAGACCAAGAAGAAGAGCAAACATTGCTGGAAGTTGCCAAATGATCGCAACTTAGCATGTCTCTAAAAGAAAACGGCATTCAAAAATACATATAGTAAAGCCCAAAAGCTTATTCAATTTTGAAACCAATTTTCATCAAAAGATATTCACATTTTTTTATAGTAAACTAATTCTAAACTGGAATTAACACTAAAATCTAGTAAAACGCTCAAATTCTAATTTCTAAATTATTTTCCCAAATTTCTGAATTTTATTATTTTTTATTATTTTTATTTTGAAAAATGGGAAATTGGACCAAATCAAGAGACCAGACCTAGTGTTGATTTTGTGAAGACAAGCATTGGATTACGTTGAGTTTGTCTTTTAAAATGACCTTATTTCTCTTTTTGTTCTTGGAAACGAAAAAGTAAGTTTTTTTCTACATCTTGTTTCTATTCCAAATCTATTCCCTAGCATTGATTTCCTATTTCGAGAAATAAAGGAACGGAACAATAGAGGAACATAAACGTTACCAAACATCACTTAATTAATCGAAAAAAAATTATGACAATTAAGTGAGTGCCATATGAAAGTTATGTCACTTATGATGTCTTTACCCCCACCTCATCATGTTTTTGATTTCATTGATTGACTTGATCATCAATAGTTTCATTGACTGACTTGATCATCATGACCTTGTAATTTTCTCAACTTGAGAGGCCCATGAAAGATATCTCACCACTATTCTTGTATTGATGACATCAACGCGTCTTTGCATAGAAGATCATGTTGCCCCCTATTATATATTTCGCAAATTGTTTCGATATAACACCACATAAAAACCAAAAGAAACTCGCTTTGCTAAAAATCCTCATGGACCTTCGCAATAGGGATCGGGTTTTATCCGGGTCATTCTCATGCTTAGCTATCATTTTTCTATTAGGGAGTGTCCTGGCTTTGGTAGAAGCTGGAGGGGACAAGACTGATCGACTGGCTCTCTTGGAATTTAAGGCGCAGATAGCTGATCCTAGCGGGGTTTTGAGCTCGTGGAATGATACTAGCCACATCTGCAATTGGTTCGGTATCACATGCGGTCGTAGACACCGTAGAGTCACCGTATTGGACCTTGCCTCCAATAACCTGTTCAGGATCGTGGCACCCCATATTGGTAAATTTGAGCTTCTTGAGAGGAGTTTTTTTGCAGAACAACTGTTGGGAAAATATGGCTTCGAATAGGGTAGAACAATGAAGACGGATCTTTAGAGTACTCGAGTCGGACTTTGAGGCGTGATATCATTTTCTTTAAGGATTTATTTGCCCCACAAAGTTGCTAATGGTCACCGGCAAATATCCTCCAGTATACAACAAAGTCTCAAATTGAGAATACTAGATAGCAATTCTAATATTCCTCCAGGATCTCTCTAGGAAACAATAAAAAAAGATGGCTGTCGTTTTTTCAGAAAGAAGACTCGAAAAGATGAAAAATGATCACATCGATTCTTCTTCTATCTGACAAGTATATATAAAATAGTCTTAAAATACGAAGACAACTCTTCGTGAAAGGTTGCGAAATGAACAAACACATTTTTTCGAAATTGCTCAAGTGAACAAATGTGTCCATTCGTAAGAAGTTAAAACCGAACAATTGCAACCCTTCGAGAAAGGTTGCAAACCGAACAGATATCTTTATTCAAAGGTTGTCTTGAAAAGACACAAACAAAATTCGGAATAAAAAATTATTATTATTATTTAATAAATAATATTTCGAAAATATTATTAAATAATTAATTAATTTCCGAAAATTCTCAATAAACAAAAACAACCTTTGAATTGATTAAAATTAATAAGATAACTGTACGAAATAAAAAATAAAATAAAAAGACAAAAGGATTAGTGCTAATTAAATCGCGGGCGCGCAAGCGTGATAAGTGCGCCAAAATCGCGCACCTGCACGCGAGTATGGTGGGGTCTAGCCCCACCCAATCAATCCTTTAAACCTATAAAGGAAATCCCACACTTTTAAACCGGTTTGCTTCTTCCCACCTTTCCCATGTGGGACAAGGTAAAAAGCACTTATTTTTTGTTTTAACAAACAAAAACAACAACAACAGCTTCTACTCTGGAATTCCCCCACAATTTGGCCGCTTGGTTCGGTTGCGGACGTTGCTCCTCAATAACAACTCATTAAGCGGACAAATCCCTTCAAATCTCTCCCATTGCTCTAATTTGCTCAATCTTGACTTAAGCTTCAACATGCTCGAAGGAAATTTGCATGCAGAACTCAGCTGCTTGTCGAAGCTCTATTCACTCATTCTTCAACACAACAAGTTGACGGGAAACATGCCCCCGTCATTCGAAAACCTCTCCTCTCTTCACGTCTTCACAACATCTTTAAATAACCTTGACGGTACGATTCCGAAGACTCTTGGCTAGCTAAGAAATCTGAAAGTGCTCGTTCTCAACATGAATAAGTTTGTCGGTATGATTCCTATCTCAATCTTCAATATATCCACTCTGACAATTCTTTCTGCGGGTGAAAACCAATTAGAGGGGGGGCTTACCCATTGAATTAGGCTTCACTCTTCCGAATCTCCAAAAAATTGGTTTGTTTGACAATCACCTCACCGGACCCATTCCTGAGTCAATATCCAACATATCCAATCTCGGTCAAATCCAACTCAAGTCGAACAACTTTATTGGAACGGTTCCTTCTTTCTCAAAGATGAGAGGACTCTATTGGTTTAGCATCAGCGGTAACAACTTTGGAAGTGGGCAATATGCTAATCTTGACTTCCTTTGCTCTTTAACCAATTCTACAACCTTGGAATATTTTAATGTAGAGAGCAATGCTTTTAGGGGACCAATCCCAGGCTGTATCGGTAACCTCTCTATCTCTCTTTCAAAATTTGGGTTAGGTTACAATTACATTTCTGGAACCTTACCTTCTGGAATCGGAAATCTCATCAATATGGAGCTCCTACAAATAGTAGGCAACAACATCTTAGGAAAAATTCCTTCTGAGATCGGAAATCTAATCAAACTGAAGTATTTGGATCTCGGTTCAAATAATTTCTCGGGGCAGATACCAGAATCCATCGGGAATTTAAGGATGTTAACCAAATTGTACTTGGACAGCAATAATTTCCAGGGCTCGATACCATCATCTCTAGGAAACTACCAGAATCTACTTCTCTTGGACCTTTCAACCAATGACCTCAACGGTAATATTCCCCCAAAAATTGTGGGCCTCTCATCTTTGTCAATTTATCTCAACTTGTCACAAAATAGTCTTACTGGCTCCCTTCCCAGAGAAGTTGGAAATTTGCGAAATCTCAATGAATTAAGTCTTAATGGGAACAAATTATCTCAACAAATCACAAGTAGTATCGGCAGTTGTACATCCATGGAGCGCCTATATGTACAAGATAACTTTTTTGAAGGGCCCCTACCATCAACTATGAGTTCCATGAGAGGCCTTCAAGTTTTGAACGTTTCGAAAAACCGATTGTCGGGCCAAATCCCGGAATATCTAGCATCACTAAATCTAACGAATTTGAGCCTATCCTACAACGATTTTGAGGGTGCATTGCCTACAGGAGGAATTTTTAGAAGCGCCATTTCAACTTCAGTTGTTGGAAACAAGAAGCTTTGTGGGGGTTTGCTAGATTTTCAACTACCCAAATGCGACTATGAAGAGTCAAAACAGAGGAGAATAAGTGGAATTGCTAAAGTTTCAATATCCATAGTCTCTGCTCTTGTAGGAGTAGCCTGCATATTGTCTCTGTTATACTTCTTCTGGTTTAGACATAATAAGAAAGAATCTACTTCAAGCTCTTCTGAAGATGGGTTTTTGCATGTTTCTTATCACAGTCTACTAAAAGCGACAGGTGGATTCTCTTCCACCAATTTGCTTGGCGTGGGCAATTTTGGGTCTGTGTACAGAGGACTTCTTGATCAAACTCAGTTGATTGTGGCCGTCAAGATTCTTGACCTTACATGTCATGGAGCTTCCAAAAGCTTTGTAGCAGAGTGCGAGGTCTTGAGAAGAATCCGACACCGTAATCTTGTGAAGGTGCTCACCGCATGTTCTGGGTTTGATTTTAATGGAAATGATTTCAAGGCACTGGTGTATCAATTCATGTCAAACGGAAGCTTGGATGAATGGTTGCACCCAACTGCATTACAATATATGGAGAGAAACAAGTTGACTCTACTTGAGAGAGTAAATATTTCCATTGATGCTGCTTGTGCACTAGATTATCTCCATCATCATTGTGAAATGCCAATAGTTCATTGTGATCTAAAGCCAAGCAATATCCTTATTGATGATGAAAAGACTGGACATTTGGGCGATTTCGGGCTTGCCAGGTTCCTCCCAGAAGCAATGCATAAGTTACTGGCCAATCAATCAAGCTCTGTCAAAGTCAAAGGATCTTTCGGCTACATAGCTCCAGGTAATGATGCACAAGTCAGGCTTTTAAGTCTATCTCTTTATAAGAAAATGTGAAAAAAGAGGCACACGAAACATCATCGACATGATATTTCAACATCAATTATTCACCTTACATCACTATGCTTTGTTTATTGTTGTAGAGTACGGCATGGGAAGTGCGGTATCCACACAAGGAGATGTGTATAGTTTCGGGGTCCTCATTTTGGAGATGTTCACAGGCAAGAGGCCAACCGATGACATGTTTGAAAATGGGTTAGACCTTCATCACTTTGCAAAGGCAACTTTGACAGACCGAGTGGAGAAGGTAATTGATCCCGTTCTGCTTCAGGAAATTGAGGAATTGGATAAGAGACAAAGAGTCACTATAGAGGGCAAGAACAAAAGCTGGAGCAATATTCAAGACTGTTTGGCTTCAATTATCAAAATAGGAGTCGCTTGCTCTTCTGAGTCTCCAAGGGAACGAATGGACATCGGTGATGCATTGACTAAACTCCAAGGAATTAGGAAGAAACTTCTTAATTTCATTGTCATTGCCTAGTTGATGTCAAATCTGAACTTCATATGGAGTCATGTGGTCTTTGTGATCATTGCTTTGTCTGGAATTGGATATGTTGTCTTGTCATTCACAAACGGTTTGAATCTAGCTATGACTTAGCAATTGGAGGAAGGTCAAAATAGTTTATTTTGTCTTAAGCAAAAGAGCACTATCTTTGAGTTGTATGAAAAATTATTGTATTTTATTTGTTTTAGCCCAACAGAAAGAAATTATAACCTAATTGAGAGTTGCACCAAGAAAATGTAATAAATATAAAAATCACCAAAGGATAGCTCCTAATGTAAGTATTTCTAGACATAAGGTAATATGGACTTTTGTCTTGCTCACTTGCAAACCTAGCCGTTTATTTTACCTTTTAAAGTAGCTTAAACGAAAAAACAAAAAAATTACTAAATGGCTTTCCTCTAAAAGTTAAATGGTGTTTCAATTTCCTTAATTTCTTTTATCAGTAAAAAAAGTGGAAATAACCATGACTTTTCAATGCAATCATAAGTATACAAGCACCTTAAACCAGAATTTTTTTTTCATGACATTGCTTGATTGTGATTAACTCTTTTATATCCGGATATCTCGTCGGGTGATATACAAGAACGTATCTCGTTAATATGAAAAATCTGACTTATGAAATGTTTTCTCACATATTTTTTTATAAAATAAATACCATATATATTGGACATTGCCAAATCCCAGATAATTATCGTGTATTGAATTTTTGCATTTTCTATAATTGATGTTTTCGACGTCGTCAGTTTCCGACCATGTTCATCTCCTCCCTTCCGTCCGGTGGCTCTCCTCAAACTGAGAGGCTTGCAGAGAGTTTAGAGAGAGAGAGAGAAGACAAGCTTCGATGGAGTCAACCATATCCAAGACTCTCTCTCTCTCTCTCTATCCTCATCTCCCTCCTCCCTCAATCCCTTCGTCTCCTCCGGCTCTCGTGAGGTTCCGCTTGCGGCGCGTTCCGAGCTTCGCTGCGGCTGACACGGCGGCGGCGGCGGCGGCGGAGTTGACGGTGAGGATGGGAAGGCGAAATCGGCCGTGGATGGAGCCGAGGAAGCCTCAGCCGTCTGCTCGGATGTCATAATTCTCGACGTCGCAGTAAGCCCCTCTCTCTCTTTATATATTTCTCTCGCAGTTTATGTCAATGCGTGTCCAACTTTCCCTGCATCATATTGCTGAAGATGTTACTCCACGGTGCATATCATTTTTATTTTTTTTTTCCTTTTCTTTTGTGCGGTCACTTGAGTGGCTCTGTTTCATCTCTGCAGGGAATGACTTCTGTGGGATGTGCAGCGAGCTTGGAAGAGAATTCTGGAAAATCAAGTGAGTTCGCCATTTACTTTTGTCATTCTTCTAATTCGTGAAGAGTGTTTGCTATTATATTCTCTAAAGTAACTAGGATCCTCCATTTTTCATATGAAGATAAATCGTCGTCAACTTGAATTGAACTTAGTGTGACAGGATATTCATCTAGTGGGTTAAGTGAAATAAGGTTCCAAATTATCCCTTATGTGGGTGGAAAGAATTGCAGGAGAAATGGCTTTCATCAATTTTTGTGCTAAGATTTGAACCCTATGTGTTTTTTTATTTTTCTGCTCTAACTTTGGACAGCCACAGGTATCTGCCGCAAGGGTCAATCTTACAACTGAGACAGCAATTGTATGGCCTGTTTCTGAAGCCAAGGCTATACCTAATTGGCAAAAGGAGTTGGGGATAAACACTTGCAAAATACTCAGCCAAATTGTGGCTTAAGTCTAAGTGAGTTTACCATTGCTTTTCTCTTTCTCGTAACTCGTGAAGAATCATCCATTTTTCTTCATGAAAAGAATCATCATCAACTTCAATTTAACTTAGTGTGAGAAATGTCATTTTCTGGGTGTGATTTGAACCGGGCATGGTTTTCTCTTTTTTCTGCTCTAAACATTGGACAGCCACAGGTATCTGCCACCAGCGTCAATCTGACAACCAGGATAGCAGTTGTATGGCCAGTATCTGAAGCCAAGGATGGCAAAAAGTGTTGGGAGAAACACTTGCAGAAGACTTGACAAATTTTGCCTTTATGTCTAACCCTCGAGGTAAGTAGTTTTATTCACCATCTGCTTGTTGCATTTGAATGAGGTTTGGCTGACATTTGTGAATATCGTTACCACATATAACGTACATTTATCACAGATTTTCTGTGTTGATGACTCCATCTAAAAGTCGGAAGTACAAGCTCTTATATCTCTAATTATCCCTGTCATATAATGCAAACTAACTTGGGGAAGAATATTTTTAATGCAGGGGGTGGTTGACAAGTTCTCTGGATGCTCTCGTGGATTTGGTTATGAGAAGCAAGCAATGGATGAGGCTATTGAGGAAATGAATGGACCTGGACGGTAGAAATATCATTGAGGAAAAAGCTCAGCCTTGAGGTTCAGGTAGAGACTGAGATGGTGATTGCAGTCGTGATTGTGGTCATAATTGTGGCCTCAGTTTGGACTCTGGTGGTGGACATGGAGGTGGAGGTTCAGTGTGCTTTAAGTGTGACAAGCCTGGGCATTTGCAAGGGAGTGTCCTCGTGAAGGGGGCTGGGGAGGTAGGTATGGGGGGAGGGATGACAGGTATGGAGTTGGTGGTGGTGGGCACTATGGTCCTGATTGAAATGGTGATTGATCTGGAGGGCGCAATAGGGATAGTGGTACTCAAGGAGGATCAGGAAATGCTCCTATAATCTGGTCCCTATGAATGTTGTGGTACAGGGAACTTCCGTCCAGGGTAGAAAGAATACTACTGATAGCTATGCACATAATTTTTTCCAATTATAGTAAAGCAGTTGATTCTGCGCTGGTTGAAAAATATTTTGTGCTTGTAGCAGAGCAACTGGAGGTACTGCTGTTACTTTCTGGAGGTGTCAAAGTCCCTTCTGCTGAATCTCTTCTTTATTATTCTCTGGGTGGACAAATCTGCTTGATCAGTCTTTTGATGTGCGAACTTTGGCTAAAAAATTCAACTGTTTAATATTCGTGAATGCTAACCACTGGGATTCGCCCTAGTGGCCACTCTTCCAATATGGAAGGGGGAGGTGAGGGATTCAAATCCCCACCTTCTCAAGAGGATGGGGTGGGGACGCGTAAGTTTCAAGAGTGGGTTTCGACTCCCACGCCCTGCAAAAGACAGGGCAAAAGTCTGAGAGTGAGTGTAGAATAGGAATAGAGTAGGACTGACCAAAAAAAAAAAATATATTCGTGAATGCATATTTTGATGTTATGGTCTGACGGCATTGGTTGCTTGACTTAAACAATCAAATTTAGCCTTAAGCTCTCGATGATATGATCGGTACTGGATTCTCTTTCACTTACATGCTTTAGCAATTGCAAATGCATCTGAGATCAATCTTGGTCGACTTCTTCATTGACATTTGTGACTGTGGAGTGCAGACAGCTTTTTGGTGTCTAGATGGCTCTTTTGAGGATAGGGCAAGCGATTCACCTGTGGAAGTAATGTGTTTTTTCTATGCAAAAGAGAAGCTGCATTAGAATTGATTGCCCGTTTTGGCTACAAATTTTCAGATGTCTTTCTTTTTGAAAAGGACTTGAGCGGCTGAGCTCTATGTTTTCTTGTAGACATTTAGTTAGCACTCTATTAATACTGCTAAGCTCCTGGCAGGATTCTTGGCTGTTTGTGGTGTTTTGATACACGGTCACGTTGCTTTCATGTCATATGACATGACTGTAGTCTTAAAAATGCTGAAAAGTCCTTTTGGCCTCAATAAGCTATTCCTTTATGCAATTAACTCTGTAAAATCCTGTCTCACGTTCCCCACATGATTGCTGATCTGTCTCTCCTCCATGTGCACGGTGCTGCTATCGCCTTAGGTTTCCTTGATAAATTTCCCTTTCAGGTGTAATAATGTCTCTTCCTAAGAATCGGCAATGTCGTAATAAACACATGGTTCTTTTCACTTCGGCAGCTTTGCATGCATGGACTTGCATTTCTGCATTAATGATCATGTATCTTCCCCTAATTCTTTTAGAATTTGTGCTTGCTCCATCTGAAATCGATACTGGGTTTGTGACTCCTAGATGAGGTACACTCTTGGCATAAGCAAAAACTGGATATGATCATTTCCTTTTCGGATTTTCTCTGTAGCTACTTGGTTAAGGTTATTGTGCATACTTAACTATGGCTCTGTAAATGTTTCAAGTCATTTTAAGTTGGAGAAATCTCCCCAGCACCCCAGAAACTTTATTGTTCTGGTTGGTATACAAAATTGTGGATTGCTGTTTCGCACGTCTCATAGTCCGAGTAATATCACCATTTCTTGCCCATTGTTCATTACAAGCCTCAATCACATCCCCAGCAGAGGCGGTTCTTGAACAGAGCATGACTGGCCTCCGTTTCACATTCTTGAATGACCCGGGAAGGGAATTTCGAGCAACCAAGCTTCATGAGATGCAGACCTTAAAATGACTCCAAGGGGATGATACGCGGCTTCGATTTCTCCCTTACCAATTCAAGAAAGATGCCAGGATTTCGTTCGAGTGAGCTCATTGACCGCGAAATCTGGTTAATCGTATCGGGATGCGTTGTCCACGTGGGTCCCGTTCTCTCTGAGCCAGAGCGTTTTTGTCAGTTACACCTCCATATACGACAAGCAGGGACAGCACAACTAAAAGCGAGCACTTTCAAGGTGTCGTTAGGATGAGCACATTCTAGCGACATGATGTTGTGAGTACCCCGAGCTTTGACTCTTCCTATTTATGGAAAGCTCGAGGCAGGAGACCCACCACACCCTAAATTTCGCACAGATCCTAGAAAGGGAGGCATCTCCGATGGGTGATCTTGGCAACACAGGCGCTCTTCCTTTGCGTGTATTCAGTATGAACAGTTCATACGATTTGCGCTATTATATCAGCGCCTGTGTTTTCAGGTCACCCCTTTGAGATGATCACGTTCTTTCCCTTCCACACATACCGATAGTAGCCCTCCCAAATCTATCTTTGAAGAGTAAATGTGCGTTGCCAAGAGTGGTGGGTTCCCATGACTCTGTCTCGTCAAGTTCAGGTGACACTTTTGAGGTGCTCCAGATATTCATTTTCGTGGTTGTACTTTGCTTCTTTTTCTATATTTATAATAAGAACCACTGCGCCGTTTCTTCGTCCCCATTATTACTAGGGAAGTATACTACAATTATTATATTGGCTACTTATTATCATTGAGATTTTTCGACCCTTTTTGACGGTGGCTTTCATCGCTTCCTTTGGTCATGCTGAGTTGAGATTAAAGTGCTTCGTTGGTGACATTTGGTGCTCGCGTTTTGTCGAGTCATTTTAGCTCCGTTAGCGATTCACCACAGCAGAGCGCGAGTGAGGTCATAATAGCCTCTTGGACCAGAGGTGGTCTAGGAAAAGTAATTCTCTCTAATTCCTCATCATAATGTGGATGATCTTGCACAGGATGCTAGTCTGATGCGGTGCAATTTTGGCTAAAAACTCAAGGCACAAGCGATGAATATGAAGAAATGGCTTTCACGTTTGAGATGTATGCCGACCCTTGCCGACCATATGGGAGGGCATGGGCACGCGACCCCTTGACCAGATCTGGGCGAGCACCGTGACGCCCTCTCCAGATCTGTCCAGGTAAGGGTGCCGTGACTCTCACCTGATCCAAGCAAGCAAGGTAGCGAGGCTGTCGAGGACCTCGCCTAGACTATGTGAGGGCCGGCCGGCGACCTTGGAGGGGGAAAAAGCTAAAGAAAAGACAAAAAAAAAAAAAAATTATAGAATATCACTTGTTGGGTGTAGAAGCGTCGTAGAGGTAATACAAGAAAATTATCCCAAGCAACTTGAGAAACATATATATTTTTAATTGCAGTACAAGTATGACACTCTAATAAAATATCATCTCCCACAACTATTACAATTTAATTTTCTCACCCCACACACAAAACACTTAAGCAAACTAGCTTATATGAAGACTCGCGCAAATCTTTTATTTTTCTCTCCCTTACGGACGGGCAAGTTTCTTTCTCTCTCCTACTTGTGAAGCTGTGGCCATTGCGGCTTTTGTGTGGCTTTCTCTAAAGCTCATCGT
This sequence comes from Eucalyptus pauciflora, assembly GCA_007663325.1. NCBI lineage: Eukaryota > Viridiplantae > Streptophyta > Magnoliopsida > Myrtales > Myrtaceae > Eucalyptus > Eucalyptus pauciflora. The sequence continues at coordinate 1,106,825 of VMYD01000385.1, forward strand.
TTTGTGGCTTGCCAAACGAATGCTTCTGATGGTCTTGTTTATAGCTGGGATAAAATATCAAATTAGTTTTAAATCTATTGTATATATGTCAATTTAGTTCTAAACTTTTCAACTTTCTTAATGTAGTTTTAAACATTTGCGTGAAATTTTAATGTAAATTTTTTGGTCGATTAATTGCTGACGTGACGGTCAGCCATACTACATGGCACTGGACAACTTTACTTGAAATAACATTCTACGGATCGCCACGTCGACGATTTCCCTTGGTGAAAAATTCAGCGGCCATGTCAAGTTGCTTTTGAAACTTTTCAACTGCCTTATCGGCTTATTCCTTTAGCCACTTCAATTGTACGCCACCATCCACAGAAGACGAGTAGGGTTGACCAGACTTGAATCCTCGCACTTCTTCAATTAAGCGCATTTGCCAATTGCAGCTTGTTTACTCTTCTAGCTACCTATATATCCGCAGAGTTCAATGCAATACCTAGGTTTATTTACAATCGCATAGCCATAATATGATAATGTGAACTCTGTTGTCATTAATCAGTGATTCGTCTAGAACTATTCAAGATGTAAAATTTACTTTCCGTGTTAATATGGGTGTAAAAGTAAAAATTTTGAAGTAAATTCTCCTTCGCCATGGTAGACTTTGCTCTCTTTTCAGTCTAGGAACTATTCAAATTTTAAAATGAAAAACTATATTCAAACGCATAATGTGCCACATTACATACGACACTTTCAGCTAGAACAATCTACAAGATTTGGCAGGTGCGATAGGGATAGTGGTACTTGGAAATGACGCTTTAATCGGTTCCGTTCTTGTCCCTATGAACGTCGCGGTACAGGAAATTAATGCACTTTTACTACCTTTTCTCTTTTAAAGAGGATTTTTTCTTGCAATATTTTCTAATTCTACTCCTTAACGTGCCTCTAGATGTCCATGCACAAATACTCAAGCAAATTAATCAATAATAAAGCATATAAAATATGGAAAGCAAAATAGCTGGAGCTGTATCGGATAAAATTAATGAAAAACCTTGCAAGACCCCGTGAGCGGTAAATGGAAAGTATAATCCATAAGTAATCTAAACCCTGTGGATGTCTTAAGCTACCTTAAAAGCCCCAAAGCCCATTTGCAAAGTTTAATCTTTTTCTTTTTATCATTAATGATAAAAGCCCATCAAAACCTAAGAATAAACTAAACGCTGACCAATCTTGTAATACGATTCCAAATCTTACAAAATTTAGTACCGATGACTAACTGACATTCATTTGGACTTTTAACTTCATGTTTCCTGCAGGAACGGAGTTAGCACACGTCGAAACAGGACGTAACGCAATGATGAAAATCAAGACGAAAACTTAATTAAACGTGATGTAAGGATGGAGGACACAAATATGCGCGAGTAAACAGTGTTGCCAAATTAGTCATTAGAAGCAAAGAAAGCACCTATTGGCATGACACGTTTTGCACATATTTTCAAAAATCATACCCACGAGAGATGAAACCTTGAAAATAAAACAGATTAGCGATCCAGAAAATCCAATACGAATCATGATCCGTATAATTGAAGACAGGAAGATGAAGCTGGGGTAGATAGCGGACGATGATGAAGAGGCCTCAGAAAATAAAAATAAAGCGTGAGATGGATGGTGTTGGTAGTGGATGATAATGGCCGAATTCCTTTGATCTGCTCCCCTCTTGTTCTTTTGTTTCGTTTCCCACTCACATTTGTTTTCCTCTAGTCCCCCTCTTACTCAAATTCGATGCCGACATGACATTCTTAAATAAAATATGTCCCTTATTTCTAAATGTGGAAGAATAATATAAACAACGAAATTGGAACGATGCATAGTATGGATTTTTTTTTGTTTAGGGATAATATTATGTCATTATCAACAAGTTCGATCCATAATTTCCACAAAATGAATGATGAGTATGCTAGTGAAAATTTAGGTGTGAACAAGGAAGATCAGAGGAAAAATTGGATTGAATGGCACTGAAGGTGAAGATTAATTTTATCCCAAAGTAGAAAAAAAAATCCACTACTAAAAGGCACAGGCAAAGTGGATTATAAGATGAGGGCACAAGCGATACTGAACCAAACTAGGCCTCATGATGTTTCAGATTTCATTAACTGACTTGCTCATTAATAGTTTCCTTGCAACTCGCAGCCTCACTCTTTCCCCTCAACTTGAGAGCCCATTGATGTATTTCAAAATGTTTCAAAACACCTAAAGAGACTCGAGCTGAGAGGGCTTTACTACAAATCCTCATGGACCTTCCGGATAGAGATCAAGTATTATCCGAGTCATTCTCATGCTTAACTACCATCATTCTTCCGTTGGGGAGTGTCGTAGCTTTGGTAGAAGCCAAGGGGATGAGACTGAACGGCTAGCTCTATTGGATTTCAAGACTCTAATAGCTTTTCCTGGTGAGGTTTTAAGCTCGTGGCATGATAATAGCCGCATCTACAGAGGGTACTAGTGCCATATGTGGTTGTAGACACCACAAAGTCACCATATTGGACCTTGCCACCGAGAACCTAGCCGGGGGAGGTCAATCTTTGGCTCCGATATTTCCTATGTAATTCGATTGCTTGTTCTGGTTGCAAAAGTTGTTCCCTATAACTTAATTACTATTTCTCTTCTTACAAATTCTACGGTTTAGGTGTGATGTATACAACTCTATAGAATGAGTTGTAGGAATCTCATCCAAATAAAATTTAAACTTGTTAACGAATACTTTGCTTAAAGAAAGCATAGTTAGTACAAAGGATGCAAAGTAATTCCACAGTTCCCTCTTTGTCCCATGTCACCCAATCACATTGATTTCTCATGCCATTCTTGTTTGATTTCCCTTGGTTAAGAAAGGATCATATCATTCAACAAGAATCTCAATTATTTCCCAATTAAAGTCTTATTCCCATGATGGTTAATGTTCATTTTTTGTTTGTCTAGTTGGTCTTAGGTGATTGCTAAATATATATATTTATGTCGCATAAAAAATATTTGATGACCCTGAAACTATTTTTTTCATTTTTTTTCGTGTGGATGTCACAATTAATCAAAGAATAATTTAAAGTCAATTAAAGAAAATAATCTAATTACAATCTAATGGGCCTATACATGGTAGAAATTTGGTTAGTGGAAGAGGTAAAGTTGGCTTGCCGTGCACTTTGAGACGATGCGCCTAAGTCGCTTTCTTACACATGAACAACATTGAATTCCAACCTTCTTTTTATAGTCTTTTTTTCTATTTTTGCTTTTGGAAAGTATGACACTCACCCTCCCCTGGATTTTCAATATCAAAGAATTATCTTCGCCCATTAGGCACGGGCATGGAACTGGTCAGATCAAGTAAAGACAGGTAGTGTGGTTCTAATAATTAGCTAAATCGGGTATTATGACTTTCTGCAATTCAGTTTTTCTTTTAATTCCTTGTTTCCGAGTCAAAGAGCAAATGAAAGGTTGGACGGATTCGTTCGCAGGACCTTTCCCATTTTCCCATGTCAAAGAGCAAATAAAAGATCGGACAAATAAAACATGTTCCTACGACTTTTCCCATTTTCCCATGTTAACAGAGTAAACGAAAGTTTAAATAGATGAATGTGTTTTCCCCATTTTCCCATGTCAAAGAGCAAACGAAATGTTAGGCAGAGGAAATACGCTCCTACGACTTCTCCCATTTTCCCATGTCAAAGAGCAAATAAAAGGTTGGACAGATAAAACACGTTCCTACGACTTTTCCCATTTTCTCATGTTAACAGAGTAAACGAAAGGTTGAATGGATGAATGTGTTTTCCACATTTTCCCATGTTAAAGAGCAAACGAAAGGTTACGCAAAGGAAATACGTTCCTACGACTTCTCCCATTTTCCCATGTCAAAGAGCAAATAAAAAGTCGGACAGATAAAACACGTTCCTACGACTTTTCCCATTTTCCTATGTTAACAGAGTAAACAAAAGGTTGAACGGATGAATGTGTTTTCCCCATTTTCCCATGTCAAAGAGCAAAAGAAAGGTTAAGCAGAGGATATACGTTCCTACGACTTCTCCCATTTTCCCATGTCAAAGAGCAAATAAAAGGTCGGACAGATAAAACACGTTCCTACGACTTTTCCCATTTTCCCATGTTAATAGAGTAAACGAAAGGTTGAACGGATGAATGTGTTTTCCCCATTTTCCCATGTCAAAGAGCAAACGAAAGGTTAGGTAGAGGAAATATGTTCCTACGACTTCTCCCATTTTCCCATCTCAAAGAGCAAATAAAAGATTGGACAGATAAAACACGTTCCTACGATTTTTCCCATTTTCCCATGTTAACAGAGTAAACAAAAGGTTGAACGAATTAATGTGTTTCCCCATTTTCCCATGTCAAAGAGCAAACGAAAGGTTAGACAGATGAAATACGTTCCTATGACTTCTCCCATTTTCCCATGTCAAAGAGCAAAGGAAGGTTTGGACAAATGAAACACGTTCCTTTGGCTTATCCCATGTGAACTGTCAAAAGAATAAGGAGAAGAAGGATCCTTGACGTGACTTGAACTCTCAAACTTATTCAATTAAATATGATCTACCCACTGCTGACTTTTTTCTTCTTCTAACTAGCTGTATACCTTGAGGATTATTTTCATACCTAGTTTATGATAATTCCAACACTTTGAAAAATTAATGCAGACAATATTAAAGTGTTAAATATCATAATATAATATAGTGGACTTTGTTATAACAAATCAATAATAAAGCATATAGAGTAAGGAAAGAAAAATAGCTTAACCTTTTTATTTCTATCGCTTTTTATCCTTTTCATTTATTTAATGACAAAAGCTAAACAAATTAAATGCTGCCCAATCTTGTAATATGATTCCAAATCTTACAAAAAAATTAGCGCCAATGAATAACCGACATTCATTTGGACTTGCAACTTTAAAAGTTTCTTGCAAGAACAGAGTAAGTACACGTCAAAACAGGATGTTACGCAATGGTGGAAACAAAGACGAAAAGCTTAACTAAAATGTGACGTAAGGATGGAGGACATAAATACATGCAAGTAAGCAGTGTTGCCAAATTAGTCATTAGAAGCAAAGAAAGAACCTATTGGCATGACACGTTTTGCACATATTTTTAAAAATTATCTCCACAAGAGATGCAACCTTGAAAGCAAACAGATTGGTGCTCCAGAGAATCCAATATGAATCGTGATCAGTGTAAGTGAAGATAGGAAGATGAAGCTGGTGTTGATAGTGGATGATGCTAAAGAATCCTCAGAAAATTAAATGATAAGGGTGAGATGGATGGTGTTGATAGTGTGGATGATATTGGCCGAATCCCTTTGATCTGCTTCCCGCTTGTTCTTTTATTTTGTTTCCCACTCATATTTATTTTTTCTCAAGTACCCCTCTTACTTAACTTCGATACGGACATGCCATTCTTAAATAAAAGATTTTTCCTAATTTCTAAATGCGGAAGAATGTATTAAAGAACGAATATGCAACAATGCACAGTTTGGATCTTTTTTTAGGGATAAAATTATGTCGTTATCGGTGAGTTCAGTCCATAATTTCTATAAACTGAATGATGAGTCTGCTAGCGAAAATGAAGGTGTTAACGAGGGAGATCAAATGGAAAAAAGGGGATTGAATGGCATTGATTGATTTTATCCCTAAACGGACAAAATCCACTACTAAAAAGGCACGGGCAAAGTGGATTAAAAAATGAGGACACAAGTGATAATGAGCCAAACTAGGCCCCATGATGTTTTAATTTTCATTGACTGACTTGATCGTCAATTGTTTTTTTGCAACTCGCAGCCTCATTGCTTTTTTCAGTTGCAGAAGTTGTTCCTTTTAACTTAATTAGTGTTTCTCTTCCTACAAATCTTATGGTCTAGGTGTGATGTGTACAACTCTATATAATGAATTGCAAGAATCTAATCCAATATAAAAATTTAACTTTGTTTATGAAGACTTCGCTTAAAGAATGCATATTTAGTACAAAGGACATGAAGTAATTCCACATATTACTCCTTGCCCCATGTCACCCAATCACATTGCTTTCTCATGCCATTCTTGTTTGATTTCCCTTGGATAAGGATCATGTCGTGCGCCAAGAATCTTAATAATTTCCTAGTTCCAGTCTTAATCCCAAGGTGGTTAATGTTCATTTTTTGTTTGTCTAGTTTTGATTGGTCTTATGTGATTGCTTAAAAAAATAAACCCTTTTTAGTTATATCACACCAAAAAGATTTGATGACCCTAAAACTATTTTTTCATTTTTTTGCGTGGACATTATAAGTAACTAAAGGATAATTTGGAGTTAATTAAAGGAAGTAAATCCAATTACGATTAAATAGGTCTATAAATGGAGGAAATCCAGGGATTGAAAGATGGATTATAGGGTAAAGGACACAACTGATAAATAATGAAGAAAACTAGGCCCCATGGTGTTTCACCTTTCATTGATTGACTTGATCATCAATAATTGCCTTGCTTGCAGGGCCTCGTTATTTTCTCAACTTGTGTGGATGGCTGAAATGCTTGTGTGGTTCCATCCATGTTTTAAGTTGTGTGCTTGTCTGTGATGGAAGTGGAGGAGGGAGGTTGGCTTATAAACTCCACAAGGAATTGCTCATATATGTAGGAAATATTGGAGGTTTGAAAATCAGTGAAAAAAAAATATCAAATGTCCCCTTAATGACGTGCGGGACAGAGTCAACTATAATACACCAAAATTAGGTAAAAGTCATGTTTTTCAGTTGGATCCAATATGAATCACATTATCTCTTGATAGTTGATTGGCATAATCTATCAGAGGAATTTTACCAAAGTGATTTTCAAGTAAAGCTTGACAGTACATTCTATAATTTTCCGTCAATCTATGCGACTTTATTTATATAGTTATTTTCTTTAATCTCGCAGATAGTCACATACATAACTTGATTTCTAATGTCAAGGATCTTCTTAAATATATTTTTCATAATTCCAAAATCATTTTGGAATCCAGAAAAGAATATTGAATATCCTTTGAATGACTCAATGATTCAGTTGGATTCAATATGAATCACTTTATCTCTTAATATGTGATTGGTATAACATATCATATTAACTCCATATAACAACTTTCTCAAGCAATGTTAATCATTTTTCTTTTTTTTGCACTTTAGGGGGAAGTACATTGAACATGGTAACCTATAACATTATCTAGTATATAACATGCAAAAGAAGAGTGACTGATGCAATTCATTGAATACAACTTTCTACATGCATGAAGTGGTCTTGGAAAATCATGCTAATCTCTCTGTATGTTTGTTCTTCGAGTTCATGCTCGTGCATGTTATTGGCAAATTAGTGTGATCTCTGTCTGTCCCTGTAATTTAAATTTGTTTCATGATGTCTCCTTATATGAAGGGTAAGTCCACTTGTCTCATATTCTGCACATGATCAATCAAAATGATAAAACTATACTTTTGATCCCTAAGTTTGAGCTTCTTCTTTTCTTTTCTTTTTTCTGATCAAATCCTCTAAAATTTTGAGTTTTGTCTCATCAAACCATTGAATTTGTATAGCTTTTTCTAATTAAAATTTCTTTAGCTCCAAATGTAACTAATTGAAACTGACATACCTTATTCATGAACTTTTGCATTTTTCACTATCCTATTTTCATCACCTACGTATTCTTTCTACCCTCAAATTTTTTGGCATATCATTTAATTATCACAAACACACCAATAAAATTTTAGCATATTACACTTAATTAGTATATCTCTTTTTTACAAATTCTACGGTCTGGGTAATGTCTACGACTTTATACGACGACTTGCAGGAATCTAATCCATTTTAAATTTCAATTTTGTTGATGAAAGACTTTGCTTAAAGAATGCATAGTAAAAAGGACATAAAGTAATCCCAATTGTCTCTCTTTGTCTCACATGATCCAATCACATTGCCTTCTCATGCCATTCTTGTTTGATTCCCCTTTGAAAAAGATCATGTGGTGCGACACGAATCTTCATTATTTCCTAATTACAATCCTATTCCCATGATGGTCAATGTTCGTTTCTTTATTTGTCAAGTTCTAATTGGTCTAAGGTGATTGCTATAAAAGAAAAAACAAATTCCTTTTAGTTACATCACATCATAAAGATTTGACGATCCTAAAACTATTTTTTCATTTTTTTGGCATGGATATTGTGACTAATTAAAGGATAATTTGGAGTTAATTAAAGGAGGTAAATCCAACTACGATCAAATGGGCCCATACATGGAGGAAATTTGGTGTGGGCGGTAAAGTAGGCTTGCCGTGCACTTTGAGGCGATATGCCTAAGTCACTCTCTTAGGTGCAAACAGCTTTCAATTCCCATCTTCATTTTATGGTCTTTTTCTCTACTTTATCTTTTGGAAAGTATAACAATTGAACATCCTCTTCCGAATTTTAATACCAAAGGATCATCTTCACCCATCAAGCACGGACACATAACCAATCAAAACAAGTAAGGACACGTTGTGTGTGTCTAATAATTAGCTAAAGTATGGTATTTTGACTTTTTATAGTTGGGTTTCTTGAAGAGCAAATGAAAGGTTCGACAGATCAAACACGTTCCCCTAACTTTTACTATTTTCCCATGTCAAAGAACAAATGAAAAGTTAAACGGATGAAACACGTTCCTTTGGCTTCTCCCATGTGAGCTGTCAATAGAAGAAGAAGGAGATAAAGGATCGCTGACTTCACTGGACTTTAACTATCGCACTTTTTCAATTTAATATCATCTGCCAACTACTATTTGTTTACTTTTTGACTAGCTATATACCTTTAGGAGTAAATACATTACTTAGTTTTTTTAAATTCCAATAATGTTTTCAATAACCGTGTGACTATATTAAAATGTTAAAAATCATAATAGAATAGCGTGGACTCTAGTATTATTAATTAGTAATTCATCTATTAGTGTTCAAGATGCAAAATTCAATTTGCATATCAATATAACAAGTTTAATGCCAGTACAACATGGATCTAAAAGGCAGTAGTTTGAAATAAATTCTTCTTCGCCAAAGTAGAGATTTTGCTCTCTTTTATTTATGAGCACTATTTTCAATGTTAATAATAATAGATGATATTTCGACCGCATAAAAGAGGACATTACAAAAGTATAATTTATAGAGAAGATATATATATTATATAATTGACAAATGGAAGTAAAGGTGATTATAAATTGTGAAATAGACCTACGCGGTTCATAGTGTTTTGCCTTTGAGAACCCAAAAGTCAAGATTTTATATGTTTGTGAAATAGACCTACACTGGCTGGGGGTTTGCGCCAGCGAGCGACGACCCTTGGCCTAGCTAGGCGAGGGCCGCCAACCCTCGTCGAATCTAGGAGAGGACCTCAACCCTCGCACCAAATCCGGCGATCCTAGCCTACCTTAACCCCCACCGTCGTCGGCCCTTCCCAACGACGATAGGAGGCGACGATGAGGGCTTCCACAGCCCTTGCCATTCTGCAATCTCTTCCCCTTCTCTTAATATTTAGTTTTAAATTAAATTAAATTAATATTTACATTAAAGTTCAAATTCGAGATAAAACAACGTCATTTTTTACTTATCTAACCATGTCAATATGCAAAACGATGTCGTTTTCAGTTTATCTAACCACGTTAGCATGCAAAACAACGTCATTTTGCACTTGTCTCGCCGGAAAAATACCACATCAGAATTTTGGCTATATTTTCTCGCCGTTGGCATTTAACTAATCAATTTTACTTCGATTTTAGTATTTATGCGTACATTTCCGAACTTTTGGCACTTATGTACCTCCCCGTGTCAAGTTTTGACACTCCAGGTATTTATGTCCCTTCTTGTCTACAATCCCACATGGGTTTAAAAAGTAATATATCAAAATAAATTCTTTGTCGCCATAGTAGAGAGTTTGCTCTTCCCTTATGTATAAAACTATATTCAAATTTGAATATTTAATAATAACAAATGATATTCCAACCAAATATAATGGGACATCATAAATGTGTAAGTCAGAGCAAAAATATACATTATAATTGACGAATGGAAGTAAAGGTAATTATAAATTGTGAAATAGTCCTACTTTAATGTACGGTCAAATAGTGTCTGGTTATGAGTATCGGAAAGTCAGGATTTTAGATTTGCGGAAAAGACTGAAGTCGTCCGTTCTACTAACCGACCCGATAATTCAGGGATTGGAAAGACACAATCGACAATGAACAAAACAAGGGCCCCACGACGTTTCAGCTTTCATTGACTGACTATCGATAGTTACCTAGCTTGTCACGGCCTTGTAATTTTTTAAACTAAAGAGGACCGCAAAAAGATCTGTCATACTATTCTTGCATTGATGACATCAACATGTCTTAGTATGGGAATATATGTTGCCCCCAATTATATATTCGGAGTTACTTCTAAACAACATCGCAAGAAAACCAAAAAGTACTCGAGCTGAGAACGCTTTGTTACAAATCCTCATGGACCTTCCCCATGGAGATCGAGTTTTACCCAGGTCATTCTCATGCTTAACTACTATGATCCTTCTAAGGGAGTGTCTCACCTTTGTTAGAAGTCGGCGGGCACGAGATTGATCGGCTGGCTCTGTTGGAATTCAAGACCCGAATAGCTGATCCTGGCTGGGTTTTGAGTTCGTGGAATGATACTAGCCACATCTGCAAATGGTACGGTGTCACATGTGGCCATAGGCACCGCAGAGTCACCATATTGGACCTCAGTTCCCAAAACTTGCTCGGGTTCGTGCCGCCCCACATTGGTAACTTGAGCTTTCTTAGGGAAGTCCATTTGCAAAACAATAGTTTCCACTCCGAAATTCCCCCGCAAATCGGTCGCTTATTTCGGTTGCAGGAGCTGTTCCTCCATAACAACTTTTTTAGCGGACAAATTCCTTCGAATATCTCCCATTGCTCTCATTTGCTCGTTCTTGACTTAGGCTACAACATGCTTGAAGGAAATTTGCCTACAGAACTCAGCTTCTTGTCCAAGCTCCAAAAACTTGTGCTTCACAAAAATAGCTTGATGGGAAACATTTCGCCGTTGGTTGCAAACTTATCCTCTCTTAAAGGGTTCTCAGTAGGGTCAAATAGCCTCACTGGTACGATTCCGGAGATTCTCAGCCGACTGAGAAATCTGAGCCATCTCGGTCTCGGCGACAATAATTTTGTTGGTACGATTCCTATCTCAATTTTTAATATATCCACCATGATATTTTTTGCCATGGATAATAACCAATTAGAAGGGGGCTTACCTAGCGATTTAGGCTTCACTCTTCCAAATCTCGAGTACATCTTTTTGAATGACAACCACCTCACTGGACTCATTCCTAAGTCAATATCCAATGCCTCTAATCTCAATCTATTCCAAATCAGTTCGAACAACTTTACCGGGAAAGTTCCTTCTTTCTCAAAGATGAGAAGACTCAATTGGTTTATGATTGACGAAAACAACTTTGGAAGTGGGCAATCTGCTGATTTGGACTTCCTCTGCTCTTTAACCAATTCCACAAACTTAGGATCAATTGATTTAACGAACAATGCTTTTGGAGGACCAATCCCCGACTGTATCGGTAACCTCTCTATCACCCTTTCAGAGTTAAGGTTAGATTTCAATCATATTTCTGGAGCCTTACCTTCTGGAATTGGAAATCTCATCAATTTGGAGATCTTGTATACGAGGCTCAATAACATCCTTGGGAACATTCCTTCCGAGATAGGAAACTTGAACAAAATGAAGGTTCTGGATTTCTCCCAAAACAATTTCTCGGGGCAGATACCAGAATCTATCGGGAATTTAAGGATGTTGATCAAATTGTCCTTATATGGCAATAATCTTTCAGGCTCAATACCTTCGTCTCTCGGAAATTGCCAGAATCTACTTCTCTTGGACCTTTCGATCAATAGCCTCAGCGGTAACATACCCCTGGAAATTGTGGGTCTCTCATCTTTGTCAATTTATCTCAATTTGTCTCAAAATAATCTTATAGGCTCCCTTCCAAGAGAAGTTGGAAACTTGAAAAATCTTGGCGAACTATGTCTTAATAGGAACAGATTATCTCAACATATTCCAAGCAGTATCGACAGTTGTACATCCATGGAACGCCTATATATACAAGACAACTTTTTTGAAGGGCCCCTACCATCAATGAGTTCCATGAGAGGCCTTCAAGTTTTAAATGTTTCCAACAACCAATTGTCTGGCCAAATTCCGAAATATCTAGAGTCGCTCAATCTGACAAATCTGAGCCTATCTTACAACAATTTTGAGGGTGCATTGCCTACCGGAGGAGTTTTCGGAAGTGCCATTTCAACTTCAGTTGTTGGAAACAAGAAGCTTTGCGGGGGTTTGCAAAATTTTCAACTACCCAAATGCAACTACAAAGTGTCAAAACAGACAAGAATAAGTAGAATTGCAAAAATCATGATAACCACATTCTCTACTCTTGTAGGTGTAGTTTGCATACTCATTTTGTCATACTTCCTCTGGTTTGGAGATAATAAGAAAGCATCGGCTTCAAGCTCTTCTGAAGATGGGCTTTTGCATGTTTCTTATCATAGTCTATTGAAGGCAACAGGTGAATTCTCCTCCACCAATTTGCTCGGCATGGGCAATTTTGGGTCTGTGTACAAAGGGCTTCTTGATCAAACTCAGTCAATCGTGGCCATCAAGATTCTCAACCTTGCACGTCATGGAGCTTCCAAAAGCTTCATAGCCGAGTGTCAAGCCTTGAGAAGAATCCGACACCGTAATCTTGTGAAGGTACTCACGGTATGTTCTGGGTTTGATTTTAATGGAAATGACTTCAAGGCACTGGTCTATGAATTCATGTCAAACGGGAGCTTGGATGAATGGTTGCACCCAACTGCATCACAATATACAAAGAGAAGGAAGTTAAGTCTACTTGATAGAGTGAATATTGCCACCGATGTTGCTTGTGCACTAGATTATCTCCATCATCGCTGTGAAAAACCGATAGTTCATTGTGATTTAAAGCCGGGCAATGTCCTTCTTGATGATGAAATGACTGGACATGTAGGCGATTTTGGGCTTGCCAGGTTCCTTCCAGAAGCAATGCATAAGTTATTAGGCGATCAATCAAGCTCTATCGAATTAAAAGGATCTTTTGGCTACATAGCCCCAGGTAAAATGCAACAGTTAGGTCTTTTAGTTTATTTCTTTATATCAAACACGCAATTGGAGATAGGTTCTTTAAAAGAAAAAAGGTATAGACATGAAACATCACCAAGACTATATTTCAATCTCAATTATTCATTATGCATCACTATGCTCTATCTTGCTCACTATTGTAGAGTACGGCTCAGTAAATGCAATATCCACAAAAGGAGATGTGTACAGCTTTGGAGTCCTCATTTTGGAGATGTTCATAGGCAAGAGACCGACCGATGACATGTTTGAAAATGGGATGAACCTTCATCGCTTTGCTAAGGCAGCTCTAGTAGACGAAGTGGAAAAGGCAATCGATCCTCTTCTACTTGAGGAAATCGACGAGTCAGAGAAAAGACAAATTGTCCCTCTAGATGGCAAGAACAAAAGCTGGTTTAGTTCTCTGGAGTGTTTGGTTTCGATCATCGAAATTGGAGTCATTTGCTCTTTTGAGTCTCCAGGGGAACGAATGGACATCTACAATGCATTGACTAAACTCCAAGGAATCAGGAAGAAACTTCTTGAGTTCATTGCCATTGCCTAGTTGATGTGAAATCTGAACAATCATATAGAGTCATGGGGTCTTCTTGGTCATTGCTTTGTCTAGAATAGGATGTGGAATTTCGCCATTATTAGACAATTTGAATCTGGCAACAAGATAACCACAGGTGATGGAGACTAGTGACTTAGCAATCCAAGGAAGATCAAAATAGTTTATGTTGTTTTACGCAAAAGATCATTGTCCTTCAGCTGTGCGAAAAATAAATGTACTTTGTTTTGCTTTTGCCCAAAAAGATAGAAAATGCAATTTGTTTGAGAAGTACCTAATATAAGTACCTGTAGACATCTGGTAACATGGATTTTTATATTGCTCTCTTGCAAACATGGCCTTTTTTATTGTGGAAAAACCATATGCGTTGTGATGGAGACCGAATAAGAGTGTGGACAGCTTTTGGGTGTCTAGATGGCTCTTCTGAGGATAGGGCGAGAGATTCACCTGTGGAAGTAATGCATTTTCTCTTCGTAACAGAGAAGCTACCTTAGAAATGAATGCCCGTTTTGGCTACAATTTTTCAGTTGTCTAACTTTTGAATGGAGTTAAGCAGATAGACTCTATGTTTTCTACTACACGTTTATCATGTGAGCTTTCTGTCTATAGTTTACACTATAGAAACTCTGCTAAGCTTTTGGCAGGATTCTTTGCTGTTTGTGGTGTTGCGATACATGGTCTCGTCATTTTCATGTCATAGGACATGGTTTTAGTCTTGAAAATTTTGAAAAGTCCTTTCAGCTCAAGAAGTTATTTCTATATGCAATTCACTCGGTACAATTCGAGATAAGAATAGTAGGAATATTATAACTTCCATATGACGTTCACCTAATATAGAGGAGTTCCTTTCTCAATAAAATGTGATCTTTTGGAAGATTCGGTGATTATGGCAATTTGATTTATTGTCTTTCTTCCTAGCGATCTCCTGTCTCTTATCACCCTCATCAGTGGAAGATTGCTGGTCTATATCTCCTCCGTGTGCATGGTGCTGCTATCTTGTTTGGTTTCCTGGATTAGTTTCCCTTTCAGGTGAAATGACGGCTCTCCCTCTGAATTGGCAATTTTGCTCATAAATACATGGTTCTTTTTGCTTGGGCAGCTGCGCCTGCATTGACTTGCATTTCTACATTAATGATCATTGCCGCGCACTTTCAGCCGGCCATTTGTCATTGTTCATATATTTTCCTCTAATTCTATTAGAAGTTTGTGCTTGCTCCAGTCTGAGATTGGCTCTGGGTTTGTGACTCCTAGGGTTTACTCTGGGCATATGCCAAAACTGGACATGGTCATCTCCTTTTCAATGGGCAGTCTTTTTCTCTGTAGTGACTTGGTTAAGTTTATCGTGCATTCTCAACAACGGCTCTGTAAATGAATATTTCTTTGTACTGCTGTGAATGTCAAAAAAATTGGAGATCAAATTTGCAATGTTATCAATATGCTCAGCAGGAATTTCACCAAACTTTTTGGAAATTTTCAATCATGAGCTCGACCATACAATTCTGTCAAGTTTCTGTTATCCTATGTGACTTTCTTTAAAAATTCAGAGCTAGTCACATACATAACTTGATCCTCAGAGGTCAGGGATCTTCTTAAACAGATTCTTCGTGATGCCAAAATCATTTCATAATTTTGTAAACGAGAAAACAGGAGCTAAAATAGGAAGCCCAAAGGACCACAATGAAATAGTCCAAATGTCTGAATCATCAAATTGCGAAGCACAAGGATGTAATTGAGAACACTGTGACCTAATCACCAGAGGTGTTATGATAAGCTCCAAATCTAAACAATTGGAATTGACAAATCTTATTCCCATAATTTCACATTTTCCTCTATTCTACTTTGATGACCTACGTGCACATCCAATCCTCAAATTTTTCTTGACCCAAACATAGTATTAGATTCAATCGTCTCACCTTTGATAGACACGCATACTAAATTTCAAACAGGCGAAGGAATCTATTGAATTTTACTTAATTAAAGGGACTATCCATTTAGTATACTCTCAAGCGAGTAATCTTTCTTACTCTTCGTTATATAACAATGAGCCGTTTGGGTCAAAGCATTTGACTAATCCCCATTGAGTATCGCAGTCCCACCACCCCATATAACATGGGTAATTATTGGTGATATATAGGTCTATGCTCTTGGTACCTCAAGAGAAATGTACAAGTGCGGTAATTCAAACTCAAATCACGAGCGAAAAAAACAGACACGATGGGAATTTTCTGCTACAAGGGTGTTTTTTTATCAATTAGGATCGGTCTATTAAATGAGACATATATGAACCCACCAACCAAATTTTTTAGCATATTAATTTATTAGTATATTTCTCCTTACTAATTCAACAATCTACGGGTGATTTGTACAAACTTATATAATGAGTCGCAGGAATCTAATCCGATATAAATTATACGTTTAATTATAGCCTCATGTTAGGGAAGTGTGCTCCTTCTTGTTAGTGTATAATTTGATCTCGAGGAATCTTATAAAAAAATTTGGCCAAGAAATAAGCCGGAGCATACGAACACGAGTTAAAGCGTCTGGTTTTTTTTATTCGGATTGATCCTCCGATGGTTAAGTTATTGAAGAAAAGATCTGTGTAGGTACTAATCTTAACAGGAAGAAAATGAGGGAAAGACCGGAAACTTTACTTGAGACCTTTATGCAGCATTTTATAGACAAGCTTACAGCTAACATAATGTGATTTGGTTGAGACAAATGTATGTGGGGACTTTGCCATGACAGATAATGGTTTGGTTGGAATGTATTCTTTTGGGACAATTATTAAAAAAAAAAATCATAAATTCACTGTATGGCTGCTAATCCAATATTAAACTTTTCAATGTGGCCAATATAGTCCTAAGCCACCTGACAATTTTTCAATGTAATCCATCCGACTAATTTATTACAAAAATCGCTGATATGACAGTCCAATTAGTGTTTCCCATCATATGTGACACGATCGGCGATTAACATAGACAATTTTTTTAATACAACGATGTTATTTTGAATTTTTTTATATTTTTTATATTTTTTCTTTATTTTCTATTCTTTCTTCTTCCTTTTTATTTATTTTTTTGTCCATTCTTTTACTTGTCATCAAGGACTCGAAATGACTAGTGAAGGTTGCAGCTACAGGCAATGGTCATGATGCCCTCACGTAGATTTGGGTGATAGGTCTAAGATCGCCCTCAGCCAAATTAGGCGACGATGTTGTAGCCCTTGCCATGCCCTCGCATGGCGGCCACAAACGGAGAGAGACCTCCGTTCTTTTTTTTTTCTCTAAGTTTGTGAAAAAAAATAGAAAAAAGGAAAATATTTTAAAATTTTAAAGATGAAATTGCCTTCACCAAACTAAAGAGTCCAGGTTCTTATTCGAAATTGATATGAGCAATTCATGCGTCCACTTAAAAAAATTAAAAGCACTTCAAATTTTATTAGAAAAAAAATTCACTCCATATCTTTATTTCCAAAACAAGAACACCCACGTCCTAAATTGAAATTTCCCGGTCAACATATTGACCGCAGCAGCTTGCGACCATGTTCATCTCCTCCCTTCCGTCCGGTGGCTGCTCAAACCGATAGGCTTACCAGAGAGAGAGAGAGAGAGAGCGAGCGAACGCGAGCTTCGATGGAGTCAACCATATCCAGGACTCTCTCTCTATCCTCATCTCCCTCCTCCCTCAACCCCTTCGTCTTCCGCCTCCACCGCTACGTCTCCCGGTCGCCGCACCGCCGATGCCTCCCCTCGCGGCTCATCGCCCACCGGCTCCGCTGCATCTACGCCGACCGCATCCGCACCCCGAGCCTCGCTCCGGCCCCGGCCCTGTCCCCTCCGGCTCCCGCGAGGTTCCGCTTGCGATGCCTTTCGAGCTCCGCTGCTCCTCTCGGCGCGTTCGGCGGACCCGGCGGCGGCGGCGGTAGTGGCGGCGCAGGAGGCGGCGGCGGCGGCGGCGGCGGTGGCGGAGTCGACGGTGAGGATGGGAAGGCGAAATCGGTCGTGGATGGAGCCGAGGATGCCTCAGCTGTTTCCTCCGATGTCATAATTCTCGACGTCGGAGTAAGCCTCTCTCTATATATCTCTCTCGCAGTTCATGTGAATGTACTAGCCAAAGCTTCGATTTTGTCTATGCTTGTCTAACTTTCCCTGCATTATATTGCTGAAGATGTTATTCCGCGGTGCATATCATGGTCTTTTCTAATTGTCCGGTCACTCAGAGTGTCTCTGTTTCGTCTCTGCAGGGAATGACTTGTGGGGGATGTGCAGCGAGTGTGAAGAGAATTCTGGAAAATCAAGTGAGTTTACCATTTGCTTTTGTCTTCATTGTCATTTTTTAAGGGAGTTTGCTATTATAACTAGGATCGTCCAATTTTTTCTTTATGAAAAGAATCGTTATCAGCTTGAATTGAACTTGAGTGTGACAGAATATGTATCTACTGGGTTATGCATTTTGTCCTCTCATAAATGTAAAGAGAAATAAGGTTCCACATTATCTCTCATGGGGGTGGAAAGAATTGCAGGAGAAATTGCTTTCATCAATTTTTGTGGTAAGATTTGAACCCCGTGTTTTTTCTTCTGCTCTAACTTTGGACAGCCAAAAGTATCCGCCGCCAGCGTCAATCTTACAACCGAGACAGCAGTTGTATGGCCTGTATCTGAAGCTAAGGCTGTGCCTGACTGGCAAAAAGAGTTGGGAGAAACACTTGCTAAACACTTGACGAATTGTGGCTTTAAGTCTAACCCACGAGGTAAGCAGTTTTATTCACTATCTGCCTGTCGTCGTAAAATGGTGTTTGGCTTATATTCGTGAATATCATTGCCACATACAACGTATGTTTTATCACAGATGTTCTGTGTCGATGATTCCATCTAGTAATTAGAAGTACTAGCTTCTGTATCTCTTTAGCTTGTTACAGATACAGACAGATTTATAAGTGTTAAATTCGTTCAATCAAGTGTCACATAACATTTTTAAGATTTTTGACAACTGACTTGTCCCTATGGTCTTCTCTTTACTTTGGATTGTCTTATCTTCCGGTTCCATTGTGACATTTTGTGAGTGAAGGGTTTATCAGCAATTGTTAATTGCTGGGATCCCTTACATGCTGCTTTTGATTGTTAAGCATTATCCTGTCAGGCAGGTTGTGGAGAGATAAATGGTGACTAGTCTTGTGTGAATTTTGACTCTCATGGGTGCTGCTTTTCAGAATCTATCCAATTTAGTTGAATAGCAAACCCAATTGTAAGTCTTGCAATAATTGAAGTCTGGCTAAAAGTTTCGCATGAATCAACAGATTAATATCTCTTCCACAAGTAATTTAAAATGTTTAATGTACAAAGACGTTTCCTGGAACTGAATTATTTGAATGTACAAAAGCTCTTATTTTAAAGCATTTTCTTGCTAAATTTTGAAATTCCTGTAACCGAAAATTTGTGATAAGTCATCTTTGAAATTCTATTTTATATACCTTTTATAAGTGAGAGTAAAACTACCTGTATCAACTCTTGTTTTCTGCAAGAAACTTCAAGCTCTCCATCTAAAGCTTTCCATCATGAGCCTCGATAGGGATTGTCTTGCCTTAAACTTTCTTACCCTCATTATGACTGCAAATTTCATCAATGAGATAAAGATATTTTAACATCATACCATAGACATGCAGCCTCCTAAATTGAATTAGTTGAGATGTTAGCCTATTTAAGTTCACTGTTTAATATGCATTGATGGAAAGATGGATAAACGAGTCGCAGGTCAGGAAGCTACTGAAGGCAATGTTGTACCATAGGAATGATAAAGATCCAAGTGAGGAGTAACAGTAGAAAACTTTGGTATGTCCCTGTTCCATTGTGTTCTGAAACTTTTTACAATCTGGACTTGTGAGTAAGGAAACTAGTCGCATACCTCAGATATGAAAACCTAGGTTCTCAATTAATCATTGCAATTTATCCCTTCAATAGGTGAGTATCAGTGGCTTCTCGAGGAACTGGTTCAAGATCATCAGTGCTGGATGGGTGAATGGGGGAAGCAAATCTGAGTTAGTTATTGTTAAGAAACAAAGAAGAATGATCGTGTACTGGTTGTTTTGAATTTGTGCGAGATAGGCGGCAATTTGTATTTTATTAATCTCACCCACTTCTAACTGTAATGTATTTGGGTTACCTTCTTGTATTCCAGAAAGACTTATCTAAGAAATATATGCGGGTCATCTAAAATCAGTTGTATGCTTACTATGTGTTGATGATTGTCCTGGGAAAGAATAGAATAAGATCTAACACAGAGCTGATGATGATGTGATTTGGGGACCAGCATGGAAGTTGACATATAAGTTAAAACTACAGGCCCTTTCAAGTTGATTGTTGACAGCATGATCTTTCTTGTCTCTTTGTAGCTCTAAGAACCTCCCAATATAAGTAGTTCCTACAATGTCAATAATGGATTCTATTTTTTTGGGGGTTTTTACTGCCTCAAGCACATTTAGGAAATTGGAGAATAGAAATCTGCTTTCAGGAAAGACCTTTATATATATGTCGAACTTGTTGACTATCTTTATAAGAAGAAAGACCCCTGATAAAAATCAAGTTATCGACACTTGAGAAGAATTCATTCTAACCTATGTCTGCAAAACCTACATTTATTTTTATATTACTAAGTCCACAGTGAGCAACCAGTAATGTCATGCCACTATAAGGTTGCGAATTGTTGAATATTATCTTCCACTTTGCAAAGGAGGACTGTTGCTGTTGGTTCACGATATTGTGCAATGATGATGCAAGCTGGTAATTTTCATGTTAAATTAGGCTGCGGACTTGCGGTACTACATCTATATATTGCATTATCCTCTCTCTCTCTCTCTCTCTCTCTCTCTCTCTCTCTCTCTCATGTGCATACACATCCCACCCACTAGTGCTTCCTGCAGCTTGGGATGATTGACTCAAATTTTTATCACAAAAAGGGAGACTCATTTCTTCCTGAGATAAGAAATTTTGTTCGAATATACTATCTAGCACGCAAACAATGGCAGTCTGTTTAAAAGATTTCCATGTTGAACAGATTTAAAAACTTGACGTTCTTCTGTCTTTTGATTTTAAGCATTGATGGGCTTTAATCTCTCAATGACTTAGTGCTGTTTTTCTCACTGTTTTTGTACATACTAGACCATTCCTTATAAATAAAGTCTTTGCAAAGATAAAACATGAAATAAGTAAATGGCGGATCTCTTAAGGATAGATAAGGAGTGGTAGATGCTGTGCATAATTGATTCTCTCCTTGGAAATATGGGGATGGATATTGGGTATTAATGAGCCATACAGATTCAATTTGAATTGGAGTGGTGCTGAATATTTGATCTTAATGAAAGTATAAACTTATTAGGAACAGTGCTTATATCTTCCAGATGGAGATCTTTTGCGTAATCATTCATTGACCTTCTGAGGTTTGGATGTAGCTGGTTTGTGTGTCCCATTATACCTTCTAGAAACAGTACTTTACTGACTGCTGTTGTGTCTTTCTCAGCATCAAAGAATCCTGTTCACTTGAAAACCATGTTGGGTTATCATATTTGCATGAACTTGTTTGCTACTTTCCCATCGGGACGTGTACACTTTTGCAATATATTCTTGCTCTTTCAAAAGCACACGTGTAATACCCGCAGTCATTGCTTTTTTCAGCTCTTTTGCCGTATGCGTGACATGGTGAAAAATCTGCAAATGATGGAAAGTATTGGTCCTCATATGTCTAGATTCTTGCATATGGTAGGAAGGGCTATTCGTTTGTTCATTATGTACACAAACATACAACCATACACATAAGTACATGCTATAATCAAGCGTTATGGTATGTTTTAATGATAAAATGGGCAACTTTCATGAGTGTACTTTCAATCATCCTGTTCTCACCCTCTACATATTTGCAACACATGCAATTAAATTCGGACTTAGAAAGCTGGATTTAAAGACTTGGAGGAAGAGTCGAATGTGGAGGGGCAGAAAGAGAATGCACATGGGACGAACAGCAAAATTTACTGATTATGCCTTATTTGCCTTCTTTAATATGTTCTGTATTGTTTCTAAGGGTTTAGTTAGGAAGTATAGTAGTAGAACCTGCCAAAGAGATCGGTTGAGCTTTTCAAATTTATCCCATTTCTCTTTTACGTTGACTGAGAAAGAATGGAAAAAAATCTTCCATATCTCAAAGGGGGTTCGACTATGGAAGTTCAAAACCGGGAAAAATTCTTCCCATAGCTTTATGCTGGTATATAGGAATTTGTCTGAGAAGTCTGGATCTTATACCTATAATTTGACAATGCAGATGGAGGACACAATTTTTTCAAAGTTTTTGAGAGAAAGATGAATGAAAAGCATGATCGCCTCAAAGAAAGTGGTAAGTATCTGGACATTCTGTTCTTCCAAATCATTGAAAAAAACCTAGGCATTCTTTTTAAAACATTTTGATTATCCTTTTCTTTGTTTTGATACATCTTAGTATTTCCCATAATTTATTATTTCACAGGTCGCCAGCTTGCAGTTTCGTGGGCACTATGTGCTGTTTGCCTCTTGGGCCATCTCTCACATTTCTTTGGAGCTAAGGCTCCTTGGATCCATGCTTTTCATTCGACTGGATTTCATCTGTCCTTATCATTGTTTACTTTGATTGGTCCGGGCCGTGGACTTATCTTTGACGGTCTGAGAAACCTTTTGAAGGGGGCTCCAAACATGAACACTTTGGTTGGTCTTGGGGCTTTATCATCATTTTGTGTCAGTACATTGGCTGCCTTGGTGCCAAAACTGGTATGTCATGACAAATAGTCTTATATAGCTCTTGGCATTGCCAAAGCTTTGTTGCATATCAGTTGATTCTTTTATGAATATATTTTTCGTCTGAGACCTGTTCATATTTCCCAATATTCTGTTGTATTGGTCTGAAGCATCATGCACAGTGCCCATCTTTTCTCTGGTAAATGCTTGTGCTGGACTGAAACAGTGGCTCAATACATGTGTCTGTCCATTCCTTTAGCCATTTTGCTAGTATTAGTCATTTTTTAAATTAAAATCCTAACCAAGAGTTAATTTTGGTAGCCTTCCATCTTCTCAAGTTGCGATCAACCAGCGACAGTGTCTTCCATGAATTTCATAATTTTGCAAATCGTGAGTTTTAGATTTTTGCACCTTTCATGAACCACCATAGCCAAATAAAAGATGACATCATTCTATGAGTAAATGGTGGTGTTGTATAGGAAAATTCTATTGGAACTCCATAACCTTTGGTTATGTTAAAGTATTTGAATATTAAAACCATGCCTTTTTCTAACAGCATAAGCTTTTGCAGAAGTTGGTTGTGGTCTTACAAAATTCTACACGATACCGTAGCAGGAGCTTTTGGGTTTGAATTTTTGTCAAGCTCCTTACTCGCCTTCCCAGTTATATATTTACTTTAGTCTTATGTCCAAAGTGTAACCTACCCATGAGAGTGATTGTTAGAGTATTTAAATATTATACCACGTATTCATCTCACAGCTGAAGTTTTTAAAGCAGTTAATTCCGATCCCATATAATTCCGTAGATTAATACTCTTTGTAAAATTCGACTCTCTGTTCTGTATTGAAAGTGTTTTTACTTTTTCTGTAATAGTGCTCTTACTGCAGATTTAGTCTAGCCATCTAATATTTGATGCTTAAAATTATTTGACTGGACTAAATCAACATCCAAAAAACAGGACTTGGCCTATTAAACACTCTTTGATAAAAGTTATGTTTAGGCTTAGGACATAGAGTGCAGGCAAAGTTGCATCTGTGAAGAAAAAGTTGGTGTGGTAATTCTTTGTCCGTTCTTTTGGTGGACAAAGTTTAGGCTATTTGAACATAGGGGCAGATGTGTGATTTGGCCAAGCACATGAAGGTGCATTATTAAGTTTTTCTGTTTATTTTTTCTTGCAACAATCAATTATTTGAAAGAAAAAAAAGGCTTTCAACTATCTGAGGTATTATAGTGTTTATGAGAGTCTCAGATGTTGACATGCTGCTTTGTATAGGCTAGTGTGAACAATATCCTGAAAATATACCAAGTTCCTTGACGTATGAAACTGTGCTGTCTCTGGTACCTTGAAAGGTCGAGCTTCAATTTTACTTAGATAAAACAGCTACATGATACTTAAAAAAAAAAAAAATTGTCATCCTGAAAACATAATCATTTTTGTGACCTTGTAATATTTAGATCTTCTGTGTGGATCTTCTGTCAGTGATGCATAAATTACCTTTTCTTTGAACTGAGCATGCATATATTAATTTTCTCTTTCTCAGTTCTCACAACTACTCTTGCATCAGATTCTTCTGTCTTTGATTATGACCCATGAATCTGACATTTTGTTCCATTTGGGCAAGTTTATGCTGCATGGAATAAGAACAGGATTTTGGAACTTATTTATGTTTGCAGTGTGTGCCTACATGAACGTCTCTGCTACTTTGAAGTCTTTCTTTTTCGTTTGCACAGCAATATGAGGACCATTGGGATGCTAATTATGAAAATTTAAATGCTTGGCTTTTGGTGCTTTTTTACATGTTACATTATGGGAAAATAAATTCTAACTATGGTGTAACCTCTACAGTTGTTGTCGTATCGAAACTTTTCTGTAGGTTGTTTTCTCCATGATATGTGAAGGACTAATGATTAGTAATGGCTAACTTGAGATAAAGTCTATATGTTATTATATTGAACAGAGTTTTTAATGCAGGGTTGGAAGGCATTCTTTGAGGAACCCATAATGTTAGTAGCATTTGTCTTGTTGGGAAGAAACCTTGAACAAAGAGCTAAAATCAAAGCCACGAGTGATATGACTGGACTTTTAAGTATTCTACCCTCAAAAGCTCGTCTATTGGTTTCTGGTGATGAAGAAGACTTGGGCTCTATTGTGGAAGTTCCTTGTAACACTCTGGCTGTTGGAGATCGGATTGTTATACTACCTGGAGTGAGTAAATGTACTTTTACTTCACCATGATGCATAAATTCTACAGCTAGAGTCTTGCATTTTATTTATTTTTTGCTAGCTTTACTAGTTTACTAATTGTTTGATATGGAGATGTTACAATTTTTCATGCTTAACACATCTCAAATTTTAAAAATGTGATGAATCAACATGTGTTCATGAAATTACTATCCATTTTCTTTTGGAATTTTTGTTGTTAAAGAATTTTCCCTGTATTGGAGATCTAATTACCTCTTCTTCTTTTTTAATTTGTCGAAATATTCCACATCGCTTGTCTACGGGTTTATATGGGCTTTATATTCATATAGTCTCCTTCCATTTAATAGTTTAAGCTTTAGTTGGACTTTCTAACATGAATTCAGAGCCAGGTTCTGCCCTAGATTATTTCTTGTGTGAGGCTTCCCATTCGTCAATTTAAATGTTTTTATACCACGTTGCACGTGAGAGGGGATGTTAAAGTATCTCATGTCGCTTGTACACAAGGTTTGTATGGGTCGTATATTCGTGCAATCTTCCTCCACCTAATAGCTAAGTTTTTTATTGGACTATTTGACTGAAATTAACTGTATCTTCAAGTCTCTGCAATGAGAAACTTCGAAAATGTTGGAAGAATCATTTCGTTGTTGATGCAATCCACCTGGACAACCAAATTGAAGAGATACTATTATCTACTTAATAGACGCAATTCACATGAACAATGTCATTAAATGTTCGATTGCAGGTCTTCAGTTTTTTTTTTTTTTTTTTGGTCATTTTCATCTGACCTTTTCATTTATATGTGCAATTGTAGGACCTCATATTTGAGAAATTATCTAAGGGTTGTGGGTTTACCTTCAATTGATATATCCAAATACACTTGGAAGACATGATTCATTGACTTGTTTCCTGGTAGGATTATGATCCATAATCTTAATTTCTGTGATTTTAGGACCGTGTTCCTGCAGATGGTGTAGTGAGAGCTGGTAGAAGCACTGTCGATGAATCTAGTTTTACAGGAGAGCCATTACCAGCAACTAAATTACCGGGGGTATTTTCTTCATTTATTTTTTACAGTTTTCCACTTGCAAAATTGCCGCATTGTTTAATGTCTCTTCATTCCCCTTATAAGTTGTTTATGATCAAGTTTTGGTTCTTTAGTCCCCTTGACTCTTTTGTGGAAGTTCTCTTTTTGTGGAAGTTCTCTTGTTGCCGCTGGAGGTTCTCCTTTCCAGATTTATAAGCTTTTAGTATCTTGTTGCTACATGTTTTCATCTGTACCAGAGCCAAGTTGCTGCCGGAAGTATAAATCTTAATGGCACACTTACAGTTGAAGTGCAAAGGCCAGGTGGTGAGACTGCTATGGGAGATATAGTTCGTCTTGTAGAAGAAGCACAGACTAGGGAAGCTCCTGTACAGCGGTTGGCTGACAAGGTTCTTACAATTTACCCCTAGCGTGATTAAATAAATATGTCAGAGACCCTGATCACTTTGCTTTTAGAGGGACTGGAAAAGTTAGCCTTTTCAATTTTAAATTAGACTATCTGTTTCACAACATTTCTGTCTTGACAAACGAATTGGTTGTGTCACTTTCTTCTTGAAACATGATTTGGTTATCACCCTTGCTGTTAGGATATGATTACTTACTGCTATGTTTTGGGTGAATCATGCCAGACAAATTGCAGATTACCGGTGGAAGAAGGAAGAATACACAATTTGTTGCTTGCTCATGAATTGATTGTCAATTTAAGTTCTGGAATATAGTATTTTGTATGCGAAGTGAATATGTCATACCCTTAGGAGACAGACTACATGACTTCTCCTTGTCATATTGCATGATCCATATGGCATCAAAACTCTGGTCTTAGCACCAGTCTTCTCAAAACCTCAACTGGTGTAGTATGTGGTCAAGCAACGAGGTGACATGACAATCGTCTCAAACAAGTCTTACTTGCACTTACTCTGTTTGGCATTTGCTTGAGATAGATTTCTATAGGAGCCTCTTATCCAGTATGTTGCTAATATTCATCCTTCTCCTGTTGAATTCATTGCTCTTGTTACCCAGAGTCTGCAATAGAATAAGAAACAAATTATTTCCTACCTACAATAAGTTGACTCTAAGGACCCATATTGAGTCAAAACCTCTTTCATGGTACTCTTGATATGATGAACCCCCAAGGGATGCTAATGTTAATCTTGAAAACTAGGTTAAAATAAACTCATAGCCAAATTTTTTAATTTGCTTGTGACAAGGAAAACAGGAAAATTCTATCTCTTGTGCCTACAAGGATTTTTTTTTCCCCCAAATAAGTTGAAAGGGCTATAATTCTTAGATCTTTCAAAAGGGAAGAATTTAAAAAATATTTTATATTGCTGAATTTCTGGCTCAAACAAAGCGAACTGTGTCATAATCTCTGTCCTTGATGGACGCTACTTTGTTGGAAATGTTAGACACAGTTTTGTCCATAATTTTATACATGAGTGGCTTCTACCTGAAGCCGTTTTTTATGGGGGCAGTGTCCCTTTGGTACCTTAATAAAATCTTATTTATCATTCATTCATACATGTATATCGGACGCTCTGTCTTGTAAGCATTCTTTGATATGGTACCCTTTTATTGAATATCTACATTTGAAAGAGGAAACAACTCACCAGTTTCGAGGATACAAATTCAAAAATTTTGTGCTAAACAAAATTGGCATGGGGCATTTGGAAAAGTAGGCTGCCAATTAATACAAAGGCATGGGAATTGACTGAAAAATTGCAACTATATGGAAAGACCGGAATCTGTCTTACCACTAGGGAGAGACAGTTAAAGTAAATCTCCTTGAAGTGGATTTACCCATTTTTGCTAATGATTGATCAGGTGTCAGGGCATTTTACTTATGGAGTAATGGCTCTCTCTGCTGCTACATTTGTATTCTGGAACGTGTTTGGTTCACGAATTCTACCTGCTGCTCTTAATCAAGGAAGTTCTGTATCTTTGGCACTGCAGCTTTCATGCAGTGTTCTGGTATGTCAAAACTTCCTCTGAGGTTGTGTTTTTGCTTCGTGTGCTCACATGTTGCTGCAATGCTTTGCTAATTACTTTACATAGTCACTGATAATTAGTGAACCATGATTGCACTTTTGACTCCTGATGTCAGGAGTGTCTATGGCTGTCGTTCATCCAGTTTTCTTCTTTTGTCTTTCAAGATTGATCTAGTTGAATTATTAAGTGTTGGATCATCACATAACAATCTTTAGTTGACAAAAGTAGGAAGTGCCCAATAGGGGATAGGATAACAAATGCTCAAGTTTGGGGAACTTCTTTCTCTGTTGAAATGGATCTAACAGGAAGAAGCACTATTTTCTACAAGAAGCAAATTTGACTTATAAAAACCCCTTGGAATCAGCCTCGCCAGTACCTTTGATTTTCAGTATATTAGTTTGGTTTTAGTCAGGGAATTAGCAAAAACGACAAATTTGGTTCTACTTTTGGTTTGACATTTTTGTAAACTGCACCAGACCAATTGTCTTTTCTCCTTCTTTTTATGTATTCAATACCATTTGTTTTTTACTTCTAAACTACGACAATGTTGTACATGAAAAAAGAGCGATTGTTTTGGATTTATAAAATATTTTATGTAGAAATAGATGGAACTCACAGGTTAAACTCTGCCATATTCTAGTACATATTTATGGATTCACCGCCTGTGTAAGTTTTGTCCCTTGGGCTGGACCCTAGCCACAATAAAGGAGTAGGGGATGGCGTGCGTTATGTAGCATGAGTACTCTTTTCTTAAGTTGAATCCAGGAAGAAATTGCTTTTCAGGAATATGGTTGAAAAGGTACAGTGATCAACAAAAGAATTCGCAAATTTTATAATAGCACGTGATAGGGTCCCATGAGAATTTTTACAGGATTGTAGAGAAGATAGGAGATACTTTGCTTCCTATATATAACTGACGAAGGACATGTATGATGGGGCAAAGACTTTAGTAGGTATGCAGGGAGAGAAACTGAAACCTAAAACCGTTAGGTTACTTCAAGGCTCAGCCTTAAGTTATTACTCTTTGCACAGGTAATGGATGAAACAGGACATATTCAGGATGATATTCTTGGTGTACGCTTTTTGCGAATGAAGGTTTTAGCAGATGAAACCAAACTGGAGTAAATAAGGAACTGGGACTTTTTAGGGGATATTGGAAATTGGAACGTAGGGTTTTTTATTTAACTTGATCTGAGAGAGTCTAAGGGATGTATTTAAGTGAGAGTAGAGGTTCAAATGCTATAAATGGTGAGAATTGAAGATTAGGAGGACCTAAAATGTGAGTGCTTTTGATTCCTGGATCCATTTAGCAAAAGGATGGAGGAATTGATGGAGATCTTGCCCATGGAGTACTAGTAAGATGAATGAAGCAAAGAAGTGCATTTTGGGTCTCGTGCAACCATGGAATGCCGCTAGCTAAAGCAGAAGGGAAAAAGGCCGTCAATGCTTGTGCAACATAAACTAAAAAAATTTGTATAGTTAAAACCGAGACTCATAGTTGAGTTTTGTGAAATCTTACAAACTCCTGGCGATGTGACAAATCTAATCACTATTATTGCGCAGCCAGTTCTTGGCCAGAGTTTTGCCAGAATGGCTGAAACAGTAAGGTCTTATGGCCCTAGATTTATTGACATTCTAAAATGCATAGAACAAATAAAGACTAAGTACATAAAGAACTATTATCTTTGGCTACAAAACGATTGGCTGTTGGTTTCAGGTGTTTACTGGATTTTTGACTTGTAACTATAGGTAGTTGCATGTCCATGTGCACTTGGCTTGGCCACACCTACTGCTGTGCTCGTTGGAACTTCACTCGGAGCAACAAAAGGTTTGCTTTTACGTGGTGGAAGTGTTCTGGAGAAGTTTTCCATGGTAAACACAATTGTGTTTGATAAGACCGGGACCTTAACGCTTGGCAAACCTGTTGTGACAAAGGTTGTGACCCCAGGATGTGCACAACCAATAGATTCCAGGTTGAGCAGAGACCAGGTCGCTTTTACAATAAATTGATTCAACTTTCCTGCATTTTTTTTGGTGCATGATACTTTTTAGGTAGAGTATAGCTTCCGTCATTATTGGAAAGAAAAAATTGCTTTCATGTTTTTCTTGTTGTCAATTTGGAAGAAAAAGATTTGATGTTTCTCATTGTGGTCAGTAATTCACACTATATGGCCAAACTTGGATGAGTAATGTGCTTCGCAATCAGATCGATGTGGAACCACACGAGTTCAACGTCAAGAAGCTATTAGATTTACATTTCTAATACTCTCGCGCCAATTTTATATACACAGGATTAGAAGAACATAATTCCTTTGAGGGTAAATAATTCATTTTCTCTAATCTAGGATCCAAACCCATTAAAAAAGGGAACTGGATGATTATTGCCATAAAAGAAGTGTTTTCCTGCAAGATTTAATTCCTGAGAACTGTTAATTGCTTGGATAAGGAGATGCTTGCTTAATCCTACACACGATTATTGCATGGCGTAATCATTTTTACCATAAGATGACCTTTTTCTTTATAAAAGTTACCTTGATGAGGATTGACGATGTTAAAGTGACACTAAATGTTACTAAGACATCTTCAAACTAGTTGACCCTCATTCTGCTGGATAAATCTACTAAAAATCTCTACTAGTCTATGTACAAAACAAGCTAGGAAACTTTTTAGTGCATTCTCCATTATGCATGACATGTTTCTGAGAAGAAATGAATGATTGCTCAATGTATTCTTGTTTGTTACTTCTGTATCACATTGGGGCACTGTGAAAGATGATTTATCTGAAGTGCTGTATGCATGAGTTGTTATTACTATTGACAAGGTAAGTAACCATATGTATGTCATTTATACAGACATAATTCAGATGACACATGGTCAGAAGTTCAGGTTCTTCAGTTTGCTGCTGGAGTTGAATCAAATACAATTCATCCTGTTGGCAAAGCAATTGTAGAAGCAGCTCAAGCTCGGAATTGCCCAAAAGTGAAGGTGCTTTCTATAGATTATGAACAATAGTTCTCAGCAATGATCAATTGGTTAAAAGCTTAACAATTTTTCCTATGTCAACCTTTCGGACAGTAAGGTTTGTCAGAATGCATGACAATCGGATAGTCAACCCGTGTTTCCCATTCTAGTATTTTCTCTATGCTTTACATTCGTGAGCAGGAATTTGAAATCAACAAATTGTGTCAACAAGTGAACTTTGTATCTGCTGAATTAGTTAGTACATGATAAGACTTGTGTGGGTATTGGATTGTCAGTTTAAAATTCTTAGTGCAAAATTTACTATATCACCCCAAAAAAAAAAAAATTCTCTGTGTAAGGATTGGATTATTTTGTAGGCAGTAGATGGAACTTTCATTGAAGAACCTGGTTCTGGTGCAGTGGCAGTTATTAACAACAAAAGAGTTTCTGTAGGGAACTTGGAATGGATTAGGAGGTACCATCTATTCCTTACTGTTCTCCACATATAAATCAGAATTAGTAATTAAGTTCCCAAATACTTCCCTACATCCTTTGTAAGTTATAATGTCCTTTTTCATAGAAGCTAATTTTAATCCTTGCATGATCTCTTCTAACTTTGCCCTTTTGTAAACTCAGTCACCAAATATTTGTACTGTTTTCATTAGTTTACTTAATTTTACATTTGGTCTGTATAAGAAAAAAAATTATCTATTCCACAATTAAATCTTAGTTGATTTTTGTCTTTAGTTTATTTTTGTCTATTCATCGAGACATCTCTGTACGTGCTCATATAATAATTTCTAACTAATGAACAACTCAACACTTGCTCTAGTGCTGTTCTGACATGGACTCTCTGAAAGATGTCTCTGCTGCTTGCTTATGTCTTCTAACATTTTCATAACAATTTACCTGGAATTTACAATGTCTCGTTGAGATTAGAAACATATTATGTCCTCGTAGGGAAGGTGAGAATGTCTTATGACCAGCTTGACTAAGCATGCATTGCTTTTTAAAGGATGCCATTTAAGTGAACAATAGATGAATACCCTTTAAGTGAACAGATAATTACTCGACATTGTGTAATGCCTTATCATCCTGCACATCAATGTGCATAATCGCCAGGATTTGATTATAGGAATTACTTGCAGAGTTGTTGACTTGGCTTGATTCTTGATGTTTGATTAGTGACTATTTGTTCCACATCCATGATTCATACATTGGTCAACAGCTATGACATCTCAATTTGTCCATTCAATCAGTTGCATGTGAGAAATCCTCTGTTTTATTTGATTTTGTGAGTAAAGGATGCATTAATTTTTTTGTGTTTGTGAGTGGGTGGGTACCACCCCTATACAAAAATTAGAGAGAGCCTACAAAGTCTAACAAACCATCCATCCTAAACAGTAGTTTTTCAGTAATCCAACTCCAAAACCTGTAACCATCTTTTCATTACATTTTAAAAAAAAACACTTCAACTCTCAATGGCCCTCCTATTTCTCTCTCCAAAGAAGCCAAGGAGGCATTTCTAGTTCAGTTACAAAGCTCAAAGCATCATTTCTATTAACAGAGTGAGGCAAGCCATACCTTAGAGAAGAGATTAATAATAAAGCATGATGCAAGTGTACCCCCTGAGCAACAGAATGCATGATAGGAATCTAATCGAGCATTGAATTGTCGAGTTTATAATTTCTTTCATCACAATTGCTCTGTTTTTTTTTTCCCTTTTTGCCTATTTGATGAACATGGGAAAAGAGCTAGACTTAAAAAAGAATGCTCTACACTATTCTGATGCGTGATCCTTGCCTGAACCTCCTCGCACACATAACATAGTGGTACAAAAACATGAGTCTGCTAGCTGTGAGTAGGAAAAAATCAACTGGAGCTCAGTAGGGCTATGGCCATATTTCCAAGCAAACAGCTTAGATCGTGCAAGCTACCTTTGGCTGTCTGTCTCTATGTATGTTTGCATGTGTCATTACCACAGTGGGATCTTGCCACTTTTAGACTTTTGAAAACGTTTACTGTTGTTTCTCCCTGTGCATATGTTCCTCTTTTAGGCATGGAGTCGATGCAGACATCAGACTGATGGAAGAGCCAAAGAATCAGTCTGTCGTCTATGTTGGAGTAGATAATAGTCTTGCTGGTCTTATATATATCGAGGATCAAATCAGAGAAGATGCTAGGCATGTTGTATCATCATTGTCCAAACACGGAGTTGATGTATACATGCTATCAGGGGACAGAAGAAGTACTGCTGACTACGTTGCATCCATGGTCGGCATTCCCTTGGAAAAGGTATTTTTTTAATCTCGTTAATGTAGATAGCGATTCATTGCTTTTAGAAAAGCTAGAGGGAATTGCTTACAAAATAAGCATGATAATGCTGAATAAGCAGGTGATTTCTGGGGTTAAACCAGATCAAAAGAAGAAATTCATCAATGAATTACAGCAGGATGATAAAGTTGTAGCTATGGTTGGTGATGGGATAAATGATGCTGCTGCCTTAGCTTCATCACATGTTGGAGTGGCAATGGGCGGTGGTGTTGGAGCTGCTAGTGAGGTGTCTTCTGTTGTCCTGATGGGAAACAGGCTCTCTCAGGTTAGTAAAGTAGTTCATTCCTTACATTTTACATTCTATCTCACGGGTTAATTACAGTTTACAACCTCATTATTAAGTTACATGTTAAATCCGCACTCTAATAACAGTTAATAAAATTCCTAGACATTTTTGCACCTTTTACTAAAGAACTTTGCTCATCTCAAATCAGCAGGAGACTGTCACTCCTCACTTCTTGTAATTTCCTATTTGGAAAGGATATCATGTTTGCAGCTCCTATTTGATTAGGATACTATATTTCTGTTTTAAGAGTTTCCAGTTTCAACTTGGAGCAGGGTGTAGTAGAGTCATTGACGTAATAAATTTTGCATTTTGAGCAGTAGACTGTCACTCTAATAACAGTTAATAAAATTCCTAGAGACATTTTAGCACCTTTTACTAAAGAACTTTGCACATCTCAAATCAGTAGGAGACTGTCACTCCTCACTTCTTATAATTTCCTATTTGGAAATGGATATCTTGTTTGCAACTCCTATTTGATTAGGATACTATATTTCTGTTTAAGAGTTTCCAGTTTCAACTTGGAGCAGGGTTTAGTAGAGTCATTGACGTAATAAAGTTTGCATTTTGAGCAAGCGTTTGCTATTAAGTTGTGTGATACAATTTATTTATTTTTTTAATTGTGATGCATAAGAACCTTAGATATGATGGCTAAAGATTAACGACCCTTTCTCTGAAATCCCCTGTTTTAAACAAGTACTTCAATCAAACCTTTTCTACAAACGTTCATCCATTTCTGCTAAAATGCCTAATAATTCAACCTGAACACTAAATTTACTGTTCACTGTCAGCACCTTCATTCCTGATTTATATTAGATTAGATTGTTCCATATAGGTTTCACGTTATTTGAACATGTGCAAAGACAAACTCTAGAGGCTTAAGTAAGAAGATACAAATCTAGAGTAAGAGCATTGTTTAAAGGGTGGAGGGTGGCTTATGAGGACAGACTTTAGGAAAACATTGTTCACTAGGATATAAAGTTGGTCCCAGCACACTGAATGCGCCCTGGATATCTGTATCTAGTACAGTGTACTTTATTTGGAACACTATGACAAAAACCTATGCAACTGACCGTGCATAATGATTGCAATTAATCTTTTTTTCATACTTCAAGATGACCATATGATGTCTCGTTAAAACACCCATAAGACTCTTTTGCATTTTTGTACGCTAAAAAGATCTCTCTACTTCGAGCTCCACTTAATGTTGATTTGCTTATTCTGGTGTTATCTTAATGGTTATTTTGTTTTGTTTCCGATATTGGATTCGATTTGATTTGTCTCCATGCAGTTGCTTGACGCTTTGGAGCTGAGCCAGCTGACTATGAAAACTATCAAGCAAAATCTTTGGTGGGCATTTGCCTACAACATTGTAAGTCGTGCATTAAGTACTTGGGGTTTGTACTTTTCTGCGGTTACCCTTCTTTTTTGGGCATCGGAAGAATATCCGCAACATCTATATAGATAGCAGATCATTCTTCCAGCACAATTATGCCTCTAGAAATAGCAGACAATTTAAATTATGTCATTAAGTTTAGTTGCCAGTATCTCCATCTCACAAACAAATTTTGGGAATTTACTCGATCATCAGAGCCATTCCACTCGGGAACATTTGGGAATTTGAGTGAGATTCTCTCTTCCTGCGGTTTTGCCTAGCCAATACATATAGGACCTTTAAAACCATCACTGATATTTCTGCACTTTGCCATGAAGATAAAAGATGCGAACATTGCCGATAATTCCAAGTTTGAATATACAAAATCAGAAAAAGAAAGATATTTGTTGGTCTGCTTGTATGATGAATTGGAATAATTCAAAGTGAGAATAATTGAGCGAGATGTAATATCACAGTTAAGCCACTTTGTTACAAGTTGATGGCTTGTTTCAGATGACCTGAAATGCAGTCCATTAGATTAGCTGCCATAATCATGTAAACAATTCAAAGGTTACCTCTGAAGTTGGCATATTGCACATATGGTTACGCTTTTCTATCCATTCTTAAGCATCTTGATACGTGCATGCATACATTTAGAGGTTTATCTGAATAATACATTATTGACCGTCGAATTTATGGGTATGCCTGAATACATTATTCACCCATTGAATTGCAGCATTTTGACTATTGACTCTTTGCAGGTGGGGATTCCAATTGCTGCTGGGGTGTTGCTGCCAATGACTGGGATAACACTCACTCCCTCAATTGCTGGAGCTCTCATGGGACTGAGTTCAGTTGGTGTGATGGCAAACTCATTATTGTTGAGGTTCAAATTTTCCTCAAAACAAAACAAGATATCTAGATTGCCCTCAACAGTCTATTTGAATACCAATGTTGCAGACCAGAAAAAGGAAATGAAGAGCTTTTCTAATGCTACCTGGAGGGAAACTCGATAATCAAGGGATGGACATTTTGACACACTAACAGAAAATCATCTGAGCCAAAGAACACACTCACATGCATCCTTTCTCGAACACTGAGGATTCAGAAGAAAACATTGATTCATCATTTTTAAGGTCTCTAATTAAAAATCGAATATGAAACTTTGGCTTCATTCAGCTCCTTTATGGAAGATGTGTAAATTCCCAGATTTCGGTCAACCAAAAGCTACGTGGATGCTCATTGAGACTGGCTGAGATGTCTACATGGGATTTTCCTTTGATGTGCTTTCCTGAGATGCATGAAAAGGGTGGAAAGGTTGATTCCTGTGAAGTAAGGTTTTTGTATAGTCTATCAACTGCGCTCACGTCGTTACAAAGGTCGGGTGTACACCAAACAGATTGTAGCCGCAAGCTGTATTTGTTCCAGCAACTCTGTCCTCATTTATTGCTTTGCTCATAGCTCTGGTATTCAAAACTCGAAAAGGAAGATGTAGGACTTATCTTGAAAATTGCCTGACGATATTGAAGTGCAGAGATTTACATGAGGTCCACTCGAGTTCCATTCGGAACTTACTTGTGCCTTTTATATCCTCACAAACACGATCACGCTTAAACGGTGTCGCAAGTGGTAAGCCAAGCAAGAAGTTGCTTAAATCCTTCTTTGCCCCCAAAAGCTGCCAAGCAAGAAGTTGCTTAAATCCTTCTTTGCCCCCAAAAGCTGTAGTGCGGCCGGTTTTTTTTTTTTTGTTGGTCCTATACTAATTCTACTCTAATACTCACTTTCAGACTTTTATGGGAAAATAAAATGGGGCACCTAATAATGTATCTTCACAGAACAAGAACTACGAAATTGCCCTTTTCATTCTAGGGTGACGGAGGGCTTGTACCATTCGAGCCTTTTTTTTTCATGCTCTTCCCGGAGGTCTGGAGAAAGCTGCAATCAATAGGATTTTCCTAATCCTCCCTTCCCGCCTCCTTGCCCTTCCCGCCTCCTTGCAGGGCGTGGGAGTCGAAATCCACTTCTGAAATGAAATTGTCCCCATCTCAATCTCCCCTGAGAAAGTGGGGATTTGAACCCCCAACCTCCATCTTGGAAGGGTGGCCACTGGAGCGAATCCTCAGTAGTTAGTGTGGCCGTTTGGAGGTGGTGTTTTTATATATTATAAGCTTGAAAGAGGAATGACTGTAATGACTGTCAGCTGCCTCAGAATAGACACGGACATGACAAATTGCACTTCGAGATTTAATTTCGTTTGCATATTGATGTCTTTCGGATTTTCTCGTTTCCCTTTCTATGACAATTACTACATGCATCGTTCTGGAAATCAAAGATCGGAAGCGAGGATTCCACCGCCTTCCTGCTTGTCCCTAAATTTCCTCCAAGTAGACGTCTTCGAAGAAAAACCCAATTGTTCTCAAAACTAAATGCGATAACACGGGAGCTTTGAAGCAAAAAGCGATGGGCAAATCAGGACCGTGATTGCTCATCAGTCGGGTGAGGCCAAAGGATTCGACCTCCGCTCCCTTTCGCCTTGTTCTCCCTGTTTTCAAACTAGGAATGCCGCGTCCCTAGAAAGAGAAACCGCGCCAAGCAGCTGGTCGCTGATCGCAGATAGCAGACTGATCGGCAATATAAGAACACGAGAGTTAAAAGAGCGCAAGGCTTTGATCGTTTTGAAGTTTGAAGGACACTGTTTTTCCTGCTTTTGTAATCAAGATGCACTTCCAATCAGACCGGATCTCCTCCTGACCACTCAAAACTGATTAGTGCTTGTTAGAGGGCCACCGAAGCATATACAATCTAGCATAAAATATTCAAGGTGTATTTTCCTGATTACCTGAAGAGTGCCATGCAACAAAAGTTGGATTTGCACATGTTTAATTTGGAGTTAAATTCCTTCTATAGGTTAGCTAAGGGTCATTGCCAATGACGCGCCCTGGGATAAATATAGTATTTGTTAAGAGAACTATCCAAAAGTTTTCAGCTGAAGGCCTATATGGCTTTGATATTGTGACGAATGACGTAATTTAAGCTACGGGTCTCCACAGATCCTAAAACTCAGCAAAACCGACGAGCAAATGCCAAAACGACCAAGGAATGAGAAAACCAACATCTAGCACGGACCCCCCCTCATGACTCTTGCGAGTAAGTTCTCAAATTTGGGCATTATCCTCATTTTCACCTCAGCTTATGATCTGTAAATCTTAGCCACTGTTTACCTATCTACAACAAGGTAGATTTCTTCTCCCTCCCTCATTTTCCACTCAAAGCACATCCCTGCTTCTCAAAACTTTTCATGATCTATATAAAAAGGACTGCCAAGTAATTCCAAGGGCTTACCGACAGTTTTTGACAATTTTTCACATTTTTCGTTAGAGACATTATCTAGCAAAAGTCAATCCCCACAAACACCTAAGAGACCAGAACTGGAAGATCGAATGCACAGAACCTGCCTAATCTTCAACTGATTCTTATCATTCCCCCACCCGTTTGAAGAAAGATAGAATTAACCGGTAATTAAAGTTCAAGCCAAAGTCACCATTAAAAACAAAGGGAAATGCTGACTTCTGAAACTCGAAGTGATCATGCTGTCTGGAGCAGCATCAACTTTTCTTCGATGGGTAAAAGCAGGGCATCAGCCTGTTATCTATCTGCAATCTTACTCCACAGACCACAAGGACGCATAAAGCCACTACCATAAAGCATGGTTTATGTGTGTCCTATCAATTCAATTTTAAACAACGGTACTACCAAGCATGCCCTGCCAGCCTGAAAATAGTAGTCTAGACATGTCGACTTTTGGAATAGTAAATATTTGGAAGTTAGACGTCAGTACACGCAACATCAAGAACAAGAGACCTACAAGTTTAAAGAAAACAAATTTATGTGTCCATACCGACTTGTGCATTATCTACAGCTTTACAAGCACCTGTGGAATATTATATAGGAAAGCACATCAGTAAATTTCATATGCTCCGCTTGTATACAATGACAGCCTCTCATATGAAATATTAAAAAAGACGATTGCTTAGATAGCAGAAATAACCACTAGTTCACTTAAATGTGAGGTCTGTGATACCATTAACCATAAGATAAACCATTCCACCACAGACGAAACATACTTGTCAGTGCTCAACAAAATCAGTTCATAACTGATTAACCACAAGCCAGCAAGACCAGCTACGCAGCGATGGTCCACAATAATAGCCGCTGCTTCTGACCCGATCCCAGCAACAGCCCGCTACGGTTGTTTATATCTTAAGGCCGGAAAGTTATGCACGAACACACGTATAACCATTAACAAAGCAGCTACCACTTCAACTGCAACAATCACCGACCCAATCTACATCCTCACTACATTAAGCAACAGAAGTTACAATCGCTCCAAGATGAATTAAAGGTGGTTTAGTGAAGGGGAAAAAAATCCCAGACGGCATAACCAACTATAAAGATGTTACCGTTTCCTAAAAAGTAGCTGGAAAGAGATTGGCAAAAGCCATTCTTACTAAGCATCAGCGTCGAGATTAACGAATCAACAAAGCCCAGATGCAGCAACTGCTACAGATCAAGCATTTTCACTCGTTGGCCACCTCAGACCATCACAGCAAACTCACAGGTTCATTCATTACGGACGGAATCGGCATCAACCATCGCAACAATCAAGTCAAGAATCAGCATCTGCAAGGATATTAAGTTTCCTAAAAATGAAGATTAACAGCAATAGACCTTACCATATCGAAACATCTAGGCAACATTAGTTACTGTCCTGCCCTGCTATCTACTGCTATATCAGCCAATTTGATGCACCCATCACCAAAATCTCGATCATCCACCAACGATCAATCACGTGAATCAACAGCAACAGTATCAACAACTCATGCCCATCACTCAGCTTCCCGAGCATAACTATAAAATGTGTAAATGGACACAATGAATATAGATGCAACACAACCATCAATTCTTAGCCAAAGCAATAAATAGAAATCAAAGGCGACAGACACTACAGGATCTAAAAGAAACATAGCAGGGGCCAAGAGAGAGAGAGAGAGTCTATGACAAAATATAGTGCACAAAACTTCAAGCAAACTAGGACACCATAGTGTTCATAGATACCATCTGGCTGGCTAACTCTAGAATGCATGAAAGTTCAGAAGGTAAATAAAACACCTAAAAGATCCAGTTCTAACAAAAGCAGCAATTAAGTTCAGATAACGACGACCATATCTAGGTTCAACAGTTGGAGCCGCAGAAAAGAGATTTTTAAAGAGCCAAGCATTCCCCCTCCGCTCAATGCTTTCCAGAACACTTAGTCCTGCCACAGCAGAAAAGTAAATGTCAGCATCCAATTATGGGGCCTCCCACTCAATAATAAGCCGTAACCAAGCAATAACTCACGTCGGCGTCTGAATTCCTAGGAGAAGGACTTCGAGAATCAGAACGTTGACCTCGGGGCGAAACACTTCGAACCGGAGATCGTCCATCACGACTGCGTCTATCAGGGCTTTCACCCCTAGGAGTGAGAGACCTGCGTGGAGAAGGACTCCTTCCAGGGCTGGCGCTGTGGCGAGGTGGTGGACTGCGCCGAGGGGAAGCACTACAAGAGAAAACAGAAACAAAGAAAAATCAGTAAAAAGGCAGTTCAAACGGTGCAAAGCACAGAGACGATCATTGTGACACAACCTGTCCATGGAGCGACTTCGACTTCGACTCCTGCTCCTGCTCCTGCTCCTGCTCCTGCTCCTGCTCCTGCGCTCATCATCATAGCGGCCTCTACCCCGACTTTTGTAGTAATCAGGACTTGCACTGCGGCTTCTGCTCCGCCGACGATCATCTTTGTCCCTCCCACGATACCTATCACGATCATACTTATCCCTACTTCGGCTGCGACTTCTCCTCCTATCCCTGTCCTTGTAGTCATCTCGATACCTGGCAGATGGTAACATCAACTGATTTATTTAATGGAGATGAAAAAATTTGTATCGGGACAAACATGCTAAAACCATCTCAGACAAATAAAACAAACGCAGTCAGAAAAACGTTTATATAATTTAATTTAAAGAAAACGAAGAGAAAGGGGCTGACAAAATTCTGAAGAGAAATAATTGCTTTATATGGAAAACAAATGCATAAGTAAGGTGACAGAAATAGAGCTACGGTGATCAGATACATGAGTTGTAATATATTTGTCTAATCTATCATCAAAACGTAACCTACCCTAGGCCTTTATTGACAATCTTTTCAACAACTTCAGAGAGAGGCCAACTTTTTTCCACAGGAAAAAAACAAATCAATGCACTTGAATGAGACTTCACAATGAAGACGCGGCAACCATGGAACACAACTAACTCAGAAAAAGGGGAAAAACACAGGTAAAAGGATCCGATATAAAATCCAGCAACCAAATTTTTTTGATTGGAAAGAAATGAAGAAAAAGTAAGAGAGGCCAGATATTGAAATCAATTGATTGTTTGTGAACATCCAATCCAAAAGCTTCAACTATTAAGCAAGGAAAATTACATGTCCACAAAACTTATTGATACCCCATAGACAAGGGATGTAAAAATCCTTAACACCCTATTTTACATGCAAAACGGACTAAGAACAACACGAGAAATTGGCGAACAGGAAATAAGTCAGACAAGAACAACACACGATCCGAAATAGTAAATGGATCGTGAAGAATGATATTCAGCTCTGATACCATGTAGAACATCCAAATGAAAAACTGAAGGCCTGTTTGTTTGTACTAAAGTAGAAGCAAAAGGTAATTTTTTGACCCCCACCAAAATCTATTTTTGAAAAAATTTACATGTGAATCTCTGTGTCAACATTCGCATTCTGTGAAAGTTCAGAATTTAAATTAATCAAATTGAGTATTCCACAATTTTAATCAAGTAAAAATCGATTAAGATAGGCCCTTAAGCTATTAGGTGCAGGGACACTCAAAACCCCAAAGACAAGAGTTTGATACTCTTTGACATTTTGGTAAAACTTCTTTTAAAGTATTTTTAGCTTTTATTAGATGTTGCGGATGACACAATCTGACTTTTATCAAATGCAGAACCCTTGAAAACTTTCAAAACATACATATTGACAATACATGTAACCTTTCCATCATTTTTCAAAAATTTCCTTCTGACTTTTGAACTAGAGAAAGAAAATGGCTTGATTTTTGTTTAGGCAAATCCACTCATGCTTCTAAATAAAACGACAGCACAAAAAAGTTCAAATATCATACAGAAAATCATGATCCCAAATTTCTTAAGTCATATTCTATTGACATGCATCAGAAGCTGTAACCGACACACTTCAATACATGTTTACAAACTCAGTAGAAAAAAACCATAGTGAGAAAACTACACTTTCAATATAAAAGAAAGATGCGCATGAAGGACAAACATGCTATTCCATACCACTAGCCAGTAAAAATAACACGAACCAGGGAAAGACACAATCCATAATAATGGTTTGAAAAGTTGCAAGAGCAAACTCCAAAAAGTATAAATGAACAATAGCAGTATCGAAAATTCTGAAACTGCAGAATGAATAAAATGAAACTTGTAGAGCTTGTTTGTTTAAGGATATTCAAGTATAAGCAGAATTTATTTTTTCTGTCAAAAATTAAAATATACACCAAATTTAAAAATATAATATACATGAGTTTTGGTGTTTCGAATTAAAAAATATCAAACTACGGGTGCCACAAGATTTAGACGCAAAAGACAAAAGGTGATCAATCCAGATATGCACTAAAATTCTAATTTTTTAGAGGTGCATCTCCAACAAATATGAAACATGTTAAAGAAAACCATCTCTGAAAGTAATTAAAATTTTGATCTGACATGAAATTACCTCCTCCGAGGGCTGCGACTTCTTGATCTGTGCCTTGATCTTGGAAGATTTTCACTTATCTTCCCCTTGTGACTGCAAAAGGAAATAAAAATGAGCCATCAGTGAGCAGCCGAAACAAAATCATATCAGCTCCCCAAGTGATTAGATGCCCATAGATACCTGTAACCAGTAGATCGTTTTCTTTCATTAGCATAAATATCTAACATGGATAACGTTTTCATGCAAGTACATCCACATCTGACCATGTTTCTTTTTGCTTCATATTTAATCATCAATCTGTAGAGGTCTTATTTTTGTTATTGTATGGTTCTACCACATTAAGCACCACCAGCAGACATGGATTGTGCAATACAGAATACTCATTAAAACTAACCCCGTTTAGCTGAAGTTTTCCTCATAATGACCCCACAATAAAGATGCAGGCAGTTTGTTAAAAAACTCACAATCGCCAGTTGAGTATGTTCAAACATGGAGACACAGCAACTTCTCAAACCAATCTAAAGATCCATCCCACCCATCCTCACAATGCCATGCTAAAACAACTGAAGCATACTATCGGAGACAGCCCAGAAAATAAGATTCCAATCACCTCCGGGTTGATTTAGGAAATGAATCACAGCTCCTAAAGTAATTGTATAAATCACAGCTCCTTTTTATCAGAAAAAAACCCAAACGCAATACTATGTCAGAGTAAACTGCCAAGTGGATTGACCAATGAATCAGAACTAAATCCTTTCATCATTTATAACCCCAGCTTACGAGAAAGAAACCTAACTAAAGTACTGCTATACTAGAGTATCTGAAAACTAAATTGACCAAAGAATCGGCACTTACATCCTCTCAGCATTAGGCCCGTATTTTGCAAACTGCACAGTGATTTCTCGGCCATCAACAACTCTTCCTGTAAACAGATGAGTATAGCAGAACATTAATATGGATAACATAGACATGCTCCAATTGACTCGTCTGTATGCAGAAATAACAACACACCATCAAGCTTCTCCACAGCCTTCTGGGCCTCATCAGCATACTTGTAGCGAACAAATGCAAAACCCCGTGACTCACCCGTCCTAATTGCATTGCACAGTATTAAAGAATCAGTGCTATATCATAGACAGAACGGCGCAATACTCATCAACTGCATAGTCTTATCTCCCATTTCTACACAATTTTATGCATTAGATAATGTGATGTAAAAATACATATATAAGCAAAAAACACGAGTCATTCAATTTAGACCAATAGGCTCTATCAAATCTAGAAGTCAGTACTCTTGATCAGGGCAAAATCAATCAATCTGATGCGGTAAATACAACACTTGATATGCTAAGGCCTTCAACAGCATAACAGGTTCACCACACGGCGAACGCAAAACTCATCAAGCTAATGCCTTTAACAGCCAAAGGCATTCACCACAAAATTCAGCCCACAATTAATTCAAAAAAATCGAACTTTCAGAAGAAATTTCATTCCTCGAAAGAATAGAAGTAACGTAGAAACACACAAAGATAAAAGAGGCAGATTTGCAAGAGCCAAAGCTCTCCAAGCAGCTGCAGTGCACGTGTCATTATTAAGACAGCTGAATGCAGTCTGCTGCTGCGGAGTGAAGCAATCCCACTAGTAAAAGCCGAGGCAGCATTCACGCATCCTACACTACCAATTTCCATGATTGAATCAAGCAAAAAAGGCAGCAAGATTTCCACTTCTCCAGAACTAGTTCACGCGAAACCCTTCTTGTCGATTTCTACACTTCCTTCCCTAACAAACTCAAAGAGTCAATTCAATCAATTTCCCCCACACCGATACGACGCCGCGAAAACAGCACAAATCCGGACCGAAAGAAAGAAGCGGCGGAGAAAGAGTACGGACCGGCGATCCCTCGGGATGAAGATGTCGACGACCTTGCCGTACTTGTCGAAGAGCGGGAACAGATCATCGGCGGTCGTACCTGAAACCGAAAGCGGCCGCGCACAAGCAAAACGAGAAAACGCAAACGGATTTC
This sequence comes from Eucalyptus pauciflora, assembly GCA_007663325.1. Taxonomy (NCBI): domain Eukaryota; kingdom Viridiplantae; phylum Streptophyta; class Magnoliopsida; order Myrtales; family Myrtaceae; genus Eucalyptus; species Eucalyptus pauciflora. Next base: position 1,151,357 of record VMYD01000385.1, read on the forward strand.
AGCAAAAAACCACGACACGCGGAAGCGAGTGCTCGAAACGACGGCGGATTGCCGGAAGTTCGAACGAAGAAGAAGGAAGGAGGGAGGGACGTACGGAAGGTGATGTTGAGGACGAGGAGGGAGTAGGTGTCGGTGATGTCCGGTGGGCCCGATCGCCCGAAGTGCGACATCTCCGCCGCCGTCCGCCGGCGAGCTCCGGCGAGGAGAGAGTGAGAGTGAGAGAGAGAGAGAGAGAGAGGATGAGGTACTGGCTAGGGCTTGGGTCGAGTGGGAATTAAGGAGGAAGAAGAGGAGTGGGGGGGGGGAGGAGAAGGTTCTTGAAGAAATATCCGTTCCCTCACGTGATGCGCACGTGATAACGGGGGAAATCTTAATCGGATACTCGGGACTTTAAATGTCATCCATAAACTTTTGATTTATTATTCGATCTAATTCGATCTAATCCTTAAACCATATAAAAATGTTCGCTATTTCTTTATATAATTTAGAGATTAAATTAAACATATACCAAAATTCTAGAGAATATTGAACAATTTTAAAAGTCAAGGACAACATTACAAATTGATCTAATATTTAAGGACATTAAACAAATTAAAAATTCAATTTCTGCCATTTGTATACCTAAATCCACCCAATTGTTACCCGAAAAATCAAATTTTCATCGATTATTCAATTCAATTTAAAGTGATAGCTCCGAATATATTTACTTTCCTTTTTTTTTAAATCTCTATGTAGGATCTAGTTACCACCAAAAGGAAAAAATTTCAAAGTACATTATAGGCGCTATTTTTTCTTATTGCTAGATTGTACTTTCACGAAAGTTAGTTGTATCGAAAAGAAAAAAAAATTAGAAACCCAATTCTTTTCTACATTGTTAGGCAAATCTATTGATAAATTGTTCAGTAGAATCTAAAAAAGATTAAACATAGACAAGTATTTAACCCAATCATTTATTTATAAATTTTCATTTTTGTTATGTATATCACCATCAAATCCCTTCTCGTCAATCTTATCTACATTAGATATGACGAGATGATCAATTAATATGCAAAAAAAAAAAAAATCTCTTTCGAGGTATTTTAAAATAAAATCATTATTACGTTCTCCAACACAAAACTTTAAAGATGAAATTTAATTAAAAAATATTTCATAAAATAATAGTTTTTGAAATACCAATGAAACCTCATTATTTTGGATTAACAACAATTAATATCTATAAAGCATTTATGAAAAGATATCATGATATCTCATCGTGTATAATGTTTTTAATGTTATCTTAGTTATTTCTATAATGTCTCGCATGCTCTATATAAAAAATATCTCATCAATAGTAAGAAAAAAAGTTACATTCTTTAATAAAGTTTGTAAAGAGATTTGATATATATTTTAGACTAATGAAACTAAAAGTAAGAAATTCATTAAGAAAGTGAGCCTTCGAAATAAGAGAGACAAGATGAAATAGAAAAAAAAAAGATAAGAGAAAGAAAGAATACACGAGTTGTTATAAGAGTAATGATAAAAAAAAAGGGACTCTTCAATTTTTTACTGTATCAAATAATTTGTTATTTTTCTTTACTATTAATGAGATACTTTTACATTGGACATGTAAAATGTAATTGGATTATTTAAGAATTCACTAAAAAGAACATGTGAAATGTTAATTATGGAAAATAAATCTTAAATAGAAAATAGAAAAAAGAATGAGTTAGGCCATCACTTTGCAAATGAACTTTAGAGCGCAATTTTTTTTTAATTTAAATAGGGTGGATTTAGTCATAAAGAAGGTGAAAATATTGCCACCTTTCTAAAAAAAAAAAAAAAAAAAAAAAGCGTCCAATTAACAAGCGTCTAGTTCAGCTTGCAAGCGATTTGGGCTTTTATATTATAAATAAAAAAATAAAAAAGTATTTTCTGACCAAGAAAAAAAGACCCATCGAGCCCAATTTTTGGTGTTTGGTAACGCAATCTTATAACAGCGCTTATGCAAAGAGTTGTCAAGATGGCTTCCGCCTTAGCTTTGGGCCCTTAGCACTTTCAGAATTGCTAATGCTCTAGCGAATTCTTTTTTCAACTTTGCCCTCTCTAAACTGCCTAAATTTCAATTTTACCCGCGCACCTACTTTCTTGTGTAGAATTGACAAGCAACACAAGGGCTTAGGTAAGCTCAAATCTTACCAACGTAGTGTGATATTGTCTGACGCTCAGGCAGTGGTGCGCAGGGAAGAGGGATGGCGGTGCGTCCGCACCTCGGTCCCTGATGTGCGCAGGGAGGGAGCGCGTCTCCTGTCCCACGTCGCTTAAGGGAAGAGTCCTAGGCTAATTTATAAGACTTGAGTTCTTTAACTTGTGTAATGCGTTTTAAAGCCGTGAGGGCCGAATACCCAAAACAGACAATATTACACAGTGGGAGACCCAAATCCTTACAAATGGTATCAAAGCCGACTCTCGATCGCGTGTGGGGCCACAACGAGAGTGCTACTCTCCTAAAGAGGAGAGAGTGTGATGGCCCAAGCGGCGGTGTGCGGAGGGATGGCAGTGCCTCTGGCAGGAGAGTGTGACGACCCAAGCGGCGATGTGCGCGGAGAGAAGGGATGGCAGTGCCGCGAGGAGGGATGGCAGTGCGTCTGCGCATCGGTTCCCGGACGTGCGCAAGGACGTCTCCTGTCCCACATCGCTAAGTCCTGGGCTAGTTTATAAGGCTTGGGTTCTTTAACTTACATATTGGCTTATCATTGGAGTCATGAATCTTAACAATCGCTACTTGGGATTCGGGGTCATGAATCTTAACAATCGCTAATTGGGATTGCGAGACATCAGCCTTGCCTTCCCTGAGATTGCGCAATCTCGATGACCCATTGCTTAGGGTCCCACAAGATCAAGTTCAATCGTCTAGGTCGCACGATCTCGAAGTCCATTCCCTGAACTCTCCTCCATTGCTTGAGCTCTAATTTGTTCTCTTTTTTCTATTATTTTAAAATTTGCTTTGCGACAAGTATTTTCAAGGTGTTTCAAAAATACCATTTGCTATCCTTTCCATAAATGAAAGGGGAAAAGTGTTAGAAAAGTTATAAACTTATTATATTAATGTCAATTAAGTTTTAAATATTTCAATTGTATCAACGTGATCCTAAATTATTTGACTTAAAGTCAATTCAATCATTCTGACTAATTATGGCTAAATATCACTAACATGGATGATAGTCAATGTGATATGTCTAGCATTGACGTGACATTTTTAATAATATTTTCAATTTTTTTTTCTTTTTTTCCTATTCTCTTCCTCTTATGGCCCGTGAGGGTTGGGGTCACCTGTGCAAGGGTGGCCCTTGTCGGGCTAGCCTTGCTAGGGCAAGCGCCGGCAAAGCTGCTCTCATTGGACAAGGCCATGCCATTAAACAAAGGAAAGAGGAGGAAAAAAAAAAGAGAAAAAAATTCAAAATATCCACATTAATGCTAACCGAACCACATCCGCCACTTGGCATCTACATCAGTAATTTTGGCCAAAAGGCTCTAAGTCAAAATATTCAAGATAAAATTGGCGTCAATGTTAGTTTTAAGATTTTCCTAATAGTTTTTCCTAATGAAAAGTTTTTAGGTACAAACTGTCCAAATCACAACCTAACAATATTAAATTTAAAATTATTGAAAAGAATCGTGCGCTATTCTGCATGTCGACATTTTATGAAAGCTTCAGCTTTTCGGCTTAAAAGAGATGTCAACATGCGAATGCCATAAAGGGTTGTTTGTCTAAACTTTTCAAGTAAAAGTAACTTTCACCTCTCACCAGAAATTCTAAAATATATTACTCAGTGTTTAAAAGACTACAATTAAATGTAAATCGACGAGTCAATATGTATATATATGAAATTTCAAGCGTTTAATTTGTTTGGTTTAGCTTTTTCAGGCCAGAGCCCCTTGAGAAAATGCAAGGGTATTTGACAAAAAATAGGTTTAGAAAAGTTGAAAACCCAATGTTGGTAAGGACAAAGTTTGAGCTTCAGCATTTAGCCATGATATTTTTTTCCAAAACTATACTTACCAATTCTTTTATTATTCAATTTTGGCCACATGTTATTACAATTCATCTTATTTGCGTGAGGGCGGCCAATGTGATCGCGACTCCAAGCGACAACTGCTTGGGTCTCGGGCATGGGTAGCCAAGGGTTTTAATAGAAAGGAAAAATTAAACCTAGAAGCTCTGTGCCAAAAAAGTTTGCCAAACAATACTTAGGCCAAAGTAGCTTTATAAAGGATTTTTTACTAAACGCGATTTGCAATTCAACAAAATCCCTGAGGCCAAAGGAATTTACATTTCCCAATGCCCATTTCCAAAGTTGAATCAAATGTAGCCAGTTTAAAAAAGTCAAAGTGCATCATCTAAAAGGTCAAATATAAAAGGCATTCTAAACAAATGCTCATTCGATGACGGAGCATGAAAAGAAGATTCAATCCAAACACGCTCTTATTTTAAGGAATAGGGATATTTTCTTGGTTTTCCGCAATTTGTTACCCTGAAGAAAAATCGGTTAGCCAAAAATATATTCAATTCATAAACAAAAACTAATGTATTTGAATTTACAAAAATTGCTTGATCTATGTATAAAACCTTATCTTTTTAAGGGATCTCAACCATTTTTGTTCCTGAATTATCCCCTTTGTTTCACACTGGAGTATTGATGTGTCACTCTAAATTATTACCTACACCGAATCTTATATAAGGTGTGTTTATTCTGCGAAAAAATAAATAGTCTAAAAGATATTTTCTTAAAAAATGATTGATTGTATCGCTTATAAAACCGAATGAACGTAAAATATTCATCGTCTACAAAAATGTTTAGGTATAAGCTGTTAAAATATTTTTCTTTAACTAATTATTTCAAGTAATACAAGCAACCATTTTTCAAATTTTTGTCTAGATATTCATTTTTCACAAGACAAACAGAAGCTTAATACATAATGGGCTAATCAAATTGACCCCAAGGAAAAAAGAAAGAAAATAAAGAAAGAAGACGAATTTTTTTGGTCTTTCCCGAGCATTTTCTAGGCTCACAAAAGCAAAGTGTCAAGGCTTTGCTTTCTTAGCATAAGTTGAGGTTTTAATTCTGGGAAGAACTTGGTCATGTTTTTGTTATCCCCACTATCGCCCTTGCTCGGTAATGACAATTCTGCCACCTTTTCTTTACATTCACATTCTTCCCCATTTTATCCAAGTTTTCAAACTGTTAAAGAGGTATTTTTGCACATATTTTGGGCATAAAGTCTACTTCGGCATTGGATTGAGGCTTTGTTGGAATTGTTGATATTTGAAGTAGGAAGCACGAACTTGGCCGGAGCTTTCGCCGGAGATTGACCTACGCCACAAAAATCAAGTCAAGAAATCCGGATTTTGTATGAGAGAAGAGAGAGATTTGAGGGAGAATTAAAGAGGTAATAACAGCCAACCTTGTACATAGGTGCTTGAGTTGTTATTTGCAGCGTACTCTTTTGGTGAGTTGTCGTGTCATGCTTGACAAGTGGTGACTCTTTATTGATAAGTCCACGAGACAACATGACCAATGATGTTTATATTGACGAGGGACCAACCAACGGGTGTTTGACCTTTCGGATAGTGTTCTTTCCCTCAATCAAGATTATAGAATGTTGTTTGTCGTGTAGCTCAAACCTTGGAATCATGATTTGCTAAGTCTTCTCCGTAATTTGCGCACTTGAACCATTGGCTTAAAGAGAACGCATGTTAGGGGCACGTGTTGAGAACCCATTGGTTATTGAGACCGCGTGGTCTCATTATGACATCGTGACAAATAGGGTTATACAAAGAAATCGGGAATTGCCCGATTCGCTCGAATTGGCAGTTCCCAAAGAAATCGAGTTGATTCCGAGTTCCAATTTTGATGGGTACTAATCCGGTTCCCTAATTCCAAGTGTGAGGCTACCCACTTAGACATGATCGATAAAATATATAATTTTTAAGAAAAATTAAAACCATAAATACCTAATCTTGCTCATCAATCATCTCTTCTCATCTCGGTCTCTTGGGTCTCAACTTTCTCAAGCAAGTCCCTCGATTTCTCCAACCCTAGACTCTCAACTTTTGTCAACTCATGGTTGCACCTCTGGCCGTTCCTCGCATACATGACTCAACCCCTCCTCCATCTCTAGCTCTCAACTACCTTCGTCTACTGTAAGTTGGAAACTCTAAATATTGCCATTTGCCTCTTTTTGGTTTCTTCAATCTACTCACTATTAGAAGTATTGAGAGGAAAGTGAAGCGCTCTTTGCACATGTTTGAGACGAAATTCTTTGGCTGCATTAGCACTAGAATCTTACCTTAACCTGTGTTTGAATTGATTGCTCGTGGGTTCATGGCTTGTTGGAAAATAAGCCACTAATCACGTGAGGCTTGATGGACCGATTTCATAGACCAAACTAGGAATTGGATTGCCAGTTTGATTCTTGAATGGGTCTATACTATAGAATTAGCGGGTGGTTCTTAATTCCTACTTTTTCATTGCCACCTTGAAATCGATCACCGAGGACATATGGTCTAAGCCGTTGGAATAGCTCGCGCAATCTTGTCTGTCAACGGCAGCAAAACTCACAAAAATCGGTGGCTTCTCATTAAACCATAATTGGTCTTGTGAATGAGAATTTCTTGGGCTAATTTTGGAGCGTCGATTTTTCAAATAGCTTGATTCACACCATTCATTCCTATATATCTCAAATTCGTTGCCTTGACTGAGGTCCACTAAGCCGCCTTCTTCCTCTCGTCAATAGATTTGCTGCACTGCTCTAGAAAATGTATTGAATCATGTTTTGATTGGTCACTCGTCAGGTCGTGCACTTGAACGGCCTAAACAAAACACACATCGAGAGTCCATTGATTTGGTTCAAATAAACTCTATCAAGAATTATTTGTACCTTTTTTCTTTTTGCTTTTTCTTTTTCAAAAATTTATAGCAAATAGACTTCCGCTTTGCAACAATAATAAAATTCCAACCTTTCAGAATATACAAGTATAGATTTGCAGCTTCGCGTATTTTATTTTTATAATATTTAAAAAGAGCTTTAATCAACTTTTTTAATCAAAATTTTAACCAGAGAGAGAGAGAGGGGCAAAGGTCGGCTTTTAATGTAATACAACTGGGCAAGTGGCTAATGCTCGACTCCACCAACTCGAGCTCTCGAGCAATCTCTAGAGAAAGTTGCTAGGATGCTCTATATTTTGGCTTAATGGGTAATGTCATTTTTGTATTCATAATTCGATCACTATAATCCTTCAATTATTTTCAAATATTTAATCCATTCCTTAAATTTTTAACTTGTTTTAGCCTAATTACTTTAACTTATTATAACAAAATTAAATCAATCACTTGACATTATGTAATTACATTATTATCTATATTTTAGAATATCTTTTATTTCAATTCATTTCCTAAATCAACAAAAGAATATGTTCTCTTTATTACTGTTTTTTTTAGTTGTTACAAACATTATGATAATTTCATTTAAGTACATTGCATCTTATGATCTCAATATTAGTATAAGCAAAACTTCATTTAGGTTGGCATTCCTTCGAGTTTTCTTTAAAAATTAGGATATATAGTTTTTTCATGAGCTGCGATTTTTTTCACAGACACACCAATTTTTTCTCAAATTTTACCTTGAGCCCTTCCCGTCAAATTTCTCTCTCCTTTCCCCAACTCTTCTTTGTATCTCTTTTTGCTCCACTACATTTTTCAAGCTCTCAAATAAAGTATTCGCGTTTACAGACCAAAAAAAAAATAAAAAATAAAAAATAAAAGAAAGTATTCGCGTTTGACCACAAAAAAAAATTTAATAAAGTATTCAAGATAAAGACTTGTGCACAATTTTTTTTTTCAAATTTAACATGATTGGACACTATTACCAAAATCCTAAGTATGATACGTGCTCGTCTCTAATTCGCTCTTACAGTGGACTGTAGATTCAACATGGGTCGACACGTGTCTGCATACTCTATTTTCGTTTATTAAAAAATACTACCCAAAATTAAATTAATTACTGTCCAGGAATTTAAAACAACATATTTTACGAAAAACCAAAAATACCACACGGAGCACGTCGGATACGACGGCGGATTACCTACCCGGGCGCCACGTGCCCCCCCCCTCACCCCGCATTAAACAAAGCCGAATCCCGGGCCCCACGGGGGGAGCGCCCGCCGTACACGTGTCGGCGTCCGGGGCGCCCGCGGCGTACGTGGACCAACCGCGCGGCCTAAACTGATCGGATCTCCCGACGCGCTCTCGTCCACGAATTCTGATATCGCATCGAACACCCCCCGGCCTGCCGCTCCCACCTCACGGCCACGTGGCGCGCGCTCCGTGACTCCTTTTATCTGACGAAACGAAAAATTAATTAAAAATTTCAGAAAAGGCTTATTTTTTTTTTATTGGCACTACTCGTGGAGTGCTTTGGTTCGCAAGCACAGAGAGAGAGAGAGAGAGAAAGAGAGAGAGAGAGAAGAAGAAGAAGAAGCTCCGGAAGCTGCCAGAAGATTTTCGGCTTCAGCCATCGCCGAGCTTGCTCTCGGATTCTAGGGTTTCTCCAGGTGAATCGGCCGTCGGCTTCTGTGGTATTCGTCGGCCCCGGGCGGCGGCGTCGGATCTTCGTTTCGTCGGCGGGGATCGGAGTTCGGAGGTGAGTTACCGGCTTCAGATCTGTTCTTGATAAAGTTTTTGAGGGATTCGGAGGTCGAGGAACTGCGAGGTTTGAGCTGGAGTAGTTCATGCTTCCAGCTCTGTTCGGTTGTAGTTGTTGTGGTTGGGGAGTTTGGGGGAAGTTGAGGATGGAGAGGTTCTTAGTTTTAGCTGGAAACTTGGTGGAAGCGGGATTCGAGGGGGAGTATGGTTAGAATTAGAAGTAGAAAGAGCTACTCTTGCGAGGTTAGGTCCATCGGCTCCGTTGCTATCGTGCTCGCTGATTTTGATCCTGTTTTTGTCTGTGAAGTAAGGAAAGGGGTGTGGTTTCTTATGGAGGATTTTGGTGAATGGTCAGGTGCGGTGGACGTGTCGGTTTTTTTTTTTTTTTTTTGGTATTGGAGTTTGAATGAGTTTATGGTAGTAAAACCGAGCTGAAGTTTTGCTTGGAAGGATTTCTTTGAGGGTGGAGTGGAGCTGGGAGATGTTGTTGAAAAATGAAGAATATACCCTCTTGCTGTGACATTATGTTTGAGTTTTTTATGAGTAATGATGTCGCTGCAGCTTGCTTTGGTGATTGAGTGAGGATATGCTCAACTTTTGTCTATTGCGACTAACTGGAATTGTTAAGTGAAGTTGTTTTGCTTTAAACAGAGTCCAACTTGATTGAATGTAATTCTTGTTTTGTGGTGAAATTAGAACTTACGTTTAGATAGTTTTGTCTGCATACAATTATAATACTTAAAAAACCAACTGAAAGGCATTAACCTTACTCCGATATTTGAGATTCATCTTCTGCAAGTGCTTACACTGTGCGCAGAGCTTGAAGATGGGATTCTTTATGCGCTGTTTCTTTTAGCTTTGATATACTGATAAACAGCGATGCCTAATTAATGAATAGGCAAATCAAACAATTGTTATCTGCTAGGAACCCAGGAAAGTTGTAACTTCTGAGTAGTGCTGCAATGGCTTTCAACTGATATGCTTGCGTGACGATTACTTATTTAATAGGAATTGAGCTGAGTGATTGAACTAAAATCCTGCCTTGATATATCGGCCTGGCATCATCATTGAATTGCCTTTCCACACCATTTTTAATGGTTGATTTTATTTGCAGAAAAGTGAGCGTGGAGAAAGAAATTCGGCCAAAAAATATGAAATTGGATTATACTGCTACATGTGTATTCGGTGGCGGGTAAAAGATCTCAAAGGAATGTCAGACTTGTGCGTATATGAGGTGGGAATTCAGTATTTTTTGTTTGGACATTTATGATTTATGTGATTAGTTATCCATTTGATACATGGACTATTGCCACCTTTGGATGATTGGGAAATAGATGAGGTTGGAGTAACATTATCCTGCATGAGCTACAAATTATCTGTCTCTTAATTTTATGGCCAGTGGTCAGTGTTGTGACTCCAAGCCAAAGCACAGTTGTTCTAAATACGACCACGAGTTAAAGAAGCCAATGCTAGCCTGATGTAACATAGCTGTTACTCAAATTTTCAACCAATTGATCATTAACAAATTTGATTTTGGCCTCATTAGGATTGATGAGTTATTCAAAAAATTGTTAAACCATCAGTCCAGACTAAAGTGTAGCCATGTTAGATGTATTGTAGTAGTACTGATAGAATAAAGAAACAATTGCCACTTTGAAGTCATTGATTCTAGCAAATTCTTGCAAGTGTCTCTGCTCATTGGCCTGCCTCTTCAATGCAATCTTATTTAGGCTGGAATCTCATCATTACTGCACTTTAGAAGGCTTCTAGGGAATCTTATTCCATTTCTACCTTTGAACATGGGTTGCTCAGAAAATTGGAAGCTATATGTTCAGCTAATTTTATATGTTGTAGTAAAGCTAGCACTGCCCACCATAACCATATCTCATTATGCAGCATGATACTTTTTGTAGTTTGTTATTGTTTAACATTGTTCTTGTAATTATCCTACACAGTTAAAGATGTCGTCCTTCCAATTTCATGTTGACTACATGTGGTAGAGAGAAGTTTCGATTTGTCTGCCTGTTCTTATGAATCATTCTGTAGAAGTTCTCCCCCTTCTCTTTTTATTATATTTTTTTTGGGGAGGTTGTTTGGAATAAGCCACTGTAGCTGAGGTTTACTGACAAGGAAAAACCTGCAATTTTGTTTCGCATTGTCTTCTTTTTGTGTGGATTTGCGAGAACTCTTTATTTTTCCGTGATAAAGCAGCACAAGCCCCGCTCATGTTGAAAAGATTCGCTGAATAACCGACCTAGTATACAGTTGCACATTAAAAGCACTAGCTATTTATGTTGAAACTTATGGGAATACATTAGTTAAAATCTAACATCGTGGACAATCTTTGTAAAGACAGTATCCTGAGTAAACAAAAGATCAGGCAACTTCTCTTCTGAGCCATCAGGATATTGGTGAATGTAATCAATATGCTGTTGTTGCCTTGTTTCTGGGGCATGATAATCAGAACCTCTTGTCAATGATGATAACTAGATAAGGGATAGTGATCTCCCTAATAGCTCTTGTAGCCATAACAATAGGAAACAAGGATCCTCACAGCAAAGATTTTTAGAAAAGGGACCAAATTTGCCTTTTCCAACTGATCCATCTTTAAGATCAAAGTCAATTTTTGAGTCATGGACCATTTTTGAGTTGAGTCTATGTATGATGCCTAATCTCCTCTTCTAGGTGTAGGAGTTTCCTGACTTGAGAGTGATAAGATTCGCATATGTCTTTAAATATTTTGGACACCACACTGGAAAGAAATTTGAGGAAGAAAATTGCGCAAAATTGTTTTGTTTTTTTGAACTAGGCTAGAAGAAAGAAAGAGAGATTGCCCTATCTTGGAGCACCATGCTGCTACAGAACTCTTTCACTGCCATTTGAACTTTGTCCTCCAAAAGATCTGAACTGGCTGTGATAGCATGACATAAAAGGGGAAATCTATCCATTTTAGCTTGAACATCCATGGCTTTCATAAAAAATAAGACAGGCAATATGCCATTTATGTAGTACCTAGAAAAGTAACAGCATATGGCAGCACGTCAGAGAGAACCTGTTCCTCACCTGTCATCCATTTTCACATTGGATTTTTAGGACTGGGTTGCAATATACTACTAAATAGAGACTTGAACATCTAATTGCTGTTGAGAAGGAACTTATATTGCATCACAGATGGTGATGAGTCAAATAACATGTAAGTTTTTTGCCAACGTGAAGGTATATCTGTTCAAATATGTTACTTAAACTTTCTTGGGAGTCTGGCAATGATAATCTTTTGATAACCAGAAGGATAAACCAAAAAAAAAAAAAACATATTTTGTGATTAACTTGCTGTCAGTTTTGCTTCTAGCGTCTTTCTGGATGTTCTGGTTTTGCCCTATGGTTACCTCAGATGTTTAAACCTTGAATTGTTTCATCAGTTTTCATTTGAATGTAGAGACAATCCGATTTGCAGGTATCTTATTTATTTCTTATGTCCTTAAGTAATCATGGTGATCCGTGACTTGTTAGGCTCTCTTTGTCTATACAAAAAAAGAAATGGCAGCATGACTGATCCATGTACTCATATTATCTTAATAAACTTTGGTATCATAGCTTCTTACTGGATGCACAACTTTTAACTCTGAATGCTCTCTCTTCTTAAGGTTGAGGATGTGATTTTCTGAGTTATGATATTCAACTTCACTAAATCATCTTAAAATAGCAAAACTGTTTTCTCTAATTTTGTTTGTCCAGTTTGAATTTTCTGGCAACTATTTGGTCTTAGCTAATTATAATCATGAATGCAGCTTCAAGACAATGTGTGGGATGAATTTGGTGAGAGTGATGACCATATAGTACCCCATACTGCTGATGAAGCCAAATCTCAGTGTCTAGTTCAGAGTGATAGCCGCAAGAAACTTCGTCTTCAAGTAACTGGGGTCACAAGTAATGCTGACAGCGGGACTAACTCTGTTGTTTTGGGAAGGAAAGAAACAAATCCAGAGACCCTGACTAAGAAGGAGAAAAGGATGGAAAAGGATGCATGGTCTCGCACACCTGATGGCATGTTTCCTGCTTCATGTGATAACCTGTCTTCAAAAGAAGTTAGAAATGTGGCATCTGATGATTCAAGAATGTCTGCACACTGTTTCAAAAGCGGCACCGATGGTGTTTTTTGTGCTGATGACCCTGTTATCGATGAGAGATGTGCAGCAGTCGACAATAACATGTACAGTTATTCTCTCAACCATATTTCTCCAACAGAGAGTAATCTCAACTTTTTCAATCATGAAGACAAAGAAAGCAATGATCTATACTATGGATGGCCTGACATAGGGAATTTTGAAGATGTTGACAAAATGTTCAGGTACACGTTGAACCTAGCAGTACTTTCTTACGATGTTTATAATTACTTTTTGAGGATCTATCCTGACATCAGTTCTTCCAGGAGCTGTGATTCCACATTTGGAGTTGGAATTCTGAGTAACGATGATGATTTGGAATGGCTCACCTCTGAGGCTATTGAAGGATCTGAAGATGCTATAAAATCCGAGTTAGAATTTTCATGCTCGGATTCAAAGTTAGCTAACAAAACATCAGAAGCTTGTGGAAATTCTTTGCCACACGGCTATATCCTTTCACACAATGATCCCAAGAAGAAAAGTGCAACCATGTGTGACAATTCAAGCATGCAGGTCAATGGTTCTGGTGAAACTTCTGCTCTCAGTCACACATCATCTATGAATGGGTCAGGTGCACAATCTGAAAGTAAGGAAGACTCAATGAGTGAAAAAGAGGTTGTAAAATTCTACAAGTTTTTACTTATTGTTAATATGATTGTTATTGGTGAGGTTACTCCATAATTCTACGTTTGAATGTGTTCTATGGTTAGTTTAAAAATTCAGGGTGCACCTAGGTGCATGGCAATGCTGTGCTGAACTCATGTTTGGGCACGTGCATTTTAATTTTCAATTTTTCCAGTTTCACTTGATTCTTGCATGAGTGAAATGGCTGTGATTGTCTAATAATTATCAAACATTAAAACCCTTACTAGGATTCTTTTCAGAGCTTCCTTCTGTCCTTCCCATTGATTTATAAGCTTGTGTCAGATTCCAACTTTTTGGGGCAACTAGCGTTAGAATGTTCATTGTCACCCAGGTCTCTATCTCTTATTTGAACAGTGCAACTAAAACTCGCCAATTTTTTTCTGTGGTTTTACTAAGTTCTTGGTTTCTCTCAAATGCACGTGTGCTTTTATTTATTTATTTATTTTTTATTCATGGTTTTCATCAATGACATGCATTATGACTTTGCGCCTTGTTTTTTCTGTGGCATGCTCCTACACATATTAGGATATGTATAAATTTCACTAACTTGAGGTTTGCTTAACATAATACCCAAAGAAGAATAAATGTTTATTTTAGAATAAAGCCTTGTTTGTTGCTCTAGCGAAGCAGTTTGTGATTAACAACCTCATTTTATTTGAAGAAATTTTACACAAGTCTGCTAAAAACGTGCAATTTTTCTTTTGTTCTTTCAATATGTATATGGCCTTCATGATTATTATTAGCTTGTGAATTCAACTACAATGTTTCTTTGGAATTCGGGCATTGTACAATTGTTGTTCTTGCACTTGTTCTGTATTGCCAGTCTTTACAAAATATGTTCTTATCTAAATTCTTTCTGCTATGTGACAGATGAATAAGCACAAAAAGCAGTCAAATCCTCGAAACCAATCAGAATTAAAAAGGAAAGACAGATACCTAGAAAATGGTGGTTCTTTCGGACATCATAGTCTCCTAGATCAATTTCCTCATGTGGAAGTTCCCTTTTCTAACTCACCCAATCAGGTTGGTTCTTCTCACATTTTGTAACATTGGACACTAGAAAAAGATCTAATTCTTCGATACATTTGCAGATGCATAATGAATACGTGCACTCGGGGTACTTTCATAATGTTAACCAAATCTCAGGATGCTCGACTTTATCTAGTTTAAAGTCTGATGACCAGCTATCTCCTACTCCAAAGGAATCTTCGTATTCATCAAATCAGGTGCAGTAAATTGAAAGTTCCGATCATTGTAATTTTTGGGCCTCAATTTGTGGCAATAATGACATTATTAGGGAAGGAAAGCTTATGACTGCCGAATTTTACAGGTCTCTTTGCCTAGGAACTTTAATCCTGCAGATGTGACGAGTCCAAATGCATCAATCTGTGACCCAGATGCAGTTCTGAAAGGTCTGCATCCCAGTGAAAATGGAATAGAAAGTCAGAGTAATGGTGAAGTCAGCCTAGGTGTTCCAGCAGATATGGACTCTTCCCTGGTGCAAGAAAGCTCTTGCATGAGCTCTGCATTGGATGAAATTTCATTAGAAGCAGCCAGCTTTCGTCAACTTCAACGAGTCATGGAACAGGTGATATGCTTTGCTAGTCTCAATTTCAGTCTTTCTTGGGTCCAATTATTACTTGCACAACATCTAAGAATATCTGCATTGATGCATGGTATATTCATAAACCTTTTCGTGCACTTGTATTGTATGATGGAGCAGAAAATGTATGCTGCTTTCCTGTTAGAATTTGGGCAGAACACAGGGCAACAACTGGGGATAATTATGCAATTTTATCCTGAATCTTCTTGCCAAGGAGAAAAAAAATTGGCTGGTGGCTTGATGCTGACTCAATAATGCTAGAAACGGGAACGTTCACTTCAGCAGATCCACATGGGGGTGGGCCGGGTGGCAGCCTGTCTTGGGATTCTCCTTTTTATACATTATTAAAGACACAAAATTATTGTCATAGCAACATTCGTTTGACTTGTAAACCAGCCATCTTCTTCAAGACAAGCGAGAGGCTTTTCCACTTTATATTTTGGAGTCTCTATGATTTTTATTTTATGTTTCTTCTAGTTTACAATGAGTTCAACAAATAAGCACAATCTTCCAGTCATTAGATAAAGCAGATCCAAGAATCTAAAAGGATAAGTTTTTTATATATTGGATGGATCTGTGATTTCCACTGGGCTTAGTGTAGTTTGAAAGTCTCCATTGATATTTTCTTGCTGTAACTATGGTACTTTTTGCTCGTTGTTTAGTGTAGATCACGTGATATTTTCTTGCTGTACATTGAACATTGCATACTGATTCACAAAACTGAAAGTCTGTCCCCACTTTTACGGAGAGGATCCTTTCTTTGTCTGAGGTTTCTATCCTTTTGGTTCATTTCATAGGGTTTGCTTCTACTTTTATTTTCTTCTTCCTTAGGGATGACTGCTTCCAGTACCATTCTTATGTTATGGCCAATAGAAGGTCTACTAACTGTATCATTCTAGTCATTTTGAACTTGTGGATGTTCCAACCCTAGAGAGAAGCGTAACTTTATTGCAATTTCTGCGCAAATTGTTGATATAAAGGAGAGTAATCATTGCAAAATAAGTTGTATTTCAATGTTCCATTACCACTCCAGCTACATGAAGTGTTCATCATTCTATCATGGCATATATTTTAATGCTGGCTCTTCAACTTAGGAGAAAAGGGATCTTGCTAGGTTGTTTGGTCCTTCTCAATGGTCTGACATGTTCTTTTCTCTGAAAAAGAGATTGAACACTTCGTCTGGAAATGGGATATTTCCTGTGATGTTGGAGCAAAGTTAAATACATAGGACCATTGGAGGAGTTAGTTGAGGAATAGTTGTGATGCATCTAGAAAGCTAGCTTCCGTTTTGGTGGATCAGTCTTGCTCTTTTTTCTCCTTATGCTTTTGCACGGAGAAAGCCATCCTTTTTCTTTTTAAATATCAATTGTTTAGAAGGTTCCATATGCTGTATGGATGGTCACATATTGGTGTTTCAGATTTGGAGCATGGAAAGGAATAAGGTTGTAAGGAGTTAGTGACTTATAGATAAATAGCTCTGGTTTAAAGCATGGTGGTAATGGAAGAATGACTTTCTGTCAGTGATGAGGATGGTAACAAGCATGATTGACTGTTTTTGGTTTGGTAAGATAGAATAGAAGGGAAACATACTGTTCTCACTTAGTGTCCACTTTATGCTAGATGGAACCAGCAGTAATTTTTTTCTTTTTTCTGGGGTTGCCTGCCTTAAAGACAAAGCCGTTGATTTGCAGTTAATTTTGATGCTTCTAGTGGAGGTATGTCCTGTGTATAGATGTGTTATGTTGGCTAATATGTATGACCATTGTCTGATTTTCCAACAAGCACAAAACATAGGGATAACTGGGGAAAATCAGTTCTGGAGTGAAGTTGGATGTCTGCCGCATTTACAAGAATTTGGGTTTCTGCTTTATGTTTTAAATACCTAGCACCAGTTCCGTTTAGAGTTGAAATGCCCATAAAAAAGACAAATTGTGATTTGGAAAAATCATGCAGTATAATTATCAAGATAATGTTATTGCCAATTATTAGAACGCAACATGTTTAAGTGCTTATCTTGATTCATGATAGATGGAACAAATTGAGCTATGGGAAAGAACCTGTTGTCAGATAATTTCAAGTGACTTTTCGGTTTCTAGTAGGAAGAGGAAGACGGTCCTAGTTAGTCAACTCGGCTCATTCGTATGAGTTGTTATGCCATACAATTCTCTGCACTGCTTAGACTAGATAATTGGGATTTTTGGTCAAGTTGCATGTATCTTGAGCCATTATTCTAAACCTGTGTATTCTAGATATAGTGCACCTGATATTATAGTACTTTGCTTAATAGAGTTTGGGGCACTGCATATTTTTCATTTCTCATTCGATAAGATGTCAATTTATTTTTCATGTGTTGTTGGTCCACTCTTTTGAAGATACGATCATCATAGGTGCAATTCCCATCTACCCACTACTTGTCAATTGAAAAGATGTTTACACGAAGTGGAAGGGAGATAGTCTTTGCATTTGCTATGTCTGGGATAAAAGTTCTTTTCAGTTTGGTGTAAATTCACTAAAATTAATGAAGCAAAAATGAGAATTTGGTATTCTCTATGAAGGTTAAATGTCTTGTAAGCTGAATCCTATAGGACAACTGTAAGGCCGGGACGCCTCATGTGACAGAATTCTGGGGGGTTAAATGCCAACATATGCATGAACAGAAGATGGGGTTGATGAGAATGTTTTATTGGACTTGTGCACACGAGAAAAGACAATCTGAAGATTGGGGAAAGTACGTGTGGTTCCAGTTGAGGATAGATGAGAGGCTCGTTGGAGATGTTTATGCCACATTGGATATATGTCTTTGGATGCTCCATTGATGAGATGTGATCAGAGGAGGGAGATCTGGGTATGAGGGGTATGGGGAAGACACAAAAGAATATAAAAGTAGACTATAAGGGAAGATATACAGCACCTAGAACTTACGGAGGACTTCATATATGATTAGTGGCATGAAAAGATTCATATGGACGACCTAGCCTAGAGGGGTAAAGGTTGGTTAGTATTGTTGTTCATGTAAAGTCATTGTTTGTTATAGCTATATTGTTCCCTTTGTTTTGTACATGTCTTGAATTTGTAATTTCTTTATGTGGTTAAACCTTCATTTTGACTTATAGACCAAGGGTCTCTTCGAATTCTTTTGCTGTGGCAACCTCTGCTTTTGTGGTAGTGCAAATTTTGACTGGTAACTTTTTTCTGTCTCAGTTGGATATCAAGACAAAGCTTTGCATAAGGGATAGTCTGTACCGCTTAGCAAGGAGTGCTGAACAGAGACATAGTGGTGTGATTCCTATCATAGATAGCAAAAATGATGGGGCTCATAGTGGAGTATTGACTGCTGAAGAAACAAACAAGTAAGCATAGGCATCACAGAATCTTTTTGAGTTCTTTCCTGAACATGCTGTCAGCTAGTCTTGTTAGATTAGATTATACACTGATTCTTGTTTGGCACCATACAAAACCTCAGTCAATCCTTTAACAAGAACAACGTGGCTGGTCATTAAGCAATTTGCATCTGTAAATAGGTCCTTCATTCTACTTGGGCAATCTATTTGAAACTTTAAGATCTCTTGCGATGATCTAATATGCCAAAAAATCACTGTAGTAAATCTGATATCACAAAATGTGGGGAGGTTTGAAATATCTTTGCTGGGGGTGAAAAGTTGCTAAAAGATAATAATATACACCCAAATCTCTCTTCCAATATTGTCAAATTCTAGAAGTACCAAGTTCTCTTTAGCACTCATGTCAAAACAAAAGAGTGAAACAATTAAAAAGACCATGTAATTTTTCTTTTACGACAAAATAGATCATGTAACTGGTGTTCCTTTTTTGATATATGATTGAGAAAATTCAGTGCTATAGTCATGTGAATCGCATGTGGCTGGGCACTCATCTTAATTAGTCGTTGAAACAAGTTTAGAGAAGGAAAGCAGTTCCAAGCTACATCGTTTTTAGTAATACAAATATCTGATCAATGTTAGGTTAGTGTGGTGAACTTAAATCAATTTCAGTATGGGAAGAACTATATACATTTTTCCTAAACCAGGTGTAATTAGAGCTTAATGTTATGCTAAATGGAGGAGCTTGCGGTTTATAAGTTGAACATTTTTTTTGCTCTTATTTTGGAAAGCATTTATTGATTTTCTACAATCTATTGTTCAGGTGTAATGGATTCATGGATATTGAAACTGACACTAATCCGATAGATCGTTCTGTGGCGCATTTATTGTTCCACCGACCCTCGGATCCGTCCGTGTTGCCTGGTAGCGATGCTTCTTCTCCCAAGTCCCATGTCATGGTAAAGCACTGATTAGCTTCATAAGTTCCAGGCAAATCTTTTCCTCATCTTCATTTATCTTTTCCAATTTGCTCATCTGTTCCTTCTTAATCAATAGATTCATAGGTCCGTCACCAGTCCACCTGTAAAGAACGAAAGAGACACCGGACAAGAGGAAGCTGTCGCTGATGCAGAATAGGTGTCCTAGGGCTGACGCTGATCATGCAAAGCTTTTGCCATTGTACAACACATACTTATTTTCACACGATCTCTGTATAAACAACACCTGAAGAATCGGGATTTTACTGCATTACCTGTGGGTTTATCTCGTGTTAGTACGCCGCGTCCGCCGATGTAATTATGAAAGCTAGGTTGCTCGAGAATTTTGGTCTTAGGTGGATCCCCAAATTCCTTACCATGATTTAACAGATCGTGACCGCTGCTCTTTTTGCTTGGGCCACTTAGCGAGAGCTTGTTTGCGGTCACGTCTCTTGTATTTCCGTGTACGAAGACCAACCCGAATTCAATAAGCGGGAGAGCTTCTGGATTCAAATGAATGTCTTGGGGATGTCTGAAGTACCCTCTTTGGACAAATATCTTCTTTGTTACGCCAAACGGAAAGTGCGTGCGACTGCTGAAGCAGAAATTATGCCAAATAAGACTCAAGGGCACAAGCTGTATATGGTTCCGGAAAGTTTGATGAGTAAATTTTGCTTGCACGGTGAATAGGAATTTAAATTGGAGATTCCTAAATAGTATTTGCTTTGATGAACAGGTTCCGTTGTGTTGCCGTTGGAATGGTTCAGTCGGAATGGTTCAATTGCGAAGATAACTCGAGTACCAAATTGCATGCGGCCAGACCCCTCACGACATTGAAAAATACTCAACCCGAAACCGTTTCCTTCTCCATTTGACCGCCTTTATAAAGTACATAGCAAACATTCGTCCCCGGGCAGCGTGACGAGCATGTGAATGAAACGGAGACTGCGAACCATATTGACCGCAACTCGATATTACTCTAAATATTCGAAAATCAGAGGGTGGCTTTTGACAATTCAGAAGAACTTCCGGGGCAGGCGAGTAAAAAAAAAATCAAAAGCTTCTTTATTTGGAAACCAGTAGTTCTTTCCTAGGTCAATATATTTAAAAAAAAAAAAACGATTTTTCGTTTGAACGGTTGACCAAAGATGCGCAATGTCCCGAGACGAATCCGTTGACCGGTCCGTCCGTCCGTCCGTCATCTCCTATAATTCAATCATTGGATCCCGCAGCTCTCTGTCGCAGAGAGAGAGAGAGAGAGAGAGAGGTTGATTCCTTCCTTCCTCGGAGCGATCGCCGGATGCGCGAGGGCGGAATCGGCGGGCGTTGAAGTGGGTTTCGGGTTTCGGGTCGCCTTCTGGTGGTGGTGGTGGTGGTGGGACATGGACAGGGCGCTGAGCAAGCTGCGGAGCTTGGACGCGTACCCGAAGATCAATGAGGACTTCTACAGCCGCACGCTCTCCGGGGGCGTCGTCACCCTCGTCTCCTCCCTCCTCATGCTCCTCCTCCTCTTCTCCGAGTTCCGTACGTCCCCTTCCTCCTCCTCCGTCGCCGCTTCTCCGCTTTCTTGGTTCTGTTGGATTTCGCCGGCGCCTCCCCCGTTTTTATGCCGCGAGAGTCGAGGCGGCTCGAATTTGCGGATTTGGGTTTTCGTTTTTGGGCCCCTTGGAAGTTCGGGAAAGGATCAAAAAGAATTCTTGGAGCTTGCAAGGTGGGAGTTTTAGGGTCAGGCTGAGATTGAGAGCAGGTGTTGAGTGTGAATTCTGCGGTTGAGCCCCCGTTGACGTTGCCTCCTTGCCCGAGGAGTGATGCTGTTGATGGGTTTTACGGGTTTTGGATAATGGGGCTGTCAAGAGTGAGAGCCGTCGGGCTATTGGGATTTTTTGTTCTTCTTTAATGTGGGATTGTTTGCTTGCCTAATTTCTCATATTCTTTAGCTGTTGCCTTCGAGCGCCTTTATAAAATCATAGCAATCACGACCAGCCATTGCTTATGCTGTGAAATCTGAATTGGCTTATCCGCTAATGTTTGTCCTTCTCTGTCATTTTGCAGGATTGTATCTCCATACTGTTACCGAGACAAAGCTACTCGTTGATACTTCAAGAGGAGAAAAGTTGAAAATAAATGTAATTCCCATCCGTTTCCATCACATAAAGGGGAAAAAAGTGTGTTTATGTGCATCAAGAAGCAGTATGTTACCATGTAGTGAAATGAAACGTATTGGCAAATAAGTGTACCCTAAAATTTTTGGTGGCATTGAGTTCTTAATAATGATCCATTTTGTGTTTTTCTTGTGGTTCTTATTATGATTTTATTGTTTGCCGAGTTTCCAACTGGATGGCTGATATTGAGCTCATAACTCTTTCCCATCTTTGCAAATGTGCAGTTTGATGTTACATTCCCTGCCATTCCGTGTTCATTACTCAGTGTTGATGCAATGGATATCAGTGGAGAGCAACACCTTGATATAGTATGCACTTCTTTGACTAAGCAACTTATAGCTCCTCTTTTGTTACCATGAGACTTGTTTGACTGTTACTGGTTTGCATTCCTGTTACCCTATTTCTAGACTTTTGCTGTCTTTCTGACTTGTCTTTGATGTTAATATGTTTTCCTCAGAGACATGACATAGTCAAGAAAAGAATTGATTCTCTTCATAATGTCATCGAAGCCAGGCCTGATGTGATCGGTGCGCCAAAGGTGAATACTAGACTTTTTCATTTTGTGTTAAATTTGTTTGGAACTGTTTAAGTCTTTTGGTAATGCTCGCGTTGTGGTGGACAGTAAAGTCAACTTGAGACAGGTGACAGGTTTTTTTCCCTCTTCTTTTTGGGTTCAGTGGGCTCTTTTTCTTGCTTGTTGAACTATTTGTGCATGCACTTATTCAGAATCAACCATTTTGAATGGTCAAATAAACCGATCCAAAATTCAGATTTTCTTTTTACTGCACTTAAGTAATGAGGTGCTATTTGTAGTTTTAGCTTCTGTCCACCTGTTTCCTGTAAAACAGCCAGTCAAGTCTGGGTCCGCTAGTCAGCTTTCACTTGAAAGGACCTTTCAGAGCCTGTTGATAGGTCTTTGTATTGTTTACTACCAAATTCTTACTTGTATCTCACTAAATTGTTTGAGCAATTATTAATACGTGCATTCCTGTTACTTAAGTGGCTCCATTTTTGCTATCTTTATCGCGTCGTTTACTGTAATTTCTGTTTTCTTTAGTAATTTTTCACTATATGTAATACAGGCTCATCTCGTTTCTCTAATTTTTAAATGCATATAGATTCTGTTCTTATGCTTCCTTCCTTTTCTAATCACTGGCCCCGTTCTTCACTCAGATTGAGAAGCCTTTACAGAGCCATGGCGGTAGGCTTGAGCAGAATGAAACGTACTGTGGGACCTGTTATGGTGCTGAAGCGGTATGATGACTGTTTTTAGTCTCTGTCACTATTGTGCACTACTGCATGGAACTGCATTGTCTGACATGCACCTATATATGACTCTTTGTTCAAGTTGCTGAATGCCATTTTTAATGCCTTTTCTTGTTGTAATGCCCCCCAATCATTTCAAAATAAGAAGGTTACTAGAATGTGCTTGAGTGTGTATTGATCGAGATTCAAGAGTGTTACTAAGATGCATTGAGAAGTTTTTTCCCCCTTTTTTGGCAAACCCTTATTATTTTTGCACAGAAAATGCTCCACCTCTTGTAAGTTATCAGCAAAAGTTGTCTGCAAGTCGTGCTTTTCTTTTTTTTGGTGAAAATGGCTCTGCCATCAGTGTTGCACACTCTGGGGAGGCAATTTGGCTTATCCATGATGGCAGCATCATCCTCTTGCCAGATATACATACTTAGTTAGTTGGCTGTGGCAATTTATATGCTTGTTCTTGTTCAGGAATCAATATTCGTGTCCTTTTCATATTTTAGCTAGCTTTCTTATTCGAAATGGTCACCACCAGTTCTACTTTGTTTCAGAAATCTATTTATTTCTGTGCCATGATATATGCTGTAGATGGACGTATCAATTTACTTTGCTTAATTTAGTTGGTAAACATTCATAGACCTAAATTTTTTTGCTTCAACACAACCTAAAAGGTTCCAGATTAGGTCCTCCTGTGGGTCTTCCCAAATCATAGTTCATAACAAGGATTAGATAGGTGCTCATAATATCCTTGTGTCTGGGGTACTGAGTAACTTCAAAGACCCCATTTATAGTGGGCAACAGGATAAATGATCTGCTTTGATATGATTGCCTTTGTTTGTCCTTCTCTTTCTTGCATGAAAGTACTACAAATTCTTTAAAAAATAAAGTGGCAAGAATTTTTTTGTTATGCTGGACTGGGGCTTGGATTGTGATTCTTAGTCCTAAGGACCTTGGGGACTGTAGTTTCATTCTCACATTTTTGTGTCTGCTGTTTTCACTTTCTGTCTCATATGCATCCAGTCAGATGGTGATTGTTGCAATACATGCGAAGAGGTTCGTGAGGCATACAGAAAAAAAGGTTGGGGAATGACAAATTTTGATCTAATTGACCAGGTTAGTCTGAATATCCTGGTGCCTCCTCAAACCTGAGCATATGGAGAGCTACTTTTCTCCCATATGTTTAACTAGTTTATAATGTATATCTTGCTAAGTTCTTTTTATTTTCTTTGCCATCAGTGTAAGCGAGAAGGCTTTGTCCAAAAAATAAAAGATGAAGCTGGTGAAGGATGTAATATCCACGGATCTCTAGAGGTTAATAAAGTAGCTGGAAGTTTTCATTTTGCAGCTGGGAAGAGTTTTCACTTATCAAATTTCCAATGGCAAGATTTGATTGCTTTCCAAGCAGACAGCTCCAATGTAAGGCTCAACACTTACATGCCTATTCAGTTACAGGAATTAATCTAGAATTGCTACTTTGTCATCCAAATGTTCTGATCAGTGTCGTTTTCTTGCATGATATTTAATCAGATCAGTCACAAGATCAACAGTTTAAGTTTTGGTGATTACTTTCCCGGTGTGGTGAATCCTTTAAATGGGTAATTTTTTCCTTCTCCTCACCCCACCCAACCCAAAACAAAAATTAAAGAAAAGGGAACTCTCCATGCTTGAGAAACACTTATTTATTTTTTTAGGCAATCATGGCATGGTGTGATTTTAGGATTATAAATTGAAGAAATCTGAAGAACTTCTGCAGATACTTAGTGGAATTAGTGTGGAAATTTATGTCATACAAACTTTAGGATCTAACTCTTAACATGTTTGATTAATTATTTTCTTGTACTTATTTCCCCTTGTACCCTTATTGTACAGATTCTATAATTTCCCATTATAGAATCCATTTACTTTTCTAGGTTATCCTGTATGCTTTTGTCTTGATGTGTCTTTTGTCAAAACCACCACTAGGCGAAGTGAAACCTTCGACTATGAATGTTCTATCCACTCTGTGGGCATTAGAAGAGTATTAGCTCATCTCCTTGGATTGTCTCCTTAGAAATAGAAGGGAGTCGAGTCTATAGTTGCTGCTTGTGAAGAATTTGTCTCTTGAGAAGGTTAAACCCCTTAAGAGTTTGTTTGTACAGCTTGGACACAACAGCTATAGCTAAAAATGGGGGTGACACATCTTTCATAATATATTTAAAAACACCTCATTGCTGCATTACCCATGAGGTATGGCAGTTACTGCAGCTTTAAAATATCTAGTGCCAAATACTCAAGCAACAACGTTTCGCATTTGTAGTCCAAACCCTGTTATACCAAATGGACTGTTAGTATAGTTGCTATATATCTTCATAATGGCTATGTATGATAGGAAGATGGAATTGGAAAGACCTAATTAGCTCTCCTGTTTTAAAACCTGGTTAATAGGAGAGTGAAGGTAATTGAGCAAAAGTACAACTACAAACCCACTGAGCAGAAAACAGAGGGACCTACTTTTCTTTTGTTAAGCTCCAATGCCTAAACGTACAAGTGGATCCTGCATATGGTATAATAATGTTTAATCATCAAAAATCAAATTTCTGGAAATCAAGATAACCTGATGTAATGTGGAGAGGACTTCTGTTTATATGATCCTCGAACTTGATTCTTTTGTTGACATTTTGCTACCTTCATAGGGTACAATGGGCGCACGAAACACAGAATGGCATGTACCAGTACTTCATCAAGGTTAGTATATTCATATGATCCATCAACTTTATTGGGTATGCATTAGTTTTCCTTTTGTTTTCCATAATACGTATGCCTTAGTTGTGATGAAGGCATTCCAACATTGCTGAATCTATCAGAGAGTACAGTGAACCTGTACTCTTCTATCTATAAGCACTGCTATAGTTTTCCTTTTCTGTTCACTGTGGCTATATGGGCATGATTTTTCTTGATCAGCTCGCAACTTAAATACCTATTTTTTCGGCATCACTTTGCACTGCAGGTTGTCCCCACTATATATAAAGATATCAGAGGTCGAACAGTAAACTCAAATCAGGTATATTAAAAGATTGGAGGAATACCTTTCTGCCAATGGAATGTTTGGTTGAACAAGTCTTGACGCGCCATTGTTGTTTCTGCACAGTATTCTGTGACCGAGCATTTTAGGAATAATGAGATGGGGCGTCCTCAGTTACTTCCTGGCGTATTTTTCTTCTATGATTTTTCTCCAATAAAGGTAGTGTCTTCTATCCTTGTATGTTATTGGAAGCCTGTCGTGACTATTGAACTGAATAAAAGTTTCATAGAGATTTGGTTATGGTCTCTGTTGCCCTTACCA
Source organism: Eucalyptus pauciflora (assembly GCA_007663325.1). Taxonomy (NCBI): domain Eukaryota; kingdom Viridiplantae; phylum Streptophyta; class Magnoliopsida; order Myrtales; family Myrtaceae; genus Eucalyptus; species Eucalyptus pauciflora. The sequence goes on from VMYD01000385.1 coordinate 1,177,505, forward strand.
TGGTAGTCTTGCTTCACTCTTAGTATATTTTGATGCATTGTTCTTGGCCAAACAAATTACATTTTCATACCATAAAAGCTGTAAGAACAAGACAATTGCATTAGTGTGCAAAGTGTTCAATTAAGTCTACATTTTTAAGTAATGATTGTTTTTAACATAATTGAGAATATCATGGAGCAGGTTACGTTTAAAGAGGAGCACATTCCATTTTTGCACTTCATAACCCACATTTGTGCCATAGTTGGAGGTGATCTCTCTCTCTCTCTCTCTCTCTCTCTCTGCGCATTTGCATGCAGGTGGGTGGTGATGCCAGTTTGCCCCTGTTTGCAGTGCATGTTTGTGTGTGTACGCACCTTCGAACATACTCATGTCCATACATGCATCGATGTAGGCATGCATATTTTTTTGGTGTGAGGGACTCTGCATCCAAATGTGCCTACTCTTACCTTGTGCTTTATTTGACGCTGGCCTATCACAATTCTTCGTATTTTTTTTTTTGGCTGCGGTCAGTCATTTTCCAATGTTATTATGTAATGAGAATCTTTTGGGGCATCATATTATTTGGTTTTGTTGATCCGATTAAGGCCCTGGCCTGTTGGCTTTGGCTTTTCCGACAAGTTCCTCTTGGAATCTATCACTGCAGCCATCAATATATGCAACACGAGTCGTGTCAAATTTCAATGCATTATAAATCCTGATCCTAGAGACGAGACACTTGCATGCCCTTAATTTAGATAACTAGGCTATTGGGGTGTGAATCTTGACATAAGGAGGTGAGGTGGGGGAGGTCAAGAATTTTTTTTAGAAACCAGACATGTTGGCCCTGTTTCTCTCTTTACTGTGTATGATTAATTGTGGACCTGAGGCTGTAAGGGGAAAAGTTAGTTTAGAGAGCAAAGATTGCACTCAAGGGAATTATTTTTCGGGATTGATCATATTTTGTCTCGACAGTTTTTCACAATTACATTGATTTTCCTACGTGCTTGCACAACAATAGGTGTTCTAATTTTAATTTGCTATTTGTTGTATGTTATTACCATCTGACTTATTTGGAACTATTACACTTTACCCTAACTGGAATCATACATATATTGACAAGAAAATGTCAAGAGAGTTCCCCTTAGAACTTCTTAAGCCTTATTAAATGTGCTTTAGAAATTTAATTTAATATTTTAAGTGAGTGACTTTAGTGAAATGAGTAGTTCTTCATTTTTCAAAAATGTCTTAGAAAGTGTAATTTCCATTTTTTGTTAACTTACGTATTGCGTTAGGGTTCATTCATTATCAATGCCCACATCGATATTACCTTCTAAAGTGAGATCCTTTCTTAAGTTATAACTCTTGGTTCCATGTGCTGGTTTTCCTAAAATTCAAGTCTACAGTTTTCTCATTCAATATTAATTTCTTTATTTTCTAATATTTTAGATATTCAAAGAGATCTTTGTGGTTAACATGAACATAACATATCTTGCAAATTATGAGCTGGTAGCTTCAATAAGAGACGCCAATAGCACTTTTGTATACAACTTAAAAGGTTTTGGCTTCGACTGATGAGGTTATCTCACATTAGTTGTGGAAGGATCTGGTGGTCAATTTATAAGTGTAAGGGAAATTTTCACCATTTGATCTTAATTTCTAATGCGAGAGAGGCTCAAGATCACCCAATATTGCTCTCAGAGTTCAGTTTATTAGCTAGTCTGGATCAACGGTCACACAGGAGATACAGGTTGTTGTTGCTTCAACCAAGGCCCAGTGTGTGAAGGGAAGATAGTGGGGTTATCTTACATTCGTTGTGAAATGGGCTGGTGGTTAGTTTATAAGTGTGAGGGAAACTGATGCGTGAAAAGGAAATTGTTGGGGTTAATCTCACATTGCACTAGTGGCCAGTTAATATATAGGAGGAAAAGCCTCGTTTTTTGAGCTAGCTTTTGGAGTGAGAAAGGCTTAGGAGCACTCAATGTCGATTACTAAACTAATAGGGGCAATAAATTGGAAATTTGGAGCCTTATCATTAGGTGATTCACACACATAATATGTGAGAAAGCATGGAGGAAATTTTGAACTTATTTTATTGGATTTCTGCGTGAAATTATGTTTAGTTCTGTTTCTCTGCTGGGTCGTAAAATTAGTTATTTGGTCATTGCTTTTTGATTGACTGAAACGGTTTTGTATATGGTTTGCTTGGCTCAGGAATATTCACAGTTGCTGGAATAGTGGATTCATTCATATACCATGGACAAAAAGCCATGAAGAAGAGGGAAATTGGGAAATTCAGTTGACCTTTGCTGCTTGCACCCGTTGACCCAGCGATTTGGTTAGGCCTTGGTGGAGAAAACGCAAAACTGTTCTATATTACGGCGGAGGGTTGTTAGAGTCCTAAAATTGGTGTGATGAATAGGTTTTGGTAGTAGTTTATGAGATTTGAGTTTCTATTTTTGCTTTCAGCGACCTCTCATCTCCAGTTAAAGCCATCTGCAGGTCGCCTGCAGCGTGGCTTTTCTGAGGATTTAGTCATTAAAGGCAAATTCTTTCTTCTATGTGCCTGATTTCTTGAGTTTCCAGTGTTTCACTTACTTTCATCCCTTGGGAGAGACATTGACTTTGTCTTGATCTCATCTCATTCGACCAACCTGCACTTCGTACTTGTTGTGGAGCTCGAGAATTATTTAAAGAAAGTAGTGCTTCAACTAAGGTTGGGTTGTGGCCGTTTGAAGTTTGTCGGAGTGATACGGCGGCCCAATTCCCACATATGGTTGGTCCTGGTGAACTAGACAGTTAATGACCCTCAAATGAATGAGAGTAGAGAAATGAAGACTGCCCTCTCATCCAAATTACAGAACTTGAATATCAGGGACCTTTGATACCTGACACTTTCCTAAACGTAATTTTGATGGAGCATATTCGTAGGTCTGCCTCGGTACTTTATAACCTGAATTTCCGTCAACTTGTTATTGACATATTTCTAACTAAAACACCCAATTGGCCTTTGTTCAATGCAATCAAATTAACTAGTTTAAGCCAAATTATTCTCATTTGAGCTTGCACGTTATTTTTCAGTAACTCCATCGTTTCTTAACTACCAAACAAGCCCCTCTTTTTTATGGGCTTAGGATCAGCTTTGAAAGATAAATTTTACACCTGAAGAGGTTTCATAGCACTAGTATGAATCCAAAATGTGACTGATCTATCAAGGCTAGAAGGTCGTGACAAATCTATGAGCATGAAATCAAGAGTAGATCGAGATTGATGCGAAGAGTTTCTTCATATGAATCCAGTTGACGGGGTATATGTCCAGGCTGCACAATGGCCATGCCAGCAGTTTACCTGTGACTTACCAACAAATCAAGATAAGTTTCTTCCGAATAAAACCTGCACTAAAACATTTTCTTGTGATTGCGACCAATGGAGGGGAAAAATCTAAATTGACCGGTGCCTTAATATCATATTTGATTGCATAAATCCCTAAAGAAAAAAGAACGAAAATCCTGTAAAATTCCATTGCTCGTTGATGATGTGCTATGTATACCTAAACCAGCCTAATTTTTCTCAAGAATCACCTCAGCAGATGCCTGTTTCATTGAATTATTCAAAAACCTAGATCTGATGTCCTCAAACTCCGCATTTCGCCTTTCATCAACTGTTAACCATGATGATAGGCAACGCTCGATCAAGTCTTCCCCTTGGCTTGGAGGCAGATTTCCTTTTGGAACCCTGATTTTCGCGAATCTTGTAATCCTTGCCAAATTTGCATCGGAGGGCTCATTCGCATATGATTGTAGCATGTCTTTTATGGCCCCACACCAAATCGGTCGCGCTACTGTCAGAAATTCATGCAAGGCAAGCACAGGAAGATTAACACTTCCCAGATCAGATTCACTATGTCCTCCTCTTCCATGGTAATCAGATCCCCCAATCTTCAAGAGACCGTAAGCATCCGCGAGGTCACTGTATGCTGTTCAAAGAACAGAGTCCATCTTTAGGATATGCATGCTAAGCAGCTAATATTTTTTAACTAACTTTTGCTAACACATGAAATTGTATGTACAGAATTCAAATCCAGTCCAACATTCTGAACAGTTTCAAACTCTGAACCTTGGCATGCATCACTTTTAACACACATTGGGATATCAACCAGATGTCATACCTACTTATCTGAAAAATGGCAACCTGGTTGAATCATTCATAATTCCAACATCATCCAAAGGCATTAAGAAGAAACTGAGACATCATAGCACCCTAGCATTCAAAACTCCATATATTTACCTGCCAATTTTCCATCACTTCTATAGACTTCCACTCCATGAAGACCAGCATCCTTCAAACTTTTAATAATTGGCACAGGGTTTTTCAGTGCCCATGGATGAGCAAGCACAGCTACACCCCCTGTCTCAGATATTAGTTGCACAGTTTCTTCAGCAGGAGGTTCACTACCTCTGAGAAGGAAAAAACACAATCATACTTTCATGTCGGCTAATTGCAAGGCACTTGCCTCTCAACAAAAAAAAAAAAAAAAACAATATTAAGCACAAGAAAATTACAGGGCATAAGCAGGTCCACCATCATAGAGGTATCGTGCAAAAGCTTGTTTTAGATTCTCCACATGACCTGCCTCAACCAAAGCACGAGCCACATGCAGTCTTCCTGGAGCGACATCCTTGCCAGCAATCCTGGCAACATGTTCCCACTTCAGAGGTAGCTTAAGCTTATTCAGCTTTGTAACCATGTTCTTTGCCCGGAGAAATCGACCATCCCTTATGTTACTCAAGACCTTCTCCAACTCCTCAAGCCTTGTGGGTCCACAGCTACTGTAGTAAGCAAGAATGTGCACCGGTTCCTCCACAGACGACTCTCCTCTATAGATTTCATCACCCAGATGTCAGATTAAAGAAACAAAAAAGAAAATTGCATCAACAAAAGGCAATGATCATTACAGCTTTATCAGAACCACTACCACCAAGTAATTAATGGATTATAATCTCAAATGTGATGGCGAGCAACACCAACTACTAAATATATAAAGTAAAAAGTTCAGTAATCATTGGCAAGATTTGTCTGCTTTTATTACAATGCATGAAGATTGCTCTTTTTGTAGATCCAACAAATAGCTGACCCCTCAAACTTTTCTTCATCCTTAAGTCAGAAAGAAGGAGTGACACCTTGAATTAAATATGGTGCTGATTTCAACGCCCGGAATAATCTTAATGCTGAATTTCCGAGCTGCTTCCAAAGCTTCGGGGATACCCGATAAAGTGTCATGATCTGTCAGAGCAAGAACTTTCACCTGTTATGAGTACATTGTACTAATTAACTTGTGCTACCCAAAAAACATCAACAGCAGAAGCAACAGCTAAACGCATACACAGAAAATAAGGAATAAGCATCAGTAATACGAGTCAAGCCTTGAGAGTTGCTCATGAGTTATCCTTAATTAAGCTCTCTTTTCCTTTTTCATGACAAGAAGACCTTACTACGCACTGGATCTACAGAATGTAGAGAAGCTAATAAAACACAAGGCAAATACAATTTTAACTGGAACACAAAAAAAACTATCACAAAAAATTGCAAAAGAGAGCCGAAGTCCCCCCTGATAAATAATTTGGTAATGGCTTTGGAGGGTAACAGAGGTTAGTTTTTTCAATAATTACAACTTCCACTGAATGAAATGTTGAATACCTTCCCATATTTTGGATCCTCGAATCTCTTATTACCACCAATACACCCCAGCTTTTCCACAAGCCTTTAACTAACTTTGGCTTGATCAAAATCAGAATAGATTGCTGGTTCTGAATACCAAAGCCAAATGGCAACGACAATGAGGAATAGGTGATTAACTGACTTATGATCTCTTCCACAGTTGGAATTACATCCAACTATAATCACCTTCCTCTTACATATTTTAGTAAATTTACATGATTACACGAAGTAGTAAGGTTAACTTTAGAAGGCGATCAAAAATTTTCTGATCTGCTCTTAAGGAAACTGGGTTTGCAAGAAACTAAAAAAACCTCATAAAAGGACCTGAAAGTAAACACACATTTTTGTTAGATTTCACGTCAGCTTCTTTTTGTTGCCCCCTGGATTCTCAATCCATTCAACTTCTAAGGAAACGTGGATCTCTTAAAGATACTGGAACAGTGAACAATTTTGGACCCAAAGGAAACATCCATTATTGAACCTTAAGAACATTGGCTCCAATCCCCTCTTTACAGACAGAAATAAGGAACGAGTCTAAAAGAGAGTTTTTAAATGCTGGAAATTACATTGTCTACCAAACCAGAACAAGGCTTGTCTCCCATCACACAAGGTGAAAGTAGTATTGACAGCAAAAACATCCTTCCCCTTCCCGATATACTTCCAACCTACCAAATCTTAAGAGCGCCAATTCGTATGGCGATGTTCAATAGTTTTCTTTTAATTAGCTCACTTTTTCTTCAGCAAACCTCCGTAAGGAAAAAAAAAAGAGTGGATTAATTTAAAAAAATGAAACTTTCGGATACCACTTCTCATTTACAGTATGCTAAGAAACCAAACATTTTTGGACAGACAGCTTATCCAAATAAATTTCTAGAAACTTAATTGTGCCTTCACATGGAAAAGTTTTACAAAACATGTAAATATAGTAGTACTTTTCACAAATAGCACATGTCTCCTCGTGCATAAACATACTTGTTCATTGTCCATCCGTATTTTGGTTCAGAGCAGAGACCAAAAGTTTGTATTATGCCATTGCCTCTTATTGACATTATGTTCATTGCCTTAAAACCGTGGTGTTATTTATCTCCTATTGTTTCTTTGAAGCGGTTCCTCTCACGTCCGCATCCTGCGTGAAGTCTGCTATACAAGCGAGGGGGAGTATTCAAAGATGGACCCATTTCCCAACACACAGGCATAACCAGTTTCTAATAAAACGTACCATCAATGTGCATAGCAAGTGAAAAGGAAACAAAGCTAAAGGAAGTTTAAGAGCAAGAACCAGGTTTCGTTTACTCTTAAAAGTTTGAAGTACTCTCCATTTCTGCAAGCTACTGAACTGAGAAGATACACAGACGAAAACACCAAGCTAAACATTCCTCTGTTTCCTTCGTTTTCTCTTTTTTGGATGAACAAACAACTTCAAATTTAGATACAGTAGCCTCAAGAAAAGCATCTCAATCCGCAAAATCACCCCTTTAGAGATTGCACCACTAGAGGGCTGAAAAGAAAAAAACATTCAAAGCAAAAAAAAAAAAAAGAAAAAAAAGAAAGAACTGACCCCATTGGCATGAGCTCGCTCAACGAGCTTGGAAGAAAGCTAAAAGAAGTTTAAGAGCAAGAACCAGGTTTCGTTTTACTCTTAACAGTTTGAGGTACTCTCCATTTCTGCAAGCCACTGAACTGAGAAGATACACAGACGAAAACACCAACCTACACATTCCTCTGTTTCCTTCGTTTTCTCTTTTTTGGAATGAACAAACAACTTTATATTTAGATAGAATAGCCTCAAGAAAAGCATCTCAAGCCCCAAAATCATCCCTTTAGAGATTGCACTACTAGAAGGGCTGAAAAGAAAAAGAAAAAAAGGAACTGACCCCATTGGCATGAGCTCGCTCAACGAGCTTGGAAGGAGACAAGTACCCATCGCTGAACTTGGAGTGGCAGTGCAGCTCGAAGACCACCCGCCGCCCGGCGCTCTTCTGGACCCCGAAGTCATCGACCCACTCGCTCAACGACGACGACGGCGACGGAGAATCCAAGAACACCCACTCGCTCACGGACCTGAAGGCCAGCGCCTGCTCCACCGTCATCTTCCTCTTGCTGCCGCCTCGCTTCTTCTTCTTGCTCTTCTTCTTCGCGTCCCTCTCCCCCGTCATCGCTCCTCGCCCTCTCTCGCTCCGCTCCTTCTCGTGGGTCAAAGGTGGGAGGCGGTGGAGGGGGCAGAGATTCAAACAAGATTTATAAAACCCAAAAGGGCATCTGGAGAGACGTGTCTGAGGGGTCGCTGTTGGTGCAGGATTCGTGGATCCGGGCGTGGCTTGTGTCTGTAGATTTGCGAAGCGTGCGTGCCGAGAAGATTGGGTTCGGCTTTGGGTTTCGGAGTTGTCGCTGTTTCTTGCGGGCTTTTGGTCAGACAGGTGGTGTCCCCACATCTTAGACTAGGAAAAATGTTCCCTTTTCCATGATACTTTCGTGTATCAGGTGCGCAAAATAGTCCGACCACGCCAAAAGCCCGCACGGCCCGAATGGGCCGGTTCGATTTGTTCGGGCTGGGATTACCACGGGCCCGGCCCACGGGCCTAAGTGGCCGGTCCGAGCCATCGGGCTTCCCATACTGAAGCCACATAGAGGCCCGGATCCGTCCGAAACTTATGAAGAAAAAGGATAATCACATAAATGATCGCGCTTTTTTCTACTCCTATCATGACTAAAACATTTCCCATCGCATTATTTTTATAATATTAACCTTTTGTGAGTCCCACCTTTTTAAAGCATCTGTTTTTTTGTCTTTTCTTGTGACCATTTTCCTCCTTTACTTCTCTCGATTGTCTCTTTATTTTGATCATAGTTCAAGCCTTGTTAGTATCTGTAAGATAGAATAAAAAAAGAACACTTCGTGGTCTGTCTTTGTCACTTCTCGTCCGGGCCATGTCGCGCTTATCGGTATTTGAATCCCTAACTAGAAAATTAATGCCTAGAGAACACAATGAACCTAGAGACTCTTGCATTGAACTTCCTTATAACAATCGAAACAAGGGATCCAAACAATTGATGGGTAACAAGGCCGGCCCAGTACATAAGAGCTTGGACTTGAGGGTTGAGTTCGTAATCGCCTCTTCAACCCTCTCAATTACCGGCGGCGGCAGCTTGGCCATTGAGAATGGCAGGGAAGTTGGAGAGAGCGCAGAAGCAAAGTGGGGCAAATCCTCGCTAGTCTTGAGGATGGAATTGTTGTTCTTGAATGTGGCATTTTCGGTTTGCATAAGCAAATAAGCAACTTAGCGAGAGCAGGGGCGGATTTGGGCCATGAGTTTGGAGGCTAGTAGGTTATGGCGAATCGCTGGAGAAGCAAACATTGTTAATGAGTTAGATGAGGTTTTGGGCGAGGCCTTTGGCTCCTGGATTTGAATCTTTGATAGGGTTTTTCTTGTCTTTACAATCGATCCACTGAAGATTCTAATGCAAAATGGGGTAACTAATAATAGAAATAGCGAAAGGGATGGAATGGGGTTGAAGAGTGAAGGGATTTGAGATGAGTTTTTTACCTACAACTGAGTTTTGAATTGAAGAACTGGAGATGGAAGAGGATTAGTTGGGTGAGGAGGAGAAAAGGTTTTTGCAAATTTAGGCTTCAACTTAGTGAGTTGCTTATGTCGATGATCGTTTTTTTTTTTTTTTTTTTTGGTGCTGTTGATAGGTGTTAGGGTGTAAAACACTTGCCTATTATTGATATGAGAGGATTGTTTTAGAAAGGGAGAGAACGGAGAGAAATAAATGATAGGAAGGCATAGCTTAAAAAGAGAGAGAAGAAAAGTAAATGAAGAATGCTTGAAAAAGGTGGGACCCACAAATGTTAATATTGTCAAAACTCTATGAGGGGAAGTGTTTTAGCCATAATGAAAGTAGAAAAATGGTGACTCTTACACAAATAATTTTGTGAACTTTAGCCTAACTTGCAATGGCCCAATTTAGTTAAGCATTTGGAATGGGTTTTGAGCAAAGAGCGTTTGGCAATTTGTTTGGCAATTTTTTTGGAGAGCTTTGGAGATGTAATTCATCTCCCCAAAGCTCTCCAAAGGCTTTAACTGAACGGAGGGTAGGAAGTGCCTTGAGGGTAGCATTTTCTGAATGCAATTGTCTGGTTTGATTAAAAAGTCAAAACTTCTCAATTTACCCTCATTCATCAACCATAATTCCATTTTTATCCCCTTTAAGCGAAACCCTAAATTGCTACTTCTCTTGATATAGATCATCTTTGCCCTCTCTACGCTCAAGACCCGCTTGCCTCTATCTCTTGTTCTAGAGCTCTTTTTTCCTTACGTGTCGCCCTCGGACTCTCTTTCCTTCAAACTCTCTCTCTCTCTCTCTCTCTCTCTCTCTCTCTCTCTCTCTCTCTCTTGAAATTGAAGTGTTTTACTGATAATTTATTTATATTCCGTATGAATCTTGAGTATATGTGAGAAACATTTTGTATGTCCTATGGTTGATCTAATGTACATGTTTCCTCATTGTGTGCACTATGCGTGACTGTGCTATTGCTAAGAGCTCACTCTCAATTTTTTATGCTTGTCTAATTTGTTCATATTCATATTATTAGAATATGGCAAGTTCAACAAAAGAAAATGCATATGAACCGCCAAAGATGTAGAAACATTTTGTAAATTGTGCGTTAAACAAGTCGGTAAAGGCAATTGTCTCGCAACCAACAAGAAGGATAGATGGACAATCATAATTAAAACGTTCAAGGAGTCAAGGGAAAAAATTATGATAAAACTCAAATGAAGAGTAAGTGAGGAAGAATGAAAAAGATAGAGGACATTGGTTTACAGTGAAACAAGATTAGGATAGGACTTAAGATGAAAAATCATTGATGCGAGTGATGAATTATGGGAGAGTAAAATTTAGGTTTTTATCATTTATTCTTTTACTTTTCTAATTACTTCTCATTTTCAATGATACAACTTATTCAAATGCTCCATTATAACAAGCTATGTAGAGAAATTAGATATCATTTGTCAGAATTTTGACAAAGTCCTGCACTACGGCTATCAAGAAGTGTTTAACCATGCTCGTTCCTTTCTACACTTAGAAATTAAGTGAGTGCATATAAAAAATGAAGTGGAAGATTCTAACTAATATGGCAAGTTATTCGTATGAAAATCAAGTGCAATTTATCATACTGACAATGGTTTTGCACAATTATATATTAAGAAATGTTGTGATTAATATAGATTTTGAAATATTATATTTGGATATTTGGTTGACCATGATGTTGTAACTAAGAGGGTGAATGCTTCAAATGATAATGTGTTTTCTGACGTGGCATGTTTATGTGATGAACTAACTATGAGTTTAAGAAATAGTTAAGGAGGTTTGCAATATTTAAAAATAACTTTTTTTTTCTCGGGACATATGTGATCATGTTTATTATAATAAAATTACTCTATTTTTAATTGAGAAAGATCCCCTTTCGTGTGGTTTTTTATTTATAAATTTGTTAATATGTCTCTTTTACATTGTTCTCACCATGAAAATATAAAATTTACCGTCATTGTTCATTTTTTTAATGTGAACCATTGAGCTACTAGAGAGAAGGAGCTTCAACTCTTTTGCTACTTATGTATACTTTTGACGTAAACTAAGAGAATTATTGAAGAGAATGAGCTTCGATAGTTTTGTCATTTTCATGGAGCTTTGACGTGAATCAAATTATTACAAAAGAGTCATGAAACTTCTACAGGACCTAGAGGGTAGAGGTTTTTTTTTTCTACTTCATCTTTATTTAATTTTTTAAAATGATTTTCCCTTTCCTTTCTAATTTCTTTTCTTTGATTATTTTTGTTTATTCCCTTATATCATTCCTTGATAAAAAATTTATTAAACCATAAATCACACTAATATTCCTAAGATACGTAATAGAATAAATAATATATATATAGAATATGTAAATAAAAATAGAAATAAATAAAAACGAAAAATTATCGTTATTAGGTTTTGTTATTTTGAATATTTTATATTAGAATTGAAACGTTATTTATATTTAATTATTATTTGGAGTTCATTAATTTAGGAAATTTGTTATTCGAAAAGCATACCTTTTATACAATGAATATAAGAAGTTCTAATTATTTTTATCCTCCCTTCTTCACGAGATATTTTTATCAAGACTATATCGTTATTATTTCCGGCCACATCTTGTCTGCGGCGTGAACTAAATAATATGATAACTCATTTTTATCATGACTACCAAATATAGCCTTAATGTTTTAGAGTTCTCATGTCTTTAATTGGTTCTAAGTTCCCATATCGTAGTCCCTTCATAAATAGGAGGTGCATTCTCATTGTAAGAATTCATAATTTAGTTTGATAATACATAAGAATTACTCTTAGGTGAGTGAATTCCTTTTCAGTTCTTTATCCAATTCCTCGGTGGTGAAGCTTGAGTTCTTTATCCATATACGATACGATAATTCGTTCCTTTAAGCCTTGATAGTAAACTTCATCTATCTCAACCTTTATCTTTCTTTTTTTTTTCAACAAACACATTGATCCATCAAACATATTCAGCTCCTAACAATTCTCATCACGCATCAATTTGTCAATTTCGCGGCCCCATTTGAAAACTATTTCATCTCAAATCATCTCCCCAAAAGCCAGTCCGTGGTTGTTGCTCACATAGGGTATCGTGAGTTTCTTCCTGCTCAGTTGCTCCTTTTCTTATCAGTTCCCTTCTGTACCATTCTGCCTTCAAACACCTCATTCACTAGCATCAGAAGTTCACCCGAACAGCAAGGCCACCGAGTCCAAAGAAGTGAAGACATTGTTGACTGGAAAAGGGGAAGATTCGGAGTGAATTAGGATCCCAAATTGGAAAAGCTCCATTAGGCAATGATCCCTAATTAAGTTGCTAGGCTTTTAGTGTCCACTTTTTCATCAAAATTTAAAAGAAATCCACGCTGGATTGCATTTGAAGCCTTTTCAAGAATTAACACTTGTTAATCTCATGTGACTCGTTTAGGAGTCGACACCACAATCCTCAAGCCAAGCAGGCATATCACGACCCATTTTGCCGTCGTGTACCACCGGTGCATTGCCAATGAGCTTAGAAGACTTGCCGTGATCTACTTTCCTATTTTGATTCGCTCTTTTCATTTCATTTGGTACCGTCATTTAAATGGAATGAAACAATCCCAATCCATCATGGGGAGTCTTTGAAGCTCGTTGTCAATGCAAAGTTAGATGAGATTGGACATTTATGCTTTCGGTAACTGTTAAGATCAAAATTACAAAGAACCATCACCTTAACGGCCTGCATCATCTCCAAGTGCAACCATAACTGGGAATTTGTTGTTTTCAAAAAAATGAAATATCTAAAAAGTAAGTGGAAATGTGTTACACCATTCATTCTTTACATGCTATATATCCCCTACCTGTTTTATATCTGTCAAGAGATCACATAATATTCGATTTCTCTAGAGAGCGTTTCTGTGATTTGATGATGCTTTTCTATATCTCAATTCGCTCTTTTCTTTTACTTGTACTTATCCGCGCTAATAAACGCCGGGATAGGGCTAAACCCCAAACCAATCAGCCTCCCAAACCCGCCGCCGAGCCCGCGACGGCGAGGGCCAACCTTCGACCACGGTCGAGAAAACTATCTCTCTCTCTCTCTCTCTCTCTCTATATCGACCATTGAGATCCGACCCTCCACAGCGGCAGCCGCCAAGCTCCCAACTTGGGCCCTACCCTCGTCCCCATCCGAGCTCCAACGGCGGCCCTCCCTCTCTTCAATGTCTAGACGGAGGCGGCGGGGTCGCACCAGCTTCGCTCCTCAATGACCCTCTCTCTTAAAGCTTCAAGAGCTTTGGCCACCGCCCTCCCTGCTCCGCGCCCCCGCCGTCTCGAGGTACGGCCGCCGTTCCCGCTCCGCTTCTCTTCCCAAAGCTGCCTGCCGTCGGTTCCCGAGGAGCCCAGTTCGGTTTCCGAATCCCTGTACCGGGACTTGGTCTTGACCACGGTCGCCAGGAGGCCCCGGGCTTTCGCGAACAAGAAGTGGGTGTCTGATGAGTTCCGGGAGCTGGTCGTCAACCCCGGGTTGCTCGCCCGCGTCCTCAGCTCGATTCGGGCGGAACCCAGGATCGCTTTGCGCGTGTTCAGATGGGTCGAGATGCAGGACGGGTTTGTCCGGTCCGAGCTCTCGTTCTGTGCGGTTCTTGAGATTTTGGCGGAGAACAATTTGATGCGGTCGGCGTACTGGGTCGTGGATAAGGCGGTGAGTCTCGATATGGATGGGATGCTCGACGTTTTGGTGGACGGAGGAGTGCGGTTCGAGGTATTGGGGAAGGTTCTGGATGTGCTGCTGTGGGTCTACACCAAGAAGTCGATGATTGGGCATTGCCTATCGACCTTTGATGAGATGTTGGGGAAAGGGATCTTGCCGGACGTGAAGAACTGTAATAGGATTCTCCGGATTCTTAGAGATAAGAAGCTTGTAGTTAAAGCTCGGGTGGTCTATAAGATGATGGAGGAGTTTGGCATAAAGCCGACCATCGTCACGTATAATACTTTGTTGGATTCGTATTGCAAGGAAGGCGAAATGCAGCAGGCGCTGGAGCTCCTGGCGGAGATGCATAAGAGACAGTGCTTCCCGAATGATGTTACTTACAATGTGCTGATAAATGGGTTGTCCAAGAATGGGGAGCTAGAACAGGCCAAGGAACTGATTGAGAAGATGCTGAAGTTAGGATTAGAGGTCTCAGCACACACTTATAATCCTTTAATTTCTGGGTACTGCAGTAGGGGATTTCTCATTGAGGCTCTGGGTATTGAGGAGGAGATGGAAGTTAGAGGGGCATCTCCTACAGTGGTGACTTACAATGCTGTGATGTATGGCTTCTGTAAATGTGGGAAGATGGTTGATGCTAGACGGCTATTCACAGAGATGGTCAAGAGGAATCTGCATCCGGACGTGGTTTCTTACAACACTCTTATATACGGGTATTGTAGATTGGGGAATATGAAAGAAGCCTTGCTCTTGTTTGAGGAGCTACAACATCATGATGCTGTTCCTAATACCATCACTTACAATACCCTTATAGATGGCGCTTGCAGGAACGGCGACTTGGAGTTAGCTCAACACTTGAAAGATGAGATGATTAATCGGGGGGTTCATCCTGATGTTTATACTTATACCATCCTGGCTAATGGATCTTGTAAGTTGGGAGATTTATGTTTGGCTGAAAGCTTCTTCAATGAAATGTTGTGCAAAGGATTGGAGCCTGATCGTATCTCGTACTCAACTCATATAGTTAGTCAGCTCAAGCTAGGTGGACCTGGTAAGGTGTTTGGTCTGCAAGAAGAAATGCGGGCAAAGGGTTTCCCTCCTGATTTGATCACTTACAATATATTTGTGCATGGGCTTGCTAAATTAGGCAACCTAGAAGAAGCATGTGACCTATTGCAAAATATGGTTCACAATGGTATTATGCCGGATCATGTAACTTACACGAGCATAATCCATGCTTTCGCGGAGATGGGCCAGCTCAGAAAAGCAAGGGAGCTATTCTATGAGATGCGGAGCAAAGGATTAGCACCTTCAGTTGTGACGTACACAGTGTTGATCCATGCCCATGCCGGCGAGGGTAGGCTAGAGATGGCTGTTACTTACTTCTTGGAGATGCAAGAGAAGAATATTACCCCTAATGTGATCACCTACAATGCTTTGATCAATGGTTTTTGCAGAGTGAGGAAGATTGGTCGGGCTTACGAAATTTTTGCCCTAATGGAGATGAGAGGAATCATTCCCAACAAGTATAGCTATACCATATTAATAAATGAAAACTGCAATACGGGAAACTGGCAAGAAACACTGAGGCTATACATAGAAATGTTGAGTAGAGATGTGCAGCCTGATTTTGTCACCCACAGTGCTTTGATGAAGCATTTGAACCAAGACTGTAATCTTCATGCAGTTCAATTGCTAGAGGATCTGATTACAGATAGTGAAGAATTTGCTTATGCAATGACCTGACGTTCTATGCAGCATCTTGAATCTGAAGGCCTTATAAGCTGCAGAAGTGCTACTTCTTAAGCTTGCCTCTTTGTTAAAATCAAAGTGGTTTCAACCATGCATGAAATCCCTGACCAGTTCCACAAGTAAGAGTTGCATTATCTCAGAGTTTGTCTGTCAGCTGCCTGTGGTGTATCTTTTTACTCTTTGCATTTACCATTCATTTTTTCTGGTTAAATGCCTTTCAGGTGGAACTTCTAACACATCAAGGTCAGAGACTAAACCTGCTGGTATGGTTGTATATACAAGATTTTTTCCCCCCTTTGTGGGCATAAATAATCTATAAGTGACCAGCTTTTGAGACTACCTTCCAGTTTCAGTCAGAGACTAAATTGTGATATAACGGCAATACTGAGCATAAGGTTGAGATTCATAGCATAGAGATATTATATTTTTCTAGGAGAACCTCGGCTGTGAATAATATGATGTTCAGAGATTTGTGTAATCTCTTCTTTTTGGTCAGTTCTTGGTGAAGAGCGAAGAAGTAGGATTTAGATAGCCAACCCTTGCTAGTCCGCATGGTTGAGCCATTCCGCTTCTTTGTGTATTATACATTTTTTAATTGGAGAATCAAATATTCATTGTAATTGGCCTCATTAAATCAATGTACTTTCCATTCTTTGACTATATTTAAGCCTATCTTTGATAATTGGTGATGATTTGGCATCTCCTCTTTACGAATCATAGACTGTTCCTTGTTGTCTTCCAGAGAAAATTTGATGTAACTTGAGAGACTATCTATGCATCAACACAGTGTTCAAACTTGCAAGTTAGATATGCGAAATGGGAAGAACTTATTATGATTTTTTATATGCTTGTACTTTACCATGATTGGCATGTTTAAAGATTATTGTAGTTATTTATTTATCTCCAAAGAATTACTTCAGTTTCTGATCTCTGGTAATGGTTTCTAGCCTACTGTCCTTCTTGGTGGATCATATATAGTTGCAATATGTTCTTGAGGTGTTCAAAACAATACTAAAGTGTGCATAGTTTTGTATATACGTGGCTTTCCTTCTGAAGCTTTTTTTGTACAGGCCCTATAGGGCAGTACTCTCTTCATGGAATTTTGTTTATCTTTCAAAAAATAGGGTAAAAAAAAAAAAGAACATTATCGATGATGAGATTGGAAATTTTCTAATTAGATGAAGGAGATGCAAAGTTATTGGACCAGTAGTAACTGCTAACAATAAGCTGGGGAGATTGGGGAAGGGGCATTGGTAAGGATTTTTGACAATCCGTACTTTAAGTAATTGGAGACTTGTGAGTAGTCAGCCTGCTGGAGTGGGTCCTTAGATTCAACTAGTTTTGTTTGAACTATATTGTAAACGACTCATAGTGTACTTTGTTTATGACAATGTTTAGATGAAGAAGAAGTTTAAGGACGGAAGATGAATTCTACTCTGTTTCAGAATTGATTCTCAAATCATGGATTGGTCAACCAAGACATCTTAAGATTTGATCAAGTATAGGAAGATCTGACAAATTCTAAGAAGTGTACAAAATATGAAAATTTAGATGAGATTGGACATTTATGCTTTCGGTAACTGCTAAGATCAAGATTACAAAGAACTATCACCTTAACGGCCTGCGTCATCTCTAAGTGCAACCATAACTGGGAATTTGTTTTTACAAAAAAATGAAATATCTAAAGAATAAGTGGGAATGTGTTATGCCATTCATTCTTCACATGCTATTTATCCCCTAGCTGTTTTGTATCTGTCAAGAGATCACATAATATTCGATTTATTTAGAGAGTGGTTCTCTGATTTGATGCTGATGCAACAGGACCGGGTCTGTTGCTTTTGTCCACACATGGATAGTTTTCTCTTATGCTGATGATAAACCAATTTTCTAAATTTAATTGCTTAACTTAGTATATGTTTGTCTTGTAATAGAGCTCTTTTTGTGGTTTCTTGAGCTCTTTTCGTTTATCAATTTGCACTATCTTGGTGCCCTATAGTTAAGTCTTTTACCTCTCCAAAGATGAGAAAATGGCGAACTTAGGTTCTGGAGATCTATTACTCTTGAGTGGTCTTTTCATCCTTCATGAAGTGTATCTCAATAGTTCAAGCATCCATGGACTCATCTATGTCAAGCATTGTATTGGAAACTAAGTTGTGCATGAAAGTGTATGTATCGCAGTAATATAGAAAGTCAGGTGGACACCCAAATGAAACAGCATGCCTAATCCATCATTTTTTCTGTTTATGCAAACTGAGTGAAAAGCTGGACTTTCACACAAGTTGCTTAAATACTAGGGACTTCCTGGTTACAAATAGAAGGTGCACGGATGGACCTCTGGTTAATGACTTAATAGAAGTAAGGTTTATAGTTATGATAAATTTGTAACATATTGAGGAGCAGAATTAAGCCTCTTTGTTTTGAATATTTTTTGTTGTTGTCTTGATTTTTAAGTTTTTAAGTTTCTACTTTTGACTTTGCTCTGTGACGTATAAAAAAGCTCTCCTTTCATGTATTCAATAGGGGAAGTTCCATGGTTTACTACTTCAGATTGGATAGCTTGTCATTCACCTGCTTAATCGTTTTTATTTTTGTATAATTTCCTATGATAGGATAACCTTCTTCCAGTATAGGTTAATGGAGGGTTGGGACTCTGGTCTCAATATTAATCTGGATGTTGGTTTGATAGTAGAATCATGTTGCTTCACATATTATGAATAACCCATGACTTAGCATATAACTATGCCTTTCATGGGGCCATTCAGCCATTCACTTTCTCAATGGTATTTCTGCTGGAAATTTTACTATTTCTTATATTGTGTTTGTTTTGTTTGTATTTGTTTTTTCGTTTATATTTTTCTCCAGTAGTAGTTATGGTTTGATGCTGTCTATATTATGTCTTTTGCTAAGTTAATCTTACGATCGCCTCTACTAGAAGCTTTGGGCAATGGAGGATTCCGCTGCTGAGTATTCACATGGCTTATCCTCAAGCGTGCAAACTTTGATTGTGAACACCCCACCCCAATAAGGGAGGTTTTTATACGCTCAAAACTTGAGGGCAATCAGATCTCTCCTACTCTGAAATTTGTTCAATAGCAGAATGGATATCCTATACCACACTTTAAAAGTTTCTCTGTCATGATGAATCCTGCGATGTATTGGTGATGAGTATATAACGCAGCTTGAGTAGTAAAGTCTTGTGCTATGAACGCATAAGCAGGTAAATAGTACATGTGTTGAGCTACCAAGGAAGTAAGACCTTTTCTACCCCTTTCGTCTTTTTAATTAACATAGAACCAAGTCATCTAGTAAAATGAGGATGATGTGTAAGGAATGGTCGGGATAGCTCAGCTGGTAGAGCAGAGGACTGAAAATCCTCGTGTACGGAGTCTTTGTCTAAAGAAATGCGTTGAGAAAGGACAGATGTTAAGAACTTCCCAAGAACTTATTCTACTTCACGAAGGTTATATAGAGGGCGGATTTGGTATTTGGATAGAGAAAGAGGAAAAAACGGAAGATTTCACTCACATAGAAAAATAAGTAAGAATAGAAGATAAGAAAACTTCCTACTTCATGTAGGCTGTCGAGAACCATTTGAATCACTTATTTGAATTGAATGATTTCTTATGAGTATTTGATATTCGAAGAAGTCTAAGATTGTTGAATATATCCTCTCTTCCAATATCAATAGGTTGATTGTTTCGCTCCTCTATCTTCCAAAAGGAAAAAAGATCTCTGAGAGCTGTTTCCTGGATCCGAAAGAGAGTACTTGGGTTCTCCCAATATGATAAACAGATCCATTTTGCAAGTTCGTTATTACGGGTAGTTCCTACAAAGGATCGGACTAAGGACCGGCGATTACTAGCGATTCCGGCTTCATGCAGGCGAGTATTGTCTCTGTGAAACAATCGGAGGACTCCCTATTCCATTTTTGACTAGGGTTTGTTGAAAAGAAAGAATCCTTTTTTTTTTCATTTCCATTTTCGAAAGCCAATTTTCCATAAGATCGTTTATTTACAACGGAATGGTATACAAAGTCAACAGATCTCAATGAATCAAATCGATTCTAAAAATGAGAAATCAACAAACAAAATAAAAAGTAAGTAGACCTAGCCCATTGAATCATCACTATCCCCCTTTGTGAGGAGGCACCCCTTCTCCCGAAGTTACGGATGGATAAAGGATCTAATTGATAGAGAAAGCACCGTAAAGATCAATTAGTTCCAAAGGGTCAAAACGGCCAGTTATTAATGGAATTCAATCGGTACGCGCAAGAAATAGGCCAATTCGGCGGCTTTTTGCTCAATTTCACGCGGAGTCAAATTCTCATCAGTACGCGTCTTTTCTAGGTTCATCGATATTGAATCAATTGAACGCACTTCTAACATCTACAAATGGATAAGACTTTGGGCTTAGTATAAGTCTAGCCGAGTTTTTGATTGGAAAGGAGCAATAACCAACACTCTTGATAGAAAAAGAAATTGGTTATTGCTCCTTTATTTAGTGCTCTTTTCTTTACATAAGTATTGGATATTTTTAGATACTTTTTCAGACCTATTGCCGATACTAAGTAGCAGTCAAAAATTTGTATCCATTTTTCATGATATTATGCATGGATCAGATATATCATGGCAAATTCTTCAGAAAAAATTCTGTCTTCCACAATGGAATCAAGAAGCTCAGGAAACTCTTGAACTAGCGGAAGCTAACTTAAGAAACAACGTAGGGGATCCATATGTAAACATAGTATCTATTTCGATACGCTCGAATGACCCCTTCTCATAATGAGAATGTATAGAACCCTATTCCGGGCCGGAGCGAGGTATTGTAACGTAGCTGGGGAATCCGCCGTTTCAGCTACCACAATAGTGTATTCCATAGCTCCCCTTTCCTGGAGAGTATTCACTACCTGAGCCACAGAAGATGCTTATGATTGCATTTAAACCATTTCTTTTTCGATTCGAATAGCCGTGGTGCAAGGGTAACAGAGGCTTGAGTGCTATATTGATATCTCCATGGATGGGCACATTTGATGGAAAATTGGCTTTCGAAAATGGAAATGCACCTGGTCTTTTTAGCTTATATCTTGATTTCGGTTATTGAGGTGCTGCATGGTAAAATTTCTATTTCTCAGTTTCTCAATTTCTCTGTTACCCGGAACAGAGATATTAGAGAAACCCGTTTGATAACACAAACTGATTTCTCTATTTCTGAAACTGATATATGTTTCAGAAATTGTTTTGGAAGAGAAATGAGAAGCTAGAAATTGTAGCTTCTCTATTTCTGAAGTAGAAATAGAAACTATTTCTGAAGTAGAAATAGAAACTATTTCTCCACTTCTTCCTTCCAGCCTCCTCTCCTCTCTTCACTATCGTGCTTTCCCCCATTCCTTCTCCTCACGACGCCGTTTTATTTAAAGAAAAAATTAAATTTTTTAAAAAAATTAAAAAAATAATAATAAAAATAAATAAATAAAAAACCTAGAACCTAGTTTAAAACCTCCTTATTTTATTGAGAAAATAAATTTTGGCGTCCAAACCCGACACTGCATTTATTTTCTATTTTCTTGCCTAACCACATTTTTTGGAAATAATCTCGTGCAACTTTTTTTTTTCTCTAAAGTTTTCGGAAATAAATTCGTACGTGCTCCCGTACTCAAAATTAATCGATCAAACTTTGCACGCACCTAGTTTAAAACATCCTTGTTTTATTGAGAAAATAAAATTTGGCGTTCAAACCCGACACCTCATTTATTTTCTATTTTCTTACCTAACCACCCTTTTTGGAAATAATCTTGCCCAACTTTTTTTTTTCTAAAGCTATCGGAAATAAATTTGTACGTGCTCCCGTACTCAAAATTAATCGATCAAAATTTGCACGCACCTAGTTTAAAACCTCTTTGTTTTATTGAGAAAATAAAATTTGGCGTCCAAACCCGACACCGCATTTATTTTCTATTTTCTTGCCTAACCACCCTTTTTGGAAATAATCTCGCGCAACTCTCTTTTTTCTCTAAAGCTTTCGGAAATAAATTCGTACGTGCTCCCGTACTCAAAATTAATCGATCAAACTTTGCACGCACCTAGTTTAAAACATCCTTGTTTTATTGAGAAAATAAAATTTTGCGTTCAAACCCGACACCCCATTTAATTTTCTATTTTCTTGCCTAACCACCCTTTTTGGAAATAATCTTGCGCAACTTTTTTTTTCTAAAGCTTTCGGAAATAAATTCGTACGTGCTCCCATACAAAATAAATCCGAAAGCTTTAGAGGAAAAAAAAATTGCGCGAGATTATTTCCAAAAAGGGTGGTTAGGCAAGAAAATAGAAAATAAATGCGGTGTCGGGTTTGGACGCCAAATTTTATTTTCTCAATAAAACAAGGAGGTTTTAAACTAGGTTCTAGGTTTTTTTTTTAACTTTTAATTTTTTTAAAATTTTAAATTTTTTTTTAATAAAACGGCATCATTTTGTTTTCAGGCATCCATGTTAGCGCCGGTCCATCCACGTAGGACGGCCGGCGCTGGCTTTGTATCCACGTAGGCATTTTCCGAGCTAAATTTGCCAGAAGGACTAAATCGGCACCAAATAAAAAGGTTTAGGACTAAATCGGCACCAAAAAAAGGTTTAGGACTAAATCCGCACAAAGACAAAAGGTTTAGGACTTTTTTGGCACTTCTCCCTAAATTAAAATGATTTACCAACTTTTATCAAATTAAATTACCATCACAAGCATCAAGAAGAGTGAAGTAAAAGGATGGGGACAACATGATTCATAGAAATAGAAATTTTTTTCTGTTATCAAATGGATTTCTGTTTCAGAAATAGAAATTTTGAGTCGTTATCAAACAGGTTTCTTTACTCAAAAACTTGGCTGGGGAATAGAAATTGAGAAATTGATTTTTGGCCAGAAATCAATTTCTGTTTCAGAAATTTTGTCATGCGCTACCTTAAGCTTCTGGGTAGTCTTGTCCAGCTTAAGCACGAACTCTTTTTTTGATTTTGATCTCTCGGAGATTTCATAAAATGGGCTTTCTAGAGACCCCCCCGACCAATTCTCGCATGAATTGCTATTATAATCATCAAAAATATAGAGTTGATATTTTTTTAGCCTTTGATCATTAAGAAAAACAAAAGAAAAGATAAAAAAGAAAAAGAAAAGTCGATTGACAAAAGAGCCGTTTTCAAGTAGTCTTCGATCGATTACGTATTAATTCAGAAGAATATGTGAGTGATTCATATACAGCATCTCTTTCTTTTATCAAAGGTTCTACCAATTGGAAAATCAATCAAACCAGTTCTCCCTCGACCTGCAGGTCTTCGAAATGGTTCTTGTTTATGCTCGTATAGCATAAAAATGATTCATTGGGAGGGAAAGATTTTTTTTTTAATGAAAGACTCGACTCTTATTCCAAATCGAGCCACTTTGAGGTTCCCTATGAAATGAGGCATGTAACGAAGCCACTACGAAGAAGTTCCGGGAGTTACGAAGGATCACCAAATTATTAGTTAGTCTTAATTGACATTTTCCTTAAAATTTTCGATGGAGACGCGACAAAAGAAGCCAAGTTCATGTTAGAAACTTCCATCATTAAAAACAATGCACAAGGACTGAACTCCACCAACCTCCTTAGAAGCACGAGAACCAAAAGTATAATCCTTTCATAAGCTCATGCAGGTACTATACATGGGTGTTACAACCGAATTCAAAATGTCGAACCCAGAGGAAGGCGCCGCACCAACTCGTGAGCAGGTTGAAAAGTGCATCGAGAAACTTGACGAGGCCAGTTAGAATCTAGAAGAGCGTATGGGAACCTCATCATAGGACTCTCCAATTTACGAGCTTGTAATTCATCATACTGTCCCTGACTGTCGTGAGTAGAGCTGCAAGATATGTTGCATACATTATCCAAGCTGAAGGACCTGGGCTTGATGTACCACTTCCTTGGCATCGAGATATATCAAAATAAAGGAGCTTTCATCTCGTAGGAGAAAATATGCGAGGAACCACTTGAAGAAATTCAAGATGAATGATTACAAAATAGTTCCTACGCCTCTCGTGACAAATAAGAAACTGCTAGGGGAATATGGAGCAGGAAAGGCTGATGCTTGTTTCTATGGAGACCTTATAGGACGTCTACCATATTTCATTGCTACATGACCATACATCATGGATGCAACCGGTCCATCATCTTTACTTCATGTAGAGTGAGGCTCAATAGCAGAGTCTACGCAGAAGTTGAGAACGTTGCAGGCGCTATTGCCACCAATCAAGCGAGACGACTTCAAAGAATATCAGATGACATCGAAGAAGTGCAAATAGAATCAACTCCGATTGACAAGTTGGCCATTGCTATCTTGAAAAAACCCAACCGTCATAGAAGAACCAAACACATCATCATAGAGATCACTTTTTGAACAAAAGTGCAAAGTAATAGGGAGAGAGCTCAAGTACTGCAAGATCAGGGAAAAGTACTAAAAACGTCTTAAAATTATTGCATTTATACTAATTTGGTTTTAAACTTTTTAATTTGATTAATTTAATTATAAACCTTTTCATATTGATGCTAATTTAGTCTATTCGGTCAATTTAGGTCAAAAATTGTTGACGTGGACAATAGTTGTTTTACGTGGCTTGGCCCAATATTAATGTAGGTGTTTTTTTTTTTATAATATTATAATATTTTGAATTTTTAAAATAATTTTTAATTTTTTTCTCATTTTTTTCCCCTCTCCCTCTTCTTTGCTTTTTCTTTTTGCTAGTGGCCATCACTAGCCACTAGTCATGGCCATGGCCAGCTAGGGCTGTCCTCGCCAGCCATAAGTGATGGTTGGCCTCGCTGGGCCACCCCTAGGCGAGGGCGAGCATCGGCCATCTAGGCGTGCCCAAGTGAGATCGACCATCACCCAGGTGAGGTCACCTTGGTGATAGTCCGTCGTTAGATCTAGTGAGGGGGCCACTCCTAGATGGCCAGAGCTCACCCTTGCCCAGGGGTAGCCTAATGAGGTTGATTAAGGCGAGGCTAGCTCGCCAGCCATGGCTGTGGTTCACTAGCGATGGCCACCGATAAAAAGAAAAAGCAAAGAAGAGGGAGAGGGAAAAAAAGAAAAAAATTATTTTAAAAAATAAAAAAAATATTAAAGTATAATTAAAAATACCGTTGTAGGATAGTTGGCGTTCGTGTCAATGATTTCCGCCCTAAATTGGCCGAATGAAGTGAATTGGTATTAATGTGAAATGTTTAGGACTAAATTGGTCCAATTAAGAGGTTTATGACTGAATTGATACTAATATAATCAGTTTATGACTTTTTGATACCATTCCCACAAAATCTAGGATCAAGTTGGAGTCGCAAGCCAAGTTTGAGATACTGCAGAGCAGGCTCGAAGTAAAATCACTAAGTAAAATGGCCTAGGACGGGGGAGCGAAGTCTATAGAGCTCACGTATTATATACTGACCATTAAGCTCGTCTACAAATCCCATGAACTTAGCTTCCTCATAAATCAACGATTATAGCACAATCTAACAATGTGATGTAGCATCGTCGCGAGGTTTTATTTTCATCCGAGCTGCACATGCAGTCCATGGGCAGCACAACTCGTTGCAAGTTGCCACGATTAATGTCATGTAGGACCGGCCTCTCGCCTCCAGTTGCGCACCTTTGTTGTTTAACTCTTCATAGTATTTCAATGACGTCGAGAAGCTTTTGATAATAGTGATGAAGTTGAACATGGAAAACCAGCAAAGAGAGGGAGCATGGAATCCATTTTTAATTTTCGCTTGATCTTTGTCGAGGATGACTCAACAGAAGAAAAAGTCACACCTCCGAAGATGAATTACAAGCTCGTAAATTGGAGAGTCCTATGATGAGGTTCCCGTACGCTCTTCTAGATTCTAACTGGCCTCGTCAAGTTTCTCGATGCACTTTTCAACTTGCTCACGAGTTGGTGCGGCGCCTTCCTCTGGGTTCGACATTTTGAATTCGGTTGTAACACCCATGTATATTAAGGGTGTGCAACCGGACCGGGTCAATCCGGTTCCCGGATCGGCCCACCCGGAAAACAGGGTCGGGAACCGGTTCCGGTTGAAACCGGTCCGGGAACCGGTTCCCAAAACTCAAACCCTGTTTGAACCGGTCCGGGAACCGGTTCCGAGGGATTACCCACCCAGGAACCGGATCGACCGGACCGGTTTGGGAACCGGTTGGAGAACCGGTTTGCAAGCCACCCAAAAAAAAACCAATACGCAAAACCCTAATCACTCTCTATCTTTACCTCAGACGGCAGACTTCCCTGAGCTCGCGACCTCTGCCCGTCCGCCGATCCTGGTTCCGCTCGCCAGCCTTGCTCCGAGCTCCCCTCCCGAAATCGCGAAGCCGACTCCGCCTCTACCGCTCTCGTCGCACCCCTCGCGCTCGCACCGCCGCCGCTGTTCCGCCGGTCATCTGACTACTGAGGCATGATTCGGTGGTGGGAAAGCTCCGTCTTTGTCAAAGAGTACGGAAGAAAGCAGCTTCCTTTTGATCGTCGCTCGGCGACTTCGAGCTATTCATGGGTGTATGTCTCCGTCGGAATGCACGCTTAGCCGGTCTACATTTGCTTTGTCATTCCGCAGTCCTGCGAAAGCAACCGCCTTTCCGGTTGCATTGTGCGGTCTCTTCGGCCGCGCTGGTTGAGGACCACGTGTTCGATGAAATCCCAGAGGTCGAGACTTGGAAACCCGCCCTGACGTATAGGCTCGAAGGGAGGAGACGTGCGTTTGAGGGAACTCCGGAGGCTGAGGCTTGGAAGCCTGCTGTGACATGGGGGCGCGAAGATGGACGCCACGTGTTTGATGAAAATCCAGAGGTTGAGAATTTGAAACACGAAGAGAGGAGTAAGTGCAGGTTGTTCTCTTTAGTCGGTAGAGTGCTGAAGTCTTTGAATTGGGAGGTCGCCTGGAGAATTAGATTTCAGAGAGTTGTGAATGAACACGGGTTCGAAGATTCCGTTGTGGCCCTTAGGGGCATGCAGCTTGAAGTTTATGCCTTGCTAACTTCTTGTTGTCACAGTATTCATTAATCTTACCTGATAAGGAAGGAATTTCATTTTCAACTTCCTGGTCACGCACAACACAAGGAAGACAATACTTGTGCGGGTGGGTGGGTGTGTGTGTTAGAGAGGCAAGAGAGCGAAGGCTGTTCTGCTGGTTTTCTTCTTCAATATACTCTTATAAACCCAAACTCGCATCTTCCTTTTAATATTCAAGTGTCGCGTCTATTGTATAACCGGACGAATGACGCTCTGAAAGAGGAAGAAAGCCCTAACCTTTTGTTCGTTTCTTGGTAGTGCCCGGTTGAGGTCGCTCCCGTTGGTCTTGCTCCTGCGCGTTTAAGTTTCGCTGCGGTTCAAAATTTTGCGGTTCGCGTCCAGATCGGTGAGCATTTCGCTCTGCTTTGTGGGTTTTTCTGGGTTTATGTTAGTTAGCGAGTTTCGTCTTTGATGTTTGTTCTGAGCATGGTGTTAGGGTGGGGAATTAATGACTAGGAATACTCATGGTGAGTTTAATGGGAAGATCTGTGAGAATTTCGTGATTCATTCGTGAATTCCTAAAATGTTGAAGTGGGCTTGCGGTAGGGATTATCCCAAGTGTCCCCCTTCTTGCCTTCAGCAATTATGCATTGTGATTATTTAAAAAATTTGGAGAAAGCTCTCGTTTATGATGTTTCCTCCTTTCTTTGTTGTGCTGCATTCTGCTCTTTAAGAGTGTTGTTTCTTGTTAATTGGAATTGTTCAATTCAGATACTTTCGCCTGAAAGTTGAAACATGAATCTTATGCTTCACACGCTGCTTTGATGTGATGCCAAAAGAGAGGTACTAGGATTTTGAATTTTCCACTATTATGTCGAGTTGAGAGCTAGTGGTGCGGGAGAAATCTGGCTTCGCTAGGAGGCTTTCTGTGTTTGATGATTTGTCCAGCTTGGTTGGTTTATCTTACTCATAAACACGCACCACATTTTTTCTGAGATAATGTTCTGTGGGCATAATTTTCAGCTTTTAGTGTTACCGATTTCTGGGGTACTTGTGTTGTATATATCTGTGGTACTGATGTTATGGGATCTATCTTCTTTCTGATTGATTTTCAGGTTCTGCTGCACTTCCAAAGAAATTGGTTGTGCAGCCTTTGTTTCAGGCCCCTGTCTTTTGGTTGTTTTTAGCCTTCGAGTTTTGTAATGGCTGGTGAATTCTCAGTGACCCTTCCCAATGGCAACTGCAATGGGACTCCACCTGATCCACAGAGGACTTATCAAGTTGTTGTGGCTGCAACTCAAGATATGGGTATAGGCAAGGATGGAAAACTTGCCTGGAGGCTGCCCTCTGACCTCAAATATTTTAAGAGCATTACTCTTACAACAACCGATTCTGCGAAAAAGAATGCAGTCATAATGGGTAGAAAAACATGGGAAAGTATTCCTGCTGAGCATAGGCCTCTACCTGGCCGCCTCAATGTTGTTCTCACTCATTCTGGGAGCTTTGATATTGCAACTGCAGAGAATGTCATCATATGTGGAAGCATGTGTTCTGCCTTGAATTTATTGGCTTCATCTCCGTATTGTTTATCTATCGAGAAAGTTTTTGTCATTGGTGGTGGCCAGATATTTAGGTATCCTAACATTTGCCTATAATTACAATTGCAGATGGGTTCTTCTCTTTCCCCCTTGTAATTTTTCTCCTTTGGTGCAGGGAAGCTCTCAATGCTCCTGCATGTGATGCCATCCACATAACTGAAATTGAGACACCATTTGAATGTGACACTTTTATGCCCATGGTTGATACATCTGTCTTTCATCCATGGTACTCTTCCTTTCCCGTTGTTGAAAACAACATCCGATATTCTTTTACTACTTATGTCCGTGTAAGATGTTCTGCAGTGGAGTCTCTGCCTGAGACAAATGGTCTGATCTTCAATGGTAAGAGAGATTCTGTTAAGTTGGAGGTCAAGAATTTTACCTTTCTGCCCAAGATGATTTTTGAGAGACATGAAGAGTACCTGTATCTGAGATTAGTCGAAGATATACTGTCAAATGGCACTCCAAAGGATGACAGGACTGGAACTGGTACCATATCAAAGTTTGGGTGTCAGGTGTGTTTTGTAAACCATTACCATCTTCTCAGTTCTTAAATTCTATTCAGCACATCTCTTTATCACTAGGATCACTCTGTTTATTTTCTTTTTGCAGATGAGGTTTAATCTGCGCAAAAACTTCCCTCTTTTGACAACTAAGGTATGCTGCTCCAAACTGTTCTACCTCTTCATTATATTCCTTTTGTGGAATCATTTATGAGAAGTGCAAGGCTTTCATTCTAAACTCTGGTGGCTGACGTATTGTTACCGATTGGTTCTTAGAAAGTATTTTGGCGTGGAGTTGTTGAAGAACTTCTGTGGTTCATAAGTGGTTCTACAAATGCCAAGGTGATGACCAAGGTTTTTGTTTTTTGTAGAGCTTGCATTTTTTGAACTAGATCTGTTTATTCATCCACAGCATTGAACTCTATTGCTTGTCTGTGAACTGTTACTAGTCGTTGCCTTAGCTTGTCAGTTAGGGGTGTGCAATGGAACCGGGAACTGCCCGGACCGCCCGGAGCCGGACCGGACTGCCTAAAAACCGGTGGTTCCTAAGGGAATCGGTCTAGTTCTTGGGTCCAACTATCTAACATAAATACTAGTAAGTAACCTAGGGATTTAAGCTTTTTCATTTTTTAAATTAAAAGTTAAACAAATATTATATATATTATCGGTCCGATCATAACAAGTTTAGTGAGTGTGTTCTCTTGCTTGCACACTTCCTAACATACTAATATTGTTGGTTCATTAGCTCTAATTGGGAGTGTCTTTCATGAAGTGATTCTATTATGTAATTCTTTGTTGCATATTATGGTGCTAACACGTGAAGCTTGGTGGGACCAATTCTATGGACCCACCCGGGAATTGTACCCGACCGACGGTCCGGTTCTTGGATGGTTCCATGGAATCAATGAGCGGCTTCCGTATCTAATTTTTCGAAACCGGTCTTTCATGGGCGGTTTTTCGGATCTAAGGTGGGAACCGCCCATCTGGACCATACTCACCCCTATCGTCAGTTATCTTAATCCAATGCAAAAGTGAATCGCAAGATGGCATCCTTGAGTACTAAACTATTCTTTGCACTTCCACTTTGGAAAATAGGAGATTGAATTGTAAGCCTTTATATTTTGAGAAAATTGCTGGACAGGATTGGTCCAACTTTGTCTGCAGTGCTAGTATCTCCTCTTCTCCAATTGCAATTGATGTCTAGGCTGACCATAAAACAATCTCGGCCAACTAGTTATTTTCCTTAGTCATATGTTTTGCTAGATATATTCTGCTTGTTTGTCAATTCTAGCAGAGCATTTCTAATTTCCTAGGGAAATTTTGAAACATTTGATATTATGAGCATTTACAATGCTTTATTGGTGAGTAGGTTTTCCACCACATTCTGTAGAAGTATCTGGCTTAGTTTTGGTGTTAAGTAATTACCAGTAATACTGTAAAATGCGACCACTTATATTTTGGCTACCATTACATTTTTTGGTCTTTTCAATTCAGTTAATATATTTTGCCATCTGTCCTCCAGAAAGATATCTATTCAAAACCATGCTTATCAAGTGCACATGTTGCACTTGGATTAGATTTGAAGCAAGCATGTCTACTTCCAAAATTAGATCATGAAGACAACCTGTAGGAATGTTAGCTTAGCTGACTATAAAACTGATATTATATGCCAGGACATACAGAGACTTTATTTCATGCCCAATAGGACAACAGCCTTGTTATAATGACCACCTATTGAGAAATAGTAAATGTATCATTTGAAACTATAAGATGGAGTTGTAGATGTATAGTTTGCTATAAAATGTCACCTAATAAGGAAGGACAAGCTTGAGGATGTGAAATATCCGTTTTGAGAGGCACTGATGCATTAACAAGCTTAGAGATTACTCTTCCTAATAATGACTAGGCCCTTGATGTTTTCTTTGATGGAAAGATATCTGCTTGAGGTTGAGTTGGGACATTGTTATACTTGAAGTGAATGCAAACAGTTGCTAAAGTTGCAATATAGGGATCTAAAGTGACTTTTCTGAAAAGTGAATTGATTTGATAACTCCAAAGGGGCTTAATTACCTTTGCTCTGAACTGTAACATGTAATTGGTTTCCTGCACATCAATCCCTTGGAAGGTATTCTGGTTGAATGCTTTTGCCTTTAAGAAACACTCTATTGACTGTCCATTGTTGAGATGACATTGTAAGACTAATTTGAGAATTTCCTTCTTCCAACAGATTCTCCAGGAAAAAGGCATTCATATATGGGATGGCAATGCATCTAGAGACTACCTTGACGGGTTCGCATCTGATTCATGAGATCGAAATACATATGGTTATTTTTTTCTTAACCTTTATGACATTTGTCCTGTCTATTTAGACTTGGTCTGAAAGATCGAGAAGAAGGTGACTTGGGACCAGTTTATGGTTTTCAGTGGCGGCATTTTGGTGCTAGGTAGGGTTTTTTTTTAATAATATTTTACCACTTTTTGTTGCTGTGATATATGCTTGACGACATTGTATAAATTGTACATCACAGGTATAGTAATATGCATGCTGACTATACTGGCCAAGGATTTGATCAGTTGTTGGATGTTATTTACAAGATTAAGAATAATCCAGATGATCGTCGAATTATACTCTCTGCTTGGAATCCTTCTGATTTGAAATTGATGGCGCTTCCACCTTGCCACATGTTTGCACAGGTTAGATGTGTCTGGCTTCATTTTCCTGAATTCTCTGTTTTTTCTTCCTTTGTTTCATTAATCTAACTTTTACCTCTGCAGTTCTATGTTGCAAACAGGGAATTGTCATGTCAAATGTATCAGCGCTCTGCTGACATGGGATTGGGAGTGCCATTCAATGTTGCTTCTTATGCTCTCCTTACATGCATGATTGCTCATGTTTGTGGTATGTATGTATGCTTTAGAGAAAACATGACAATATTTGTGGTATGTGATTTTCTGTGTCATTCGTAATGGTTGTTAACCAGTAATGTTAATGGAGTTTTGGAATACTGTAACTGCTGGTGTGAGGGGAAAAGTGAGTTACATATGCCTTTCTAATGCTTCTTGTAGGATACTGGTTGGAAAAGAATTATGTTTCTGTAGAAGTTGCAATATTAGGATTACTGCTATAATAGTTTAAGTCTACTGGTTGTTAGATGATTACTAACTTGACTTCCCAGCCTTAAGGGTGAAAAGTACCTCTTGTCAGGAGGATATAAACATGGGAACTAGTACTTATTATAAGTTTTTCTTCTGCAGATCTTTCTCCCGGTGATTTTGTCCATGTTTTCGGGGATGCTCATGTTTATCGTACGCATGTTAGACCTCTGCAGGAACAACTTCAGAAAGCACCCAAGCCCTTTCCAGTGAGTAATATGTAGTAAAAATGCAGGATGGTGACTTCATTTTCATTCCATTGTTCTGACCCAACTTATCTTCTGCTGTACTCACTAAAAGTCTTGTCCACATGTACAGATTTTGAAGATAAACCCAGAGAGGAAGGATATAGACTCTTTTGTAGCAGCTGATTTCAAACTTATTGGATATGATCCTCATGATAAAATAGAAATGAAAATGGCAGTTTAGAGTTGAAGATTTGGTGGCATGGATTCATGATGGACTTCCTTGTCAATTTTATATATAGGAGGTAGGTATTAATTCCCTCATTTCCTGCGTTTTTCCCAACATTGTTAGCTTTATTTTCTTAGTCAGGTGAATACTAATGTTAGACAATAATAGCACCATGTCCTGAACGGCACATTGTTTTAGTTAACATTTGGGGATTGCAACCATTTCCAGTGATACTGAAAAAGGCTCTGTCCATTACAATAGAATATGTTTGTATTAATTCATCTTTTTACCTTTTTACTTTCTTTAGTTTAGTAATCAATATCAAAGGGGGTCCAGTCTTGTCGCCCAGCTTATCCACTAGTGGTTGTCGTATAGTGCTCATGTGGTAGTGTTTTTTTCGGTCAGAACTCATGGTAGTTGAGACACTAGCCACTCAGAAGTTGTTCAGAATAGAAATAGATGCTTCTGCTGTTTCATTATCAATCGATATACCTGAGCCTCACTCAGGTTAAGTTTTTGAGACTTAGTACATTGCATGCAGAAATTGTTCCATGAGACTGATTCTTTGTCTTTCTTAATTTTCTTTCAGGTCATTGAAGATTACAGGTTTCTGTTCTTCACGGGGTATTCTTGACTGGATGTACCTAGTGCCTGGCAATATAGGAAGTGAGAATCCTTCAGTTTCCCCAGAATCATGGTGGTTCTAAGGTGATTTAGGATGTTCATTTATCTTGCTTTCTTAAGGAATTCAGTCTGGGTGCATAGCTCTTGCTCCCTGACAGAGATAAACCTTTGAAGTTGTTTGGTTTGCCTGAGACTGTTTAGCAGATCTGGAAACTGAGTTGCTGCACTTTTACCAGTCAAATGACCCAAACTGATTGAATCTGAATTACTGGTTGAGAAGTTCCAAGTATTTACTTCTCAGAATCTGTATTAAAGTTGCATCCACTCTGGGTAGGATCTCAATGCCATGGACCCTGAATTGAATTTTAAATTTCAGCTAGTTAATTATAAACATCGTTTCATGACACATCTGGTGAGGCAAATTATGTTGCTAACTAGAAGGTAACTTTGGTGTTAATAGTAACTAGTTTCACCACTGATGAACGTTTGACCTTCATTCCCTACATATGACATTGTTTCCCATTATTCATTTAATATGAGCATCTCAACTGAAAAGCAAAACCATTTTGGTACAAATCCATTTCATATACTGTCCCTGACTGTCGTGAGTAGAGCTGCAAGATATGTTGCATACATTATCCAAGCTGAAGGACCTGGGCTTGATGTACCACTTCCTTGGCATCGAGATATATCAAAATAAAGGAGCTTTCATCTCGTAGGAGAAAATATGCGAGGAACCACTTGAAGAAATTCAAGATGAATGATTACAAAATAGTTCCTACGCCTCTCGTGACAAATAAGAAACTGCTAGGGGAATATGGAGCAGGAAAGGCTGATGCTTGTTTCTATGGAGACCTTATAGGACGTCTACCATATTTCATTGCTACATGACCATACATCATGGATGCAACCGGTCCATCATCTTTACTTCATGTAGAGTGAGGCTCAATAGCAGAGTCTACGCAGAAGTTGAGAACGTTGCAGGCGCTATTGCCACCAATCAAGCGAGACGACTTCAAAGAATATCAGATGACATCGAAGAAGTGCAAATAGAATCAACTCCGATTGACAAGTTGGCCATTGCTATCTTGAAAAAACCCAACCGTCATAGAAGAACCAAACACATCATCATAGAGATCACTTTTTGAACAAAAGTGCAAAGTAATAGGGAGAGAGCTCAAGTACTGCAAGATCAGGGAAAAGTACTAAAAACGTCTTAAAATTATTGCATTTATACTAATTTGGTTTTAAACTTTTTAATTTGATTAATTTAATTATAAACCTTTTCATATTGATGCTAATTTAGTCTATTCGGTCAATTTAGGTCAGAAATTGTTGACGTGGACAATAGTTGTTTTACGTGGCTTGGCCCAATATTAATGTAGGTGTTTTTTTTTTTTATAATATTATAATATTTTGAATTTTTAAAATAATTTTTAATTTTTTTCTCATTTTTTTCCCCTCTCCCTCTTCTTTGCTTTTTCTTTTTGCTAGTGGCCATCACTGGCCACTAGTCATGGCCATGGCCAGCTAGGGCTGTCCTCGCCAGCCATAAGTGATGGTTGGCCTCGCTGGGCCACCCCTAGGCGAGGGCGAGCATCGGCCATCTAGGCCTGCCCAAGTGAGATCGACCATCACCCAGGTGAGGTCACCTTGGTGATAGTCCGTCGTTAGATCTAGTGAGGGGGCCACTCCTAGATGGCCAGAGCTCACCCTTGCCCAGGGGTAGCCTAATGAGGTTGATTAAGGCGAGGCTAGCTCGCCAGCCATGGCTGTGGTTCACTAGCGATGGCCACCGATAAAAAGAAAAAGCAAAGAAGAGGGAGAGGGAAAAAAAGAAAAAAATTATTTTAAAAAATAAAAAAAATATTAAAGTATAATTAAAAATACCGTTGTAGGATAGTTGGCGTTCGTGTCAATGATTTCCGCCCTAAATTGGCCGAATGAAGTGAATTGGTATTAATGTGAAATGTTTAGGACTAAATTGGTCCAATTAAGAGGTTTATGACTGAATTGATACTAATATAATCAGTTTATGACTTTTTGATACCATTCCCACAAAATCTAGGATCAAGTTGGAGTCGCAAGCCAAGTTTGAGATACTGCAGAGCAGGCTCGAAGTAAAATCACTAAGTAAAATGGCCTAGGACGGGGGAGCGAAGTCTATAGAGCTCACGTATTATATACTGACCATTAAGCTCGTCTACAAATCCCATGAACTTAGCTTCCTCATAAATCAACGATTATAGCACAATCTAACAATGTGATGTAGCATCGTCGCGAGGTTTTATTTTCATCCGAGCTGCACATGCAGTCCATGGGCAGCACAACTCGTTGCAAGTTGCCACGATTAATGTCATGTAGGACCGGCCTCTCGCCTCCAGTTGCGCACCTTTGTTGTTTAACTCTTCATAGTATTTCAATGACGTCGAGAAGCTTTTGATAATAGTGATGAAGTTGAACATGGAAAACCAGCAAAGAGAGGGAGCATGGAATCCATTTTTAATTTTCGCTTGATCTTTGTCGAGGATGACTCAACAGAAGAAAAAGTCACACCTCCGAAGATGAATTACAAGCTCGTAAATTGGAGAGTCCTATGATGAGGTTCCCGTACGCTCTTCTAGATTCTAACTGGCCTCGTCAAGTTTCTCGATGCACTTTTCAACCTGCTCACGAGTTGGTGCGGCGCCTTCCTCTGGGTTCGACATTTTGAATTCGGTTGTAACACCCATGTATATGTTCCATTGATGAACATCGAGATACTCCAGTACTACTTGCCGAGGCATATATAAATTAGCATATTCCCGGAATATGCACCAGTTTTGATCAGGGAACATTGCAATGCGTCTTACACAGCACCTTCTCCCCGGTTTCTGACTTGCTGTTCACAGCCGAAGAATAATTAGGATGATTCGATACAAGAATTAATTGAAGAGTGCGTGAGCAAGATAAGAGGAGAATGTTCTTCGTCTATGTCTTTATTCACAGTCAAATGTTAGCAGAATCATGTCGACTCACCTGTTTTCTGGCCACAAGGTTCACCCTTTCTTTTCCAGCAATTGATGGAAAGCTACTCCGCTTCGGCGGTGAGAAAAAGAAACGTCTGATTGTAGAGTTTCTTATATTTCTTAGAATTTTATATATACCGTATTAGTATACATACGTGTACGTATAAAGGACATGCTCCCTTCATATTGATTCCATAATCCTAGGGAACTAATGTTCCAGTAATGGTCAGAGAGAATATCTGCGCTGGTCATTCCTTCCTGCCCTTTTACTATCCTAGGAGAAAATAAGAAAAAGAAAAAAAAAGCAATATTTTCTTTATTTTTCTCACGAGAACCTCTTTTCGGGCTTGTATAAATTTATAACGAATCCTCTGCAATGGTATCTCTACTGCCAACAGTGTGATTTGTCTCACCTTTTTACTATTTTCCATCACAATATTTCATGTTACTACGTAGTAATAACAATGATCGTAAGTAATGGAATTAATGCTCACGCTTCCTCCAAATCATTGTGCATTAATTCAAATTTCAAATGGTGATCGTTTTGCCAGTTTTACGCCCCCAGGTTTGTATCCTTGCGCTAAAAAAAAAGAAATGAAAAGAAAACCCACAGATTAATTAATCCTATTTGCCATTTCTGGGTTTCAATTTTCATCTCTGTTTTGGCAAGAAACAGGTCGATGGGAATTGAGCAACACGCCCAACTGCAAACAGCTAAGGAAGGGTTAATCCTATGTTGCAGCTGCTGGGGTCCGTGAAAATTTTGGACCCTCTGATTCGAATGAAAGATGGCTGGCTACTGAGAATTTGAAAATGACTTATTGTTAACACCAAACATGGCTCAGCAGGCCATGGGTGAAAAATAAGGCCCGATAAATCTAAGATTTGTAAGGCAAGCTCATAAGGATCCAAGTGAGATTGCTATCGCAGGAGTGGTGCCAAGCATCACTCGAGAACAGGAGGATAAGAATGAAGGCGGTCATTGAAGCGCTTGGCACTAATGGCTTTGCGGGTAAAACAATACAATTGTTGGCGTGGTAACAAAGATTTTGGGAAATTTGAAACTGAAGTGATAAATACCAAAGGATAGTTATTCGCAATACTTGATAATAAATATACGTGTAAACACCATTGTTAGAGGATTGCACATTTGAACAAGAAACCCAAATATATTCAGTTTCAATCATCTTTCTTTATTTATCTTCATTTCACATTTACTTTCAATTAGTTTAGATTTACTCTTTATTTTATCATAATTATATTAAAATTCATAGCTTCCTTTCCAAAACGACACAAGACCCGATACCAAAAAATAAATAAAAAATGAAGAGCCATCATTTGGTGAAAGATATTTTGTCCAAGAACCTTCTTGGCTAAACAAATTTGATATTGACATAACCTGATGCATGGAAAGATTACCAGCTACCTATGAACATCTACTATTTCAACTCTAATGCGAAAAAATTGTTACTGTGGTGAAAAGTTACCTCTTACTTTGTGACTTCATATATTCAACTTACTTTCTATTTGAAATGACACTAACGGTGCTGGAAATTTGCCAATTTTTTGGAACATCATAGATCAAATATAGATATAGACTCCATTTATTTCATGGAAAACATTTTCCTCATTTTCCGATGTTTGGTTCTCTTAGGAAAATAAGTCAACTGAAAACTTATGTTTAAATTTAAGAGAATGATTTTTCTTTTTAAAATATTGGAAATCATTTTTCAAAATATGACTAGGTATTGGCACTTGAACTTGAAACTTTACGCTTGGGTACAAAAATCCTAATGTTGGTTCCCGGCATTTAGGACCAAGTATCTAGTGCATGGGCCCATGACCTTGGTACTCGTATTAGGAATCTAGTGCTAGTGTTTGGGTCCTTAGCGCTCATGCTTGAGTCCATTAAGGTCGAGCCCTAGGACTTGGCCCGCACTTGGGTCCATCAAGGTTGGAGCCGAAGCCTTGGTCCTAATGCCTAGGCACTTGAGCTTGAGTCCACAAAGGTTGAGTGTGGGATCTTGGTATCCAAGCTTGGATCCCTAACACCCGAGCTTAGGTCGTTGACACTCGAGGTTTGGTCCTCAGCACTCAAGCCTAGGTCTGTAAAGGCCACCTCGAGTCTTTTACACTATAACTTTGGTCCCCAGTGCTTAGATTCGGGTTGACCAAGGCTGTGCCAAGTTACTTAACACTTGGGCTCAGGTCCTAGTGGTCGAGCCAGGGTCTATTGAGGTCGAGGCCTAAAAGCTTGATGCCTATGCTTGGGTCTATTGAGGTTGGGCTCGATACCCTAACGCTTGTGCCACGGTCCATCAAGGTAGTGCTTGGGACCTAAGAGCCCATGCCCCGATCCCCACCACTTGGGTCAAAGTCCATTGAGGTCGAACCTAAGCCTTTGGTGCTCATACCTCGTTCTCCAACTACTCATGTGTAAGTAACTAGCGCCGAATGGTATATGTTAATTTAAGAAAATTAAATTGTATTTTTTGTGCCAAATAACGGAAAATATTTTTTAGTTCATTTTCAGGTTTTAGTCAAATAAAAAATTTGCTATTTTCCTAAAAAATGACTTCATGGAAAATATTTTCCCAAAATATTACATTTTTTGTGAAACAAAACGAATCCTTAAAGTGTAACAATAGATTAATTTAGGAGTTAATATGTCACGAGGTAAAGTACAACGACCAAAATTGAACATGGGCAATTTTACATGGA
Source organism: Eucalyptus pauciflora (assembly GCA_007663325.1). Taxonomy (NCBI): domain Eukaryota; kingdom Viridiplantae; phylum Streptophyta; class Magnoliopsida; order Myrtales; family Myrtaceae; genus Eucalyptus; species Eucalyptus pauciflora. The sequence goes on from VMYD01000385.1 coordinate 1,216,263, forward strand.
CCTTTTTAGATAATTTTCTTAATATCCTAGTACGTTTAGCGTTTCTTTTAAGCTAAGACTAACATTGAGTGATTGCTTACAAGAATTCATCCTCGGGAAAATGCCAGAAAGTCAAAACTTATTACATTAGTGCCAATTCAATTATAAATTTTTTAATTTAGCCAATTTAGTCATAGATATTTTGACGATTTGCCAATATAATTTTTCTAGCCAATTTTGGTTAGAAATCGTTGACTTGTACGCTAGTAGCCACGTAGGAACAGTTGACACTAATGTGAATAATCTTTTCAATTTTTTTAATTTTGTTGTTTTTTTTTTTCTACTTTTTTCATAGTGACTAGCAAGGGTTGTGGCCCTCATCTAACCATAAAGAAGAAAAAATTGTTTACATTAGTGTGCCTGTTATGGGTGCCAAATAGGTGGGTCTAGTCGAGTCGAAAATTGTTTGACCAAATTGAACTATTTAACACATATTGATCCATTCATGTAATACAATTTTGACAGCCTATACTTGACCTGACCTCAACTTAACCCCTACCTGATATGATCTGTATTAATATAATACATATGTACTTAACCTTAACTATAAAAATAAATACTAATCGATATTTATTTTACTTAAAGATATTTTTATTTTTTAATTATTTCTTATTTCTTTTTTAAATTGAGTTTTTTTAATTAGTCTATATTTTATTGTCTTTTTTTTTTTTTCCCTTTTTCTTCCCATGGCGGTGGTAGTTGGTGATCGACTACAAGCGAGCTTGAGCTTCACCTACCTTGGGTGGTGCCTTGCCTCGCTAGATCTAGGGAGGCTCGAGCATGGCTAGAGGTTAGCAAGGGTTTCGCCTTGCCAAATTGGTAAGCTCGAGCTTTGTTGGTCTCTGGCGAGTTTGTCCCTCACTAGTGGTTGGCCTTGTGGCTGACTGTCACTGTGGCTAGCCATCGAATGGAAGATAAAAGAAAGAGGAGCAAAATAGGAAAGAAAAAGTGAAAAGGAGAAAAAAAGAAAATTTTAAATTTTAAATTTTAAATTTAAAATATAAAGTTACTTGTTTGTACTAATATTAACTTTGTTACTTGTTAGGTAACTCATTTAGCCTAAGACCTCTTTATTATGTGTGTTAAAAGTGGGTCTATCTTGACCCACTTAGATTCATTTGTTTTAACATTTTCTTTTTACAACTCATATTTGACCCATATTTCATCATTGAGGTGACCCATTTACAATCTAAAGGTTCTCTTCAACTTAGGTTCGTCTCCTTCATTGCTAGTTTTGCCATCTCCACCTCTAGATGTTCGAACTCCTACAAACACCGCACTTAGTACCCCCTTTTTCTTCTAAGCTGTCCTTAAAGCGGAAAGGCGAAAAACTTCCATATTTTGTGATCGCAACCCATCGCGGAGCACTTTCTCACTGATTTAGTGAGATAAGTGTTAAATTATCCACCTGAAGACTCTTGATGATTTTTCAGAATTTGGGTACAAGAACATAATTTTAAGAAATAAGACTTCAAACCGCCCATGGTAATTGTACCTATAGAAAAGATCATCAGAGGGGAGACAATCTATTTTTTATTGCAACCGTGAAGATTAGTCAAAGGAAGGATCAAGAATGTCATATGTATCAGGAGCTAGATTAGTAGATGATGAACAAGCAAGAATTGCCTAAACAAAAATTGATGGAATTAGACTTAAAAAAGCAATTCAAGTTCATTATCAATTAGGTATCGGTGGGAACATAAAGATAAACGAGTTAGCTAAGTATCAGATCGACCAATGCCGACCCCTCACCGTTTGCTTTCATGTAGAGAAGATGAACAATTATAACTAGGGCAAAATTAGAAAACCAAAAAATTAGTGAAAGTAATTTTGGGAAAACAAATACTAAGGCTGCATTTGTTTGTGTTCTTTTTATGTGTTCATGAACACAATTTCTGTTTTTTTTTTTTTTTGTTCCGGGGAACCAAAAAAAGAACAGAAACGCGTTTGTTCCAAATCTTTTTTTTTTGTTCCCAAGAACAAATTTGGAACAGAATCAAGAAACAAGAAAAACTTGTTTCTTATTCCCGAAACACTTCCGGGAAACAATTTTTCTCTTTCCTAGTTTTTTTCTTCTCTTTCTTTTCTTCTTCTTTATTCTTTGGCTGGTGGCCAGTGACAAGCCGTCGAGGGTCGGCGACCTTGCCAGAGCGTCGTCGGCCCCCGGCAAGGCCGAGCGTCACCGGCTCTTACCTTGGTTGGGTGAGCTCGAGCTCGGCCGGCCGACGACCAGCCAAAATGAAGAAGAAAGAAAAAAAGGAAAACTAAAAAAAAAATAAAAAAATTAACAGAAACAAAAAAATTACACAAGTTTACCAAACATGTTTATGTTCTTTTTTTATTTTATTTTTATTTTAGGAACAAATTTACCAAACGCGTTCTTCTTGTCAAAAATTATTTCCTGGAACAAAAATAGTTTTTTCTATTTTTGTTCCCTGGAACAATTTTTGAATAGAAACGTTACCAAATGCACCTTAAATCCTACAACTAGCATGTCAAAAAAGATGAAAACCCAAGGCATCCTAAGACATGCCTTAGATTTTCAGCCTTCCAAAGGTTCACTTTTCCTCAAGGTTGTTTCAAAATTTTTGCCTAGGCACCTAAAATTTGACTCAAGGGGCTTTAGAGGCTGTAGTCATTGCTTAGCTTCATAGTGTCGAAGGCAATTTAGACGCCCACAAAAATGAGTCTTTGGTTGTCAAGAGTCTCATAAAGTGACCGAGGGAGTAGCGGGCGTGGCTGATCTGGTAGACAAGGCAACAGAGGTTGATGCAAAGGTGAAGAGTGGTGACAAGGTGGTAGACATTGCATGTGAAGCTTGGACGCCACTTAACATCAAAGATGATGAGTTTGGGTGAGGGGTGGCGAGGAGGTATATAGAGATTTAGTAGTGGATGATACTAGGCTAGCAAGTGATACCTTTGTCATGGACGAGGACCTCAAAGGATTTGGTGCATTGTGAGGAGATTGACTTTTGCGATGATGATAGCTATGTGATGCATAACTTTTGGTTTTCACCTTCAATCGTCATAATAGATCAATTAGCCAACAATTATAATTGGCAGTGGTTGGTGGTAAGGATGATTGTGGAAAGTGCTGACAATAGGCTGATCTTAGTCCTCATGTGGTGGCTAGCAAAATAATATTGAATATGTCACTCGATTACTTCATCCTCGAAAGATAACAGGTTTTATTATTGCATTATTTAAAAAAAATATTCTAATCTGGGTTTATTCCATTCCCTCTTCTGGATTTTTTATCCAATTATTTATTTGGATATATTTAGGTTTATTTGGTTTGGAGGACGTTGCCAAGTACCGAATCAAGTAATTTGTTATTATCCATACTTAAATTTGTACTGCTATATTTACTAAATGAGTCTTCATTGTCCATAGTCAAAACCTTTTTTTTTTTTTTTTAATATTATGAAAAAATTTCTTTTTATTAAAAGATTTTCTATGAAATTGAGTTGATCGAAATTCTATAGCCATTGCTACAAAGGCTTGGAACCAAAGTCACTTGTTTGCCTAAAAGCGATCTAACCAGACAGGTTGAAACCGATAATTTATCTCGTGAATAGTGTCTATTTAACAATTATTTCATATGCAGGTTTGGATTTTCTCCTAAATGAAAATATTTAGAAATTATGGAATTTTATTAACACGGGAACCGGTGGATCCAACATACCTTGACAAATTTACTGACTTTTTTAGGCAATTTCCCCGTTCCCCCATCTCACGACGCGGGAGCCTTGTACCGGCCTGCATGGTAACGTTTCTATTTCTCCCGATTTTTGTTCTTTTGTTCCTCGGAACAAAAAAGGAATAGAAATCTATTTGGTAACGCCAACTTATTTTTCTATTCCTCGAAATAGAAAAGTGGCTAGGGAGTATATTTGGAACATAAACAAAAAATAAAAAAAAATTAGCTTCTTGTTCCCGGGAGCAATTTCTAGAAATAATTTTTTTTTTTCTTTTCTATTTTTCTTTTGTTCTTCTTCCTTGTTATGGCCATCGCCAACCGCTTGCCAACTGTCGGCCACCTCCTGCCGCTTGAGGCCACCGTTGGCAGGCGACCGTCAGCGACTGTCGGCGACGGTTGCCGCCACCCGTAGCCCACCAGCCGACGACCGCCACCGTTCGCCGGCAGCCTGCTATTGCCAATCGTCGCATGACCACCGCCTGTGGCCGCACGACCGTTAACCGTCGTAGCCAACCACTACCGTAGGACCGCTGCCCACAACTCACCGGCCACCGCCCCCTCCCGTGGCCCGTGGGCTGTGGGTGGCAATCCTACGGTGGCAGTCGGTGGCGATGGTTAGCGATCGTGTGGCGATCGTGCGACGATCGTGCGGCGGTCGTGCAGCGATCGTGCGACGGTCGTGTGATGGTCGTGTGGTGGCGATCGGCGGTCCGTGAGTAAAACTCACCATAGTAATAGGAATAAAGAAGAGGGTCGTCTAAGATCTGTTATTTAGTTATTCACTAGAGCAATTATGACCTGGAAGTCGATCCGGGGCAAGTGTTCGGATCTATTATGACATAGCCATGAGGCGCGCAACGGACCTTTTTCATAGAGAGAAAGGCGCTTTCACATCTTCTTAACCCGAAATGGCACCTAAATATTAGTTTGTTGTTTTACTTCTTATTTTTTTATTTCTTTTTTCGCAGAAAGTAGAAGAATTGGTTGAATCAAAAACGCAAAGGAGGTTCATGGCCAAGGGTAAAGATGTCCGAGTAACGGTTATTTTAGAATGTACCAACTGTGTTAGAGTTAGAAACGGTCTTAATAAGGAATCAAGGGGTGTTTCCAGATATATTACTCAAAAGAATCGACACAATACGCCTAGTCGATTGGAATTGAGAAAATTCTGTCTTATTTTTATTTCTCGAACCGAGAGATCTGTGAATCGGGATCTTCAAGAGTCTCAGGGCCCAGAAGTGCATGATAAATACCGCCAAAGCCTAATACTGCAGACGAAAGAAAAACAAAAATTGCGTTTTCATTATGGTCAATGATTGAAGAAATAGAAGAAATCAAAAGGATTTTCATCTCGCGTCTTAAATGAAAAAAGAGTACATAAGGAGTGAAAAAAAAAACTTGGTTAGGGGAACCGAAGGTTAGGCCGACTACTTACTTACTTTAGTATAGCTACACGACCTATCGAATAAATACTGCATCACTTCAAACAGAAAGACGAAAGGCCACCTATCTGTGGCCGACTTTAAGTCAAAAGAGAAGCAGTGTTTATTGCCAACTAATCGATCAAGAGAGACCTGCACCGAGTTGGTGGCTGACTGGGCTTTTTCCTTGATCAAAGCAGATCAGCTCGCCTTCTTCTTATCCAAAAGTAAGTCGAATCGGGTAGCTAAGTTTGCTTTAAATGTGGATAATGAATTGGTGTGGGTCGAAGAGTGTCCGTCATGGCTGGAGCTGGAAAAATTAGATGGAAACCAACTAGAGTACGTCCTTCCTGCATTTAATCGCTAGGTAGGGGTTTAGTTTAGAGATAGCCCCTCAGATGGTTGAAAAAGGGGTTCTTGCTACCTAAATATGGCTGGCTGAATGCGCCGAACCTGGACAGTGCCATGATGGACAGAGTTTGCCAACAATTCAAGCTGATCAGACTGCTCCTGGTGTTCGAACTAGTCATTAATGGTCGGCTTCATTGGTATCCTTTCGGTATGCGTTGACTCATAATCTATCTCATCATTGCAAACTAAAATTACTTAGCTGACTGCTGTGACATTTATGTTGGTGCTGTTGTCACAGCCAACCTAATAAAATCCTTGTCATTTATCCTCTGTCATCAGCAGCAGCAGCAATGGACGATGTTTTCGAGAAAGACTCGTCATTGAGGGACTGATCTATCGATACATCCTCATCATCTTCGGAATCAACAGCCACCTTCATATTCTCAATCTCCTGTGCGATCTCTGCCAGCTTGGGACGTTTATCTGGTGACTTTTCACAACACCGGATTGCAATCTGCAGCAACTGGAGCATCCCGTGGGCAGCACTTCGCTGCACTGATATCTCAGGGTCAAAGATCTCAGCAGTCCATTCCTCTCTCACTGCCCTGTGCACCCAGCTGCAGAGATCCACGCCTTTGACTCCTGGTGGGGTCGCATGGGTGCAGACTCGACCACTGAGTAGTTCGAGAAGCAGACAACCGTAGCTCCAGACGTCAGTCTTTGAGGAGATCCTTTGTGTGGTTTGGTATTCAGGGGATTTGAAGCAGACCATGGATTGTGTGGCAATGGGGAGAGCGATGAGCGAGGAGAGGCCATAGTCAGAGACAAGGATGATGTCATTTTGACTGAGGAGGACATTGGTCGATTTCAGGTTTCCATGTGGAATGATGATATTTGTTCTTGAGTTGGAGTTGACATGGAGGTACTGTAGGGCACGAGCTACGCCTCGAGCAGCTGATAGTCTGGAGTTCCACCTGAATGGGACCCGCTCTTTGCTTCCCCTTCCTCCTATTGTAGTGGTTTTATGAGAAATAAATCACAATATAAGCACAGAGTGCCACAAAGTACCATATTTATGCAAATAAATTATTAGAACTTCTATATTTTTCTAGTTATTGAAGAGTGAGATTATGACAACCCGTGTAAAAGATAAAAATTCGAGCATGAAGAAGTCTTATAAAATGGAAAGGGAATAAATAGTAATGGATGGTGCGAATCAGTTTGTATTAACACTTCCGATCCTGGATAGAAAGGGCTGATTCAACAGGACCAGTTTGTTTCATTTCTTCTTCTAATTATGACCCGACTGATCAAGAGCCGGTGAAGTTTGATGTTGACCCCTTGTTGAACTGGTCAATTGAATCTTTGACTTTTGAAAAGTTGAGAGTTGTTTGCAGTAACATCCCGTGACCTCTGGGATGTGCACTGAGCGTGTTGGCCATCTGAGCTAAGGCATTCACTTTGGGCACGATGCCTACTGTATATCTTCTACTAGTGACCTTTACAGCCTCTTTACCAGCGGAACCATCTAGTTGGTGCATTTCCTACAGAAAGATAAGGACTTACTATTTCGTTTGTGTTTAATTTGCTTGCATAATCATTGATGTGTGATTTTCAGAAGCGGTAGCTGATAAGGAAGGCTTAATGTTTGCTAAAGATGGCGGATTGCCAAAAATTAGTTGTTAAAAACAACTCAGAACTGGCGTTCAAGCTGCTTTGAAGGCCACTGTATGGAGCTGATTGGCACCTGCAACCAGTGGTTAATGATATATGATCTACACAGCAGCTTTCAACGGTAGGATGTGCTTGTTTTCCTTACTTTTTTGTTAATGTTAATAGAAAATTACATATTTTAAGTATGTCAATAGGTTCCAAACCTCTAGAAGTCAACTAGCTTTGTGGGACTTGGTATGCTGGGTTCTATGTTATCTTATTACTTCCTCATGTTTCTAATTACCAATAAAGAGAATGTCTAATGACTTGTGAGAGGGAAATCCTAAGGTTAATACTCAGGTCATAGTAAATAGTGTTGTTCCTGGTCATGGATGTGCTTTCCGGGACACTATTGATTTGGTTCGAAAGCCATAAGAGAGAGAGAGAGAGAGAGAGCTCACTGTGAATGCGGTTGAACAAGTTGCCTTTCTCTGCATATTGGTAGATCAACAGCTTCTCTTGCTTAGAGAAGAAGTAGGCGAGAGGAGAGATCAGATTCGGGTGTTTCTGATTGGTAAGCAACTGCAATTGCCTTGTGAACTCTTCGCTGGTCATCGGCTTCAGATTCCTCATCCTTTTTACCACAAGGGCTTGCCCGTTATCCAAGATCGCCTTGTAAGTGTTACCAAAGATGCCTTTCCCAAGTCCCTCTGCAGATGCCTTCAAAAGATCACTCAATTCAAACCCTCCACTGTTTTCCAAGAATATAAGCTTCCCTCTATCTTCTCCTCTCTCAACAACTCTGCCGCTCTCAACCGCCTCGCTTCTCTCTTCTTTCTCCTCTGCTTCTTCGTCTCGTCTATTCTCTTGGTTCATAATTTCTTTGAGCTTCTTGACCTTCTTATTGTACAAGATGAACAGCAAGATCACAGCAAGTAGAGCCACCACGTCGAACAGCAGAAAAATAATAAGAAAGACATTAATGGAAGAACCCTTGCCTTTTCCAGTATCAGAATGTGCATTTCCAGAAGAATAGGAAGACGACGGGCCATCGCTCACTGAGTTGAGAGTTTTAGAGTTTTCACAGGAGTGAGATGTAGGTGGTCCGCATAGTCCCAGGTTGCCTGAGAACGAATCCAAGCTGAATGATTGAACAACTTGCGTCAATGGGATCTGCCCACTTAAATTGTTGTTTGACACATTGAAGGAGATCAAGGTAGATTGATTAAACTCTGGGATTTTCCCTGTCAGGTTGTTGTTCTGGAGCCGCAATGATGCTAATGAAGCTAGACTCGGGAGCGACTCTGAGATTGGACCATGGAACTTGTTCCCCGAGAGGTCGATTTGGGCCAACTTCCCATTCCCTGAAAGATTCATTATATTCCCTCGAAGGGCATTGTTCTTGAAGCTCAGGATGGACAGCTCGGAGAAGTGAAGGAGGGCATTGAATCTGATCAGCCCCTTCAGTCCCATACCTTCCAGTGCTATTCCTGTGACACGGCCATTGTTGCACTGAATGCCGTACCATCTCGGTGGATCGTTCATGTAGCAATGTATGCCGGTCCAGTTACTGTTCAAGAAGGGGTTGTTGAAAATATTTCTCAGAATATAAAGAGCAACTCTCTCATCTTCATCGTAACCTAGCGAATGAGCACTTCTTGTGGTGATCCCATGGGTTAGCAGCGAGAGGAATAAGGCTAGGAATAATTTTCTGGGCGACTTTGTAGAACCCATGATGCTGGACATCAGAAGGTGGCTGGGCGTGTTTAGTGTAGTGGAAATTGCTTATAGATATGCTTGGATGCTCGATCAAATCGCGGATATACTCTTAGGTAAACCATGCCACAACTGTACCAGGCTTTGTTTGAAGATGGAACCAAGACAGTTTTGTTGCATCTGTGCTGGAACTTCGCAGCTGAAGATTCCTAGGTAGGCTGTCTTCACATTGTACCTCATTGAACTGCTAAATTTTATGGGATATTCCCTCGGTTATGACCACCTAATAATTATTTGCTGCCTATTTATCGTCACCATCCTTGTTGCAGAATCCAGTTTGTCCATGGAGAGAATTGTTTACTTTCCCGGGTTTTTATGATCAATCTAGGAACTTTAGTTTGGCGCAATCTGATTTTCGCAAATTGGCAGAAGGTTTTCTTGGAAATCTACTTCGTTTTATGTTTTTAGTTAGCAGTGGCGAAACAATATTTTGGGACTGTCCTAGCTTTGGCTGCGTAACCGTAAGTATAAAATTGCCATGTCCTTGTTGATGGATGGTCCTGTACATGAATTCGGACATTACAATCCTCATGTTTTAAATTATTGGTCATTACCCACTCTGATAAACTCTATGTTTGTTCGAGTCATTCAATTAGAAGTATCAAAAATAAGCTTTCTCATATGATATTCTTCAATTGCTCAATGGATATGTCGGCAATTTACAGTTACATAAAATACTTTCTTGATTACGATTTTTGAGGACAGGCTAGAATTTGTCTTAAAATTTCAATTATTTCTCAAGTCCAATTATCTACCAGGACAACATTAGATTCATTCAAGTTCAAACTCTTTACAATCCGAGAGCCCCACCCTAGGAGTTTTGCCCTGCCTAGCCTTAAAGAAAAAGATCAAAATGGTCAACGTGACAATCTGGGCATGCTTGATCCGGGTCAGCCTTAACCTCTCCAGCTTCTCCACCAATGTAGATCCGTCCTTGATTATCCTGCTGAGGTAGTATGAGTTGAAGAACTTGCCTCCTAGTTGTTGAGGTTGTCTCACATTGGTTGTGAAAGGGACTAGTGATCAGTGGTCGTTGTGACAGGGTTAGCCCTAGGCTCGAGTCATTGCCCACCGGCTGTGGATGAGCTCGGCCTCTCGGTACCACTTGACGGCCTCTCGGTACCACTTGACAAAAGCCGGCTCGTTGCGAAGCCCGAGCAGGTCAAACCCAAAATTACTTGGGACTCTGCATTTTATTGCTTACATAGCTCTTAAGAATTCTGAGTGAGCTTTTGAGAAGAACGAAACTCAAAACAGCAGGGTTTTAAAGTGCTAATGTTAGGCCAAATTATGCAAATTGAGTGAACCTATAAAGATTTCAGTGTCATTTGCCTTTGGATTAATGAATTATCTAAAACTTATCTATGAACTCGTTTGATGAAAATTTTGAAATAATAGCAAGCTCGGTCACTCTGCTCTCTATCAGCTACACAAGTTAGCTTTCTCGATCTCATGGTACATGATTATTTTAGAAATAAGTATACCTAAAATCCTAAAATTTATTGTAAAAGTGTTATCGAATCTTAAAACTTTGAAAAGAGAAATGAATTCACTTCGTCAACTCACGAGCCATCGAGGCACTCGGGGTTGATGAAGTTGCCATAGGCCTTCACATGCACTGGGATCATGCGATGACGGCTTGTCAAGGATAGCCGAACTAACTGAAAATTTAATTGAACCTTTTGGGTTTGGCATCGCTTACGATAATTAGTCAATGGAAACAAGTAGCTGACTAGAAGCAAACCGGGCACTTGACTATGCACCAACATACTACCCAATATAAAGCTTCCTGACTTGTTATGAAGAATTTTAATTATCCTGCTTAAACAGTGAGATTGAAAAGGAGATGCACAATAGAAGGATACCAGTTATTTTGAGCAAACCAACCCATAACAGATGCTGATCTTGTGAGCTCCATGTCTTCTTTGTTTTCTTGTGTTAATGTTATTAGGACACAGTTCAAAGAAAATTCAATGACATGAAATAATATGTTCTGTTTTCACGACCAACCTAATAGAAGTCCTCAACATTTATCAGCCGTCATCACCAGGAGCTTTGGACAATATCATCCGACGACGTGACAAACTCGTCCTCACAATCATCGGCCACCTTCATATTCTCAATCTCCTGCACGATCTCCGCCATCTCGGGATGGTTATCAGGCGGCTCATCGCAGCAACATATTGCTATCTGCAGCAACTCGATCATCCGGTCAGCTAACCTCCTCTGCTTTCTGATCTCGGAGACGAAGATCTCGGCTGTCCATTCCTCTATCACTGCCCGGTGGACCCAGCTGCAGAGATCTACACCATGGACTCCTGGTGGGGCTGCATTGGCGTAGACTCGGCCAGTGAGTAGTTCGAGAAGCAGACAACCATAGCTCCAGACATCGGCCTTTGGGCAGATCAGTTGCCTGGTTCGGTATTCAGGGGATTTGAAGCAGACCAGGGATTTCACGGCGATGGGGGGCGTGACGAGAGAGGAGAGGCCGCAGTCAGAGACAAGTATGGCGTCGTCTTGAGCGAGGAGGACATTGGTCTATTTCAGGTTCCCATGTGGGACGATCACGTTTGGTCTAGAGTTGGAGTTGACATGGAGGTAGTGCAGGGCGCGAGCCACGCCTTGAGCGGCTGATAATCTGGAGTTCCACCTGAATGGCACCCGCTCTTTGCTTCCCCTTCCTCCTGTGGTAGTGGCTTTCGTTACATGATAATTACAATATGCACAAGGTGTCATAAACTAGCATGCAGCTTTCGAGGCCACAGCATGGAATTGATCAGTGGCCGGAGCCGGTGTTTACTGATATCTGATCTACCCAGCAGCTTTCGACAGTAGGATTTGCTTGCTTTCATTATCTACTTGTTATAGGAATTACTTATTTTAAGTATATGTGATTAGGTTCCATCGCTCTAGAAGTTTGGTGATCTTTTTGAACTTGATGTGCTGGTTTCTATGTAATCTGATTTAGTTCCTTATGTTTCTAAGACAAATTACTAAGTAATAGAATGTCTAATGACTTGCCGCTGAATAAGTAGAGAGGGAAATCCTAAGGCCAATATGCGGGTCATGAGGAATTGTGTTCTGGTCATTGATGTGCTTTCCTGGAGACAAAAAGATTTGGTTTGAATGCCATAAAGAGAGAGAGAGAGAGCTTGCCGTGAATGCGGTTGAACAAGTTGCCTTTCTCTGCATATCTGTAGATCAACAGCTTTTGTTGCTTCAAGAAGAAGCCGGCAAGAGGAGGAATCAGATTGGGGTGCTTCTGATCGGCGAGCGACTGCAACTGCCTCGTGAACTCCTTCCTGTTCATTGGCTTCAAATCCCTCAAAATCTTCACCATAGGGGCTTGCCTGCCATCCAAGATCGCCTTGTAGGTGTTCCCGAAGACGCCTCTCCCAATTCCCTCTGGAGCTGCCTTCAAAAGATCACTCAATTCAAACCCCCCACCGTTTTCCAGGAATAAAAGCTTCCCTCTATTTTCTCCCCTCTCCACGACTCTGCCGCTCTCGACTGCCTCGCTTTTCTCTTCTTTCTCATCCTTTACTTCTTCTTCTCTTCTATTCCCTCGGTTTATGAATTTTGAGCTTCTTGGCCTTCTTATAGGACAAGGTACAGAGCAAGATAACAGCAAGTAGAGCCACCACGCTGAACAGCAGAGAAAGAATGAGAAAGCCAGAATTGGAAGGATTCTTCCCTTTTCCAGTATCATTATCTGCATTTCTGGAAGGATTGGAAGACAAAAGGCCATCAATCACTGACTCAAGGATGCTCGAGTAACAACAGGAGTTAGGTGTGGGCGGTCCGCATAGTCCTGGTTTTCCTGAGAACGAATCCAAGCCGAATAATTGGAAATTTTGCGTCAATGGCATTGGCCCGCTTATATTGTTGTTTGACACATTGAAGGAGATCAAGGTAGATTGTTTAAACTCCCGGATCTGCCCTGTCAATTTGTTGTTCTGGAGCTGCAATGATGCTAGAAGAGCTAAACTCAGGAGCGACTCGGAGATTGGACCCTGGAACTTGTTCCCCGAGAGGTCAATGTGGGCTAACTTCTGGTTTCCTGAAAAATTCATCATTCCCCCTTGAAGAGCATTGTTCTTGAAGCTCAGAATGGATAGCTTGGAGAAGCGAATGAGAGCATTGATACTGATCATCCCCTTCAGCTCCATACCTTCCAGCACTATTCCTGTGACCCGGCCATTTATGCAGTGAATACCGTACCATCTTGCCCCATCATCCACATAACAGTGATGCCAGTCCAGTTATTGTTCAAGAAAGGGTTATTGAAAGCGGCTCTCAGAGCATAAAGAGCGTCTCTCTCGTCTCCATCGTAACATAGCGAAGGAGAACTACTTCCAGTGATCCTCTGGTTCAGCATCGAGATGGATAAAGGTGAGGAATAATTTTCCGAGCAAGTTCGAGGAACCCATCATGCTGAACATCGGAAGGTGGATGTGAGTTTCTATGGGAATCTAGCGGCGATCATAGTGCATTGGACATTGCTTATAGTTGCTTGGATGCTCGATTGAATTGCGGATATGCTCTTAGGTGAAATCATGCCACAGCTATCAGATGTCTTTGCTTAAAAATGGATCCAAGACGGTTTAGTTGCATCTGTGCTGGAACTTCTCAGCTGAAAGTTCCTTGGCAGGCTGTCTTCACGTTGTCTTTCATTGAACCGCTTTGTCTTGTGGAATGTTCCCTCAGTTTTGACCATTTAATGATTATTTACTACCTCCTTGTCATCACCATCCTTGTTGCAGAATCCAGCTCGTCTATGGAGAGGATTGTTTATCATTCTGGGTTGATTTCATCAATCTAGCAACTTCAGTTCAGCACAATCTGATTCTCGCAAATTCGCGAAAGATTTCTTGAAAAATGTACTTTGGCATTTGTAATTAGCGAAAAGGAAACTTCATTCTTGCAATGTCTTGGCTCTGGTTATGTAACCATAAGGATAAAGAGTGCAATGCCCATTTGCTAAAAATTCTGCTGTACTTTCGAATTTGAATGCTGATGCTTTAAGATTAACTGATCTTGCCCATGTTATTCGATTAGAAGTATCAAAACTAAACTCCCTCGTGCGCAACTTACAGTTACATAGAATTCTTTCTCAATCGCGATTCATCATATCATAAACTCTCTTAGAAAACACATCACTAATTGCTAGCAACGAATCCGGGATGGAAAACTCCACGGGGACACGGCTTCTCATACAACAACAGAGGCTCGAATCCATCTAAGCTTTCGATTTTTTTTGCCCAAATCCAATTTATCTACAAGTACATCCATTTTCTGATTCATTCAAGTTCAAACTCTTTACAATCCAAGAGCCCCAAGTGGGGTCTTGCCCTGCCCAGCCTCGAAGTAGAAGGTCAACATGGCCAACATTGCAATCCGGGCATGCTTGATCTCGGCCAGCTTCAACCTCTCCAGCTTCTCGACGTCCGGAATGTAGACACCGTCCTGGATCGTCCCGGCCAAGCCGAGCGGGTCGAAGAACTTGCCGCCCGGGTAGCCCTGATCCCCCGTGGCGTTGGCGAAGTTCTCGGCGGTCTTCGACCACGGCGTGGCCCACTCCACCGACTGCGAGTCCGGGTTGAAGAAGTCGACCCACCGCTTGCTCTCGACCCACCCCATGAGGATCAGCTGGGTGCCGAGGAGGGAACCGAAGGAGAACGGGGCGATGGCGCCCGGGTCGGCCCCGGCCTCGAACCACGGGATGCCGCTCCAGGCCTGGCCGACGAAGATGCCGACCACCGCCGCCATGGCCCACCGGCCGTGGATGAGCTCGGCCTCCCGGTACCACTTGAGGAATGCCGGGTCTTTGCCGAGCCCGAGCGGGTCGAAACCGTAGTCACCCGGGAGCCTGCAGTTGATCAATTTCCAAAGTACTAACGTCAGGCCAAATTATACACTTCAGCATCTCATGTTTTGTACACAAAATACCATGCGAAGAGAGACACTTACGAGCCGTCGAGCCACTCGGGGTCGATGAGGTTGCCGCCGCCCTTCACGGCGGGGATCCAAGACTTCTTGGGCTTAGCCGCCGCCGCCGCGGCAACCACCAGGTTCCTAGAACCAGCTCTGCTCCCCGCCTCGTTCCCGAATCCGGCCGCCCTCGACAGGGACCGGCTCCTCCTCCCCCCGCACAGGAAGGCCGACCCCAACCCGCTCACCACCGCACCGGAAGTCGCCGCCATGCCGGCCCCCGTCTCTCTCTCTCTCTCTCTCTCTCTAGAAGCTTGTCTGAGGTGTGGAGCTGGGGATGTGAGGCTGAGAGGCGAGAGGGACGGACAGAATCTAAATCAACGTTCCTGGCGGGTCCAAGTGGGATAAGCGAAATCCGGCAAGGAAATCCAAGCGGGGGACAGTGGATAGATTACGGACCAATAGGAACTTGAGCTCCATCCTCTTCCACGTCTTCATGTAGGCTACGTGGACCATTTCCGCGCCTCTACTTTCTTGAGTCCTTCTTGGCTTCCTCTTTGTTAATCCAATACTTTTTTTTTTGTCAATTCTACTTTATTCCTATCCTACATTCTCTCTCAGACTTTTGTCCTGCCTCTTGCAGGGCGTAAGAGTCGAAATCCACTCTTGAAACTTACGCGTCCCCACCCCATCCCCCATGAGAAGGTGGGGATTTGAACCCCCCACCTCCCCCTTCCATGTTGGAAGGGTGGCCACTGGGGCGAACACCCCCAGTGGTTAATCCAATACTTCCTAAAATGTGGCAAAAATCAAGCTGCCAGTTGGGAGTATCTACGTGAATATACCAAAATTCCCAATGTAGAGGGGAAAAAAATCATCATATTTGTTGGGATCATCCCACCCTTTACCACGTCTAGATTAATACAGTTGCGAAAATTTATCCCCTATTAATTTTTATTAAATTAGATTAATATCATGAAAAATCATAAACTTATACATTTGTAATATATATAGTATGGAAACATAAACTGATATACCCGTCAATTGCCATGTGTTATTTAGTCAACAATTTAATGATAAATTTAACGGAAATTGACAGAGGATAAGTAATTAGTTTGAATTTTTTTTTTTGTAATAAATTAATTTAAGGTAAATTTATCATATATGTATCAGTTTGGAGTTATTCGTGATATTAATCAAGAGCAAGAGAAGGGGGAGCAGAAGTGGAATGCGGAGAGGCTTCGTTGAAGCTTGGCATGGTAAGATGTCGCAAAGCATGGTGGATGGCATAAATCAATTTTCATGTTATATTCAGACATTTTCCAAACGCCGTAGAAGATATTGGAAATCTCATCATATTTTTAATCAATCCAAATTTATTGTATCCGAGGTGCCCGAAGGATTGCCAAAGCAATTTATGGAATTTCGCGGGCTGCCTGGATAATTTGATCAAAATTGGAGGGAGGCCAAAGTAATTCACTCAAAAACTCATTTTGGCTCTTTAGGGTGTGCATGACATAATTTCTATTCTGGAAATTAATTTATGGCAAGAACTTGCTTTCTTAATTTTTATTCCCTGAACAAATTTCTGAACAAAAAATGCATTTGATAACGATTCAAAATTTCTATTTTTGGAATAGAAATTCCTTTAATAATAAAAAAAAATCTATTTCTAGGGGGGTGGTGGTCGGCAGTGGGAGTCCGACAGGCAGTGAGTGGGCGGCGGGTGGTGACAAGAATGAATCTATTGTTCCAAAAATAGAAAAGCTAAAAATTTTAGTTTTTGATTCTTACTCTAAATCTATTTCTAGAATAGAAATTTGTTTCAAAAATAGATTAATGAAATTCTATTTCCAAATGAATTTCTATTCCAAACTTGTTACGAGGAACAGAAAAATAAAGAAATAGAAAAACATAAATTTTATGATGTGTACCCTTAAATTGTGTAAGTGGCTAGACAAAAGGTTTGGCATGGACCTTCAAGAGATGCCTTCACCCTTGCATTCTTGCTGGACTGGGCCCTTGGATGTAGGAGCCTAGGCCATTACTTTGTAAGTTGTATGCCAACCTTAGGGCCCTAACATATTCTAAATGACTCAATAGATTCAAATCTCGACTTGACCAATGTCCATCGATACGCACCAATCATCCTAGTCCACATTTACTAATTGCATTAGATCAACCAATTTAGATCGAATACTCGACCACACAATCGACCCCACACATTAGTGGGCCATAATACATTCTAAATCACTTGAAAGATTAGAATCTTGGCTCGACCAATCTCATTAATACACGTAAATCGTCCCAGGCCACATTTACTAATTGCATTAGAACAACCGATTGAGATCAAATGCTTGAGCATGTCATCGATAACCAACCCCACTCCCCACCCAAAAAAAAAAAAAAGCTTCACAAAGATTGAAATTTATTTAGCCCATCCTGGATATCCAAGATCTTTTAACTTCTTCGAACATCATTCCGAGCTTGTTTTCACCTTAACCCTAGGCAAAAACGCCATAAGTAAAAGTTTAAGTCCACAAAAGTGTCCCTCCAGGATTGGTATGCCTGAGCCACTGGGGGGTTTCCACCTTACGAAGCAGAAATTGCTCGCACAATTTCTACCAATTCCATGCTAACCGCTTTAGACAAGGACCACTTGCACATGTTACAAATTTGAAGTCGACCGGTTGATGGAATTCGCAAGTTGTTTTAATTAGCTTCTCGGTCGTCAGACCTCTGTATTTGTGCACTTAGCTTATTCAAAAAGATGTCTGAAGTCGCGCGTCAAAAAGTCTAGAACACCCCACAACGCATTGCTCTCCCAATTCCCAGAGCCTACGCAAACATACAATTCTTCAAACAAGCAATGAGTTCATCATTTACCAACGACTCTTATTGAATTGCATTTTCCACATTTTCCGAGGACACATCAGAACTGAACTCAACTTGCACGCCAACGACTATCAATCTCACACACAAATGTGGCCCAAACCAAAGATTTTGTAAGGTGTAGGCCAAGCCGTGGACCATATCACATTTAAATGATCCGCAATTTCAGCTCCATCCATCTCAATCGATACACCTAAATTGTCCCAGTTCACATTCCTTAAGTCATATCAACAGGACAAGTTCTCGAATCACTTTGAACATTAGACCATATAATTTAAACGTAGTGGGTGACCGTTTGACCATTCAACTAATTCATTAAATCTCGTGCTCACAAATAGGCCCACATGCATCCCAACACCAATCACAGGGCCTTACCGGAGCCAAAACTTAAAACCCAAAATGTATAATCTCCTAGAGCCGACATGCTTGGTTCGAGATTCAAGTAACTTCCATCTTAGAAAGTAGAGATCGCCCGTTCAATCCCCGAAAGCTACGCAAATCATCCAATTCTTCAAACAAGCAAACGCTGCATCATTTACAAAACGACTCTCGCCGAAATGCATTTGTCCACATCTTCTCAGCACTCATGAGTCATGAGGAAGTGAGAACTGAACTCAACTTGCACGCCAACAACCATCAAATCTCTCACACACACACTTAAAAAAAACTTGCACATCTGCCTTTGCGGCTGCCGACACGACATCCGCCGCAGCGGCCACGCAAAAGACTTTCGATGTCTTCTGGAGTTTCATGGGGACGTGACCTGATCCCATCGATCCGAGCGTAGATCGTGGAAACGTCACCTGTCACGGAGTCAACCCGCGGAGTCTTCTGGCATTTTCCATGGCTGAAACCCGGCAAGCCACTACGTTCACTCGTTCCATCCACTAGACCGCCCCCTCGTTAAAGAAAAGTGCAGATGAAATAAATTAGGTTTAGAAAGCGCGAGTTTTCCGGGTCGTGCATGAGTTATTGGTGATAATGAAAGAATGGTTCTTTTTTTCTTCAAAGGATCTGTTAAAGAATGTCCTGGAAATATTAGCTGAATGATTGTCATTGACATAAAGTCTTTTTAACCGGTTGCTTAATAAATGTGCTCGTCAACTAATGACTTTTTTAAGGGATTATTTAAACGGGTGGATGAGTGAATTGGGTGGTAAGCAGAACCAAGAGAGAGCAGCTTTTAGTTTTAAAATTACTTTATTTGAACTTTGAGACGTAAAATTCGGGAGTATTCTCAGAAGCAAGGAAGAAAAACTTTCTTTTCAATTGAAGGGACAGACATCCGAGCATTAACATGTTAAAATAAAGAATGCATCTGGATTGGGCACCGGGATACCAGATTACCATTTGAAGCCCCCGTTGAAAATTTTCTTCTTACTGGTTAAACACGTGCTTTGCATAGTGTCTAGAAACAGCATGTCTAATCAGTATGTTCTAAACACGGTGTGAAAACTTAAAAAAAATGAGGTAAATGGCAATTTTTGCTTAAAACGTATAGATACATAACAATTTTATAACCATGTGAAAGGAGTCACGCCGCAGGTGATAGCTCAGTTCAATCACACCTACTCCTCTCCTTTTTTTTCCTTCTTCTTATATTTGTTTTTTATTTTTTTTATATCTTTTATGTCCATGTCATGTGGTATTGAGATAGGACCTCTTTTTTGTTTGCTTCATTAAACTAAGAGAGTAGCGACGATGGGCCTCTTTGGGTAGACAACAAGGTTCATGCATTTGGAAGTCCTTGATCGACAATTCTTTGACGTTCTTACAATTTTCCCAAGATACGTTGAATGTTGGAGGCACAAGAGCCGGATACAACGCAGGAAAACAAGCGTTGTCCTTTCGCTCGTTGCGATCCGTCTTTCTGATTGTGCTACCTTGAGAAGATCTAAATTCACTCGAAAGCATATCTTGGAAGCATTTTCAATAAGAATTCGAAGTATCGGGGCAAGGCAATTTAATTCTTTTATTGTTTCCCTTTCGGAAAAACCCCTTTTGATGTGGCGAATTGCAATGGATTAACCCATTTTTAGAATTTTCAAATAGAGTGAAAGAAAAATAAATTTAGAGGGACCTTGAATCGGAACCTTAGAGTGCCTTAGTCATCTTCATTTTTCCCGTTGAAAAGTTGCATTATCAATTGTCTGGGCTTAGTTCAAGCGGTGAGCACGATCGTCATTCGCGCTTGAGACCAAGTATGAATCACCATGCTCGGGCGGGAGCACAAATGTTTGTGTCTTCGATTATCATTCGGTATGCTTGTGTCACGGTCCGTGAATCCTCTTGTACTTGTGATCTTGTGAGTGGTGCTTAGGGTTATCGAGTGAAGAGTGAGGAAATAGAAGGGACGAACATAACTGGTCCGTGGAAGTGGCGTTAGGACGGTTGGTGTTAAAATTTTAGGATAGAATGATTATATTACTTAGGAGCTCTGAATGCGGGATAAGCCTCTCGTGCACAAACTGGTCAGGAGCTGATGCCGCTTTCCTAATGAGGCTATAGCACGCCGAAACCAGTTGTTAAACATAAATGGATCTACTGTCTCACTCGATGGATTAGATGCCTGAGCGAAGCTGGATGTGATACGATCTTGTACAAAGAAGCATTCACCATATTGTTCGTTGGAACAACTATAAAAAGAAGGTTGGCTTGCGAGTTCCGCTCGCCAAGCGTCTCACGGGTCGTTCCGCGGCCAAGGAAACTATTGGCCCGTGACACTTGGGACGAACGAAACAACACATTCGATCGGGATAAATCGCGTGCCAAAAAAAGAGTCCGTTCATCCCATCAATATGAAAATAAAATAGTTGCAATGTAAATAGTGGAAAATCAAAACTTTACATAAGGAAAAAATGATAAATATTATGAAAAATCTCAAACTGTTATACTTGTGACAAATTTTCTTAAGCTAATGATCTCAAATTGGTACATTTATAACAAATTTATCCGTTCGGTTTCATTAAGCTTTACCATCAAATTGTTGTGTTGGATAATACGTGGTCTCTGACTAATCTACTAATTTAGGATTCTGCTTCCAATTTGTTATAAATATATCGAGATTTTTTTATGATTAATTTAATTTTTAAAAATCAACGAAAATCAAATTTATCATATATAGGTTTTATGGCGACAAAATTTGTTGGAATTAAATTTGTCGGAGGTTTTTCGAAAGAAAACACAACTTCACATGTGTGGCTCCAACTGAAAAAAAGACACGAGGAAAGAAGAGAAAACATTAAACAAATGCGGGAGAGGGAGAGGGAGAGAGGCGCACGGTACTCTCACAAATGATTACGTGTGCAGAAGCGACGTACGGCCTGTTCATGTTTATGTATGTGTCCCACCCCGCATGTCATCCTTCCTCCCTCGTGCACTGTTATATGCCCACAAATCTCTCTCTCTCTCTCTCTCTCTATCTCCTAATCTCCGATGATACTGTGCTCGTTCGTGCGCGTCCGCGACTGGTGAATTCCGCTCGCTAGAATCCGCCGCTTCCTCGCTAGCTCAGCTCCTCCTCCGTCGCCGTACAGGTACCCTCTCTCTCTCTCTCTGCTGTTGTCGTTGTCGTGGTAGATGGAATCGACCTTTTTTCCTTCTGGGTACGGCCGCTTTCCTTCTCCGCCGCACGATCCGGGCTCGCTTCGAACGAGGGCCGGCCCCCTTGTGTTGGGTTGCTTGCGAGGGATGATGGGTTGTCGCGATTCCCCGTGCTTTGCAGCCGAATCTGGTTTTCTTTGGAAGGTGGGGTGGCTCGTTGTCGAAATGATCCTGTTTTGTCAAATGGGTTATTGGAGTCTTTAGGGTTTGCGCGTCGCCCTTCTTTGGGATCTGTGCTCGATCGGTTCGGGTTCCTTTGAGTTTGCCTGGGGGAAAGGGGAAAAGGGGAAAAAGGGAATTGAGTGCGAGGGGAGGTTTCCAGCCGCGTCACCGTTCTTGATCCTGAAGTTTTGCATATTCACATGCGGCGAGTATTTTAAGAACGTGCCGGTGAAGGGTTTGTTGGAAAAATTGTTTCTTGATTGGTTTTCAGGTTGTATTTCATTGCCCAGGCCGGTTGAATTTCCTAAGATTTTGTAATCTTTATTCTTTTCTCTTGCACATCCAGGGCCTTTTCTTTTTGGGTTTTTTTTTTTTTTTTGGGGGGGGAAGGGGCGCTGCCCATTGTTGACTGGACGCTTCCAGCATTATGCAACGTAGCATTTTGTTATCGTCTATAATCCGCTTATGTCAGTGCTTACATAAATTGCTGTATATAAAATTTGCTGTCCCAGTTTTTCCTACACTTTTAAATTCATTCGGGTTGCTCTGTATTGGTCTGTGCAGTTTTGGGGAGATTGACGCGGCTTTAGATGATCTGGATCATCTCTGCTCTGAGCACTGATGGGGGGTATTCTGAGCTTCAATGGTTCCAGATGCGGCGCGCGGGACACCTGTGAGATTGCGCCAGGTGAAATTTGCAAGAGGCAGAAGGTGTCGTTGAGCTTGTTCGAGGATGATATGAGGTTGATACCCAGCCTTCCGGATGAGATATCGTTTCAGATCTTGGCCAGACTTCCTAGAATCTACTATTTGAAGGTAAAGTCGGTGTCGCGAGCTTGGAGAAATGCGATTACAAGTGCTGAACTCTTCAGTTTGAGGAAGGAGCTCGGAACATCTGAGGAGTGGCTTTATGTTTTGACAAAAGTGGATGAGGATAAGCTTTTGTGGCATGCTTTGGATCCTTTGTCGAGGAGATGGCAAAGGTTGCCCCCGATGCCTATGGTTTCATTTGAAGATGAATCAAGGAAAGGCCTTGGGAGCCTACGGATGTGGAACGTGATGGGTTCAAGTATTAGAATTGCAGATGTCATCAGGGGCTGGCTCGGGAGAAAGGACGGATTAGATCGGATGGCGTTTTGTGGATGTGCAGTTGGGGCTGTTAATGGATGCCTCTATGTGATCGGTGGCTTTTCTAGAGCCTCGGCCTTGACAAGTGTTTGGCGATATGATCCTGCTCTAAATGCGTGGAGTGAAGTAAGTCCCATGTCAATTGGTAGAGCTTATTGTAAGACAGGCATGTTGAACAATAAGCTTTACGTTGTTGGTGGGGTCACTCGTGGTCGTGGTGGCTTGACCCCACTTCAGTCGGCAGAAGTGTATGACCCCCTCACTGGTTTATGGTCCCAAATACCAAGCATGCCTTTTGCCAAAGCTCAGATGCTTCCTACTGCATTCCTTGCCGATCTGCTTAAGCCTATTGCCACTGGAATGACTTCATACAGGGGAAGGTTGCTAGTGCCTCAAAGTTTGTACTGCTGGCCTTTCTTTGTGGATGTTGGAGGAGAAGTGTATGATCCTGAAATTGACTCATGGGTCGAAATGCCACCTGGTATGGGTGAGGGTTGGCCCGCAAGGCAGGCAGGCACAAAGTTGAGTGTCACTGTAGAAGGCGAGTTGTATTCATTGGATCCGTCTAGTTCTCTTGATAGTGCTAAGATCAAGGTATATGATCACCAAGATGATGCTTGGAAAGTCATTGCGGAAGAGGTTCCTATTCGCGACTTTGCTGATTCAGAGTCTCCCTATTTACTTGCTAGTTTACTGGGCAAGCTTCATGTTATCACTAGAGATGCAAATAACAATATATCGGTTATGCAAGCAGATGTGCAGAACAATGTCAATCCCTTTCCAATGGTTTCCTCATCTTTAGCAGAAGATTCTGTATTCAAGTTGGAATCAGAAAGAAATCTTTGGAAGGTCATAGCCACTAAGAATGCAGCATCCGCAGAGCTTGTAAGCTGTCAGGCCCTTGACATTTGACAAGGGAGTTGGTAATTTTCTTAAATTTCGGCTACATTGGTATATATCTATAGGGTGTTATTACCATCCGAATCATTGCATGGTTTGACTTAAAGCTTATCTTCTTGTAAAGATAGCAAGCAGAGATAATTAAAAATTCTCGCTTCAGTTATATCCACCGAAAATGTAAGATCAAGGCATGAAGCTTTCATACTTCTGCTCTTTGGCTTTTGGGTTCTAATAGCAATATTACTTTGATCAAATGGAGCCAGATTGATGCTTCTCCAAATACACTGGAGCACTATGCAGCCACTCTGTCCTTGCATTTTGCATAGTATGACCCTTCGGTGTTAAGCTTTCTTCTGCTTTAAAATCCAATTGCCCAGCCTTGATCATAGTAGGAACCTTTTACATGTGCCAATAGTTATAACTTTTGAGTGGTTGTATATGAGAGATGGATTGTTTGGCCAGCTTTTTTAAGAAGTACCACACCAAACCATCTTAGACAATGCGTGGTTTCTGTAGTTTGCTGTTTTAGTGGAGGGAAGGAAGACAAGTAGATTATTATAATATACAACCGTGTTTGAGCTACCTTTGTAGCGATGAAATGGCACACTCTTCTTTGTATCACTTGGGCATTTTATGCCTTGAGCTCTTGAAAGGCGCTGTATCATCGTGTTCACATCATCGTGTTCATGATCCTTTCTTCCGGGACGAGACCAGTTACTCGGTCGATAAAGGCATGTCGCCTCTTTGCTTCATTCTTTCTCCCCTTGCACCTTAGCTGTTCTGGCTTAATTACGGGTTGATGTAGCGAAGGACTTGTAAAGTGAGGCCATTGAATGAATGTCGAATCATGGTAGTTGGAGCTTCTTTCGAGCTTTCATTTATTCCCCATTGGCAATTGGCAATTTCCTACTTTCTGCATTTCATGTGTCTGTCGGTTCTGCTTTCTTGTTGGTTGGGAGTGTTTTGAACACACAGTTTCTTCACCAAAACGTACTTCTGTTCTCGCTAGCGCTTGTGCCGGAGCTTTGTCAGGTCGAGGAACTCGGTAATCCGATGACTGAGCGGCTCGGTGACCGGAGGCCGAGGGAGGTCTCTCCGGTGAGAACGACACGGGAGTATTCACGGGTTTCTCGTGGAATGTTTAAATTCGAGAGTGCACCATGTCGATTAGCATGTGATATGTATGATCTTCGGAATTGGGAGAGTTGGTAGCACGAGTTTTTTTGAAAGGTCAAAACGCTTGCTGGTCAGAACGGAACTCTTCCGAAGGTAGGTGAGGCGAGCTTTCACTTTTTTTGTTTTATAATTCCCTTTTTCTCTTCCCTTTAGCCTGCAGGCGAGGGTGACCACCCCACAAGGAACTAAAAAGGAAAAAAAGCAAAAGAGTTAAGAATATTAAAATGATGGGAAAAAACCATAAAAAATTTCAAATTTTGTCCAGAGCGACAAATTTACTCCAAATTTTTTTTTTTGGATATGAAAAATCCTGAAGTTTGCTAATCGTGATATATTTACCCAAAATTTTTATTTGTGATACAAAAAATTCTGAATTTTCATTTGTGTAACACATTTATTCTAAATCACAGGGGCATTTTGGTCTTTTTATCTTTAATTTTTTTTTTCTTCCCTTCGTCGGCTCCGCCATGGCCGGTGGAGGGAAGAGAAGAAAAAAAAAGTTTAAAAAAAGAAAAAGAAAAAACAGAAAAAATAAGACGAAAATGCCTTTAATGGTATAAATGTGTCACAGTTTGCAAAATTTGGGGTTTTTCATATCACAAAAAAAAAATTGAGATAAATTTATCACTCTGGGCAAAGTTTGGGGTTTTTGGTGGTTTTTTCCCTAAAATGATTGTAAAATTATGTCGGTCATCATTAATTTTCGGTCAAAATTTACAAATCGTTAATAAGTTAAAAGTAAATTATCAAAATTGAAGGGTTATTTAAAGACCGAATTGGTTGTCAAAAACCATCGCAAAAGAATGTATTGCACAAATAGTGAAAAAAATTACTGTAATTGTATTTACATTTTGTTGTAGTTATTAAAACCCACTTGGCAAGATAAAAGTCAAGAATCTGACACGGTATGGAAAATCAAACTGGCGTCATGCGTTGAATTTTCAAACGCATATTCGTCTTTTGTTCACCAAGCATACGAGGTTGAACCTTGCAGGCGAGGGTGACTTGTCGCTTGTGGCAAGTTGTTGGTCATTGCCGAGGCCAAACGACTAAGGGAGGAACAAGGGAAAATATATATGTAAAATAAATTAAGTTAATAAAATTTTGAAAAAATAAAAAAATTTTGTTAATAATTTCCGATCAAAATAAGCCTGATGGACTACATTGATAAAACATGAAAAAGTTTGGGATTCAACTAATATAACTAAAAGATTTAGGATTGGAATGAAAAAAAATATAATGAAGTTAAAATTTTGTGGACAATTTTCCCGAATTTCATCCTCGAGAAAATTGAGCATTCTCAAACCATTGCAACTGTCGATTCTTATAACAACGACACGACGAAACAGTATTGAGTCCTCTTATTATTCTATGTCCAAATTGTCGGTCCAACTATGGCTAATTTATTACCAAAAAAAAATAATTTGACAATTATTTAATTGATTCATGTCTGCTTCTTTGAAACTTTATCACTTGACAGCGACCTAATGTTTTTTTTTTTCCTTTTGGGTTACTGGGCCGGCTGGGATTTATTGATTTATCTTTTTCTTATTAAAAAAATGTAAGTTAGGTATTTTCGGCTTCATCTTTGAATCCTTCCTAGCAAAGTTGATTAACTAGCGATGCCCGTGCAGTTTGGTGAATGACAACTACTGCTCGGTTAAAAAATAAATAATATAAATAATATCTAAATTAATATCATGAAAATCTCAAATTGATACACTTTTAACAAATTTATTTTAAATTAATATTTTGACCATCAAAAAATCAAAATTGGTACATTTATAATATATTTACCATTCATTAACTTGGATTAATATCATGAAAAATGAAAAATCGCAAACTAATACACCTTTAAAACCCTGAATTGGTACAATCGTTAATTGTTACGTGCCATCCATCTTAATAATTTGACGATAAAATTTAAAGAAACGTCACAGTATTAATTTGAGATTTTTAGTGATAAAAAATTAGTTTGAAGTAAATTTGTCATTACTAATTTTGGGTTTTCCGTGATAATATAATTGCTTGTATCACTTAAAAAATGAATCAACGAAAAATATTCTTTATTATTTACATATTTAGACATAAATTGTTGTCGTTGATGAAAATGTTTTTCATTAACTAATTATTTCAGACAATATAAACGATTACCTTTAGAAAATTAATTTTCAAATCATTCATTTTCTACTAAACAAATCGGCATACATTAAACAATATGGACGTCGCGCTAATTAGAGAGAGAGAGAGAGAGATTGGGCATGTGCTTCCAGGAAATTTTTCCAACTCAAGAACACGATCATCTCATCTTAGAAAAATGAATGAAATGAAACAATTCCACAGCAAGTGAGCAGCCATCGAAGCCTCTCATCTGATCGGATTGTATCGATCGGATATGCGCCTCGGGGGCAGTTTCCTCAGGACGTAGAGAACCAAGGCCGAGGGCACGATCTCCACCAACTGCATCGAAAGACATTACGTCGAACACATCAAGTTTCTTGCTGCCGCGGGCACAGTAAGAGCCGCACATTCACGCATCAACATCGCTCACAGACATATACGCTACGCTAATAACGAAAGTTACCGTGTAAAAGATTAGATTTAGAATTGGATGATCCAGGACGTCGACGTCTGCATTGTCGTCGAAAGCCGAAATAGAGACCTGAAAGATGTACCGCGTAAACATCCGTTAGGAACTCGGGGTTCTGGGTTTTACTGGTGAAGTTTAGAGCTTGTACTAGGGTAACTCACCACTAGACATCTTATCAAGAAGCAAGTGCAGCAAGTTGCCGTGACGAAGCCCACCTGCAATATGGTTTGTTAGGCTGCGCGACCGAATTGACATAGCCGTGAAGTAAATTAGTAAATTACTGCTCTTATACGAATTCCGATTGCTCAATCATTCAAAGGGTAAAAAGCCTGCTCTCAGATGAATTCTAATGGTATGCTAGACAGATGTTCTTTTGCACATTCATCAAATTCATGAAGCCGGTATGCTTAAGTTAACCATTCTGCGAGGGATGAATAGGATAGTTAGTCCTGACGTAACAAAGAAGCCTACGAATTGCTCTGGAAAGGAGATTAATTTCTCCACTTGTACCCTTTTCTATAGCAGCAAGTTCTTGCGTATTCGTTAAACTTACAAAATTTAATTCGATGATCACATCTAATACACACCTCGTATAGCTTCTTCTGTCGGCCTCTCGATTCAATAGGAAAGCGCCTCAACATGACGAACAACCTGCGCAAAGTAACAGTAACTTACTTCGCCAAGTACAGAAAGCAACCGTTGGCCTGAGGTCATTTTCAGGAATTACCTGCCTCCATATATCAGAAACCCAAGTGCAGCACAAAACGAGACAGCTGCCAACATGAAATGAATATGTGGCGTCAATCGCGAAACAAGTAAAACACCAGTAAAAGGAAACACGGCTTAAGTTGCATAACACGAACCTACTTACTAATCCTTAGTTCGAATACCAGTAATGGGAAGCAGAAGAAAGAACGAGGCAGTAACAATGAAAGAAAGGCTTTTGTCGTCCCGTGATTTGCCTAAACAACACTGACCTGACAGAAAGAGTCTTGAAATCATGATCGCCGTATGAGTCTGGCTTAATTTTAGACCGATCCAGATGCACACCTATTGCCACAATTGTGAATTTCACTGACATTAAGTCAGATACAAGAATCAAATCCTGTTGATCTGGTTTCTTCCAGAAGTGAATAGAAACGAGAATGAAGCACCTCACCTGTATGAAGTATATAAGTCCGTTGATTGCATAATACGTCGGCCTAAGCTTATCGATAGGAAGACTTCGAGCCTGTCCAATTAAAAAACTTTCAACAACCGTCAACTTGACTTATAAAAGGCAACAGTAGTGCACAAAAAAGCCAGTACCTGCAGATATATCTCAGCCCAGAACAAGACTAGTAATGTGTACGTAGAGAAAAACAATAGTCCGGGAAGATCGAGAAGCATTATTTCAAGTGTCTGTTGGGAAACAAACGTTAGAATTACAAGAATCAGATACCACATTTTTCGACAGTAATGCACAACACTCCTCATCTCAGATACTACAGATCAAGAGACCGATGAACGTCGGCGAGGCAACAAGACGTACCTTGGGCCTGAGAAGAAACACGCTCCTGTAGATGCCGAACATGAAAGCCCTCACTGACAGAATGCAGGTTCAAGAATCACTACAGAGATCGAATGCGGTTCCCCTCAAGAAAGAAAACGGAAGATCCCGGCGACCCTTACCTCCGTTCACGACGAAATTCATCAGATGAAAAATCTTTTGCGTTGTCCAGCCGAATTCGGGTACTCTTAATTGAATGCGGCACAGTTGCACCTACACAGCGGTTAAAAAAACATCCCAAGATTTCAGCTTCTTCACGATTCAAGATGATGAACAACGTCGTCCGTGCAAGGAAACCCGCATTCTGCGTGCGACCATGGCAGAAACAAGACAACCTCCGCCTCAAGAAAAGAAAGTACTTGGTGATATTCTAAATCACAACAAGAACGATCTTCAGGAATTTTCTCATTGCATCTTCTTCAGGATCAAACTCACCTGCAGACGACGCGACCGTGCAAAAGAAAGAAGACGAAACACACGCAGGCGGCGCGCAAAACAAAAGACTCAAAACGATCCGCAGCGAAACCAAACCGCCCAGATCTTGTGATAAATCTGAAGAAAAGGGTGAGCAGCAGATGACGACATACCAAGGCAATGAAAGAGATCAACGCGTACGATCCACACAAGGAATAATAAATCCCCTTCTGCCATTGCTCGGACTCGTCGATCTCGTCCCACCAATCCGACGCACGATCACCGCCGCCGTAATAGCTCCTGCCCCATTCAAAACCCAGGGTCTTTCTCCTCAACAGGGACCCGCCACCCATCAACATCAGTCAATCCCCCCCACCTGAAAACGTGTAAAGAAACGCAGACGAGATCTGCAGAGAAGTTGAGGAAGAGAATGTTCTTCCTGTTGCTCAGAAAGAGAGAGAGGGGGTGGATTCTTGCATGGCTTTGACGACATGAGATGGCGAGGGAGAAATGGAAGGAGTACGTGGCGAGGAGAGGGGGAAGACACGCAAGTTCACATTGGAAACGTACGTGTGATCGTTTGACGGCTTCCTCGGTAGCATATTCGTTGATTGCGCAACAGAAAAATGCCCTCTCATTGTCCTTTGCCTTTTCTCCTCATGAGCAAAGATGGCCGCTGAAAAACTACTGCCCTCAGCGGCGCTGCTGGCTCGGACTCTCTCCAGAAGAAGTTTGAATTTAGAGGCGGCGTTAGGGATTCTTACCTAGAGTACTGTGGTGGTGGGTTATGTAGTCACTTCCTCGGGATTTTCTCCCTAGCCGTCGGCTTACGGGATTTCCTAGGTTACCAAAAAGAAAATAGATGGTCATTTTTTTTTTGTTTTAATTTTTTTTGGGTCGAAAAAGATGGCCGTTGAGATCACCACTTCAAAAAAAAAAAAAAAAAATCACCACTTCGACGAAAAAAAGAAGAAATCATCCTTTTGATACCCATTACTTGGTCCCACTAGACTTTTCCACGTTGGCAGTTATCTCTACACTATGGACAGTTCTTTTTCCTTAAAAAAATACATATTATATTAATATTTTTCGATATCTTTAAATGAGAGGATAGATTCGAATAAGAATATATATAATCTAGAGATATGATCGCATGGAAAATCGAGGGGCTTATTGAACGGTTTACATTAACCGAAGGACTTTTGGTCTCCTTATTCCGTGTTAAAAAGATACGAACCCAAATAACCGATCGTGGATTGGATATCTCTGTCTATAGTATCAATAATTAGAACTTTTAGAATTGGTGTTCGCTTTCCAATTATTAAAGTGCCGTGGACATTTTAATATTTATCACTAAAGCGAAGTCTAAAATGGTAATTATTATGGATTTGAGAGGGTGTTTTCTTATAATTCTATGGAAGGGTGGTGTTGGAAAGAGTGAAAAGTAAGACAAATTGATGGGTTTTCATTAAGGCTCTATATGGTTTTTTGCTGGAAAATATTCTCAAAGGAACTTAGTTTTAGGAAAATGAAAGATTCACATGTTTTGCGACATTCACAAATAATATGGAAGTTATTTTCTAATGTATGTTATAAGAAAATTATGAAGCGCGCATTTAAAAAACAAATCAAGTAGAACGCCAGATCCCTGAGGAAGGGTTATTGACCTTGAGCGCTAGAGTTTCAAGCTTGGAACTAGGGCTCAGGAACTAGGGAGCTTGACCTTAACTGACCCGAGCCCGATCACGTGGGGATTCGGGTCGGGGTGGTGGGTTAACCAAGCTTGTCCTAAGGGAACTCTAGACGAAGTGTTGGGGCTATAGTCATAGCATCGGAGGACCAAAGCCTAGCCTTGACCACCTTGACATGGTTGTTAGGTTCTCGGGCTCGACCGTTGGGAACCAGGCATGGGCGTTGAGAGACCCAAGCACGGGTGTCGAGAAGGCATGGTAGTTGGATATTGAAGCTTGGTCACTTGCGTCTCGGCCTCAAGCTCCGAGGACTAGAGTATGTTGTTGAGGTCCTGAACGGAGCATCATGGACTCGAGTTGGGCATTAGGGACTCTTTTCCAAGTGTTGGTGTTGGGGTCTTGGCCTTGACAACGAGGGACTCAAACCCAGTCTTAGGAGTCTCGGGTGCCGTGCTCGAGTCCTAGGCCTTATCGCTTGGTCCTAAGCTCGGACCCTAAGGTCTCTAGGTTAGCCTTACGGGCCTCAAGCATGAGTGCTGATATCCAGTCATATTTTAAAAAATGATTTATGTTCTTCAAAGAGAAACCATTTTCTTGAATTTAAATATGGGTTTTCATTAAATATGAAATGATTTTCTATTGACCAATTCTTCTAAGCAGCCCACAACGCTAGCAAATGAAGAAAATGGTTTTTGATAGTTTAATTTTGCAAAACAATGACCAAAGGTAAGTACATAAATAGAGTAACAATAAATAATCATTAATGAGTAAACAAACCAAGTCAACAAAGACTCATAAAATGACATTTCATCTAACGGAAGGACCACATTAAACCACATTTTAAAAATTAACGTATTTAATTGAACAAAAACTCATAACTACCGGATCGAACATTGAGAAATAATTCATGTATTTGAAATGACATTACTATTTCTTTTGAAAAAGAAAATATGATGGCTTTACGCCTTATTGAGTAGGATTCAAATTTCGAGTTACTCGTCATATAATTCAAAATCCATGCCGACACCTACCCATTTAAGCCCTAGTAGGGCTCGGGTGGAGTCGAGAGCCCGATGAAACCAAGCCCGCTCCCATCCCTAGTTCGATCGGACCGGGTTTTACTCGCCATCCCACTAGAAAAAAATTGGCACTCTAGGACTAACGCGCAAGTCCAAATACGCTTAATTTCGTGTCAAAGTCGAATTCGAGTCACAATAGTACTCGATAGAAATCGCCAAACTAAAAGACGAAGCGCACGCTGGGTCACGAGAACGGGAAGGGAAAGGAAAGGAACAGTGAAAAGCGAGCTGCCGTGGGTCAACCGGTGTCAAAACAGGAAAGAGAAGAAGAAGGGAGGGAGAGAGCGCACGGCAAGGAGGAGGAGAAAAGGCGAGTTGACTTGGACAAACTGCGGTACAGAAAGAGAGAGAGAGAGAGAGAGAGAGAGAGAGAGAAGGGCCATTAAATACCAACTGCCCGAGGCGAAGAGAGAGAGAGAGAGAGAGAGAAGAAGGGGAAAAGGGTAGCAGTAAATGGATTGGTTGGAGAGCTGACGGAAGGGCACATGGGAGAAATATACAGCCGCATCTCTAAATGTGTAAAATGGTATCTGCCAAGGAAAGAAAACAGTGGCGTGTCTGTCACTAACATGAAAAGAAAGGGGAAAAACACACCGAACAAGACCAAACCAAAGCCAACGCACGGAGAAAGAGTACAAGAGGGAGGAGAAAAAAAGAACCCAAGCAAAGTCAATACGACGTGCGACCCGGCTATCCCTCTCTCTCTGTCTCTCTCTCTCTCTGTCTCTCTCTGTGTCTCTGTGTGGACATACAGCTACGGGACCGAGACGGGTTTTTCATCTTTAGCGTCGGTTTTTTCCTCCCCACCCTCACCCCCTCTATCACTTCTCATCGCGTGGGCAGTGGAGAGAGTCGTCGCACTTGGTGACCCATCTTCGTAATTCGGTTCTTTCTGGGTCGGCGGCGGGCGCGGAGCTTGTTTCTGCTCGTTTCGGTTCGGTGGAACCAGTAAAGGTAAGACCTTGGGCACGATCTGTTGAGGGGTCGATTCGTTGGGGTGGCTTTGTTCTGATGATCAAGAATTTGATGGGTTTGTTGTTGATTTTGGTGGGGATTTGGGAGTTTTTCTCGAGATGGGTTTTTGGGTTCTTGTTGACTCTGGGTGCGTGTTGATTGGTATGTTGCAGAGGTAGATGGTAGGTGGCAGAGGGCGCCAGTGAGCGGTGGAGGCTGAATTATATGGGCAATTTATGCTGCTTCAAGTCTGTGTTTTCTCAGGTGAGTGAAAAGGGATGCTTGTTGCTGATCAGCGATCGACCTCGACTAGAATTGGTGACATGGGATGAATTTGTGTGGTGCGGGTGTTGCTATTTCTATTGATTGGCTCGATCTGCACGATCTTTGGTACCTTTGTCTGATGAGAAAGAAGGGAGACGCCTTCTCTTATTTTAGTTACATAAGCCTTGATGCTTGTCCAGATGGCCAATGATTGATGAGTTTCTTTTTCCTGCCCGCTTTTCAGCTTGTAGGAGGGCGGTCCTCATGTAGCTCCGGCAAGGGAAGGAGCCATCAGA
The DNA here is from genome assembly GCA_007663325.1 of Eucalyptus pauciflora. Taxonomy (NCBI): domain Eukaryota; kingdom Viridiplantae; phylum Streptophyta; class Magnoliopsida; order Myrtales; family Myrtaceae; genus Eucalyptus; species Eucalyptus pauciflora. Next base: position 1,249,834 of record VMYD01000385.1, read on the forward strand.
GCCCCGTCAAATATGGCTTTAGCTTAATAAAAGGGAAAGCAAATCATCCCATGGAAGATTACCATGTTGCAAAATTTCTTCGGACCCAAGGCCGTGAACTTGGTCTTTTTGCCATCTTTGATGGGCATCTAGGAGATAGCGTTCCGGCGTACCTACAGAAGCATCTCTTCCATAATATCCTGAATGAGGTCTGCTGTTTACTTAATTAGAAATGTTTTGCACTACTAACTATGTTGTCGGTTTCTTACACTGCTTGAGAATGAGGGTGTCTAGAGTGATCATTCAGATATTTCGGAAAAAAAAAATAATATCCTTTTCTTTCAGAGCTTAATTATCTAAACAAATGTTAACCCTCAGAAGGTGCCTATGACTGTGGTACCGTTTATGCATCAGTGAACTTTTAGATTTCTCTTTGCTCTCCATTTTCATCTTCTTTTGTATTCTCCCTTTTTAAGGTCCTCCTCTTGTGTAGGTACTTGAGCTTGACTAGTTGGCCAGTCTAGTTCACTCAGGTTCTTATTGACTGTAAGTAGCTGAAGTGTCAAATTAGTTATAACTTGGTTTGGGAGGCTTGCAAGCTTAATAGTGGGTGCATTCTTTTTTGAACCATCAGAAGCTGAAATATCATCTTATACTGGATTATCAATCAGCTTAAATTTGTCATGCCAACAATTTGGCCACTAGTGGAGCCATCTTTAAATTATTGTGTCTTGCGTGGCTCAGTATAGATTCCTGGACAAGTCCAGATTAGCTACAATGGAAGTCTCTCAATAATAAAGATATGACCTTTCACATGTTGATTGCCATGGTGATAGGGGAACAAGTAGATCTAATAAGTTTTCTCATGATCCACATACACTAGTCTTTACAGATTCAAACAATGATTAAAGTTGTAGTTCTTGCTTAGTCAAGGATCAAACAATCAATTCACTACAGTGCTTGGTCACAATTTTTCATTAGCCACATTTATGTGACAATTCTGCAACTTCATTCTTTTGTGGGAAAAGCAGTCCATTTTGAGCTTTCTATTGAAGCAGCCGTAAAAAAAGGTGGAAGAGAAATGAACAAGGCAATAAGGACTTAGTTTGGTGGTTTACGTACCTGAAGGCAAGCTTCCTTGTTGTTTAAAAAAAAAAAAAGATAAATAAAGCTCCTGTCTGAGCTTAATGTCATTAGAGTTTTGATTATAAACTTCTTTTTTCCAGTAGTCATGGAATGAGTTAAGTCCTGCCCTCAATTCAAATATTCTTCAAGTTGAGTATGCATGAGAAATTGAAGCTCCAAGGAGCTTGAGTCAAGTATTGAGTTTTCCACTTTTTGAGTCAACTTGAGTTTGAGTTCTTATGTCGACTTGGCTTGGCTCAGTTACCTTAATTCCAGTGGCATGCTACCTCCATTTCTCTGCTTGAGTTTTCCTTTGTCGTTAACCTCTTCTCATGTTCGTTGCCTGTGTCATGTGGATGCTTCTATTCGACCAATTCAACAGTGTCCAACATGTAGGCAAATGCCACACTTTGTCTGTGTACTGCAACCTGACAGACGTACTAGTCATATAATGTTTTATTACTGCATCTCAATTGGCGTACAGGAAACTCTACCGAGTCTTAACAATGAGTAGCAACGGTTTAAATTCTTGTTGCTAACAGCTTTTGTACTCCTTTCACATTTTGAATATCCTGAAGAGGCTAGGCTGATATGTTGAAGAACCTATGAGGAAAAGGATATTGGCAATATCCATTGTACTTAGTATTGCCTTAGTCGTTGGAAAGATTTGTTCTTGGAATATGATCTTTCAATTTAATGATTCCAGGATAACTTTTGGGCTGATCCCAGCCGATCTATTTCTAGAGCCTATGAGAAAACAGATCAAGCAATCTTGACACACAATCCTGACCTAGGACGTGGTGGGTCCACAGCCGTCACTGCAATCGTTGTAAATGGGCGCGAATTGTGGGTTGCAAATGTTGGAGATTCCCGGGCTGTACTTTCAAGGAAAGGGGAGGCAGTACAAATGTCTACAGACCATGAGCCTAACACTGAGCGAGGCAGCATTGAGAACAGAGGTGGATTTGTCTCGAACATGCCAGGTCTGGCCTAATGCTTATGCTAGTATACCTTTTACTTTATGATCTTTAACGCCTAAAAATGAACTTCGGAGATAAATGGTGCACAAGTTTTTATCCAACTCCTCCTGGATGGAATAGAGCTTACATGAGTTGAGTGGGGTCACCTATGATATCACTGATCATTATATTTCTGGCAAGAACTTAAAATAAGTTATGTTTTGTCATTTTGTCAGCGTGAGGTTTGAACTTGAGGTTGAGTAAAGAAAATTATCATTATTTATCAGAGCTAAAAAAAATTTGGCCATCCTGGTGAACCCCAGTTTACTTCTTAAATGAGATTGGTCCTAAGGGCTTTGCGCAGGGAAGATTTCACATGCTTACTGTGTCTATGAAATCCAAATATTGTGCTTAGATCGGAGTGCTGCTTGGCTGACGTTTCAGTTCTGAGGACATTCACGGTAGTTTACTAGTATTGGTTTTGGCTGCGCAGAATATATTATTCTAAATTCTTGCTATCTAGCACATGCTTTAGCACATAATACACATGTATTTTGTGTTATGAAGCACTAAATATTTCTTTAAAATTCTTACTTTTGAAACATCTAATCTATGTTTTGTAGTATATCATTTAGCTTAGTCTGATTCAAATGTTGTTGCATACAAATGCTATAAAAAGTGACGCTGAAAATTGCAAATATATGAGGAAAAAAAATTCTCTATGAGTGCACAGTGACCGGAGGCTGTAAGTGCACTGGCATGTCTTTTTGGTGCACTTCATAACTTTTAACATTCTTTCTTTGACATGCATATATACATGAGCCAACATGTGTCAAGGAGGAAAAGACACTGCATAGAGATTAATAGCGCAAAAGTATCCACGTACCCTATCTAGTTACGTGGAAAAGGCTGCTGTAATTGTCTTGGGTTGCACCATCGTGACTTTATGCCTGTGTCTCTCCATGTGTAACTGCAATGGACTTTGAACTTGTTGTCTTACTAGATCCGTCTACCTTAATATTTTGTGGCATTTTCAGAGGCAGAAATGATCAGGAACTGTTTAAATAATTATTGGTGTTCGTCATGACACTTTGCTGAAAGTTGCTGTGAGCTGAATAGCTGACTTGCTTATCATTGAGAATGGTTGCTTTTGGTAGACAATATTGGCTATTTTTTTTGCCTGCATTCTGATCCTGCACTGCAATTGACTTTTCCCTTTATTTCCTTAATGTACTATGCGATAACCCATTTGCTGCTCATATGTTGGTGGGATCGATTGATAACTTAATATATCCAGTGGTAGCAAGTTATGTTGATCCTAAGAATTGCAATGCAAGATTAGGGTAAAAGAAGGTTTTTGTAGAAAAAGGAAAAAGAAAAACACTCTCTTGCTTGATATCAAAGCACAAAAGTGTTGATCACACCCTAAGCTTGATGACAAAAGAGATACATATGTTAGGCTTGAACCCCCTTGGGACCTTCTCATGAGTATCTTTTAACTTCGGCACTAGCTCCAGAGAGCTAATACTCTCACAATTGCAAACTTGATACCTCTTTCCATGTAGATTGTGCTGTAATTGACTCTTAAATTAGATCAACGTGTTGTCCATTTGTTCTCTAAGCTTATGACAGATCTCTTGAAAGAGACTCTAACAAATGTAACTGTTTGAACTGACTTGCATCTTAAACACGCATCGTTTTTTGGGTGATGTACCTTGACCATGGGGACATGTTCCTTTTCTTACTACATGAAATAGCTTTGGTAAATAAAAGGGCATCAGCTTGAAAGGTTGAAATGCTTAAAAAGGATTTAATCCTTTCTCTTATATAGACACTGATTTGTCACTTTCAATTGATGTTTGTCTTTGGAACTTAGCAGTATCTTGTGCGTCCCTCTCAATAAGGTGTGATAATGTTCTAGAGATGAATGAGGAAAAAGGGCATGGGAGACTGATGGAGACAGAGAGAGACTTAAAGGAAAAGATCTCCAGGATCTGCATGGTTAAAAGGACGTAGTATTAGATAGAGCACAGAGAAACAAGAGATCCAATGGGGAGCCTGCCAGTAGTTTGATTGTGCACATATCAAACCACCCAGAACTCTCTCTCTCTCATAGCGCACAACCTTTGCTTGGCTTTTGGTACTTTATGATCTTCAGTCTCCACTTTTTGTTTCTGAAATGATAAACATAATTCCAACAAGAAGGTACTAAGGCTGTGTATGGTTGTTTGGATTCGGATTGGAATAAGATAGGATAACTTGGGATTAGAAATTCTCCAAATACCTTCAGATTGTAGAAAATCCCCTAGTATGTTTGGTACGACCTAGGATAGGATTAAAATCTTTAAAATTCCTTGTCATCTTAAAGGAAATTTCTCCTTCCTCAAGCTTGCGATTGTTCTCATCCATCTCGCACACCATTACTGAACCTTGACAACCCTAAAAGCCAGCTGCCCCAAAATTCTGACCTCAATCCCACCTCCCTGAAATCCACAATCACTCACACCTCCACACCTGTAGACAAAATTCAGAACTCAGAAAAAATCACCAGAGCTCAGGAACAATGCCTTCAACGCCCCAGACAAAAGTGATGGATTGGTTGAAATTCACGATAGGTGTGCAAGGATTGGATGGTTGGAATTGAGGTATTGACCAGTGATGAATCGGGATTCAAGTGGTGCGAGCAACCTCACGATTGTGAGTTTGAAATCTTTTTCATTTTTTTTTATTCTCCTTTAGGTTCCACTTCTCTCTCTGGTTTTTGATTAAAATGAAATGCAGAGAAGGTGCCATGCCTATTTTTCGTTTTGTTAAGTTATTTTTTAAAATTTTTTTAATCCAATTCGGGTATATTCCACCCCCTACCCTGGATTTCTTATCTTGCATTTTATCCAGATATATCCGGGTTAATCTGGTCCGTAGGGCATCACCAAACACCAGATAGGATAATTTGTTATCTTATCTGGACTCAAATCTGAACTGCCAAATGTAGCCTAAGGGCTACTGCCCCTATACAGAGTTGCTGTAGAAAGGGAGCCACCCATGTTCAAGACTAGGCATGACAGATTGTTTCTAACATTTCCAACAAAATATTTCTTGAAGTTCCCTTTTTTTTCCTTCGAAAGAGTAAGAGTATTAGATTGTTTCATTCAAAACAATATCAGTTAGACCAGCAGTCAGAATCTCAATATCATACTTTGTTTTTTAAAGCAATGGGCATTGCCTATTTAGCTAATTTGTGAGCAGCATGGTTAGCTGTTCTTCTTGTCCACTGTCCTGACTAGGAGGGATGTGGGTATGTAAGAGATGGCATATGTCAGAATCTTTCTTATAGTTCGAAAATCCAATTAAGGCCAATAACTAAGGCTTTTCTTTAGTTATCCTTTGTTAGTTTCTTTCTTGTGAAGGTTTTGTTTTTAAGCTAGGGTTTGGTGAGAATTAAAAATTGTCAGATGCTACCCTCAATTGGTGACTCCATGAAGAAAAAACATGATTGTTGGTCAAATTCTTATTTTCTCATGCCTTTGAAAGAAACACTTTTAGCATTTCACATTCTCCAGTTTCTTCTAGTGGATTTCTTGTTGTTCTTCTTACTCTTTTTTTCTCTGCCTTCGAAATTTATACTCCTAACTTTAATGTATTTTCAGCTTTTTGTCTGTGGATCTGCAACTGATATTCTCAAAATGAACCCTAGATTAGAAAATTTCCACTAGTTTTTATACTCATAGGATAAGCACAAGGATGCAATCATCTTACAATTCACACAGTAAAGTAATGTTCTCGCATTCTCTACAACTATAGATTTGGGAGAGCTTGATCCACCAGCTTCTGCTTCCTTAGTATTTGGCTGGAGAACTACTTTTGGGGCTTCCATTGGCATGCCAGAAACCAATAGGCTGACGTGACTTGTTCTTATGAAGCAAAGTTTAGTTAACCTTGTAGCCATCTTCCAAACATGCCTATTTTACAGGCCAATTCTATTTAACAGATATCGACAGCAACCTCAAAATGTAGCTGCTTCATTGTGCACCTAGTTAAATTCAGAATTTCTATGGAGAGAATAGTCAGATTATTAATCAGTAGATAAGAATGTGGTCTTACGGGGGGAGATCAATTTGATGAGTGCACATGGAAGCAAATCTGGTGCATGATGAATCAGATCAGCCGACTGATAATGTGATAAGAAGTACATGCTTTTGCATGACAGAATGTAGAATCAAAAGCGTGCTCTCATAGTTGAAGCCATATGTAATATGCCAAGTAGGTTCCACATTGCATACAGAAACAGTCACTATTTTCATGGAGAACCATCACCAATGCTAACTGAAACCTATCATGTTTGTACTAGATCTTCTGTTAAGAGAATGGAAAGCTAGACTGTAGACACGCGTGGATAAGTAATTTGATTGTCTTACAATATATCAGGAGATGTTGCAAGAGTGAATGGCCAGTTGGCAGTGTCTCGTGCTTTTGGAGACAAGAACCTCAAATCGCACTTGCGGTCTGATCCCGATATAAAAGACACTCGCATCAACGAGGAAACTGATTTTCTCATCCTTGCGAGTGATGGTTTATGGAAGGTGATATCCATGCCCTTTCCATATGCTCTTCATTAATCTTCCGTACCTTTCATCTTGGTTTTCGTTGTTTACTATCGGCTGTGTTGGTGCAGGTCATGTCTAATCAGGAGGCGGTCGACATTGCTCGGAAGATGAAGGACCCTTTGAGGGCGGCCAAGAGCCTCGCGGCTGAAGCGGTAAATAGAGATAGTAAGGATGACATATCCTGCATCGTTGTTCGTCTAAAGGCGTAGCACCAAAGGCTTGTATATTAACGGTATAGGGGAAAAAAATGCCGCGACATGCGCTTGTTGCCATGGTTCCACCGGTTCATAATCCAGCTCAAGTTTGGAGGGAAAAAAATGAATTTCGAATTAGGTGATAGCTTGCGAATTTTACATTCTGTAAGTCTCTACATAAAGTTACTGCACTCGTGTGTGCGGCTTGCTGTTGGTTTGTTCCTTCCAATATGTAGGTTCATTTGCAATTCGTGCTTGTAATTTGCTCATACTTTCCGAAGCTGTGCGAATACATAAGTGGATTTATTTATTTTATAGAATGAGTGTTGTTATGTGGCAATCATCACGGCAAAGAACTACTGATGCCCCAGAAATTGGCTAAGGGGCTGTTTGTTTGTTTTTATTTTTTTTGTGCATCAACACAATTCCTATTTTTTTGTTTTGGGAACAAAAAAAAGAATAGAAACGCGTTTGTTTGCGTTTTTGTTCTGAATCTATGTTTTTGTTTCCGGGAACAAATTTGAAACAGAAACAAGAAAAAAAAACTCGATTCTTGTTCTCGGAACACTTCTGATAAACAAATTTTCTCTTTTCTATTTTTTCCTTCTTTCTTTTATTCTTCTTTTCTTCTTCTTTTTTCTTTGGTTGGTCGCCGGCCTTGGCTATGGCCGGCGACTGGCTGTCGAGGGCCGGTGACCTCGTCGGAGCGTTGTCGGCCCCCGGCGAGGCTGAGCCTTGCTAGTGGCTGGGCAAGCTCGGCCTCGTCGGGCTACAGCCAAGCCTAGCCAAGGTGAGGCCGAGCCTCGCCCAGCCATGACGAGGCTCAGCCTTGCTGGGGGTCGACGAGCCTCGCCGTGGTTGGGCGAGGCTGTCGGCCCTTGTTGGCGACTGGCCAAAAGGAAGGAAAAAGAAAAAAAAAGGAAAATAAAAAAGAAAAAAAGGAAGAATAAAAAAGAAAAAAGGAAAAAAAAAAGGAAAAGTGAAAAATAAAATAAAAATATTAAAAAATTAAAAGAAACAAAAAATCATATAAATTTATCAAACGTGTTCATGTTCTTTTTCTATTCCAGGAACAATTTATCAAACACGTTTTTCTGTTAAAAAATGGTTCATTGGAACATAAATAGTTTTCTAGAACAATTTTTGAATAAAAACGTTACCAAATGCATCCTAATTGGCTGCACAAAACGTCGATTCTCCTATTTACCTCCGTTTTGGACTTGTCCAGGACCAGGTCTTAGAGATTCGTCGTGACTATTTGGACGCTTATGAGACTTTTAACTTATGCGTAAGCGATGATTAGTGCCCTTCAGATAATGATTAGTGCCCTTTGGATATCCTCCTTGACGCTTTTTTTCATCATCTCCAATGGATTCATCCTTTGGAATACGAAACTTGAAAAGGCATTGTGTCTGAACTCTTGTGACTTTGTGTTTAGCAATCCAACATTCAGATTTTCAACCATAGAAGTTGCTTCTTGAGCTGTTTTTGCCCCAGCTATTCTCAGCATGATGGATTTTGTGCTTTTGGAGGGAATTTCAAGCACAACTCTAGACGGTCAAATATTTTATTAAGGCCTAATCCGACATCACCAATCAAGTCTAAAAAGCCAACTAAATAACAAATTTAGACCCCATCAGGTTGAAATTACAAATGTTCTTTTTTTTTGTTATATAAATAGTAAAGAATTTTACTTGGTTCAATGGAGAGATCTTGCTGGATTGCATATTCATTTGAATCAATCGAACCGGGTCGGAGCCAAAAATGGATGAAGTAAGAAATTGTCAAACATATCGACCAAAAAAAGAAAGAAAAGAAATTGTCAAACGTTAATGGCAGCTCTATAAATTAGGAAACAAATTGTGGCTTGTCTATTTTGGACATTAACTCCTGGATGTGAGATTACTTGTGCTGTAAAAATCCTAGATTTGTGTTTCTTCTTTTGGTCCTAGGGCCTCCAACGCAGAACGAATTTTCTAAACCCCAACTTCTTGCCTTAGGTCCTAATCTTTTTCATTCCCAATTTCAAATTTTTATCCCAGACGAATTTCTGTCTTTGTCAAAACATCGACTCATTGTAGCCATGAAGAAATCATTATATCTCTTGTGAATTCGAAGTTAGAAGTGCGAAACCAGCATCGAATGATACACTTTGTTGTTCCGATCGATCGTCCAAATGTCAAGGAAATCTCCAAAGATGTCGAAATGCTTCAGCTTCACCGCATCTAGAGATTGGTTCTACCGCTACTGGTTCGCAACATCGGGCCTCCGCTCCGTGTCGACCACCCTCGGGGATGGCACGGTTATGCACTGCTGGGTCCCCAAAATCCGCAAACCTTCCAAGCCGAGCCTGGTCCTAGTCCACGGGTTCGGCGCGAACGCGATGTGGCAATATGCGGAGGCCCTCCACCACTTCACCCCACGGTTCAATGTTTACGTCCCGGACCTGATCTTCTTTGGCCGGTCCTACACGTCGCGCCCCGACCGGACCGAGTCATTCCAGGCGCGATGCCTGATGAGGCTGATGGATTTGCAGGGCGTGGAGAGAATGTGCATGGTCGGGATAAGCTACGGCGGGTTTGTGGCATACAGCATGGCCGTGCAGTACCCGGAGGCATTGGACCGGCTGGTCTTGTGCTGCGCCGGGGTTTGCTTGGAGGAGAAGGACTTGAAGGCGGGATTGTTCCCGGTCAAGAGTCTAGAGGAGGCGAAGCGGGTTTTGATGCCGCAGACGCCGGATAAGCTTAGGGAATTGATGCGAGTCTCCTTTGTCCGGCCCGCCACCGGAGTTCCCTCTTTTTTCCTAAGTGATTTCATCAAGGTAAGGTTCCGATCTCGTTCGATGTACATGAACAGGCACTAATCTCTGAGAATTTCATCCTGTCCATCGTCAGTAGAAGATTCAGTTTCTTGGAAAGGTTTGATAAATTGTTAGTTGTGAATAGAGATAGATTATGCAGTCTAAGTAGATTTGCATAAACAAGGGTTCATATGTTCTGAGAGAGTTGGAATTTGTGCAGGTCATGTGTTCAGAGCATGTTGAAGAGAAGGGGGAATTGATCCAAGATATACTCAACGATCGAAAACTATCGAGTCTACCCAAAATCAGACAGGTTCATCTCCTTTCAAATTTCACTTGGGTACATCATAATTCAATTCATGGAAATGCTAATTTGCTCTGGAGTCTGGAATATGGATTTTGTTTTCTGTGGAAGATGAATACAAGGAAACATATACTAGTGCATCTTGTCTTTGTGACCCGGGCTTCCAAGAGAAGTGTGACAATTCCATCATCAAAGTGACAAATATAAGAAATCTTTTCAAGTCAAATTCAATTGTCCTCGATCTGCTGCTGTAGTGTTGTAACTTTGATTCTTCTGTCGCACTGTGATGGGTTGTCACCATGATCATCTAATAATTACAAAGAAAATGTTCTCGACATGTTTTCAGTCGCTTGTCATTGCAAGTCGTCTGATTGAAAGTGATAGCAAAATCGAACCACCTGATTGAAAAAGTCAAAAGCCCACCTAGATAGATGTTCACGTGACTACGCATAAAATCCACTCCATTTTATAGCTTTGCGAAGGTCATAGAATCATTGTTTCTTCTTCGACAAAAATTTATCCGAATCAAACTCCTGAACATTGTTTTCCTATGCAATGCTTCCCAATTTCGAGCAGCCCACATTGTTGGTATGGGGAGAGCAAGATCAGATATTCCCCCTGGAGCTGGGTCACAGATTAAAAAGGTGAAGCTTCATTTTATATGAAACTATCTACTTCTCCGCTTCCCTATTTTCCTGTTTTTTACTCCCCTCGATACATATGACATGACCGAGGCACAAGATACTGAGCTGATGCTAATGCTGGCATTGGGTCAGGCACATTGGGGACAGTGCTGAACTGGTGGTGATCAAGAATGCAGGGCATGCGGTGAACTTGGAGAAGCCTAAGGAATTCATCAAGCATTTGAAGCTCTTCCTTCTGTGATGTAATTGATCAGATTCGTGTCTCCTAATCCATCCACTAATCTGAGATGACAAAGCTGATTTTTCTGGTTCTGGGCACCGGGTTTCTTGATTACACTCTAATTGATCTGTGATTTTGCACGCATGGAGTGATGCTTCTTGCACATTGCCAAGAAAGAAGTCTCCCCAAACAGTGAAAATTGATTATGGAAATATACGTGAGTGGCAATTTGTGACCATGATGCTTTTGGTCTTTTAAGCAGAGCCTTCTATGCCTGATCTATTCCTAACTTTTTGGATAAGTGGATTAAAAATACTGAAATTTATGCCTGATCTACCAATAGAATAGGAATTTTAATAAAAAAGGTTAAAAATTTAAAAAAAATAGAAGGAAAAAAAGATAAATAAAAAATTATTATTTATCTTCATGGTCAACCTTACATCACCCGAATGGGATTATTTTACTTGAGCTTCGTCGAGTTTGCGGCCATGGCGGTTTGAGCTTCTTCGAACTTCATCGAGCTCTGCCATAGCTACTCGAGCTTTTTCGAAATAAATGTACAGTGTAATTCTACTCCCCCTAGAAGTTCAGGCTTACGGCATCGGAAGTGCCAGAGGAGATTGAGGCCCTCTTCTCAATGCTATGTGCTTAATTGATTTGATTCAATTTTTTATTGTAAGTGTTTGTTTTTGGTTCTTTTGTTCATGAAGAAGTTGGCACCGTTATGTTTGAGAGCTCGAAGAAATTGGAGCAACCATGGCCGGAGCTCGAAGAAGCTCAAGAGGCTATGGCCGGGAACTTTGACTGAGCTTGAGTGGCCATGGCAAAGCTTGAAGAAGACCGTTAAAAAGTCAAATCCAAAAGCTTAAATTTTAGAATAATTACCCGTAATCTTACAAAATCTCACATTAAATCGGAGTATATAAGATTCGTTGTCACTTCCATACCCTTTCTCATGTCTAAGTCGGATTAGGAGTGATACTTGAAATTTTTTACTACCTTACGTGGAATTTGATTGATGAAGGTGGACACATAGACATGAAAGGGATAGCACAGACTCTAAGACAATGTTAGAAGGTTAAACAAAAGCTTGAGCTTTTAAAATATTTAGTAGTCATCCCATAAAATCTCACAAAATGATGGACAATAAAAATAATGTTATTCAAATGATGTAAGCTTGATGAAGAAGATTATCAGTTTGTTTTTCTTATCCTTTTTTCTTTTTCTAATTTTTTGTATCTTTTTTCTTTATATATATTTTTTGATGTGTCTCTTGGTGGATGCAACATTGACTTTACATGTCTTAAGAAAATAATAAAAAACCCATGTTAGCATTTTCATTAATCAAATAGGATGGAAATGACAGATAAGCTTAATTGCCCTAATTTGATAAGTTTTTGGACTTTAATTGCATGGACATTTGAGATAAACTTTAAAACTTTTAGTACACTTATTACTTTTTTTTTTTGGTAAAGGTAAGATAAGTATACTTATTACTTTTATCTATACTTAATTCTAAAAATGAATTGATTTGTGCAATTTCACCTCACAGACGAAAGACATACAACAATGGTGTATTTCTTGACGATTTTGTCAAAGATATATAAAGAGACAATACGTTTTAATTGTTGGTACACAAAATAAAGTAGCTGAGTCTTGATGAAAGCATGCTTATTTGCAGGCAAACTGTTAATAATTAACCACTAAGGGTTGCTTCAGAGGTAATGCGAGGTGGAGAGTTTGATTCTCCCCCTTCTCGGAGGATAGGATAGGGATGCATTGGCGAGACAGAGGGTTGCACATGGTACATGTGGTGATTTGTAAAATAAAAATATGATTGGACCAGATAAAAAATAATCATTTGTTCGATGACGTATGGTGAAGGGCAAACAGATTGAACATCCCTAATCTCGTGTGCAGCAAAGCAAACGTGCCGTCAGGAACCAAATCCTGCCTAGACTATAAAATTGGTGGCAAATCACTTGTTTTTGAAAAACAAATCTAGGGTCCTGGGTCGGGGCACTGGGGTCACCGATTTAGGTTACTAGGGTCTTGGTTCCGACCGTCGGGTTCCAAGCCCGGTGCCGAAGTCTTGGGCTATAGGTTTAATCGTGAAACTATGGGTGTCAAATTAAATTTTATAAAATGGGCAAATCCTTTTTTGGAATTTAAGAACCCAATTTTCTTGACCAAAAAATATATATCTTGTAATATTATTATTCCAAGAAACACCAACTGACTGACAATTAATGATTCAATTCTGCATCAACATTAGGTTGGTTCTCAACTTTGGCTGAAGTCCTTTTTTTTTTTAATAAATAATATAAAGAGGCACAAACTTCAGCTCATGTCTCAATTCTAGCCCAAAATTCACTGTCTTATAAAAGAGCATCAACTAAGTTTAGTCCCAATTTTAGTCTGAACTTATTGTTGTCTAATAGAAAACCATCAACTTTTAATTGGTACTCAAATGTGGCCTCTATCAAGTCTTCCTTGAATACATGTGGAATGACACATCTAGTAATAGTATTATTGGATGGAAACTTAACGACGGATAGATTTATGTTCCGCCTGAAACGTTATTTATTATTATTTTTTTTATGAGATAACAAAAAGTTCAGGTTAGAATTGGTACACGAGTTAGAGTTAATGCTCTTTTATAATACAAATAAAAGTTCGAGCTGAAATTCGAACTCTAGTTAAATTTGATGTTTTTTAAAGGGAATTGGGTTGATAACAAAAAAAAGATACTATAAGTGCCATAGCATTTTCATAACTTTTCTTTCAAACACTTAAGTATCATATAATATTTTCATAAATCATTTGGTATCGTAACTTTTTATAAACGTTCAGCACAACAATTATGTCACATCGGATCTTCGTTATCTAGGTAAACCTTTTTAAAAATTTATGGGACTCAAGTAATTAGTTGAAAGTTTCAACACTAAATTAATTTTTTTATAAAAAATGATGATACTCAAATATTCGCAAAAGAAATTATAATATTCAAGTAAGCACTGTATAAAAGTTATGATACTTATAATGTCCTTATCCTGACAGATATCTAATTGAAAAACCTTGGTTGGACATTTGTATTTTGTAACCAATGAACCCATGGAGTAGGATTGCATGGCGCGTCAAAGTCTGGCTTCAACGGTACCAAACGAAAACCTCTACCTCGTTACAATGGTGATACGCAGATTCTTTGGCCCATTGGAGCACCAAGATTGTGGAAAACCAATTAAGGTTTTTCAAATACAAGGTGTGTCATTCGCTTCCTTCGAGGTTAAACAAAGAGAATTTCGCTCCCCTTTCTATTAATTAATTACTTCTTTTTGGGTTCTTTTCCATTTATTTTGGCTTTAGCAATATAGAGCACTTCAAAAAAAGAATTGCAAAATAAGTACCGGGGAAGGCGTGAACTATCTATTATACATTCAATAATGGATTAAAAAGAAGTTCCTTGTCGTGCCCGTAAAATATTAGAAACTATTTCATTTCTCATTTTGTTCGTGAATTTTCAGTTAAGCTTTGTTAGCATAATAGTTTTTAATTTACTGTTAGAATAATATGTTATGAGTCGCAATTTTTTTAAGGATTGGACTCTATAACGATTTCTAATTGTTTGTTACTTATTTTTTATGACAAAAAATATAATATTATTCCCACAATAGATTAAGGATACTCATTTAAGCATTTCCCTTTCTGATTTGAGAAATAATTTGGTGAAAGTCTTTAATTTACTGTGAGAACATAAGTCTATTTTAATTATAAATTATCGTGAAACTCACTCATTCGAAAATTCATGACTCATAATAAACTAATATTAATATGGTAGTCTTAAAAACTGTTATACCAATAAAACTGTTTCAATTTTATAAAACCAGTAGGAGGTAAAGTGGAATTGAGTCTTCAAAGTCAATTTCTCTTTGGAATGCATATTGTATTGAAATTATTAATGCATGGAACCCACATAGCTGAGTTGACCCAGGTGCTTGGCCATGAAGACCGGTCAAACCTCGCACATATAAATACAGACTTGCTCCAATTGCTTTAACTCAACATTCGAAGATTCAACTGTTGAAATTGCTCAGGTATGTGCCTTTTTTTTCTCTTGCACATTAAATATGCATTCAAGTTTGATGAATTTTAACTAGAGTTATTTATTTATTCATTAAAATATCAACGTGAGTTTAAATATTACATCTATAGGGATAGTTATAAGCGAGAAAGTTGGTCGAGTCTCTGTCGAGTCAAATTCGACCGGAAATCTGGTCTGATCCTAGTTGAAGTGCCATCAATTGTGAAGAAATAAAAGTTCAGTGCCAATAATAAAAATCAAAGTTAGTCAACTTGATTGCAAAATCTACGAATACTCGCAGAAAAGCAACACTTTTAAAAGGTTTTTTTTTTTTAAATGACCACTTGTATTACTTAGCAAAATTAATATAATGAAATTATTTTCATCATTAATAATTATCTATATGTATAGATTGTTATTAATAATAAAAATATTTTCTGTTGATTAATTAGTTAATTTTCTTAATGTTTCATAATTGTTATCCACAGGATGGGTACTGCAATTCTCAGAGGGACATTTGAGTCATTTGAGGATGAAAGCAAGAACGGTACGTAGTATGGGCATTTTGAATTCAATCTGCATATATTCAAATATATATAATATATGTATATTTAATTGACAAAATCATGTAATTTTTCATGCAACCAATATAAACAAATATGGCTGGTCAGTTTCGCATATGACTGATCAGTGCCATAGCTTGAGAAATGTAGAAATCGAATTCGTCAAAGTTGTTCGTAGCAACTAGCAAGTCGTACATTTACCATGGTATCGCCCAAAGCCTGCGGATAAATAAATACAGCTTTGTTTATTCTGTTCAAAGAAGCAGGAAATGAGAAGCCGAGAAACGCCGGAGCTACGCAAAAGCTCGACGTGAAGATCGTGAATGCTGTTCGTGTTTCTCCGGCGAGGGAAACTTTTGGCGGGCTCTACGCTCTCTCGAACCTCGACCAGACCTTCCCGTACGTGATTGAGATCGTGTTCACCTTCCAGGGTGAAGGGAGGGGAGGGCGTCCCGCCACGATCAAGACAATTAGAGAGTCGCTGGCCAAGGCATTGGTCGAGTTCTATCCGTTTGCGGGCAGACTTGTCGTGGGGAGCGACGGGAGGATGGCGGTGAGATGCACTGGAGAAGGTGTCCCGTTCGTCGAAGCGACGTCGGAGGATGACATCGCAGCGCTGGGCGATATCAGCACCATCAATTCGGCCATGCTGCGAAGGCTCGTGAAGCACAGCGACGGAGCCCCGACCATATTGGAAGTACCTTTGCTGACGGTGCAGGTAAATGCTATTGAAAATGGTGGGTTTCACTAGATCCGACAGTCTTATTTAGTTTAATACACATAAGTAGATATTCACTTACAATTTATCATGAAATCCAGGTGACGACGTTCAAGTGCGGAGGGATCGTCGTCGGCATCGTCATGAATCACGTCCTTGTCGACGGGAAAGCCCTCACGGACTTCATAGCTTGCTGGAACGACCTGGCTCGAGCCAAGCCGCCATCAGTTCTTCCCTTTCTTGATCGATCGGTGTTGCGCCCGAGGCAACCTCCGCGCGTCGATCTCCCCCACCACGAGTATGCTCCGAGAGACCGGTGGCCCGGACTCGTGGTTGACCCCCAAACCAAGCCCCTCGTTTACAGATCGTTCTGCTTCAAGCCACACGCTCTCATTCAGCTCAAGAAAGCGGCAAGAATCGCAACCCATAATGGCTCTTCCATAGTCCCGACCACCTTCGAAGTCATATCGGCGCTCGTGTGGATCTTGCGAACCAAAGCTCTCGGAATCGGTCCTCACGAGATGACAAAGCTTCTCACTGCAGTCGACGGCCGCCCCAAGTTTGACCCCCCGCTGCCGAGTAGCTACTTCGGGAACGGCATCGCTTGGTCCTGCGCTGAGTGCAATGCCGGTGAGTTGACCCGCAATCCCTTCTCATTCGCTGTTCGGACCGTGCACGAGGCGCTCGCATCTGTCACCGAGAGTTACATAAAATCGGCCATCGACCATGTCGAGTTGAACAAGGTCTTGGTCGACTGCGGGGGCAACGCTTGCTGCATCAGCAAGTGGAGTCGGCTCCCTTTCTACAAGATGGATTTCGGGTTCGGGAGGCCGTTACAGGTGGTGCCGGCAAGGGTCCCCGACAACGTCATCTTGGTCGCTTCCCGAAGCAGGGAGAGCGACGACTTGGTTGTGTCCCTGGGGCTTACTCGCGACGCCATGGATGTTTTCTCAAAGTTGATTCAGCATGAGCTCACGTTGAAAAGCAAGTTCTAGTCTCATTTATGGATATGAGCATATGAAGCTTAGTTTTCGCGCCCCTGGTTTTAAGTAGGACTAGGGCAGTGATGTTGCGCTGCTTGTTTTGTTGTTTTATATGATATGCTACCATCAATAAAGTGATGTACTTTCCAAAAAAGGGAATCTTATAGATACAAATGTCAATTTATGAAAAAGCGCCCATATTATACACTAGTAATGTGAAAAAAAGTTATACGCATGTAGTTTTGTACACCATTGATCGGATATTAAGAGTAAATTGAGGGCATATGAGGCCATTTGTGTGAGAAAATATTAACTGCACAAGTTGTGGAAGGAAAAGAAAGTGAAACAAAGAAAATAAAAAAGAAGGGAGAAACGGCAAAGAAGAAGAGAGAGAGAGACAAGGAGAGAAAAATCTGACAAATGGACCATTCGTGGACACGTCATTTAATAGATGGGAATCTACTTTGTGATGCTAGCACAACTTGTGCAGCTAATATTTTTCTTAATTTTGAGTAAGACTAGCATAGTGATGTTGCGCTCCTCATGACTGTTGTATTATATGACATGCTTCCATCAATGAAGTGATGTAATTTCTAAGAAAAAAGGAATCTTATAGATACAAATGTCAATTTATGAAAGAGTGAACATAGCATATAGTAATGTAAAAAAGTATTACACAGGTAGTTTTGTACACCATTGATATGATTTCATGACTAAATTAAGGGCAAATAGACAGTTCGTGTAGATTTTTTCTTTACACAGGTGGTGCGCGCGCTATTTTTCTTTGTGAAATAATGGGTTTGTGTTGAGTGTTTGGTAAAGTGCCATTTTCACTATCTATATATCTTTAGCATCAAGAAGATTATTGTTGGGTTGTCATCATCCATTTTGGGTATTCATTAATGTACAAGTGTGAGCGTACCATAGAGAAAATTTCCCTATCAGGTAATTGAAGAGGGATTGAGCAGTTAATAAATTTACTAGACTTATAATTTATTGATTTAAACTCTTAAATAAATGTGATTTACTAATATGATTTGTTGATGGGTTCATATTCTTGAAAATCTACTCTCCAAGATAAGTTTTATTCTTTCCAAGAGTTTTAGAATTTTGAGAACCAAAGAGATATAGCTACAATTGTCTATGTGCCGCTATTTAACAAAAGGTCCAATATTCATATTGTAGGAAATGCTTCCAGTCCCAAAATAAGTAATTTTCATGATGAATACCCTGCAAAGCATGAATTGCATTATATATGTTTAATGAGGGACTAACATTAATTCCTCGTTGTGAATTTTCAATTTTATAAAACCAGGAGTAAAAGTGGAACTGGGTCTTCAAAGTCAATTTCTCCTTTTAATGCATGTTGTATTAAATAAATAAATACATGGAACCCACATTGCATGAAGACCTGTCGACCCTCGCACACATAAAAATAGGCATGCTCCAATTGTTTTACTAAACTGTCCATGCTTCAACCGTTGAAATTCTGCAAGTGTGTGCCTTTCACTTTTTTTGGATTTGATGTGCACATTTTAATCCAACATATTGTTAGGGTTAATTAGGACATTTATTTTGATTATCCTCATTTCTCAAGATTGCGCTTATATTTCATTTTGATTATGCATATCCTTGATTATTATTTTATTTTAGATAGTCATTTAATAAAGCCTATCTTATGTTCTCTTCATCTACACACATTAAAATACATAGAAATTTCACAATTATTTCTTCCCATTTTTTATATTTCAGGTTATACCAAAAGTAGTGATGATGATTTTTGTAATATTTTAATAAGTTTTATGAAATTTCTTTTTCCTTCATAGGATTTCCAGCCAACGAGATAACTTGGGCTCCAGCAACAATTATTGACTCTTGCTGGCAATAGGCAAAGGCTTCATTCTCTCGCTTGGATTTAGGTGAGGGCCCACAATGCCCTCACCCTCAGGCTAAGAGTGGAAACATATAATAAAAAAGACAAATAAGGGGTTTTAAATAATTTGAACTAAAAAAATCTTCATTTGATATTGTGTATGATGTTATGAGACTTTTCTTGTAGTGTTATTTTTAGAATGAATCACTTAAATCTTCAATTTAGAAAGCGATAAATATTAGGTGCATGCAATTAGGCCTATTCAACCTTGGAACCAGCTCATCTTGGTCGGTTCATACAAGACTAGTTTGGTGCCTTTGTAAAAAATTTGGAAATTGACTTTGATAGGTTTGGTTTCTATGCATTGTAATGGACGGTTCTACCCAAGAACCAAACTTGTTGAGGCTGGTTCTAGGGTAGAATTGGTCAAATTTGGGAACTTTTTCGCATGACTACTTCTCTCTCTCTCTCTCTCGCTCACTCGCTCACGCGCGCGCGCGCAAACAGACTCTTAGTGGTCTCGCTCTCTATCACTAATATTGGATTTCTTTGATCTTTTCCCTCTTGAAAGTTCTCACTTTAGTAGGTTTCTCTCTTTGATCTCACATCTCTCTTCCACAATGAATTACCTCATAGGAGTTGTGGTCTAAGAAGATTTACTTCTCATTTACTAAATCTGATTCCATTTGCTGTGTATTCATATTTGACACAATGCATATTGTATATCTAAAAAAAGAAAAAAGAAAAAAAAAGACACATTCCAAAGTCGATCGGTTTAGTATCTGGTTTCAAAATTGGGAATTGATTCCAACAAGATAGTTTCCAAATTACTAGACTAGAAGTTACTCACTCTGTAACCAATCACCTTAATATATATATACATATACATACACATACACACACACACACACACACACACATAAATATACATATATACATATACATACACATACATAGATATACATATATACATATACATACACATACATATACATACATATACATATCCATGAAAAAAGACTCCGTCATGGCCCAGTCCCTTTGCATCTCAATAGTTGTTTTCAATGTTAGGGCAATCATTGGTTGAATTTGGCCAAACAAATGATAAGAGTAATTTTAGCCACAATATGTATTGCCGGCCATCAAGGGGATTTGAGCGTGATCAACACATGAAAAGCAAGAAATTTTAGCTATTTTGGTCATGCTTTTTTTCACTTCTTTGGCTTAAACACTTCATCCTATTAGTGTATTGACGACATTACCTCTTATTTGACCCACCATTTAGCATGTTTCAACTAAACTCTACCAAAGAAAGTAGTTCCCCTCTTTTTGTTGGTCAAGTGAAGTCAAATCCTTTTGTTTTATTTCTTTTTCTTTTTCTTTGCGGTCCCACTTTCCTTCTTACTCACTTCTCTCTGTTCTCTTTCCTACCGTGGATCCTCTTGGTGTCTACCAACAACGATACTATTCGGGAGCATTGTCAATCAAGGGCTGGTTGAAAATTTTCTCGTATTGGTGGGGTCGTAGTGCTACGGAAGAAGAGGGAGATGAAATTGAGTTTGTTGGGTAGACCCTAATCAATATGCAAGGGAGCACATGTTTGATCCTTCAACCTGAAAAAAAGGGTATGGGTGGTGTCCTCATTATGGCAAAAGCAAGCGGATCTTGTGCCGACATTTCTTCAGCATTCACAGATACAGGGTTCTCGCTAATTGCTCCCACGGTGAGTATTTGACTGTCATCAGTAAAGTCAACTAAGTTATTGGAGCCTCCGGTGTTATGAGTGAGAAATGCAAGGCTGTAGTTGCTCAGTAAGGAATACCATTATTCATATGTCTTTTAGCAAAGGAAGTGCCACATTATATATGCTCAGAGATTGGACAACGAGGACCCACACAAGAGGACGACGGAGATAGTTCACCGAGAATAAATATTATAGACCAGAAAAGAAATTATGGGCAACGCAGAAGAGACACTCATGACCAGAAAGCACCAACCCAGATATTTTTATTTTTATAGCATCTTTGATTCACAAAAGCCACCATCAAGTCATTTCTATTCCTATTGATTTTTTGCGTTGTTCGTCTGTTCAGATTTTTCCTCTCATTTTGTCTGTTGGTTCCTTGGATCTTTGAACTGAGTCATAAATGCCAAGTTATCGCCTTTAGCAGTTTAAAGCCCATTCGCCTCTATTATGTATACGTAGCTTGGTGGCTGCCTTGCCATTATCATCACTAGATCTTTAAGTTTGCACATCACTGCAGGACAAGCCATTGATATCAATCCGTGGTTTTGCTGTAGAAAAAGGTTACATTTTGTCTTGAATTATTTTCGATTAAGTAAGTTGGACATCAAGAGCATCCTTGCCATTTGATGCAAAGGCGTGCAAAGAAGAGAATTGTCTGTAATGGAAAAGATTAGACACAAGGACACCAGGAATGCCAAAACTTGGTACAAATGGACACTTAAGTGTCAAAACTTACGAAAATGACACGTTCAGTCCAATTTTAATATGAACTTATTGTTGTCTAATAGAAAATCATCAACTTTTAACTGGTACTCAAATGTGGCCTATCAAGCCTCGGTTGAATACATGTGGAATGACACATCTAGTAATAGTATTATTGGATGGAAACTTAGGCCTTGTTTGGCAAAAAGTGTTTCTGTTCCCCCGAACAAAATTTTTTGTTATTTTGTTCCGGGGAACAAAAAAAGAACATAAACGTGTTTGGTAAAAATTTTGTTCTCGAAAACAAAAAATCTATTTTTTTTTTGTTCCCGGGAACATATTTTGAACAGAAACAAAAAGTAGAAAAAAGTTGCTTTTTGTTCCCGAGAACAATTTTTCTCTCTTCTTTTTTCTTCTTCTTTTTTCTTTCCTTCTTATTCCTTTTGGCCAGTCCCCGGCCTCGGCCATGGCCAGCGATCGGTCGACGAGGGCCGGCGTCCTCGCCGGGCCATCGTGAGGTTAGCCTCTCCTTGGCCTGGCGAGGCTCGCCTAGTCACCAAGGCCATCCTCGCCCAGATCTAGCTAGGCCAAGGAAAAAAAATAAAAAAAATAAAAAAAGAAGAAAAAAAAGGAAAAATATAATAAAAATATTTAAAAATTAAAGAAACAACAAAATTATACAAGTTTATTAAACGCATTTTTATTCATGGAATATATTTTTTTTGCAGTTACCAAGCGCGTTCTTATGTTCAGAAATTGTTCCCGAGAACAGAAATAGAAAAAAACTATTTCTATTAAAAAATTGTTCCCCGGAACAGAAACGTTATCAAATGCGCCCTTAATAGCGAACATATTTATGTTCCGCCTGAAACGTTATTTTTTTTTTTATGAGATAACAAAAAGTTCAGGTTAGAATTGGTACATGAGTTAGAGTTAATGCTCTTTTATAATACAAATAAAAGTTCGAGCTGAAATTCGAACTCTAGTTAAATTTGATGCTTTTTTTTTAAGGGAATTGGGTTGATAACAAGAAAAAGATACTATAAGTGCCATAACATTTTTCATAACTTTTCTTTCAAACACTTAAGTATCATATAATATTTTCATAAATTGTTTGGTATCATAACTTTTTATAAACATTTAGCACAACGATTATGTCACATTGGATTTTCGATATCTAGGGAAACCTTTTTAAAAATTTATGGGACTCAAGTAATTAATTGAAAGTTTCAACACTAAATTATTATTTTTTTTTTAAATTATGACACTCTCAATGTTCGAAAAAGAAATTATAGTATTTAAATAAGTGTCATATAAAATTTATGACACTTATAATGTCATTATCTTGAGAGACATCTAATTGAAAAACCTTGGTTGGACATTTGTATTTTGTAACCAATGAACCCATGGAGTAGGATTGCATGGTGCGTCAAAGGCTTGCTTCAACGGTACCAAACGAAAACCTCTACCTCGTTACAATGGTAATACGCAGATTCTTTGGCCCATTGGAGCACCAAGATTGTGGAAAACCAATTAAGGTTTTTCAAATACGAGGTGTGTCGTTCGCTTCCTTCGAGGTTAAACAAAGAGAATTTCGCTCCCCTTTCTATTAATTAATTACTTCTTTTTGGGTTTTTTCCATTTATTTTGGCTTTAGTAATATAGAGCACTTTAAAAAAATATGCAAAATAAGTACCGGGGAAGGCGTGAACTATATATTATACACTCAATAATGGATTAAAAAGAAGTTCCTTGTCGTGCCCGTAAAATATTAGAAACTATTTCATTTCTCATTTTGTTCGTGAATTTTCAATTAAGCTTTGTTAGCATAATAGTTTTTAATCTATTGTTAGAATAATATGTTACGAGTCGCAAATTTTTTAAGGAGTGGACACTATAACGATTTTGAATTGTTTGTTACTTATTTTTTATGACAAAAAATATAATATTATTCCCACAATAGATTAAGGATACTCATTTAAGCATTTCCCTTTCTGATTTGAGAAATAATTTGGTAAAAGTCTTTAATTTACTGTGAGAACAGAAGTCTATTTTAATTATAAATTATCGTGAAACTCACTCATTCGAGAATTCATGACTTATAATAAACTACTATTAATATGGTAGTCTTAAAAACTGTTATATCAACAAAACTGTTTCAATTTTATAAAACTAGTAGGAGTTAAAGTGGAATTGAGTCTTCAAAGTCAATTTCTCTTTGGAATGCATATTGAATTGAAATTATTAATGCATGGAATCCACACAGCTGAGTTGACCCAGGGCTTGGCCATGAAGACCGGTCAAACCTCGCACATATAAATACATACTTGCTCCAATTGCTGTAACTCAACATTCGAAGATTCAACTGTTGAAATTGCTCAGGTATGTGCCTTTTTTTTTTTTCCTCTTGCACATTAAATATGCATTCAAGTTTGATGAATTTTAACTAGATTTATTTATTTATTCATTAAAATATCAACGTGAGTTTAAATATTACATTTATAGGGATAGTTGTAAGCGAGAAAGTTGGTTGAGTCTCTATCGAGTCAAATTCGACCGGAAAATTAGTCAGATACCAGTTTTTTTTTTTTTTGGGTCGGTGGTCAGATCCAAGTTGAAGTGCCATCAATTGCGAAGAAATAAAAGTTTAGTGCCGATAATAAAAATCAAAGTTAAGCAACTTGATTGCAAAATCTACGAATATTCGCAGAAAATCAACACATTCAAAAGATTTTTTTTTTTTTAAATGATCACTTGTATCACTTAGTAAAATTAATGTAATGAAAATATTTTCATCATTAATAATTATCTATATGTATAGATTGTTATTAATGATAAAAATATTTTCTGTTGATTAATTGGTTAATTTTCTTAATGTTTCTTAATTGTTATCCGCAGGATGGGTATCGCAATTCTTAGAGGGACGTTTGAGTCATTTGAGGATGAAAGCAAGAACGGTACGTAGTATGCGCATTTTGAATTCAATCTACATTTATTCAAATATATATAATATATGTATATTTAATTGACAAGATCATGTAATTTTTCATCCAACCAATATAAACATATATAGCCGGTCAATTTCGCATATGACTGATTATTATAAGAGTTTTTCTAATGTGAACTACATTAATTGATATTATAATTTACCGTTTTACGGGGTTGATTTAAGGTGAGATTAAATGTTTATTAATTAGTTTAATATGGGACTGGCTAGTGTGGGCCGAGTTAAGCTGGGCCCGTAATGAGAGGCCTCTAACCCTAATTGTTATAAGTATCCTTAAAAAGGAGCGTTCACCTAGCGTTAAAGGGTGAGAGAGCCGTCTCATTAAAACTTTGATACAGAGGGTAATAGAGGAGAAGGATTAGGGCAATAGAGGAGAAGGATTTGTGCATGGATCATCGCTTTTCCGCTTCCGCATCGAACGATGGATTCCAAAATAGGTGCGTTAATCTTTATAATCGATTGTCTGTGCTCTTGTTCTAGTTCTGGAGATCATGGGATTGCATGTTTTGCATCTTACAATCAGTTCCATAGCTTGAGAAATGTAGAAATCGAATTCGTCAAAGTTGTTTGTAGCAACTAGCAAGTCGTACATTTAATGGTATCGCCCAAAGCCTGCGCATAAATAAATACAGCTTCGATTATTTTGTGCAAAGAAGCAGGAAATGAGAAGCCGAGAAATGCCGGAGCTACGCGAAAGCTCGATGTGAAGATTGCGAACGCGGTTCATGTTTCTCCGGCAAGGGAAACGTTTGGCGGGCTCTATGCTCTCTCGAACCTCGACCAGACCTTCCCGTACGTGATTGAGATCGTGTTCACCTTCAAGGGCAAAGGGAGGGCAAGGCATCCCGCCGCGATCGAGACGATTAGAGAGTCTTTGGCCAAGGCATTGGTCGAGTTCTATCCGTTCGCAGGCAGACTTGTCATGGGGATCGACGGGAGGATGGCAGTGAGATGCACTGGAGAAGGTGTCCCATTTGTCGAAGCGACGTCGGAGGATGACATCGAAGCACTGGGCGATATCAGCACCATCAATCCCGCCATGCTGCGAAAACTCGTGAAGCACAGCGACGGAGCCCCGACCATATTGGAAGTACCTTTGCTTTCGGTGCAGGTAAGTACTATTGAACATGTTGGTCGTGCGGATTCTGGCGTGCCCCTGCATTAGTTCATCGATGAATCATATATTAGAGAGATTGTACGAGAATTATGGCTACTTTGTGCGAGATTTTTCTTTTGGGACAATATACAAGGAGAAACATAGTGCTTTTGAACAATTTATCTAACAGAAAGAGATCGTTTCTGCACTGTTTTTTTATCATTCAACCGCTTGCGGAGCAGCATGTTCTTCTGGACTTGTGCAAGGGGATTTAGACTTTCCAAGACTGACATACACATAAGTAGATATCCACTTACAGTTTATCATGAAATCCAGGTGACAACGTTCAAGTGCGGAGGGATCGTCGTCGGCATCGTCATGAATCACGTCCTCGTCGATGGGAAAGCCCTCACAGACTTCATAGCTTGCTGGACCGACCTGGCTCGAGCCAAGCCGCCATCAGTTCTTCCCTTTCTCGATCGATCGGTGTTGTGCCCGAGGCAACCTCTGCGCATCGATCTCCCCCACCATGAGTATGCTCTGAGAGACCGGCGGCCCGGACGCATGGTCGACCCCCAAACCAAGCCCCTCGTTTACAGATCGTTCTGTTTCAAGCCACACACTCTCATTCAGCTCAAGAAAGCGGCAACAATCACAACCCAGAATGGCTCTTCCGTAGTCCCAACGACCTTCGAAGTCATATCGGCGCTCACGTGGATCTCACGAACCAAAGCTCTCAGAATCGGTCCTCACGAGACGACGAAGCTTCTCACTGCAGTCGACGGCCGCCCCAAGTTCGACCCCCCGCTGCCGAGTGGCTACTTCGGGAACGTCATCGCTTGGTCCTGCGCTGAGTGCAGCGCCGGCGAATTGATCCGCAATCCCTTCTCGTTCGCTGTCCAGACCATGCATGAGGCACTCGCATCCGTCACCGAGAGTTACATAAGGTCGGCCATCGACCACATTGAGCTGAACAGGGTCCTGGTCGACTGTGAGGGCAACGCTTGCTGCATCAGCAAGTGGAACCGGCTCCCTTTCTACAAGATGGATTTCGGGTTCGGGAGGCCGTTCCAGGTGGCGCCGGCGACGGTCCCCGACAACGTCGTCTTGGTTGCTTCCCGGAGCAGGGAGAGTGACGAGTTGGTTGTGTCCCTGGGGCTTACTTGTGACGCCATGGATGTTTTCTCGAAGTTGATTCAGCATGAGCTCACGCTGAAAAGCAAGTTCTAGTCTCATCCATGGATATGAGTATATGAAGCCTAGTTTTCGCGCCCCTGGTTTTAAGTAGGACTAGCGTAGTGGTGTTGCGTTGCTTGTGCCTGTTGTTTTATATGATATGCTTCCATCAAGTACTTTCAAAAAAAGGGAATCTTATATATACAAATGTCAACTTGTGAAAGAGCGGTCATAGCATCCGCTAGTAATGTGAAAAAAAGAAGAAGTTTTACGCATGTAGTTTTGTACACAATTTATCGGCTATCCAGAGTAAATTAAGGGCATATGAGGCCATTTGTGTGAGAAAATATTGACTGCATAAGATGTGCAAGGGAAAGAAAGTGAAAAATACAGAAAAAAGAAGGGAGAAACGGCAAAGAACAAGAAGAGAAACGGAGGTGCGAATCTGCAAGATGAAAGAGACAAAGGGAGAAAAGTCTGACAAGTGGGCTCTTTATGGACGCATGTCACTTTATAGATGGACTTTTAATTTGTTGCGCTAACCCAACTTAAAATGTCCATATTTTCTCCTAATTTTGAGTAAGACTAGCATAGTGGTGTTGGGCTCCTTGTGCTTGTTGTTATATGCCATGCCTCCATCAATAAAGTGATGTACTTTCTAAAAAAAATGAATCTTATAGATGCAAGTGTCAATTTATGAAAGAGTGGCCATAGCACATACACTAGTAATGTAAAAAAGTTATACACAAGTAGTTTTGTACACCATTGATAGGATATCGTGACTAAATTAAGGCCAAATGAGATTGTTTGTGTAAATTTTTTTCTTTACACGGGTGGTGCACGCACTATTTTTGTTTGTGAAATAATGAGTTTGTGTTGAGTGTTGGGTAAAGTACCATTTTTTAGGCACTATCTATATATCTTTAGCGTCGGGAAGAGTATTATTGATGGGGTGTCTCTATCCATTATGCGTATTCATTAAAGTACAAGTGTGAGCGTTTCATAGAGAATAATTCCCTATCGGGTAATTGAAGAGGGATTGAACAGTTAATAAATTTAGTAGTACATTTAATAAATTTAGTAGACTTATAATTTATTGATTTAAACTCTTAAATAAATGTGATCTAATAATATGATTTGTTGTTCATATTCTTGAAGATCTCCTCTCCAAGATAAGTTTTATTCTTTCCAATAGAATTTTGAAAACCAAGGAGATATAGCTACAATTGTCCATGTGCTGCTATTGAACAAGAGGTCCAATATTCATATAGTAGGAAATGCTTCCATTATTCCCAAAATAAGTAATTTTCATGATTATTACCCTGCAAAACGTGAATTGCATTATATATGTTTAATGAGGGACTAATATTAATTCCTCGTTGTGAATTTTCAATTTTATAAAACCAGGAGGAGTAAAAGTGGAACTGGGTCTTCAAAGTCAATTTCTCCTTTTAATGCATGTTGTATTAAATAAATAAGTACATGGAACCCACATCGCATGAAGACCTGTCAACCCTTGCACACAAAAAAAATAGGCATGCTCCAATTGTTTTACTAAACTGTCCACGCTTTAACTGTTGAAATTCTGGGGGCGTGTGCCTTTCTCTTTTTTGGGTTTGATGTGCACATTTTAATCTAACATATTTTTAGAGTTAATTAGAATATTTCTTTTGATTATCCGCATTTTTTTCAAGACTGCGCTTATATTTTATTTTGATTGTTGCATTTATATTTCATTTTGATTGTGTATATCCTTGATTGTTATTTTATTTTATATAGTCATTTAATAAATCCTTAAAATTATTATTTTTTCTTTCTTTTATCTTTTCTTTTTTCTTTTTCCTTCATAGGATTTCTAGCCGGCGAGATCACCTTGGTCCTTGGCAATGGTTAGTGACTCTTGCCAACCAAAGGCAAAGGCCTTCATGCCCTCACTTAGATTCAGGCGAGGGCCCACAACGCCCTTGCCGTCATACTAAGAGTGGAAACATATAATAAAAAAGACAAATAAGGGGTTTAGAAAAATGTGAACTCAAAAAATCTTGCTTTGATACCGTACATGATGTTGTGAGACCTTTTTTTTTTTTTTTGTATTGTTTTTTTGAAATCAATCACTTAAATCTCCAACATAGAAAGCCGTAAATATTAGGGACGTGCAATCAGATCGATTCAACCTTGGACTCGGCCCATCTAGGTCGGTTCATAGAGGGACCGGTTTTGGTGCCGGGGTAAAAAAATTGGAAATTGACTTTGATAGGTTTGGTTTCTATGTCCTTGTAATGGTTGGTTCTACCCGTGAACCAAACTTGTCAAGGCCGGTTCTAGGGTAGGTTCACGGGTAGAACCTATCAAAACCAACACAAAATTTGGGGACTTTTTCGCATGACCACCTCTCTCTCTTTCTCTCACTCACACACACACAGACTCTCAGCAGTCTCACTCTCTCTATCACTAATACTCGGTTTCTTTGATCTTTTCCCTCTTGAAAGTTCTCACTTTAGGCTTGTTTAGGCTTCTCTCTCTGATCTCACGCCCCTCTTCCACAATGAATTATCTCAGAGGAGTTATGGTCTATGGAGATTTATTTCTCATTTACCAAATCTGATTCTATTTGCTGTCTTATAAAACATGTATTCATATTTGACACAATGCATATTGTATATACAATAAAATAAAACAAAAAAAAAGGCACATTCCAAAGTCGGTCCGTTCAGTTTCTGGTTTCAAAATTGAGAACTAATTCCAACAAGACAAGTTCCAAATTACTAGACTGGAAGTTACTCACTTTGTGCCAATCACCTTAATACATATATCCATGAGAAAAGACACCATCATGGTCCAATCCCTCTGCATCTCCGTATATGTTTTCCAATGACAACTGTTGACACCTAAATTTTCTACTAAAAGGCTTCACATTTTTGTAACTAAACTAGGGCAATCATTGGTTGAATTTGGCTAAACATATGACAAAAGAGTCATTTTAGCCACAATATGTATTGCCAGCCATCCAGGGGATTTGATCGTGATCAACACAAGAAAAGCAAGAAATTTGAGCTATTTTGGTCACGCTTGTTCCACTCCTTTGACTTAAACACTCCATTTAATTAGACATTACCCCTTATTTGGCCCACCATTTAACATGTTTCAAAAGAACTCTACCAAAGAAAGTGGTTCCCCTCTTTTTGTTGGTCAAAGTGAAGTCCCTCCTTTTGTTTTATTTCTCTTTCTCTTTCTTTGCGGTCTCACTTTCCTTCTCACTCACTTTTCTCTGTTCTCTTTCCTACAGGGGATCCTCTTGGTGTCTACCAACAACGATACTGTTCGGTATAGCATTGTCAATCAAGGGCTGGTCAAAGATTTTCTCGTTCTGGTGGGATCGTAGTGCCAAAGAAGAAGAGGGAGATGAAATTGAGTTTGGTGGGTAGAACCTAATCAATATGTAAGGGAACACACATTTGATCTTTCAATCCAAAAAAGGGTGTGGGTGGTGTTCTCATTATGGGAAAAGCAAACGGATCTTGTGGTAACATTTCTTCAGCAATCGCAGATACATGGCTCTCGCTAATGGTTGCTCCAACGGTGAGTGTTCGACTATCATCACTAAAGTCAACTAAGTTATTGGAGCCTCCGGTGCTGTGAGTGAGAAATGCAAGGCTGTAGTTTCTCAGTAAGGAATGCCATTATTCATATGTCTTTTAGCAAAGGAAGTGGCACATTATATATGCTCAGAGATTGGACAACGAGGACCCACACAAGAGGACGACGGAGAGAGTTCACCGAGAATACATATTATAGACCAGAAAAGAAATTATGGGCAACGCACAAGAGACACTCATGACCAGAAAGCACCCACCCAGGTATTTTTTATTTTTATCACCATCTTTGATTCACAAAAGCCACAATCAAGCCATTTCTATTCCTATTGATTTTTTGAGTCGTTCTGTTCAGATTTTTCCTCTCTCATTTTGTCTGTTGGTTTCTTGGGTCTTTGAACTGAGTCATAAATGCCAAGTTATCACCTTTAGCAGTTTAAAGCCTATTCGCCTCTATTATGTATACGTTGTTCGGTGGCTGCCTTGCCATCTTCATCACCAGATCTTTAAGTCTGCACATCACTGCAGGACAAGCCATTATATCAATCCGTGGTTTTGCTGTAGAAAAAAGGTTCAATTTTGTCTTGAATTATTTTCGATTAAGTGGGACATTCAAGAGCATCCTTGCCGTTAGACGCAAAGGCGTGGAAAGAAGAGAATTGTCTGTAATGGAAAAGATAAAAAAAAAAAAAGAAAGCAAAATAAAACAGAGACGTCACTTTGAATTGGTGGGCCACACAAGGATAATGTGATCAAAGTGTTGTAAAAGGGAGTGTTTGAACTAAAGGATGGTTGAAAAAAGCACCATCCATTTAAAAGAATAGGATAGTGAAGTTTTAACCAAGAAGTTAAGTAGAAATTTATAAATCCAATTTCAGCCACTTTAGCAGAGCAACTTTTAGCAGAACTGAATTGATATATCCCACATATCTCGCCCAGTTGTAGGGGACGGAGATCATGATTTTTCTGAAAAAGAGAGGGCCAAAAATCCGTGAATTTTAGGGCATGAACAGAGGAAGTCTTCTGCAGAATAAAAAGGCGGGGACACGCACTCACGGGGGATTACCGCATAAAAAGAGAGCGCAGAGGAAAGGAGGGAGCACGCTACTGAGGGATACATGTTCAACCAGAAGATACTGGCTGCATCATTCACATCGCCATTATCATGAGTCTATCTTGTTAAGATGTATGTGTGAATTTGTGTTAGAGAGAAGTCCCATATCGAAAAAAATTGGTGTGATGCAGGGTGGTTAATATATTATAATTGACACATAACTCATTGACTTAAACTTTCGAATGAAAATACATTGAAGAATTGGTATGGTATAGAGATGTTAATGTATTCTAGTTGATCAATAACTTGTTGGTTTAAACTTTTGAGTGGAAGTTGATCCAATTGGATAGGTTGACGAGCTCAAACTTGGGCTTTTTCTTGGTAATCTCTCCGGCTGAAGGTATCTTTGCTACGCGCTCATGACATATTGTCTCAAGCCACTATGTTTCCCAGCTGTTCTCGAATTTGATAGCCCAGACAGACAGCAGTTCCTCAGCAACAAGGCATTGTTGATTTGTTCCCTCTTAATCCTCGGAGATAATGCAATTTACCTAGGTGTGATACTTAGGCTCTATTTATTTCGCGAAAAATAAAAGTGTTTAGGCCCTACATCAAATGAAGGCATATTTCCATTTATTTCACAGAAAATGAAACTGTTTTAGGCTCTAAATGACATGCAAGGCATATCTAGAAAATGTATGAATACTTAAGTATTCAAACATGGACAATGCGTATGCCAAATTACAGCCAAGGAATTGGTTGCCTGAATAACCGCGCAATGGAATCAACAATCTCGAAGTGTCTTCATCAAATTCAAATTGACGGACACAGCTTTGCTGTGAGGACAAGCACTAAGAGGGAACAGATTGGTGCAGGTGACGACGATGCCTTGTCGCCGAGGAACTGCTGTATGGGCTGTCAAACTCGGGAGCAGCCCGGGCAACGTGGTGGCTTGAGATAGATCAGTCTAACCGCGTGTATCCCCGGTCTTATAAAGTGTTTTGCTTGCTGAAAAATCAATGTTTTGGAAAATATATATTTTTTAAATAATTATTTATATCGATTACAAAAATGAATTGATGAAAAAATATACTCATTTTTTACGTAAATATTTGTATATGAATTGTTGTTAATGATGATAATATATTTCATTAACTAATTATTTAAAGGGATGAAAGCGATTATTTTTAGAAAAATGTTTTCTAAATTATTCAATTTCTACGAAACAAACGGAGTCCTATCATTGTGAGCATAGTCCTTAATTTATGCCCTGAAATTTAGGGATGAGCATGGTCCCAATCCAACCCGAGAAGTGGGCCGGTCAGTTCTCAGTTTCCAAAATGGAAACCAGCAATAACTAGTTTGATTCACAATTCTGCAAAAGGAACCGGACTGGACCAATATGCCTTAATTTTCCTTCTTTTTTTTGGGTGTAATTTTTCTTCTTCCAATTTTCTAAACTAGAGCCGTGTAAGTGTGCATCGTTGGTTTTTTCTTCTTCTGTTTTTATTGGGTGTTTTCACTTCTCATTTTATAATGCAATTTTTCCGAGGGAGAAGGTTGGATATTCACCAGCTTGCACTATATATAGGTTGACACGAAATTGAAATCTTACATAATCTCTTTCTAATGCCTTGAAATTTAAATATATATTTTTATATTCCTTTGTGAAGAGAAAATCATATAAACAGAAGTAAAAAATAACTGATAAATTGTGACAAACATTTAAATATTTGGGGCAAATTTTTGTGGTGGTACCCACCCACACTTGCTTTAACTCTTATTGGCGGGCAATAGCCATTCTCTCGGCCGTATATTAACTTAGAATCCAACAGAAGCGAGTCGAACAAGACCGCGACTCAGACCACAATTAGCATGACGTAGTCACCTTGTCGTATTGATCCGTCTAGAGATGATTAGTTCTAAGGTGTGTCGATTCCCACCCTGAAATCTCGAAGTGGATTGAATGGACTCGGTTCTCAGTTTGTGGAACCAAAAATCGGCTCATCCAATCTAGTTCAGTTCTTAGGCCGGTCCAGGAACCAGTAATTTCTTCTCTTTTTATTTTGGTTTCTTCTATTCCCAACAAGTGGGAGTTTCCCAACAGTAAAAGGAAAAAAGTTATTTACAGTCGGTCCCAATCCAACCAGACTGATCGGTTTAATTTTCGAGTGCACACCAATTCTCGGTTCCACAAATGGAGAACTGACCTTGCCTAGTTTGCTTTCTAATTCTAGAGTGGGAACTAACTCATTAGGACTGATTACCCTTACTAAAACTCATGAATCTTTAACCCTCTCTTGTCCAGAAAAATCCCCCCATACTCGGGCAAAATATGCAGAATATTTCAATTTAATTCTGCTGAAAGTTGCTTTCCGAAAGTGGCTGATATTTGTAGTCGTAGTTTTTACTGGATTCCTTGGCCAAAACTCCACTTTCCTATTTTTTGAATAGCTGAATTTTTCTGCTTTTCATGTGCTCATCACGATCAAATCCCTTAGACGGCCAGCAATACATATTGCAGCTAAAATTGCTCTTTTATCCCTCATTTGGTTGGCCGCACTCGACCAACGATTCTCCCCGTTTAGTTACGAAAATGTGAAGTCAGTGTCAACAATTGTCATCAACCAAAAACCTAAGGCGTCGGGGTCATCGCCTCTCTCTCCATCCCATACGCTGCCCAAGTGGTTCCGGAATCGGACAGTCCATACGATTGTTCCTTAGTGACAAGGGGCGGTTGTCCCCTATGCCGATCTGTTCGCTCCAAGTCCTAGTCCTCACCAAAAAGCTGCGTCCATCCGTCTGAATCCATCAAGACAACCAGTTGCTACCACCCTCTTGGAGACATGGACCGCATCAAGATTGACGATTCGCTTGCACGGTCGTTCAGGCAACCGGCTTGTTGAGTGCAGTTTGTCGTACGTGTTGTCCAGATTTGGATACTTTAATGATTCGTGAATTTTTCTCGATATGTCTGCATGCGATAGAGGGCCTAAAGTGGGTGCTTTTTGATATGTGAATTCTCTTGGATGCTTCAGTGGTCCTAAATTGTTTTTGATATCCAAGTTGGTTATAAAAACGTAAGTTGATATTCAGAATTCAGATCACGTGCATATTCAAAATTTATTGACCGCCAATCATTGCTGTGTCTAATTTTGCGCCTTTTTTTTTTTTGGGTGTTTTGATTGTCTGAAGTGAAAGCAGGAAAAAAAAGAGGGTTTCGTTTTTCCTGTTTGGTTGTCATTAGGATGCTTTTCATGTGATAAAAATAAGTACTCTTTTGCATGCATCTTTATTTTATTTTATTTTTTAAAATAGAAAAACTAAACATGAAAGTGTTTTCTTGCATGTCACTTGCTCATGATTGTCCAATTGCATGTTAGGATGAACATTGCTTTTTACATTGACAACGTTTCGTGGTTCATGGATTGCATTTTTATTTATTAGATATTCTGCATATTGGAAACTGCCCCTTTTATATTTGCATATCTAGAAAACTTATATCTACCTATCTAACTGTAATCCCATTAGTACATGTCTAGGATTTTGCATATCTTGCATATTGGGATAGGATTTTGCATTATATTTGTGCCATGACTATTGCCATGTTAGAATAATTAGGACGGATTTTGCATGAATAATTGTTTTAGTGCACATCTAGGATATCTAGTGTGCATTATTTAATTTCCATCGCACGTTTCTTTCCACAATCATATGTCATAAAATGAAAATATAAAAAAATATCATATCTTGCATGCTAGTAATTTTAGATTGCATCTGCATTAAAAAAATCACAAAAATATGTCTAGGAGTGCATTTAGGGGAATTTGAATATCCGTATTATACCAATCGGTCCATTCTCTTAGTATTGCATCACATTTTAGATTGCATTATTTTAAATTAAACTTCCATGTTTGAGGTTCATTTCAGGAAAACACTTTATTTATTATATTGAATTACATAGCATATCACATTTGCATATTCACTTCTTTTTGATACATTCGTCTAAAGCCTGTTTGTGTACTTTTAGACTTTCCATTTACTGTTCATGGGGTTTTTATCCCGAGGTATTATTAGGGGTGACTGGTTTTGGGTTGGGTCTATTCCACACTAAAATCGGAATCAGAACTGGATTGGTTGGTCGCAGTCCGATTTAGGATTTCGGCAATTCCCTTTTCTTTACTCTTTATGAGGAAAGGAAAAAGTTAAAAGAAAAAACATATCGGTTTGCCTCGATCTGGGTGTTTTGATTCTACGTCTAGAACTATAAATTGCTCAGAACTGCTCAGTTCGGTCTAGTCTAATCCGGTTCTCGAGCTCGGTCCTAGGTGTAAGTAATAACAAGGCTATATTTTTTGCCCAATACAGCTCAATGTTCTGTCACGTGTGAATATGCCAATTTAAACAATGCAATCTAGATATCCTAGATGTGCACTAAAACAATCATTCATGCAAAATCCATCCTAATTATTCTAACATGACAATAGTCATGACACAAATATAATGCGAAGTCCTATCCTAATATGCAAGATATGAAAAATCCTAGACATATACAAGTGGGAATACAGTTAGATACGTAGATCTCAATTTTCTAGATGTGCAAATATACAATAAGCAGTTTCCAATATGCAAAGTATCTTATAAACTTACATGCAATCCATGAACCACGAAACATTGTCAATGTAAAAAGCAATGTTCATCCTAACATGCAATTGAACAATCATTAACAAATGACACGCACGAAATTTTCAGTTTTTATGTTTTTTTTTTTTTAAAATAAAAAATGCATGCAAAATAGTTCTTTTTTTTTTATCAGATGAGATGCATCCTAAAGATAACCAAACAGGAAAACGAAACCTTTTTCTTTTTTACTTTCACGTCAGACTATCAAAGCACACAAAAAAGAAATAATAATATAAGCGTAAAATTTCACATAGCAATGATTGAAGATCAATATATTTTGAATATGCACGTCTTGGAATTCTAAATATCAACATCACTACTCAAATAACACTTCTATACCCAACTTGATATCAAATAGCACTCAGGAGAATTAAAGCATCCAACAGACTTCACGTGTCAATAAGCACCCACTTAGGCCCTACATCACAAGTAGACATATCAAGAAAATACATTAATAATTAAGTATCCAAATTTGGATCACACTTTGACCGAAAATAAAAATAAAAATGGACCACACGTTTGACAAATTGCACTCAAGAAATTGGTAGCTTGAACAACCGTGGAAGAGAATGAACAGTACTGATTTGTTCCTGTGTTAATTACATTTGCCCATAATGTTTCGGATAATCCTACATTTTTTCTTTCTTTTTCGTTTTTTCGGTAATCCTACATGCATACTCGTATTTCTTGCACAGTCATTCAAAGTTCTATTCATCCTCTCAACACCTTTGTTTACCATGATATGTTGGGAACTATTCTTGTTATCCTGATTCAATTCTTGCACAAAACTGCATGTATTACCATTGTTGAACTTTAGAAATTTAATATTTAAGCCAATCTCATTTGACTAAGTAGCAAACACATCAATTTTATTTTTCAGAAAATAACACATACATTTCTAATTGAGTTTTCAATGAATGTGACATAATAGCATGACCCTCCAAGGGAATGCATAGGGGTTGCCCCCCTAAACATTTGTATGTACCAGCTCTCATCTTCCTTTTCTTGGCTTTCTTTCAATTTTCAAAATACTGACGCATTTTTACTTACCAAAACACGATCTTGACATAGACCGATATTTATGTACTTCAAATTAGACGGTTTTCTGTTTGATGCTAACACCATCATCCTTTTTTTGCTTATCTGTCCAAGCATGCGGTGCAACAGTTTGGAACTAGCTTCTAAGTCAAGAAGTGCTACTATTGCTCTGCTTCTTTCAGTCATCTATAGTGTTCCCAACATTGTTCTCTGTGCCTTCCACAAGCAGTCTCCAAAAATGTGTATTTCATGTTGTCTAATTGAACAAATAGAGATCAGATTTGTCTTAAGGCCAAGAACAAATTTGATATTTTGCAACTCCCATTGATACTCGTTCACAATCTTTATCTTAACATTACATTTGTCCACGGTATCCAAAGCTTCATCATCAGCAAGATAAACCTTTCCAAAGTTTGTGGCAACAAAATTATACATTTATCCCCTGCATGAAGTTGATTGAAATGATGCACTCGAGTCTAGAATCCAAGACTCAATTGGACTATTGGCAATCAATGTTAAGCATCATGGGCAAGCGTCTTTTTAAAGGTTGCATTAACAAATTTCTCCTATTGATTTCGATACCGAATTTTCTTTTTTGGGGCTCTACAGTCTTGTTTGAGATGGCCCTTCTTACCACAATTCTAGTAAATTATTTCACCACAAGGTATTGACTTGCTTCTCCTTGTGGAATTCAATCTACCATAGTTCTATTTATGACCTCGTTGATTGCTTCTCCCTTTGCCTTTATTACTGAAGTCAACACTTGAATATTCATTCGATTCTCTTGATGTGGACATTGAGTCATATCAAGGAGGAGGTGCTAGGGACCCATTGTCTATTTCGACTAGTTTGATCACTCAAGCACGGGTCAAGTAATTTAGGCAAGCTGTTGGTGTCATGGTTCGTGATCTTTGGCATGGAGATGACCTTGGATCAAATCTTGAAGAATCTTGGAAATCTTGGTGTAATTTTTGGCGTGGAGATGACCTTGGATCGAATCTTGAAGAATCTTGGAAATCTTGGCGCAATTTGATTATCTGGTCACTAAATATTTGACCAAGTCAAAAAATTATCTTCTTGTTTAGATATTTCCTAAAATATGACGCATTAGATTTCTAGGGTTGGTTTTAGGGTTTGTGTAGCAACTAAAAGGTCTATATTAAGGAATGACCGACTTTCTTTGGAGACATATATATATATTATTTTTGAGTAAAAGAATTGAGAGGTTCTCTTCTACTGTTCTTTTGAGGACTTAACCTTATCAAGATTCTCTTGTGGCGGTCGATTCGATTTATCGAGCCAGATAGCGAATTCTTTCGCTCGTGGTGTTTATAACGTTGGTTGGTTGATACGCATTCGTCAACAAGTCACATTTATACCGAGATTGCCAATCACAGGTTCGATTGGAGGTTGAGGTTCGCAATTCACACCATCTAAGCCTTCGTAGAATGATCTTTTTGCAACGATTTACATCATCTCTTCTATAAAAATCCTCACTAAGGTGCAATATCTCCATTCTCTTGAAACTTTATGTTTTTATAACCAAAGGAGCTGCTTACCACAATCACAATAGCACTCCAACTTTCAAGTAGAGAAGATAAGAAAATCAAAGCTTTTACCTCGTCCCCCAATATGATTGCCAGTAAACTCATTTTAATAGTGATTTCCTTGAATTCGTTGATGTAATTTGTCATAGAAGCACCTTCGTCCATCTTTAGAGAGAAACCCAATGCATCAAACATACCTTGGTTGATGTAGAGGGCTTCTCATACATGTTGGACAAAGCCCTCATCAAATTTATTGTTGCTTCTTGTTGGCGATGTTGAAGGCAACATTTGCACCAATGTAAGACAAATCACAGTTAAGGCTTGCCGATCTAACAATTCCTAGTCTTCTTGCTTGATCGAACTTGATTTCTTTTCAGATAGAGGCTCATGCAAGTTCCTCTAATATAGCAGATGCTCGATGAAACCGATCGATTTTCATCTTCCATTTGTCAATCTTCATCACCCCACCATTTCGCTAAATGAGGCTTTGATACCATAGGAATGCAAAATGTTGAAGAGAAAAATAGAGAAGAAGACATACATTTTTACGTGGAAAACCCTTTCAAAATCAGAAAAGGAAAATTACAGTACCACACTGAATAATCTCTTTACTATCACTATTAGTTTTAAAGCTATAGGTTAAAACTACAACATATATTAATCCAATATACAACAGGAGTTTAGGGCTTACAAAGTTATAGTAGAAATTATATATATGCCATTAATAGAGTACAAAATCTCTTTGTTTTGATATTACTTTCCTCTTTCAAACTCCACAACTCTATCATGATGGGCTAGCCATAAAATTGAATTTGGAGGAGTTATATGATGCCCTCAATCCCGACCCGATAAGTCCATTCTCGGCAGACAATATAATGGTAAAATGAGTGAACCCATTTTCTATTGGAGGTTATTTTCGATCGCAAAATTTATTACATCTATGACATTTGCAGTTGTGTTCTATGTTTGTGCCTAATTTTTGCAGCGTCTACGTGTGTATTTGTTGTGCTCAAAGAGCTAAGACAATAAAAGAACAAGTGTATCTATTGATTCTGCTGAAAAGTTAAAAATAGTTTATTGGAACGCGTTTAACTTAGTTGCCACGTCATATTTAAAATAGACCATTCGCTGATCGTCATATTCGTTCTAACATATTTGCCAAGTTGAAATTACTCCTTTTCCTCTACCCTTTCACTCTGCTTCTGTTTCTTTGCAATGCCAGTTCCCATTAAAGCACCACCATCCTTGCTTCGCTACAACTACATAAATGCATCCTTGCTTCGCTACAACTACATAAATGCTTTCACCAAGTCCATCCTCTTCTTTGAAGGCCATAGACTCCCTCCTAGCCAGAGGGTCACTTGGAGGAGAGACTTCAGATCTGGAAGGCAGAGGGAAGGTGGTCCCCGGTGGGCGAGGTGGCTACGGCTCGACGGTAGGCTTTAGGATGAGGTTGCGGTGGGCTCAGATCTGGTTCCTCTATTTTTCCTATTGATTTCTAAGCTCGTAGTAGCTGCCTTCTGTGGCTTCCCATGGCCGTCCGGATCTTGACTTCGCAGTCACGGCCATGGATGAGCCGGTCGTGGCTAGATCTAAAGCGGCTGGAAGTGGATTCTGCGTCAAATTTGGACAGCTCCATGCATGGTGAGGAGTATAAGGAAAGAGAAGAAATGAAATGGAAGAGAGAGGGGATAACGGAGGAGAGAAGAAATCTTAAAGTGAGCCCAACCTGGACATGTGGCGATAAGTAAATCGTCTATATTAAAAAAGACGTGGCAGATATTTTGTCCGCAATATTTTCTCCACAAAAATTGTAGCAAAAAAGAAAAAAGAAAAAAAAAGACTTACCCCATGGAAATTGCAATTCCCGTGATTTTTATCAATAATCCAAAATTTTAGATGGGGCCCACGACTTTTATTATTCGCCCTGTCTTTTCCTTTTTAGGTCACATGTCGTTCGTCCTATCGAGCCATCGATAGCTTTTTCGCAAACTCTAATTCCGGAATGCATGTTGACCGTAAAGAGAAGGAAGAAGTAAAATCTTGAGTTTGTTCATTTCCCAGTAGGCCTAGGACAGAAAAGTGTGGTATACGTTTGACATTGCATTATTCCCGTGTAGTGTGATTAACTAAATGCATCTTAGCTCTGTCTAGAATCGGTGGATTTCAACAATGATAATTGAATTATAGCATAATCTCAAATGAAGTCATGGGGCTTTTTGTTGGTCATCTCATGCGTGAGATTGACCAAAGATACGTGGCCCAATTCCATTGTCATAGCCATGGGTAATGAGCCAATGACAGCCTATTCATAATGACCGATATCTCCGTGTTTCACTTTTTCTCTGCTACAAATAGTGCAAACTTCTCACTTCCACTTCTCTCTCTCCTTTGTGAGAGAATTTCTCAATCTCTCCATTTTCAGAATGGCCGCCAAAGCGCTGATGAGCTGTGGCATCTCCATTACCTCCTTCCCATC
This sequence comes from Eucalyptus pauciflora, assembly GCA_007663325.1. NCBI lineage: Eukaryota > Viridiplantae > Streptophyta > Magnoliopsida > Myrtales > Myrtaceae > Eucalyptus > Eucalyptus pauciflora. Next base: position 1,291,003 of record VMYD01000385.1, read on the forward strand.
CAACCTATCCTCTTCGAAGTCGAAATTCGCCACCGTAGTCTCACTTCGGAGCACCACCGTAAATGCCTCATCCCGCTTCTCCATGTTAGCCAAGTGGATGCCTGGTCAGCCCCAGCCACCCAACCCCGGCAACCTGGCACCCAGGTAAATCAAATCTTAATACTAATAGCAACCCATTCTAAGAGTGTTTTAACTACGATTTATCTTCCCAATGTAATAGAAAAATAGTTGAAAAAGGTAATGATGGTACATCCAAGGGCTATGTGTCTTAAGTTAGCATTCGACTGAAAAGTTGGTCAGCCCGTTAAAAGTGCCATTGACTGTAAATAAATAAAAAGTTTAGCGCTGACTATAAAAATCAAAGTTCAGCTACTTGATTGCAAAGTCTATGGTTGCGTTTATTTTGTTATAAATCCACAATTGAGAAAACTATAATAGCTTTTATTGATTACAAAAATGAATGAACAAAAAATGTTTTCATTATCAATGAAAATGTTTTGGTATATTTTGCTTTTAATTTTTCATTGACTAATTTTTCAATCTGATATAATCAACTACTAATTTTTGCAAAATTATTCATTTTCGAATAACTATCTGTGAAATTTACTCCCGTTTTGATTTAAGTAATTTGATGATTTTTTTTTCTCCTCTAATATTATATCTAAATGATTAGTAGAGAATCTATGGATAGATAGTAAAAGTTGAATGTGGTTAATTTTTTCAAACTTATAGAATGAAAAGGTTTATGATAAAATAACCTTATTTATGACTTTGGTATAATTTACTGATTTTTTTTTCTTTGCAATGTTATCCACAGGGTGGGTTCCAAAGTTCTCGAACAAACATTTGAGCATGAAAGCAAGGACGGTACGTAGTGTGAACATTGTGTATCTTGTATCTGACCGGATTGACTTGTAGATACTTATGAATCTGAATATATTCTTATGGGTGATGGTGAATACATATGTTTTACCCGGCTAAGTGGGATTTTTTAAATTAGAAAAAATTATGAGTCGGTCAAAACAAAAATAAAAAAATGAAAAGACACTTATTTGGAACAACGATATAATTTTTTTATGTTTAATGTAAAAAAGTTTAAACATCTTTATTGCAAAAGAAAATATACGTAGGGTTTCAATTACGAACATCATTGACATAAAACATTTTTCATACTTGCAGCCATAAAAGAAAAATATCCATCATTTAAGAAAATTCACTTGTCAAAATTATATCACTGAGGCCTGACAAGGGCGGACCTGGCTGACCTCGGGCAAGGTCGAGCTCTAGCTTGCTGTAGCGAGGTTGAGCTCGCTAGTCTTGGCAAGCTCAAGCCTTCTCTGAGGCTAGCCTTACTGGCTTGCACTTGTGGCCTACTACTGAGGCCCAACGATTGGTGAAGAAGAAAGAAAGAAAAGAAAAACAAAAATAAAGAAAGTAAAAAAGAAAAAAATAATAAAAAAGAAAATTAAAATTTGATTTTTAACTAAAAGAAAATTAAAATATTAAAAAATTCAAGATGAACAACTATGAAAAGTGTTTTCATCTTCTTAGATTTATAAATTCGCTTTTCTAATTTTATGTATAAATATTTTCCTTGATCAAAAAGTGTCATTGATTCACTAATCATGTTTTTACAAACAAAACAGGTGAAATTTCTGACCCTAGAAACAATCGACATCAGATTCCTCCACAAGTCCAACCAATTGCATGGACTTGTGAAAGAAACTCGCGGTCAAAATGTCGACGTCATTTTTATAAAATAACGCAGAAAAATGAAATTTTAAACTAATCCGTATGACCAAATAGCTCCATAGCTTGAGACATGTAGATATTGATTTTGTCGAAGTTGTTTGCATTGACAAGCAAAATGTACAACAAGGGGATGCATTGTAAAAAGAAAATTCCAACAACTATTTTCCAGATTTGAGCCTTGTCTCTAAATCTCCTTCTAGTCGAAACTAAAAGGGATATAGAATTGATAAAATATATATAAACTACCCTGTTTTCACCAAAGCCCACAAATAATTAAATTTAACTCGTGCAAGGAAGCAGGAAATGAGAAGCCAACGAACATCGGAGCTACGAGAGAACTCGTCGTGAATATCACGAATGCGGTCATCGTTTCTCCGGCGAGGGAAACGGCCTGCGGGCCCTACGCTCTCTCTAACCTCGACCAGACCTACCCTCACATGATCGAGATCGTGTTCGCCTTCAAAGGCGAAGGGAGGGGAAGCTGTTCCACTGCGACCGAGACGATCAGAGCGTCGCTGGCTGAGGTATTGGTCGACTTCTATCCATTCGCAGGCAGACTTGTCATGGGCAATGATGGGAAGATGGCAGCGACATGCACCGGGGAAGGTGTCTTGTTCGTCGAAGCGATGTCGGACGACGACATCGGGATGCTAGGCGATATTAGCGTCATCAATCCTGGGACACTGCGAAAACTTGTGAAGCATAGCGACGGAGCCCAAACCATAGTGGAAGAATCTTTGCTCACCGTGCAGGTAATGTTTCCAGAGATTTGTTTTCTGATGTAAACACCCGCTTATAGTGTATGTATAATCCAGGTGACGACATTCAAGTGCGGAGGGATCACCGTCGGCATCGTGATGAATCATGTCCTCGTCGATGGTAAAGCCCTTGCGGACTTCCTAACTTGCTGGAGTGATGTGGCTCGAGGCAGGTCGCCATCGATTCTTCCCTTTCTCAATAGATCGGTGTTGTGCCCGAGGCGACCTCCACATGTCGATCTCCCCCACCATGAGTATGCTCCGATAGATCGGCCATCTGAAAGGATAATCGACCCCCAAACCAAGCCCCATGTTTACAGATCATTCTTTGGGAACGGCATTGCTTGGTCATGCGCCGAGTGCAGTGCGGGCGAATTGACCCGCAAGCCCTTCTTGTTCGCTGTCCGGACCGTGCAAGAGGCGCTCCGAAGCGTCACCGAGAGTTACATACGGTCGGCCATCGACCACGTCGAGCTGAACAGTGTCGTGGTCGACTACGAGGGTAACACTTGCTGCATCAGCAAGTGGAGTCGGCTCACTTTCTACGAGACGGATTTTGGGTTCGGGAGGCCGTTCCAGGTGGCGCCGACCTCGGTCCCCCACAACCTCGTCTTGGTTGCTTCCCAAAGCGGGGAGACCGACAACTTGGTTGTGTCTCTGGGGCTTCCTCGTGATGCCATGGATGTTTTTTCAGAGTTGATTCAGTCTGAGCTTGTACTGATGAATAAGTACTAGTCTCATTCATGGAATTGAGGATTATGAGTGTGGTTTGGTAGATGTGTGGAGTCTAGTTTCTGCGCCTCTAGTTTTCAAGTAGAAATAACACAGTGCATGTCACTGTGTTGGGATGCTTAAGCCTGTTGTGTTATTTGAGATGCTTCCTCAAAATTGTGATGTACTTTCCTTAAAAAGGGAATGTTATTGACTCAAATGTTAAATTATGGAAGAGTAATTATAGTATATACTAGTGGTGCAAAAGCCAGAGGTTTCGCACATAATTGATCGAACAGAGTGAGTAGTTTAAGGCCATACGAGACCACTCACGTAAAATTATTTTAACACATGGGCGGTTTATGTTCTATTTTTTCCTTTATGAAATAATCGATTCATTATGTGACAAGGCCAATTCTCTTGAGATTTTGCTGTGCCCTATTTATACGACAGTCCATTGTGTCGCATTATTTTTGTAAGCACATTTTTTAGCCACTATCTATATATATCTTTAGCATTTGGAAGAGTATTGATGGGTTTTCTCTTTCTTCAAGCAATGTACCTATTGAATTCAAGGTTGTGTATCTGGAGCACCGACGACGACGTGGCAACAACATAGGAACCCTAAAACCAAGAATTCGATACTCTTTGTATAAGTGCAAATAGTGCATAATTTTAGTAGAATTTTCTTTATGAGAATCAGAAAATAATGTGTCTATCTAGGTATGATCGGCTTTGTTGTGCATGGCATGTTATGTGGTATATATACAGAAAATATCTAATAATGTATTCAGTAGTTAATATAGAGTGAAAAAATTGATAATACCATTCACTATAGAAAATACAACTATTTCGGTTCCATCCAATACAACATGTAGTAAAATGCAATATCGGAGTAATGTTTCTTGGAAGATAATAATTACTTAAAAAAGTGACTGAAAAACTCGAGTTGAATTAGATAGAAATAGCCTATGATAATCCAATCCTTTAAAATAAGAAGAAATATTTCATAATGGTAAAGTAAATTCATAAGTAAGGCAAATGAATCCATGAAGTTCAATTATCAACCAAGTGATATGCATTGCATTCATGTGATATTTCCTTATGCTTATTCAACTTCATGATTATTGTCACTTTCTAAAAAAAAAAATCTATAAATACATTATTGTTATAGAGAGCGATGGTGCAAGACTAGCAAAACAATTTTAACAAATAAATTTTTTCAATAATTCTGAAAAAATAAACCCGCATGGGCAAGTGTACTAGTTAATTTCTAATGTATACTCTTGTTCTCTCTAGCTAGCTGCCATTTTACTAATAAAAGCTCCTTTTAAAATGGGTGAGTTTTACTGGCGATCATTGAAATTTAGTGTACTATCAAAGGTCATAAAACTGTCTCTTGATCAATCAATGTAAGATCTCTAATTTTTTAAATGGATGCACTTTCATTGGAATTCCATCAGTCCTTTGGGGAAATGATGATATCGTGGCATGGAGCAATTATAAAATTTTACGAAACCACTATTAACTATTTTAAAGACTTAAACTATTATATAAATGTCCAATTCAATATTTAACTATTCTAACATTCCCTCTCATGTATATGTTGGACTTTGGCCTATCACTACGCATGCAAATTTGTAATAAGAGAGATAAATAAGGGCTTGGAAATATTTGAACTTGAGATCCCATGCTCTAATACCATGTAAATTTTGTATTTTTTTTTTAAATAATCCACCTTAAATATCCACCATAGAAAAGCCATACATGTATCCCTAAGAAAGTTCCACATAACACCAAAGTGGAAAAATGACACCACGAGTGTCATAACTTGTCAATTGATCATTTAGATGCCAGAATTTTTAAAACTCATTCACTTTAGTGACATAGCTTTTCAAGCGATGATTTGATTGCTACAACTTTTAAAAAATGTACAACACAAGTGTTAAAATTTTAATATCGTGTCAGATTTTCCAACACTTAGGTGATGGACAAAAAGACACCGGAAGTGCCAAAATTTGTGTACGGCACTCACTTTAGTGTCAAAAATTTTCGTCGGCTCACTTAAGTACCAAATTGAAAAAAACCAATCACTTTAGTGCTAGCGGCAAGAAATTCCGATCAAAGTGATTTGATGGCTTTTATAATTTAGAAAAAAAAAAAGCTGAGTTGGCATATTTGTTATAAAAAAAAAAAATCCAATGCACATGGATTTTGCCCCTCTCTATAAAGTCTCAACTCTCTCTCTTGCTTCGTGTGCGCTTGTCGACTCCATTTAAGCTTCCTCACGATCATCACTGACCCTCTCTCTCTCTCTCTCCCTCATTTCGGGTTAGATTCGCTTCCAGTTCCTTCCTCCTACTACAGTTGAGTAGATCTCACAGTGCAATCATTTCTTTGTCCTGATCTCGACACTCGAGGGTCGTCTCTCAGTGATCACTAGGGGTTTTTCATACTTTGCCGGCTTCGAAGAATTGCTAGATCTTACTGAGAGTTTATGCAAATGTTGAATCTGGTGAAAAGGTTAGTGGTCACACTGATCAGGACTTCGTGTGACCTTATCTCGTCGAGATCTTGGGGTTCTTGCATTGTTCGGGTGATTGAAATCGCTTAATTTGGTTCACTATTGTTGCATGGATCGACGAAGGGGAAGAAGACCTACGCTGATTGAAAGACCTCCAAGACGCCTCTCGGATGAGGCGTACCAGCTGGCCCTAAAATAACTAATCTGTCCATCACTTGATCACTATTTTGATTTTGACACAACTTGTGATCAATCTATGCTTTGGTCTTGTAGTCTTTGTCTAGTGAGTGCGGGATCAGGAGCAAGAAAAGGAGGCGGGCTGTGATCGGCCTGAACAAGATGGGAGTGGAGATCAAGAAGGTGAAGTGTAGCAGTAGCAGCAATAGTGGTTCCTTGATGCGAAGGGTCTTGGCCTAGGGAAGAGAAGTGTTGATGCAGACATTAATGGGGTTGATTTTGAGTTGAATGTTTTTGTTCGACTTTGACAATGTTTCTCTTTGTTTTCATATACTCTGTGTCAAAATTCTTTCTTGAAAAATGGATTTGGAGGTGGTAGCATGACACCTAATTACACAAAGTCAATCTTGTTCACTCGTGCCAAAGTTCGATTCTAATCTATATTCTGTAGTAAAAGTGGTGTCAGATTTGGTTTGCTCTAGTTTGGCCCTTGTTCTCTGTTTACTGGCTGCTGAATTTATATCTATAGCGGCTCTTACTGGTAGTTGTACTTTGTAGGCTATGGATTCAAGTTCTATGTATCTGTAGTCGAAGGAAGTTGTTGTCAATCTAACCAATCACCACAATTTGTTTATATCTCTTCTTCCGTGCAAGGGCTTGCCTTGACAACTCATGAATTACAATCCCGTTCTTCCTAAATGTAATATTATTTAACCCTAACTTTCGTCTGGTTTGATTTAGTTTTATCGAAGATGTGAATTTTTTGTTATTGATTTTGAGTTATATGAGTGTTGCCTTCATTAGCGTTTGTCTACAATGATCAAATCTTTAATCAAAGTACATGGAACTTGCTATGTTTTCCATTTTTTTATTCCTCAGATAGTAAGGAATCAAGTCTATTAGTTGCAATGTTTGCTCGGTTGTCAAGTTGAGCTCTTAGATTGATAGTGGTTTCCAGCAAATATAATATGGATGGGAGCTCACTGAGAGTCCTGATAAGCTGTTTGAGTAAAAGCTTTTTTATACTCTGAATTAGAGTGTCTTTCTCTCATCTTTTTTTCGGTGTTTTGATTAGATGAAGTTAACTTTGGTGATTATTGGAAAGTTTGTTTATGTGATTTGTTGTAGGCATGCTTATTGTTCATTCAAAAGTCCAAGGCGTGTTGTTAAATAATTCGAAATACCATGATTTTCGGTGATCTTGTTTCATGATATTGGCAAAGTTGTCCTCACAGCAAGTTGTAGCATTGGGTAGTCACAATCGCTGGATTGGTTCTCACCCCAAAAAGGGCAATCCACGCCTTGGATGTTCCCATAGTTGAACAAGTTGCTGCAATTTGAGTACAAACCGCAAGTCATCGTTGCCTTGCGATTGAGTCACATTGATCATCAAGACTAAAAATATAGCACATAATAGAAGATGTGAATTCATTCTGTTGAAAGACAGAATTCCTGATCAGTTGGATGGACTGGGGTTGTTGTTGTTTTAGCAAACAGATAGCGGGCCAAGAAAGATGGGTTGTGAGTGATAAATCACTGAAGTGGAATATGGGTTGGAAGACAATAACTAGTCTTATTGGGTAGACGTGAAAGAGGAATTTTTGTCGAGTTATTAGGAAGCTGGACATAATCAGTGATCTAGTGAAATGGTCTAAGTTGAGAAACCTTGTGATGGCTCACTAATCAAAATTGTAATTAAATTTAAACAAACAAGCAAAGCCATCTCACATACTTTTGTGCAGAACCGATGTCATATAGTCACACCCAACCCCATCCACCTAATATATATTATGTCTTGTTGGTGCAAAATTAGTGCTGGTATATTTTGTGATTGCACCAGCTATGTGTTGGTGCAGAATTAGTGCTAGTGCAAGCACAAGAAGATCTAGCAATGTGCTGGTGCAGTGCAAGTGAAACAAAAAAAGTGAAACCAACACATCAATTTTTAAAAACTTGTGTAGCACGAGTTATTACTTTTTAACCATGAATGGCATTTAAGTGATTGCTTTCAGCAAAGCTTGGTACTCAATTGATCACTATTTACAATTTATGACGCTAAAATATTCACTTGTGAAAGCTACTAGACGATATCATTTATGCTTTAGATGTTGACTGGACCCTGTGGTGTGCCATGTCGGCTTGAGAAATTAATAAAAAAGGCCACGTCAAATTTCTGGCCAATAGATCGGAATTGGCACTGAAAATATCATTTTTTTTTTATAAAAAATTTGGCACTTAAGTGATCAAAAAAACGTTTTGGTACTAAAGGGAGCACCATACACAAGTTGTGGTACTTCTGGTGTCATTTGTCATTGAAAAAGTCACATTACCAAATTCAACATTTTTTTGGTCCAATATTTCAACGTTATTTCAAAAGTTGACATTTAAGTGGTTGATGGAATAGTCATGGTACTATAGTGAGCGATGTATGAAAGTTATGATATTTGTTAATCGACCAAAGACAAGCAACCCTATGCCATTGCATCTTCAATGGTAATGAGTAAATGCAACCTTTAAGTAAGTCCACCAAATAGGACGGAATGGCGATGTCAAAAAAATTGGCTGCCTCTTTGTCAAGTCAACTTCTGACAGGAAAGTTGGTCAACTCCCGTTCAAACTTCCATCGATGGTGAAGAAATGAAAGTTTAATACCAGCTGTAAAACCAAAATTTAGGGACTTGATTGAAATTTCTATAGATGCATTTATTTATGGAAAATTCATAATTTAGAAACCTACTTAAAAATAATTACTTGTATCACTTAATAAATTAGAAATAGTTTCATCATTAATCAATTGTTAATAATCAAAACATTTTATATTGACTAATTTTTCAAAACGATACAAACAATCATTTTTATTAATATGTTCTCTAAATTATTCATTTTCCATGACCATTTGGAGAATTTACCCCCTTCTGCTGAAAGTAATTTTGACAATATTTTTTCTCCTCCGAAGTAATATCAAAGGAATTTAATCTAGAATTTGAGGATAAGAACTAAAAGGTTAATACCATGAAAACCCCAAACTATTATATCCGTAACAAATTTAACAAAAACTAATTTTTTGAGATAAAAAACCCTAAATTGGTATATTTGTGAAAAATTTACTCCAAGCTAATTTTTTGACAATGAGAAACCCCAAATTGGTGTGCCTGTGACAAATTTACCTTCGTTAGTTTTCATTAAATTTTACCTTCAAATTATTAAGTTGGATGGCATGTGATAATTTATGGGTGTATCGATTTCAGGTTTGCTCTATGTTTGTTACAGGTGCATCAGTTTGGAGTTTTTTGTGATATTAATCTAATTTAACGGAGGGTAGATTTATCACAAATGTACCGGTTTAAGATTCTTAATAGTCAAAAATTAGTTCAAGGAAAATATGTTATAGATGTATCAGATTAAGCTTTTGGGTGATCAAAAAATTAATCTTAGATAAATTTATCACAAGTGTACTAATTTGAGGTTTTGATCAAAAAATTAGTTTACAGTAAATTTATCATTGGTGTGCCAGTTTAGAATTTTAGTGATATTAACCAAAACTAAAAATTGCGCATGGTTATTTTTTCGAACTTTGGAGTGTAAAGGTGTACAATAAAATAACCTTATTTACGACTTTGGAATAATTCATTGATATTTTTCGATGTTTCGTCTATGTTATTCACAGGGTGGGCTCCGAAATTCTCGGGACATCTGAGTCACTTGAGCATCAAGGCACAGATGGCACGAAGCATGTATACTGTTAATCTTGAATCTGACTGGATATGCATGACTCCAGTATCCTACGAAGAATTTAAATCTCCCTCTAGTGCAAACTAAAAAGAATGTAGATTTGATAAACAAAATAGACATTACTCTTGTATCGCCAACGCCTACAATACGTGATTTTGTGCAAAGAAGCAGGAAAAGAGAAGCCAACGAACCTTGGAGCTACCCGAGAACTCGATGTGAAGATCATGAATGCACGTAATGTTCCTCCGGTGAGGGAAACGTTTGGCGGGCTCTACATTCTCTCGAGCCTCGACCAGACCTTCCCTGACATGGTTGAGATTTTGTTCGTCTTCAAAGGCGAAGGGAGGGGAAGGCGTTTCACTGCGACCGAGAGACTCAGAGAATCACTGGGCGAGGTATTGGTCGAGTTCTATCCATTCGCCGGGAGACTCGTCGTGGGGAGTGACGGGAAGATGGCAGTGAGAAGCACGGGAGAAGGAGTTCCGTTTGTTGAAGCAATGTCGGAGGACGACATCGGAATGCTGGGCGACATCAGCGTCATCGATCCACCAATGCTGTGGAAACTCGTCAAGCACAGCGATGGAGCCCAGACCATATTGGAAAAACCTTTGCTGATACTGCGGATAATGTTTTTTTACCTTTTTTCACCAAAAACAGTGACATTAGGCATCGATAATGTTATTATTATTATTTTTTGTGATCCAAAATAAACTGTTATTTTCACAATAAATTAAGGATAATTACATTAGGAATAGCTAAATATGGACACTCGAAATTGGTGGTTCACTGAGTGACTTCTTTTTATTAGAGGGCCCGTATCAATAGGTCCTACTTCTGTACATCCCTGTTTACTGTTTATCTCATAATCCAGGGGACAACATTCAAGTGTGGGGGGATCGTCCTCGGCATTCTCATGAATGACATCGTCATCGATGGTAAAACCCCCACGGACTTCATAACTTGCTGGACTGATGTGGCTCGAGCCAAGCCGCTATCGATTTGTCTCCTTCTTGATCGATCAATATTGTGCCCGAGGCAACCTCCGCACGTCGATCTCCCACACCACGAATATGCTCCAATAGATAGGCGTTCCGAACGCATAGCCAAGCCCCAAACCAAGCCCCTTGTTTACAAATCATTCTGCTTCGAACCACTCACTCTCGTTAAACTCAAGAAAGTGTGCACAATCAAAACCCACGATGGCCCCCTCTATAGTCCCTACGAGCTTCGAAGTCATATCAGCGCTCTTATGGATTTTGCGGACCAAAGCTCTCGGAATTCATCCTCACGAGATAGTGAAGCTTCTCATTGCGGTCGATGGTCGGCCCAAGTTCGACCCTCCTTTGCCGAGCGGCTACTTCGGGAATGTCCTTGTGTAGTCCTATGCAGAGTACAGAGCGAGTGAACTGTTTCACAAGCCCTTCTCGTTTCCTGTCCAGACTGTGCACGAGGTGCTCCGATGCGTGACCGATAGTTATATGCGGTCATCCATTGACCACATCGAGCTGAACAGGGTCGTGGTCGATCGTGAGGGCAACACTTGTTGCATCAGCAAGTGGCGTCGGCTCCCTTTCTACAAGACGGATTTCGGGTTCGGGAGGCCGTTCCAAGTGGCACCAGCTACTGTCTCCCAAAACGTCGTCTTGGTCTCTTCTCAAAGTGCGGGGAGCGACAACTTGGTCGCGTCGCTGGGGCTTCCTCGTGATACCATGGATGGTTTTTCAAAGTTGATTCAGTCTGAGCTCACACTGAAAAGCAAGTGTTAGTCTTATCCATGAAAATGAGTATATGTGTGCGTTTTGGTAGACAAGGGTGAAGTCTGAGGAAGATTGGCACAGCGCCTGCTGGGCTGCTTATGCATATTGTATTATATGATATGCTTCCATTAATAAAAAAGGGAATGTTTGAGAAGCAAATGTCAATTCATGAAAGAGTAATCACAGCATACGCTAAAAAAGGGAATGTTAATTATATTATAGCCATAGGTTTCACGTATCATTGACTAGAGAGAGTGACGATTTAACGGCAGGCAAAACCGCTTGTGTAAAATTATCTGAACACATTGGTGATCTATGCTCTATTTATCTTTATAAAATAATCGACTCATTACATGACAAGATCGACTCGTTCAAGTGTTTGATATGCCCTATTTATTTGTCCATCCATTTTACTGCATTATTTTTGTAATCCCATTTTTTAGCACTATCTATGTATCTTTAGCATTTGGAAGAGCACTGATGGATTGTCTTTTCTTTATTCTATGTATTATCGTATGTGTGTGAGCATATTACAAGCAAAATTCCATCTTTGGGCGACCAAATAGGGATTGACCACCTAATAAAATCTAGTCGAATTATAATTTATTACTTAAGACTCTTAAATAAAAGTAATCAAATGACATGATATATCAATGGGTTCAGATTCCAGAAGGCATTCTTTGAAGGAAGGCTATTCTCGAATTACTTAGAAGGCTGGGGTTTTGAAGAGTTCTAAAGATTTAAGAAGCTAGGAGTTTAAAAACTTCAGTGCATGAAACTTGCACAATAGTAAGGTAATCTTTTTTTGGTTCTATTGAGTAGTTCAACTTTGCGAATTGTGCTCGATGCAATGCATCCGTTAAATTCATTGTCGGGAAGTTTTGATGTGGTAATTACTCCATAAGAAATATATTTTATGCTAATAGGATGACCATTGGTTTTGACAAGTCACTTTACTTTTCTATTTCCTCCCTCTCTCCCTCCCTCCAAGACTAGACAAAAATGTTGACCCACAAGTGGTGCCATGTCATTTTACGCAAATCCATTTAAAGAGTGACACGTGTTATATTTGAGCCCACGTGTTAGAAATGCTTTCTTCTATCTCTTTCCCTCTCACACGGTCCTCTACTCTCTGTTCTCTCTTCCCTTCTCAAGCGAACCACGCCCTTGTCAGTTGCCTTCGCCATCGCCTCGTCCATTGATCCCCACTTCGGCAGCGGCTCCACCATTGAGGTTGTCCACCGCCCCTATGGCCACCCACCGGGTTCAAGAACAAGCCCAAGTCTCCCATCGCCATCACCTACAACCTCGAGCCCTCCCTCAATCCTTGCCTCCTTGAGGTCCCTTGCGGCTCCGATATTGTCGCCTTCCTCCACAGGTCATCCACCACCCCCACGGGTCCAAGAATAAGCCCAAAGCTCCCCTATTGTCTATGACACCAGGCCCTCCATCCTCGAGGTCCCCTGCGGCTCCGATATCATCACCTCCCTCCATAGCTTCTAGATCTGGATTGAGACCCCCTCACTTGTGGCCGGTCGTCGATCATGGCCAAGCACTAGCCACAAACCAAAGGGAAAGAAAGGACATAAAAAAGAATGGAAATAAGGAAGAAATGGTGAAGAAGAAGAGAAACAAGAGGTGCATAAGAGAGGAGAGAGACAAAGGGAGAGAGAGAAGGGGGCTCTCAAAATTTCTGACACATAAGTCTAAATAAGAGACATGTCGCTTACTAAATGAACTTGCGTAAAAATGAGACAGCTCCACTTGTAAATCCAATATTTTCTCAGACTATCCCTGCCTATTGCCGACTGCCACCACCGTTAACTCTGTTGATTGACCTCGAACGAAGGTTGTTACCGTGAATTGAGGTCCCGCTGCAAACAATGACGACGACAGACGATGGCAACGAGGAAGAAGGTGATGGAGCGTTTTTGGTGTAGAAAGAGTTTGGCAAAACTTACGAGGAAGGAGAACACGAAAATGAAAAATAGAAAAGTACATTCTTTAATTTATTTAAGTTTCCTTGGGTAAACCTTGTCAACATCTTTTGCCGAATAGGCGAGTCACATATGAGCAAGCAGGCCGTGTTGATACACATCACGTGACAATTTTCAAACATAGTTACTAGTTCAATTCACATTTTGTAATCGATTGAATAAGGATAAAAGTTCAGGTGATATTGAAAGAGGCCAAAATTCAAGCTCCTCTAGTGCCGCTGCCTCTTTTATGTATTGGAGCAACTAGTTCATAACACAGTAAATAATGGTATAATTATAGCCAAGTCTCATGATATCGCAAGTGCTTGAACTTTCTTCCACTTTTACAATGTTGTGCTCAAATCTTTTTGTCAATCAAGTATCTTAACTTTTCAAATTAGGCTCAATGTGAAGTCTCTCTTAAGTCACGTGACAGTAAATATTATTTAAGATCGAATGTAACATGGCTTGCTCACACAGAAAATTGTGCCATTTTTCTTTAGGCATTGGGTGATGAGAAGGCAAAGAGTATGTCTCTATTGTAGTAGCATTATCGTAAGAGGTCACGTTCGAAGAATATTAAATACGGAGTCTCCAGCTCATACACACAAAAGGTGTTTTTAGATAGATTCGAAGTACTATTTTCCTCAAATGTTGCACATTGTAAATTTGATTACTATAACATTTGATGAAACCAAATCTTGTTGAGCATCGGACGAGTGACTAGCCATATATTTTTTATGATTTAAATGACATTAGTTACTTCTGATACAGAGTTAGAAAAAGTATTAAATAATTGGACATACATAAATGCGATAACGACATCACAGCCTCATGATAAAAGAAAATTGGGATTTTGGGGGCGAAGCCCAACCCAAGAAAGATCGACTCCCTCAAAAAGCCTATTTAGCCAACCTAATTAGCAAATTCCAAAATGCATTTAGCCAAGAGGAGAAACAACATAGTACATTATGTATACCTTGGTATACAAAATTTGCAATGGACGTATGTACAAGCCTTTGGACCCCTTTGATGGTGCTAAGTCAGACGTTCTCGATCAAGTGGGTCATTAACTTGGTGTTGGACGGCTTCATACTACGGCGTCGTAAGCCAGCGCTCTCTCAGTTACTGATGCGGCCATAGGGCGTGCAATGGCTAACTGGCGAACGGAGATCGCACCACGTGCCTTCCGTCGCCTCGCGAGCAGGTCAATGAAAGCAAGCAGAGCATCAAGGCTCAGGTTTAGATTTAGGGGGTAAGAGGCTTAGCACTGTACGGAATAAGGGATCGGTACATACGCGTGATTCATGTGATTGATGAGGATCACTTCTTGGAATTTGTGAAAGGAGAGAGAAGAGATTCTCATTTTGGTTGACAAATTGTAAATTTTACATATTTACTGGTGGTAATGTCAATCCGTTAATTATAAACAGCCGAAGTCTTCCTCCTTTATTGAAAAGATTAATGCTCGTTTTCATAGGCAAATTGCAATGTTTACTTGCTTATCCTAAATAAAGAGGGCCGTGTACTGTTGTAAGGATGTACTAATGAAAATATAAAGAAAAAATTATCCAAAAAATCATAAACCTATTATATTTTGGTTAATTCTACATCTTTTAATTTTGTCAATTAAGTTTATTTGGTCAATTTTTGGTCGGAAGTTGCTGATGTGGACATTGGCCGATGCTATTGTGAATAATTTTTTATAATATTTTTCAAATTTTTATTAAACTTTTATTTCTTTTATTATTTATTTTTTACAACTCTAGCCAGCGAGGTTGCCGGTCGACCATCGCCAACCACACATATGGGCCCTTGACAAATAATTCTCATTTTGAAAAAAGGATTTTGTAGGTGATAGGCCCAATGAATGAATGAAGAAGATGTAACTATCAATATTCTGGTCCCGATATTCAAATTTGAGGGGGTGATCGTCTACTGCAGAAACGTATGCATTACATTATGATAAAAAGAATCATGAGTGAAGAAGATGTCGCTAGAACCTGTCCATGTTCAGTTATGCCCATTGACACATGCTTTTGGACAAAGGTCCAAAATTTCACATTAGGGAATACTTCCATCATTCTGAAAATAAATAGTTTTCGTATCTGATTCTGCAGTCCTGGAAGTTGGATTTGAGCTCCGATGCTCTGGCCGCATTCTTCTTCGATCTGTTCCTTAGCAGAACACATGCACGACGCACAATTCGCATTCACCAATGCCCTGTTGCATGCCCCGTGGCCGTAACCCGATTCCCCGTAGCTTTCGGCTTTGCTGTAGTAATCGTACCCATTGTTCGCAGTGTTCGCGCTCAAGTCGTTCAAAACGCCGCCTCACGCCCTTGTGAACGGATCCCACGGCATGTACTTATGGGCCTTGCGGATTTTGTTCTTCAAGGTTGTATCGGGAGCATCGGCAGCAACATAGCAAAAACACGAGCCCTAGAGTTAGTAGTTCGACATCTTCTGAGGAGCTGCCGAGAGGTGGATCTATATGGACAATCAAAGGTAGATAGTTCAATAAGATCATTTTCTTCTTCCTCACCGATGATGATTAATTGGTGGCTCACTTCTAGTGTATATCTATATTTTGTGAATATCTCAAAAAATAAATTTTTCGTGACCAATGTGGCTTTTGGGCAACCTTGATGGTTCACTCTAGCAAAAGAGATTGGCGATGAAGGTGAACGTTGCATTGTAACTATGTAATCGTGATGACAGCCTTCATAATTCGATTGAGAAAGAGAGCAGGAATGAAGGTGAGTTGTGAAGATTTAAGTTTGAGATATGTTGATGTAGAAGGGTACTCGAAATACAGGAGAGTAGACCTATAATAAGCTCGCACATGAGATTAAGTCTAAAATTCCCAATTTGCATATTAGGTAACTTTAAAGACCGAATCCCCCTTCTAATACTGAACAGAACTTAAGTTGGGGTTAGAATGGAGAGGGATCTTTTTTGAAGAAAAGTGATAACGTGGTCCAATATAACTTTAACAATAAAAAAATTCTAGATGAGGTGTGACTAATCAGGATTCATACAAGTCATAATGACTTGAAATTTCAAGTCAAACACTAGCTCGAGTTACTGGAGTATCTTGTCAAGTTAAAAGTTCAAACTCACTAATACTTTGCTCAACAAACTTGTTAGCCTAACCTCAATTGATTCGTCCATTGCGTTATACCATATTCCCATAATACATTTAACGATAGACATTAGCATTTCATAAAAAAAAATTCAACGAAAGTCTTAGATTGATGTCTGTACACTTCCAATTTTGATTCTTTTCTATTTAATTGAGATATTTGTACTTGTCAAGATCTAACCTTGCCAATTTCGAGTGGGGGTAAAGCTCAAACATTGTCAGATCAAATTGATCCACAGTAGACAATTAATCAATTCAAACATATACAAAGATCAATGGCGCCAACGGAGCCACTCACATTCCACATTTATATTACTCTGTGATTAAACCTTATTGAATTATAGATTTTCATAGATGTGCCACCATTGTGATATTGGACATTTTCCAATACAAGCTCAGGCTATTCCCTGAGTTTATATTGCTCGTACCTAAGTCCACAATCGTGAAGCTGGAACTGTGGGCCAATACTATATGGGTCACTTTTAATGATGCAAACACAATGTGAAAGTACCATAAGAAGGACTGCGATTGCTGGTGTCGTGGACATGACGATGGTGTTCGCTGTCCTTCCCTCTAATTCTCTTTTGCTTAGAGTACAAAAACCCGAGAATTGAGTTGGGCATAAGAAGGGCTCATTTCTCGTTGGGTCCTCAGTCAATGATTGATTAGATCAAGAGTCTTTTTTAGGATCTTGGTGGAATCTTCATTGGATCAGAAGGCTTTTGCTTCTCTGTTTAACCGGTGAATTTGGCATATATACTGTACAATACAAGTTCGTTCACATCCTTGCAAACCATACTTTCTTGTATCTTGCATATTAAAATGAGAATTCATGTATAATAGCCAACTTGTGTTGGTAAAATATGATTCCTTGTCATGAAAATCATGTTGCTAAAGGTACTACCTACCTCCAATAGATACCTTGTTCCTCTTACAAAGAGCATATGAGGAGACCTACTCGGAGTGAAACTAAGTCAAGCTCTCACGAGTCGTCCGGTCCTGGGTTGATGATTATTTGACAAGGGCTCGACTGATCTCTAGTCAAGCTTCAGCACCAACTACTCGAGTATCTTGTCAAATCGAACTCGAGGTTGCTAAAATTCAACTCTAAAGCTTGTAAGCCTAATTCAAAGAATTAAATTGTTATAAAATTAAACATCGACATCCTTTTAACCACACATACACAGAGATAGGGAGAAGTGCCAAAAAATTCCTAAACATTTTGGCTTTGTGCCGATTTAGTCCTAAACTTTTTTATGTTGTGCCAATTTAGTCCTTTCATGCCAAAATTGGCCGAATTTTGCTGACTAGACGCCGGCCGGTTGACGTGGAGACCTTTAATAATTTTTTTATTTTTTTATTTTATTTTTAAAATTTTAATTTTAATTTTTAAATTTAAAAAAAAAATTCAAAAAAATTTAAAAAAAAATCAAAAAAATTCAAAAAATTCAAAAATATTAAAATATTATTAAAAGTTGTCCACGTCAGCGCCGATCAAGCCACGTCAGCCGACCGGCGTCTAGTCAGCAAAATCCGGCCAATTTTGGCCGGAAAGGACTAAATTGGCACAACATAAAAAGGTTTAGGACTAAATCGGCACAAAGCCAAAAGGTTTAGGACTTTTTTGGCACTTCTCCCCACAGAGATACATAAATAAAACACTAGCGTACCTCGACTTTTTATATGGGTCAAGCTCCAGCATGAGCTCAAATCAAGTTGCAAACACCAAGCATGGTTAGTTTTAGTCGATCTCGACTTTGGCGACTCATTTAGACACCTAGGGTGCAGCCATGTTGAGAGTATATTTGGTTAATTGGAGCCGACATGTCCATTGAAGCAATTGAGGATTCTCCCGTGCAAAGCTCGAGTGCAAGATCCTTGTTGAGAAATCTCATTATCACAATTTGGTTGCGATATTTGTTGTGCAACTTTTAAGTTCTCATAATTTTTTAATCCTCTATATTAAGCAACTAGCTAGATATAAAATTGCAATATTTATCGAATTATAATATATATGCATGCTATGAATCAAGAAGAAACATGGAAGCACAAAGAATGTGAATTCCTCTCTCTTGATAGCTGTTCTACATTCGTCAGAATATTCAAATTTGTGCCATGCGGATGTGGAAAAGGCAGGCAAGTCAAATATGCATAATCTTCTTCAGAGCGAAATTAATAGTTTCTTCTATCCTCCATTTGCTACTATCAAAGATTAGGATCTTCGGAGTTTCTTTGTAGTTGAAAAGAATGGTAGATTCTAGCTTTATCTTGCTGTCAAATACTAATAATGAAATTTTGACGCTATTGCTAATGAAACATCGATTCTTATTATTGTCCCGTTTCATTGATCATCCCGCAACATCACATTCTCAAAGCGCACACAGGCAAAGTGTAACCAAACCCTTGCCTAGACTAGGTGATGGTGAGGGTTGACGACAGCTGCCGCTCGCCCTCATGTAGTGTTAGTGCACTAGTGACAAGAGTCAGATACGTAGGGTTTGACTAGTCCTTTGTGTTTGTGGTGCGCCACTAGTACAGGAAGGCGAGAGCGAGTAACCCTCATTGTAGCCTGGTAAGGTGTGTTTGTGCTTGACGCCGAAGTAAGGGTGGCGATGGCACCACCATTTTTTTTTTCTTATAGAGATTTCGGGCACCAAATTAGCATTTACTTGGTGCCTTATCAATCTCAACTGAAATAATTTTTTTTGGAAATGCCACGTTATATTTTGTTCACTGAAAATGGAGGAGGTAATGGAAAGTAATCGATCATTCTTTTTAACAAAATTTAGGAATTGGTTGTACCCCTGAAAATTTGAATTAGTTAGTACTTACGCATTACGCATTGCTTTATTGCACTTTTATTTATTTATGAATTTTACATCAGTGATATAACTATATGGTAGCATGTTTGTTTGTTTTATTTTTTTAGTTAAACTAATAAATGGAAATATTAATAGATGGAATACAAGACTAGTGGTGTACTGATTTTATTTGATAGGCAAATTAATTACTAGCTCTTCCGTAAAGACCAGCCGAAAGTTTTTGCCTGAAGCAACTTCCATGTGTCACTTCATCGCAGCGTTTGTTGCTGAGCGAGACCCAACACATTCGGCCAAAGTAGTCACTAGTCAGTCTACCAATTCGGAGCATCCAACATGTGATCTCACTGGTCCTTTCAAGTTACATGCACAATCTCAGCCATCGAATTAAAGAAAATTGATGTCAACTGTTGGATGATAAAGCATCTTGACCGTGTAATCAAGATAAATTGATCATGAGCTGCGCTATATCGCCATTACACTGCTTATGGAAACTGATCTTGCATCCGCGTTGCAGAATATAAAACTTCTTAGTTTTCTTTCTTTTCTTTATTCACTTCCGTTTGACCATGATGAATTGTTATCATGGACTTGTAGTCTTAATCTTTTTTTTTTTTTTATAATAGATCATTAATTCCAAGAAGTTCCTTGAGAAGTTGTGGAAAGGATCTATTGAACTCGGTGCTTCTCAAGGTTCCAGCTTCTTCAACCTGGACTATAGAACTAGAAAAGGAAACCACTAACATCTTTTTGTTGTGAAAAAGGGTGTCAAGGATTCACGGAGCGTTACAACATTGGTCATGTTTGCCTCATAGTTTTCAAATATAAAGACAACTCATCTTTTTGCCTAATATTATTTAATGAGAGTGCTTCGGAGATATTATGATGATGCATAATTGTACAAAAATGCAATCTCTAATTTAAACTAAGCTTGCATTTTGATGAAATTGTGAACATTCCGGAGGCTACTTAATACATGCATTGATTCAATCAAACATCGGCATGGCATTGGCAATTTATTAAGTAAGATTCGCCTAGACTGACATGTAGTTCCAAAATTATGGCACCCCATCATTCAATTTTACTTCCCTGCAAGGTCATATTAGTAAATCAAAACATAGCAATATAGACTAGGAGGATAGGGAAATGAAAAAAATTAATCAAGATACAGAGAAGAAGAAAGTGTCGTAACTAGAGGAATGGCGAGTAAGAAATTTTCAGATATGGATCAAGTTAGGCCCAGTAGCAAACCAGGGCGCATGTCGGCAACGAACAAGGGCATATCTCGATCACGGGCTAGGCCCAGTCCAGGTCACGAATCAGGCTCTGTTTAGTTTCGGCTCTATTCAGTGATCGTCATGATTTGAAGGAAGTTCTTGGACTCGATGCGCGAAAAGATCATCAATAAGAGACAAGTGTTCAATCTAACAAGAATGCAAGGACACTGGTTAGACTTTAAATTAACGATTTAAAGGAAGCTCATCAATAAGAGACAAGTGTTCAATCTAAAAAAAGTCCTTTAGTCTTAAATGTGCAAGAATGCATTTCAAGAATGAGGACGTGAGACTATTCAGATTGGAAATTTTTTTTTTGTCATAACATTTTTTTTTAAATTAGTCATAATCTTTTTAAATAGTCATATTATATACAGTTTTACAAGTCATTTGACATTCTAATCTTACAACTTTGATCGGCAGAAAAATTAAACAATTACAAATTTTCCTCATGAACTGAGTTTTTTTTTTTTCACTTAAAGGGATGATTTGATGGGCTTTTTGTCAACACATGTGAAAATTCGAAAGATAATACATGAAAATGCAAGACTTAATTTTAACTAATGGTCAACATTAATTAGTTCTAATTCTCTAAGCTAGCCCAAGTCTAATATGTCAATAGGTAGCACATTATCGAAATTTGCTATTCAATATACATATATAACACGGCCACTTTACATTTAATGGAGCATTTTACTTATTGCTAATTTAGAAATTTATATTGCTCTGAAATTTAAAGTGAATAAACATAGAAGTTTCCAATTGATTATGGCATTGGAAGAAGAACATCAAACATGTCTAATGTACGCCATAAACGAAGTCTCTATATGGCAATTACTGGCACAGCGGTAGATCAAAAAGCATGGGTACGTCAAAAAGCAAAAATGCGAATGCTCAGATTTGGATTTGATGCTTGTTCCTTACGCCACTCAAAACAAAAAGTAGAAAAAAGGAAAAGGTAAAGTGTCTTAACATTCAAAGACCTTTGTCTATATCTTCACTTTCCATGAAATCATTATTAAAGTTATTATTTCTAAAGAAGCACCATGCACTATCACCAAAAATCCCATCATTAAAGATGCAATTATTTGAATTGACATTAGATAGTGGGGTGTCCCATCTCCCTCTCAAGTCCACCTTTACTAAAGATGCTTTATGAAAACACTAAAAAGATGATAGCATTGATTATCGTGATCCCATCTCTCTCTTGATCCACCTTTAATAAAGATGCTTTACAAAAAAGCTAAAAAGTTGAAAGCGTTGATTACCTTCATCCCACCACTCTCTCGAGTCCGCCTTTAATAAACATGCTTCATAAAAAAAGCTTAATAGACGGAAGTGTTGATTATTTTGATAACTTAAAGAAAGAAAAGGTAAAGCGCCTTTAACATTCACAAATGTTACTCGATACTTCCTTTTCCATGACATCCTTATTAAAGTTATTATTTCCAAGAAAGCAGCCATGCATTATCACTAGCATCCCGTAATTAAAGGTGCAATAATTTGAATAGACATTAGATAGTGAGGTGTCCTATCTCCCTCTCGAGTCCACCTTTAATAAAGTTGCTTTATAAAAAAGCTGAAAAGACCAAGCGTTGATCATTCGGAAATGGCTTAGCACAAGTGACACAACACACAAGAGATGTTTGCTACAATGTGGAAATAAAGCAATAGATTAATGATAAGCTAAGTTGGTCACTGTTGGGAAAAAATGGGCATCCGTTGGCAATTTTCATTTTTACCATTGAAATCACTTCTGTTTTGTTCCATGCCCCTTTTGTGGTGAGTTTGTTTAGGCGTATTCGTGTAATAGTCTTGTTTTAGACGGGTCGTGTTACTAACTTAGTGGTGGGGGTGTCGGGGCTTACTTCTATTCGCTGCTATATATACCATTGACCCTTTTGTTTAAGTCGAACTTTAGAGCTAAAGACTCAGTGATTTGGGGCTTTAGCCGCTCGATCAAGCATGAAGCTGTTTATCTAAGAACAAACAGCATTGTTTCGTGTTATTTTAGTCCACATTACACCATCTTCCTTACACTAAGGACAATCGAACATGATTGGACTAATACGTTAGATAAATTAGGCAAAACTTGACCGAGAACACTTGATTATACTTTTCCTCAAAGAGTTAATTCTGGTGCAATATGTTCAATAATGACTGTAATTTTCTAGCAATACTATAACACTAGAACCCCGAACTTTGATGAGAATAGAAGATTCTTGTGTGTCATGTAAATCATGACGGTATTTGCCGAGTAAATTTGCACTTGTCAATTTTGATTGTCTGATGTTATCCACTGCCTTCATCATGAAATTATATTTACACATTAAAAACCTACGGTATTAATTAACTAGATAGAGTGGTATTTGGGACATATTTGGGTTTAAGGCATATCATTTTAGTCTTAAGTGAGAATCACGTCGTACAAAGAATGAGATCATTTGGGCTCATGAGGACTAGGTTTATGCAATTTCAAAACCATTTTGTTTTTTCGAAATTTGGCTCGATGGCAACAAGGAACATTCTTCCCTGATGACTGATGGATTTTCCTAAAGCCATGGTTATGGTCAAGGTCAAGCCAATCTTTTCTATTTTTCTTATATTTACAATTGTTTGAGCCGAAATAGCTCATATTTTTCGAGTACTCTTATTTTTTAAGTCGTAACATCTTCTTGATCTAGAGTTTAGAGTAAGCTTGTGTCTAGTCAGGCAACAAACAAGATAAAAGCTTTTAATATTTTTACACATATAGTTTGAATTTTATCAAGAAAGAGTAGTACCACAACTATAAGAATTAATTCATAAAATTGATCTATAAAAGTAACGTGAATTAGTTGGTCAAACTATCACATCATTTTGTCAATCATTTCCAAACGTATTACCCTTAGTTGGATTCAATTAGCCAATGGATTTGAATCAGAGCGTCGGTTTATTCCAAAGTGGTGGTGCAGCTATATGATATGATGAGATTCGTGGAAAGGTCCTAAGCTTAACTCAATAGTGGCATGTCTTCAAATCGAAAAGCTTGCCTCATAATTTTAGTTTGTTTTTGAGTTTTCACTTTGTTTACTTTATCCTTGATACGTCTGGCTATGACTTGAGATTATTTTATATACCCTATGTGTAATTTAAAAGCACAATTTTTGATAGGTTAAGATTTATTTCTTTCAGATTTTACAGCATATTATACATCAAAGGTTGCTGATTATAATTCTTCAAATTAGCAAATACTGCGAAGTGCCGCGAATATACATCTTATGTGTTCTCTCATTTTGTTTGCTTATATTGTGGTCTTTCATATTCATACACTCCTTGTTCAAATATGTATGCGAGCAGATAATCCCTTTTGGATTAATCAAATTGCAACTCTTACACATTCTAATGGATCGTGCACAATGAAGCTGAGGATCCATCACGTCTTATCAAAAAGATGAGGACTAAATTACATTTACTAGTTGTCTGCCTAGTTGGAATTGCAATCACAAGAGCATGGTGGTGTCATTTGTAGTTACAAGCCATGTTTTGCTCACATTGCGATCTTTTAACTGGTGTTTATTTAGATCACATGTTTTACAAATGGGAGGTACTTGGAAATATGAGTTCCAGTGAATGATATGATGTTAGTATTCAAAACTCTTAGTCTATACTTTTGTTTTTTATGAAATCCTTATTAAAAGTTATTATCTCTAAGAAAGTAGTCATACATTATTACCACAATCCCATTCAAACATGCACGCAAAAGTTGGGTTCTTATGTCCTCTTCTTGTCTGATAGAGCTCTATTGTTGGTAAAAAAAAAGCTATGACGATGCTCGGGCTTGCCTGAGTTCGTCCACTCTTAAAAGGGTAAATGATAAGGGAGTGACAAAACCGATCTCATAAGATATAATAATTTGACTAGATATTAGATAGTGGGAAGTCCTTCCTTCATCTTGAGTCCACCTTTAATAAAGGTGCTTTCGAAAAAAGCAATAAAGACAAAAGCCTTGATTATTTGAAAAAGGCTTAGCATATAACAAAGAATCAGACAGGAGAGATTTTTGCCACAATGTGGAAATAAATCAATAGATAAATGATAAGCCAAGTTGGTCGTAATGGGATCTTGATAATTTTTTTTCCTTAAGTAGGAAAATGATTTGACAAAAACACTTAGAACTCTTAGTCCATACTTTCATTTTCTATGACATCCTTATTAAAGTTATTAATTTCCAAAAAAAGTAGCAATGCATTATTATCCCAATCCCATAATTGAACCATTCATGTAAAAATGGGGTCTACATGTATTCTTTTGTTGATCATTGGAAAAAAGCTATGCGTGTGGGTCAGGTCCAAAAGATGCAATAATTGAACTAGACATTAGATATTAGGGAGTCCCTACTCCCCGTCGAGTCCACATTTGCTTGTTTAAATATGCATGCAGGAAGACAATTCTCTTTGCATTTTTCATGGGATTAATTAAGGGAAATAATCAAATTGCAACTCTTATGCATTCAGACAGATCATGCATGATGAAGCCGAAGATCCATCACATCTTCTCAAAAAGATGAGGACTAAATTGCATTTACCTTTTTCTCTATCAAGTATGAACTCTAATCGCAAGAGTTTGGTAGGGTAACTTATAGTTTCATATGCCATGTTTTTTTCTCGCTAATGTTTAATTAAATTGCATCTTTTATAAATGGGAAGTACTTAAAACTATGAGTCTCTATTAACTATAAGCATTACATGGCAAATGATTTCATGATAGCACTCAGTACTCTTATTCTATACTTTCTTTTTCTATGACATCATGTTCCAAGTCCAACAAGGCATCAATGCCTTATCACCCCAATCCCATGATTGAACCATGCATACAAAAGTGGGGTCTATACATGTGCTCTTTTGTCTGATAGAGTTCTGTCGTTGGAAAATAGCTTTGCACATTGTTCAAGCCCAAAAGAAGCAATAATTTAACTAGACATTAAATAGTGGGATGTCTCATGTCTATTGTGAGTCCAAGATGCTTTTCGAAAAAACTAAATAGATGAAAGATTTGGCTACATTGTGGAAATAAATCAATAGATTAATGATAAACCAAGGTGATTATAACGAGATCTTTGGCGGCAAAATATGCAGAGATATCATGAAATTTTGATTGTTAGGTCCAAGCACGCCTCATGCAGCATGCAACTACTCAGAAATTATCGAATTTTTCCAGCAAAAGAGTCGCAGTGTTTTGATGCCGCCCTTCGTTCCTTTTTGCCCTCAAACCTCTTCACCTTCTTCATCTCCCTTCAGTCTTGCTCCGTTTCACTCCTCCTATCGTCCCAACGGCGCAGTAGACAAATCACACGCACGCATTTGACTGTAGACGGTCTACATCCCATGTACATAGTCCACATAATCATCATTGCTGTTGACCACTAGTCTGTATTATTGAGTCCACTGTGCATTGTCGGTGTGAGACTCAGTCTTTCTTTCTCGTAAGAAAAATCAAAGAAAATTGTAGATCGACCAATGTTGCCTTTTGAGAATAATAGGAAAAATTACATTAAGCTCATATCAATAAGTTACTTTTAAAAGAGCAAGAACAAGAGACATTAACAAAATTCCAACCATATCATCATATGGCAATTTTATGATACTTATTTCACATTCTAATATAATAATTATGGTTAGCATAAAAATTAAACAACTTCACTTTTATTTGTGAACTGAGTTTTTTTGGTTTTCACTTAAAGGGAAACCTAGAGGAGCTTTCTATCAACAAATCTATAAAAAATAATACATGAAAAGTCAAGACTTATTTTTACCAAATGGTTAATATTAATTAGATATAAGGATCTAAGCCCAAACAAATGTGTCAATAAGAAGAACATTATAAAAAATTACTATTTAATATATAATCTCTACATTGGTATATTGTCGAGATCACCTATCTCTTTAACTCTTAATGGGACATCACAAAGTTTATTTTCTTCTGTCATCCTATAGTCCACATCATCATCAACTCCATTTGCATGTTTGACAAAAATGATTTGAAAGAATAAAAAATATATATAATGTACGGACATAATTGGCAAAAAAAAAAGGAGTTTAAAGACCTATTGACAATTTTTGCAAAAGGTTCAATTATTATGATGCCTAAATCCCTTATTAATTATCAAATCCCACTCCAAAACTGGTCTAAGCCATCATCTATTTTTTTTTTTTAAAATGCAATCAATGAAAACCTATTCTTTTATTCCACATGTTGCCCTATTGATTCGTGCACTATTCGCAGAGTCTGCAAACTTACTTTTTTGTAGGCCAATGCCAACACATGTCCCTTTGAGCTCCGTTGATGTACCATCAAGTTCCTATCTCCTCAAAAGGTGCGACCATATGAGTGCATCGAGTACATTCGAAAGATCAATAATATGATTCTAGCGGATCCATCCAAATAGACCACTCAAGAGTAGGAAGGGGAACAGCTTGTCAGGACGAAAGTTTTAACAGCTTAATGAATACTTCGAGTGAATAGAAACACCTCACCGTGTGTACTATGTAAGGTGTCTTGTCTTGCACGATGCCCCATAGGCCTCTATTATTGAGTCCACTATCCATTATTGGTGTGGGACTTGCTTTCTCTTTCTCGAAGAAAAATCAATGAAAATTGTCTATTGATGTTGCCATTTGAGAATAATAGGAAAAATTACATTAAACTCATGTCAAAAAATAACTTTTAAAAGAGCTAGCATAGAGAAACATTAACAAAATTCCATCCATATCGTCATTTGGCAATTTTATTTAAAAAATGATAAAAATTTTAAAAATTATTATTTTTAAAAAGTCTACGTCAACGTCGGCAATGCCACGTCAGCATTAGCTAATCAAAATTAGATCGATGGACTAAACCGGTACAAATGTAAAAAAAAATTGTGACTGAATTTGCTAAAAAAAAATTATGACTAATTTGACATAATTATAATAGATTTACAACTTTATTTTTTTTTATATAATATGTGGGAGAAACTAACCAGCTAAGCAACAAATCGAAAGCCAAGGCACACAAGTGAGAACTAGATAGGTATTTGATGATGCTTGTTCCTTCCGTAGGAAATGATATGATGATAGCATTGGAAGCTCTTACTCTATACTTTGGTTTCCTATGATATTCTTTTTTAATTTATTATTTCCAAGAAACCAGCCAAGAATTATTAACCCAATCCCATGATTGGACCATTCATGTAAAAATGGGGTCCACATGTATTCTGTTCTAGATAGACTCTGTCATTGGAAAAAAGTTACACGTGTTGCTCACGTCTAGAAGATGCGATAATTTGCCTAGACGTTAAGTAAATGGGGGTGTCCCCATTCCCGCTCATGTCCATTTAATAAAGGTATGGTGATCTACCACTACCTCATTCATTAGTAATTTGACATGAGATTATATTATGTGCCAAATGTAGAGTCTAAGAGCACAAATTTTAACAGGCTAAGATAGATGACTTTCAAATTACACTCCATATCATATAGTTAAGGTTGCAAGTTATAACTCTTGAAACAAGCAAATACTGTTAACTATCGTGAATATATATATATATATATATTGTTGTGTTCTCTCATTCTATGTGCTTATATTATGGGCTTTCATATTCATACATTATTTGTTCAAATATATACGTGGCCATACAATTCTCCTTGCATTTTTCAAGGATATATTGAGGGAAATAATCGAATTACAACTCTTAGGCATTTAGATAGATTGTGCAAGGCGAAGCCATAGATCTATCACATCTCGTAAAAACAAATTAGGACTAAATTGCATTTATCTTGTTCTCTATCATGTTAGAACTACAATCACAAAAATTTAGTGGTGTTGCTAGTACTTTTATAAGCCATGCATTTTCTCACATCGCAATCTTTTAACCGGTGTCTAATTAAATCACATCCTTTAGAAATGGTAAAAGATGATAGCATTCAGTACTCTCTGTCTATACTTTTGTTTTCTATGACATCATTATTGAAGTCATTACTTCCAAGTTCCAAGAAGGCAGCCACGCAATTGTTACCACGTTCCCATGATTGAACCATGCATGCTAAAGTGGGGTCCATAAGTACTCTTTTGTTTGATAGAGCTCTCTCTTTGGAAAATAGCTTGGCAAGTTGCTCAACCCCAAATGAAATAATAATGTAACTAGAAGGTAAGGGCACGAAAAA
The DNA here is from genome assembly GCA_007663325.1 of Eucalyptus pauciflora. Classification (NCBI taxonomy): domain Eukaryota; kingdom Viridiplantae; phylum Streptophyta; class Magnoliopsida; order Myrtales; family Myrtaceae; genus Eucalyptus; species Eucalyptus pauciflora. The sequence continues at coordinate 1,319,810 of VMYD01000385.1, forward strand.
TAACCATTCTATTTTAGAAATTAATTTTTATTCTAAAAATAGATTTTTTTTTTTTATTTCTATTCTTCGGACGAGTTTTAAGCAAAAATATGTATTTGATGACATGAAATTTCTATTTTTAAAATAGAAATTCATTTGATATCGATACAAAATATTTCCTTCTTGGGTAATGGTGGTGGACAACAAATGTCAAACGGCATATGGTAGCAACATCTGGTGGACGTCGAATGGTGATAGTCACCGGCAGATGGAGATCGGCGATTGGCAAATGAAAACGGTGGCAAGCAATTGGTAGTGGTGGATGATGACCAATGGTGGTGGAAAACAGGCGGCGATAGGTGGGCGGTTGACTAGTAGTGAGGACGAGCCATGAGAAAAGTTTGTATTTCTCATTTCTATATCAGAAATAGAAAAGTAGAAAGTTCTTATTTTTCATTTATGTTCTAAATCTATTTCTAAGCTAAAAAATTATTCCGGAAATAAAAAAATGAAATTGTATTATCAAATAAATTTCTGTTCCAAATATATTCCCGAGAATAAATAAATAATTATGGTCAAAATAAAAATAGTTATCATGTGCGTCCTAAATCATTATGTGTCACATCTCCTCTAGAGTCTAATATGCTTTTTGAAAAAGCTAAATAGACGAAAGCGGAACATCAAACACTAGATTTTGGCTACAATATGGAAGTAAATTAATAGATTATTGATAAGCCAAGATGGTTATAACAAGATCTTTGGCAGCAAAATATGTGGAGAAATCATGGAAGTTTGATTGTTAGGTCTAAGCACGCCTCATGCAGCAAGCAACCACTCAGACATTATCGACCTTTTCCAGTAAAAAGCTGCTGTGTTTTGACATCGCCCTCCCTTCTTTGTCTCTCTTTGTTCTTGCTCTGTTTCACTCTTTCTTCTTCTTGGCACAATCATTCTTCCTCCTGCTTCCTTCTTTTTCTTCAGCATTTGCTCCTTCTTCCTCCTACGTCCCCATGGCACAGTAGACATATGACACGGGCACATTTCGCACTAGACAATCTACAGACCATGTACAATCTACATCCCATGTACATGGTCCTCATCATCATCAACTCCATTTGCATGTTTGGCAAAGAGGATTAGAAGATATATATATATATATATATATATATATATATATATATATAATGTAAGTATGCAATTGGCAAAAAAGGAGTTCAAAGACCAACCGACAATTTTCGTAGACAAATTCAAGTACCATGATGTCTAAATCCCTTATTAATTATCAAATCCCACTCCAAAACTAGTTTGAGGCGACATATATTTTTTCGAAAAATGCAATGAATGAAAATCGTTTTTTTTTTGTCAGTCTTTGCTAAAATATGCATTGGAACTCACAAGATATTACTGAGTACCATTTGAGCTGCACACATTTTGGTGATGGAAGTGTCTAGAACAGCTTTGTTTCCCATGTTGTCTTATTCGATTCATGCATGATGTGCAGAGTCTGACAAACTACTTTTACTTTGTTGGCCAATGCCAACACATGTCCTTTGAGCTTCGTTGATGTACCGTGAAGTTCCTATCAGTCTTAGCCAAAGAAGATGCGTTTGTCTGAGAATCCTCAAAAGATATGACCATTCTAGTGCATCTAGTACATTCAAAAGATCAATAATATGATTCTACCGGATCCATTAGGGTAGACAATTGAAGAGTGGGAAATGAAACAGCAAGTCAGGAAATTTGAAAGAGAAAGGACGTAAGTTTTGACAGCTCAATGAGTACTTCGAGTGAATACAAACACTACCCTGGATGTACTATGTAAGGCATCTTGTCGCGCACGATACCTCAGAAGACTGCATAATTGAGTCCACTATCCATTATTGGTGTGAGACTTGCTCTCCCTTTCTCAAAAGAAAAATCAAAGAAAATTTGGATCGATGCTGCCATTTGAGAATAATAGGAAAAATTACATTAAACACGTATCAATAAGTAATTTTTGAAAGAGCAAGAACAGAGAGACATTAACAAAATTCCAATCATATCATCGTATGGCAATTTTATGATATTTATTTCACATTCTAATATGATAATTATGATTCACATAAAAATTAAACACCTTCAATTTTATTTTGTGAACTGAGTTTTTTTTTTTTTTTTCCTTTCTGCTTTTCAATTAAAGAGATGCCTAGAGGAGCTTTCTATCAACAAATCTGCAAAAGATAATATATGGATAGTCAAGACTTATTTCGAACTAATAGTTAATATTAGTTAGACACAAGGATCCAAGTCAACCGAAGTCTAATGTATGAATAGGGAGAACATTATCGAAAACTGTTGTTCGATATATAATCTCTACAATGAAAAATCATCTAAATCACTCATCTCTTATACTCTTAATGGGACATCACATATCCTCATCAACAAGGGTTTAATTGAAGTGAAGGGAAAGCTTGCTCGTTTAGGCCTCATCAAGAGAGTTGTCAGTTTTAGCTTAATAATTAGGGACTCTTTTGCTTAATTGATCACTGCCTCAAGAGGAGTGAAGTGGGAAAGCAATGTTTCTCGATAGCAAAAGGAAAGAGGCCAGACAAGTGAGGACACCTGCCAGTTTATGCATTTATGAATACTTAGAATGCGAAAAACCATCTCAGCTCTTGCAACTAACTACCCTCAATTACTCTATCTTTCTCTCCCTCTCCCCCACTGACCCTAATCAAAGCAATTTTTCGTATATTTAGATGGTTGTCCATGAGTAGTGGAAGAAAGGATGTGCAGTAAATTACAAAAAAAAAAAAAAAAATCATCCATTTCCATATATATACTTTTTATAAGTCATCCATTTCTATCACTAAATTGTTTATCAGTATTATCGTTCTTGTCTTGATAAAGCGACCAGCTTTTTTTGTATTTTGCCATTGGGCAGCGATGTAGTTGCAGTCTGCGCACCACTCAACTTCCCAAGGGGAGCTCCATTCATGTCCTATCTTCTCTTCCTTCCTTGGGTTTTGAGTCATTTGCAAATTTCTAAATTGCTGGATAGCTAGTATTAGAACTCAGCCATTTATTATAAACTGTTCCAGCAAAATGTTGATGTTTTCCGATGTTCTCTACCCTTCAAAAATATTAAAAGTGAAAAGAAATTAGGGTTATAAATTATCAAAAGGCACATAACTTTATTTGTCAATAGTTGTATATTTTGGAATATTTTTAAAACTGATTTGTGATAACTACAATATTTGAAAAATAAATATTAAAAGTAGAATACTCCAAATAGACCCAAGCATTTGAAAGAAAAGGGAAGACTTCAATAGTAATGAGAGACCGCAAAACAATGTTAGTGGTGACTCAGAATTGTTCTCCATATTAATTTTATCCTATAAAGAGTAGCAGTACTCAAGAAAGTAAATTAGTTTAAAATGTCAATAAATAATGACAAAAATTTAATTTACTTAGAAGTTTTGATCTAACAATTCCAATTGAAGTTAAGCCTAAGGTAACAATTACAATTGACATTATAATCTAACAATTTGCTTATTTGCAATGTTACTACTGTATTTTAAATGTGATTTCATCGTTTCGCACAAGGAACGACTTTAGGAGTAGTACTTAATCAATGTTTGTCCATTAGTGGTGGAGGTAAAGGATGCGAAAACTTAACCATTGGTGATGATGATTGGTCAAGTAAAGAAGCAAGAAAACCATTTATATCACCATATTCAACTTTTAATTAAAAAGTACTGGGGAACACTAAAAGGAGATATCCCCCATGATAGTAGTAATAATTTATTTGCTCATCTTGCTAGACTCACGGTGGGTTGAAAATGAGTGGTGCAAACCCACGTAGAGTCACGTGGAAAGTCACGTGGAACTGATGATGCTTTTTTTTATATCATTTCAACCGGCTTAAAAATTTCAAGTGCCGCACTAAAATTTTGATAATGGTTTCTGACACATTTTGCTACCTTTGGATGAAACTAAATGTCACGTGGGTTTTGATTTGTTCTCGTCCTTTTGCTCTCTTTATTAATTACATTAGCTATAGCGAAGAATGACAAACTACATAAGGTAACTATTGGAGCGATGATATAAATCCAATCATTTTAATAATTGCGTTTTGATTGAAGGTGCTATATACATTTCAAATTCCAATCGTCACTTCGTGTTGATTCGCAAAGTGTCCACATACAAAAATTGATTAAAATATTGATATTATGAAAAAGATTAAGGGTTAATATCATGAAAAATCTTAAACTGATACACATATGATAAATTTACTTCATATAATTTTTTGAACTTCATACTGGTACAGTTATGACAAATATACTCCAAACCAATTTTTTAATCATGAAAAATCTCAAATTGGTACATATGTAACAAATTTACTCCAAACTAATTTTTTTATTGTCAAAAACCCAAAATCGATATATGTAACAAATATATCATTTGTTAAATTGAATTAATATCACAAAAAATCACAAAATCGATACACTATGACAAACGGAGGGTAAAAGCTCAAATTGGTACACTCGTCAACTACTATTTGTCATCCAAATCAATAATTTGACTGAAAATTTAATAAAAACTAATGGATGATAAATTTGTCACAAATATACAAGTTTGAGATTTTTTTTAGTAAAAAAATTAATTTAGAAGAAATTTATTACATGTGTATCAGTTTTAGGGTTTTAATGATAAAAAAAATTAGTTTGTGGTTAATTTATCATGTGTACTAGATTAAAGATGCTACTTATAACGGGCATGGGTGGGTGTGGCCTCCCCTTATCACGTGGGCACCACCTATTTTACCATTTGTTGCTCTTTCTTAATTACGTTTTGTTATATCAATGCGACAAGGTATAAAGTATTCATACAATTCAAGTCAAATCATTTTGTTACTTTAGCGGTTTGGTAATCATTTGTATTTTAATTTTTTAATCCACTTTGATGAGCGTGCAATTCAAATAACGCAAAGAAATCAATTTACTCCACAATCGTGACGCGACGGACAACTACCGTAATTAAGATATTGATTGGTGTTTAGTTATGGCCTCAACTAAGATTAGATTTTTCTAAGATCTATAGTATGTTGTCCGCGTGACTTGTGGATCATGCATGACTCTTGCGAGTTGGGTTTTCCTTCCCAGTAAAAAACTACTTCACAAAATGATATATGAACTCATATTTATTATTGGTATAACGGGGAATGACTTTTGCAGCTTCTCATATATTTTTAAAAATCAACTTTATAAAATGAAGCGTATATCATAGGGTTAATCTACATTCAATATCATCAATCATGTTAGAATTATCATCCACAAATTGTATCGTTGTTTAACTCAGAAATGGATTCCAACCTGAGTAGTGAACCATCTTCAACCAAAAGATATATATTTTATTTTTATGAAAGGGGTTCAGAGGCGATTTTAAACATGAGTTGCAATTGGCGTAATAATGAAGATGAACAACGAATTTAAAGGTAAAAGGTGATGGTAAATGTTGGAAATTAACATGACATCAAAGTACACCAAAAAATATTAGTAATCATGATGATCCTTGCAATAATTATATGTCGCCATTTTATACTCTACCAATCATAACAGCTTATTAAGACTTAACCATACTAGATGAAGTTGTAACTGCATTCTCGAGATTTTAGGACTCCTATCTACACATCGATCCTATCCACAAGCTGTCACAACTTTTTAAGTGTCACTAGGTTAACTGTTGCTTGGTGCCCTTATCTTTAGTCGACATTTGCACTATCTCCTTTCTTCTTTTCCATTTGTTCAACACCTAGCCAAATTTGGTAGTTGATATTGTCGACCAATCATCGTGGTACATTGACAGTGGTATCTCTCAATCGTCTATAATCCTTGTTCATTATCAGTGATATGCGTTCTATTACCTTAACTTACTAAAAACCATATCATTTGTCACAAACTCTATACCTCAACATTATGTCGTTCACAAAGACTTTATCATTTTTCGGTGTAAAAAATTATACATTTGGCTAAAGAAAATCGTACTCTATAATTAAGCAACTATCATGTGATTTAAATACAGTCTTTATTCTAACAATTATGGTACAACATATTACACAAAATGTACAACCAATCCCATGGGATTTACACATTGAATGATATGTTCCTAGCTACTTATTTGTGTGGTTGCCAATTTAGAAAGTTAAATTTACGTAAGTATATCCATTGGCTAAATTCTCATCATGAAAGCACAAGGTCATGGACTCAATTTTGTATTGAATGCTACTCGACTTTCACTGCTATAGTGACTAAAATGCTCAGTATCCCACACCAACTAAGTTCATTTACATATTTATATAAGCCAAACTCTCGTCATGGAAGGTTGTAGACTTGTCATGCATTGCATGTTGTGATGCAACTCGACTTCTACACCATATTTATAGTGTCATTAATAATTATGCATTTAGGCATATTTACTTATGATAAATGCATACTTATGTAATATAACCCTCTAAAAATTTATAATTTTCATTCTATAGAAATTTTGTAACAAGGGATAGTTTTTTCTCCTATTGATTTGCTATCAGTTATTTCTTTTACTTTTTAATATTTATTGCAAAGCATGTACTGTAATTTCGTTTTTATGATGACAGCTAATTTTTTGAATTCTCTAATATCATATATTTGTCGAATATAGACAATCATGGAATAAAAGATGTTTCTACATTAAGCATCTTATTTATCACATACATGATAAATATTTATATTGTCGATTTGTTATATATATTGGCTATCACATCACGTAATTTTTCTAAAAGTTTGTCAATGATTTACCTGAAGAAGGGGCGCCCAACGTCGAACGAGCAATCAAAAAGATTCCGAAGCATCTTCATAGCACGACCCAGCAATCATGTTCTTCGGGGGCCCTAAGGCTATAAAGCCGATTTCCTTCCTTTTGGTCCGTCTATAAAAGGCAACCATACATTTATTTAATTAAAAAATTCGAAAGTTATTGTACACTTAGTTATATATATATTGGGTATCCATACATTATTGAACTCCTTCAAGAGCTTGTCAAAATTTGTAAATCAAAATATTAATGGGGATATGTTAAAGTGGTCTTCAAAACCGATTTGTTAAAGTGCAAAATAGAACTGATATTCAAATAAACAACATATTTCTAGGAATTTGGGATTTGTTAAAGTGACCATCAATATCAAATTATGAGTCTCACCTATGACCGAAATAATTTATTAGTGAGATTTGGTAAGTCCAAGCAAGAACTTGCATGGTAAAAGATATTACCATCCTTTAGGAAAGAGATATTATCAGGTAGAGAGTATTATTGTACTGCATATTCTTCGGAAAAAAGTTGTTTTCCGGGGCATTTTTCCTGACATTAAAAGCTTACCGAATTACCATCGGACAATCCTCCCAAAAAAAAAAAAACCATTAGGAGGACTTATTCTGAGAAAGAATATAGATGCCGTTTTCATGTATTTTCTGAAGTACTCTGGAATTTCCGAGGGACCACTTGTGCTTTTCTGCCTTGGCCATATGGTCCACATTAAAAATTGAGTTGATGGCAGACTGTAAAGTCACGTGGGTGTGGCCAGTCCTTGTCCATTCATTTTCTTTATTCATTACCTTTTATTATATCAGTGCTGACACACTGTTTAAGTCAACCCATTTGTTTACTGCTACTTGAACAGCTGATAATCATCTCTTTCTTCCTCGATTCATCGTTATTCGACGCTCCCCTTCCTTCGTCCTTCTTTCGCGCTCGAATCTCTTCGCCTCGTTCGTCTCTCGCTCTGTTTTACTCTTTCTTCTCCTCAGCACAATCATTCTTCCTATTCCTCCTCTTCTTCAGTATCTTCTCCTTCTTTTCATCATTCTCTCTCTGTGTCTCTCTTTCTTTCTTGGAAAAAAAAAATCAAAGAAAAAATGTCGGTCGATTCTGTCGTTGCTATTGCGTATGATGTCTTCAAAAGCTATGTAGTTGATCCCGTCAAGCGTCGATTCAGATACGTGATCTCCTCCAAGAGCTTCGCCGATGATCTTCAGGAGGAAGTCCGCAATCTGGAGAACGAGACTCAGCGGGTCCGCATTTTGGCAGACGTGGCCAGAAACAATCTTCGGAATTTCCATGATGGCTTCATGGAATGGCAGCAAAGTGCTGACAAGGCCCTGGAGGAGGCGGGAGGTCTGTTGGACGAAATCGGTAAAGCGAGCAAGACTTGCTGCTACCGGACTCTTCCCGACCCCAAATGTCGCTATCAGTTCAGCAGGAAGGCTGAGGGCAAGATCGAGGTCATCAAGCAACTTGCTCGAAAATGCAGCGGATTCAAGGAATTGAATGACATCTCTGGCAGCGCTCCTGCTCCAGGGAATGTCACTGGTTCGACTCTAGCCAGGAGAGAGCGCAAAGATGTCGTTCTGTCAACCACTGTGACGGCCTCCACTCCTGCTTCTATGTTGACTAAGCTCAGGGATGATGGCGTCTTCGAATCTAGAGCTGCGGTCATAAGGGCTATCATTGACGCTCTTGCCGATAACCGCAATAGCGTGGTCGGGGTTCACGGAATGGGCGGAGTCGGCAAGTCCACCCTTTTGGTGGATGCCGAAAAAATAATAAAGGAAGAGAAGTCATTTGACTGGATAGCTAAGGCTGACGTGTCGGAAAATCCAGACATCAAGAGGATTCAAGAAGAGATTGCGGATGCCTTGGGCCTTAGTGACATAAAAAACAAAGAGTCCGTTAGCAGGCGAGCGGAACTTCTACATAGGAGGTTGGAATATGAGGAGAGGGAGAAAAAGAAGGTCCTCATAATACTGGACAATCTGTGGAAGGGGCTCGACTTGAAATCAGTCGGCATTCCTTGCGGACATGACAATAAAGTCTTAGGATGCAAGTTGCTATTGACGTCAAGAGATAGTTATGTTTTAAAAAGTGAAATGAGCTGCGACAAGGACTTCCCCCTTGGTGAGCTAAAGGAGGAAGAGGCGAAAAGACTGTTTGAGGAGCTGGTGGAAGACAAGGTTCATGATGACGACTTCAGACCTTTGGTGGATGAAGCACTCCACAGATGTGCAGGTTTGCCTTTCCTAATTGTCAATATGGCAAAATATTTTAAACACGCTAGTTTACCTGAATGGAGGGATGCTTTAAATCAAATTGAGGGGTGTACAAACGAAGGAATAAGTGCAAAGATAAATAAGCTGTTGCAAGTAAGTTATAATCAGTTAGAAAGCGAGGACGCGAAAAGTTTGTTAAAACTGTGCGCTGCTTGTGCTGTCTCTGAGCCTTCCTTTGAAAACTTGGTGAGATATGGCTATGGGTTGGGGATATTTCAAAAAGATAGCAGCATGGAAAAAGCCAGAGATAGGTTGAGCACACTCATCAGCACTCTTCAAGCCTCATCCCTTCTGTTAGACAATAGAGGTGCAGATGGTTTCAAGATACATGACTTGGTTCGTGATTTTGTTGCCCAGTTCATTTTAAGAGATCACCCTCTTCTCGTGTTGAAAGATGAAGAGAAGTGGGGAACAGAGTTGCCAAAGGACAAGCTCAAACGTTGTGGGGCTATATGCTTTCCCTATGCTAACATGAAGGAGCTTCCCCAAGAATTAGATTGTCCTGAATTGCATATTTTTTTGTTGTTGTCAGAAAATGAATCTTTTGAGGTCCCACATTCATTATTTTACTCTATGAGGAAACTCAAGGTCTTAAATCTTGATGGGATACGCCTCCCTTGCTCCCCTTCGCCATTTCAATTCTTGGAGAACTTACACACTTTGTGTCTTGAAGATTGTTCATTAGATGATGTAGCCATTCTCAACAAGCTAAAAGGGCTACAAATTCTCAGCTTTGTGGCCTCTAATATTCATCGATTGCCAAAAGAAATTGGGCAACTGGTAGAGCTAAGGTTGTTAGACTTGAACTATTGTTCAAAACTTGAGATAATTGAACCAGGTGTACTTCAAAGCTTGATCAAATTAGAGGAGTTGTATATGGAGAATAGCTTTGATCAATGGAATGCGGTGGAGCAAACCCCGCCAACTAATGCAAGTCTAATTGAGTTGAATCACATGAAGAATCTCCACACTCTGCATGTGTCCATTCCCATTCCAAGTGTGCTCCCAGAGGACCTAATTGTCGAGAAATTAACCAAGTATAGAATTCAAATAGGTGATTTGAGGCACTTGTCAAGTTACAAAGGATCGTGCACACTGGAGCTAAAGTTGGATTCAATGAGCAATATTCTTCATAAAGGATGCATACAAAGTATCTTAGGCAAAACTGACGATCTGTTTTTGGATGGGTTGAACAAAACTGAGCAAAATATTTGCACACTATCGCATAAAGGTTTTCCAAAATTAAAGCATCTACAAGTCAAGAATAGTCCCTCCACCCATTATATCCTCCAATGGCCATCCCTTACAGATTTTAAGATGTTGGAGTGGTTACTTCTTGATAATCTCGTCAACTTGGAGAAGATGTGCAACAACAAAATCTCCTTCACGTCCTTCGGTGCATTAAAAGTAGTACGAGTCCAACGTTGTCACAAGATGGAAGTATTGTTTCCTCTCTCAATGGTGAGAGAACTTCCACAGCTTGAAGAGATCAGAGTTGACGATTGCAAGTTAATGCGCGGCATTGTAGAAGTTGATGATTGTGGTAAAATGGAGTTGCATAATTTACGTGTATTGGAATTGCACAACTTGCCAAATGTCAAGAACTTTTTCAACTCTGGGTCAGCTCCTTTGATTAGTACATCAAACAGGCAAGTTACCACTCAAATTGCATTCTTCAATGGGCAACAGGTAACTATTTATTAACTTTTCCTTCCTTTGCTAGTTAGATGTATCACATATTACGATTCTTGTTCAATTTGTTATTTTCAGTTTATTTTCTTCCTAATTATCTTATCCATTCCTGCCTTCTCTGTAACTAAATAAAGAAATCTTCCATTTCTCCTAATTGGATAGATATCTAACTAATTATATGAAATCCATGTAAATTTAGTTTGTGATAGGTTCTGAGTTATTTTCAATTTACATGCTGCAAATATATTTATATTAATAGGGTTTCATAAAAGAAAAATTGCAGGGAATTTTGGTAGTAAAGTAATTCCACAAGTAACTTTTAATCTCGTGAAATGGATTCCATTGAATTTAGTTATTAAGCTTTGCTATTATCCCCAAAATGTATGATCTAGGTGACTCTTAAAAACCAAAATGAAGAATAGGAAGGAGGATCGGGTTTTTATATAAAAGCAACTATACAAATCTAATTGATGGACATCTTTTGTGTATTGTGTTGAAATAAGCATTTAGTCACTGTATAGGCTTCATAATTATAAGAGTACAGAATTTTGTGTATGTTCATGCACGCATATATTATGAATAGATATATTTTGACGTTGTTTTGGCAATAACAACACAAATTTGTTTTTGATATCCTGTTGAATGGGTTTTTGATAACGATTTACTAACATTAAAGAGAAGGTACTAAACTAAGAATAAACAATTGCCCAACTATGCAAAGTGCGCGCCATGCGGCTATTTTATACAGGGAAAAGTTGCCGCCAATGGAGCCTTTTAACTAACCAGACAATATTGCCCTTTTATAGTGGCGCGATTATCACTGACATTGATGATGCGGCCCAAGACTCACGCATATTTTAGTTTCCCTGTCAGTAAAGAGTCATGGAGATTTAAATTGATGGTGGTCCCAAGGCAGCGTGTCTAAGTATCTCCACTTGAATCCTGACTTTCCTTCCCATGCAATAGAGGAACTAGATTGGGATGGTTTGCATAGAGGCTTTGGGGATTTTAACTTTCAAGGGTTCTAAATCTTCGTTAAAGAATTTTACTCTTGCCTCGATGCCTTTTCATTTTGGGCTTAGAAACTAGGGCTGCAAAGATCTATGAAATTATAATAAAATGTTTCTAATAACTATAGTAAATCTCTTCCAACGTTGTAAAGAGGTGGAGCCGACAAAAGTAGCAATGAAAGGTTGGATTGTTAGGGATGATAGTGGTCGAACAAAGCAACACACAAAAGTTAAACTTGTTGTAATGGATGGGAGCAACGGACGATGGCAAGGTAGATGGGAGATTTCAAGTAACCTTGCAAAAGAAAGATTTTCTCAAGTTAAAGCAATGAACTTTTGAAGAAGACTAGTTACTCTTAACCAAAAATGAAAAGGAAGAAAGAAAATAAAGCTTTCCATTGTAAGTTATTCTTTAGAATGAATAAAACTAGCTCACTAATCAAATTAAGCTCTGCAATCATTTTCCAAGTAAAGATTGGAGAAAGATTCCTTATCATGTTTAGCAACAACAATAGTATGGAGATTTTATTCCTTTTTGATTTTATTCATTTTCCCCCTTTTGTGCAACTTAATAATCTCCCTCTCTTCCTGAATTTGTGTGATTTAACTGAATCACCAACTCAATGAGTGAATATTGTAGGTTGCCTTTTCGAAATTGGAGACATTAGTCATCAAGGGCTTGGATAACATCAAGTTTTTGTTTTTCCCATCCATGATTAAATCTCTCGCACAACTGAGAGATCTACGGGTATCTAACTGCAAGAAGATGGAGGAGATCATTACGGAGGAAGAAGGGTTGGGAATGGAAATATCAGAAATTTTGGCATTCCCCATGTTAACCAACTTAAAGCTACAAAATTTGGAAAGTTTGATGTGCTTCTTTCATGGAAAGCGTAAGATTGATTTTTTTTTCATCACTAATATCTTCTTCTAGATAGATTTATCCTTGCGATACAACTGATGATAATCTTTTCATTTGATGAAAAACCAATGATAGGTTCTCGAGAAACTCAGAGTCAGGACAGCATCAAATCACGCTCCACTGCGCTCTTCAGTCGGGAGGTACATGTTTAACACCACATCAACATATTAAATATAACAAAAGTATTAAATATGCAAAAGATAAAGCATAGCCAAAATAAGAACTAACTAAATACTTACCTTGGTTAAAATAGTTTAAAAGCACATGGGCATTTTATATGGGAAAATTTACTGCGAGTAGAGCCTTTTAGTTGACTAAATAAGATTGCCCTTTTATAGCGGCGGTATTATCATTGAAGTATATGGTGGGGCCCAAGACTCATGCAATAGATTAGCATTCCCGTCAGTAAAAAGTCGTGGAAATGTAAGTCGTGGGTCCCACATGCTGGCTTGTTTGAGTACGACTTATCTTCTTCCCATGCTTTGAACTTTTATGGAGAGAGCTACTAAATCGGAGAAATTTTGCAAAGGGCCCTTGCGGCTTTGCTTTTTTTTTTTTTACACATCGTAATCTTGTATATTAAATCCTTTCAGTATTCTTTACACCAAGTTTAAAGAAGATGACAAATATATCAAATTCAAAAAGGGGAGCTATTATAGTGTTGATAAATTTGATCGTCACAACAACAATTAATGGTATCCAATTGAAATTGAGGGCGATTATTTGTAGTATATAAAATTCTAGACTAGTAGGTGGAGGAAACATAGTTAACAGTTTAACTAGCTTAGTGATAATATTTAATAGGAGATCCTTTTGGTATAATCTTTACATCAAGTTTAAAGAAGATGATAAATCATGCATGTTCAAAAAGAGGAGCGCTAAAAGGTAAAAAATGCTTTGTTGTTGGTTTTTATCAATGAAAGTGATGTTATGCCGTGGTGGATAAATTTTGTGGCCTGTATCTACACTTCTACGGATGGTAATTTACTAACATGAAAGAGAATCAGTAAGCTAAGTATAAATAATTGCCCAATTAAAGAAAGCTCATGGCTATATTTTATATGGTGGAAAACTGTTGCAAGTAGGGGGGTTTTATTTGACTAGACAATATTGCTCTTTCATGATGGTGCGGGCCCCGGGTTCATGCCATACATTAGTTTCCCTGTTAATAAAGAGCGGTGGAGATATAAGTTGTGGGTCCCACAACGTTGTGATGTCAGAGTGTGACTTTTCTTCAACCCATGGTTTGAGCTCCCATGGAGAGAGCTTGCTTTCAAATATAGTGGAACTATATCGGGAAATTTTATAACGAGCCTTCGTGTCCTTGCTTTTTTTTTTTTTCTTTTTTTTTGCGGTAGTCTCTGGGGCTTTTAACTTTTTAGGATTTTAAATCTTCATTAAAGAGTTACTCTTGCCTTAGTACTTCTTTTTATTTTTTATTTTTTGTGTAAAACCTAGATATGCAAAGATCCATGAATTTATAACGAAATGTCACTTAAAACTGTAATAAATCCCCTCCAACATTATAAAGTGGCAGCAGCCTACAAAAGTAGTAGCCTAAGATTGGCTTGTCGGGATGACAATAGTCTAATGAATGAAAGACAAAAAAGTTAAACTTGTTTTATGGGTGGGAGCGAGAGATGGCGGTGAGATAGCTAAAAGATTGCAAGCAACTTTGTAGATGAAAGATTTTCTAGAGCTATAGCAATGAACTTTTGGGGAAAAAAAGAAGAAGAAAAATAATATGAAACTTTCCATTGTCATCACAGATACAGTGGGGTCCCTTCACCTCAAATGTTATGGTTTTGGACATGTTCCTTGTGGATTTAGACTCACCTAAAGGAAATTACGACGACAAGTATGATTAATTAGGATAGGCTATATACACCTCTGAATTTAAAGGAACACTTGAGGTCATTTATGAATGATAGGAAAAACGAAGTCCAAATAATTAAAAAAATTTACTATATTTCGAGAAAAGTTGGGATCTCAACTGGTGACGATGACTAATGAGTGCTCAGTTACTGCAATATCACAAATGTTGACATGCCCAATTTCATGTTATTTTGCTTGGAAATTAGTCCCATTTTGCCTAATAAATTCAGAGAAATTGAAGACACCTGACACGTAAAAGACAAAAAAATACCCATTTTGTAGGATTTTATCAAGAAGCAGACAATTTTAGTGTGTGACAAGTCCTCTTGACCTTGCTACCGAAAAAGAAAAGACAATTTGAGTTTTCTTTTTGTCGAGTCCATACAATTTAAATTGTGAATTTTATGTAGCTTCGATATCTTATCAAGAAAGACCGATGGTCGCCCAGTCTTGTGGGACCATATGTGGCCATTGCGATTTCTCTCCATGGTTATTTACAAACCCAAATACCGAGTGTTTTAACTAAATGTCTTCACATTTGGACTTTAAAGTATGTATGGATACATTTGTACACAAATCTACAGTTTGTGTTTAATATCCTATTAAATTGGTTATTGATAGTGATTTATTAACATTAAAAGAAGTTAAGTGAACTAAGGATAAACAATTGTCCAATTAAGGAAAGCACGCGGCCATTTTATAAAGGAAGTAGTTGCTGCTGGTGGAGCCTTTTGGCTCACTACATAAGATTGCCCATTAATTGTCGCGCGATTATAGCTGAAGTTGGAGGGTCCACGACTCACACCATATATTAATTTTCCCATCAGTAAAGAGCCGTGGAAATTTAAGTTGACGGTGGGTCCCTCAAGGCAGCATGTCCAAGTATCTCCACTTCAACCTCGACTTTTCTACTTCCCATGCGAGAGAGGAACTAGACTGAGTTAACGATGAGGCTTTGGGGCTTCTAAGTTTCAAGGGTTCTGAATCTTCGTTAAAGAATTTTACTCTTGCCATAACGCCTTTTCATTTTGGGCGTAGAAATTAGCGCTGCCAAGATCTATGGGATTACAATGAAATATTTCTCTTAACTGTAATAAAGGCGTTCTAATATTGACAATTGTAAAGAGGTGGAGTTGACGAAACTAGTCGTGGAAGGTTTGCTTGTCAGGGATGACGCTAGTAGAACAAAGAAACACAAAGAAGTAAACTTATTGTAATAAATGGGAGCAACGGGTGATGGTGAGGTAGATGGGAGCTTTCGAGTAACTTTGCAGAAGAAGGGTTGTTTGAAGTTGAACCATTGAACTTTTGAAGAAGACTAGAAAATCTTTACCAAAATTTAAAAAGAAAAAAAAAATACAGCTTTCCATTGTAAGTTATTCTTCAGAAGGAATAAACCTAGCTCACTAATCAAATTAAGCTTTGCAATGCAAAGTTATTTTCCCAAGTAAAGATTGGAGAAAGATTCTTTATATTGTTTAGAAATGACATTAGTATGGAGATTTTATTACTCCTTTTTTTTTTTATAGTTTTTTTAATACTTTTGTGCAACTTAATAATCCCCTCTCTCCTTGGCACTCGTCTATATTGCAGGAGGTTGCCTTTTCAAGATTGGAGACATTACAAATAAGTGGCTTGGATAATGTTGAGGTTTTGTTTTTCTCATCTATGATCAAATCTCTCGCACAGCTGAGATATTTAGACATAAGTAATTGCAAGAAGATGGAGGTGATCATTATGGAGGAAGAAGGGTTGGGATTGGAAATATCAGAAACTCTGGCATTCTCGATGTTAACCAACTTAAACTTAAGAAATTTGGAAAGTTTGATGTGCTTCTCTCATGGAAAGTGTAAGATGGATTTTTCTTTTTTGTTTTCATCACTAAATATCTTCTTCTAAATAGATTTATCTTTGCAATATAAATGATGATAATCTTTTCATCTGATGAAAAACCAATGACAGGGTCACGAGAAACTCAGAGTCAGGACCGCATCAAATCATGCTCCACTACACTCTTCAGTCGAGAGGTACATGATTAATACTACGCCAAAATATTAAATATAAAAAATTATTAAATATGCAAAAGACAAAGCGTAGCCGAAATAAGAACTAACTAAATACTTACCTTACAAAGTGTTCTTTGGTTAAGATATTTTAAAAGCGTACTGCTATTTTATATGGGAAAATTTACTGCGAGTAGAGCCTTTTGGTTGACTAAATAAGATTCACTTTTATAGTGACGGAATCATCAATGAAGTATATGGTGGGACCCAAGATTTATGCAATAGATTAGCATTCCCATTAGTAAAGAGTCGTGGAAATATAAGTTGTGACGTCAGAGTGTGACATTTCTTCAACCCATGGTTTGAGCTCCTATGGAGAGAGCTTGCTTTCAAATATAATGGAACTATATTGGGAAATTTTATAACGAGCCTTTGTGGCTTTGCTTCTTTTTTTTTTTTTTCTTTTATTGCGGTAGTCTTTGGGGCTTTTAACTTTTTAGGATTTTAAATATTCATTAAAGAGTTACTCTTGCCTTAGTACTTCTTTTTATTTTTTATTTTTTGTGTAAAACCTAGATATGCAAAGATCCATGAATTTATAACGAAATGTCACTTAAAACTGTAATAAATCCCCTCCAACATTATAAAGTGGCAGCAGCCTACAAAAGTAGTAGCCTAAGATTGGCTTGTCGGGGATGACAATAGTCTAATGAATGAAAGACAAAAAAGTTAAACTTCTTTTATGGGTGGGAGCGAGAGGTGACGGTGAGATAGCTAAAAGATTGCAAGCAACTTTGCAGATGAAAGATTTTCTAGAGCTATAGCAATGAACTTTTGGGGAAAAAAAGAAGAAGAAAAATAATATAAAACTTTCCATTGTCATCACAGATACAGTGGGGTCCCTTCACCTCAAATGTTATGGTTTCGGACATGTTCCTTGTGGATTTAGACTCACCTAAAGGAAATTATGACGACAAGTATGATTAATTAGGATAGGCTATATACACCTCTGAATTTAAAGGAACACTTGAGGTCATTTATGAATGATAGGAAAAATGAAGTCCAAATAATCTAAAAAAATTTACTATATTTCGAGAAAAGTTGGGATCTCAACTGGTGACGATGACTAATGAGTGCTCAGTTACTGCAATATCACAAATGTTGACATGCCCAATTTCATGTTATTTTGCTTGGAAATTAGTCCCATTTTGCCTAATAAATTCAGAGAAATTGAAGACATCTGACACGTAAAAGACAAAAAAATGCCCATTTTGTAGGATTTTATCAAGAAGCAGACAATTTCGGTGTGTGACAAGTCCTCTTGACCTTGCTACTGAAAAAGAAAAGACAATTTGAGTTTTCTTTTTGTTGAGTCCATCCAATTTAGATTGTGAATTTTATGTAGCTTCAATATCTTATCAAGAAAGACCGATGGTCGCCTAGTCTTGTGGGACCATATGTGGCCATTGCGATTTCTCTCCATGGTTATTTACAAACCCAAATACCGAGTGTTTTAACTAAATGTCTTCACATTTGGACTTTAAAGTATGTATGGATACATTTGTACACAAATCTACAGTTTGTGTTTAATATCCTATTAAATTGGTTATTCATAGTGATTTATTAACATTGAAAGAAGTTAAGTGAACTAAGGATAAATAATTGTCCAATTAAGAAAAGCACGCAGCCATTTTATAAAGGAAGTAGTTGCTGCTGGTGGAGCTTTTTGGCTCACTACATAAGATTGCCCTTTAATTGTCGCGAGATTATAGCTGAAGTTGATGGTGGGCCCATGACTCACGCCATAGATTAGTTTTCCTATCAGTAAAGAGCCGTGGAGATTCAAGTTGATGGTGGGTCCCTCAAGGCAGCGTGTCCAAGTATCTCCACTTCAACCTCGACTTTTTTACTTCCCATGCGATGGAGGAACTAGACGGGGTTAATGATGAGGCTTTGGGGCTTCTAAGTTTCATGGGTTCTAAATCTTCGTTAAAGAATTTTACTCTTGCCATAACGCCTTTTCATTTTGGGCGTAGAAATTAGCTCTGCCAAGATCTATGGGATTACAATGAAATATTTCTCTTAACTGTAATAAATGTCTTCTAATATTGACAAATGTAAAGAGGTGGAGCTGACAAAAGTAGTCTTGGAAGGTTGGCTTGTCAGGGATGACAATAGTAGAACAAAGAAACACAAAGAAGTTAAACTTATTCTAATCAATGGGAGCAACAGGTGATGGCGAGGTAGATGGGAGCTTTCGAGTAACTTTGCAAAAGAAGGGTTGTCTAAAGTTGAACCATTGAACTTTTGAAGAAGACTAGTTAATCTTTACCAAAATTAAAAAAGAAAAAAAATAAAGCTTTCCATTGTAAGTTATTCTTTAGAAGGAATAAACCTTGCTCACTAATCAAATTAAGCTTTGCAATGCAAAGTTATTTTCCCAAGTAAAGATTGGAGAAAGATTATTTATATGGTTTAGAAACGATTTTAGTATGGAGATTTTATTACTCCTTTTTTTTTTTTTTTGAGTTTTTTTTAATACTTTTGTGCAACTTAATAATCCTCTCTCTCCTTGGCACTCATCTATATTGTAGGTTGTCTTTTCAAAATTGGAGACATTAGGGATACATGGCTTGGATAATGTTGAGGTTTTGTTTTTCCCATCCATGATTAAATCTCTCGCACAACTGAGATCTTTAGACATAAGTGATTGCAAGAAGATGAAGGCGATCATTATGGAGGAAGAAGGGTTGGGATTGGAAATGTCAGAAACTCTGGCACTCCCGATGTTAACCGAATTAAACTTAAAAGATTTGGAAAGTTTGATGTGCTTCTCTCATGGAAAGCGTAAGATTGATTTTTCTTTTTTGTTTTCATCACTAAATATCTTCTTCTAAATAGATTTTATTTTTGCAATATAAATGATGATAATTTTTTCATCTGATGAAAAACCAATGACAGGTTCGCAAGAAACTCAGAGTCAGGACCGCATCAAATTATGCTCCACTGCACTCTTCAGTCGAGAGGTACATGATTAATACTACGTCAAAATATTAAATATAAAAAAGTATTAAATATGCAAAAGACAAAGCGTAGCCGAAATAAGAACTAACTAAATACTAACCTTACAAAGCATTCTTTGGTTAAGATATTTTAAAAGCACATGGCCATTTTATATCGGAAAATTTACTACGAGTAGAGCCTTTTAGTTGACTAAATAAAATTGCACTTTTATAGTGACGGTATCATCAATGAAGTATATGGTGGGACCCAAGATTTATGCAATAGATTAGCATTCCCATTAGTAAAGAGTCGTGGAAATATAAGTTGTGGGTCCCACATATTAGTGTGTTTAAGTACGACTTATCTTCTTCCCATGCTTTGAGCTTTTATGGAGAGAGCTTGCTTTCAAAGATAATGGAACTAGTTCGGAGAAATTTTGCAAAGAGCCATTGCGGCTTTGCTTTTGCTTTTTATTTTATTTTATTTTAATATCGTAATCTTGTATTTTAGATCCTTTTGGTATTCTTTACACCAAGTTTAAAGAAGATGACAAATATCAAATTCAAAAAGGGAAGCAATTAAAGTGTTGATAAATTAGATCGTCATAGTAACAATTAATGGCATTCAAGTGAAATTGAGGGCGATTATTTGTAGTATATAAAATTCTAGACTAGTAGGTGGAGGAAACATAGTTAACAGTTTAACTAGCTTAGTGATAATATTTAATAGGAGATCCTTTTGGTATAATCTTTACCTCAAGTTTAGAGAAGATGACAAATCATGCAAGTTCAAAAAGGGGAGCACTAATAGCTGAAAAATGCTTTATTGTTTGTTTTTATCAATTAAAGTGATGTTACGCAGTGGTAGATAATTTTAAAGCCTCTATCTAGACTTTTGCGGATAGTAATTTACTAACATGAAAGAGAATCAGTAAACTAAGCATAAATAATTGCCCAAATTAAAGAAAGCTTGTGGCTATATTTTATATGGTGGAAAACCGTTGCAAATAGAGAGTTTTATTTGACTAGATAGGATTGCTCTTTTATAGTGGCCCGATCCCAAGGCCCATGCCATACTTTAGTTTCCCTGCTAATAAAGAGCGGTGGAGATATAAGTGGTGGGTCCCACAAGGTCATGATGTCAGAGTGTGACTTTTCTTCAATCCATGCTTTAATCTCCCATGGAGAGGGCTTGCTTTCTAATACAATAGAACTAGATTGGGGAATTTCGAAACGAGCCTTTGCGGCTTCTTCTTCTTTTTTTTTGCTGTAGTTTTTGGGGGTTTTATCTTTCCAGGATTCTAATTCTTCATAAGAGTTACTCTTGCCTCAGTACTTATTTTTATTTTTAGTTCTTATGTAGAACCTAGATATGCAAAGATTTATGTTATATTGAAATGCTTCTTAAACCTATAATAAATCTCCTCCAACATTTATAAAGTGGTGGCAGCCTACAAAAGTAGTAGTCTAAGGTTGGCTTGTCGGGGATGACAATAGTCAAATGACCAAAACACAAAAAGTTCAAAACTTGTTGTATGTGACGTTGAGATAAATGGGAGATTGCGAACAACTTGGCAGATGAAGGATTTTCTAGAGTTACATAACGATGAACTTTTGGAAATAACAATAACAATAACAACTTCCCATTGTCATTGAGGACGGTTGGATCCCTTCCTCAAATTTTATGGTTTCAGGCATGTTGACTGTGAATTTAGACTCAAGTTAAGGAAATTACTACAACAAGGATGATTAATTAGGGTAGGTTACATATGCCTCTGAATTTAAAGAGACACTTGAGATAATTTATGAAGGATAGGGAAAAAGAAGTCCAGTACTCAGCTATTGCGATATCACAACTGCTGATATGTCCAATTTTGGGTTATTTTGTGGGGGAAATTAGTCCCATTTTGCCTAATAAATTCGGAGGAATTGAAGACATCTAATAAGGAAAAGAGGAAATGCCCGTCTCGTAGGATTATATCAAGAAGCAGACAATTTCAGTTTGTGACAAGTCCTATTGACCCTACGATCCAAAAAAAAAGAAGAAAAAGTCCTCTGACCTAAATGGATGAGGAATGATGTCATGTTTGGCTCTCAGCTCTCTCTGGCCATAAGTTCTTTTCATATACCATCGTTTGCACAAGGTTTATTTTTTTAGTTAGGCTTCTAACAAGATGATGTATAGACACAGAAGGCTCGATCTCGCCGAAATTAATGGGACATGAGCTGTATATATCTCCATCTAATCGATATAATTTGTCAATTAGATAGATATTTCGTGCATTAATTGATTGTCATTAGTAAATGGAACGATTGCTAATTCTTGATGGTTGCAATTCCTGACATCGCTAGTAAAATGCAAACAAAATCTAATTATAGTAGATCCCTTGTAATATTGTAAATAAAAGATAAAGTTCATTTTTTTGTTCTCTTTTGGGGTCGTAAAATTCTTTTTTGGATTGGAAATTAGCCTTCGTTTGTTATAGATTTCTGTACATGCAAAAATTTCCTAAAGGTTGTACATATCTTGCTTGTGAATTTCCTTTGACAACCATTTATAATACTTGTTATATTGCATAAATTTCTGACTGTCATTTATATGTGTAAATGCTATTGTTGATGGGTTTGTTCGTTAGATTTCAATCCCATCCTTGGAGTCCTTGACAATGGAAGAACTTCCCAATCTTAAAGAAATATGGAGCGATCAATCTCTATTGGGGCCGAGCAATCTTCGATCTCTTAAAGTGGCGCAATGCAAATCTTTGTCAAAGGTTATTAGCTTTGAGTCGCTGGTAAAACTACACAAGTTACACACTTTAAGCATATCAAATTGCCATTCGGTGCAAGAAATTTTCGATCTTGACGGACCAAACGCTAGTGGAGATGTTGAGACTTTGTCTGAGTTGACCACCTTTGATTTAAGTGGATTGGGGAGCTTGAGGCGCATATGGAACAGGAATCCTTGTGGAATGGTGAGTTTCCATAATTTAAAGAAGTTGGAGGTGCATGACTGTCCCAACCTTAGGTTTATGTTTTTCCCAACCATGGTTAAATCTCTCGAACACTTGAGAGATCTAATAGTACAACGTTGCAAGAAAATGGAGGCAATCATTATGGAGGAAGAAGGGTTGGGATTGGAAATATCAAAAACTTTGGCATTCCCGATGTTAACCAACTTAAAGTTACAACATTTGGAAAGTTTGATGTCCTTCTCTTGTGGAAAGCGTAAGATTGATTTATTTTGTTCTCCTCCCTAAAGATCTTCTTGTACATAGATTCATCCTTGCAATGCAAATGATGACATTCTTTTCATCCAATGAAAAACCGATGACAGATTCACGAGAAGCTCAAAGTCAGGTTCACATCAAATCAAGCTCCAATGCACTCTTCGGTCGACAGGTACATGATTAACGTTATGTCAAAATATCAAATATAACATAAGTATCAAATACGCATGATATAAAGCATAGCCAAAATATTTTAAAAGAAAATGAGTAGCGTGCAAGCATTAAGTGTTTAGAGTTGCCAACATGTATGAGTTGCAATGTCTTACTTTTAATTTCTCTGGAAATAGTTTTCATAGAGATGGTTGAACATCTCTTATGTTACTTGCACAACGCATGGATGGGTAGTACAACTGCCAGGCAAGGTCCTTAAAAGCCTTCTAATATTCACAAGAAACTTAGAACTCTCATGAGTCTCACATGTACAGCCTAGACATTGCACGCACGTACATTGAAAAAGATTGAAAAAACAATTGAGAGGAAAGTGAGCAGTGTGGTTCAAGAGGCTGGAGACGAAGGGCCTTTGAGACGCTCACTTGACTTCATCTGCACTCACAAGATCTCTCTCTGTCTTCTTTTTCCTGGTCGAATGAAGCTTTACTCTCTCTTCACTGTACCAGCAAAAGGAACTTGAGCTCTCCGCCGCCAAACTGAGCAAGGCCTCTGGGGTACAGGGCTTCAGAAATCACCCCTTTTTAGTTTTTACATGAATTGCAAGACCAGTCTTGTTAAAGAAATAAAATACATTTCGCAAATCAGCCATTTCAGCTTAGCTATCTGACTTGTCGAGTGAATATTGGAAGAACATTTGAGTGGAAAATGAAAATAGAGTAATTTATGGGCGGGTCCGCTTTGACTAAACTAAAAGTAATATAGGACGTTTACCCATAATGTTGTTTATGCCGCCAGAGAGGTTTCGAAAATGGGCCCTCCCCCAAGATTAACATGTCGACTTTCTTAAATAATTTTAATTTTCTATAGACAGGAAAACCTTAAATTATTTGACTCGAGTTTTTGTATAACCTGTCGTTGGTATCTAACTATTGGATCCTCTAGCATGGATAAAAGATCACTGAATTTTAAAAGGAAAATTAAATCGATTAAATATATTGAGTTCTTTCAAGTGGGGAATGATGTCAGTAAAATTTGTTCGTTTGACCCAAACAATTCCTTTTTCTTAGCCTCACTTTATAATTGCTTTAGAGTAATATAATATTTATTTGAGGCATTCAGATAAAATCACACCTCCTACTGTATTGCACCTTTGGATGGATGATTGGTTGGCTTTTTAATCTCAATCTCTCCATCATTTTCTTTCTAATTGCTAATATTTTTCCTCAAGCGATCCTCAGCTACATTTTTCTTTTACCACATCAATTCAGTGACTTACAAGTTCTAACGTTAATTACCCTTTTAACGTGATTCTTGTTTCTTTAAATAGAATTTTCCTCCTCTCTAAGTGATTTAACTATTGCTACGTCTACTAGCTAATTCATTATATTTGGGAAGTAATTAAATTGAAGAGAGGGAGAGATTTTATCTAATTTTGGGATCTGTGGGAGACGTGATTG
Organism: Eucalyptus pauciflora; assembly: GCA_007663325.1. Classification (NCBI taxonomy): domain Eukaryota; kingdom Viridiplantae; phylum Streptophyta; class Magnoliopsida; order Myrtales; family Myrtaceae; genus Eucalyptus; species Eucalyptus pauciflora. The sequence continues at coordinate 1,344,267 of VMYD01000385.1, forward strand.
TATGATTATTATATGAGCATATCCAAATTACTATTTTGTCCATTGTCAATAGAATCTGGCTAGACCAGAATTCTTAATTTTTTATTTTTCTCCAATAATTCCAATGGCCTTCTCATCCTAGAGTCATCGATGTTAGTATGGAGATTTTTTTTACTAACTTTTTTTAAAATTTTATTCTTTTTGTCCTTTTGTGCAACTTAAGAGAGAGTCATCGATTCTGTGAATTCAAAATTTATATCTTGCCGCTCATCCATATTTACATCTTGAAAATTCATGAATTTGTAATTTAATTGACTCGCCAATTTCATGAGCAAATACCTGCAGGTTGCTTTTCCTAACTTGGAGACCTTACATATTGATGACATGGATAACATCGAGATGATATGGGATAATCAAGCTATTGCAGATTCGTTCCCCAAGCTAAAATCGCTTTTTGTGTATAATTGCAATAAGTTTGTGACCGTTGTTACTTCTTACATTCTAGGACGGCTCTTGTGCCTGGAGAGTTTAACGATAAAAGCATGTGCTTCACTTGAAGTTGTTTTCAAACTTCAGCCACCAAATTCTCTAGATGGACATCATGTTGCTCTTTTGTTAAAAGAGTTGACGCTATCAAATTTACCAAAGCTAAAGTGTATATGGGATAAGGAAATACACCGTCAAGTTAAATTTCAATGTCTACGTTCTATCGGCGTTTCTAAATGCAAGAGCCTCACCTCCCTATTTCCAGCCTTAGTGGCTAGAGATCTAATCCAACTTGAGGAGTTGGAGATCTATGAATGTGGCATTGTGGAACTCATTGAGAAGGAAGAAGGACCAGTTCCCAGGTTTGATTTCCCAAAGCTAACCTCCCTCAAGCTTGAGCTTCTTATAGAGTTGAAGTGCATCTACACCGAAAGGCATGCTTTACATTGGCCGGCATTGAAGATCTTGGAGATCCTTGGCTGTAACAAAGTGGAGATACTTGCTTCGCTACCTAAGAATGAGATGCCACTTCATAAGCACCCTCTCTTCTTCATAGAAAAGGTACGATGCAAGATTATTTGTTTTGCTTCAATGGTGAATATTTGAACTAATGATTAAGCCAAGTATCTCATACAAGTAGCTTTTACATACGAAGATATAAACTGTACAACTCTCCTTGAATCCATAGAAATATTACAAGAAACATCATATGTTCTTCGAGTATTGAGTGAACATTCTTGTCAATGTTTGGCGTAAAAAATGCATACTCGTTGATCCCCTTAAAAAAAAAGGCTAATTCCAATTTTTTAGCTCTCTCTTAAGTGCCACAAAGATCGGAAACACGTGGTATGTGGGGTGATCTTACCATGGCACAAGTGTGTTGTCTAATTTGAACCCTATAAAGAGTGTTGATCTTAAGCTAACAATGAAAAAAGGAGACATTATTGTTGATGTTAAAAACTGAAATTAATGTAATTGATGCAAAAGTTATTTTCACAAGGGATATATCTTTAGAAATGCGAATTTAAGGAGTTAATCAAGTTCAAATGGATACAAGTCAAATATATATTATTAGCAATAATGTTTGTTTCATGAAGGCACATATCTTTCCATTGAATCACATGAGACTCAACATTTTAAAATGTAGTTATTGTGCTTGATATGCAGGATTTATATCATAATACATGAATACTCTTTTAGCTAAGCTAGCTTTAGGTTCTAATTTGACTTTTTTCTCAGGGTGCATTCCCTAGCCTCCAAGAGTTAAAATTGGATTTATCCGAACGGATGGAGATATGGCATAGGCATTTTCATGATGGAGAATTCTTCAACAAGCTTAGATTTCTTGAGCTCCGTCATCTCTCCCAGGAGTCTTCAATATCCACATCATGTTTTGTTGAGAGTTTACCCAACTTGGAAGAGCTAGTTGTATGTGAATCTTATCTTGAAGACCCAAGTAGCATTAAAGAAGCCATAGAAGGCACAAATCATGAGCTAAAAGTGATATTACCCTTTTCAAGATATATTCGACATCTGCAAACTCTAGATGTGTCACTTTGTGATGGGTTATCAAATATGTTCACACCAACAATAGCTGAAAATTTGGTGGCACTCACAAAATTGAAGATAAGTAATTGTAGAATATTGACAGAAGTCATTAGTGATGAGGAAGGTGGGGAGGGGCATGTAGTGGCTTTCAATCAATTGAAGTATATGGAGCTTGACAGGTTGGCTAGGTTGAGATGTTTCAGCTTAGGTGGATACACTTTGATGTTCCCTCTCTTGGAAGATATCATTGTGAATAGATGTCCCAAGATGAAGTTCTTCTTCAAGGGACCAATGGAGGCGCCAAAGTTGGAGAGAGTAAGAACAAGTTTTAATGAAAGGTATGGAGGAACAAAGTACCAATATTTTTGGAAGGGAAACCTCAACACGACCATCCAAAATATGTTTCAAGAAATGGTATGCTTCAGTTACTAAATTCTGTGCAATTTGATTTTTTTTTCAATCACCAATGAAGCACTTGCTTTTTTTTTTTTACTAACTAGAATTTTACGTTTAATGATGCATTTTCTCATAGGCTGCATTTGTTGGGACTAAGTTTATGAGGTTGTCTGAGTTCCCGGAGCTGATTGGAAAATGGCATAGTGAACTTAATTCCTTCATGTCATCTTGGCAATTAGAATCACTAGTGGTGGATAAATGTCCATTTATTAATGTTATTCCATCCAATTTTATGCTTGTTTTAAAGAGAATGAGAAGCTTGCAAGTGCACGATTGCGAGCCTTTGGAAGAAATATTCGATCTTGAAGGGCTTGAGGCTGTGGATTGCATCCAGGTGCTGCCTCATCTGAAGGATCTGTACTTAGTCAATCTACCAAAGTTGAGGCAACTATGGAACAGAGATCTCCAAGGAACAATGTTCTTCAATTCTCTAGAGTATCTTAGCCTTTATAAATGTAGCAACTTGAGACATGCTTTTGTTCCATCAATGACTCGGTGCCTTCCCAATCTATGGGCAATGGAAATAAAGGATTGTGATCAAATGGAAGGAGTGATCATAGACGAAGATGGGCTGGGAAGTGCGGTGGAGGAGATTACATTTCCAAAACTTCGGCGGATATATCTGGAATGCTTGCCCAAATTGAGTAGTTTCCTCTCGTGGAAGAATCATATGCTAGAATGCCCTAAATTATTAGAGCTGAGAATTGCCCATTGCCCAAAGATGAGAAGTCTTACTTGGCAATCTTCGATGGAGATTGACAATGGCACCCCTTCACTTTTCACTCCACAGGTCAGTCTCTCAAACAAATGCATTTATGGCATTTCATTTGAATATATTCGTTCCCATATAATCGGACAATGCATGGTATGCAGACAAAAGTGCTAGATATAATTTTTTGTAATATCAATCATCAATGCTTTGCTCAAATTTGATTGGGACTCTATATTTCATACCTAAACAAAGATAACCAGAATATTTGCCTTCCCACGATAATCCATGATCACATCCATAAAGTATTAATGCAAAACAATTCAGACATTGATAATCATGTGCAATTTTAAAATCATTTAATTATACAGATCTATGTACATAATCTATTAATATTTACTTAAAAGATTAAAAATTTTCTAATCCTCCGTAAGTATAACTATTAATTGTGCATCTCCATATATTTTTAGAAGTGTCATTTCTGTGAGCTCATAAAATCATATTGTGTGCAATACCTCAAAATTGATTACAGAGGGATTTTTAAAAATTTATGAAAACATCTACTTTTTGCAATTTCAACTATAAAGAACAAAATAGTAAACATAGAATAGCATTTAAATATGGCAGAAAAATATGAAGTATCACCCACTTCATATTTTCTTGCACAGAAGCAAACTGGCGTTGTTCCATTAAACATGAAGAGAAGGGAAAAGAAAACTTCATAATTATAAAAGCCTAGTTCACAAATTGCTTAACTATTACAGCTCTTTGTACCATAATCATCTTCCCAATCAACGAAATTGAAGGAATTAGAGAGAATTGCTCTTTTAATTGGAGTGCTCTAAACTTCAATAATGATCAGTACAATCAACTTTTTTTTATTATCTTTTTTTATATCTTAATAATCACCAATGCTTGACTATGTCTTGATGATAGAATAAGTAAAAATAAAAAGGTCAATATGCATGAAGTTGTTCATCTTCTTTGCTTGTAAATCACACTTGAATTGCTATACTCCAACAACCTATCAAATTACCTACCCGTATTAAACAACAAATATTAACTCTGAATTATCATATTGAGTGATAATTAGTGTGATACTGCGCACAATCTATGCTTGGCAAGAGAAAATTCATATTGCTTTTTTCAAAAAAGAAATGGCAAAAAAAAGGAAAAAATAAAAGAGAGAATAGGACAGCTGGACAATAAATAGTAGCAATTCCATGGGTGGTCGCCGGCATTGCGGGTCTTACTTCATAATTAGATGACAATATTTAGTCAATGTCCTAGCTAAAATAAAAATTTTAAAAAAATCGGAATAAATTATCCAATCAACAACATTATTGAAGAGAAAATATTAGGTGCATTAAATACACCATGTAGCATTCGTATTACATCATCTGCAAATCGACATGTGGTAAATCCGAGCCCACCTATCAGTTGAACGATCAAAATATTTGCTCCCCCTCCCTTCAATAACGCCCCGTTACTGGAAACCTCTTTTTCCTCTTTCTGGTGTGGCTTTGCTCCCTCTCTCTCTCTTTCCTTCCTCGGTGGCCTTGGCCTCCGTCTGTTGCAGTGCTGTTGCGGTGCGCTCACTAGACAAAGCAAAAAAAGAAAAAAGAAAACAGAAAACAGAAAAAGGAAGAAATTAGACAAAGTCTATTTGATGATTTAGCTTCTCCCCCTCTTAAGAAATGTTCACTCTGAGTCATTTCGTTTCACCTTGATCCTCCTCTTCGCGAAGATGGGAAAAAGAAAGTGAACCAAATCTACAGAGTCAAATTAACAATCACTCTTCTTCTTCCCCCTCCCCCTCATCCTCTTACCTTCTGTTTTTTTGGGGGCGATTGATTGGGTGGTTTGTCCAATGGTTGAATCGGAAGCTTCGGAATCGCTTCTCTGAAGCTCGCCTCCTCTCTGTGCGTGTGCTTCCATGGGTTCCGAGTGATTACGCGAATCGGAGCTTGTTGGTTATGGTGGGTTGAAGTGGATCTCCGATGCGGAAGCGATTTCGGCGTCGATTCGGTCGGGGCGTTGATTCTGGCGAAGAAAAAATAAAAAATCTTCTCTTCAGCCCTCTCTTCCTCCTCCTTAGTCCACAGCCGCCCGACCTCCGCTCCTCCTCCGCTGTCGCCAAAGGTAGAGTCATCGGCAGCCTTGATTAGGCTGACCCCCGCTATGTCCAAGTCGAGCATGGCTGGCTTCCTCTGATTTGTCCGTCTCATCGTTCTACAGATCTCGAAATCTGGCCGTCCATAGCGACGGAGTTGCAGATTTGGAAGTCGATCACCGTCGCTCGCAGCGATGGACGAGCCGCTGTCGCTGGAGCCATGGCTGCAGATCTGGAAGTTCCGTCGCGGGCAACGACGGCTTATGGACTGCGACTGTCCCCTCCGTCGACGCCCACGATCGGCTCGTGGTCGGCCCCCGTCCATGGCCGAGCCACCCCTCCATCGTCACAGCTGCTCGTGGCCGTTGCCCGTCCAGATCTGGACTGGAGTCGTGCCTCCAGATCTGGTATCGTCCATGGACGCAAGCCTGGCTCGTCCATGGATCGTGAGGAGGCTCCCCCACAGATCTGGCCACCGCAACTTGTCCATGGCCATGAGCCTTGACGGCGAGTTTGAGATCCCAACGGCCATGGACTGCGAGGTCAAACGGCGAAAGAAAAAACAGAGGAATAGATGTCAGGGAAGAGCGGCCATGGACGAGACGGCCGGAGCTTGAATGTGGCCATGGACAAAGACCACAAAGACGACGGAGAGGGTTGGACGCCTGGCAATGGTCGCCTTGGACGCGGCGCCGGCAACTCCGCCGTTGGCGACGGCAGAGGGAGGCGAGAAGGTTGGGCTTGATGTGGCTGGAGGTGGAGGAGAAAAAGCGTAGATGGAGGAGGAAAGTGAGGTGGATTGAGAATTTTTTATATTTAGTCATCTGACCAAAAAATAGAACAATATTTAGTCAACAATGTCATGGCTATTACCACCGGCCGTGGTGGCTCCGCTGGATAGGCTTCAATGATCCCTTGGGGAGGGGGGATGGGTTCGAATCCCGGCGTGAGTAGCTAGGTGTATTAAGTGTGACGCTGTGGTGGTGGGTCCTGCGCTAGCGTCATCAGGGGGTTTACGGCGCGGCTGTCGGCTGCAAGCTGGTTCCTCCTATCTCAAAAAAAAAAAAAAAATATCATGGCTACATAAAAAATTAAAAATAATAGGAATCAATCATCCAGTAAAAAAAACAAAAAAAAATCATTCAGTCAACATTTCCATTCCGTCTCATGAAGTTCTCCTCATGTGAAGACTAAACGCAGTAAATGACGATCTCCTCCGGCACTTCTTTTTTTGGGTTGAACCCGAGGCACTTGAAAATGCGCGATATCATTTTTTATTACAAATTCTATACAAGTTCTGCTTTTTTTTTTCCCTGACGGAGGAAATGCTTTTTTTTTTTCTTTATTTTAATACTTTTGCGCAATTCTTTCTATTTTTTTATGCAAGTAGAATGTTTAATTATAACAAGTATCTACACATTTGTTTACTTTTTAATTGTAAGAGTTATCACTAATTATTTATTTATAATGTCATTTTCATGTATAAGTTGTTATATAATACCTAGCCCTGCATTCTAAGAATATTTCAAAGTCATTATAGCACTCAATAAACAATACTAATAAATATTGGGAAGTATGAAAATAGTCATCTAATCTTTTGGTAGTGACAAGTTGTGATAGAAGTAATTTCATTTTAGCATGAAATATGAGTTGTCATATAATAATTGATTTCTCCCACAATATTAGATAATTTCAAAAACTCATCAAAATCCTCAATTAAGAATATTGATAGATTTAAGGAAGTGTGGAGTCATTTTTTTTTTTCGTGACAAGTCGTAATTGCATTAATTATATTGTAACCAAATGAAAAGTATCAATACTTGCTTTTCAATGGACAATTCGTCGGAGATCATGATGTAGTTAAAAAAAGAAAAGTTCTTGATTTTCTCCATACAAACAAAATGCGATCACAGGGTGCACACCCACTTTTTGCCAAGGGATGGATCACTCGGTACACCGCAAGATTCTATTTTTATTTTTCCACCTCAAATGTGAATAAATATTATTTCAAGGATGTTATTAATGATCCTATGTAAAACTAGTAAATTGACCCAACTTGCTTTTGTTGAGATCATAACATTATGTTATTTATTCAAGTCGTTATGTTGCCCATGCCTATTAAGAAATTATTTTCTTTTAATGCAAAAATTCTCCATACATAAAAAAGAAAAAGGTTGTGAACAATTGAAGTTACTATATATTTTTTTATATCCAATTTGCCATATAAATTTCATGACTCTTCCCTTTAGAGAACTGTATTAATTAGAAGATTCATAAGTATTGTTCGCAATTTAGTATGAATAAGTAGCAGTGCTCATAGTAAATAGAGGAAATAATGTTGAGCCAAGCATTAGTTTCATTAATTCCTTCTTCAATACATACATTGCTTAAGTTCTTTGCACTCGCAATTCATATCCTTAGTTGACTGGCTTATCATTACTATGCCCTTGCTTTTTCTCTAATTGTTATGCATGTTCACCTTGAAGAAAACAAGTCTAAAACATAACCTATCTTTGCCAAGAAAACTAACGTAACGGAAATTTTCAATCTATATCAATGAATCTAAATGTTGCTCCTTCAATAGTTCTATTGGACCGTCTAGCAAGCTCCCTAAACTTTTTGCCAGTTTTCGTGCTTATTCATTGCAAAAATACAACTTGTCACTCCCCATGGCATCAACATTGTTTTGCGGGATTCATATTATGTTATTCTTCGTCATTTAATTGTGTAGAGAAACGGTTGAGTGAGCTGTCATTAATGTTTAGTCAATGGCTCCATTCGTGCATCAACATAAATAGGAGGGCTCTCATTTCTCTCTCTCTCTTTCACTTTTGCATTGTAGGTTTTCTTATGCTTTAGATGCTCTTGCATCCAATTGGAAATAGCGCCTCTCTCTCTCTCCCTCTCTCTCTCTCATTGTGACGCAAGAGCTACTATAAAAAAAAATTAGGACTCAAGAGTGGGGGGATTAGGATGAAGTTGAAAGGTACATAATCGAAATTTGGGAGACCTGCTTAGCAACCGTTTGAACGAGCCCAAATTCCACGTGCATAGGGCCTATCTGCCTAATTCTTGGACTTTTAAGTTATCCTTATGATTTGCCAAGTAATCAAGAAAAGTCGACGTTGTCTTGTCACTCCAAAATCTATGTACCCTTAATCATCAATTAAGCCACTCAAAAAATCGAATGCTGAACATACTATTAATTTATAAATGCTTTTATAGTTTCACTCTTGTTGCAATGCAATATCCTTGGCCTTAGTCATCAGTCAACTTGTATAAAAGCATCAATTAACCCCTCTCTATTTATGTCACTAACAAAATCTTGACTTCTTATGATTTGTGAGAACGAGAGAAGTCTGGAAATTTCTTCTTTAAGGTCATAACTCAATGCAATCACATTCATTGTGTCATTTTTTTGTTCTCAATATGGCAGGTACAATTTCCTCGACTTGGGTGGATGGATCTCTCCCACATGGACAATTTAAGCAAAATATGGACTGGCGATCCTCAAGAAACTCTGACTTTTGATTGTTTATGGAAAGTGGAGGTCTGGAACTGTAAGAGCCTTGAAAATTTGTTTCCGTATTGGGCAGCTACAAGTTTAACCCAACTTGAAAAACTTCAAGTGGAGTCTTGTGAGATCGAGGAAATAGTCGCTAGTGGGGATGACACTCCATGCTCCAATACTACTCAAGATCTTTTCCCAAAACTAACCTCTTTGGTGTTACATGACATACCACGACTCAAGAGCTTCTGTCCTAATTTACCCACTTTGAATTGGCCATTATTAGAGGAATTACGAGTGACTCACTGTGACAAATTGAACATGTTATCCTTTGCGGCATCCATGAACAATTGGGCTCAAAGAGATGATCAACAAGACCTTTTAGATCAAGGAGCACATTCTTCATTTGAGAGGGTATGATTATAGCTACTTTCCATTAGTTTCTACTTTGTTCTTTAAAGCAGTCACTAATATCATATCCATTGCATATCATGTCGTGTTATAATGTTATAGAAAACATTATCTCCCTTACCTATTAGTTTGTCGACAACATTAAGATATTTCTAATAACTTACATACACTTTCATTTGTGGACATGCATAAGATATTCCATTACCTAGAGTTACAAAAATATTTACAGTATTCTATTGACAACATAATATATTCCTAATCTAACCTAATGGTGCTCCTTGGCGAATCAATAAGAATTTGACAAGAGATCCTCTCCATTATTGACACATGTTGCACATTTGAACTTTTCTTCTCTATTTCATCTTCTAAAAACTCTTAAAAAAATCAAAACAAACAATTTTAACAAAAGTAAGATTAGTACCTTAATGCACTATTTTCTACTGTATTCCTTAACTGATCTCGTCTTATACAGTCATCCTATTGTATTACTATAGACAACCCAAAACTCCTTACCTATGAGTTTGAAGACAACATAAAATATTTTATTATATCTTAGGCACACTTTTAAGTTTGTGGACCCATACGTTTAAGTAATATCATCTATGCATCCCATTACATAAGTTTCCAAAGATGACTAATTTTAGTTGACAAGATAATATATTTCTAATAAAAGGTGAATTTGGTGAGCTTGGAGGGATCTTGATAGGTTCACTCTACAAACTTAACCATACCAACCTCTATTCGAGACTTTTAAAAGCTTGAGACTTGAATGTAGGGCTCTTGAGATATAATGAACTTTAAGAAGATGGCTACCTTTCATGCGAATCATCTTAATAGGTTTACTTTTTATAGCACATGATTTATTGTCGAACTTTGTTGAATTTACTTCTCTTGTTGTATTGGCAATTCGACAGGACTTTCCCAACTTGGAGAGACTTTTATTAGTCGATAACAATATTAAGATGATACAAGATGAAAATTTTCCAAATGACATGTTTAGCAAGCTAGAAGCACTAACACTGGCATGCTTTCATGATAAAAAGGCCGCCTTTCCTTCGATATTCCTCCTAGAGAGATTTCAGAATCTACAGAGTCTTGAGGTCTTCTGTAGCTCCTTTGAAGATTTATTCTCGGACGAAGGGCTTGTTGAAGAAGGGAAACATCCGGTGCTTGAAAATTTAAGAAAACTTAAGTTAAACAAGTTACATAACTTAAAGTGTGTGTGGAGAGAAGACTTTTTAGTGTCGAAAATTCTTCAGAGCATCAAAACATTTGAGGTTTGGGATTGTCCTTCTTTGACGACAATATTTCCAACCATGACATCCTTCCAGAAGCTCACGAGGTTAGAGGTGAAGAATTGCTCTGAATTGGTACATCTAGTAACAGCTTCAACGGTCACAAATTTGGTGCATCTCGAATGGATGACTATAATAGAATGTGAAAGAATGAAAGAAGTAGTGGCCAACGATGGAAACAAAGAAGGAAAAGTGATTTTTTTGAGGAATCTAATATGGTTGACACTCCAAAATCTGCCAAGCCTAGAATGCTTCTCCTCTATCCCGAGTTGCACTTTTAGGTTCCCAATCTTATGGAGTATTAAAGTGGAAGAGTGCCCAAAAATGAAGACCTTTTCTAAAGGTACGCCAAGCACACCAGAACTACATGAAGTGTCACTATTCAGATACAAGTGGACTGGGTACTGGGAGAGGAGTGATGATCTCAATACAACCATACAAAAGTTATCAGCATGAACAAATTTAAATAGAATTGGTAAGATCCAATTGACGTCATTCTCTCATCCATTTTTTAAAATTTTTCTTTATTCTTTTGGCAGCGCCGTAAGTTTTTTAATTTTTAATTTGTGTGACTTTTCTATTATTGATTCCGTCAGATCAGCATCACCGTCAACCCTATCGATCGATCTCGCTCATCCTTCACTGAATAGCAGGAAGCAAAGTAGGGCTCTCCTTTGCCGTCTTGATGCCAGAGGCTCTCTCTCCATCTTTCTTCTTCATCTTCTTCTTCCTCCTCGGTGGAGCGAAACTAGGGGGAACCTCTGCTGCCTTCACGGAGGACAGAGCGAAAATGAAGCATTAGGAACTGCCAGGACTGCGAGAAGCGAAGCTGCACTTAGTGGAGCGGAGTCAAGTATATTCAACCATACGCTGCCGTCGTCGCCGTCGTCGCCGCCGGAGGTGGCACAACTGAGTCTGGACAGTCAGTCGTCCACTCACTTCATCAAAGAAGAAGAGGATCCACTCTCTCTCCGCATCTGCATCCGACAAATCGTAAGTTCACGTTTCTTCTGATTTTGGTGTCTTATTGCTCATGAATTAGGGCTCTATTCTTCAAATTCGTTCCACATTCGATTCTAAAAGCAGGAGTTCCTCAAATTAGCAATTCATTGCCCTTAAATTTACACCTTTTATGCTTCCCTTGCGAGCATTGGCGAGATTTCTACGTGTTTGAGCTCTCATCGATGGAGATGATCTATTGTGTTCAAGGTCTCATGTTGAAATTTCTTTAGGCAGAGATATCTCTGTAACATTAGGTACAAATTTCTATCAAGAAAAAGGGACAAATCATGGAACTTGAAAATATTCCGAGAATTCCATGCGTTGTCAAAAATATGAAAAGTCACTTTTATGCTTTGATCGTAATATAGTCTGGACCGTCTGAGGAATCGCTTGTAATCTTGATTGGTTAAGTGATGCTAGAAGGATAAAATTTATTTCCAATTTATGCTAAAATATTTTCGTAGCAAGTCAAACTAATGAAGTGTACATAAACTGTCTCTAAAGTTGTCATTTTTTAAGTACAGGCTGGTCCAAACATTCGACTAGATTGAGGCATCCTGAGCTGGTTTTTTATGGTCCCATGCGCCCAAGGCCTCTCACTGCTCTTACATCGGCCTACGAATTTCAAATGGAGCATCCCTCTTCCAAAGGTGGTGATGAGGCCTTTTTATGTTAAGTTTGGCTTGGTATGATCCCACGCTAGCTCATGTCTGAAAATCAAACTTATGGATGTTGTTTATATCTTTGCTTATACTCTAGTTTATATCCAAGTTGACTTAATGTAGTAAACCATATTACATGTTATTTTCCTTGAATTGTTCATGGGTGTAAGTTTAAAACCAGGTATATATCTTAACAATGAAGTAGTTGAAGCAGGGAAAAGAATGAAAGGATGGTTATCGGGACATAAGCTGGTGGTCGAGGATTGTAAAGATAACAATTGTCTCCTTTTTTTGTGGATAGATGTTTTAGAAACCATTGCTAGAGCAAGTGTTAAGAATTAGAATCCAAGTACTCTTATAAAGAGAAATTTGATAATGTTATTCAATGCTATAAAAGTAGTATTTATATAAATCATATAAGGGGACCAGTTGATATGGACAATCAAATTGCAAAGAATGTTGCTCCCTCCGTGGCTCAAGGGAAAGACCTAAAAGATAAAAGGGTGGCTAGTTATGATTCTGAAGTTTCATTGTAGATCTTGATGACTCTTTATTAATGTCAAATAGGAGATACTATTTTTTTCTGTTATATTAATAAGATATTTGAGGGAAAAAAATAGATGAGTTTACTTTGTTGAATTGAGTCAGTTGTTTGATAAAATTTGAGCTGCAGTTGAAAGAATTGAACAGCTTAGATTGAAATTTTCACTTCCATCCATGTTCCAATCATCGATGTCTTTGCCTTTTCCCTTGCACTTGTGGTTTGTCTGGCTGAAATTCATGGTCTCAAATATACATAGGACGTGGAAGGCCTTTTCTGGTTATGTACACTATCGCACTCCAAGGGTGTATATCTTGACATTTGACCTTGGGTTGCAAGTTGAGATTGTTTAGTAGTATTATATGGTTTATTTTCAATTAAAACTCCTGAAACTAGCAACTACTGCCTTAAATTTGTGCTGTGTGATTAGATTCTCTCATTAGTGTATGCTTATGTTTTGGTCTTTCTTCACCATAAGTTGGTTTTCAACCATATAAATGGGGACTCTCTCCTATTCAATTCATCAGGCAACATAATCTGGAAAACAAGCAAATTGCAACTCTCAGGTATTTAGATAGGTCGTGGACGTTGAAACTCAGGAGCCGTGGACGTGGACAGGGGGGCCTTTTTTTCTGCTGGTTGGCCCACATTTGCTAGAGATGCTCATCTGCATGTAGGAGATGTTTGTGTTTTTGAGCTAATTAATAGTGAGGATGCGTGTTCAGAGTCTACATTTCCACTAGAGCTGGTAAGAACTTGGTTTACATTGATTGAAATGAACTTTGGAAGTGTCATTTTGGCTCATCCAAAATAAATCCTGTATTCATCGTTATTTCTCCTTTGGTGAGTCTTGGTGAATCAATGAAGTATACTTCTTCCATTCCCATTGTGTTTGTGAGGTTCGCGATAATCCAGATGCTCACTTATTAATCCACATCCCAAATCTAATGAACCAAAAAAGGATGTGATTCAAGATAAGAGCAAATGTTAAAGCCTGAAACGCTCATCATGAGAATTTAGAGAGGCGTGCCTTGTTGGTTTCTAAGTTATGTTTATGTGTACAACGTCACATTCTTTTTCTTATTCTCTCTCAAAATTTGTGTAATTCTCCTAATAAGCTTTTTGTATATTGATTTGGTGGCATTACGATTTAGGAGGTGCTAAGGGTGGTAATCAGTCATGTCTAACGTGCAGAACATGTAGACATTAGTACCATGATCACAGGTACTGATGTGTAGATCATTGTAACTCAATACAATGTTGACAGTGGTACCTGTGAGAATTCTCCTTTTTCTTTTGTGCCTGTCGATCTAAACAGTCTAAATGTCATGTAGCCCTCCTGGGCAGGTTTTATATGATTCCATGTGTCGGTGGCTGGCCACTTCTCTTGAAAAAACTAGAGAATTTGAATTTGAGCATCCACTTTTGAAATTGGTGATGTGGCCACTTTTATTAAGAAGAGAATTGCAGTAAGGGCCTATTTCCTTTCATAATTGGCATATCTCAACTGTGATGCCATCTACATCTTGCCCTGTAGTCTACTGTTTTCCCAAGTGGTTTTGCTTTTTATTGGAGATGTTATTTTCTTTGAAATGTGTATGGCTTTATGTGTAAAACCAGGGCAGTTTTGATTTTGAATTTTTTTTTTTTTAATTATCGATTCAGAAGATTACAGATTCTTAAATAATAGATTGTACTTTTCTCACTACTTAGGTGTAAAGAAGATTGCTTTTATTCATTGACTAAGAGGATGTGGTGGAGACAATCAGTGTTAGCAACTCCTGAAGCGTTATCATGAGAGTTCAAAAATTGTGTACAGTATTGTAGAGTCTATGAGCACTGTCTTGTGACATTTTAACTTCAAATTGCAAGTTGGGATTGAAGACTTCTATTAGTAGTTAACACTGTCAATTGAATTTCCTGAAACTAGTAAATACTAGCATATATTAACATTTTGTTTGCCTTTTCTCTTTATTGTTTGTTTGTATTTAATCTTTTCCTCATCATGCTACATTGGCGGAGTGTTCCTTGTGAATTCATAAAGAAGTACATTCAGAAGAACCATTAGATTGCTACTCTTAGGTATTTGAACAAATCACGACCAGTGCAACTCAAGACCTATCAACACCATTATCCAGCACACATCTCTGTGGTTGGCCCATGTTTGTGAGATAAGTTTATCTGGATGAAGGGGATGTCTGCGTGTTTGAGCTCATTGATATGGATGATTTTATGGTCAAAGGCTACATCTCTAATTATGCTTGTAAGAACCTCATTTAGGTCGATTGAGATGAACATTGGAAGCATCACTTGAGGCTGTATATTAGCGAAGCAATTCCTGCCTCACTTATCCAGTTGCAACAAATCAATTGAAAGTGCACTATTGCGACAAATCAATTGAAAGTGCACTTACCTTTGGCTTTGCTTTTCTTTCTTGACCTACTTACAGTCTTATCAGAATTCTCTTTTTTCTTTTGTCCAGGTTAGAACAGACGAGTCTGAATGTCCATTTAGCCCTCCTGAGCAGTTTTTTCATGATTCCAAGTGTCCGAGGCCTCTCACTGCCCTTGACAAAGCTAGAGAATTCAAATTGGAGTATCCCTTTTCCAGACAGTGATGTGGCCATCTTTTCTTAAGAAAGAGTGGTGGTAAGGCCCAGATCTCCATTCATAACTGGCATGTCTCAATTATGCATGCCACCTATTCTATATATGCGCCCCACTGTGCAAATTTTTCCCACGTTAATTTGGTTTTTATAGAAACACAAGATATGTTATCTTCCTTGAAGTGATCATGGTTATATGTTTAAAACAGGAATCTTAACAACTGAGTAAAGGGACTAGGGAAAAACAATAAGTCAGGACAGTAATCAGGAAATAACCTAGTGATAGGAGGGTGCAAAGACAAGATCAGAGGGTTGAGAAAGGCAATAACAACCATAAGTTAGCAATTTAATAGTTTCTAATTGAAGTATAAATTCCTCCCAAAGATGACTACTTGGTACTTTCTCAGGCTGCCTAGGCTTGGGAAGAAGAGGTGACACGAAATGTTCATTTTAAGCCATAGCTACTGCAACAAGCCTAGGCTTGGCATGACTGAGCTCACTGCAACAGCACGGCAACACTAGTCAGATATTGCTCCCTGGCAACAAATGGTTTACAAGAGCTACCATTGCAAGCAGGTTCAAACTTGCAATCGAAAATGAAGGGAAGGCAATGTGGCCTAGACCTCAAAAATTAGTGCCACCAACTCGATGGTATGAAAAGAAGAAAAGAAGCTCACTTCTTTTTGGCCAGGCAAAAGAAGATCACTTACTTTTTGTGCATGTGTGTCCATTTAGGTCCCTATGTGTAGCTTTTCATGTTTATTCGATGCATATCACAATGAAAGATTGGTGACTCAGATATTCACCAGATTCAACATGTCTCTATATTGATTACATGTACTTAGTGTAGAGTCTAAGAGCACAGGATTGCGATATTTTGATTTCAGATTGCAAGTTGTGATTAAAGGCCATCTCATCAAGTCTTTTAGACAGCTAATATGGACTTTGGAAACTAACAACTACTAGCATAAATGTACATCTTGTTTGCCCTTTCGCTTTAGTGTATGCTTACATTCCTATGTCTTATCATATATTGGCTGGTCAAATGTCTTCATGGGCAGAGTGTTCTTATGAAGTCATAAATACATGCATTCAAGAAAACCAGCAAATTGCGACTCTTGGGTGCTCAGACACATTGTGGTGGTTGGTCCAAGTTTGTGAGCCAAACTTGTCTTGAGTGAAGGGGATGTCTACGTGTTTGAGCTCACTGATAGGGACAATGTTTAGGTTGAAATGGGATTTACATTGGAAGTCACTTTACTAGTTGAAAGCAATTTCTGCCACTATTATATTGTGATGAAACCGGATAAAAGTGCACTTATATTTGTAACCGTGCTCTTTTCAGGTCTAGTTACGATCTTATCATTTCTAGGTTTGAACACATTTTCTACTTTGGGTTTCTCTCTTGAGCTTGTCGCGCTTTTATCATTGCCTTTTTGGAAAGGATCTCTGGTTCAGCACTCGCCCTGGTTACTGAACCTGGTTTTGTATTACAAGAGAATGTCAAAAGTGACGTGTTTTAGTTCTAGAAAGGATGTGAAAATTTATGCAGCATACCATCCCTCATGGTCACCTGATAGTTTTCAAATATGGGAGAGACAGCCTCTATACTCATATAATTATATTTGATAAAAGTGCTTATATAGATACATTATTTCCAAGTAGTGATGAAATTGAAAACCCAGAGTGAATTCCATATACATCTTGCTCTATAGTCCACTATTTTCCCAAATTGTTTTGGTTAATCATTGGAATCACATGGATGTTATTTTCCTTTAAGTGTAAATGGCTACATGTGTAAAATTTTGGTTTTGAAATTTCATTTTGTTAATTTTTGGATTCATAAGATTACCAATTTTAAAAATAAAAGATCGTATTTTTTTTTTAATACTAATCAGGTGCAAAGAAGATCACTATTATTCATAAGCTAAGAGGATGTGGTTGAGAGGATTAGTGTTAGCAACTCCTGAAGTGTTACCATGAGAGTTCAAAAATAGTATATACAATTGTAGAGTCTATGAGCACTGTCCTATGACATTCTGACTTCAGATTGCCGATTAAGGATCAGTTAAGACTGTTGACTGTTGATTGCAACTCCTCAAGCTAGTAAATACAAGCATTTATTTGCATTTTGTTTGCCTTTTCTCTTTATTGTTCGTTTGTATTTATTCTTTTCCTCATCATATATTGGTTCACAAATATCTACCTCGGCAAGAGTGTTCCTTACGAATTCATAAAGAGATACATCTAGAAGAACTAGCGAATTGTGACTTAGTTATTAAAAAAAAATCATGGTTGGCGCAGCTCAAGACATCTGTTATCCAGCAAACATCTCTGGTGGTTGGCCCACGTTTGTGAGAGAAGCTTGTCTAAATGAAAGGGTTTCCGTGTGTTTGAGCTCATTGACAGCGACAATTTTATGGTCAGAGTCTCCATCTGGATACTGCTAGTATGAGCCTCCAATTCGGCTTTGCTGCTCCTATTTGACCTAGTTACAGTCTTATCAGAATCATCTTTTTCTTTTGGGCAAATCAGGAAAAACAATGTAATGTCCAGAGAGCTTTCCTGCGCAGCATTTTTATGGTTCCAAATGCCCAAGAACTCTCCCTACGCTTGAGAAAGCTAGGGAATTCGTATCGGATGTATCCCTTTTTCCAAATGGTAACTACTTGGTGCTTTCTATGGCTGCCTAAGCTTGGGAAGAAGAGGGACGTGCGGACCCCTGGAGTGTCTTAACTTTGTACAAAGGGACACTTAAGTGCCATAACTTACGAAAGGTACACTTAAGTGCTAAAATCGGAGTAAAATGGATCACTTGAGTGCCAATCCGACCAAAGTCCGGCCAAAATGCCGACGTGGCATTTTTCCGGCGAAGCGAACCCAAAACGACATCGTTTTGCTCGCTGACGTGGTCAAATAATGCAAAAACGGCGTCGTTTTGGGTTGATGTGGTAAAAAAATTAAATTAAAAATTAATTAAATTAAATTAAAAATTAAATTTAGTTAAAATATTTAAAAATAATAATTTTAAAATTAAATTTAGTTAAAATATTAAAAAATAATTATTTTAAATTTAGAAAATTTTAAAAAAATTAAAAAAAAAGGGGGGGAGGCAGCTGAGGGATCAGCCCTCGGCCGCCGCTGCCGTCGCCTCGCCACCGCCGAGAAGGGCCGGCGACGGCGGGGTGAGGGTCGGCGAGGGCTCACAGTCTCACGCCGGGTCGGGCCAGGCTCCACACCCCGGCCGACCCTCCCCCCGCCGTCGCTAGCCCTTCCCGGCGGCGGCGGGGTGGCGGCGCCTGAGGGTTGATCCCTCAGCCGCCTCCCCCATACCCACCCTTTTTAAATTTTTTTTTTAAAATTTTTCTAATTTTAAAATAATTATTTT
The DNA here is from genome assembly GCA_007663325.1 of Eucalyptus pauciflora. Classification (NCBI taxonomy): domain Eukaryota; kingdom Viridiplantae; phylum Streptophyta; class Magnoliopsida; order Myrtales; family Myrtaceae; genus Eucalyptus; species Eucalyptus pauciflora. Next base: position 1,362,970 of record VMYD01000385.1, read on the forward strand.
TTAATATTTTAACTAAATTTAATTTTAAAATTATTATTTTTAAATATTTTAACTAAATTTAATTTTAAAATTATTAATTTTAAATATTTTAACTAAATTTAATTTTTAATTTAATTTAATTAATTTTTTTTACCATGTCAGCCCAAAACGACGCCATTTTTGTATTATTTGGCCACGTTAGCAAACAAAATGGCGTCGTTTTGGGCTCGCCTCGTCGGAAAAATGCCACGTCGGCATTTTGGCCGGACTTTTTCTTCGAATGTGGCACTTAAGTGTATCTTTCGTAAGTTATGGCACTTAAGTGTCCCTTTGTTCCAAGTTATGGCACTTGAAGCGTTCTTATCCAGAAGAAGAGGCGACACAATATGTCCAGCTTGAGTACTGCATCATGCTTAGGCTTAGGATGACCAGCATAGCGACACAATATGTCCAGCTTGAGTACTGCATCATGCTTAGGCTTAGGATGACCAGCATGGCAACACTAGTCGGATACTGCTCCCTTCCAACAAATGATTCAACTAGGTTAAGGCATTCGTTAAAGTGACCATAAAAAGCAGACTGTTGGGTAGAGCTCCCAGGTGAGCATGTAACTTGGAATTAAAATGAATTCCCATAGGTCCCATATGATCTCTCGGGATTTTGATAGTTTTGAGTGTAGTGATCTGGTAGTCATTCAAGCACGAAATTCTTGCAACCAAGCTAATCCACCTTGAGTATGGAAGATCATCCAAAGTGGACCCGACTTTTGTTTGATATGTGGTTCCCAAAATATATCAGGAAGAATTTTAGGATCAAGGATAGATGCCTCGGCTCCAATATCAATAAGTACAATGACCTGGACAGGCATATCGTTGGGTATGATATATATGGGTAGATATTATTATAGTTCATTTTCTCTGAAAGTTGACTTATCTCAACTTTTATGAGTATCATGAAATTTAAGTGTAATTCATTATCTCATCTTATTCTTTCAAAATTTTTTACTTTTGCATTGATCTTCTCGAGCGCAACCACTTTGATAGAAGAATGAGATATTAATCCAGTAAGCGAATTGTTTTTAATCAAACCAGGAATGTGAAATTTGTTTTTCTTTGTTCAACCTCTCTTGATTGCCTAGTGACCCCTAACCAATCTACGAGACTTCCCCAAATGTATAATATTCAATAATGAAATAAAGAAAAAAGAAATCGACGAAACAGTTAGCTTCTTGCATAAAAATACGCAGAGTAAATAAAAAATAAAAAATAAATGATGAATTTATAAAACATCACATTTTTCTCTAAATAGTGAAGTTTGTCTTTGCAATTCAAGGTACGAAACTGCATTGTTCTTCAGAAAAACTTCAAAAGTTATATATATTTTGGTAATTTGGTGAGAACGAAATATTTTTTATTATTAAGGAATAGAAAAAGGAAAAGGAAAGACAAGAAAGCAAGAAAATAAAAATAAAAATAAAAAGTAATAACTCTTTGCCGTGCCAAACCTAAACCTAATGGTGAACAAGGGTCAACACAATACAACTTCTGTCATGTAACGACAAGATTCTTATATGCTCTCTTCCATTCATTACTTGTCAACTTTTGCGGACTCGATACAGCATATCAGACCCTTTTCCTTTAAGATGGACTTGCGATCTCGTCAAAATATGAAGCAATCGATCAATCACTTAGTGAATTATTATTGCTCATATCTAATCCTACAATCAAAAAGCTAAAGCTATGCTCCCACACTAAGCGTGCACAACTCTTTAATTTGATCATAAACGAAATCCATGCAAGTAGTGTAGTTTGACTGTGCCAGCCCGACGGCGCATGCTCCTCAGTCGAAGCATTTGGCGTTGCCGTATGAAACATTGGTGTAGTAGTTGAATCCTTAAGTTGTGGTGTTGGACCTCAAATCGGTAAGGATTTGATCCAAAGCTTATGCATAATTGTCCACATACCACATGCCATTGCATATCTTGTACATAAGTGTCATGTCTGGGTCACTTCTTATGAGGCTTGGACCCCATAGAAGCCCCATGAACATAAGTGGGAGTGTATGTGATCTGGACATGGTCATCATCCTGGAGCCCCTTTTCCTCCCTTTCGGTTGTCTTTGGTTTGCCACAAGGAAACACGCGACTGAGTTTGGCTGTAGAAACGGTTCGTCTCCATAGCGCACTCCGTCAGTTGTTCTTTGTTCTTAGGCTAAGTTAGTCCCAATCTTAGTCATTTATGACGTCACATGGATTGTTTTTTTGATAACTTCCACAGCTATTTCCGTGAATTATTGGCCCATAAGTGTAATATTTTTTTGCCGTCCTTGCATAACCTAATCTCATAATTTTAATGAAAATTTTCCCTCTCTCTCACTTGATATCCTCTAAATTTACAAAATAAATTCACATTATCATAAATGACCCACTTCAATTTTTTTTTTTATCCTCTTTCTCCTCCTACTTTACACACACGTATCCGCCTCACATACGAGTCTTGAATATATTTCTAAATGTAACATTGTAAACTTTAGGTCATATAATTAATGGAGGTCACGACAGTCATATAACCCGAGTTATATAAATTGGATAGTATAAAAAAAAAAACAAAAAAGAAGCCCAAAAACCCAAATTGATCCACCCAGACTAGCCCAATAATTTTGGGCTCAAATAGTATGGGGCCGGCTTGGGACCCGAATGATTACTAAACAGGCCAATTCATAAATCAAAAATTATATATATATGTCAATTCCCTTTCACGCCAGTTGAGGGCTCAACCTCTCTCATTCTCCCATCTCTCATGCGGGCTGAGATCCAATCGCCACTGAGCCACCGTCCCACCGATGTCGAGCCCCAGTTATATGGCCTTCGAGCCCCACCGCTCACCATATGCCTTCCGTCCAAAACATCTTGTTTACTCCGTCAGTTCCTCTTTACGCTTGCTCACATCTTGTTCTCCGCCCTCACGCGCACTCACTCTCTACCTATAGAAAGCAGGTTCTTACTAACCTGTTTTGATGTCTTGAGGTTTTTTATTTTCGTACATGCTATTTGAATTTTTTATTTTAAATTTCAAATGATAGATAGTCAGTCCTTAAAAAGATGCAATTACCCTTATTATTATTTTTTTAATTAACACTTTATTAGTTACGTTTAGTTAGTGGAGAGTGGTGGAGAGTGGCCGGTAATGACGATTTACACTTTTAAGTGTTAACCGACGAAAATTGCCCCTGAATTCTTCTAAAGTTACAATTATAATATGGTTTAAAGGTAATTCAGATTGAGAAATCAAAGAGAAACCTCTCCTTTAAAGAATTTACAAATTTGGTAATGTTATTTTACAAACTATATTCTCTAATACTCTTATGTTTAGATGAAAATTTATGTTGAATGTTAATCGAGTCGGGAGAATTATTACCTAGACTAGGTACATACTCTATTCCTCTCACTAGGGGTGTCTAAGAAACCCGACCCGACCCGACCCGACCCGAACACGAAACAAGTTGAGTATGTGTTTCGGGTCTTAAAATTGTTCGGGTAACAGATATGAAACAAGGAAAGAAATATGTTTCGGGTCGGGTTAGGGTTCGAACATTGTTCGACCCTAAACACGTTAGTTCCAAATTCCAAACAAGTTAACTAACCCAAACACGTTCTGATCTTTACCCCCCAAACAAGTTCCATTTCTGAACGACGCGCCTCTGCCTCTCCCTCGCCATCGCCGTCGCCATTCCTCGTCTCAACGCCGGAACCCTAGCTGCCGCCGGATCAGTCGATCGTCGCCGAAAACCCCTCCCCTTCCCGTTCCCATGTTGAGGGTCGAGCTGAAATTTTGACGTTAAGGGTTCGAGTTGTGGGAGATTGGACAAGTGAGGCTGCTCGCGAAGGAGGACTCCGAGGCGAGGACGACGCTCGCGATGCTCGGGGCCATCCCGTCGTTGGTGGGAATGCTCGATTCTTCGGATCTCGATTCGCAGATTGCTTCGCTCTACGCTCTGCTCAACCTCGGCATTGGCAATGAGATGTGAGTTCTTGGGATTTTCGGAATGGGTTTGGATCGTTCTTCTCTGATTTCTGCATTTGACCGGTTTCGGCACCTTGTTCTGCCATTAACAGGGGAAAAAAATGTCTTTTTTCGCCTCTTGCACGTGTCTTGTTGTGTCCATCTTGTTCCTTTCTTCTAAAAAATTTCTCTGCTTCATTTTTCGTGCTTCCAGTTCAGCCTCTGCTTTTTGGCAAAGTTCTCACCTTGACGATCTAGATGTGTTTTGGTTTCACATCTCAATCTTTCTTTGCGTCGCCATCGAATATTTCTTCTTACCTCGACTACCCATGATGTTGTCTGACATGTGCTTTTGAATTTGATCTATTTCCGTATGCAGGTTCTGGCTCTCTGTTTAGTTTCTGTCTTCTATGGTGTCATCAATTATTCATCTGCACGCGCTGGGTTCCCCTCTCGTTCCGTCCTCGGTTAGGGTTCCTTGGGTGCGTCGTAGATCGGTTCAGCAACATTTACTGACTTTGATCTCGCTGATAATAGGACAGGCAAGCTAATTGAAACATCCTGCTAGATCATGCATCAAAATAGCACAGAAATCCACAGAAGAAAGCCGCCTATAGGAAATAATGGAAGTTTATGAATATCGCCACGCACGCTAGTCAAGAATACCACTTCCCCTCTGCTTAATGTACGATTAATGTGCTTCCACAATGAAAGAAACAGATAAAAGACATTCTATATACACAGTAGCAGTAGGAGAATGTAATGGGAAACCCAGGGAAAAAAAAAAAAACCCGACTCGACCCGACCCGAAACACATTAGATGGTCTAATGTGTTTCGGGTCGGGTCGGGTAACAACAAAACCCGACCCAACCCGACCCATTGACACCCCTACCTCTCACAGCAAGCATATATGAAGGCCTGGTAAGAGTGAAGCTAAGTCAAATTATTCATGAGGTAGTTTGAGGTTGGGTTGATCTTTATTTGAGAAATAATATCCATTCAAGCTCTAACTTGAGCTACTCAAGTATCTTGCAAATAGAAAGCGCGGGCTTGCCAATACTCAACTCAATAAACTTCGTAAACCTAATTCAAAAAAATTAATTGTCATAAATTATACATAGACGTCCTCATTCACATACAAGTTCATATAATATATCAATTTTTTTTGTTCAAATCAAGCTCCAACATGAAATTAGTACTTTGTCCTTTATAATATTTAACATATACTTCCTATTGTTAAAGGAAAGTGCCATTTTTATATCTCATAACTTAAATTCCTAAGAAATTCTTCTTTTTTTCAATTTTCCTAGGTCTATAATTGGAAAATTAAACCAATTTCATTCCCGATTATGAATATATATCAACATAAATTAAAAAAAAATCATGATAAATGAATTTCCTCTCCTAATTGTTAACATCTGAGAAATTAGAAAGGGAGGAAGAAGAAGAATATCCGTTTGGTTTTCCAGTTCTTGCGTTTCGAGCATTCGGTCGCTCTATGCTTCTTCTCGATCTCACTCCTTCCCCCCCTCTCTCTCAACCCTCGAGCCAAGCTGCACCCCCGCTTCGCGGCCTCCGACCACCGCCGCCGCATCCACGCCACCAGGCCACCTGGGCGTTCGGCAGCAGCGCCGCCCCTCTCTCCGCCTCGTCCGAAACCCCCACCCCACCCCCAACCCCCCCAACCCTACGTCTCTCGCTTCGGTTCTCCGAAATTGCTCGAAGATGGAGGAGGACCAGGAGACGGAGAGGTTCGGGATGGACAACGATTACAACGACGGGCAGCAGATTGACGGGCAGTTCTACTACCGCCGGCGGAGGGAGAAGCGCGCCCAGACCAATGGCGACGTGCTCTACGGCGTTTTCGCGTCGGGGGACCCGATTCGGACTACGACGACTCCTCCAAGAGGAAGCGGAGGAAGAACAGGGACCTCCTAGGTAAGGCCGATCCGTCGAAGCCCGTGAATTTCGTGTCCACCGGGGCACGGTCATGCCGAACAGAGAGATTGATGAGAATTCGAAGAGAGAGAATGAGGATGACGAGTCCGCTGCCGTGGATGACGATAGGCCGGGCTTGGGGGTCTTGGGAAGAACCAGCAGGGGATTGTGACACCCATTGAAGCAAAGTTGAGTCCTAAGAATATGGGTATGGGATTCAACGACTTCAAAGAAACTCCTGCAAAGGTGCCTGTTGCCTCGTTGGAGCCAGAGGAAAAGAAGCCATTACCTGATGTGCCTGGTAAGGAGAAGCTTTGGTCTAAGCAAATGAAGAGGGCAACACTGAAAAACAAAGTGAAATATATTACAGCAGAAGAGCTGTTGGCGAAGAAGCAGGAACAGGGTGTTGAAGTTGTGCAAAAGGTACTTGACATGCGCAGACCTCAGGTTAGGGTGTTAGCAAACTTGGAGAATCTGAATGCAGAAGAGAAGGCGAGGGAGAGTGATGTTCCTATGCCCGAGCTCCTGCACAATATAAGGTTGATTGTGGACCTGGCTGAGTTGGATATTCAGAAGATCGATGGGGACCTGAGGAATGAGAAGGAGAAATTGGAAGCTGAGGCAGAACACCAGAAGAAACAGCTGAAAAACGTGAAAGAGATAATGAATACGCTAGGCCGGATTGAGGAGGAAAAGTCAACGGGAACATTGACATTAGACTCACTAGCCAAGTCTTTTGGTGACATGCACCTGATGATTATAAACTTTGTAACTTACCCTGCATTGCTTGCTCATTTGCACTCCCTCTGTTTATCGGAGTATTTCAGAGATGGGACCCTCTTTGGAATTCCTCCCTCACATGGGTTGGAAGTTGGTTCGCGGTGGAAATATCTATTGCAAGGGCAGGAATGTCTTGATATATGGGATTTGGGATCCCCTTATACCCAGTTGGTTTCAGTAGTTGTCTTGCCTACTGTGTGAAAATCAGGCATTGACACTTGGGAGGCAAGGAATTCGGAGCCTATGATTCGATTTCTTGAAGATTTTGTGATCAGTCTTCTCGCATGTGGGCGCAAATTCAAGTTTGTCAGTTTCTTCTCAAGTGAATGGCATTTGGAATTCACTTTTTTTTTTATTTTTTCATATGAACTGAATGTTGATATGCATGACAAAAGCAAGTATGCTGGCATCTTTGCGTCACTGTGGCATGACTCTTGCGTAGTCTCTCTCTCTCGACGAATACAGCAGCCGAGCCTCCGGCAGTGGCTTTTTGTCTTAGAATTGGCAACATCCCGGCGCTCTTGAACTCGAACTTGCTCTCCCCGCTGGATAAATCTCGCTGATTCTCTCTTTTTATCTCTCTTTCTTGCCACAGCTCGATACCTCCTCCAAAGTGCAATCAACGGCAATGGAAATTTGGAAGATGGCGAGAGGATGGGAGAAAATAAAAGCAAAACGGAAATCAAACAGACGAAATTTGGAATGAATCGAAGACAATTCTAGAGTTCAATCGGAGACGGAACGTCCCGGTATTTGTTGACTGTTGATTGAGGAAACTCCGTGGTCAAGTTCAGCTGCCACGGCAGCGAGGCGAGCGGCATCTTCAAACCGGTAGCGACGCTTTTTGTGCTTTGATCAGTGCTGGAAGCAACAATCGTCAGAGAGCTCAGTCTCGATGAATCGTTGGTGGGTACTCCGTTCGCGGTTGGATTCTCTCTCTCCAGATTTTCTCCGACCAGATGTTTTTTTGCATCTTTTCTCTCTCTCGCTTTGGATTCTCCTTATTCATCTCCGCCAATTCAGATCTATCTCGCTTCAGATTCCCACAGTGAACGACACCATCAGATACCACATTTAGAGTCGCGGCCACTCTAATTCCACTCTGATTCCTGTCGTCGCTTTCCTGTCCTTGCACATGGCTGGACCAGATTTATATGTGGTCGGGCCATCTCGAGCTCATGCTGCCATCGCCGCCAAACCATCATCAAGGGTGTTTCATATCCAATTGAACTTCCGAGTCAAAATTTCGATTCACTCCAGAAAATGTTCTGTCGATTCTTGCTTCTTTCTGTTCGCTCCCACTTCATGGCCATCTTTCGAATTCCTTTGTTTCGCCCATCTATGCCTCGCGCAAAGGGAAAGCGGGGTGTGTTCACTGCTTAAAAAGAGCTTCATCTGATTGCCAAGGGTGAGGTTGGATGGATCATCATCATCTGGACAGGATCCGCCGATTCGAAGGATGAGATTCTTCGGGTTCACTACCGGCACTCCTGCTGGTCCGACATCGTTTCATCAACCAACCGCAACAGAGGGCAATCTGAGTCATCAAAATCATCCGAAAAGATACGCCAAGCATGGAGATTGGCGGTGGTGAGCACGAAGAGAAAACGAGGAAGAATAAAAAGTCGCGAAGCGAAGCAGTGGATGGAGATGATTCGGATTTTGCGTGGGGATTGTGGGGAAAACAGGGCAAACAAGGTGAAGCCGGCGGTGGTTCTTTGGATGAGAATGAAGTAAAGTGTTGAAATTTTCTTTTTTTTTTAAAAAAAAAAGAAAAAGAAATAAAAGACGAAAGGAAAATATAGAGAGCCCATGAGAAATCGGTCAAAAGGAAGACTTGCACGAAAAATGTAATCCGTCATTATATCCAGCAACTTCATTGCAAACTCGATCCCTCCTCCACATTGCAATCGACGGCAATGGGAATTCGGAAGACGGAGAGAGAATTGGAGAAAAACGAAATGAAATAGATATCAATAGACGTAGTCAGTATGTATCGAAATTAATTCAAATTAATTCAAGAGTCAAATGGGAGATGAAATGACCCGGTGGTGAGTACGAATATTGACCTGACAGATATCATCATTGTCCGAATGTCAGCAAGGAACCGGCTTTCCGTGGATATTTCTTATGGGTCGATCTTCCTACCTCCGCTTTTTGTTACAGAATCGTCTCAATCTCGATTTCTCTTTGGGGCAACTCAACGAACACCTTCCCTATGTCCATCTTCATTTTTCAGCAAGTCTTCCTCCATCAGGGTCGTTTCCTATCCGATCGAACTTCCGAGTCCAATTTCAATTCATTCCAGTATACGTTCTGTCGATTCTTGCTTTCCTTCATCTCCGCCTTTCGGATTTCAAATGCCGTTGCTCGCATCCTTCGTTTCGTCTCTCTATGCCGCACACAATGGGGATGTCTGGCTGGTGGATAGGATCTGCCGATTCGAAGGATGAGATTCTTTGGGTTCACTCTCGGCCCTCCTACCGCTTCGAGAAGCAGCAAGACTTGCACAAAAGATGGAATTCTTGAGAGGAAGATTCATCCCATAACTCAGCCATCATTTTCTTTTTCTTTTCCTTGAAAAATGCATCAAAAACTCCAAACGACGCCATCAAGCACGCCATTGCGTCTCTTCGCTTCAAGTACCTTTATTGGATCTCTCCCTCCATCCCGACGCGCTCCCCGGCTCAGTGAGTTCCAAGTCGCTCCACCATCACCCTCGCTATCTACTCGCCTCGTGATCGATTCCGTCGCTCACTTTCTTTAGAAACTTCGGTGATCCTCTCTCTCTCTCTCTTTTCCTGTCCTTCTTCCGGTTTGAATCATGCATTCATTTTGTGGATTCTTAGGTGTTTTGACAGAGGTTTGAATCTGGTGTCCTTGAGTGCTGTTTAATGCTATTGTTGTTTTCTTTTTCCCTTGTTTCCGACCGTGAATCTGAGACCACTTGGAAACGAGCGATGATTGAACTGAAAACGTCTTGAGAAATCGCCGCAGTGAGCGAAAGTTGTGCAGAGTTAAGCTCGGTCGAACAGTGGTTCGGTTTCCCTCTATTTTTTAGCATTATATAGTCACTTCTGGATTCAGTTGTGGTGCGAGGGTGACTCGCTAGCCGTTCCTGATCGGTCCTTCGGTTAACACTTTTCTCTGTATAGATTTCCGAGCGGCTTGGGACTTGGAGATGGGAGTAGCACCGATGAGTTATGACATGGAAGAGGGGACGCTGGAGATCGGCATGGGTGAGCTTTCGGCCCTCTCCGCTTTCCAAATTTTTCTTTTTTTTGGAGCTACGGACAATAAAAATCTGTTGGGATGCTTAAATCTCATAATTAAGTTTTGTCTGTATTGTGGGGAGTAGCTTTGTCTCCTTGTTCGTGGCTTATTATGTCTTTCGCCATCTAAATTTCACCGTGCTTGGAATCAGAACTTTAATCATGGGATATTGTTGTTTTCGAGGCTTTCCATATAGTTTTCTCGTTTCTGAAAAGTTTATGCTGCCCTTGTTATGACGACGGTTAACACACTTATTAGTTAGATCTACACAATCTCTATCATTTCATATATATTGGCTGAGAGGTGAGGAATGATTTAGCTCTTGTCCGAGTCAAATGTTTAGCATGCCTTAGTCGCTGGGTCTTGTTATTGGTTGTTCAAACAATTGCTTCGCTACTTGCAGAGTATAGGACCGTCTCTGGTGTTGCTGGGCCGTTGGTTATACTCGACAAAGTCCAGGTAAATTTCACTAGTTATAATTTTACAAGGTTGAGTGAACTCCTATATGGACATGTTGGATTAATTTTATTATATATCAAGGACCAAAGTATCAAGAGATAGTAAATATCCACTTGGAAGATGGAACGGCTAGACGTGGGCAAGTCCTTGAAGTTGATGGAGAGAAAGCTGCTGTGCAAGTTCAGTCTAAGTTGCCAGCCTCTTCTTTTTTCCTCTAGCTCTCTTGATGCTGCATTTTTGTTGGTTGGGCTGCATTACTTGGGTCACTTTTGTGTGCAATACTTTTCAGCTAATGACCTAGTGAATTCTCTGTCGTTCATTGCAAGCATTAGAAAAAGCATTAGTTTTTGTTTTCCTAACAAAACAATGTTTCATCATTCTGTAGAAATAAAGAGTTAGATTTGTTTTTTCCGTATTTGGGAACTAAATGCTCCTACATGTTGGCAACAAGATTTCACTTGTAGCATGAGAAATAATTTGGCATATGTCTTGGCCTTGGCCTCATGAAAGGCTGTCAAAAGTGCATTGTTTTTCTACCTTTACTAATCTCCAGTTGTGTCAGCATTTACTCTCTTTAATCTTGGATAAATAAAAGAACCTTTAGAAATTTATTGTGGAGTTATCACATTTTTCTTTTAATGCAGGTTCTGAAAACACTTGTGTCCTTGGATACGCTTGGGTTCATATTTAATGGTTCTAGAAAGCCCATTGATAATGGCTCTCCAATTCTGCCAGAGGCTTACTTGGATATTTCTGGTGAGTTGTGTCATTGTGATAGTAATTTTGATTGGCCATGAAGCCATTTATACTCCATGGCACCTATGGCAATCCCAAGAACTTTCTTGTGGTGTCTTATATAATAGATAAACTCCCTCTTTTTTAGGAAGTTCTATAAATCCCAATGAAAGAACCTACCTGGAAGAGATGATACAAATAGGAATTTCCTCCATTGATGTAACGAATTCCATAGCTCGTGGACAAAAGATCCCACCTTTCTTTGCTGCTGGTCTTCCTCATAACAAAATAGCTACTCAGATTTCCGCCAGGCTAGTCTTGTGAAGCGAATGGAGAAGGCTGATGGTATTACCATGATATATGTTGCATCTTTGTTGTATACCAATGTTATAATACCCTGCTCTATGAGTTTTATTGCCTCGATAATTTAAGGAACTACCATTAGTTTTACAGAATTTTCCTACGATTTTGGAGTGCAGGTTCAAAATTCACCTACAATGTATTTTATCATTTGACTAACTAGCTCCACTATTATATGCTAGACTTCTCAATTGCTAAATGCATTCTTTGTGAAGATTTTTTGTGAAGATTTTTTATCTTATTTTATTTGTTGTTTTTTTGAGAATTCGATGCTATGAGTCTTCATCTTTCTATTCCAAACACTCTCTTTCAATATCATTTATCAAAATGTGCTGCAAATTTATGTAGGATGACGAAGAGGACAATTTTGCCAACAATGTTGCCATAGTATTTGCTGCTATGGGAGTGTACATGGAAACTGCACAATATCTCAAACGTGACTCGGAGGAAAATGGGTCAATGGAGAGAGTGGCCCTTTTTCCTTAATCTGGTAATATCTAATGAGCTAATAGTTAATTGTCTCGCAGATTGTTTCTTTCTGGCAATTTTTGCAAGTTCGTAGATTCAGTTCGTGACATATATCCTTGCTGATTAAAGGATTGTACGGATGCCTGTATTTCATTTTACGAAGTTTGCTATTTTCTTTAGGCCAATGATCCAACTGTTTAATGCATCATCACACCACGAGTGGCGGTCACAACTGCTAAGTATCTGGCTTAAGAATGTGACACATCTATAGTGATTTTTTTTTTTTTTTTGGTGATGTCAAAATCTCAAAATTATATCCACTATGGATGAGGATAGGCGGGGCTTGGGGGTCTTGGGAAGAACCAGCAGGGGGTTGTGACTCCCATCGAAGCAAAGTTGTGTCCTAAGAATATGGGTATGGGTTTCAACGACTACCAAAGAAACCCCTGCAAAGGCGCTTGCTGCCTCGTTGGAGCCAGAGGAAAAGAAGCCATCACTTGATGTGCCTGGTAAGGAGAAGCTTTGGTCTAAGCAAGCAGAACAAGACGATGCTGAAAAACAAAGCGAAACACATTACAGCAGAAGAGCTGTTGGCGAAGAAGCAGGAACAGGGTGTTGAAGTTGTGCAAAACGTACGCGACATGCGTGGACCTCAGGTTAGGGTATTAGCAAGCCTGGAGAATCTGAACGTGGAAGAGAAGGTGAGGGAGAGTGATGTTCCTATGCGCGAGCTCCAGCACAATATAAGGTCGATTGTGAACCTAGTTGAGTTGGATATTCAGAAGATCGATAGGGACCTGAGGAATGAGAAGGAGAAAGCTCTGAGCTTGCAAGAGGAAAACAGAAGCTGCAAGCTGAGGCAGAACTCCAGAAGAACAACTGAATAATCTAGCAACTAAATTGTGCACATGGAACAGCGGAAGCACAATCACGGTAGAGTCTGATTCCGTTAGTTTGTACCCCACCTGATGATGCCAAATTGCACTGAGTTAGCAGCATTCGATTGGGGAGGGGTGACCCATAGCGCCGGAGGTGTGCAAGAACATAGCTACATCTGAGGGATCATTGACAACTGTGGACATCGAGTCGAGGCTCGGCTCGGCTCTACGTCGGTCGAAGAGAGAGTGATTTTGGTATCGGTAGAGTGAAGATTGGCGGTTAGGTGGGGGATGTTGAGCTTGGAAGCAGCGGATTGAGCCCGTCGGTTTCCTTCTTGCAGTGTCAATAGGAGCTTCGGTTTTGAGTCGGAAAGGTAGAACTCGAGCACCTTAGCTGTGTAGAAGGGATTGAGCGGAGCTGCGGTGGCTCGGCAATGGATTACCGCTAGAAACAGGATCGCAAACTGCAAAACGAACACATTTTCCAATAAGAAAACTATCACACCAGTCCCTGCAGATTGGAGATACACATACATATGCAGGATATGCAGACAACTAGTTTGTCAACGTTTAATTTCATTAAAACCATCCATCTCCTTTTGATAAGCGTTGACTTTGTTTTACGATGAATTGGTGCTTGTACGTCCCAGAAAACAACCCTTGGACCCGACAGAAAATTCTCTTCATGCTTTTCCCATTTCAATTTGTTCCTGTTCAATTTGCACCATGCGCTCGCAGAAATTTCATGCCTCAGATGCAATTTTTTTCAGTAGAAATCGATGCCATTTCCGTCTCTCTGTTCTCGAAGTACTGTAAAACTCCTAGAAACATCTACCTCTTTCTTTTCCAAGCTATTTCCCAGTCGATGTTTCGCAAGTCATCGATCTCATCATTAGAAATTCATCGTCACCGCAATCTTCACCGCAATCTTCCAGATATTGTGTTCACGAATTTAAACAGCATCATCCGTACTCGCAAACAGACCGAGATGACCCAGACATACCTCGATGGTGTTGAGGAAAGTGAGCATGACGGTGTCGGTGCAAGGCAGTGATGAGTGCGGTGGCGTGGTTGACGAGCTCCTGCAGCCGCACGTGCATCAGGTCTAGCTCCCCGCAGGCGGAGGCGGCTCTCCCGTTGGGGAAATCCGACGCTGCCTTCTTCAATAGGTCCGTGAGCGTAAGTACTCCCATCGCTAACCACAGGGAACGAATTGACGGGAATCAGCTTCAGCCGAAATCGATCCCCGATCGAACTGAAGAGGGGCACCACAATCGCTTGGCAAGACAAGAATGAAGGATCGACAAGAACAGGAATTCGCACGTATGCATATGAGATGGAAATGAGACTAGAGGGAGGGAGGGAAGGAAGTTGATGCAATCGAGGTGGCTTCGCGGCCAGTGCGAGCTCGGTTAAGGTGGCGACGGAGACTTAACGGATCAAAGGCTGTAACTAGTCTCACTAATGTCTTCGCAAGAAAATATTTCAATAAACTAATGATAGCCACGTAATCAATACATTTGTCCATTCAGTGGACGACAAGTGGCACTATGGGGCCCGCTCTATCAGCAAGTCTGCAAGTCCATTCTGCACGACAAAATAAATGTCGTCCAAGTTTGAGATAAGAAATGAAAACCACAGCATCAGAAAAGGTCATCACCAAAGGATTAAAATCCATTCTAAGTTTGGGGCAATGGCGATTCTTGCACAAATTGTATATATGCAAAGATCAATGGCGATTCTGATAGTCCATTCTTTGCACGCACACACGCAGATCTCCTGCTCCTTCACAACAGAATACACATTCAAAACTCGATTCTGTTCATACATAACACTTTTAACTCGAACCAGAGGAATCGGCAAGCCACGAGACGGCAATTTTCATGTCATACGCCGAGCATACGAGACGAGAATACTAACACTATTTGATAAATGAGCATCCTATTATGACAAAGTCGGCCATAATAAGTATTCAAAAAGTTGAGAACAAATCGAATTTATGTAATATGATTTTGCGGTTCGAGAATTTAATCGAATTTACATACTGATCTAGTTCGAGCGTTCTATCAAACAAGTAATGTGCATTTTAACCAATGAGCTCATACGCCAATGCACAGCAAGGATTGACTTTCAGATCATCACGAAAATAACAGTACAAGTCCAAGTTGTTAAATAAAGCTTCAATCTCAACTGATTTACTCAGACATTAGCTAAAGCTAACCGGCTCTGTTTCGTTCATGAGCAGCAGAAACAGAGTGCGTGGGATTTACCTTGATGAGGGTGAGTTTTTCACTTCGGTCCGTGATCAGATCGGAGAAAAGTTACTGGAGCTCTCCACGTCGACGATTGACCTCTGGCTCGTGCACGTTTGGGCGGCGTGACCAGAAAACAGAGCAGAAGGAGTGGAGGCCTTGCGGCAACGGAACCGGCAATGGTGGAGCCGCTACAGTGGCGTTTCGACCGTGTCTAAAGGACAATGGAAAAGGAGAACCGATGAAGGATCCTCTAGAATTCCGAAGAGAGATGGTTTCTTCGTGAGCTTCGGTGTGTGCATTCTATCGTGTCATCGCTGAGCCTGTGGTGGCCGTCGATGGTGGTGCAACGGTGGCTATGATGATTGTAGATGGCGGACGGTGGTCTGGGCTGCGCCTTGTGGATAAGGTCTGGGCTACACGAATTAAACCAGGCCCAACAAACCGGACCAGGTCCTTTCGATTATGATTTTTTTTTTCTTTCTTCTCTTTCTTTGTTTGTTATTTATTTTTAATATTATTTATTATTTATTTATATTTACCCAAATGCATGTTAGACTTGTTGGCAAAAATTTAGGAGTCGATAGGAGCAATATTCCATCATTTGGCCTAAGAACAACTTCACACCAAACTCAATTACAATTCATCGTTTGTGCAATATTGCGCTGCACTTGTACTTGAGTTGATTTCTTGTAGAATCGATGCACACAGTACAGTTTGCATCTTGAAGCGCATTTCGCACATTTCGTACACGCAACACATCGCGATGGAATCATCATACTCCTATAGTAGTTGTACCCATGACTCACCATCTTAGTTAATCATCATATAGGTGATGCGTGTACTTTAAAGATTGCCACTTTATCTGTGTTCTTAGCACATATCTCAGTATTGATTTGTGCAAGTGGGTGGCACATATTCCATCCATGGACTCCTCTCTTGAATACTCTTGGCCAAGAGATTACAATGTCCTCTTTTGACTAACATCCTGGTCTGTGCTTTGTCATATACGGTTTGTTAGGCATTTATACAGGTTAGATACTTTTTGTGATCAAGAGCAGTACATTCCATCCTATAACATCAATTATCTTGTGGGATTGTGACGAACATCACATCAGGTCCGTTTTCACGTTCTCGTTCTTTCGCCCTTCGCCCGCCACTTGTATCCGGCAAACTCAATAAGATATCTCCACCACCTGTCATTTCTCCGGCCTGCCAGAATTTCTTCCGATTTCCGTGTCTCGTTGCGCGCGAATCAATTGAAGTCGGAAGACAGTTTCGTAAAAATCTCCCCTCTCAATCTTCATCGTCGTCTTCTTCTTCAGCTAGGTCTTTGTTTTCAAATTCGTTCCATGTTCGAGGTTATCTTATGTTTTTTTTTTTTGGTATGTTTTTCCACTCGCGCCAGTGACTTCAGATCATGGTAGGCTACCTTAGAGTGTCAAAAGGAAAAGTTCCGAAACTAGCTGAAAGAGACGAGGATTGAGAGTGTATATATGGGTCTTTCTTTATCGAACTGGCTGTTTGAAAATGCGGATGAGCAGACCACTCCTCGTGGCTTCATCAAGAAACATCTTCATGACAGCAAAGTAGTTGCCACTCTTCAGGCATTTAGACAGATCGCGGTCGGAGAAGTTAGGGAGCTATGTGCACGTGGCAATAATATCACGTCAAGTGTAGATGTCTGCGTGTTTTGAGCTCGTCGATGGAGATGATATCGTGTTCAAAGTCTCAATTTTCGGCCCTGCGGGTGTGTGCCAGAATTTATTTGGGCAAATCAACTGAATCTTGATATGCATGGCCAAGCAATTTTCAATCTATGCTACATCTTTTCATAGTTAGTCAATCTAAGAAACTTTCACGCCAATGTCTACTAAATTCCTCATCGTTTAATTGGGAGAAAAGGTTAATCAACTGAATCTTGATACCTATCCCTACCAGTTTTGGATCTTAGTGCAACTTGGTCTCCTTGTCATGCAATCCCCATCGATATTGACCCCCAAGAACCACATCTGTCGCTAGATGACGCAGGAATGTTATTGGAGGGGCTTATGACATCTCAAAGTCAAAAATCGGATGGGAGAGAGGGACCCCAAGATAAATATCATTGTCCGAATGATCATCACATTATGCAGTTACTCAAAGTGTTATTTTCGAGAGTGGATCGGATGGTTAAACCATTGAATGGTACTACGGACATCCAATCAACCGAGTTTTAAAAAAGACAGAAATTGGAGAAAAAGGAAGGTAGTTTTATTAAATAAAGAGGCAAAGGTTTCGGAAAATAGCAAAAAGTGGATAAAATAGCTGAAGAAGGTCCTACAAACTTTCTCTGCCCGATCGAACGCCATTGCTCACCCGCTAGCAAGTGGACCAACTCTTCATAGCTACAACGGCTACGCGCTTGCACCCTCTCTCTTGGAAAAATGGGCTCTTGTGGGCACCGCATGCACCTGAGTCCCTAACTAGCCAGGTAGGAAGAGGAAAAATAAACATAAATGTTTTGAAAAAGCCTCTTTCTTAAAAATAATTGATTATATCTCGAATAATCAGTCAAAAAAATGTTTTTATTACCAACAACAATTTAATCATTTTTGCAAGTGATAAAAGCGATTATTTATAGAGAAATATTTTCCAAAACGTCAATTTTTCACGAAACAAATGAATCGGTTTTCATTATTTTTATTTATTTATTGCCATCAAGTTCGTCTCACCATTGACTAATAAGTCATAATCTTACTTGACTCTATCCTTTGAAACTTGAAAAAAGACAATATTAATACCCCCAAAACTACGGCAACTTTTTAGAAGCCCACAAATGATAATCTTACGAAAGAAACTGGTATAGCCTTTTCATTTCTAGTTTGTTTCATCTACAACATTGCAACAACGAAATCTACTTCCCGAAGTAAATTGAGAGAGATTCACATGGTCGCATTGATGGCAAGCGTGCAGTGTATTTGATCCTTTGTGGTTCTTGAACTGCGACAATTTGGTATAGTAGAATGAGGAATATTGTCTCTCTAATAAACATGAAGAAAAGCAAACCCAAATAATAATTCATTCAAACCCTAGAGCACCAGAGCACGTAATTAACAAATTGAATTCGACACGACTGACTAATTACCCTTGTTGCCAAACGGAATAACAATTTAGAGAATAGCGGTTAAGCTATACAACAATAGGTCACCCATCAAATTGTATGAGGGCAAAGAGTGTCATTGAATAGCAAAAGCAATTACTAATTTACTATTTCGTAACAAGACGAGCATGTCCATAATCTGCCAATGATTGCTTACCCTTTCAGACAAAATAAGGTAGGAAAAAAGGACGAAGGAGGTGTGAAGCTTTCTGAGGCTAATACATTAGCCTCAGAAAGCTTCACGCAAATTATCCACCCCTTGACGACAACGCATACAAATAATGCAACACACTACATGTAAAAATAAGCTGACTGCAAATCTGAAAAAAAGCAGAGGATGAGGACGAACTTTGGTAGGAGGGACATATCGGATACGTTAGACAGTTCATGAGAACCCCTCATTTCGCACGCCACGGATGATTCTCATGTCCGATAGATCCTAAGGGTGATGAGTGATCTAATGAGGCAGGATCCAGTAAAGCTTCCTCTCGGTGGGATGGCGACGTCTTCACAGGGGTTGGGAGTGTTGGGCACTGAATCTTGCTACAGCTCCTCTTGAAACTATAGGGACTGATATATTGCCACAGCTGCCACGCAGCGTAGCAAAATTGAATATCGTAAAATCCATGACAAGCCTAAGGCCATAGAAAGCAGCGTTGACTTCAACTCTAGCGAAACCAGCCTCTGTGATTGCAGAATCAACAACCCTCTCAGGTCCATACTTCTAAAAAGGAAAGAACCTTTAGACACATTGAAAGACTCTATGATCTGCAAACATTTCCTCATCAAACGCAGCATTCATGGCCTCTCTCACAATCATCTCTTTCCCATAGTAGCATAACTATGTAACGGCATTTTTGCAGCACAACTCTTCCGTGGCCTTTCTCTTGACAACATAGCATCCGAGCCTCCGGCATTGGCGTATTAGAATCGATAACATCATGCGCTCTTGAACTCTCTCTCTCTCTCTCTCTCTCTCTCTCTCTCTCTCGGGTATCCTTGGAAACAAAGTCCAGCTTCGTCATTCCATCGAACACCTTCCTTGCAAACTCGATTCCCTCCTCCATAGCACAACCAACGGCAATTGAATTTCAGAAGACAGCGAGAGAATTGGGAGAAAAAACAAGACCGAAACAGAAATCAACAGACAAATCTGGAACGAATCGAAATTCATTCTAGAGTTCAACGGGAGACGACGAATTTCGTCATCGCTTCAATGTCACGAGGAACCGGCTGTCTCTGAAGATCTCTCGAAGCAACGATCGTAAGAGATTCCAGTTGACAGGCTCACTCCCTCATGGTTTCGTAGAGAGAGAAAGAGAGAGATTCTTCTCTGAATTTTGGACACCTTGTTCTTTTCTCCTCTCTCTCCTTTCTTTTATTTGCACTTTTGTTATTTCTTTTTATTTTGTTTTGTATTTTATAAAAAAAACAAAAGTACAAATAAAATTCAGCTTCTTCAATGAAGGAACTGAATTTTAATATTTTATCCCCTCTTTTCTTTTATTTGTATTTTTGTTATTTATTTTTTATTTTATACATCTTTAATTTGTCGATAAAACTAACGATACAGTCAAAAAGTTGAAGTTATGCTCCAATACTGGATGAGCATCACTCTTTAATTTGGCCATAAGTGAAATCCATGCAATTAGCACGTTCCAAGTACGCCAATCCAACGATGCATGCTCCGTGGCCAAAGCATTGGGCATCACCATAAGAACCACCGGCATAGTGGTCTAATCCTTGGGTCTCAATGTCAAATTTTCAAAATATCTTTCAGTTGGGCCCAATTTAGGAAATTTGGATTTTAGTTAAAGCTGAGATGGCCATTATCCGCTTCATTTGTAATTTAGAAATAATGTCTTATTTTCCTTCTCACCAAGCCTCTTTCATTTTCCCCGATCTCTCGTTCTCTCTTATCTCATGATCATCGAGTCGTCCAGTCCCCACCAACCCGCCACCGCGCCACCTTCGAGCCCCGAGCCTTGCTACTCACCGTATGCTTGCTCGGTCAATCTCTTTCTCTCTCTCAGTCTTTCTTCTCGTGTCTCGCCCACATGTCAGTGAGTTACAAAGCGAGTGATGGGACGGACTCACTTTTTTGCTCGTGTCATGTTCTCCCTCCCGCTCCCCCTCTCTCCAGCAAGTGGCAAAACAGGTTTTTACTAGCCTGTTCTGATGTCTTCAAGATTTTTGAATTTATGACATGCTATTTAAATTTCTCATGGAGAGTAAAAGCCAAAAAATAAAATAAATAAATAAACACATTTTTTTTAAATTTCAGGCCGTGCCAGACCCTTGGATCTGGGCCATATGGCATGGCTTCAGTCCGGGCCAGGTCCTCAGTCACACATTTTTGGACTGGCCCCCAAAATAAGAAAAAGGTTTTGCTCCGGTCCTTTGGCCATGAGGCCTTTATTGGCTTCCTCAGCTAATAGGCGGTCCAGCGAATGACCGCAGAGCCGTTGGAGATGATAAGGGACGCTATTCTTCCATATCAGCTAACCTCACAAGTTTTCGGAGAACGGTTTGGTTTCGCCTCTTCTCTTTGTGTTTTTCCCCCTTTCTGGGGTTCCTTTTTTCTCTCCCCTTTCTCTCAGCATTGTGTAATATCAGATCATGCGAGCGAGCCAATTGTGGGAATTGCTTGTAATTTTCTTGTTTTTTTTTTTTCTTTTCTTGGCAAATGGACCAACACCTAAAACTCCAATTGCATTTCATTAAATTGGGTATCATTCGTCCGGCCAAACCTGCAACTTGAGGTGAGTTGTTTTCTCTCGTGACAAAAGCAGGAACACTATCATCTTACTAGTCGAAAGTTAAAATGACTTATATCAAGATACGATAGTTGGAGCTATATAATTTGTGATAAGATATCGTGCTCTTCTATTTCCTATCGATCGAGCGACATGCAAAGACTAACATAATTTCTAAAATAAAGGGTTTATTGTTATTAGCCCGTGAGAAGACCCGGGAAAAGGGCGAAACAAGAATTGAAAACT
This sequence comes from Eucalyptus pauciflora, assembly GCA_007663325.1. Classification (NCBI taxonomy): domain Eukaryota; kingdom Viridiplantae; phylum Streptophyta; class Magnoliopsida; order Myrtales; family Myrtaceae; genus Eucalyptus; species Eucalyptus pauciflora. Next base: position 1,384,238 of record VMYD01000385.1, read on the forward strand.
TGTCAAAGAGGACAAAGGAAGAGCAAATTCTTATCTGGATGTGGGGAATCATGACCAAAGGGGTTCTCATCGTTGTCGTTAATCGTTGGAGCCCCGCACATGATTAATGGCTCGATCTCGGGTGCATGAATCCGGATCCAAGGCGAAAAGAGGGAACGGGCTCCGTCCTGAAGATGATCGAACGGGGGAGGAGGGAGGGAACACGGTAAAACCGGTGGGGTGGCGGGGTAGGAAAGTACACGGTCAGACTACTCCTGTTCAATTTCGATTGGGTTTGTGAGGTTAATAATAATCCAGACTCACACTCATTAATGCCACATTCCAAGCCTAAATGAACTGAAAAGGACGTGCTTCAGGATGTCCTTATCCATTCTCGTTATGTTGTTCTTCATTTTGAATTTGAAATTAAGTGTCACGACCTAGTTAAAATTATGGATTTTATTTTTCCCACGAGGAACACCAATGGAATTGGAAAAATGTGATGAGATGGTTTGGTTATCAAACGGTTGGGATGAATTCGTAGAGCATTACTCTATCTGTGTGGGACAATTTTTTGTCTTCAAATATGAAGTGGACTCCATTTTTCATGTAATCATATTTGATAAAAGCAAGTCCAAGATAGAATATCCGCCAATAAATGCCAATGGGAGGAACCGACCCTCAGCAGTTGGGCATTTGTCTGGCTGAAAGTGGAAGATGCCGACGATTTCCGTGATGTTTCGGTCAAGCTTGAAGTCTAGGGGGATGAATTGCATTCACCCAAGTATCCTTGACTTTGTAAGGGAATGGAATCAAATCGGGTTTGTGAAGTTCATGACGGTTCCTATGCACACTCATCAGCACGGAGTTTGCGAAGAGATGGAAGTTTGAACTGCTTATCATGAGATTTTCGAGGTATGAATCTTAATCTACGAGCTGGTTCTCCATTTGACTGTGTTCTCGTGTTTGATTCCAATTATGTATACCATATAGGAACTCTCCGTGTGATTTGGCTAAGAGAGGGAGCGTTAAAGATAATTCATCCTTGTAGTATTTATCTGTCTCTAGCTTTCCCATATGTGCATATGTATGTTTTAGGGGATCTCATAAATGTCCAGCCAATGGAAACGGGTCAAATGAGTCATATCGGATTTGATTGTGCTGAAAATGACATTGGTGTGCATATAGGCCTTGAAAGCTAGACCATTAGAAAGACCCAGATCCATCAAATTGGGGTTGATGTGTCAGGAGATATGAATTTCACATAATAAGAATAGCATATGCCTAAGCTTTCTTCATGTTCTAATTTGTGACTGTTGCAAATAAACTGAAACAACTAGGCTTACGTAGAGTTGTCAAATCGGCCAGCAAAATTAAACCCAACCACATTGCAGTGAGGTGAATATATCTAAAGAAAAGCAATGTGGTATGACCCTCATGACAATGACAACACTTGAATTTAAATCACAGAGTCGCTAAACTATATTAGCTCTAGATTGATTGTGCATCGGGTCATTACTTTCTGTTTTTATCCTTGACATGCTTTGAAAAGGATCCTTGTATTGTCTTGGTTAGAAATCGCTGGTTGTCTTCTTCTTTCTGATGACAAAACTGTGGAACGTGCACTTGAGCAAAGAGTTCCCGGTCCATTCCCAAAGATGCACTTCAAGAAAAGCCTGTAGACTGTGGCTCTCATATATCAGGACAAATCGTGGCCGGTGAAGCGCATTAGCCACGAACATTATGGAAAGTTATCTGTTGGTTGGGCTACTTTCTCGAGAGAAACTTCTCTGAAGGAGGGAGGCTTGTGCATGTTCGAGCTCTATTAGAAGGGGCAACGTCGTGTTCAAAGTATACATCTTCAAGACCACTAGCCAGAGGTAGGTGAAAAATCCTATGCAATAGGACACGGCAAAGGAAGCATCACTTTAGCTCAGAATTGCTCAGCTAAAATTTGCTTCAAATTTGACAGATCAGAAAAAAGCATGAGTTTTATTCTAATGAATGGAAAGATACCTTTAATCGATCCTAGTGTTACAGTCACCACGTGGGGATGACCGGATGAGTCATTAGTCATGAGACGGTGGAAGCTGATTGCTTCTAGTACAAGTCACACAGCCTCATTTCCTTACTCCTCCCATAGTAGATTTCCGTCGTCATTGAACCACTCTCTATATTTCAAAACACAAAAAGAAATTTATATTCATTTAAGCAAAGAGAGACAATAAAAGGATGTAAAAGCCGTCCTTCGAGTCTATATTAATCAAAATATCCAGTGCTCTTTGGTGATTAATACATAGATTCTGATTATAATCGAACATCTACTGAGCACAACCGAAAAAGAGTTCTATAAGCTAGCAATGACCTAAAAAATAGTTCCACAAGAGGGCTCAACCTCCTCGACTTATTAAATGAATCACAAGGCAATGACAAAAGAACTTGGGCAATTAATGGCATTAAACGCAATTAATGCGAATCATGCATAAATTATTAGAAGTATAGTGAGTTGGGGCTTAGATGGTGTTCCTTACTCATGTCAATTGACGATGATAAAGAAAAGTAACTAACTTGTGTGAAAGTTACCAAATCATTTAAAAATTTAGTGTCACTTTAAAACTTACAAAATTTATTAATCAGATAAAAAAATTACAAAATATGTACGGTTACAAATTACTTTTAATCTGCAGAACGTTACTTACAAATTTGAAAAACTCTTTTATGCATGTGACACTCCAAATTCCATATGGATTGGAAGAGGGATAATTGACCAATAGATAAGTGTGAACACGAACCACCACCACCAAATATTCACCTCCCGAAAAACTTATTTAGGATCTTAGATTATAACAAACCGGAACGTTAATACTAGAAAATTCCATGCCTAACTTATAGCTTGAACTTGCACATTAATTAAAGATATTTAACTTTTTCTAGCCAAGTGAGTAGACAAATCTAGGGGAGCAATTCTCTACTTGGTATTTGGCTCAAATAAAAGTTGTACTCTACAATGCTGACCTAAGAAAAGTACATAATTCTCTCAAATTAAGATAGGTAATTTCGCAAAAAAATTCAAGCCTGATGTGTTGATTAATTGTGGTTAGTGGAGGAGAAACACCTATGTAGACAAACCAAGAAAGCGAACCTTCATAATACGAAAGTAAGTTATACTAGCCATTCAGCTTAATTCTCCAAAAAAGCATCAACTTTAACTGGAACCAATTCAGGCCTGAGCCCTTTTTTTGTAACAAAAAGTCATTAACTTCCATGCCTAAATCTGACCTCCGTTAACTTTCCATCAACTAATAGTGTCAAGTGTTTGATGCGTCAATTTCACGTCACAATTTTTTTTTTCAAGTCAGAATTTATATATGCTGTCTTTTTGTTTTTTACATTTCCCTTTTTCTTTCTTCTTCTTCCTTTAACTGGACAATAACCTGACCACCGTGAGTCAGCCGCACGATCCAATCAACGGCCCAGCCCTCCGTCCACCACCACCTCACCGCCGTCCCAGTCCTCTGTCCACCACCACCTCGCCACCTTCCAGGCTTCCACAACCCCAGCCGTCCATCCTCGCTTCCGCCCTCAACCACTGCTGAGATTCCCGTTTTCCCCAACCTCTCGCCATATATCTCCACCACCACCGCCTCTACTCTTGGCCGAAGACCCCTCGCTTCCGATGTCCAGTGGCCCGGCCGCTGCTTGTCCTCGCCGTCGTCGAGCTCGAGCTCGGCCGGCGCTCTCGAGCCTCAAATTTTGGGTCTAAGCCCAAGCGAGCCTTAGATTCGAGATATGGGGATCAGCTTGACCTCAGATTTGTGTCGATTAAGGTGGAGCAGGGTCGACGGCAACCACAACTAGATTTTTGGAGTTCAATATCCGTCCGTCCATGGCTTTTCAATCCGAGTCTGTGCATGTTTCTTGATTCAAAATGGGTGAATCAGCAGAAAGTTCAGATTTTTTTTTGTTCAGAATAAGTTCACGACCAGTTTTATTTTAAATATAAGCAAAAAAAAAAAAAATGCAATGACAGAAGAGAAGTATTGTACACTCTGCCTTCAAGAAGCTGAAAAAAAATAATTGGAAATGGGATTTGGAATACAGATTTAGCTCATTCCACTGAAGAGTATAAAGAAATGTGTGCAGGTGGAGTAGAAGGTCGCCGAGGTGGAAGGTCTGGATGCCGGGGTTCCATCCGCGGTTGCCGCTGACAAATGTGGTTGGTGGAGGCGGCGGAGGCCGGAGACACTATGGCAGCCGCAAGAAGGAAGTGGAGGATTACAGGGGGGATGATGGTGGCCATGGACGGACAACCTTTAGGTAGCGAAAGGAAGAAGGAAGATTAAAAAAAGAATAAAAAAAGGAAAAGCTATATATAATTCTGATTTGGGAAAAAAATGAGTGGAATTGACAAATGAGACGTTTAAGGATGCTCTTTGGACGGACAAAAAGTTAACAGAGGTCAGATTTGGAAATGAAGTCAAAGTTGGTGATTGTTTATGAGATACTAAAGAAAAAATATTTGGGGTCAGAATTAGGGGTGAGCGCGGTTCCCGGTTCTTAAAGGACCGGTTCCGGTTCCCGGTTCCATTTTTCCGGGAACCGGCAATCCCGGTTCCGGTCGCGGAACCGGAACCGGAACCGGTCGTGGAACCGGTTGCGGAACCGGAACCGGAACCGGTCGCGGAACCGGTTTCGGAACCGGTTTTGGAACCCCCTCCCCTACTCACCTCACATCTATTGCTCTACTCTTGACTCTTGAGTCCCGACCCTCTGAAACTCTCGCCGGATGCCACTCGCCCTGAAGGCCGCCGTCGTCGGACGCCAGTCGCGGAACCGGTTAGGGTTCCAAAAGGAACCCCCTCCCCTGCTCACCTCACATCTATTGCTCTGCTCTTGACTCTTGAGTCCCGACTCCCGAGTCCCGACCCGAGACGCCCTCCCCGTATGTTATAGTTTTTTTTGGTAACGTGCGCGTACGTTATAGTTTTTTTTTGGTAATGTGCGTGTACATTATATTTTTTTTTTGGTAACGTGCGCGTACGTTATAGTTTTTTTTGGTAACGTGCGCGTACATTATATTTTTTTTTTGGTAACGTGCGCGTACATTATATTTTTTTTTTGGTAACGTGTGCGTACGTTATAGTTTTTTTTGGTAACGTGCGCGTACATTATATTTTTTTTTTGGTAACGTGCGCATACGTTATAGTTTTTTTTGGTAACATGCGTGTACGTTATATATGTATATATATATATTTTTTTTTTGTTTTGGTAACATGCACGTACGTTATAGTTTTTTTTTGCTAACGTGCGCGTACGTTATAGTTTTTTTTTGGTAACGTGCGTGTACGTTATTTTTTTTTTGGTAACGTGCGTGTACGTTATAGTTCAAATTTGAAAAAAAAAAAAGAAAAAAAAAAGAGAGAACCTGTTGGAACCTGGAACCGACCCTGGAACCTGTGACAGGGTAGGTTCCAGGTTCTCGGTTCTAACGGGTAGGTTCCAGGTTCCTCATTTTGAGGAACCTGTACCCGAGGGTAGGTTCCAGGTTCCAGATGGAACCGAACCGGAACCTGGAACCGCTCACCCCTAGTCAGAATTGAGATTTGAACCTAAATTGGTGCTATTTTGAGGAATTAAGCCCTTGCTATTTAGAATCATTGTTTTCGACTATGTTTTAGAAATGGTAGTGTCTATAACGTGATAACAACATGAACAGTAATAAGCAAGAGAATGAATTAGGGCATGGCTATTTCCGCAGCAGAAAATGCTGCAAGCAGAGTCTTTCTATTGAAGAGATGATCCTGCCCCGACGGACGAGGACACTAACATCTACAAAACACGAACAGGGCGAGGGGGTTTCTATTGGTGGGTTCCATCATCATTATATTGATCTATGTAATATAGATGCTTTCGTAATGGGTTCTCGATTCTTTTCTTTTTCTTGAGTTTAAGCTTCCATCACTTATCTGAAAATGGAGGAGCTGGACTCAGAAAAACTTTTGAACTACTACCAAATAAAAAATTGTTGGATGATGATTAATAATGTTTCATTATTTCAACTTCAAAGAGTTTTGATGGCTTAAATCTTATTTATCATAAATTCTATTTCTTTGCAATCAAAATTATCAGCGAAGAATGATGGATTCATGAGATTTGTGATTATGAAGGGTATTCGCCTGCAAAATTTCTTTCCTTGAAGTAAAAGGAGGGTTTATCTGATCCCTTCGTGCATAGAGAAAGGTAGATTTGTGCCCTTAAATCCAGCGAGGCTTATTTTTGCTTATCATTTTTGTAAATCCAATGAGATTTTGTTATATATATATGGGGTTGCAGAGGAGGTGATTGAATATATGCATGATCAAGTGACACAGATCATTGTTTACTTATTTATCCATAAAATCTCACACACACAAATCGTTTATCAACCAACATGCATGGCAGACTAGATCAGGCTTTCTGTTGCAAAATCATTTCCTAATTCTCTCCGCTTGACTTTAGACCTAGCAGGAGGGCTTGAGAGAATGTGAGTGAGTATTCATGCTTATAATCAAGTTTACTTAACACGAATCCATTCACTTGATGGAATTATCTGTATAAGTTTAGTTACTGTATGGAGATGCTCGAGTTATATGTTAGAGAAGTATCCACATCGTCTACGTGAAAAAAATTTCAGGCTCATTCCGTCATAGCACTAAATATCTAAAGTCCATATGAAAACAGAAATCTACTATAGAAAAAGATATCTGCCTCTTTCTACTAGGCTTAAACTCGTGTCCGGTTTCATACATCGGTCCAAAGCCCAAGCACCAAATCAGTCCGTAGGGTCTAGCCCTCAACATAAGCTAAGGTGAGCTCGTTCCTAAAACATCCAATCTTCTGGGCATTATTTGATGATGTAAAGCCCAAAGGAGCAATTAATCCAAATGGAAGACTTTCCCTGCTTGAGGAGCAAAGCTTCCCGCATCTCGTATGCCCCTGAATTTAATTATGCTTATCAGTGTTTGTTGGGTGTAAAATTTCCTTTTCAGAAATTATACTTTCCGACACAAATTATGCACCAACTTCACATACAAAATCAATTGGGGAATACATATCTGCAAAATTATACAATAACAGCTTTTTTCTAAGATTGAAACACAACACTCTAATAGCTAGAAAGGACTTCTCCTTGTTTCAAGAATTAGATTTGCAACGTTCTCTAGAAAAAAAAAAAAACATAAATAATGTGGCCACTTAGGCTCCACCTGAGCTAATATTATGCACTACTCACTAAATAGATTACTCAAATGAGAATATTCTTACATACACTAATTCCAAAAAATCTTGACTAGACCTCAAAATTTAGATTGAGGGCATGTAAATGGCAAAAATGATGAGTATTATAGGATCAACGGCTGTGATTCATTTGATGAGTCCGTATAAGTTTTTGTCATTCCAAGCAAGGAGGACAGACAATACTGCGATCTTACATGGGGATCATTGGAAAAGAAAAAGCAACATGAGTGCATTTTCAAAAAGCAAGAGAGGCTAAGGATAACTAAGGATGAAAGTAAAGCAGTGGGGACCATAACTATTTGGCATCGCCTAAAAAAGGTCAAGAGATCCATCAATTAGATTGGGTTTTGGTGGATTATGAGTTGATTTTAGTGCTTTGAAGCAGTGTAAATTGGATTCCAAACAGAAAGCAAAAGAGGTGGAAAAAAGCATACCTTGGCTCAATTGAACATCGACACCACATTCCATTACTCATCACTTCCGGAACTTGTGCCTATATATGCTATTTTGCTTTTCCTTAAAATGTTAGACACGACATGACCGCTTTAGCATCCACATTGGAACTAGTCATCTTCTTCAAGATTAGGATATCCATTAAAAATTACCATGAACCTAATTTAAAGATTCACCCACATAAAGTCCCAATCCCTTTATCAACTCAAATTAATTTTTTGAAATTTTTTATCGTGGAGACTACGGGAGTCCTAAGCAAAAGTAAGTGACAATGGACGTTGGCATCAACTTTTTCTAGTGGAAAATAAAGCATGCTTTTTTTTATAGTATTGCCGAAGGCATAAGGCAGGTTCATCAAATGTATGGCACTTGCTCAATTAGCTATACCAAGGTGGATGTCTCCGTCGCTAAGATTTGCAAAGCCTCATTGATAATGACTCAAATGGGCATAGCTAAGATAGTGAACAGTCGAAAATTATTTGGTTATCCACGGACTTTTTAGATGGTTGTACAATTCCTTATTAAAATTAGAGAGTAAATGTGACTTCTATCGGTAAGGTAAGGTTTTAAAGATTTTGGCATTTTCACTTAAATAAGTATGAAAGCAAAGTACGAAGATCAAGAGGATGTTTCATCTTTCAATTGAAAATTAAAACTGTCCAAGCACTGGAAATCTGACCTTCAACAGGTCAGAGTACCACGGCTGGAAACAAAACTTAATCCAGAAATCGCGCATCATTGGGACCTCCAAAAGAAGGAAAAATCACGGTAGAAACAATTGGTGAAAGCGAATGGTGAACCGACCGAACAACCTCTACATATGCGTATATTTCCAAAGAGTAACCCCGCATGAAACAAGAATCATTTTCCCAGCTAGAAAAAAACTCACTTCATAAGTAAAAATTGAAGTTGTTTAACTTTGTTTGCCAAGCATAATTGTTAAATTATGATGTCATGTTATTCCTAAATCCTTATATTTATTATGACTATATGAAAAAAATTATGACTAATATTTAACAAAAGAAAAAAGTTATGACTAATTAAAGTCATGTGGGACATTCTCTTTGAAATTAAGGTCATATGGACCTTTTGCATAAAAGCTACCAAGTTTCTAAGGAAGATTCTGGAGCAGATAAGAAAGGTCACAATGGTTGTTCTTTATGTGAGGATTGTAGAATCGATATTTCATGGGCTTTTAAATAGACGTGTCTACACGACCATATTCCTAAATTACCAAAAAAAAATGCTTACTTTAGGAAAATGCTAACTAAATTTGGTAACTTTTTTATATACACTTATTCCTTAGAAACTTGGTAGCTTTTATGCAAAAGGTCCATATGACCTTAATTTCAAAGAGAATGTCCCACATGACTTTAATTAGTCATAACTTTTTTCTTTTGTTAAATATTAGTCATAATTTTTTCATATAGTCATAATAAATATAAGGATTTAGGAATAACATGACATCATAATTTAACAATTATGCTTGGCAAACAAAGTTAAACAATTTCAAAAATAAAACCTCAATTTTTTTCCCATTCAATTAGCTTGATCATAATGTTAATTCTCTATTTTTAATATGATTTCATGCCAACACGAGGAGTGGGCTTAGGAATAGCGCCTAATCCTTTTTTGCGCTCAAATCTCTTTGCCTTCTTTGTCCCTAATCATTCTTGCTTTGTTTCTCTCTTCCATTATTCTCTCTGTCTATTTGTTTTTTTTTTCTGGGTTTTCTCAACTAAAAAAAATCAAAGAAAAATGTAAAATCGATGATACTGTTGAGAAAAATGGGAAACATCACATTAAATTCATCTCAAGAAGTAAAATTATTGATATAAAGGCCTAATTTGTGTTTAAAGAGCAAGAGCAAAAAAACCTTAGAAAAATCTCAATTATATCATCAAATGATAATTTTTTGATAACGTTCTACTTGGACTACGAGTGCATCAACCTCGAAAATCCACGTCTCTGCTGGCTCCATCAATTTATCTTCTTGACTCCTTAGAAAAGGAAGTCATGATGTTTTTTTTTTTCTTGGATTGCTACAAAATTTTACAGTTAATACTTTTGACATTTCACACATAATCAATGATGATCTGGATATGGATCTTCAATCTTCCATTACTGCTTTATTGCACCGTAAGGTGAAATTCCCAAGACTAAAAGAGAAAGATTCCTCTGGTGGGCCTTCCGTTCCACCGAAACCCTTGAAAAATAGTCAGGAGGATCTTCTAAAGTCGTTGTGATGATTTGGTGTATACATGCATATTCACACACATTGGGCGAGGCTATTCACGCTCCCAATTTAGGTTAAAATCAAATCCTTTTAAGTAAACTCAATTATTAATAGATCTGCCTTTCATTTAAAAATAAACAAATCTGCCTTTTTCCAATTTCTCTCTCATTCTATTGTCTAGTCTATTTACTTATTTACTATAGACACTTGATAAGAGTTTCCGGTTTCAATCTTGTCATCTACTCCTTTGATTTCAAAGTTTTGATCACGTAAGAATCTACCTAAAAAGCATCTTCAAACTATGAATCATAAAAAAAAGGCTGATTCATTTAAAAGATTGGAGCATAAGCATGTTCCGAAATATCAAATTACACTTATGCTTTCATAGAGCTTTAGCCATAACTTTTCCAATTTATAATGACTGAATCTTCAGTTCTTTGATCTATCATGTCCGAACTTTCATTATGTTGTAGAAGAGAATATTTCAACGAGTTAATTTGGTCTAAGAGTTTCATTTTGAGCAATCTCAATTTTTTTTCACACTGCATCTCGAGAGTTATTTCAAAGTGGTGGTGCGGCCGTTTGATAGGAAGAGATTCGTGGAAAGGTCCCAAGCTTAATTCATTAGTAGCATGTTTTCAAATTGAAAAGCTTGCCTCCTATTTTTAGTTTGTTTTTGAGTTTTCACTTTGTTTGCTTTTTTCCTTATACCTGTAGCTAGGACTTGAGATTATATTACGTACCTCATGAATAGTTCAAGAGCATAAATTTTAATAGGTTAAGATTGATGTCTTTCAGATTTTGTACCATATTATATAGTTAAGGTTGCTGATTATAATTCTTGAAACTAACAAACTGTCAAATGCTGTGAAATATACATACATACATACATACATACATACATACATACATATATATATATATATATATATATATATATATATATATATATATATATATTGTGTGTTCTCTCATTTTGTGTATTTATATTATGGTCTTTCATATCCATACATTACTTGTTCAAGTATGCATTTGGGCAAACAATTCTCTTTCCATTCTTCAAGGAATATATCAAAGGAATAATCAAATATCAACTCTTAGACATTCATACAAATCGTGCATAGTGAAGCCGAGGATCCATCACATCTTGTTAAAAAATGAGGACTAAATTACATTTACCTTGTTCCTTGCCAAGACCAAATTGCAATCACAAGAATTTGGTGGTGTCACTTGTAGTTTGATAAGCCATGTTTTTGCTCACATTGTGTTGTTTTTAACTGGTAGTTAAATCACGTCTTTTACAAATGACAAGTAATTGAAATTATGAGTTCCTACGAATGATAAGCATTACATGATGAATGATTTGATGATAGCATTCGGGGCTCTTAGTTTATACTTTCATTTTCTATGACAATTTGAATAAAATTATTATTTTAAAGAAAGCAGCCATGGATTATTATTGGAATCCCAATTGAACCATGCAGTCAAAAATGGGGTCCATATGTCATTAGAAGAAAGCTATACACGTTGCTCATGCTTGCCTGTGGTCATTCACTCGTGAAAGGGTTAATAGGCAGAGAGTGGCTAAAACAGCCAAGAATATGCAATCATTTGACTAGACATAAAATAGTGGGATGTCCCATCTCCCCCTTGAGTCTACCTTAGTATTAATATTACAAAAGCATTGATTATTCGTCAATGGCTTAGTATAAGGAGCATCAAACTCCCAAAACTTTTCTTACAAATCTCAGTTGAATTTTTCTTTTAGAAATCATAACATTCAAATAATGGGAAAAAAAATGTTATGACACTTAAGTTTATGTTTTTTTAGAAGTCGTGGTACTCAAATAATTGAAAAAAAATGTGAGCACTCTACAAAAGTCATGACACTTGTGGTATTTTTTTGTGATTCTTTTTAGGCTTTTCATCCAATTGTTTTCTCAATCTTTCTTTCTCAAAAGAAAAACATCAACGGATGTTGCCATCGAGAAAAATGGGAAAAATCACATTAAACTCATATCAAGAAATAATTGTTGATTAAAGGGTCTAAGTTATGGTTAAAAGAGCAAGGACAAAAGACATTAGAAAAATTCCAACCGTATCATCATATGGCAATTTTTTACAATGTTCTACTTCAACTATGAGTGCATCAACCATGGACAATTTACTTCTCTAGTGGCTCCATCAGTTAATCTTTTGACTCCTTTTTAAAGGGGAAGTCATGATGGGTTTTTCTTGGAATGCTACAAAATTTAATAGTAAATACTTTTTGGCCTTTGACGCATAATCAATGATGATATTGATATGCATCTCCTATCTTCCGGTGACAATTGCTTCCTTGCACCGAAAGGTGAAATTGTCAAGACTAAAATAGCAAGATTCCTCTGGTTGACAAATAGCTGTTGGGATGATTGGTGTGCACACACACATCTGGTGGAGCTAATTATGCACCTATTTGACATGTGATACTTTGTTAGGGTCATTCCAAATTTGTCTCTGCGTAATATTTCCTTAAGAGAACCCAAGGACAAAATGCTAAAATAGTCGACCTCTTATATTTCCCCTTATTTCACATTTTTAGCTTGCCATCACCTTTCTTTTCTCTCCTTAATTTTTCTGTTTTCACATGCAGTATCTCTCTATTGGAAAGAGCTTTGAATTTGATTATGTTTGTCATTGTGTATGTTGGGTGTAAATTTTCTTTTTTGAGAAATTATACTTTTGATACAAAATTATTCACTAATTCACGTACAAAATCAACATGAGAGTCAATATCTATATAATTATGCAATAACAGTCTCTTCACTATGCCCCGCCTCTAAGGTTGACACATAGCATTCCAAATAGCTAGAAAAGACTTCTCTTTATTTTCAGCCAGCTTAATATTCAAAACAGATCAGAGACCAATATTATGCCTATCTATCATATGATACTATTATTTTAACGTTTTACTTACTTAGCATCTCTATCTTGCCCTTATTGAATATTACTATATGATAATTTTATGTTAACTTTGTCATTTTCTTAAGAAATGGTTCAAAATAGAAAATAGACTACTCTTTACTATAAAAATTATGCTTACATAGCCCTAGAATTGGTGCAATTGGTTGGGTCATTAGGGATTTCCAAACTTAGGAACTAGAGATTGCCGATTCGAATCCCACAAACTACATGTAAATTGCTTTGGGTTATAGTCACCTACATAGACCAAAGATCTGAGTTTAACTGGCTCATGGAATTGGCATGATATTTCATGAGCTTCTAGGTAAATGGCTCTCAACACTCCTACCCCTATATTGCGCGCACGCTCGCATGCACATGCTCACTTTAGGAGAATGCTAACTTTACATGGTATTACACTTACTTTGGGAGAATGCTAATTTTACATGGGATTTTTTATATGCACGTATTCCTCATAAACTAGGTAGTCATTATGCATAAGATCTTTGCCAACTTAATTGCAAAGAGAACATTCCCATGACTTTGAGGAATATTATCCATCGATCCCAAACATATTGTATGAATGCCAATTTAGTTCTAAACATTTCGATTTTGTCAATTTAGTGATAAACCTTTGCGCAAAATTTCAATATAGTCCTTTTGACCAATTTCCGACATTGAAATGGTCGTGTGTTACTTAGAATGGTAGCGATGATTGAACTGCCACATCAATTAGGCAAAAATTCATCAAAAGGGTTTTATTGGAATTTTCTATAAGGTGTAAAACTAAATTGACAAAAAATTGAAATGATTAAAACTGAATTAGCATATATATAATAGATTTTAGGATTGATTAGATAATTTTCCCCATGACTTTAATTAGTCATAATATTTTCTTTGTTATAAATTAGTCATAACCTTTTTAAGTAGTCAATACAAATATAAGGTTATGAGGTAATTTGATATTATAATCTAACAATTATGGCTGAGTTTGAGAAAAGGAGAGAGGAAGTTAAGCAGCCACTTGGTGTTCCGGTTGAGCAAGCCAGCGAAGAAGACGCGTGAGTTTACTTTTTGCTTTTGTCTGAGTATACGAGTAGTTAAAGAAAATCAATGTCGGAATGCACTCATTCGAGGAGCTATGCGTAATGACTCAGCAAGTTGCGTATGAAGGAAACGCCTTCATAGTTAGTGGAATATCCCCTTTCAACGAGATTCACGTGGCAGTCGGCATAACATTTTGTTGTTGTCCCATATGATCGTCATGAAATGGGAATGCGCAAGAGTGATTTTGAAAAAATTCCACATAAGTTCCATAGTCACTTTGGTCGACTTGTAGTTCTATTTGCTTACACTTATATATAAAAAAAATTCTGCATTTTGCTCTCCCTCGAGAAAATTAAAAATGGGAAAAAATAGGTTTCATAAATTAAGAAAAAGCATATAATAACTCTACTTGTCAATAAATGTGCATTTTTGAAAATTCTGAAAATCAATATTGATAACTGCAATATTTAAAAAATAAATGTGAAAAGGAAAAGCTCCAGACAAAACCAAGCATTTGGGAAGAAAAAAAAAAGTAAAGAGGGTTTTTTTTGGGGGGGGGGGCGCAGAGAATTTAATATGAATGAGAGCTCACAGAGCAAAGTTAATTTTGTCATGCAAAGAGTAGCAGTGGTCATTATGATTTTGCCTATTAATATTATCATCTAAAGAGTAGTAGTGTTCGAGATAGTAAACTAGATTAAAATGTTTATAGGATAGCAAAAAATTAATTTCCTTAGAATTTCTAACCTAACAATTACAACTGCAGTTAAATCTAACCTCGCAATCATAATTGGCTTTATTTTCTAACAATCAGCCTATTTATCATGTTAATTCGAAATTTTTAACGTGATTTCATGGACCAGCACAATGAGTAGGAGTAGGTGTTGGTTTTTCATGAATCATGTATAAGAAAAATTAACAAAATAAACGCAGCGGAAACAAAGATATATTTTACACATGATTCTCCTTAGGCGTTGTTCGTGCGTTTTAATCAAAATCTGAATGTAAAAAAAGAGTTAAACAAATTACCTCTCGAAGCGCGCTTTAAACAAGTCGGTTCGGATGTTCTACAGTTCGAGTCCCACAAGTGTCGGACCTCTAGCTCAGACACACCAACAACGAACGTCGAACGGAAGAAAGAATTTTGGATATTCACCACTTCGATTGTGCTAGCAATCATGTGGAAACAAACCGTCGTATCCTTGATGTATAATAGTCACGGCCCGAACGAGATAATGTTCTTCTTTCTTGCGTCTCAAAGACACAAGAACACACACACACTTTGCTCTCTTTTCTCTGTCTTTCAACCCTTTTAAAAATGTCGCATTAAAAAAAAAAACAACTCTTTTTAAAGTTATAAACCGATCAGCAACCGTTGCTGATCGTCCCCACTCATGCACGAACAATCGTGCATGAGCGGTTGTTCATACACGACTTCGTGTATGAGCGGTTGCTCATGCACTACTTCGTGCATGATGGTCAGCAACTGCTGACCGTTCATGCACGAATTCGTGGATAATGGTCAGCGGTTGCTGACCATCCAAGTTTCATGCATGTGCTTCGTGCACATGCATGAAGCTTTATATATATAAATATAATTTCTGTTGGTTATTAAAAGGTATTAATTAATTAATTAAATGAACAAATAATTAATTAATCAATTCTTTTTTTTTAAAAAATAAAATAAAAGGAACATGATCTTTATATGTACAAATGAAATCCCTAATATGTAACTATTACATAACAGCTTTAGGGCATACATCTAACAATAGGACTATTACCTAACCAATGTTTGTCCATCAGACGTGGAGGAAAAACTAGATGCCTAAATTATGTTTGCCTAAAGCAGTGAATGAAAGGATGGATATCTAATCAATGTTTGTCCATCCATTAGCATCGGGGGAAAGGGATGGTGATTTCGAAATTGGTGTTGGTGACCTGCTCCATGTATTAATAGATTATTTATTAGACTACCATCATTGTCTTGATTGATGCGACTGACAACAGTCTTTTTAAATTTTGTTTACTTTTGGCGGGTGGAGGCTCTAAGGACTTGGAGCCCTTTGCTCCCAATTTTTTAGCTTCCAAAGGAATTGAGTGGGGTTTAGTTAGGGCCTGTTTGGTAACCATCCCAACAGTGCCAGATTCTGATTTTTTGTTCCCAGAATCAGTTTGGGACGAGAATCGCGTTTGGTAAAATTTTTGTTCCCGGGAACAAATTTGTTCCCAGAATTAGTTTGGAACGAGAATCAAGAATAAAAAAAAAGTTGATTCTTGTTCCGGGAACAAAATTGAGAATCAAAACTCTTCTTCTTCTCTTTTCTTCTTCTTCATCGACCGCAATCTCGCGACCGCCGCCCGCCGCCGTTCGCCGCCGCCGGTCTCCGGAGGCTCTCGTTTGGCCTGGAAAAAAAAAAAAAAAAAAAAAAGAAGAAAGAAGAATAGGAGAAAAAATAAAAAATTAATAAAATACTAAAATAAAGAAAAAAAGAAAATTAAAAAATTAAAAAAGGAAAAGAAAAGAAAAGAAAAGGAAAACGAAAAAAAGAAAAAAAAAGAAAGAAGAATAGGAGAAAAAATAATATAAAATAATAAAAAATTTAAAAAATTTAAATTTAAATTTAAATTTTTTTTTAAAAAAAAAAGGAAAAAAAAAGGAAAAAAAAAAGGAAAAAAATATTTAAAAATTAAAATAAATTGATTTGGAACAGAATCAATGAACACGTTACCAAACGCAATTCTATTCCAGAATCAAAAATTTTGTACAGTTACCAAACACGTTTTTTTACTCAGAATCAGTTCCCGGAAACAGAATAAAAAATAATCATTTCTGATCAGAATTTGTTCCCGGGAACAGAATCGTTGTCAAACGCGCCCTTAAAGTCTTAACCGAGGTTAGATTACCGAGCTCCATAGTCCATACACATCTTCCTCGTGATTTGGGCCTTTGTTAAGATTTTAAATCATTGGAACACTAGTGGTACATCTCAATCGTTGTTGATCAAATATTCCAGCAAAAAGTGACCATGTCTCTTTCTCCATTGATTGCTCTTTGACGCCCCCCCTTCCTTCATCTTTTCTCGCACTCAAATCTCTTCGCCTTTTCCTCTTTCATCATTCTTGCTCTGTTTCACTTTTTCTTCTCCTTGCTATAGCCCTACTTCGTCCTCTTTTTCTGAAGTATCTACGACTCTTTTTCATCGTTCTCTCTCTCCCTCTCTTTTTCTCTCAACTTTTCCTTTTGAGGGGTTTTTATCCGAACGTTTTCTCGCTCTTTCTTTTTTGGAAAAAAAATCAAAGAAAATGCCAGATCGATGCGCTGTTGAGAAAAATGGAAAATTATATTAAACTCACATCAATAAATAATTATTGATACAGATGTTAAGAGTGCGTAGCAAAAGTTTAATCCTTTTAAGCGGAGAGGTTATTAAGAGAAAGCTCAAGTTTGAGCCCATTAACATATTCAATTTACCCATCTTTACTAAAAAAAATATGAGCTAAAAAGTTATTGATCAACTATGATATATTAACTATTTAATATGACATCAATTCTCTATTGTAAAACTTTTCTAACTCAACTTACACATTCATCTTAACATTCGCCTCTCGCGTGTTGGCTTAGTATTATGTTTGATTTCCCTTAATTCAAGTATCATTCTCCATTAACATGACTCAATTAGAATCTCTGCTTTGGTGCGCGTGCTAACAAAAATAACAATAATGCCCATCATCATCCCTAGTCTCTTTCTCCAAACCGAATCATGAAGGTTACCATCAAGACCACATTGCTACACAACAACACCCACCTTCATTCCAAGTCTCTTTTACCTACGACGCATAATCAATGATAATATTGACATGCATCTCTAATCTTTCACTAACGCATAATCAATATTATTAACAGTGTATACTTTTTCAAAGTGAAAGTCATGATTGGCTTTTCTGGCACCGAAAGGCGAAATTCGCAAGATTAAAATTGAAAGATTCCTCGGGTGGGCCTTCTATCCACCGGAACCTTTGAAAAATAGTTGCGAAGATCTCCTAAAGTCGTTGTGATGATTTGGTGTATGTACACACACATTGGGTGGGCTATTTTTTATTTTTTATTTTAACAAAAATTGGTGGGGCTATTTACGCACCCAATTTAGCTTAAATCACATCCTTTTCAGTAAACTCAATCATTAATAAACCCTGACTTTTATTTCAAAAAAGAATAATAAAGCTGCCTTTTCCGTGTTCTCTTTCATCTATTGTCTTATATATTCTCTTATTTACGACAGACACTTTATAAGAAATTCTTATTTAAATATTGTCACCTACTTTTCTGATGTCACAAATTTGTTTATGTAAGAATTTAACTACAAAACGTCTTCAGACTTTGAATCATAAAAAAAGAAAAGGCTGACTTATCTAAAAGACTGGAGCACAAAACACGCTCTGGAATATTAAATTACACTTATGCTTTCGCTGAGCTTTAGCTATAATATTTTTCAAAATGTCATAATAGAATCTCCAGTTCTTTTCATTATTTCTAGAAGAGATCGTTTCAACAACTTAATTAGATATGAGATTCTATTTAGATAAGTTCATATGTCAGTGAACTAACAAATAATTCTCTTTATTTAAATGGTTATAGACAATGGTTTTGAGATATTAAAAGTTGTTTTTTTTATTTATTATTATAGCTAATTCGTTATTCTGCATTTATAATGCTAGAAAGTTTGGGAGATCATTGGGTGAGAGTTTCATTTTGTGCATTCTAATTCTTTTTGTTTCGCTGCATCTCTATAGTTATTTTAAGAGCAACAGATGTTGCTAAACGAAGAAAGATGGAAGCTCAACGTTGGATTCAACTTGTTGACTATCTGAAAAACAGTATTGTGTTAAGTAAAGAGAATCAAGATTTTCCAGATTATGGATTTTATATGTTCAAAAAGAATGTGGCCACCTAGGCTCCGCTTGAGCTAATGTTATGCACTACTGACTGGATATTTTAGTCATATAAGATGATATTCTTATATTCATTAATTCCTTATTAACTAGATAAAGGTTCTACTGAATCTAATTACAAGGATTGTGTCCTTCGTCGCTTTAATTTTTTGTTTTAGAGTCAGTATGTTTTCAAATGGTCATAATGCGTACACAGATTCAGGGGTAAATTGACATTTCCAACCTAACAATTTTGATGTGCAATTTTGTCATGTGAAACTAATAAAGAGATACTTTTAGCCAGTTTAGTATTCAAAGTATATCTGATGATGATATTATTATTATAACATTATATCACTTAGCACCTTCATCTTGCAATTATTTAATACTAGTAATATGATAATTTTATGTGAACATTGCCATTTCTCAAGTAGTAATACACAGTGCAAAACAAGCTTACTTTTTATAATACAAAATTATGCTTATTCAACTCCAGGATTGGCGCAGATAATTGAGGTGTTGGAGAAGTTCCAGCTCAAGAACTGAAGGTTGCTTTTTTGAATCCCTGAAACTAAATGCAGATTCTTTTGGTTTATAGTCACTTATGCAGACCAAAGGCCTGAGTTTAACTTGTTCTTAGGGCTTATGGGAAATTTCATGGGTTTCTGGATAGATCGGTCTCCATACTCGTGCCCCTAGGTTATGAAAAAAGTCGCTGACTTCGCATGGCAGTTTTTTTATATGCACTTATTCCTCGTAAGCTAGGTAGTTATGCAAAAGATCCTTATCAACTTTATTACAAAGAGAACATACTCGTGACTTCAATTAGCCATAACATTTTCTTTGTTAGAAATTAGTCATAACATTTTCAAATAGTCATAATAGATAGGAACAAGTGCATTAGAAGTCGAAAAACTTGTAATGAAAATGCAATTAAGTCTTAAAATTTCAAAAAGAGCAAATAAATCCTAAAAATTGTCAAATTTGTCCAATTAAGTCATTTCATTTATTGTACTTTTTAAAAACTTTTGGAATCGATTGCACTTTCGTGATAAGTTTTAGGACTTTATTGCACTTTTTGAAAGTTTTGAGAATTAATTGTACTTTTTGATAAGTTGTAGGGTTTTCATTATACTTATCCTCAACTAATAGAATGATATAGGAGCAGGGTGACATTTGAATGTAACAATTATAAAATAATTGTATAATACATATGTACGTATATATGTGTATATATGGAGAGAGAGAGATTAAAACTGTCAATCAAAATGAAATCGACTTTTTATCTTGCAAAAAGGGCCTCTGTCAAAGGAAATAACTTTATGCAAGTTTGAATAAGAGACCTCGTGTACATCTTACAGGAATATAAATAAAAAAACCGTAGAGAGCTCAAAAGATTAAATAGATAGTGCTAACTTAAACCATAGTATATATAATAGAGACAAATCTTGGGACATGTACATCAAAGACCATACGATGATACTCACGCCACCAGGCATAATCTTCACTAAACATTTTTGAATTTAAGCACAGCCTTCCTTCATTGTTTTGGCCGTTAAAACTGCCCCACGCCCAAAAATTTGTTTTTTATTCTCTAAAATTTTTTTAATCTGTTTTTAGCTTTTTTCTATTGATTAGCCATTATTTGATTCGATTGATTGAATTTCGTTGATATTACACTAATGAAAATGAGGTACTACTAAAAATAACATGTTACTACTAATGAGTGCTTTTACAAAATATGAAATATATTACCATGAAATTCGGTTTCACTATGATAGATACATTTACTCAATGCAAGTATCATTTATTAAGAGTAATGTGGAATCTCATGAATAGGTTGCAAAATAAATGATAGAGATTATTTGTAATATGTTTCAACAGTAAGAAATCTTTTCTTATTTTTTAGGTCACTTGAGAATAGTAGCTCCTCTTAAAATATTAAAAAATTCTTGAGGGTGTAGTGACCAATCATAAAGGGGCCTTGCTTTTTCTGGATGGCATGAGCATACTGAATTTTATACATGATAGTTTATTGGGGTTGTTCCAAATTAGTTTCTAGGTAATATTTCCTCAAGGGACCAAAAAGGACAAAATGCTAAAATACCCATTCTCTTATAGTCATCTTCCTACATTCCACATTTTTAGATCGTCATTACCTTCCTTCTTTATTTTTCCATGATCACCTGGGGTATCTCTCTGTGTGGAAAGGGGCTCTAAATTTGACTATACTTATCATTGTGTTTGTTCGGTGTAAATCGTCTTTTTGACAAATTACACTTTTTTGAAACAAAACTATGCACTTATTGAAAAAAAACAATGTTATGCACTCACTTCACGCACAAAATCAATAAAAAATTATTATTTTCTTTCTATAGAAATTTTGTAATAATGGATAGTTTTTATCCTATTGATTTGCTATCAGTTGTTTATTTTACTTTTTGACATTTATCTTTTTGTAAAGCATGTAACATAATTTTTTTATCACGACGATAGATACTTTTTTTAATGCTCCAATATCATTTATTTGTCAAATATAGATAATTATGTCATAAAAGATATATCTACATCAAGCATCTTGTTCATTAGATATTTGATTGATATTATATCATCGAATTTGTTAAATTTGGGCTATCACGTTATGTATTTTCTCTATCGAATGTTAATAATATACTTGCAAAATACAACAAAATATTTTCTCATAATGAGTAACCACACAATTATTTAATTATAAAATTCTCATAAGTTATTACACACTTAGTTATATCTTTTGAAATATCTACAATCATGGAGTGAACCTCTAATACACACGCCCACCCACCCTATATTACCCTTTTTACTAGCGGGTATCCATGCGTTGAGGATAACTGCATAATCAGTTTTAAACTTATTGTATAAATGTCAATTCAATCACAAACTTTTAATTTTGTCAATTTGGTCCACAACCTTTGTGTGGAATTCCAAGGTAGTTTTTCTAGTCAATTTTAGTTGGAAATCGTTGATATGATCTTCCGGTTGTTGTCGATCATCATTCGTGGCACATTGACACATTAATGATTTCCAATCAAAATTGATTAAAATGATTATATTGAAATTTCGAACAAAGGTTTATGACTAAATTAGTAAAATTACAAAATTTAAGACTAAATTGGCATCGCATCAATAAATTTAAGTTAGATTCGATAATTCTCCCCATGCAGTGTTAAGCTCTTTCAAGAACTATCTGTAAAGATACGTTAAAGTGATCTTCAAAACTGATATGCTGAAGTGCGAAATACAGTTGGTATACAAAGAAACAATATATGGTTAAGAATGAGAAATATGCTAAAGTGCAAATTAGAATAGATAAACAATCCCTCGGTCATCAAAAAAAAAAAATCAAAAAAAAAAAATGATAAACAATATATGCTTAAGAATTAGGGATTTGTTAAAGTAACTATCAGAATCAAATTGCTTTTAGATTTTGTTTCCTTTTTTAAAAGGATAAAAAAATTTTAAAAACACTTTTTTATTCTTCTCATTTGCGTTTATATTAGGATTACTTTGAGGATTATTTTGATGGATGTTTTCATCTTTAATACTGTTAAAGATTTGTTATAGTAGGTGATTATTCATGCCCCAACGCTTAATAACAAGATAGTGTATATTCTTTGCCCGATATGACTTTACCGCATTTGATACTGTGTTCTTTAATCATGTTTGAGTGACGTGAGGTTTTAATTTTAACTTACGGGGTTTTGTCTCGGGGCTTAATAACAATGCCATGTAAGATTTTTTACCCAACTCCTATCAGGTTTGCTTTCCTTACCTTACCCTTACCGGTCTTGCATTATCTTTTTGATGCGTTTGT
This sequence comes from Eucalyptus pauciflora, assembly GCA_007663325.1. Taxonomy (NCBI): domain Eukaryota; kingdom Viridiplantae; phylum Streptophyta; class Magnoliopsida; order Myrtales; family Myrtaceae; genus Eucalyptus; species Eucalyptus pauciflora. The sequence continues at coordinate 1,406,947 of VMYD01000385.1, forward strand.
TCAAAATTCCTTAAATGGTTTTTGCGTTTCAATATCTTCAGCTTCTTTCGACGATGACGACCCACTTTAGGAACAACTCAAATTGAATAATCGTGCATGAATACTCAGTAGAAAGAACGTTACAATTCTATAATTTGACAAGACCACATAAATTGATTTATAGGCATACAAATTCAATTCGGGTACCAAAAATGCACATATTAGATGATTAGTATATTCAAGTCCCTAACCTAGCGTCTCTATTTTGCGGAAAGTAGAACATTCTCTCACATTTTACTTAGCTCCTAACCAACACTAATAGGTTGGTGGTCTCTCTATTATATTGTAGAATCCCATCTCTAGATCAATTGAATTTAAATTATCTAACAGGGGACAAGAGTTTGGGAAAACCTATGTAGAGCGCAATTGAGTAAAACTCAAGTAGAGGTAATGCTAGGTCCCACTAGACAATCCATTAGATTCTCTTCCCCATGGGAAGACTGTACTCAAGAGGGTCGCGACAAACCTTAAGAAAGTTTTACCATATATATTGACGTTTTCCTAGTTAAATTAATTTATTTAAATGACTAAATTTGCCTACCATCTAGATACAATGAGGACGCTAAATAGCAAGTAACATTTAATATATTGGGGTCAATCACAATTTTCAAACATGGCGAGTCTTTTGTGAGATCAAAACAATTAAATCGTCAAATTCTATCAGTCCAAGTAAGAAACTTGCATAGTAAAAGATCTTACAATACTTTAGAAAAGAGACTTTTTTTTTTTTTTTGGGTAGAGAATATTACCAGAGTGCATTTTAGTTGGAAAAAGTTTTCAATCCGTCCACCTTTCCAATCACTAAAAACACAACCGACATAATCACGGAGGATGTTCCTAAAGTCTCTACAGGGACTCCTTTTTTGGTATTGTAAATGCTCTAAAGGGGCAACTGCTAGGCTCAAATAATTTGTACATCAATAATATCTGGATAAACATTTGTTCTACCATATATATTATTCATAACGTTTAGAAAAATGATTTTCTTTATAAAATTAAAAATTATTTTCGAAAATATGATAAAGCATTAATGCTTCTTGGATTAGAAATTCCGCATTTGAGTATAGAAACCTCAACGTTCGTTTCTAAGCTCTTGGCAATAGGGTTGGGTGCATAGAGGCTAGGTCGTAGACCTCATTGTCCATGCTCGGGTCCTCAACTTCCGAGCCCAGATCTGTTGAGGTGGGGAGGGTGACACCCGCACCTTCTGCCCTGGTATATTATGAATATGTAGGTGTCATATAGATTTCAAATTCAAATTCACGCAAGGCACGCAGATATCGATGAAAATATTTAATATTATGATCAAGAATAAAGATGCCTTTTTATGTATTTTCTTGAGTACTCTGGAAGTTCCGAGGGTCGACTCGTGCTTTCTTTCTGCTTTGGTACATGGTCCCCATAAAAAAAAATTGAGTTGATGACAGACTGGGTAAAGTTACACGTCACGTGTTCTCTTGGTCAAACGGTGCAATGATCGCCATTCTACGCCACGTCACCTGGATGGTTTAAGACGAATCGTTTGTTTACCATTTAACAGCTCATAATCATCTCTCTCTCTCTCCACTCGATTGCTATTCTACGCCCCCCTTCATCCGTTTCTTGCGCTCCAATCTCTTCGCCTCGTTCGTCTGTCACTCTGTCTCGCTCTTTTCTTCATCTCGGCACACCCAGTCTTCCTCATCCTCTTCCTCATCTCTTCCTCCTCTTCAGTATCTGCTGCTCTTTTTCATCGTTCGATTGCCTGTTCTACGCTCCCCTTCCTTCGTCCTTTTTTGGCGCTCGAATCTCTTCGCCTTGTTCGTCTCGCGCTCTGTTTCGCTCTTTCTTCTTCTCGGCACACCCATTCTTCCTCATCCTCATCCTCTTCCTCCTCTTCAGTATCTGCTGCTCTTTTTCATCATTTTCTCTCTCTCTCTGCCTCTCTGTTTTCTGGCTCTTCGTTTCTCCCAAAAAAAAAAAAAAAATCAAAGAGAAATGTCGATCGACTGGGGCCTTCCTACTGTATGTGATATCTTAAAGGGGGCAGTTATTTTGATCAAGCGTCCAGTGAAGTACGCGATGTCCTCCAAGAGCTTCGCCGACGATCTACGGGAAGAAGTCCGGAAACTGGAGAACGAGACTCGGAGGGTACACAATTTGGCACAAGTGGCCAGAAACAATCGTCGGATTTTGAACGATTGCTTCACGGATTGGCAGCAAAGTGCTGACAAGGTCTTGGAGGAGGCGCGAAACCTGTTGGACGCCTTCGATAAGGGGAGCAAGACCTGCTGCTACGGGACTCTTCCCGACCCCAAATGTCGCTATCAGTTCAGCACTAAGGCGGAGGCCAAGAACCAGGTCATTCGGGGACTCGCTGAAACCTGCATCAGATACAGGGCATTGGACGACATTTGCTCCGTCGATACTGCGTCGGGAAATGTCGCTGCTCCGACTCCGGTCAGGACAGACGGCAAAGACGCCGTCCAGTCGACCACCGCGACGGCCTCCGTTTTTTCTGCCTCGACGTCGATTAAGGTTAGGAACGATGACGTCTTCGAATCCAGAGCTTTGATGATACGGAAGATCATGGGCGCTCTTGCCGACAACAGCAATAGTGTGGTCGGGGTTTATGGGATGGGCGGGATCGGCAAGTCCACCCTTTTAGTGGATGTTGAAAGGAAAATAAGAGAAGGAAAGTCGTTTGATTGGGTCGCTAAGGCGGACGTGTCGGAAAATCCGGACATCAAGACGATTCAAGGAGAGATTGCGGACGCCTTGGGCCTTACTGAGATAAAGGAGAAAGAGACCATCAGCGGGCGAGCGAGACTTCTGCACGACAGGTTGAAAGACGAGGAGAGGGAGAAAAAGAAGGTCCTCATAATACTGGACAACCTGTGGAAGGGGCTCGAGTTAAACACAGTCGGCATTCCTTGCGGACACGACAACAGAGTCATAGGATGCAAGTTATTGTTAACGTCAAGAGATCGTAATGTTTTGCGAAGTGAAATGAGCTGCGACAAGGACTTCCCCCTTGGTGAGCTGGAGGAGGACGAGGCAAGAAGTTTGTTTGAGAGGCTGGTGGGAGACAAAGTTCATGATGACAAGTTCAAACCCTTGGTGGACGAAGCGCTCCACAAATGTTTTGGTATGCCTTTCCTAATTGTCCATATGGCAAAAGTTTTTAAACATGCTGATTTACCTGAATGGAAGAGTGTTTTGAAACAAATCAAACTGTCTAAAAATGAAAGAATCGGAGAAGTGATAAATGAGAGGTTGCAATTGAGTTATAAAAATTTAAAAGCTGCAGAGAAGTCATTGTTAGCACTCTGTGTTGCTTGTGGCACCTCTAAGCCCTCTTTTGAAAACTTGGTGAGGTACAGTGTGGGTTGTGGGCTATTTCGAGAAGATGACAACATGGAAGAAGCTAGAGAGAGTTTAAAATCAGGGATTTGTAGTCTTCAAGCCTCCTCCCTTTTGTTAGAGGATGGAGACGCTTATGGTTTCAAGATACATGACTTGGTTCATGAGTTTGTTGCTTCAGTCGCTTCAAGAGATCACCCCCTTCTCGTTTTGAAAGATAAAGATAAGTCGATAACAGAGTTGTCGAGGGACAAGCTCAAAAGTTGTAGGGCAGTATGCTTTCCATACGTTGACATGAAGGAGCTTCCCCAAGAATTAGATTGCCCTGAATTGCAGATCTTTTTGTTGTTCACAAACAATGAATCTCTCGAGGTCCCATATTCATTATTTCGCTCTATGAGGAAACTCATGGTTTTAAATCTCACTGGGTTACGTCTCACTTGCACCCCTTTGTCGCCGTTTCAATTCTTAGAGAATTTACACACTCTGTGTCTTGACAGTTGTTCATTAGATAATGTAGCCATTCTTGGCGAGCTGGAAGGGCTACAAATTCTTAGTTTTGTGAACTCCAATATTCATCGATTGCCAAAAGAAATTGGGCAACTGGTAGAGCTGAGGTTGTTAGACTTAAACTATTGTCTACAACTTGAGATAATTGAACCAGGTGTACTTCGAAGCTTGATCAAGTTAGAGGAGCTGTACATGAATAATAGCTTTGATCAATGGAATACCATGGACCAAACTCCACCAACTAATGCCAGTTTGATTGAGTTGAATCAAATGAAGAATCTCCACACTCTGCATGTGTCCATTCCTAATCCGAGTGTGCTTCCAGAGGATCTAAACCTTGAGAAATTAACCAAGTATGAAATCCAAATAGGTAATGTGTGGCGCCAGTCGAGCGGGTGCAAAGGATCGAGGACATTGAAGCTCGAGTTGGATCCATTAAGCAATGTTCTTCGGAAAGGATGCATTCAAAGTATCTTAGGCCAAACTAACGATCTATTTTTGGACAAGTCGAATAGAAATGAGCAAAGTGTTTGCGTGTTATCCCAAAAAGGTTTTCCAGAATTAAAGCATCTACAGGTCCAAAATAATTCCTCTATCCATTACATCCTCCAATTGCCATCCCATACACATTTTACGATGTTGGAGTCGTTACTTCTCGAGAATCTCATCAACTTGGAGATGATATGCAACGGCCATATCTCCAAGTCCTTCAGTACTTTAAAAGTAATGCAAGTCGAAAGGTGTGACAAGATGGAAGTATTGTTTCCTCTTTCGGTGGTGAGAGGACTTCCACAGCTTGAACAGATTAAAGTTGTTGGTTGCAAGCGAATGCGGGGTATTGTAGATGCTGATGACGGTAGCAAAGTTGAGTTGCATAATTTGCGTGTATTGGAATTGTGTGACTTGCCATATATTAAGAGCTTTCTCACAGTAGGGACGGCTCCGTTGAGTAGCACATTACAGGACCAAGTTCGCACCCAAATTGCATTCTTCAATGAGCAACAGGTAACTTTCCATCAAAATAATATAATACTTATTACTATTTCCTTCCTTTGCTTATTAGATGTAACACAGATTATGATGCTTATTTATTTTGTTATTTTCAGTTTATTATCTTCCTAATTACCTTATTCGTTCACGCCTTCTCTGTAATTAGTTAAAGTAATCTTCCGTTTCACTTAACTGTGTAGAAATCCAACTATTTGTATGAAATCCATGTAAATTTAGTTTGTGATAGGTTTTGAATTATTTTCAACTAACATGGTGCAAGTATATCTATATCTACAGGGTTTCATAAAGCAAAATTGAAGAGAATTTCAGCACTAAAGTATTCCATGAGTACATAATTTTTAATCTTTGAAATGAATTCCACTGAATTTAGTTATCAAACTTTGTTATTATCCACAAAATGTATAAAATAGGTGACTTTCTTGAAAACCAGTATGAAGAATGGGAAGGAGGACTGGTTTTTTAAATAAAAGCAACTATACTAATCTAATTAATGCGCGTCTTTTCTGTATCGTGTTTAAATAAGCATTTAGTCATTGCATAGGCCCCAAAATTATAAGAATACAGACTTTTGTTCATAGTTTTTTTTGAAAGTGAAAGTAGTCCTTGGCAATTGTATGACTTTTTGTGCATAGGTTTTTTTTTTACAGACTTTTGTGCATAGTTTTTTAGGCCTTGGCAATTGTATGATTTTATTATGCCACACGAAAGTCATCATTGCAAATTTGAAATTCTTGCTGTTGGATTTCCAAAGTGATCTTTACATTTCTCTACTCAATACGGCGGAATCAAGGCCAAGTTGTTAAAATATCAAATGATGGAACTTGATGACTTGATGGAAAATCCACTGTCTGAAAGTCCAAGTAATTTTATAGACTTACTTCAAATGTTTTGACTGGCCTCGTATTTTAATTTGGCTACTTGGTTTGTCTTAGTTTAATTTTCAAAGCTTCAAGTGCTCCACAATTTAATCTTCAAGAAATATGTGGCGAAATTTAAGGTTTCTTTTTGTTGAGTCCATCCAATTTAGATTGTGAATTTTATGTAGCTTTGATATCTTATCAAGAAAAACCGGTGGTTGCCCAGTCTTGTGAGACCATATGTGGTCATTGCAATCTCTCTCCATTGCAATTTACAAATCTAATTACCAAATGCTTTAACTAAATGTCTTCACATTTGGCCTTTAAAGTATGTATGGATACATTTGTACACAAATCCATTTGTGTTTAATATCCTGTTAAATTGGTTATTGATAGCAATTTATTAACATTAAAAGAAGTTAAGTGAACTAAGGATAAATAATTGTCCAATTAAGGAAAGCGCACGGCTATTTTATATGGGAAGTAGTTGCTGCCCGTGGAGCCTTTTGGCTCACTGCATAAGATTGCCCTTTAATTGTGGCTTGATTATAGCTGAAGTTGATAGTGGGGCCCAAGACTCATGCCGTATATTAGTTTCCCCGTTAGTAAAGAGTCGTGGAGATTTAAGTTGATGGTGGGTCACTTAAGGTAGCGTGTCTAAGTATCTCCACTTCAACCTCGACTTTTCTACTTCTTATGCAAGAGAGGAATTAGACTGGGAGGGTTTGCAAAGAGGCTTTGGGGCATTTAACTTTCAAGGGTTATAAATCTTTGTTAAAGAATTTTACTCTCGCCTTGATGCCTTCTCATTTTGGGCGTAGAAACTAGGGCTGCATAAATCTATGGGATTATAATGAAATGTTTCTAATAACTGTAATAAATCTCTTCCAACGTTCTAAAGAGGTGGAGCCAACGAAAGTAGCAGTGGAAGGTTGGATTGTCGAGGATGACGGTAGTCGAACAAAGAAACACACAAAAGTTAAACTCGTTGTAATATATGGGAGCAACAGGTCATGGCAAGGTCGATGGGAGATTTCGAGTAATGTTGAGGAAGAAAGGATTTTCTCAAGTCGAAGCGGTGAACTTTTGAAGAAGACTAGTTACACTTTGCCAAAAATTAAAAAGAGAAAAGAAAATAAGGCTTTCCATTGTAAGTTATTCTTGAGAAGGAATAAAACTCGCTCACTAATCAAATTAATGTCCGCAATCATTTTTCGAGTAAAGATTGGGGAAAGATTCGTTATATCGTTTAGCTACGACACTAGTATGGAGATTTTCTTACTCCTTTTTTTTTTATTCCTTTTTTCCCCTTTTGTGCAACTTAATAATGCCCCTCTCTTCTTGGCACACGTATATATCAACATTTTGGAAGTTCCTGAATTCGTGATTTAACTGAATCACCAATTCCATGACTGAACATTGCAGGTTGCCTTTTCAAAATTGGAGACATTAGGAGTCAATGGCTTGGATAACGTCGAGTTTTTGTTTTCCCCAACCATGATTAAATCTCTCGCACAACTGAGAGATCTACGAGTATCTTCTTGCAAGAAGATGGAGGCGATCATTGCGGAGGAAGAAGGGTTTGGATTGGAAATATTTCTGGCATTCTCAATGTTAACTAGCTTAAACTTAAATAATTTGAAAAGTTTGATGTGCTTCTCTCGCAAAAAGTGTAAGATTGATTTTTTCTTTTTATCCCTAAATATCTTCTTCTAGATATATTCATCCTTGCGATACAAATGGCAACATTCTTTTCATTCATTGAAAAACTGATGTCAGGTTCACGAGAAGCTCGGAGTCAAGATTGCATCAAATCATACTGCACTACACTCTTCAGTCAAGAGGTACATGATTAACGTTATGTCAAAATATTATATATAACAAAAGTATTAAATATGCAAAAGACAAAGCATAGCCAACATAAGAACTAACTAAATAAGGCTTCCCATTGTAAGTTATTCTTGAGAAGGAATAAAACTCACTCACTAATCAAATTAATGTCCGCAATCATTTTTCGAGTAAAGATTGGGGAAAGATTCGTTATATCGTTTAGCTACGACACTAGTATGGAGATTTTCTTACTCCTTTTTTTTATTTTTATTTTCCCCTTTTGTGCAACTTAATAATGCCCCTCTCTTCTTGGCACACGTATATATTAACATTTTGGAAGTTCCTGAATTCGTGATTTAACTGAATCACCAATTCCATGACTGAACATTGCAGGTTGCCTTTTCGAAATTGGAGACATTAGATGTCGATGAGTTGGATAACATCCAGTTTTTGTTTTCCCCAACCATGATTAAATCTCTCGCACAACTGAGAGATCTACGGGTATCTTCTTGCAAGAAGATGGAGGCGATCATTGTGGAGGAAGAAGGGTTTGGATTGGAAATATTTCTAGCATTCCCAATGTTAACTAGCTTAAACTTAAATAATTTGAAAAGTTTGATGTGCTTCTCTCGCAAAAAGTGTAAGATTGATTTTTTCTTTTTATCCCTAAATATCTTCTTCTAGATATATTCATCCTTGCAATACAAATGGCAACATTGTTTTCATCCATTGAAAAACTGATGTCAGGTTCACGAGAAGCTCGGAGTCAAGATTGCATCAAATCATACTGCACTACACTCTTCAGTCAAGAGGTACATGATTAACGTTATGTCAAAATATTATATATAACAAAAGTATTAAATATGCAAAAGACAAAGCATAGCCAACATAAGAACTAACTAAATAAGGCTTTCCATTGTAAGTTATTCTTGAGAAGGAATAAAACTCGCTCACTAATTAAATTAATGTCCGCAATCATTTTTCGAGTAAAGATTGGGGAAAGATTCGTTATATCGTTTAGCGATGACACTAGTATGGAGATTTTCTTACTCCTTTTTTTTTATTCCTTTTTTCCCCTTTTTTGCAACTTAATAATGCCCCTCTCTTCTTGGCACACGTATATATTAACATTTTGGACGTTCCTCAATTCGTGATTTAACTGAATCACCAATTCCATGAGTGAACATTGCAGGTTGCCTTTTCGAAATTGGAGACATTAGGAGTCAATGGCTTGGATAACGTCGAGTTTTTGTTTTCCCCAACCATGATTAAATCTCTCGCACAACTGAGAGATCTACGAGTATCTTCTTGCAAGAAGATGGAGGCGATCATTGCAGAGGAAGAAGGGTTTGGATTGGAAATATTTCTGGCATTCTCAATGTTAACTAGCTTAAACTTAAATAATTTGAAAAGTTTAATGTGCTTCTCTCGCAAAAAGTGTAAGATTGATTTTTTCTTTTTATCACTAAATATCTTCTTGTAGATATATTCATTCTTGCAATACAAATGGCAACATTGTTTTCATCCATTGAAAAACTGATGTCAGGTTCACAAGAAGCTCGGAGTCAAGATTGCATCAAATCATACTGCACTACACTCTTCAGTCAAGAGGTACATGATTAACGTTATGTTAAAATATTATATATAACAAAAGTAATAAATATGCAAAAGACAAAGCATAGCCAACATAAGAACTAACTAAATAAGGCTTTCCATTGTAAGTTATTCTTGAGAAGGAATAAAACTCGCTCACTAATCAAATTAATGTCCGCAATCATTTTTCGAGTAAAGATTAGGAAAAGATTCGTTATATCGTTTAGCTACGACACTAGTATGGAGATTTTCTTACTCCTTTTTTTTTATTCCTTTTTTCCCCTTTTGTGCAACTTAATAATGCCCCTCTCTTCTTGGCACACTTATATATTAACATTTTGGAAGTTCCTGAATTCGTGATTTAACTGAATCACCAATTCCATGAGTGAACATTGCAGGTTGCCTTTTCGAAATTGGAGACATTAGGAGTCAATGGCTTGGATAATGTCGAGTTTTTGTTTTCCCCAACCATGATTAAATCTCTCGCACAACTAAGAGATCTACGAGTATCTTCTTGCAAGAAGATGGAGGCGATCATTGCGGAGGAAGAAGGGTTTGGATTGGAAATATCAGAAACTCTGGCATTCCCAATGTTAACTAGCTTAAACTTAAATTATTTGGAAAGTTTGATGTGCTTCTCTCGCAAAAAGTGTAAGATTGATTTTTTCTTTTTATCACTAAATATCTTCTTGTAGATATATTCATCCTTGCAATACAAATGGCAACATTCTTTTCATTCATTGAAAAACTGATGACAGGTTCACAAGAAGCTCGGAGTCAGGATTGCATCAAATCATACTGCACTACATTTTTCAGTCAAGAGGTACATGATTAACGTTATGTCAAAATAGTATATAACAAAAGTATTAAATATGCAAAAGACAAAGCAAAGCCAACTGAAGAACTTACTAAATAAGGCTTTCCATTGTAAGTTATTCTTGAGAAGGAATAAAACTCGCTCACTAATCAAATTAATGTCCGCAATCATTTTTCGAGTAAAGATTGGGCAAAGATTCGTTATATCGTTTAGCTATGACACTAGTATGGAGATTTTCTTACTCCTTTTTTATTCCTTTTTTCCCCTTTTGTGCAACTTAATAATGCCCCTTTCTTCTTGGCACACGTGTATATTAACATTTTGGAAGTTGCTGAATTCATGATTTAACTGAATCACCAATTCCATGACTGAACATTGCAGGTTGCCTTTTCGAAATTGGAGACATTAGATGTCGATTTCTTACTCCTTTTTTTATTCCTTTTTTCCCCTTTTGTGCAACTTAATAATGCCCCTCTCTTCTTGGCACATGTATATATTAACATTTTGGAAGTTCCTGAATTCGTGATTTAACTGAATCACCAATTCCATGAGTGAACATTGCAGGTTGCCTTTTCGAAATTGGAGACATTAGGAGTCAATGGCTTGGATAATGTCGAGTTTTTGTTTTCCCCAACCATGATTAAATCTCTCGCACAACTAAGAGATCTACGAGTATCTTCTTGCAAGAAGATGGAGGCGATCATTGCGGAGGAAGAAGGGTTTGGATTGGAAATATCAGAAACTCTGGCATTCCCAATGTTAACTAGCTTAAACTTAAATTATTTGGAAAGTTTGATGTGCTTCTCTCGCAAAAAGTGTAAGATTGATGTTTTCCTTTTATCACTAAATATCTTCTTGTAGATATATTCATCCTTGCAATACAAATGGCAACATTGTTTTCATCCATTGAAAAACTAATGTCAGGTTCACAAGAAGCTCGGAGTCAGGATTGCATCAAGTCATACTGCACTACACTCTTCAGTCAAGAGGTACATGATTAATGTTATGTCAAAATATTATATATAACAAAAGTATTAAATATGCAAAAGACAAAGCATATTCAACATAAGAACTAACTAAATAAGGGTTTCCATTATAAGTTATTCTTGAGAAGGAATAAAACTCGCTCACTAATCAAATTAATGTCCGCAATCATTTTTCGAGTAAAGATTGGGGAAAGATTCGTTATATCGTTTAGCTACGACACTAGTATGGAGATTTTCTTACTGTTTTTTTTATTCCTTTTTTCCCCATTTGTGCAACTTAATAATGCCCCTCTCTTCTTGGCACACGTATATATTAACATTTTGGAAGTTCCTGAATTCGTGATTTAACTGAATCACCAATTGCATGAGTGAACATTGCAGGTTGCCTTTTCGAAATTGGAGGAATTAGACGTCGATGAGTTGGATAACATCCAGTTTTTGTTTTCCCCAACCATGATTAAATCTCTCGCACAACTGAGAGATCTACGAGTATCTTCTTGCAAGAAGATGGAGGCGATCATTGTGGAGGAAGAAGGGTTTGGATTGGAAATATCAGAAACTCTTGCATTCCCAATGTTAACTAGCTTAAACTTAAATTATTTGGAAAGTTTGATGTGCTTCTCTCGCAAAAAGTGTAAGATTGATTTTTTCTTTTTATCACTAAATATCTTCTTGTAGATATATTCATCCTTGCAATACAAATGGCAACATTGTTTTCATCCATTGAAAAACTGATGTCAGGTTCACAAGAAGCTCGGAGTCAGGATTGCATCAAGTCATACTGCACTACACTCTTCAGTCAAGAGGTACATGATTAATGTTATGTCAAAATATTATATATAACAAAAGTATTAAATATGCAAAAGACAAAGCATATTCAACATAAGAACTAACTAAATAAGGGTTTCCATTATAAGTTATTCTTCAGAAGGAATAAAACTCGCTCACTAATCAAATTAATGTCCGCAATCATTTTTCGAGTAAAGATTGGGGAAAGATTCGTTATATCGTTTAGCTACAACACTAGTATGGAGATTTTCTTACTCTTTTTTTTATTCCTTTTTTCCCTATTTGTGCAACTTAATAATGCCCCTCTCTTCTTGGCACACGTATATATTAACATTTTGGAAGTTCCTGAATTCGTGATTTAACTGAATCACCAATTCCATGAGTGAACATTGCAGGTTGCCTTTTCGAAATTGGAGACATTAGATGTCGATGAGTTGGATAACATCCAGTTTTTGTTTTCCCCAACCATGATTAAATCTCTCGCACAACTAAGAGATCTACGAGTATCTTCTTGCAAGAAGATGGAGGCGATCATTGCGGAGGAAGAAGGGTTTGGATTGGAAATATTTCTGGCATTCCCAATGTTAACTAGCTTAAACTTAAATAATTTGAAAAGTTTGATGTGCTTCTCTCGCAAAAAGTGTAAGATTGATTTTTTCTTTTTATCACTAAATATCTTCTTGTAGATATATTCATTCTTGCAATACAAATGGCAACATTGTTTTCATCCATTGACAAACTGATGTCAGGTTCACAAGAAGCTCGGAGTCAGGATTGCATCAAGTCATACTGCACTACACTCTTCAGTCAAGAGGTACATGATTAATGTTATGTCAAAATATTATATATAACAAAAGTATTAAATATGCAAAAGACAAAGCATATTCAACATAAGAACTAACTAAATAAGGCTTTCCATTATAAGTTATTCTTCAAAAGGAATAAAACTCACTCACTAATCAAATTAATGTCTGCAATCATTTTTCGAGTAAAGATTGGGGAAAGATTCGTTATATCGTTTAGCTACAACACTAGTATGGAGATTTTCTTTTTCTTTTTTTTTATTCCTTTTTTCCCCATTTGTGCAACTTAATAATGCCCCTCTCTTCTTAGCACACGTATATATTAACATTTTGGAAGTTCCTGAATTCGTGATTTAACTGAATCACCAATTCCATGAGTGAACATTGCAGGTTGCCTTTTCGAAATTGGAGACATTAGATGTCGATGAGTTGGATAACATCCAGTTTTTGTTTTCCCCAACCATGATTAAATCTCTCGCACAACTGAGAGATCTACGAGTATCTTCTTGCAAGAAGATGGAGGCGATCATTGTGGAGGAAGAAGGGTTTGGATTGGAAATATTTCTGGCATTCCCAATGTTAACTAGCTTAAACTTAAATAATTTGAAAAGTTTGATGTGCTTCTCTCGCAAAAAGTGTAAGATTGATTTTTTCTTTTTATCCCTAAATATCATCTTCTAGATATATTCATCCTTGCAATACAAATGGTAACATTCTTTTCATTCATTGAAAAACTGATGTCAGGTTCACGAGAAGCTCGGAGTCAAGATTGCATCAAATCATACTGCACTACACTCTTCAGTCAAGAGGTACATGATTAACGTTATGTCAAAATATTATATATAACAAAAGTATTAAATATGCAAAAGACAAAGCATAGCCAACATAAGAACTAACTAAATAAGGATTTCCATTGTAAGTTATTCTTCAGAAGGAATAAAACTCGCTCACTAATCAAATTAATGTCCGTAATCATTTTTCGAGTAAAGATTGGGGAAAGATTCGTTATATCGTTTAGCTACGACATTAGTATGGAGATTTTCTTACTCCTTTTTTTTTTTATTCCTTTTTTCCCCTTTTGTGCAACTTAATAATGCCCCTCTCTTCTTGGCACACGTATATATTAACATTTTGGAAGTTCCTGGATTCGTGATTTAACTGAATCACCAATTCCATGAGTGAACATTGTAGGTTGCCTTTTCGAAATTGGAGAAATTAGATGTCGATGAGTTGGATAACATTCAGTTTTTGTTTTCCCCAACCATGATTAAATCTCTCGCACAACTGAGAGATCTACGAGTATCTTCTTGCAAGAAGATGGAGGCGATCATTGTGGAGGAAGAAGGGTTTGGATTGGAAATATCAGAAACTCTGGCATTCCCAATGTTAACTAGCTTAAACTTAAATTATTTGGAAAGTTTGATGTGCTTCTCTCGCAAAAAGTGTAAGATTGATTTTTTCTTTTTATCACTAAATATCTTCTTGTAGATATATTCATCCTTGCAATACAAATGGCAACATTGTTTTCATCCATTGAAAAACTGATGACAGGTTCACAAGAAGCTCGGAGTCAGGACTGCATCAAATCATACTGCACTACACTCTTCAGTCAAGAGGTACATGATTAACGTTTTGTCAAAATAGTATATAACAAAAGTATTAAATATGCAAAAGACAAAGCATAGCCAACGTAAGAACTAACTAAATAAGTTACAAAGTGTACTTTGGTAAAAATATTTTAAAGATAATGAGTCGCATACAAACATAAGAATTGAAATTGAAAGTTGCCTACATGTATGAGTTGCTATTTTTTGAATTTTAATTTCTCTGAAATAGTTTTCAATAAAGATTGTAAAATATTTCTTTATATTACCCACACAAAGCGCATGAATGAGTGATACAACTGCCGAATAGGATCTCTAAAAGCTTGTTGATGTTCATAGGAAACTTAAGGCTCTCAGCAACCTCGCATGTACGGCATCGACATTGCACGCGTGCACATTGAAAGCAATTTAAAAAACAATGGAGAGGAAAGTGAGCAGTAAGGTTCGAGAGGTTATAGATGAAAGGCCTTTAAGATAGTCACTTGACTTCATTTGCTCTTAAAAGATCTCTCTTTTTTTCTTCTTTTTTTCCCCTAATCGAAGAAAGCTTTACTCTCCCTTAATTGCACCAGCAAAAGGTATCTGAGCCCTCTCCGTTGCTAAACTGAGCAAGATCTCTAGGGACTAGGGCTTCGGAAATCACCCCTTTTAGTTTTAACATGAACTGCAAGCCAAAGTGATCGACTCAGTGACTTCTCTAAGTGCGCTGCAATTTCAATGAATAATTTCATCATAACTTAAATAACCATCTCTAAGTGATTTAACAAAACTTATGTACACTAACTATTTCATTCTTTGGCTAGCAAAAAAAGCACAGAGTGTAATTTGATTATTTTGGGAAATTGACTAAATTCAAGAGAGGGAGTGATTTTATTTAAATTTGGGATTATGAGGGACTAATGTGACTGTGATAATTGAGGAGCATATCCAAATTACCATTTTGCCATTATTAACAAAATCCGGTCAGAATTCCTTATTTTTTATTTGTTTGCGGTAATTCCAAAAGCCTTATAGTCCTAGAGTCATCAACATTAGTATGGGCATTTTTTACCAATTTTTTTTTACTTTATTCTTTTTTTTTCCCTTTGTGCAACTTAAGACAAAATCACCAATTTTATGAATTCGAAATTTACATCTTGACACTCATCTATCTTGAAAGTTCATGATTAATTCAATCACCAATTCTGTGAGCGAATATCCCAGGTTGCATTTCCTAAATTGGAGGCATTAGATATCGACAGCTTGGATAATATTGAGATGATATGGGATAATAAAATTGCTGCGGATTCTTTCCTCGAGCTAAAAACCCTTTGTGTGGTTGATTGCAATAAGCTTGTGAGCGTAGTTCGTTCTTTCATTCTAAGACGGCTCTTGAGCTTGGAAAGTTTGGATGCAAGAAGTTGTGGTTTGCTTGAAGTTGTTTTTGAACTTCAGACATTGAATCATCTAGATGGACATCCTATTCCTCTTCCATTAAAAGAACTGACGGTATCAAGTTTACCAAAGCTAAAGTGCATATGGGATAAGGAACTCTACCATCAATTTAAATTCCAGTGTCTACATTCTATTAGCGTTTCAAGATGTGAGAGCCTCACCTCTTTGTTTCCAACCTCAGTAGCTAGAGATCTAATCCAACTTGAGAAGTTGGAGATCAATGAATGTGGCATTGTAGAAATCATCAAGAATGAAGAAGGACTAGTTCCTAGGTTTGTATTCCCAATGTTAACCTCCCTCGAGCTTAAGTATCTGGGAGAGTTGAAGTGCCTCTACACCGGATCACATACTTCCCATTGGCCGGCATTGAAGACCTTGAAGGTGCATCGTTGTGACAAAGTGGAGATACTTGCATTGCACTCTAAGAATGAGATGCCACTTGATAAACTGCCCTTATTCTTGATAGAAAAGGTATGATTGAAGATTACTTCTTTTGCTTAGATGGTGAATATTTGAAGTGATGATTAAGGTCACAATCAAGCATCGCATACAAGTAGCTCTACATAGGAAGATGTAAACTATAGGACTCACCTTCAATTTATAGAAATATTTCTACATTGAAACATCACATGTTCTTCAATTGTTGATTGAACATTCTTGTCAGATGTATCAAATGCATTTTTAATGATCCCCTTGTAATAAAGTTTTAAGCTAATTTCGATGGTTTAGCTCTCTCCTAAGTGTCACAAAGATGGAAACACATGGCACGTGTCGTGATCTTAGCATGGTACGAGTGTATTGTCTAATTTGAATCTTATAAAAATTACCGATGTTTTGCTAAAAATGGAAAGATGTGACATTATTGTTGACATTAATCATTGAAATTTGTGCACATGCGACTGTAATTGATGCATAAGTTATTTTCACAAGGAATTTATCTTTAGAATCGTGAACGTAAGGAGTTACTTAAGCTCAAATATGGATACAAGTTGAAGATAAAAGATTATTGATAATGTTTATTTGATGTAGGCACATTTCCCTTTTGAATCATGTGAGACTTAACATTTTATAAATGTAGCTATTGCGCGCAACATGTAGGACTTATATCATAGTACATGAATGCTCTTTTAACTAAGCTGGCTTTAAATTCTGATTTGACTATTTTCTCAGGGCGCATTCCCTAATCTCCAAGAGTTAGAATTGGATTTATCAGAACAGATGGAGATATGGCATGGGCATTTTCATGATGGAGAATACTTTTGCAAGCTTAGTTTGCTTAAGCTTTGTCATCTCTCTCAAGAGTCTTCAATATCCACATGTCGCTTTGTTGAGAGTTTAACCAACTTGGAAGAGCTGGTTGTATGTGAATCTTATCTAGAAGACCCAAGCAGCAATGAGGAAGCCATAGAAGGCACAAGTCATGAGATGAAAGTAATATTACCCTTTTCAAGATATATTCAACATTTGCAGACTCTAGATGTGTCACATTGTGACGGGTTATCAAAGATGTTCACACCGACAATTGCTAAAAATTTGGTGGCACTCACAAAATTGAAGATGAGTAATTGTAGAATATTGACAGAAGTCATTAATGATGAGAAAGGTGGGGAGGGGCATGTGGTGGCTTTCAATCAATTGAAGTATATGGAGCTTGATGGGTTGACAAGGTTGAGAAGTTTCAGCTCAGGTGGATACACTTTGATGTTCCCGCTCTTGGAAGATATCATTGTGACTAGATGTCCCAACATGAAGTTTTTCTCTCAAGGACCGATGGAGGCATCAAAGTTAAAGAGAGTTCAAGTATCAAAGGAAGCGTGGTTTTGGGCAGGAAACCTCAATATCACCGTCCAGAATATGTTTGAAGAAATGGTACGCACTAGTTACCAAATTCCATGTATTTGGATGGTTTTGACCACTAAATGAATAATAGCTTTTTGCTAGCTAGAAGTTTATGCTTAACGATGCATTTTTTTGATAGGGCACGTTTGTTGGAGTAGAGAAAATGCTGCTATCTGAGTTCCCTAGGTTGATTGGAAAATGGCACAATGAACTTAATCCCATCAAGTCATTTTGGCAACTAAAATCAGTGGTGGTAGATAAATGTCCATCATTTTTTAGCGCTATTCCATCCAGATTGATGCTAGTCTTAGACAATTTGAGCTATTTGCAAGTGCGCGATTGCAAGTTGCTCGAAGAAATATTTGATTTGGAAGGGCTGGAGGCTGTGGAAAGCACTCGAGTACTGCCTAAGCTACAGGAATTGAACTTGGTCAATCTACCAAAATTGAGGCAACTGTGGAACAAAGATCTTCAAGAATCGATACACTTTGATTCTCTAGGTACTCTTATCCTATATAATTGCAGCAACTTGGGACATGCTTTCACTCAATCGATGGCTCAGTGCCTTGCCAATCTTGAATGGATGGAAATAAAGGAGTGTGGTCAAATGGAAAAAGTGATTGTAGAAGAAGAAGGGCATGGAAGCGCAGTGGAGAAGATTACATTCTTAAAGCTCTGGTTGATGAAATTGGAATGCTTACCCAATTTGACTTGTTTCCTCTCGAGAAACAATCATACACTAGAATGCCCCAAATTACAAAATCTGATAATTACCCATTGCCCCAAGATGAGAAGTTTGACTGGGCAATCTCAGATGGAGAATGACCATGGCACCCTTTCACTTTTCACTTCCCAGGTTAGTCTTTCAAACAAATGCGTCTTTGGCATTTCATTGGGACTTGTTCTCGTAGTATTGGACAATGCACAGTATGATGCAAATTCTGTGCTTATGCCAATTTATATACATAATCTTCTAATATTTAAGATAAAGATTAAAAATATTTTAATCCTCAATAAATATTACTATTATATGTACATCTCCATTTCCTAGTAGAAGTGTTGAGTTGGTGTAAGTTTATGAAATCATATCATACGCAGTACTTTAGAATTAATCAGCGAGGTTCCTAACAAAGTTATTACAATAACCATATAAAAACATTTACTTTTTGCAATTTCAATTATAAAGGAAATAGCTAAAAAAAGGAAAAAATAAAAGAGAAAAAAGGACAGCTGGATAATAAATTGTAGCAATTCGGAGGGTGGTTGCCGACATTGCAAGTCTTATTTCATAACTAGATGATAATATTTAGTCAATGTCCTAGCTAAAATAAAAATTTTAAAAATCGGAATAAATTATCCAACCAACAACACCACCACCAAAGGGAAAATATTAGGTGCATTAAATACACTGCGTAGGATTTGTATTGGGTCATCCGCAAACCGACACGTGGCAACGCCAGACCCACTTGTCAGTTGAGCCATTAAAATTTTTGCTCCCCCTTTCTATTAATAACGGCCCATCATTAGAAAGCTCTGCCCTCCTCTTCCTGTTATGGCTCTGCTCCCACTCTCTCTTTCCTCTGCGAAGGTGCATCTCTATACGTGAACCACACCACCGCCTTGGCCTCCATCAGTTGCGGTGCGCTCACTGGACAAAGGAAAAAAAAAATAGAAAAAGGAAGAAATTAGACAAAGTCTATTTGGTGTTTTAGATTTCTCCCCCCTTAAGAATTGTTCTCTCTCAGCCATTTCAGTTCACCTTGATCCTCCTTTCGCAACGAGGAAAAAAAAAAGTGAACCAAATCTACAGAGTCAAGTAACAATAACTCTTCTTTCTTCCCCTCGCCCCCCTTCCTCTACTTTCTTTTTTTGGGCGATTGATTGGGTGGTCCGTCTAATAGTTAAATCGGAAGCTTCGGAATCGCTTCTCTAAAGCTCGCCTCCTCTCTGTGCGCGTGCATGCATGGGTTCCGAGCGATTATGCGAACCGGAGCTTGTTGGTTATGGTGGGTCGAAGTGGATCTCTGATGCGGAAGCGATTTCGGCGTCGATTCGGTCCGGGCGTTGATTCCCGGCGAAGAAAAATTGAAAAATCTTATCTTTAGCCCTCTCTTCCTTCTCCTTCGTCCACAGCCGCCCGACCTCCGCCCCTCCTCCGCTGTCGCCAACGGCGGAGTTACCGGCGCCTTGATTAGGCTGACCCTCGCTATGTCCAAGCCGAGCATGGCCGTCTTCCTCTGTTTTGTCCGTCTCATTGTTCTACAGATCTTGAAATTTGGCCGTCCATAGCGACGGAGTTGCAGATCTGGAAGTCGATCACCGTCGCTCGCAGTGATGGACGAGCCGCTGTCGCTGGAGCCATGGCTGCAAATCTGGAAGTCCCGTCGCGGGCAACGACGGCTTATGGACTGCGACTGTCCCCTCCGTCGACGCCTGCCGTCGGCTCGTGGTCGGCCCCATCCATGGCCGAGCCACCCCTCCATCGTCACAGCTACTCGTGGCCGTTGCCCGTCCAGATCTGGACTGGAGTCGTCCCTCCAGATCTGGTATCGTCCATGGACGCAAGCCTGGCTCGTCCATGGATCGTGAGGAGGCTCCCCCACAGATCTGGGGACCGCTGCTTGTCCATGGCCATGAGCCTTGACGGCGAGTTTGAGATCCCGACGGCCAAGGACTACGAGGTCAAACGGCGAAAGAAAAAACAGAGGAATAGATGTCAGGGAAGAGTGGCCATGGACGAGATGGCCAGAGCTTGAACGCAGCCATGGACGAGCGGCGTCATGAACGGGCAGACCACAAAGACGACGGAGAGGGTTGGACGCCCGGCAATGGTCGCCTTGGACGAGGCGCCGGCAACTCCGCCGGTGGCGACGGCGGAGGGAGGCGGGAAGGTTGGGCTCAATGTGGCTGGAGATGGAGGAGAAAGCGTCGATGGAGGAGGAAAGAGAGGCGGATTGAGAGTTTTTATATTTAGTCATCTGACAAAAAAAAAGTTAATATTTAGTCAATGTCCCAGCTACATAAAAAATTAAAAATAATAGGACTCAATCATCCAGTCAATACTTCCATTCCGTCGCATGAAGTTCTCCTAATGGGAAGACTAAACGCAGTAAATGACGACCTCCTCCTGCACTTCTTTTTTTTGTGGGTCGAACCTGAGGCACTTGAAAATGCACGATATCATTTTTTTATTACAGATTCTATACAAGTTTTGGTTTTTTTTTCCTGACGGAGGAAATGCCTCTTTTTTCTTATTCTAACACCTTTGCGCAATTCTTTCTATTGTTTTATGCGAGTAGAATGTTTAATTATAACAAGTATCTACACATTTTTTTACTTTTTCATTGTAAGAGTTATCACTAATTATTTATTTATAATGTCATTTGCATGTATAAGTTGTTATATAATACCTAGCCCCACATTCTAAGAATATTTCAAAGTCATTATAACACTCAATAACAATACTAATAAATTTTGGGAAGTATGAAAATAGTCATATGATCTTTTGGTAATGACAAGTTGTGATAGAATTAATTTCATTTTAGTGTCAAATATGAGCTGTCATATAGTAATTGATTTCTCCCACATCATTAGATAATTTTAGAAACTCATCAAAATCCTCAATTAAGAATATTGATAGATTTAAGGAAGTGTGGAAAGTCATTTTTTTTTCGTGACAAGTCATAATTGCATTAATTATATTGTAACCAAATGAAAAATATCAATATTTACTTTTCAATGGACAATTCGTTGGAGGTCATGATGTATTAACAAAAAAACACTCTTGATTTTCTCCTTATAAACAAAATGCAATCAGCGGGTGCACAACCACTTTTTGCCAAGGGGTGGATCACTCGGTACACAGCAAGATTCTATTTTTATTTTTCCACCTCAAATCTAAATAAATATTATTTCAAGATGTTATCAATGGTCCAATGTAAAACTAGTAAATTGACCCAACTTGCTTTTGCTGAGATCATAACATTATGTTATTTATTCAAGTCATTATGTTGCCCATGCCTATTAAGAAATTATTTTCTTTCAATACAAAAATTTTCCATACATAAAAAAGAAAAAAGTTGTGAACAATTGAAGTTACTATATATTTTTTTATATCCGGTTCACCATATAAATTTCATGACTCTTCTCTTTAGGCAACTATATTAATTAGAAGATTCATAAGTACTGTTCGCAATTTAGTATGAATAAGTAGCAGTCCTCATAGTAAATAGAGGAAATAATGTTGAGCCAAGCATTAGTGTCATCCATTCCTTCTTCAATACGTACAATGCTTAAGTTCTTCGCACTCGCTATTCATATCCTTAGTTGACTAGTTCATCATCACCATGCTCTTGCTTTTTTCTCTAATTGTTATGCATGTTCACCTTGAAGCAAACAAATCTAAAACATAACCAATCTTTGCTGACAAAACTAACGTAATGGAAATTTTCAATTTGTATCAATGAATCTAAATGTTGCTCTTTTCAATAATT
This sequence comes from Eucalyptus pauciflora, assembly GCA_007663325.1. Lineage (NCBI taxonomy): Eukaryota > Viridiplantae > Streptophyta > Magnoliopsida > Myrtales > Myrtaceae > Eucalyptus > Eucalyptus pauciflora. The sequence goes on from VMYD01000385.1 coordinate 1,428,894, forward strand.
CTATCGGACTACCTAGCAAGCACCTTAAACTTTTTGCCAGTCTTCGTACTTATTCATCACAAAAATACAACTTGTCACTCCTCCGTAGCATCAACATTGTTTTGCGGGATTCATATTCTGTTCTTCTTCGCCTTTGTCCTCATTTAATTGCGCAGAGAAACAGTTTGAGTGAGCTGTCATTGATGTTTAGTTGATGGCTTCATTCCTGCATCAGCATAAATAGGAGGGCTCTCATTTCTCTCTCTTTCACTTTTGCATTGTAGGTTTTCTTATGCTTTAGATGCTCTTGCATTCAATAGGAAAATAGCCCCCTCTCTCTCTCTCTCTCTCTCTCTCTCTCTCTCTCTCTGATTGTGACACAAGAGCTACTATAAAAAAAACTGAGGACTCACCAGGAGGGGGCGATTAGGATGAAGTTGAAATGTATAGAACCAGAATTCAGGAGACCTACTTAGCAACCATTTGAACGAGCCCAAGTTCCACGTGCATAGGGCCCATCTGCCTAATTCTTGGACTTTTAAGTTATCGCTATGATTTGCCAAGTAATCAAGAAAAACATTGTCTCGTCACTTCAAAATCTACATTCCCTTAATCATCAATTAAGCCACTCAAAAAGTCGATGCTGAACATAGTATTAATTTATAAATGCATATATAATTTCATACTTGTTTCAATGCAATATCCTTGGCCTTAGTCATCAGTCAACTTGTATAAAAGCATCAATCAACCCCTCCCTATTTATGTCACTAACAAGATCATGACTTCTCATGATTTGTGAGAACAAGGGAAGTCTGGAAATTTCTTCTTTAAGGGCATAACTCAATGCAATCACATTCATTGTGTCATTATATTTCTTCAATATGGCAGGTACAATTTCCTCAACTTTGGCAGATGGATCTCTCCCACATGGACAATTTAAGCAAAATATGGACTGACGGTCCTCAAGAAACTCTAACTTTTGATTGTTTATGTAAAGTGGAGGTTCAGAATTGTGAGAGCCTTGAAAATTTGTTTCCGTATTGGGTGGCTACAAGTTTAACCCAACTTGAAGAACTTCAAGTGGAGTCTTGTGAGATCAAGGAAATAGTCGCTAGTGGGGATGACACTCCACTCTCCAATACTACTCAAGATCTTTTCCCAAAACTAGCCTCCTTGGTGTTACACGACATGCCACGACTCAAGAGCTTCTGTCCTAACTTGCCCACTTTGAATTGGCCATCATTGGAGGAATTACGAGTGACTCACTGTGACAGATTGAACATGTTAGCCTTTGCGGCATCCATGAACAGTTGGGCTCAAAGAGATGATCAACAAGACCTTTCAGATCAAGAAGCACACTCTTCATTTGAGAGGGTATGATTATAGTTACTCTCCCTTAGTTTCTACTTTGTTCTTTAAAGCAATCACTAATATCATATCCATTGCATATCATGTCGCGTTATAATGTTATAGAAAACATGATCTTCCTTACCTATTAGTTTGTCGACAACATTAAGATATTTCTAATATCTTACGTATACTTTCCTTTGCGAACATGCATAAGATATTCCATTACCTAAAGTTACAAAAATATTTATAGTATTCTATTGACAACATAATATATTCCTAATCTAACCTAATGGTGCTCCTTGGCGACATCAATAAGAATTTGACTAGAGGTCCTCTCCATTATTGATATGTGTTGCACATTTGAACTTTTCTTCTCTATTTCATCTTCTACAAACTCTAAAAAAATCAATTCAAACAAATTTTTTAAAAACAAAAATAACATTAGTACCTTAGTGCACTATTTTCTACTGTATTTTTTAATACACTAGTGCACTGCATAATCGTCCTGTTGTCCTGTTATAATACTATAGAAAACTAGAATCCCTTTCCTATAAGTTTGCGGACAACATAAGATATTTCTTATATCTTAAGCACACTTCTAAATTTGTGGACCACATATGTTTTAGTAACATCATGAGTGCATCCTGTTACATAAGATTCCAAAGATGATAATTTTTTGTTGACAAGATAAGATATTCCTAACAAAAGATGAATTTAGTGAGTGTAGGGATCTTGAATTTAGATTCACTCTATATACTTGACCCAAACTCTACATGAGACTTTTAAAAGCTTGAGTGTTGAATACAAGGTTCTCGAGATATAATGAACTATAAGAAGATGGCCACCTTCCATGCATATCATGTAAATAGGTTTACTTTTAACAACACATGATTTATTGCCGAAACTTCATAGAATTTACTTCTCTTATTGTATTGGTTGTTTGACAGGACTTTCCCAACTTTGAGAGACTTTTATTAGTCAATAACAATATTCACATGATACAAGATGGAAATTTTCCCGATGACATCTTTAGCAAACCAAAAGCACTAACATTGGCATGTTTTCATGATGAAAATGCCGTCTTTCCCTCTATATTCCTCCTAGAGAGATTTCAGAATCTACAAAGCCTTGAGGTATTCTGTAGCTCCTTTGAAGATATATTCCCGGACGAAGGGCTTGTTGAAGAGGGGAAACATCCGGTGCTTGAAAATTTAAGAGAAATTAAGTTAAACAAGTTACGCAACCTGAAGTGTGTGTGGAGAGAAGACTCTTTAGTGTTGAAAATTCTTCAGAGCATCGAAACATTTGAGATTTGGGATTGTCCCTGTTTGACGACAATATTTCCAACTGTGGCATCCTTCCAAAATCTGACGGAATTAGTGGTGAAGAATTCCTCTGGATTGGTGCATCTAGTAACAGTTTCAACAGTCACAAATTTGATGAATCTCAATACCATGACTATAATAGGATGTGAAAGAATGAAAGAAGTAGTGGACAATGATGGAAACGGAGAAGGAAAAGTGATTTCTTTTGGAAATCTATGCTATTTGACACTCCAAGATCTGCCAAGCCTAGAATGCTTCTCCTCCATCTCGAGTTGCACCTTCAGGTTCCCATGCTTATGGGTTATTAATGTGGAAGAGTGTCCGAAAATGAAGACCTTTTCTAAGGGTACGCTAAGCACACCACAACTATGTGGGTTGGATAGTTCGGTGAGCCTGTTCAGATACAATTGGGAAGGAAGGCTATGGGAGAAGGGTGATGATCTCAATACAACCATACAAAAGTTATCAGCATAAACAAATGCGCATAGAATTGGTAAAGATTCAATTGATGTCATTCTCTCATCCATTAGTTTTTCTTTTTTCTTATTTTTGGTAGCACGATAAGTTTTAAAATTTTTCTTTTTGTAACTTTTCTATTATTGATACCGTCGGATCAAAGCATCATCAACCCTTATCTATCGATCGATCAATCTCGCCTCCTTCACTGAACAGCAGGAAACGAAGCAAGGCTCTCCTTCTCCTTCTTGATTCCAGAGGCTCTCTCTTCTGCATTCACGGAGGACGAAGCGAAAAGGAAGCGTCGGGAATTGCCAGGATTGAGGGAAGATGGCACTGCCGAGTCTGGATAGTTAGTCCTCCACTCACTTCATCAAAGAAGAAGATCATTCTCTCTCCGCATCTGTATCCGACGAATCGTAAGTTCACTCTTATGCACACATCGTTCCTCCCATCTGCCAGAATTTCTCCCCAATTTTCGTGTCTTGTTGTGCGTAATTTTCTTCCGGTTTTCGTAGAGACCTTTCCTCAACCATCGTCGCCTTCTTCAGCTAGGGCTCTGCTTTTTAAATTCGTTCCTTGTAAATTTCTCAGTCCACTACTTCAGATCATGGACCAATAGAGGTCCTTCACTGACATCATCAAAGAAGAAGATCTCTCTCTCGCTCTCTCTCGCACTTGAACCCGGCAAACTCGTAAGTTCACGTTTCTTCTGATTTTGGTGTCTTATTGCGCATGAATTACGTTGAAGTCGGAAGCTGGTTTCGTAGAACCTTCCTCAATCCTCGCCTTCTTCTTCAGCAAAGGGCTCTGTTCTTCAAAATTCGTTCCACATTAGAGTCTAAAAGCATAAGTTCCTCAAACTCGCAATTTTATCTTAACAATGGAGTAATTGAAATAGGGAAAAGAATGAAAGGACTATTATTGGGACATAAGCCGGTGGTTGGAGGTTCGAAAAGATAACAATCGTCTCCTTTTTTTGTGGATAGATGCGTTGGAAAAGCAATTCCTAAGGCGTCTTAGAATTAGAATCCAAGTCCTCTTATATGGAGAAATTTGATGATGTGATTCAATGTCAGAGAAGTAGAATGTATATGTTAATCGCATAAAGAGACTATGTTCATATGGACTAGCAAATTGCAAAGAATATTGTTGCCTCCATAACTAAAGAGAAAGACCTAATTGATAAGGGGTTGGCTTGTTGTGATTATGAAATTTCATTGTAGATCTAATGACTGATAATTTTGTTTTCAAATAGAAGATGTTGTTGTATTTTGTTATATTAATAAGATTTGGGGAAAAAATGATTTTACTTTGTCAAATTGAACCAAAGTTTGATAAAACCTTATTTGAACTACGCTTGAAAGAATCAAATAGCTTAATTTTAAATTTTCAATTCCATCCATGTTCTAGTCATCAATGCATTTGCTTTTTCTCCTGTGATTGTGATTTATGTGGCTGAAATTGATATGTTTTAAATATACATAGGACCGGAAGGCTTCTTCTGAATGTGTACCCTATTGCATTCTGGGAGCATAGATTTGACCTTGACTTTGGATTAATAACTTTCGTCATGTGGCTTACTATCTATTAAATTCCTGAAACTAGCAAGTAATGCCTTAAACTCACTCTGTGTACGATTTAATTCTCTCATTAGGGTATGCTTATGTCTTGGTCTTTTCTTCACCATATGTTGGTTTTTCAATCATGTACATGTGCATTTGGCTCCTGTTCAATGCATCATGCAACATATTTAGGAAATTTAGCAAATTGTGACTCTCAAGTATTCGGACAGGTCATGGATAGTGAAGTTAAGGAGTTGTGGATGAGTTTTTTTTTTTTTTTTTGGGCGCAGTGTGGGGGGGGGTGGGGGAAGGGGTATGTTCTTTTCCGTTGGTCGGCTCATTAATAGGGATGATTTTTTGTTTAGAGTCCACATATTCACTAGTGCTGGTTAGGACTTGATTTACATTGATCTAGATGAACTCTGGAAGTGTCACTTTCGCTAGTCCAGAATGAATTCAATATTCCAAATAATAACTCCTTTATATAGTCTTGAGGAATCAATGAAGTGCACTTCTATGCTGATTGGGTTTTATGAGGTTGATCACAATCTAGATGCACACTCAATAATGCCGCATTCCAAATCTGAATGAACTGAAAAGTATGTGCTTCAAGACGTCCTTTTTGGTTTATGTGTTCTTCATTTTGAATTTAAAAACAAGTCTTATAGGCTTATTAAGATTATGGGTTTTATTTTTCCTACAGGAATATTAAAAAGGTTGAAGAGGATGCTTTTGAGTGAATGGTGCAATTATTTGGCCTGTAGAATTGGAAAAATGTGATGAGATGGTTTGGTTAGCAAAGGGTTTGAATGAATATGCAGAGCATTACTCTATCTGTGAGGTTCAATTTTTGGTCTTCTAATATGAAGGGGACTCCATTTCCCGTGTCACTATAATTGATGAAAGGATGTCCGAGATAGAATATCTGCCAATCAGTGTTGATATGAGGAACCGAGCCTCAGCAATTATGGAATTGTCTTGCTGAAAGTGGAAAATGCCTTCAATTGCCATGACGTTTCAGTCGAGCTTGAAGTTTGGGGGGATGAATTGCATTTAGCCAAGTGTCCTCGGTTTTGTATGGAAATCGAATTTGATCAGGTTTGCAAAGTTCATGGCGGTTCCTATGCAGATTCATCACCAGAGTTTGGGAGGGACAAAAGTTCCAATTGCTTATCACAAGATTTTCCAGGTGTGAACCTTAATATTAGCTAATTCTGCCCTTGATTGTGTTGTTTCTCGTGTTTGATTCAAATACAGTACAAGAACTGTCCATGTTGTTAGGCTAAGAGAAACTGCGTTAGAGTTAATGCTAAGAGAAACTGTGTTAGAGCTATCTCATTCTCTTAGTGTTTCTCTGTCTCTAGATTTCCCGTGTATGCATATATATATATTTGTGTGTGTTGAGACTGAATGGGCCGGCGATTGCTGTGGTGTTTCGATTGAGCTTGAAGTCTTGGGGGATGAATTGCATCCAGTCAAGTGTCCTCAGCTTTGTATGGCAATGGAATATGATTAGGTTTGCAAAGTTCATTGCAGTTCCCATGCACATTCATTAGCAAAAAGTTTGGGGAGGGACAAAGTTCGAACTGCTCATCACGAGATTTTTTGAGTGTGAATCTTAATATATTAGTAAATTCTCCCCTTGACTGTGTTTTTCTCGTGTTTGATTTGAATATCATGCAGGAACTCTCCACGTCATTAGGCTAAGAGAAACTGTGTTGGAGCTAATTCATTCTTGTAATGTTTCTTTGTCTATTGCTCTCCCCTATGTACATATGTATGTGTTGGGGAATCTCATAAATAATGGAAACGAACCGAGCCAGTCATGTCAGATTTCATTGTGATTAGAATGGATTGGTGTTTATATAGGCCTCGGGAAGCTAGACCATTAGTAAGACTTAGATCTATTGATTTAGGGTTGCTATGTTAGTAGATATGAGTTTTACATAACAAGAATAGAATTCGCCTAAAACGCTAAAGCCTTTTTCATGTTCTGTTTGCGGCTGCTTTAGGTAAGCTGAGAGAGTCAAGCTTGTGAAGAGCTCTCAAACTGGCCAGCAAATTTATACTCGATTATCCTTTCTTCCAAATTGCGGTGAGGTGAATATATCTGAAGAAAAGCAATATGGTAAGATCCTCGTGACAATAACAACTCTTGGATTTAAATCACATAGAATTGCTAGGCTGTGTTAGATCTAGATATTAATCACGTGGCAATAATTTTTTTTTGTCCTTTACATGCTTTGAAAAGGACATTCATACCGTCTTCCTTAGAATCATTGGTTGTTTTTTCCTTTCTGACAACAAAATTGTGAAATGTCTCCTTAAGCAGGGAGTTCCCGGTTCATTCCTAAAGACGCACTTTGAGAAAAGCCCGCAGACCATGGCTCTCATATTTCAAGACAAAGCATAGCATTGAATCTCACCAGCCCTGAACATCATGGAAAGCTGTTTGCCTGCAGGGCTGCATTCATGAGAGAAACTTCTCTGAAGGCAGAAGAGGCGTGTGTTTGAGCTCTACTGAAAAGGACAATTCGTGTTCGGATTATCCAACTTCATAACCACTAATAAGACTTGGTTGAATGATAATACTATGCAATACGATATAGCAGAGGAAGTTTCGACTTAGCTCGCTTTTGGTGAGAATGTGACTTTCAGAATGGCTCAGCTGAATTCTGCTTCCAATTCGGCAAAATGGACAAAAAAAGCATGAGCTTAGTTCCAATGAATGAAATGGTCCTGAATGTGTACGATGCCTTTCCTTGATCCTAGACTCAATAATCACCATGAGAGCATGAGTTGTGAGTCGGAGGAAGCTGATTACTACTTTTGATTCTATAACTTCCATTTCAGGAGACAATCTCTCAAATCTGGGGCTTCCTCAAGGTTTCCAGTGGCTCAACCCGACCTTTAGAATTGTAGAGGGTAGTAACATCGGATACACTTCCCCTAAGCCATATACCAAGTCTAAATTTCAAGGTGTAATCATCATTTTACAAGCTCCGGTGAACTTAATCAGATTCTGTTCATTGTCTCTTTTTTATTTCTTCAAGATTTTGTGATCAGTCTTTTTGCATGTGAGAAATTTGTTAGTTTCTTATATGGAAAGCATTCAGAATTTATTCTGTCAAATTAACTGAATCATGATATGTATGGCAAAGCAATTTACAGTCTATGCTGCATCTTTTCATGGTTAGTCAATTGAGGAAATTTTCACATCAATGTCTACTAAAATTCCTCATTGTTCAACTATGGAAAAAGGGATTTCTAGTCACGCACCTTTCTACCCTCCGCCATGCCACCGCCAAATGAAATGATATCATAGGATAAAGATGAAGTACCCCAGCGTGGAAGGAATGGCTTTCCTGGGAAGTAGTCTACATGTAGATTGAGCCATTCTGACTTGGTTTTTCATGGTCCTATACTTCCTAGACCTCTAATTACACACTTAAATTAGCTCGCAAATTTGATTTATAACTATCCTTTTTCAAAATGGTGATCCCGCATTTTATATGAATAGTCTCGTATGATCTTGAACTTAATTCGTCACCTATAACTAGAGCTCAATTATGATTGTTAGCGCCTACAATATCACGACCACTTTAGCAATTGATGTCCACTTGTTGGAGTTTTTTCCATTTATACAGCGTTTATAATTGAAGCCAATAGAACACTAGAACAATATTCACTAATAACATGTATTAAAAAAGGATGTTAGCTAGCAATTTCTTTTCATCCTTTAGCACTTTCAGAAGGATAAATTAATCCTTAAATTTCCTCAACCTCAAATTATTACCTTCTTGTTCTTTGCCCTCCAATTTTATCCTTTGATTTCTCATTCCTCTTAAATAATTGCATAGCTTGGTTGTTCAAACATGTAGATGTGCAGAGTATTCCGGGTGGATTCATTAAGCAACATATTCAGAAAAAACAAAGAGTAACTCTTAGGTATTCCGATAGTGAAGCCTGTCGGGGCCTAAGACTCGTAAGAGGGTCTCTATATTTTTCTTCTGGTTGACTTGCATTTCCGAGAGAAACTCATATGCATGTTTGAGCTAATTGATAGGGATGATAGTATTTGAAGACTCCATTGTGAGTCTGCATGTTTCAGCTTGTTGATAGGGATGATGGTGTTTGAAGACTTCATTGAATGAAATGAGTACTCCCATGTTTAGTCGTGCTGCATCACTGACAAGCAAACTTCCCTTTCTTTGTTAATTGAAAATAAACTCAAAAAGATTTTATGAAGACTTTGGTGCGTCGATTTGTAACGCAACAATTTAGGCAGGAATTCTAGGTAGTTATATTTTCATAAATTTCCACTTCTTCATTAATATTCAGAAGAGTTACCACCTCAATAGAAGACAATGACAATATCAAAATGGATGAGTCATTTATCCAGGTCAGAGTCAGGACAACTAAACTAAACTCTATCATCAGATCCCCAATGAATGAATGGACCAAGATGATCACCTAAAGGCCTGCATTCTTTGCAGCAACAGCATCGCATTACTACATGCTTATCACTACTTGCAACTTGGATACCTCTATGTAATGACACACTTTTCCTTCTCCCTACGTGGTGTCATAGAATCCACAAAGAAACTTTTTTAGATCTCTATGATTTGTATTTCTAGAGAGTTTTTATGTTGATCCGCTGTCACAAGACACGTGTATAATCAATGACGACATTGCTTAGAAAGTTAGAAGTGAGCTTTAGGAGCTCACCAATTCTCTACACCGCTTTGTAACAAAACGAAACAACACATAATATTGATACTCACAATCATGAAGCAAAGCAGACCCAAATAAAATTGCATTCAACCCCCAGAACACCAGAGCACATAATTAACAAATCAAATTGGAAATATATGAGGGTAAGGAGTGTCATTGAATGGCAAAAGCAAATTACTACTTCGAAAAGAGACGAGCATGTCCAGAATCCGCCAATGGTTGTTTACTCTTTCGAAGAAAAGAAGGCAGGAAAAGAGGACACGGGAGACGTGAAGCTTTCTCCATCCTTCTTCTTCTTCCTCGGGAGCAAAACTGGGGGAACCTCTGCAGCACTTCACGGAGGACGGAGCGAAAACAAAGCGTCGGGAATTGCGAGGACTGAGAGAAGCGAAGCTGCTCTAGCGGAGCGGAGCGAAGTAGAGGAGAGAGAGAGAGAGAGAGAGAGAGAGAGAGAGAGAGGGAGAGGGAGACTCAACCAGATGGGTGTTACTGTCGTCGCCGTCACTGCCGGCGCCGGCACCGGAGAGAAGACGAAAGTGCGACGCCGGAGATGGCATAACCGAGTCTGGATGGACAGTCCCCCACTCACTTCATCAAAGAGGAAGATCACACTCTCTCTCTCTCTGACAAATCGTAAGTTCACGCTTCTGCACCCTTCATTTCTCCCGTCTGCCAGAATTTCTTCCAATTTTCGTTTCTTATTGCACGTAATTTTTCTTCCGATTTGCCGAAAACCTTTCCTCAATCGTCGTCGTCTTCTTCAGCAAGGGCTCTGCTTTCAAAATACGTTCCACAGTCGAGTCTTGTCCCTGTAAATTCCTCAACCCACTGCTTCAGATCGTGGACTAATAGAGGTCCTCAATCGTCGTCGTCTACATCTCGTCTGCTTCTCCTGTGAGTATATGCATGGTATTTCTTTATCACACTGGCTGCTCTGAAAATGTGCATGGAGCATTTAGTTAGATCATGGCTGGCGAAGATAAGGAGCTAGTTCGTCTCTGCCGGTACGCAAGCATTTGTGATAGAATCATGTCTGTGTAGGAGATTTCTTACGTGTGTGAGTTCATTGATGGAGATGATATAAGGTGTCGCTTTTACGCCTTGTTCTTAATAAAATATGGAGTGCTTATCGTCATGAGAATTTGGAAGTGTGACTTGCGGTGTCGAGTTTCTGCTTGTGTAAATCTCTTTCCGCCGTTCCTTTCAAATTCTAGAAAAGTTTCTAAGAAGCTCTTGTTTTAATCTTGATTGATTATGTCATGATTTGTACATAAACTATCACTAAAGTTGTCGTTTTTGAAGTACAAGGAGGACCGAATAGTTAGAAGATTTGAGGCATCCGGAGCTGGTTTTTTATGGTCCCACACACCCAAGGCCTCAGATTGGTCTTAAATTAGCCAAGAAATTTCAAATGGAGAATCCCTTTTTCAAGGTGGTGATGAGGCCATCTTCTGTTAAGCATGGCACAATAAGATCCCAAGATTATTTACTCAAAGTGGCATGACTGAAAATCGAATATATCGATGCTGTTTATATCTTTGCCCATACTCTAATGTAATTCCAAGTTTACCTCATTATGTAGTAAACTATGACATGTTCTTTTCCTTGAAGTGTTCATGAGTATATGTTTAAAACCAGGTATACATCTTAACAATGGAGTAATTAAAGCAAGGAAAAGAATGAAAGGATAATTATTGGGACATAAGCTGGTGGTTAGAGGTTCGGAAAGATAACAATTGTCTTTCTTTTTTTTCTTTTTTTGTGGATAGATGTGTTGGAAAAGCAAATGCCGAGGCAAGTCTTAAGAATTAGAATTTGAGTTTTATGTTAATCGCACAAGGAGACTATGACATGAACTGGCAAATTGCAAAGAATGTTGCTGTCTCCATAAACTCCAGACTGCTCATCATCATGAGAATTTGGAGAGGTGACTTGCCGTTTAACATGTTTTGTTTCTGCTTGCATAACTCTCTTTCTCTCGTTCTCTTCAAATTCTAGAAGAGGTTTTTTAAGAAACTCTTGTTTTAATCTTGATTGATTTTGCAATAATGTGGGGATAACTTCCAACCCATGCTATATTTTTTCATTGTCCAATGAATGAAGTGTAAACAAACTGTCACTAAAGTTGTTGTTTTCCAAGCATAAGAAGGACCAAACAGTTAGCAGATTGAGGCATCCTGAGCTGGTTTTTTTATATTCCCCCACACCCAAGGCTTGTCACTGCTCGTAAATCAGCCAACAAATTTCAAATGGAGCATCCCTTTTTCAAGGTGGTGATGAGGCCATCTTATGTTTAGTATGGCTTGGTAAGATCCCAAGCTTATCTACTACTACTGGCATGTCTGAAAATCAAATATATCCATGCCGTTTATATCTTTGCCTATACTCTAGTGTATTTCCAAGTTTACTTAATTGTATAGTAAACCATAAGATATGTTATATTCCTTGAAGTGTCCATGGGTATATGTTTAAAATCAGGTATATATCATAACAATGGAGTAATTGAAGCAGGGAAAAGAACGAAAGGACAGTTATTGGAACATAAGCTAGTGGTTGGAGTTTCGGAAAGATAGCGATTGTCTTCTTTTTTTTGTGGATAGATGTGATGCAAAAGCAATTGCTGAGGTGTCTTAAGAATTAGAATCCAAGTTCTCTTATATGGAGAAATTTGACAATGGAGAAATCAGGTATATGTAAATTGCACAAGGAAACTATGTGGATATGGACAAGCAAATTGCAAAGAATGTTGTTGCTTCCATAACTAAAGAGAAAGACTTAATTAATAAGGGGGTGGCATTTTATGATTCTAAAATTTCGTTGTAGATCTAATGACTAATAATTTTGTTGTCAAATAGGATATATTGTTGTACTTTGTTATATTAATCAAATTTGGGGAAAAAAGAAGATGATTTTACTTTGTTAAATTGAACCAATAGTTTGATAAAACCTTATTTGAGCTGTGCTTGGAAGAATCGAACAGCTTAAGTTTGACATTTGACATACATGTGCCAGTCATTGATGTATTTGCTTTTTCCTTGTGATTGTGGTCTGTGTGGCTGAAATCGTATTTTGTAAATATATATAAGACATTGAAGGCTTCTTCTGAATGTTTCCCCATTGCACTCTACGAGCATAGATATTGACATTTGACTTTAGATTGATGACTTTCATTATATGGTTTATATTAAAACTCCTGAAATTAACAAGTAATGGCTTAAACTCACACTATGTGTGATTTGATTCACTCATTAGGGTATGCTTATATTTTGGTATGTTTTTCACCATATGTTGGTCTTTCAACTGTGTTTTGGGGCAGTCTGCTCCTATTCAATTCATCACGCAACATATTCAGGAAATCATGTGAATTGCGACTTTCAGATATTCAGTCAGATCATGGACAGTGAAGCTAAGGAGTTATGGAGATGCGATATTGGGGCGGGGGGTTGTTCTTTTCTATTGGTTGGCCCGCATTTGCAAGATTAGGTCATCTGCATGTAGAAATTCATTGATAGGGATAATGTGGTGTTCAGAGTCTATGTATCCACTAGTGCTGCTTAGGACTAAATTTACATTGATCAAGATGAACTTTGGAGAGGTCACTTTGGCCGATACAAAATGAATTCAATATTCCAAATAATAACTGTTGTTTATGGTCTTGATGGACCAAGGAAGTATACTTCTATGTCGATTGTGTTTATGAGGTTGATAATAATCCAAATGCACACTCATTACTGCCACATTCCAAATCTGAATGAACTGAAAAGGATGTGCTTCAAGATGTCCTTTTTGGTTTATGCATTCTTGTTATATTGTTATTCATTCTGAATATGAAATCAAGTCTCATAGGCTTATGAAAATTATACATTTTGTTTTTTTCCGGCAGGGAATACCAAAGAGGTTCATGAGAATATGGTGGGAATCTCTCAAAAGGATGATTTCTGAGAGATTGGTTTGGCCTGTGGAATTGGAAAAATGTGATGAGATGGTTTGGCTATCAAAGGGTTGGAATGAATTTGCAGAGCATTGCTATATTTGTGAGGGCCAATTTTTTGTCTCAAATCTGAAGAGGACTCCATTTACCATGTAATCATATTTGATAAAAGCATGTCCAAGATAGAATAACCGCCAGTCAATGCCAATATGAGGAACTGAGGCTCAGCAATTGTGGAATTGTCTTGCTAAAAGTGGAAGATGCCTGCAATTGCCGTGATGTTACAGTTGAGCTTGAAGTCTTGGGGGATGAAGCCAAGTGTCCTCGGCTCTGTATGATGTTGGAAATTGATCAGGTTTGCAAAGTTCATGGCAATTCCTATGCATATTCATCAGCACGGAGTTTGGGGAGGGACAGAAGTTTGAACGGCTCATAAGGAGATTTACTAAGTATGAATCTTAATATATTAGCTAATTCTCCCCTTGATTGTGTTGTTCTCTCTTTTGATTCGAATTCCATACTGGAACTCTCTACATCATTAGTCTAGGAGTAACTGTGTTAGAGCTAAATTCATTCTCGTAGTGTTTCTCTGTCTCTAGTTCTCCCATGTGTGCATATGTACGTGTTGGGGGATCTCGTAAATTCAAGCCAATGGAAACAAGCTGAACCGGTCATATCGGATTTGATTGTGCTGAGAATTGTATTGGCATGCAAACAGGCCTCAGGAAGCTACACCATTAGTAAGACTCAGGACTATTGATTTAGGGTTGTTACGTTGGCAGATATGAGTTTCACTTAACTAGAATAGATTATGCCTAGAAAGCAAATGACTTTCCTCATGCTCTCTTGCCACTGCTGCAGGTGTAAGCTGAGAGAGCTGAGCTTGAGCAACGCTCTTGAACCGGCCAATAAATTTAAACCTAAGTATCCTTTGTCCAAAATTGCAGTGAGATGAATACATCTGAAAAAAAAAAAAAACAATGTGGTAAGATACTCATGACAATGACAGCTCTTGGGTTTAAATCACAGAGTCACTAGACTATGTTAGCACTGGGTTAATCGTGCATTGTGTCAATAGTTTCTATTCTTATCCTTCACATGCTTTGAAAAGGATCCTCACACTATCTTCCTCAGAAATCATTGGTTGTTTTCTTGTTTCTAATGACAAAATTGAGAAATGTCTGTACGAGAGCAGAGAGTTCCTGGTTCATTCCCAAAGACGCATATTAAGGAAAGTCTGCAGACCATTGGTTTCATATTTCAAGACAAATCGTGGCCGTTGAAGCTCATCAGCCACGAACACTATGGGAACTTATCTGCCCGTTGGGCTGCATTCAGGAGAGAAACTCCTCCACAGGTGGAAGATGCCTATGTGTTCGAACTTTATCGAAAAGGACGATTTTGTGTTCAGAGTATCCATCTTCAGAACCACTGATAAGACTTGGGCGAATAACAATGCTATGCAATATGATGCAACAGAGAAAGCGTCACTTTTAGTTCACTTTCGGTGAGAACCGAACATACGGAATTGCTAATGAATTCTGCTTCTAGTTCGGCAAACTAGATAAAATCATGTGTTTTGTTCCAATGAATGGAATGCTCCTGAACGTGCTTCTTTAAGGTTTCTGGTGGCTCAACCTGACCTTTAGAATTGTAAATGGTCATGACATCGAATACACTTCCCTTGAGCCATATACCAAGTCTGAATTTCAAGGCGCAACCGTGATTTTACAAGCTCCGGTGAACTTACATCAGATTCTTTTCATTGTCTCTTTTCGATTTCTTGAAGATTTTGTGATTAGTCTTTTTGCACGTGGGCGCAAATTGAAGTTTGTCGGTTTCTTCTCATGTGAAGGGCTTTGGGATTTTTATTTATTATTTATTATTTCGTGACAAAGCAAATATGCTGGCGATGCGGCACGACTCTTCCACATACTCTCGCGACAGACACAGCATTCGAGCCTCCAGTAGTGGCTTTTCGTCTTCAGCAACATCCCGGCGCTCTCAGAACTCGTTCTCGCCGCTGGATAAAGCTCGCCGACTCTCTCTCTCTCTCTCTCTCTCTTCCTTGCAAGAACTCGATACCTCCTCCAAAGCACAACCGACGGCAATGGAAATTCGGGAGACAGCAAGAGGATGGGAGAAAACAAAAGCGAAACATCCTGGAGATGGGACGTCCCGGCAATTGTGACTGTTGATCCAGGAAACTCCATGGTCAAGTTTTCGTGGCTGCAAGGCGACTGGTATCTTCGAACCGGTAGCCACACTGTTTGGGCTTCTGTCGGTGCTGGAAGCAATAATTGTCAGAGAACTCAGTCTTGATGAATCGTTGGTGGGTGCTCCGTTCACGGTTGGACTCTCTCCAAATTTTCTCCGACTAGATATTTTTTTGCATCCTCTCTCTCTCTCTCTCTCTCTCTCTCTCTCTCTCTCTCTCTCTCTCTCTCTCTCTCTCTCTCTCTCTCTCTCTGTCTGGATTCCCTGATTCATCTCCACCAATTCAGATCATGCCCACGATGAAGGACACCATAGATTCCATATTCGAGTCGTCGCTTTTCCTGTCCTTACCCATGTCTGTCGCCGGGCCATCTCAAGCTCACGCGGCCATCGCCACTGAACCATCATCAGGGCCGTTTCATGTCCGATTGAACTTCCGAGTCAAATTCCGATTCACTTCAGAATACATTCTGTTGACTCTTGCTTCGCTCTGTTACGCTCCCACTTCATCGCCATCTTTCAATTCCATGTTTCGCGCGGCGTAGACGCGCGCGCAAAGGGAATGTGGGGTGGTGTGTTCATTGTTTACAAGAGCTTTATCCGATTGCCAAGGCTGGGGTTGGGTGGATCATCATCTAGATACGATCCACCGATTCGAAGGATGAGATGCTTCGGGTTTTGCTCTCGGCACTCTTGCCGGTATGGTGTCGCTTCATCAACCGCGGCAGCTGAGGCCAATCTGAGTCGTTGTCATCATCTAAAACGATACGCCAAGCGTGATGATTGGCAGCGGCCAGCATGAAGAGAAAACAACGAAGAATCAAAAGGCGCGAAGCGAAGGTGAAGCCGGTGGTGGCTCTAGGATGACAAGGAAGTAAAATGTTAAGAAATAAAAATAAAAGTAAAAAAATAAAGAAAAAAAGAAATGGAAAAAAGAGACGAAAGGAAAATATAGAGAGCCCACAAGAAGTCGGTCAAAAGGACCACTTACACAAAATATGTAATTTGTCATTCCATCGAACACCTTCTGCTCAGAGGACGCAGCACATTCAACGACCATGAAACTTCGTGAGCAAGTTCTTCGCCATGCATCGTTTTCTCTATGTCTATCTTCATTTTTCACCGAGTCTACCTCTATCGGGGTCGTTTCCTATCCGATTGAACTTCCGAGTCCAATTTCGATTCATTCCAGAATACGTTCTGTCGACTCTTGCTTCATTCTATTCTCTCCCACCTCATCATCGCCTTTCGGATCCCAAATGCGGTCGCTTGCGTCCTTTTTGCCCGTCTACGCCACGCACAAAGTGGATGTCGGGCTGGTGTATAGGATCCACTGATTCGAAGGATGAAATGCTTCGAGTTCACTTGCGGCCCTCCCACTGGTTTGAGAAGCCCGTCAAAAGGAAGACTTCGACAAAAGATGGAATTCCTTGAGAGAAAGATTCATCCCACAACTCGGCCATCATTTTCTTTTTCTTTTCCTTGAAAGAGGCATCAAAAACCCCAAACGACGCCATCAATGACGCCGTTGCCGTGTCTCTTCACTTCACGTACCTTTATTGGATCTCTCCCTCCATCTCGATGCGCTCCCCCGCTCACTGAGTTCCGAGTCTCTCCACCATTACCTTCGCTGTCTACTGCTGCCTTGAAATCGAGCTGCACTCGCCTCGTGATTGATTCCGTCGCTCGCCATCTTTGGAAACTTCGGTGATCTTCTCGCTCTCCCTGTCTCTTCTTTTCTCCTTCCTGTTCGAATCGCGTTTTCGTTTCGTGGATTCTTACGTGTTTTGACCGAGGTTTGAATCTGGTGGCCTCGAGCGATGTTCAATGCTCTTGTCGTTTTGCTCATCAAAGAAGTTCATGTCCGGAAATTTTTTCTTTTTTTTTCTTGTTTCCAATCGTGAATTCAAGACCACTTGGAAACGAGTGAAGATTGAACTGAAAACGTCGTGAGAAATCGCTGCAGTGAGCGAGACTTGTGCAGAGTTAAGCTCGGTCTAACAGTGGTTCGGTTTTCCTCTGTTTTTTGGCATCCTGTAGTCACTTCTGGATTCAGTTGTGGTGCGAGGGTGACTCGCTAGCCATTCTTGATCGGTCGCTTCGGTTAACGCTTTTTCTCTGTATAGATTTCCGAGCGGCTTGGGACTTGGAGATGGGAGCGCCACCAATGAGTTATGACGTGGAAGAGGGGACTCTGGAGATCGGCATGGGTAAGCTTTTCTCTGCTTTCTGGATGTTTTTTTTTAGCTAAGGACAATAGAAATCTGCCGGGATGCTTGAATCTCGTAATTAAGCTTTGTCTATACTGTGGGGAGTAGCTTTGTCTCCTTGTTTGTGGCTTATTGTGTCTTTCGCCATCTAAATTTCACCGTGCTTGGAATCAGAACTTTAATCATGGGATATTGTTGTTTTCGAGGCTTTCCATGTAGCTTTCTCGTCTCTGAAAAGTTTATGTTGCCCCTGTTACGACCACGGTTAAGACACTTATTACTTAGATCTACACAATCTCTATCATTTCACATGTATTGGTCGAGAGGTGAGGAATTAGTCAGCTCTTGTCCAAGTCAAATTTTTAGCATGCCTTAGTTGCTGGTTCTTAGTTATCGGCTGTTCAGACAATTGCTTCGCTACTTGCAAAGTATAGGACCGTCTCTGGTGGAGCTGGGCCGTTGGTTATACCCGACAAAGTCGAGGAAAATTTCACTGGTTATGATTTTACGAGGTTCAATTGACATGTTCAATTAATTTTAATGCATATCAGGGACCAAAGTATCAAGAGATAGTAAATATTCGCTTGGGAGATGGAACGACTAGATTTGGGCAAGTCATTGAAGTTGATGGAGAGAAAGCTATTGTGTAGGTTCAGTATAAGCTGCCAGCCTCTTCTTTGTTCCTTTAGTTCTCTTGATACTCTGTATTTTTTGGTTGGACTGCATTAGTTGGGTCACTTTTGTGTGCAATACTTTTCAGCTAATGACATAGTGAAATCTCTATCATTCATTGCAAGCATAAGAAAAAGCAGAACATGAAGAATATTTTCTTGGTTATATGTGATGAAATGTGAGAAAATCATATGGGATAATAATTCAAAAAATTGTAATTCTTGAGAAGAACAATGTTAAGAATCTAATCAGCATTCGTGTAGGCAATTATAGATCCCTTCCGCTCTCGAGTGATGGAAATCTAGTCACAGTGTGGGTTATTTTGGCTCTGAAAAAGGCTAATAATCTTTCCTATGTCTCTTATTGTTCTCAAACTTTCGTCGGTTACGTTATTCACTAGTTTTTGTGTCAATAAAATTTAGATATGAGTATTCTACTCATGCTTGTGTGACTGGGGGTCATTCATCTTAGATTTCTAGTATGTAAAACTTTCTGGTCATCCATGTTTCACTTCCTTGTCGCTAGGTTTTTGAAGGGACTTCTGGGATTGATAATAAATACACCACTGTGCAATTCACAGGCGATGAAAGTTGTTGTGCAAGTTCAGTCTAAGCTACCAGCCTCTTCTTTGTTCCTTTAGCTCTCTTGATATTGCATTTTTTTTTTCCGGTTGGACTACATTAGTTAGGTCACTTTTGTGTGCAGTACTTTTTAGCTAATGACCTAATGAAATCTCTATCGTTCATTGCAAGCATAAGAAAAAACAGAACATAAAGAATATTTTCTTGGGTATATGTGATGAAATGTGAGAAAATCATATGGGATAATAATTCAAAAAATTGTGATTCTTGAGGAGAACAATGTTAAGAGTCTAATCAGCATTCCATTTAGCCAATTATAGATCCTCTCCATTCTCGAGTGATGGAAGTCCAGTCACAGTGTGGGTTATTTTGGCTCTAAAAAGGCTAATAATCTTTCCTATATGTCTCTTATTGTTCTCAAACTTTTGTTGGTTACGTTATTCACTATTTTTTCTATCAATAAAATTTAGATATGAGTATTCTAGTCATGCTTGTTTGACTGGGGGTCATTAATCTTAGATTTCCAGTATGAAAAGCTTCTGGTCATCCATGTTTCAAATTGCCCAAATGTGAGCAAGAAACCGGCGGTCTGTGGATATTTCTTATGGCAGATATCATCATTGCCCAAATGTGAGCGAGAAATCGGCGGTCTGTGGATATTTCTTATGGTGCGATCTTCCTTCCTCCACTTTTTGTTACAGAATTGTCTCACTCTCTATTTCTCTTTTGCGCAACTCAACAAACGCCTTCTTCCCTAAGTCCATCTTCATTTTTCAGCAAGTCTTCCTCCATCGGGGTCGTTTCCTATACGATTAAACTTCCGAGTCCAATTTCGATTCATTCCAGAATAAGGGTCCGTTCGTTTCACGGAAAATAATTTACGGTTAATGTTTTCCTGATTTTCCGGCGTTCGTTTCACAGAAAATGAATTCCTTAAGGAAAATATTTTCCAAGAAAGGGAAAAAGTCTTCTAAGTTGGGGAAAATGTTTTCCACTTTTGAAAAGTGGAAAACATTTTCCTCACTTGACCTCTCTTATCTCACACCTCTATAAATTATCACTTCCTCCTCCCTTTCTTCTTCTTCTTTCCTTTTTTTATTCGAATTATTTTTTAATTTTCTTTTTCTTTTTTAATTCAAGTTATTTTTAATTTCCCTTTCTTTTTTCTATTTCTTTTTTAATTCAAATTATTTTTAATTTCTATTTCTTTTCTATTTCTTTTTTTCTTTCTTTTTTTTTTCTTTTCTTTGTTTTCCATCTTCTTCTTTCTTAGCTAGTCGTCGGCCGTCACGGTGAACCTCAAGCTCGCGCTCGCTAATCTGATGAGCGGAAAATATTTTCCTTAACGAACACCAGAAAATATTTTCCAAAACATTTTCAGGTTTTAGCCGAACACCAGAAAATATTGTCATTTTCCTGGAAAATGACTTATGGGAAAATATTTTCCAGAAATTGCCATTTTTCGCGAAACAAACGGATCCCAAGTTATGTTGATTCTTGCTTCCTTCTGTTCTATCCCACTTCATCACTGCCTTTTGGGTTCCAAATGCCGTCGCTTGCGTCCTTTGTTTCACCCATCTACGCCCCGTACAAAGGGGATGTCAGGCTGGTGTATAGGATCCGCCGATTCGAAGGATGAGATTCTTCGGGTTTACTGTTGGCCCTCCCGCTGGTCCGAGAAGCCCCCCAAAAGGAAGACTTGCGATTCCTTGAGAGGAAGATTCATCCCATAACTCAGCCATCATTTTCTTTTTCTTTTCCTTGAAAAATGCATCAAAAACTCCAAACGACGCCATCAGTAATTCCATTGCCGAGTCTCTTCGCTTCACTTACCTTTATCGGATCTCTCCCTCCATCTCGACGCGCTCCCCCCCTCAGTGAGTTCCAAGTCGCTCCACCATCACCCTCGCTGTCTACTGCTGCCTTGAAACCGAGCTGCACTCGCCTTGTGATTGATTCCGTTGCTCGCCGTCTTTAGAAACTTCAGTGATCTTCTCTCTCTCTCTTTTTTTTTTTTCGTCTTCCGGTTCGAATCGCGTTTTCATTATGTGGATTCTTAGGTGTTTTGACAGAGGTTTGAATCTAGTGGCCTCGAGCGATGTTTAATGCTCGTCGTTTTGCTCATTAATGGAGTTCATGTCGGATTTTTCAGTTTTTTTTTTCCTTGTTTCCAATTGCGAATCTGAGACAACTTGGAAATGAGCGAAGATTGAACTGAAAATGACGTGAGAAATCGCTGCAGCGAGCGAGAGTTGTGCAGAGTTAAGCTTGATCGAATGGTTGTTCGGTTTTCCTCTGTTTTTTGGCATCCTATGGTCGCTTCTGGATTCAGTTGTGGTGCGAGGGTGACTCGCTAGCCATTCCTAATTGGTCCTTCGGTTAACGCTTTCTCTGTTTAGATTTCCGAGTGGCTTGGGACTTGGAGATGGGGGTGGCACCGATGAGTTATGACATGGAAGAGGGGACTCTGGAGATCGGGATGGGTAGGCTTTTGCCCCTCTCTGCTTTCTGAATTTTTTTTTGAGCTACGGACAATGGAAATCTGCTGGGATGCTTGAATCTCGTAATTTAGCTTTGTCTGTATTGTGGGGAGTAGCTTTGTCTCCTTGTTTGTGGCTTATTATGTCTTTTGCCATCTAAATTTCACTGTGCTTGGAATAAGAACTTTAATGATGGAATATTATTGTTTTCGAGGCTTTCCATGTAGCTTTCTCGTTTCTGAAAAGTTTATGCTGCGTCTGTTATGACAACAATTAATACACTTATTACTTAGATCTATACAATCTCTATCATTTCACATGTATTGGTTGAGAGGTGAGGAATTATTTAGCTTTTGTCCAAGTCAAATTTTTAGCATGCCTTAGTCGTTGGGTCTTCGTTATCGGTTGTTCAGACAATTGCTTCGCTACTTGCAGAGTATAGGACCGTCTCTGGTGTTGCCGGGCCGTTGGTTATAGTGGACAAAATTGAGGTAAATTTCACTAGTTATAATTTTATGAGGTTCAGTGAACTCCTCTACTGAGATGTTGGATTAATTTTATTGTATATTAGGGACCAAAGTATCAAGAGATAGTAAATATCCTCTCAGGAGATGGAACGACTAGATGTGGCCAAGTCCTCGAAGTTGATGGAGAGAAAGTTGCCGTGCAGGTTCAGTCTAAGTTGCAAGCCTCTTCTTTTTTCCTTTAACCCTCTTGATACTGCATTTTTTTTGGTTGGACTACATTACTTGGGTCCCTTTTTTGTGTGCAATACTTTTCAGCTAATGACCTAGTGAATTCTCTGTCGTTCATTGCAAGCATCAGAAAAAGCAGAACATGAAGAATATTTATCTTGGGAATATGTGATGACGTGAGAAAATCATATGGGATAATAATTAAAAAATATATATATGATTCTTGAGGAGAACAATGTTAAGAGTCTAATTAGCACTTGGTGTAGGCAATTATAGATCCTCTCTGCTCTCGAGTGATGGAAGTCCAATCACAGTGTGGGTCATTTTGGCTCTGAAAAAGGCTAATAATCTCTCATATGTCTCTAATTGTTCTCAAACTTCTGTCGGTTCTATTTTTCACTAGTTTCTCTGTCAAGGCAAAAGAACAATCCAAGTGCCAAAACTTAGCACAATTGGACATTTAAGTACCAAAAGTTAGGAAACAATACTTAAGTGAGATATCCCGGGATACGACGAGGATAAACAGATCTGGAAAAAGGGCCTCCAAATCTCTATCACCATCAACAACTAATCTGTTGGCAACGACAAGACAGAGCTCGACACATTGCACCGAGCTCCGTCACGATCGACGGACTCAACACTGCCATGAGTTCACGGTCGGCACATTGGGGAGAGAGTGAGAGAGAGAGAAGCTCGAGCGTCAGCGAAGCTAGGGACGGTGCGATGGAGTTCTCTATCATAGAAGACAGTGGCTGGAGTCAATGGTTGTCCAAGTCGGGCCGGACATGCTAGAAGCAGAAAAGGTGCGAGAGAAGAAAGGTTGGAGTTTTTGAGGTTTTCTCATATACGGTCAAATACCAAATAAAATGGGAACACATTGCTAGCACTTAATTGAGGCAAAAAATCATAGCACGATTCGTGGCATAGTATCTCCATTCCTCCTTGTGTATGCTATTTTCATTGACCTAAACAAAAAAATTTAGGGAAAAATCACATAAACGGTCCCTAAACTTCGGCTTAATATGCAATGTGATCTCTAAACTTTTAATTTGTCTAATATAGTCATTGAAATTTTGGTACCTATTCAATTTAGTCTCTAAACTAAATATTGTTCCTGATTTTGAATTAATTAAATAATTACATCGAACATTTTTATATAGTTTAAGGACTACATTGAATATGTACCAAAAGTTTTAGGATCACATTATACAAACTAAAAGTTCAAGAACTATATTGAGCATTATGTTAATGTTCACGGACCACATTACACATTGAGCCAAAGTTTATAGACTATTTGTGTCATTATCCCATAATTCTAATATCAAATATTGAGGATTCTCTTTTTATTTTTCCTGAAAATGGTGTTGTTTTCAGAAACGCCTAAAGTTCTTTATAAACCGGAGTCCACCACTAAATATAACATCATTTTAACAATGACGAAATAAAATACTTTAATAAAAAATCTAGTTGGCTTTATCACGTGGGGATCTTCTTTTGTACTATACGGGCGAAGGAGCACACATGCCTACGCGTTGCAAGAAGATAATTGAAATGTGTCTGAAGAGGGGTAAATGTTGAAAGAGACAAATTTATTTATTGACTTGAGTTATATTCGAAAAGTATATATTCGGCATAATTATAGCATACACCGTCCTTGTAATACATTATCAATTTAAGAGAGTAAGTAATTATGATCTTTAAATCATAGGTATGAGATCGCTTGTATATATCATTTTTCTTTACATTAATGGTGTATGCTTTATTTTTTTCCATATATTCATGCGGTTAGTTGACAATGATCTCGATTTTTATGGTCGTGATTTCGTCCACGTTGTTATACCATATTCCTACAGTACATTATAATAACAGATATAGGCATTTCATGAAATCTCTTAACAAAGTTTGAGATTGGAAGCCGTCTTCTTTAAATTTGACTATTTTCTTTTTAATATAGATTAGCTTTGGATTTGTCAAGATATAATGCTACCAATTTCAAGGGGGGTCAAGCCCAAACATCGTCGGATCAAATTGATCCTTCTTGTTGATGATTAACCAGTTTGAACATATACAAATCAGCCGCATCAATGACGCCACTCATTCCATATTCATATCACACTTCGATGAAACTTTTTTGGATTATCGATTTTCTAAGACATGACACATCATAAAAATGGATATTTTCTAATAAAAGCTTAGGTTCTTCCATGAACAAATATTACTCATACCTAAACCTACAATCGCAAAGTTGAAGTTGTGCGCCGACACTAGAAGGGCACACTTTCCGGATTTCATCGTAGGCAAAATCCATGCAGCTAGTACAATCGGCCTGTGTCAGCATGCCGTTGCACGTACCGTAGCCAAAGCACTCGGCACGGTTGACAGAGGCATGGTTGTAGTAGTCGAACCCCTTCTCAGCGGTGGTGGACCTCAGATCCTGCAAGACGGTGTAGAATGCTTCGGCATAATCGTCCCAATTGTAGTACCCCGCTCCATTGCATGCCTTGTCCACAAAAGTCATGTCTAGATCGCTTCTTGTGATACAAAGACAGTGGGAAAGTACTATGAACAGGATTGCGGTTTCGCGTGTTGCGGACATCATGGTAACGTTCGCTGTCTTTCCCTCTCAAAAACTATCTTTTGTTTGGTGTAGATGAACACACAAATTGAGTTGGGTATAAATAGGGCTCATTCCTCATAGGGTTCTCAGTCAGTAATTCATTTTTAATGTTGATTTTTAATTCAATAGAATATCTTTGTCATTTCCAATTCTAGAGTACTGGTTGTATCTTCATTGGATGAGAAGGTTTTTGCCCCTCTATTTAACTAACGAATTCGGCATATATAATGTACAATACAAGTCTGTTGACGTCCTGACAAACCACGCTCTCTCGTATCCTTTACACGTAAAAATAAGAATTTATTTTACAATGGCCAACCTGTCCCAACACAAGTTATGATCCCTTGTCATGCTAGTCAAGTAGGGAAAATTATTACCCACGCTCAATATGAAGTTCCACCGGGAGTGAAACTAAGTCGAGCTCTCACAAGTCCAGTCAATGGTCACCGTAGCTGCTCGTTTAGATCCCTAGGGCCCAGCCATGTTGACACTAAACTGGATTAATTGATGACTACGCGTCCCTGAAGCTGTCAAGGATTCTCATGTGCAAAACCCGAAAAGCAAGGTTGTTGTTGAGAAATCTCATTATTCATGATCTTATTGCAATTTTCATCATGCAAATGTGATACTTCTTATATTATTTTAATGTTGGTGTTGACGTAAATTTTTGCAAGAGAAATGATATATAGAAAATTATTACAGAATGAATATTCACATCAATCAAAATCTCTACTAAAGGTTATTTGTACTTTTATTTAATAAAGTAGATTTGAAGCCTATCATGTAGTTTCGAGATGTAAAAGTGCAATATTTATCGAATCATTAGTACACGCTATGAATTAACAAGAAATATCAAAGCGCAAAAAATGTAAGTTCCTCTTTCTTGATAGCTTTCCTAAATTTGTCAGGACCTTTAGAGAAATGTCACGACTTGATGTGGAAAAGGCCGCCAAGCTATCTATGCAGAACCTGCTTGAGAGAAAAATTAATATATATATTTTTTATTTCCTCCATTTGCTAATTATTCAAGATCCTCTTCCAATTTCATATAGACTGCCTCTGTTTCCACTCTCAATATAGCCAAAACACACCATTTATTAATTAAAAAGTGTAGAATGTCATCATTAAAACATACAAGGTGTAAAATGTTGGTAGTTATGAGTTTCACAAAACAAGAATAATATATGCCTAGAGAGTGAAAGCTTTCTTCATGTTCTATTTGCGACTGCTGTTGGTAAGCTGAAAAAGCCAGGCTTGTGCAGAGCTCTTGAATCGGCCAGCAAATTTATACTTGATTATTATTCTACCAAATTGTGGTGAGGTGAAACAATATAGTGAGATTCTCACGACAATAACAACTCTTAGATTTAAAACACATGGAGTCGCTAGACTATATTAGCGCTAGATTAATTGTGTGTCGATCGATAGTTTCTTTTTTATCCTTCACATGCTTTGAAAAGGATCCTCATGCTGTCTTCCTCAGAAATCATTGGTTGTTTTCTTCTTTCGGATGATAAAATTGCGAAATTTCTATACTTGAGCAGAGAGTTCCCAGTTCATTCAGAAAGACGCACGTTAAGAAAAGACGGCAGACCATGGCTCTCGTATTTCAAGACAAATCATGGCTGTTGAAACTTATCGGCCACGAACAATTTGGAAAGTTATCTACCCGTTGGGCCGCATTCATGAGAGAAACTCCTCTGAAGGTGGTGTTCGAGATGCATTGAAAGGGACGATATCGATTGAACCCTGCTGAGTCGGTTTTTCATTGTTCTACTCATCCAAGGGCTCTCATTGCCCTTGAAAAAGCTATAGAATTTAATTGCGTGATTCTAATCTTGTTGATGTTTAACATAAGCATTCAATTAACCAATCCCGAAAAAGTATATGAGCATTTAATATATCAAATCTTTGTTCTGATATATTATTCATGTTTACCGTTGCTTTAACTGGAAATTACCTTGTTAGCACAACCGAAATGTTGAATAAGATGTTAATATAACTATCAATAATGATAATTCGATCCAAATTAATCAAAAAGAAAAAAAAAATCCAAGATCCCTTATTCTCAATTCTCAACTAAACATGGTAAACCCTGATATGTGGCTATTTCATCTCGTGGATGGGTTTTGCCATGTGATATTTTTATATTTTGTTTGAATGGGATTTAACAATAAACTGGGATTCATGAAATTGTAGGTATCCAATTGTACATCAAGATATTATATATCTTTCAAAATCCTTATTGATATTTTTGAGAAATTTAAAAATTAAATCATTTATGCTACAACCTGATTCAAATGGTTTTAGTTGTCAGAAGTTTCATTATATTAATGAGAAACAAAATTTATGGTCAACTGCAAAAGAAAATGATTTTATGTTTCGTGCCGGAAACACTCCATATCTTCAAGACCGTTCTCTTTGACGGACTTCAGTAAAAAGGCTTCTGAGAGTGTGCTGTGGAATTGGAAAAAAAAAGTGCGATGAGATGGTTTGGTTATCGAAGGGTTGGAACGAATCTATGAGGGCCAATTTTTGGTCTCTAGATAAGAAGGGGGACTCCATTTTCCATGAAATCATATTCAATAAAAGCCGTGTCTGAATTAGAATATCCACCGCCAAATGTCGAATGTCATTGAGGGTGGAAGATGCCGACGATGGCCATGACGCTTCAGTTTGAGCTTGAAGTCTTCAGGGATGAATTGCATTCACCTAAGCAGCATCCTCAGCTTTGTAAGTTTGCAAAGTTCAAAGCAGTTCCTATTCGCATCAATTTCGGCACAAGTTTGGGAGAGACCAAAGCTCGAATTGCTCATAGCAAGATTTTCGAATGTGAATCTCTTAATCTACAAGCTCATTCTCTCTACGACCGTGTTCTCTTGTTTGATTCAAATTCAGTACAGAAATTGCCCACGTCATTAGGCAAAGATAGACTATGTTAGAGCATATTGATCCACATAATGTTTCTCTATCCGTAGCTCAGCTATGTGCATATGTATGTGTTGGGAAATCTCATAAATGTCATGCCAATGGAAACAAATCGAATTGGTCTTTCTAGATTTGATTGTGCTGAAAGTGATATTGGTGTTATGCTTATAAGCCTCGAAAGCTAGACCATTAAAAAGACTCCATCTATTGATTTAAGGTCGCTACATCGGTAGATATAAGTATCGCATATCGGTGAATGCCTAGAAAGTGAAAGCTTTCTTTTCATGTTATGTCTGCAACTAATGTAGGTAAAGCTGAAAGAGTTAGATGCGCGCAGGCCCTTGAACCGGCCAGCAAATTTATATGTGACTTGCAGTGAGACGAATATACCTGAAGAAAACAATGTGGTCAGATCCTCGCAACAATGACTGCTTTCGGATTTAAATCACATAATTGAAATATAGTAAACGAAAACATCACCTAATAAACCAAACTCATAATCAAGGCATCAAAGGTAAGTAAAATACGGAAAATATAGTCCAAGAATTTAATCCGATATGATGTTGGCTAAAGAATATATATTGCCTCGTGATCAAGCCTCGGGACAAAAAAACTCCATGAGTCGAGTCCAAAAATTAAACCCAAGCCTAAATAAAAATTTTCCACCTCTTGTGCACAAATCAGCAGAAAATGAGGAAGAGAACAACACCCAAGGAAGATCGATGGCGATTCTGACGCTCCATCCTTTGCACACGACCATGCAGATCTCGCACTTCTTCACCACAGAATTCACATTCGAAACTCGACTCCGTTCGTATAGAACACTTTAACTCGAACTAGAGAGATCAGCAAGCCACGAAAGAGCAAATTTTCACATCATTTGTTGAGCACACAAACGAATTCGGCCATAATAAGGGTTTGATAAGTCGAGAACAAATTGAATTGATGCAATATAATTTTGCAGTTCAAGGATTGAATCGAAGTTACATACTGATCTAATTCGAGCATTTCATCAAACAAGTGATAGGCATTTCGACCAAGGAGCTCGTACCCATAGACAAAGCAACGATTCACTTTCAGATCATCACGAAAATAACCTTATGAGTCCGAGTTTCTAATCGAGCTTCAACCGCAACTGATTGAGTCACAAACATTAGCTAAAGCTCACTGGCTCTCTTTCGTTCAGTGACAAAGTTCCCGTTGGTGACCACGTCGATAGTCGGGGCCGGCGAAGGGGGAACGACCAAGGGATCGTGCACTTTCGGGCGTCTTGATCAGAAAACGGAGCAGAACGAGAGCTGGCCTTGCTGCAGCGAAACCGGCGACGGAGGAGCGGCTACGGTGGCGGCTAATGGTCTCTGGAGGACGACGGAGAAGGAGAACTGACGAAGAAGCCTCAAGAATTCCCGAGAAAGAGAGTTTCTTCGTCAGGTTTAGCGTATGCGTTCTGTTGTGATCGCTGACCCTGAGGCGGCCGTCAATGGTGGCTCGACGGTGGCTGTTTTGGTGACTGGAGATGGCGGACGGTGGATTTCTGGTTTCGAGGAGAATCTTCTGGAACTCGGCTGAGAGAGAGAGAGAGAGAGAGACTGTGGATCGTGGGCTGCGGTGAGGGAAACTATCTGGGCCGAGGCTTACTCTAATGGGCCTGGCACGATCTGGGCCACGATTGTGGATCAGACTCAACAAACCGGACCGGCCCTCTCAATTCTGACCGAGTTGGAACATTTTTATTGCTTTCTTTTTTTCTTTTTTCTATTTAATTTACCTTTACAAAAAAGCATGTTCAACTTGCTGGCGAAAAAATAATTCCACAGCCGACTCTGCCACAGTCCCTTATTTGTGCAATATTGCAACGTCATTCAGTGAGGATAGTTATCATACTTAGCTCTATAATCCTTAATTTGAATTTGAGTACCAATTGCATGCTACACTCATGCTTGAGTTGATTTCTAATACCCCACTTGCATGCTCCATGACCGAGGATCTCCCCATAAATTTAATTGTATAAAATTTCCAATACCCTCCTCACGATTGGTTCCTGATTCACACACCACCTTGCATGCTATCGATATTTAAAATTTTCAATTTGTGTCTTAGATTAACTTGAGAGACTGAATTACCCTTCAACTAATGTGGACAACTCTAGTTGGGGTGAGAAGGGGGGGAGCATTTTATAAGAGAGAAGTGAAAGTTCAGTGTAATTATAAACTCTAATAAATAAATTCTAAATGACACACAATTAATGGGGCTTCATGTAAGTTATATTACTTTTCTCTTCTTTTTAAGAAAACACGTCCCGAGGAATGTCCACATCAGACAATGCCCAAATCGACCTTATGAATCAGGCAAAAGAAGACGACTTGCAAATGTTGGTGTGGAAAAACTAAATCATGCGAGTTCGCTGCAGGGCTAAGCCTAAGAAAATTTCTCTAAGAACTAAGAGATCCTTCACTATCGTTTGTGTTCTCATCACCAATTCCACTCATATGTGCTCACCCACACACCACATTCCTATAATACGCTTTAAAACAACAAATGCAGGCCTTCAATGTGAGATTGAAATCCGTCTTCTTCAATTTTATTTTATTTTTCTAATTGAGATACCTTTGTATTGTCAAGATCTAACCGATCAATTTTGAGTTGGGTCAAGCCCACACAATGTCGGATTAAATTGATCCATACTTATAGATGATTAATTAGTTTTTTTTTTTTGGGTATTAATTAGTTCAAACACATACAAATATTAGTGGTGCCAACAACACCACCCATTCCATATTCAAATCACATTGTAATGAGATATTATTGAAGTACTGATTTCTTTAGACATGGCACATCATGACATTGGATATTTTCCAACAAAAGCTCAGGTTATTCCGTAAATGAATACTGCTCGTACCAAAGTCTACAATTGTGAAGCTGCACACTGACACGATGTATGCACACACTCTCTGGACTTGTGTCTGCACACGGTCGGCATGTGCCCGCGCACCACTGCATGCACCGTGGCCGAAGCACTCGGCATGGTGAAGGAACCATGCGTATAGTAGTCGACCCCTTTTCCGCGGTGGACCTCAGATTGCACGGGACGGTGTAGAATGCCAAGGCATAATCATCTTGATCAGAGTACTGCTCTCCACTGCATACCTCGTCCACAAAAGTCAAGCGTCCTGGCAGCAGAGCATCGACGCTCACGAGGCGCACGGGCCGCAGAGCATCGATGCTCACGAGGCGCTCGCATTCGGGAAGAGGAACACACGAACGGGAGCTCAGCGGAAAATTCTCTATCGGATCAACCCATTTCCAGACGCTTCTCCATCTTCGCTCTCTTTCCATCGCCTCAATCCACCGGTTCCCACCGTCGCTTGTCCACCATCGCCGGCCACGACAACTCTCATGCACTCAGCACTCAGCACACGGTGGGATGGCTCAGAGATTTCCGAACATTCAGAGAATCATCTCTCTCGGCTTCTTGCTTCGTCTAGTGACCTCCAACAGACCTCCTGGCGCCACTAGCATCATCTCCGATCATTGCTCCACCGGCAGGCCGTAGCTCTATTAGCACTTATTTTCTAGTGAGTTTGCTTGGACTGCTCTGAACTTGTCCGTTTCTCCTTCGCTGGCTCTGATCCTTAGCGTCATTGTCTCGGATGACCTCTTCCTATGATCCGATCATCCTTCGTGCATCGGACAAAATAAACACTAAAATCTTCTTCTTCGTTCTTAGCTTCATGTAGAGAGGCTCAAGCATTCTTGTGTGATTTTTTTGGTCAATTTCACTGCTGGTGTGTCTATATGCGCACTATGAGTGCTTTGTATGATCATCGCCTGAAGTGCTCACTATGAAGTGTTCATATCAATAATTTGAATCACAAATCAACGTTCACCGCAATGCATATTTGTCCGTTAGATGGTCGATTCTTGTTTAGTTCTTCCTACCAAAAGTCTCGCAAAGATGAGCAGCCAGCAAGTGGCGGCCCTAAACGAACCACTTCACTTTTATTTCTCATTTTTTTTTCAGAAATAAAAAAGTATAAAATTTTTACTTCTCATTTAGTATTTATGAGCTAACAATTTTTTTTAGATATAGAAAATTAAAAATGACGTTATCAAACGGATTTTTATTCCAAATCTGTTCCTAGACAGATAAATAACCAAATAAAGAAATGAAATTGTTATCATACACGTACCCTAAATGATCCACTTTGCACACACGTGTTTGCCTCACATACAAGTCTTGAATATATATATCTATTATGTAACATTGTAAATTTAGGTCACATAAGTAATGGAGTTTGTAATACTTATATAATCCAAATAACAGCATACTTCTGTTGTTGCTAATACTACTACCTAAAGTCTACATTAAAAAAAAAAAAGGCCCAGAAACCTGGATCAAACCACTCGAACTGGCCCGATAATTTTGGGCTCAAATAGTCTTGGGCCAGGCCACTAGGCCTCAAACTATCCTTGAGTTTGAGACCTGAATGATTGCCAAACCGGCCAGATTCATAGATTGGAAACTATACATATATATATATATATATATATATATATATATATATATATATATATGTCCCCATATGTCAATTCCCTCTCACCCGTTGAGGCCTCAACTTCTCTCTTTCTCCCGTCTCTCATGCTGGTCGAGATCTAGCCACCGCCGAGCCGCCATCGCTGCCGTGGTCAAGCCCCACCACTCATCAAATGGCCTCCATCTAATATGTCTCACTCACTTCCTCAGTCCCTTTTATGCTTGCTCGCGTCTTGGTCTCCCTTACGCTTTCTCGCTCTCTACCTATAGAAAAACAGGTCTTACTAGCTTGTTTTGATGTCTAATGGTTTTTTATTTTCGTACATGCTATTTTAAATTATTATTTTAAAATTTTAAATGATAGATAGTCCCTCTTTGAAAAGATGCAATTACCTTTTTATTATTTTTGTTTCACAATTAATTAGTGACATTTAGATCGTGGAGAGCAATGGAGGGCAGGGGAGAGTGGCCATGACTGACGATTTTTTATTTTCCAAGTATAAAATGAAGAAAATCGTCCCTCAATTCATTTAAAATTTAATTGGAGTTATTATGATAATTGGGTTTTTGAGGTAATTTAGATTAAGTGACATAAGAGGAACCTCCCCCTTAAAGAATTTACAAATTTGTTGTGTTTTTACAAATCATACTCTCTGATATTCTCATTTATAAATGAGAACTTATGTAAAATAGCCGACTAATGCTAGCTTAAGATATGATCCCTTGTCGAGCTAATCGAGTTTGGAAAATTGTTACTTACACCCGGTGCATACTCTATTCATGAATTGTTCGAGCTTGGTTGATGATTTTTCGAGAACTAATATCTAGTCAAAGCTCTAATTCGAGCTACTCGAGTATCTAAATTGAAACCTTGAACTCGCCAATACTTAGCTCAATAAATTTTGTAAGCCTAATTCAAAATTTTGATTGTTATATAATTATACATAGATATCGTCATCCACATACGAGTACATTTAGTATATCAACTTTTCGTTCGAAACAAGCTCCAAAATAAGCATGAAGTTAATACTCGGTCGAGCTCAAATCAAACACCGAGTAAGGAGGTGAGCTCTGTAGCGGCTTGATTAGAGACCCCTAGACCCCAGTCGTGTTGACACTAATTCGATTAATAGGAGTCAATGTGTCCATTGAAGCGATTAAGAATTTTGACGTGCAAAATTTGAGTGCAAGGTTATTGTTGAGAAATCTCATTACTCAATATCTGGTCATGATCTTCATCACGCCAGTTTTAATCCCCCTATAATTTTCAATCCCTATATTAACCGATACCTCAAATGATAAAAGTAAATGAACACTAATAAATCTAGGAAATCTTCAAAAGTCACCCTTCCTAAGTCCTGGCTGTAATCTCGGAGGGACGTACCTTGGCTTCACAAATGAAAAATGAGCTTTTAGTACAATTTTTTCACAGAATACCTTCAATTTCGAATCACTATTTGACCATAGAAAAATTCCTTCGGGCATTTTAAATACCAAATGCCCTTCGTTTTGGTTTTTCTATAAATTGACTTGGAGCGTTTACAAAGAAATCCTAATTACTTTTAACTTTTAGGCTTCATTAGGAAATTGTTAGATTTGCCTTGTGTCATTCTTTCGTCCTTAATAATATCTAGTAAATACTTTCAATTGTTGAAGGGAAAGATCCATTTTTCTTTCCCACAACTTCAATTTTTAAGAAATATAATTTTTTAAATTTCCCAAGGTCTTTAATTGGAGAATTAACCCAATTTCATTCCCGATTATCAATATATAAACTAAAAAAATCATGAGAAATGAATTTCCTCTCTTTGAAGTAAATAGGGAAAAATAAATAAATAAATAAATCAACAATTGTTAACATCTGAGAAATTAAAAAGGAAAGAAGAAGAAGAAGCAGAAGATCCGTTAGGTTTTCCAGTTCTTGCGCTTCGAGCATTCGGTCACTCTCTGCTTCTTTTCTCTCTCTCTCTCTCTCTCTCTCTCTCCAACCCTCGAGCCGAGCTACACCGTCTTATCGCGGCCTCTAACCGCCGCGGCCACATCCACGCCGCCGGGCCACCTAGGCGTTCGGCGGCCCGGCGGCATCGCTGCCCCTCTCTCTGCCTCCTCCGAACACTCTCCCCGAAACCGTAGGTCTCTCGCTTCGTTTCTCCGGGATTGCTTGAAGATGGACGACGACCAGGAGATGGAGAGGTTCTGGATGGACAACGATTACGAGGGCGGGCAATGGATCGACGGGGAGTTCTATTACCGGCGGCAGTGGGAGAAGCGCGCCTAGACCAAGGACGACGTGCTCTACGGCGTCTTCACTTCGGGGGACTCCGATTGGGACCACGGCGACTCCTCCAAGAGGAACCGGAGGAAGAACAGGGACCTCCTAGGTAAGGCCGATCTGTCGAAACCCGTGAATTTCGTGTCCACCGGCACGGTCATGCCGAACAGAGAGATTGATGAGAACTCGAAGAGAGAGAACGAGGATGACCGACGAGTCCACTGCCGTGGATGAGGATAGGCCGGGGTTGGGGGTCTTGGGAAAAACCAGCAGGGGATTGTGACGCTCATTGAAGCAAAGTTGCGTCGTAAGAATATGGGTATGGGTTTCAACGACTACAAAGAAACTCCTGCAAAGGCGCCTGTTGCCTCGTTGGAGCCAGAGGAAAAGAAGCCATTACTTGGCGTGCCCGGTAAGGAGAAGCTTTGGTCTAAGCAAGCTAAGAAGGCGACGTTGAAAAACAAAGCGAAGTACATTACAGCGGAAGAGCTATTGGCGAAGAAGCAGGAACAGGGCGTTAAAGTTGTGCAAAAGGTATTGGACATGCGTGGACCTCAGGTTAGGGTATTAGCAAACTTGGAGAATCTGAACGCGTAAGAGAAGGCGAGGGAGAGTGATGTTCCTATGCCGGAGCTCCAAGACTATATGAGGTTGATTGTGGACCTGGCTGAGTTGGATAGTCGGAAGATCGATGGGGACATGAGGAATCAGAGAAGGAGACAGCTCTGGGCTTGCAAGAGGAAAAGGAGAAGTTGCAAGCTGAGGCAGAACACCAGAAGAAATAACTGAATAACATGAACGAAATAATGAATACACTAGCCAAATCTTTTGGTGACTTGCAAAAAAGGCTTCCTGACGATTATGAACTCCGTAACTTATCCTGCATTGCTTGCTCATTTGCACTCCCTCTGTTTATCAGAGTATTTCAGGGATGGGATTCTCTTCGGAATCCCTCACGGGGGTTGGAAGTTGTTTTGCGGTGGAAATCTCTATTGCAAGGACAGGAATTTCTTGATATATGGGATTTGGGATCCCCTTATACCCAGATGGTTTCAGAAGTTGTCTTGCCTGCTGTGAGAATATCAGGCATTAACACTTGGAAGGCAAGGGATCCGGAA
Source organism: Eucalyptus pauciflora (assembly GCA_007663325.1). NCBI lineage: Eukaryota > Viridiplantae > Streptophyta > Magnoliopsida > Myrtales > Myrtaceae > Eucalyptus > Eucalyptus pauciflora. The sequence goes on from VMYD01000385.1 coordinate 1,464,558, forward strand.
ACAATGCTTCGATTTCTTGAAGATTTTGTGACCAGTGTTCTCGCATGTCGGCGCAAATTGAAGTTTGTCAGTTTCTTCTCATGTGAAGAGCATTCGGAATTCATTTATTTATTTATTTATTTTCATATTAACTGAATGTTGATATGCATGACAAAAGCAAATATGCTGGCATCTTTGCGTGGCTGCGGCACAACTCTTCTGCAGCCTCTCTCTGTCGACAAACACAGCGCCCGAGCCTTGGGCAGTGGCTTTTCGTCTTAGAATCGGCAACATCCCGATGCTCTTGAACTCAAACTTGCTCTCCCCGCCGGATAAAGCTTGCCGATTCTCTCTCTCTATCTCTTCCTTGCGAGAACTCAATACCTCCTCCAAAATGCAACCGATGGTAATGGAAATTCAGGAGATGGCGACAGGATGGGAGAAAACGTGAGAACTCAATACCTCCTCCAAAGTGCAACCGATGGCAATGGAAATTCAGGAGATGGCGAGAGGATGGGAGAAAACAAAAGCAAAACGGAAATCAAATAGACAAAATTCGGAATGAATCGAAAACAATTCTAGAGTTCAGTCGGAGACGGAACGTCCCGGTAATTATGACTGTTGGTCGAGGAAACTCCGTGGTCAAGTTGCGCCGTCATGGCGGCAAGGCGAGCGGCATCTTCAAACTGGTCGGCAGTAGTGACACTTTTGGTGCTTCCGTCGGTGCTGGAAGCAACAATCGTCAGAGAGCTCGATCTCGATGAATCGCTGGTGGTGCTCCGTTGGCAGTTGCATCATCAGATTTTTTTGCATCTTTTCTCTCCCTCGCTCTGGATTCCCCTGATTCATCTCCACCAATTCAGATCATCCCCACAGTGAACGACACCATTACATTCCGCATTCAAGTCACGGCGACACTAATTCCTCTCTGATTCGTGTCGTTGCTTTTCCTATCCTTGCACGTGTCCAGACTAGATTTATCTGTCGTCGGGCCATCTTGAGCTCACGCCGCCATCCCACCATTGCTACTGAACCATCATCAGGGCTGTTTCATATCCCATTGAACTTCCGAGTCAAATTCCGATTCACTCCAGAATATGCTCCGTCGACTCTTGCTTCATCCTGTTCTTTCCCGCTGAATTGTCATCTTTCGGATTCCATTGTTTTGCCCGTCTACGCTGCGTGCAAAGGTGACGTGGGGTGGTGTTCACTGTTCACAAGAGCTTTATCCGATTGCCAAGGCTGAGGTTGGATGGATGATCATCTGAATACGATCCACCAATTCGAAGGATGAGATTCTTCCGGTTCACTCTCAGCACATCCGCAGGTCCGGCGTTGCTTCATTAACCGCGGCAGCCGAAGCCAACCTGAGTTGTCATCATCCGAAACGATACGCCACGCATGAAGAGAAACCAACGGAGAATAAAAATGCGCGATGCGAAGCGAAGTGGTGGGAAAACGGGGCAAACAAGGTGAAGCCGGTGGCTGTTCTTTGGACAAGAAAGGAATTGAGTTGGAAAATAAAAAAATAAAAAAAGGGAAAAAAAGAACCCATCGTCGTTTTTCAAAAAAGCCGGCAAAAAACTCCAAATTATATTCATTGCATTTATTTTTGTTTCTATCACGGCAAAAACTCAAAATTATATCTATGGCATATTTACCTTAATTTTTTTTATGACGTCAAAAATTGTAAATTTGTATTAATATGACACATTTACCTTCTATCAAGATTTCGTCTAATGATTTTATATTTTTTTTTTGTTGAAATTGTTCTTATTTCATTTGATGTCAACATTATTTACCTTCCGCCATCCATATACTCATTCATAAATGGTAAATGTGTTACATAAATATAATTTGAAATCTTAGATAACACAAAAAAAAAAAAGGAATAATAAAATAGATATGTCACAGTAAGCATAATTCGAAATATTTGATAGGTTTTCCTTTTTTTCTTGGCTTCATCAATAACCAATCATAGCTCAGGGCCAAGAATATGTTGATCTCTCTCATAGAAGCAAGTCATTCCCTTGTCGCCTATGGCCACCATGGAGCTTCCGTCGCCCTATCCCTCCTAGATGTCCTTGGTGGTGATTATGTCAGTTGTTCTCGTTCCTTTTACTATTAGGAAGGCACTTCCAATTGCTCATATGTTGAATTCGCAGCTTGAAATTTGCTTTTGTAAATTGCGTGACTCTACTATCCACGCCTCTTTCTTGCTTGAATGAACAGTGTTTAAATGTCACTTAGGAAAGGAAATTCCACTTTTTATCTATCGCAATTTCAATTCCGTAGAAATATTTTAAATTTCCACGTCTTTCGACTTGAGATTTCTAGCTAAATTTCCAGTTACTGGAAAATTGACCCAATGTCATTTCCGGCTAAATGGCGTACGAAGACGAATGGCATGGGAAATGATGGGATTCCATAATTTCAAGGGATCTTCGGCTGGGAATGGGTTGTGGCTTTATTAGCATACAGGGTGGGCTTTAGATGGGCTGCGGTTTCTACAGCCTAATTGGTGAGTTGGGCCACGAACCAGAAAGGCCTCCCTTTTTAAAACCCATCATTTTATAAAAGTTTTTATTTTTTAATTAGTTTATTATTTATTTTTTTGTTTATCTATTATTCTTTGGCTCTTTTTTGTTTTTCTTGTTATTTTCCATTTTTGGTACTTTAATAAAGACAAACGCTTGAATTTTTTTTTATAAAAAAAATCAGATGTCAATAGCATACATGATTACACTAAAGTAAGTGCCATGGGAAGCTTGGTACTTTTCGTAAATTGATTGTTTAACAAGTGCATTCTACATTAGCTAACACATTTCTCAAAAATATTTTCCACAAAACCAAAAATAATAATGATGATGGACAGAAAAAGCTCCTCCCCTCCTCAAATTAGTCAAATTTAAGAGCATAGGAATTGAAATTACATTCTATATCAGCATTATCGACAATTTTTTGTTAAATTGTTACTCCCCCATCTCCTTGCGGACTCATGTCTAGCTCTGATACATGTGAAGCAGTTTGGATGTGATAATTCTCATTTCTGGACTCAAGATCTGCCATTATTTGAAAGAGATTAGAGAGAGCTTCCCTTGCTAGCATGAGAGCGTGAGCAAAATCATGAGATAAGACTTCGCTTCTAAGCTAGCAGAGGGTTTGCCAGCAAGTCCAAATTGAAGATTGGTAGCATCGGGACGACACTTTGATCCATTAGAGTTCTGATTTGAGGCTTCATTCATCGACAAAGCCCTATCCAAAATATTCGGGTATTGCATTGTCAATTTGTGGGGAAAATTCAAAGAGCTGACGCTTCATGATCATTTTGTGTGCGTTGCTTCAACTAATTACAAATTGATTCTCTGCTTTTTCTTCAAACGAAAGATTTTATCAATCTTCTCTTTCCCATGGCAACAACTAAAGGTGTAAAATTGGTTTTCAATGGGTTTGTTTTCAGTGCATATTGTAAATCCTATTACGAGAATGCATAATTTGCTTTTGATTCTTGATTGTGTATTGCCTTTATTAAAGACCTACTACACAGATAACTTAGTGTTTTCATAGGAAGATGATTGTGGATTTATTCGAATGGTATCATCTTGAAAGTCCCATTCACAACAAAGAAGTTATATTGATGTTGATGGCTCCAAAGGTGAAGTTGAAGGAGAATATTTGGCTAGAGAGAAAGTGATATCTCGAGAGAAAAAACGAATCTCGAAGAGAAGATTTAGAAGAACAAAATTTTTTGAAGGGCAAATATTTAGAGGAAGATCTTGCTTCTTATCAACCTCAATCAAGGATGGAATGACTACATGATTGAAATTTGGATCGAGTTGGAGATGTCAAAGAGAGAAGCAAAGGAAAGGACCCGTGTTGGAACAATAATTTTACTTTCAATGTTTATAATAACAATCCTAAGTGATAAAATAAAAATAAAAATTTGTTTGACGATCATTAAATATTTAAAATTTCTTTCCAAATATAGAAACCATGATCTTAATCAGTAGGCCGCAACCATACAATTGAGACATCCTAATTTCCATCAATTTCTAACTTAATTGAATCTTCTATGTCAATGCTAATTAAGTGCATTAGAGCTGTCGAGCAGGTTGACTACTAGGAAGTTTGGCTACCACACGACCTCGGAAGGGGGCTAAAACACATTTTTTTTTTGGTCAGAGCAAAAACACTATTTGGGCATGTGGGTTTTAAAGAAGGTTTTGTGTTGATTGTTCAGTGGTTGTTTTTACAGCTTTGCTCTAGGATTGGCAAATGGGTTGGGCTCAGCCTGAGAACGACACGGCTAATGGCCATTGATTGGCCCAATATAATAAAAATGGCCTGAAGGACTAGGCCCCTGGAGCAAAGGGAAAAAAAAATGGCGGCGTGAAATGAGCCCTTTGATTCAGTCATTTAGGAGTCTGGATATGATCTAGAAAAAAAAGTCATGGATATTCAGAAAAAAAATGGAACAATCTTGTATAACGTACAGGAACTCCGACGTATTCCTTTGTTATCTTAGCTACTAAATAATTTATGAGCATTATTAAAAACAGTTTTGTAATAGCTATTACATTGAGTTATATTATATTGGACAAATCAGAATAGAATGAATAGCCTGAATTCATCCATGAAATGTATGCTTACTCAACATAAATTTGGATACACTACACTCACGAATTATTGCTAAAAATAGATCCGATAACAACAAATGCACTAAACCACTTAATTTCATTTGGGTACACATGAGATTTGCCAAATAGTTAGCCATATCAGTTACACCAAGTGTTTCTTAAGATCCATACAATTTCATAATTTACTACTATATGCAGTGAATTGGACTGTATATCTCCAGGATGAAAACCGGCCTAATGTTCTCCTGTGAAGCAAATTCCATGCGTCGCTTCATGGCGGCCAGTGTTCCTAGAACCACTGTCACTCCTTTTTTTTTTGCTTCCCTTCAATGTTTTATTGTCAAGCATCTTTGTTTCGGTCACCGAGCAATCTATCTGTCCTTTTATTTTTTTATACTATAATGATCTGAATATCTTCATAGGATTCTCAATTGACAGAGCTCTGTTATTGGAAAAAAGTTACGCATGCTGCTCAAGTCACAAGATGCAATAATTTGACTAGACATCAAATAAATGGGGTGTCCCCCCTCCCTCTTGAGTCCACATTCAAAAATGATGTGTCTAGATCCACAATCACCTCGTTCATTGGTAATTTGATTTAGCCGCTCGACCAATCAACCACGCCGTCTATTTCAGAACAAGTGGCACCATTTCATGTAATCTTACTCAACATCACACCATCGCCCTTACATGTTGGGCAATCAACCATGATTAGGCTGGCAAGTCATATAAATCAAGCAAAACATGACCGCGAGGACGTAATTACACTTTTTCTCAAAGAGTTACGGCAAAATTGGTTCGATTTGAAGTTTCAGGACTTAATTGCATTTTGAACAATATATTTAATACATATTACGCAATATTCCCAGCAATATTAAAACATCAGTACCTCACACTTTGATGAAAATAGAAGATTCTTGTGTACGTTTCCATATTGGTCATAACGCAATCTTAACCTCGTGCATTTCGTAATTTCTTGAGTAAATTGATAATTTATGCTTGTCAATTTTGATAGTCTAATTTTATGTCCTATCCTCCCTTCATGTTTCACATGTTAAAAACTCCATGCTATTAAAATAATTAGATGGAGTGGCACTGGGGAGATACTTGGGTTTCAACGTGTATCATTTGTGTCTAAAGTGCAAATCACATGATACAAGGAGTGAGATCATTTGGGGTCATGAGGACTGGGTTCATGCAATCAAAAAACCATTTTGCTCCAAAAATTGGCTCCGATGGCAACAAGGAACAAGACTGGGTTCATGCAATTTAAAAACCATTTTGCTTCAAAAATTGGCTCCGATGGCAACAAGGAACACCGTTCACTCAAGCGTGATGGATTTTCCTAAGCCATACTTATAGTCAAGGTCAAACTGTTCGTTTCTATTTTTCTTATTTTTACTATTGTTAAAGTTGAAATAGCTCATCTTTTTCGAGTACTACTATTTTTGAAATTGATTTTCTTCTTGGCCCAGTGTTTAGAGTAAGCTTGCGTCTCGCCAAGCACCATTCAAGATAGAAGTTTTTAATTCTTTCACACACATATCATTTGAATATTATCAAGAAAGAGTAATAATACAACAAAAAGAATTAATTTATAAAACTGATTTATAAACGTGATACAAATAAGTTAGTCAAACTATCACATCGTTTGATCAATCATTTCCAAACGCATTATTCTTATTAGGATTCAATTTCCCAACAAAATTGAATCAGAGTATCCGTTTTTCAAAGCGGTGATGCTGCTATCTAATATGAAAATATCTATGAAAAGATCCCAAGCTTTATTCATTAGTGGCATGTCTTCAAATTTGAAAGCTCACCTTGTATTTTAGTTTGTTTTCAACTCCAGTTTCACTTCATTTGCTTTATCCCTTAAACCTGTGGCTAAAACTTGAGATTATATAATGTATTCCATGTATAGTCTAAGAGCACAAATTTTGACAAGCTAAGATAAATGATTTTTGTATTATGCGCCCTATCATATAGTGAAGGCCACAAGTTATAACTCATGAAACTAGCATATATATATATATATATATATATATATATATATATATATATATATATATTGTGTTCTTTCATTCTATGTGCTTATATTATGGTCTTTCTTCATATTCATACATTGCTTGTTCAAGTATACATGTGGACAGAAAATTCTCTTTGTATTCTTCAAGGGATATATTGAGAGAAATAATCAAATTGCAATTTTGAGTAGTTCAATCATCATACACGATGAAATCGAGGATCCATCACATATTATCGAAAGATAAGGACTATATTACATTTGTCTTGTTCTATGCCTAGTCCGAACTACAATCACAAGAATTCGTTGATGTTGCTTATAGTCTCTTAAGTCATGTTTTTCTCGTGTCATGATCTTTTAATTGGTGTTTGATTAAATGCCATCTTTTACAAATGGTAGGTACTTGAAAGCATGAATTCCTATCAACAATAAGCATATGTGGTTGTCAAATAGCTTTGCACGTTCCTCGAACCCCTCATCGTTGCCTTAGTCACCAAGCAATGTGTTTGTCCTTTCTTAGGCTTTAATGATATGAATATCTCCAAAGGATTCGCAATCAATTGTCCTTAACCAATTGTAATGAAGTGTACTATGCATGACTCAAGTTTCCACAACATCCTTTCAACCAATATATGCTATTCTTGCAAAGAAGAGTAGTTGCACAAATACATAGATTTAACCAACAATGAAACTAAGTTTATGATGGCTTAAAATTCTTGCTTGAAATTTTCAGTTTATGCTTACAACTATTGTTGGCAAAAAATGAAACAACTTCAAATTTTCCTTATAAACTAAGTTTTTTTTTTAAAACTTATTTAAAAGGATAAATTGAGGGGTTTTGCTGTCAAATATTTAAAAATTGGAGAGGTAATACATGAAAAGTCAAGACTTATTTTCCGATGATAGTCAACATTAATTAGACATGAGGGTCTAAGTTACTCCAAGTCTAATATGTCCATAGGTGAACATTATCAAAAGTCAATGAAGATAGAATATCTATGTTAAGTCTCCACTAACATTTTTATAACTAAATGAAAAAAAAAAATTGAGAATAAAATTTTTTAGAGTCATACCAAAAATATTTATGTTCTTTTTCTATTCTGAAGATAGAAATTTTGCGTAGTTATCATATGTGTTCTTCTCCTCATAAACTTGTCAGGAAATAGAAATAGAAAAAATTATTTCTAAATAACAGTTGTTCCCGAGAGCATAACTGTTACCAAACGCACCAATAGTGAGATGTCCCATCTCCCTCTCAAGTCCAAAATGCTTTTTGAAAAAGCTAAATAGATGAAAGCGGAGCATCAAACACAAGATTTTAGATACAATGTGAAGATATATCAGTAGATTAATGATAAGCCAAGATTGTTATAGCAAGGTCTTCGGCAGCAAAATATGTAGAGAACTATGAAAGTTTGATTGTTAGGTCCGAGCACGCCTCATGCAGCAAGCAGCCACCCAGACATTATCGACTTTTTCCAATAAGAAGTTGTTGTGCTTTGACGCCGCCCTCCCTTCTTTGTCTCTCTTCATTCTTGCTCTGTTTCACTCTTTCTTCTTCTCAGCACGACCATTCTTACTCCTCCTTCCTTCTTTTTCTTTAGCATCTGCTCTTCCATCCTCCTATCATCCCAATGACATGGTAGGCATATATATATGTGTGTGTGTACGTATGCAATTGGCAAAACAACAGTTCAGAGACCTACTGACAATTTTCTTTTCACAAAAGATTCAATTACTACAATGCCTAAATCCCTTATTAATGATCAAATCCTACTCCAAAACTAGTTTGAGGCATCGTCTATTTTTTTCGGAAAAATGCAATGGATGAAAACCATTTTTTTTATCAGTCTTTGCTAAAATATGCATTGCAACTCACAAGATATTATTGAGTATCATTTGAGGTGCACACATTTTGGTGATACAGTGTCTAGAACAACTTTGTTTCCCATCTTGCCTTATTTGATTCGTGCATGATATGCAGAGTCAGCAAACTACTTCTACTTTGTGGGCCAACGCCAACACATGTCCCTTTGAGCTCCGTTGAAGGACCATCAAGTTCGTATTAGTCTTCGCCGAAGAAGATGCATTTGTCCGAGAATCCTCAAAAGATGTGACCATCCAAGCGCATCGTGTCCATTCAAAACATCAATAATATGATTCTAGCGAATCCATTGAGACAAACTATTGAAGAGTGGAAAATGAAGCAGCTCGTCAGGAAATTTGAAAGAGAAAAGGACGAAAGTTTTGACAGCTCATTGAGTACTTCGATTGAACACAAACACCTCATTGTGTACTGTGTAAGGCATATTGTCTTGCACAATGCGATGCCTCATAAGCCTACAGTATTGAGTCCACTATACATTATTGGTGTGGGACTTGCTCTCTCTTTCACATAAGAAAAATCAATGAAAATTGTCAATTGATGTTGCCGTTTGAGAATAACACGAAAAATTACATTAAACTCATTAATAAGTAACTTTTAAAAGAGCAAGAACAAAGAGACATTAACAAAAATCCTGCCATATCATCAAATGGCAATTTTATGATAATTATTTCACATTCTAATCTAATAATTATGGTTGGCATAAAAATTAAACAACTTCAATTTTATTTTGTGAGCTGAGTTTTTTTTTTCTTTCCACTTAAATGGATGCCTAGAGAAGCTTCCTGTCAACACTGCAAAAAATAATACATGAGAAATTATTTAAAAAAAAACAACCGCTATTCGATATACAATCTCTACAATAGCAAATCATTGAGATCACTCATCTCTTGAATTCTTAATGGGACATCACATATCCTCACGCAACAAGGGTTAATTGAAGTGAAGGGAAAGCATACTCATTTGGGCCTCATCAAGAGATTCGTCAGTTTTAGCTTAATAAGTGGCAATTCTTTTGGATAATTGATCATTGCCTTCAGAGGGGTGAAGTGGGAAAGCAATGTTTCTCAACAATAAAAGGAAAGAGGCCAGACAAGTGAGCGCACCTGGTCAGTTCATGCACTTACAAATACTTTGATGTTTGTCCAGTGGACGAAAATGCAGAATTAGACATTGGTGATGGTGACTGATCAAGGAAAGGAACAGTAAAATGCAGAAAACCATCTCAAATCCTGCAACTACCTCTCCCAAAACTTGCCATAGTTAAGGCAATCTTTCGTATATTTTGATGGTTGTCCTTGAGCTGTGGAAGAGAGGACATGGGGACTTGGACATCAGTGATAATGGCTGATCAAGGAACAGTAATATGCCCAAAAAAAAAAAATTCATCCATTTCTGTATAAATACTTTTAACATTTATTTTTCAAATATCATAATCATCACAAATCGGTTTTAAAATTTTTCAAAAACATGCAATTATTGCCAATTAAAGTTACATGGGTTTTCATGATTTATAAACATAATTTTTTCATATTATCGATTTGAAATATTTAATGATCAAAAAATTAATTATCAATTTGAGATTTTTTGTGATATTAATTTTTTTAAATATGATTTTTATTGACCAGCACAAGGATCAAGTTTAGGACTGGTACTTAATCAGGGTTTGTCCATTAGCAGTGGAGGAAAGGATGAAAGGATGGATTCGCGGCTAGTACATTAGCGGTGGGAAAGGAGGAAAGGATGAATAACCCACTAATGTTTGTCCATTAGTGGTGCAGGAAGGGATGGAGACACAGACTTTGGTGATGGTGAATGGTTAATGGTCAGTAAAGGAACAATAATGCAGAAAATCATACATTTCCATGCTCAAGGAATTGATTGGCATTTAGTTAAGGCCTATCTAAGGGTAAGGTTAACGAGCTCCATATTAGGTGCCCATCTCCTCTTTTTTCCTCATGGTTTGTGTGTTTGCTAAAAAATAATTCTTTTATATGTCCATTGACAGTGTTTATGTTTCAAAATATTCATCTAAGAGTCATAACTTTCAATCGATCACTTAAGCATTATAATTTTTTTAATACACAAGATTGATTTTGAAAATATTTCACACGACATTCCATCTTCGCTTTTATCGACTTGGAGTTCTATTTGGCTATGCTTACATAAAGAAAAACATCTTTTTGCATTTTGCTTTCCCTCAAGAAAATTAAAATTGGGACAAAATAGGTTCATACATTATGAAAGACCATATAACTCTATTTGACAATTATTGCATATTAAAAAAATTAAAAATGAATTTTTGATGACCGCAATATCTGAAAAATAGATGTGAAAAGTAAAAGTCTCTAGATAAACCCAAGCATTTGAAAAGGGAGGGAGGGGGGCTCCAATATGAATGAGAGAACATGAAGCAGAGTTAGTTGTGGCACGCAAGCATTTCCCATATTAATTTTTTTCAAGTAGAGAGTAGCAGTATTCAAGAAAGTAAACTAGTTTATAATGTTAGTAAAAATAGCAGAAGTTTATTTTCCTTGGAAGGTCTAATCTAAAAATTATAATTGAGGTTACGTCTAGCCTAACAATCACATTTGACATTACAATCTAATAAGTAGTTTGATTTTAATGTTACTTCTATAATTTTAATATGATTTCATGGACCAGCACAAGGACTGGGTTTAGGAGTAGTAGTTAATCAATCAATATTCGTGAAGGATAGGACAGATACTTAATTTATGTTTGTCTAATCACTATTTGCCTATTAATGAATAATTATCTAAAAAGTCATAAACCTATTGAGGTTACGTCTAACCTAACAATCACATTTGAAGTTACTAACAATCACATTTGACATTACAATCAACAATTAGCCTAATTATAATGTTACTTCTATAATTTTAATATGATTTCATGAACCAGCACAAGGACTGGGTTTAGGAGTAGTAGTTAATCAATCATTATCCATGCAGGATAGGACAGATATTTAATTAATGTTTGTCTAATCACTATTTGTTTATTAACATATAATTATTCAAAAAATCCTAAACATATGGTACGACAACCAATTTAGTCCTTAATTTTTTAATTTTACTAATTGAGTTCTAAAACTTTTGATGATCTGCCAACGTAGTCATTCCAAATAATTTTGATAGGAAATTATTTAGTAGTTGTGTCACTTAAGGCGATCGACATTTACATTAACAATTCCCATAAGAAAATTGACTAAAATGACTATATTGATCAATCGTCAAAAAATTTATATTTAAATTGATAAAATTGAAATGTTTATAATTAAATTGCTGCTATAGAAAATTTTTATAACCTTTTAGACAATATTTCAATATATAAATAGTGGAGGAAAAAATGGATAGTTCATCAATGTTCGGATGGAGACTCACACATTGGTGATGGTGACCAGTCAAGGAACAATAAATGCAAAAAATCATCCATCCTGATATACATACACAAGGATGGTGACTTAGAAATTAGCACTAGTACCGAATTGATATTTATATTGCTCGATTGTTTATAAGTCCACATTGTTGTCCTGATTGAAGCGACTGAAAGTGGTCATCTTTTTATTTTTATTTTTGACCAGTGACGACTTGGAGCAGCGTCTTGCAAGTTTTTAGCTTCTTAAGGAATTTACTGTGGAGGAAGATTGGGAAAAGACTTCAAGTCACCGCTAGTAAAATGGCCTCTCACACCAAGGGTCAAGTTGTACTGCAGATCAGCGGGTCCACCTTCACTTACCATTACCACGCTTTGTCCTTAGTGAAAAAATGATTCAAGAAAAACAGCATTTTCAGGGGAGAGAGAGAGAGAGAGAGAGATCAAAGCTGTCAATAGAAAGGAAATCAACTTTTTATCTTGCAAAAAGGGCAGCTGTCAATAAATAGGAAATCAACTTTTTATCTTGCAAAAGGGGCAGCTGTCAAAGAAAATCACTACGTGCGAGTTTCGGCGAAGAGAGCTCGTGTACACTTTACAGTAACATGAAGAAGAAAGTTGTGAAGAGCTCGAAAGAGTTAGATATTACTAATTAAACTGTAGCATATAATAAAGACAGATACCGGAACAACATGAGTTCTACTCAAAAGTTAGAAATTCTGACATCAAGAGGCCATAGCCATTGTACTCGCCCCAGCTGGCATACGTGTCACTAAATTTTTTGGATTTCAATAATACTCTTCTTTTGAATTTTTAATAGCCAGGAAAAAAAAATTAACCTCAACCTATCTTCATTTTGAGTGTTTGACAATCAAAACTGTCCAAAATGTGTTTTTATTCTAAGTTGGTATGTATTATTAATCTTTGGACTTGAGCAAGTAGTTAAAAAACCTGAGAAGAAAAAACAGTCGGGAGATCAGCCCAAGAGAAATCCTATAATGTCATCTCCATAGTTCATCTTAATTGGGAAGATAAATATATATTGAGAATTAGGGGGCCCCACATCAGAGTGGCTATCATCGGATAGGCGGATGTAGTAATTTCTTGCACCTAATGTGAGAAGGGATGGGTGAAATGGCCTCTGCAGGAATGCCCTTCAGGCAAAGTCTATATTGCTGACTGTCAGTTGTTGTACCGGGGTTATATAGAAACTGTAGCGCATAATAGAGATAGATACTGGGACATGGGTTCTCAAAAGTCAGAGTTCTGACATCAAAGGCCAAAGCTATTGTACTCGCTCCGGTTGGCACACACTTCACTAAATTTTTTGGATTTCAATAGTACTCTTCTTTTGAATTTTTAATAGCAGGGAAATAAAATTTAACCACAACCGACCTTCATTTTGAGTGTTTGACAATTAAAACTGCCTAAAGTGTGTTTTTATTCTAAGTTTATATATATATATTATTAATCTTGTTTCTGGCTTTTCTTTCGGTAATCATTATTTGATTCACTTGATTATTTTTGTTGATATTACACTGATGAAAAGGAAACACGACTGAAAAATTACATATTTTTGCTATTAATGAGTGTTTTTACAACATATGGAATATTTCGTCAAATATGAAAATCATTTACCCTATATTAGATACATTTACCGAGTACGAGTAGTTTTCATTAAGAGTAACATGCAGCCTTATCAATATGTTAAAAAATTATTGGTACGGATTCCTTGTAATATTTTTCAACATGAAGAGATCTAACTTTAACATTAAATCAGTTGACCATAGATGCTCCTCTTAAAATGAAAAACATAAATTGTTGAGGATGTACGGACCAATCATAAAGGAGTCTTGCTTTTTTTGGATGCTATGAGAAAATTAAATTTCACATGTAATATTTCCTTAAGAGACCGAAAAGGACAAAATGCTAAAATACCTATTCTGTTGTGGTTTGCTTCCTAGCTTGCGGTTACTTTTACTTTGCCTTTTTCTCCATTTTCACCTACGGTATCTCTCTGTGTAATTTGATTATGTTCGGTGTGATTTTTTCTTTTTGGGAAATTGTACTCTTTGATATAAAATTATGCACTAAATTCACAAATAAAATCAATGTGAAAATCTACCACTATACAATTTTGTAATTACACCCTCTACCCAAAGGGCTCCCTCTAAAAATTAAATTTCATGCATTGTCCACAAGAATTGTGGCCATCCAAGCTCCACATCATATAATATTATGCACGCTACCAAATAAATTATTGAGATAATTGCACAATTAGTTTTAAACTTAGTAAATGAAAACCAATCGAGTCGTAAATTATTTTTAATTAAACCAATGTAATTGTAAGCCTTTGAGGGAAAATACAATCCAGTCATTCCAACCAAGTCATACTGATTTATTCGACATGGTAGTCCAGTCATTATCGACAATTCTACATGCAATGCCAAGGTTTGGCATGGACTATTCAATGAAATGATGCCATTTTTATTGATGTTAATGATTTTTTTTCATGTAATTACATTTTTGGCTTGAGTTAGTAATCAAAATGGATTGAATATGAATCTGTTGCAAACCTACAAAAATCCACGTAGAGCTTAGCTTTGATGTTTTAAACTAATCTTGATTGGGTTTTGAAATTTTAATTGACTCATATACAACCTGACGTACTAAAATTGAGTTGAAAAATGGATTTATAACTCATATCGCTGCTCCTTGAAGAACTACGTCGGAGTGTGGCCTATCTTTGTCCGTTTGTTCTCTTTATTAATTAGATTTTGTTATATTGATGCTAACACTGTATAAAGCACTCATTCCACGGGCGATGATTTAAGTCGAGTCATTTTTGTTATTTTGACAACTGGTAATTATATGTTTTTAATTTTTTAATTTGAAGCTACACGATGCGCGTGTAATTTAAATTTTAGAAAAAAAATCAAGCAAAGAGACTGTGTCCAATATTGTGACCTATGAAGCACGGATACGTTGCCCGTGCTTCTGTGTCATGTCCAACATGTGTCGAAGCGGAGTGTCGACACGGTCGGACACGTGGTCAACGCGTGTCAGATTTTCTGACATGCGTTCAACTTTTCTCGACATGCATGTCGACGCGTGTTCGGAAGACTGATGGAGGGCAGAGGCGAGGGAGGGCGAGGGAGTAGAGGCCGTGAGCACCGGCAAGATGAAGCCATGAACAGACCATCGCGATGGCAAGAGTGGCCAGAGAGAGCGGCGAGGGCCGCCACTGTTGCGATGGATCGGCGACGAGGAGGAGGAGGAGAAGGATCAAGAGGAAGAGGAGAGGAAGGGGGTCGTGCAGAGAGGAGGAGGAGGAGAAGGGTCGAGAGGAAGAGAGGAGGAGGGAAGGGGGTCGTGCGGCGAGTGGCGAGGAGGAATAGGAAAAGGAGGGCTCGCTAGGGTTTTTGATAAAGAAACCCAAAAAAAAGAAAAAAAAAAAAGAAAGGAGATCTCATGAGGCGTGAGGGGGAGGGGAGGGGGAAGTGACAGCTTACCTGTCACTGTCAAGTGGTGGGGGAGGGAAAAAAGTAAAATAAATTTGGGATGGAGAGAAAAGAACGGAGGAAAGAAGGGGGTGGATTTTGGGGATTTTTTTTTAATCGGAAAATTAAATAAATGAAATTAAAAAATAATTTCAAAAAATAAAAGTATTGAATTTTGAATAATGATAAATTTTGGTAATTGTAGAAAATTGTGGATTTATTTAAATAAATTGATTCTAATTTCTTATTAATTATTAGTTTCATTAATAACTTTTGTTAAAGTTAAAAACATGTTTCGTATTAACTATGAATATATCTTTCGAATTTCAAATGAATTGATTTATTAATATTATTAGTGTAAATTTATTATAGGCTCTTTTTTAATTAATTAATTAATTATTAATTTGAATCAAATTAATTAAAAATAAAAATATTAATTTAATATACAACGTGTTGAAATTTTCTATTTTTAAAAAATGACATGTCAACATGTCGTGTCGCGTGTTCATGCTACTTAGATTTAGATTGTGACTCCGTGGGTTTAGCTTTCATTACTAAGCAATGTTTGTGCATCAGCGGTGACCGGTCAACTGAAGGAATAATAAAATGAAGAAAATCACCCATTTCTGTTAGTCATCGTCTACAGGTCCCCTACTCCATTCTTGTCTGGATTGAATGCTACCCAACTTATAAAGGAACTGACTGGTGTTTAGTTAAGTTAAGGCTACCGAGCTCTTCCCTGCTTATATTGATTGCTCTTCGACATTCCCTTCCATCATCCTTCTCTGCACTCAAATCTCTTTGCCTTCTTCGTCTCTCATCGTTCTTGCTCTGTCTCGCCCTTTCTTCTCCTCGGCACAACTTTTCTTCCTTCTTCTCTTCTTCTCCTCCTCCTTCATTATCTGCTTCTCTTTTTCATCGTTCTCTTTATCTGTCTCTCTCTGTTTTCTCGCTCTTTATTTCTCGGAGAAAAAAATCAAAGAAAAATGTCGACCGAATGTGCCATTTCAATTGGATGGGATGTTTTGAAGTGCTTAGTTGCTCCCTTCAAGCGTGGATTCAGCTACGTCATGTCCTCCAAGAGCTACGCCGACAATCTTGGGAAGGAAGTCGGGAAACTGGAGTACGAGGCTGACAGGATCCGCCATGCCGCAGAAGAGGCCGAAAACAATCTACGAAGTATCCACGGATGGGTCCCGGAGTTTCTGGCAAGTGCTGAGAAGGCCTTGATAGAGGCGAGAGACCTGTTAGGCGAATTCGAAAAGGCGAGCAAGACTTGCTGCCACGGGACTGTTCCCGACCCCAATTGTCGCTATCAGTTCAGCAGGAAGGCCAACCACAAGACCGATGACATTAAGAATCTCATTCTAGAATACAGTAACAGGGAGATCTCCTTCAGCGGTCCTGCTCCTGGTGATGTCGCTGCTCTAATTCCAGCTGAGACAAAAGGCAAGGATGTCGTCCAGTCGACCACCACAGCAGCCTCCGCTTCTTCTGTCGACTTCGAATCCAGAGATTTGATGATACGGAACATCATGGACGCTCTTGTGGATAACCGCTATAGCGTGGTCGGGGTTCACGGGATGGGCGGGGTCGGCAAGTCCACCCTTTTGGTGGATGCAGAGAAGAGAATAAGGGAAAAGAAGTTGTTTGATTGGGTTGCTAAGGCCGATGTGTCGGAAAATCCAGACATAAAAAGGATTCAAGGAGAGATTGCGCACGAGTTGGGCCTGGACTTAAAAAACGAGGAGTTTGTCAGCGTGCGCGCGAAGCGTCTGTGCGAGAGGTTGGAAGCTGAGGGGAAGACAAAAAAGGTCCTCATAATACTGGACAATCTGTGGGAGCAGCTCAACTTGAAATTAGTCGGCATTCCTTGCGGACATAACAACAAAGTTATGGGGTGCAAGTTATTGTTGACGTCAAGAGATCATCGTGTTCTGCGAAGACAAATGCACTGCGACAATGCCTTCCTCCTTGGTGGGCTGAAAAACGAAGAGGCAAAAAGACTGTTTGAGACGACGGTGGGAGGCAAAGTACAAGTCGAGTTAGAACCCTTGGTGGAGGAAGCACTCTCCATATGTGCAGGTTTGCCTTTCCTAATTCTCGCAATAGCGAAACTTTTTATAGACACTAGTTACCCTCTCTGTAAGGATGCTTTGAAACAAATTTGGAACGAAGAAACTGGTGAGGTGATAAATAAGACATTGCGAGTAAGTTATGATCGTATAAAAAGCGAAGAGGCGAAGTCATTGTTACGACTTTGTGTTGCTTGTGGTGTCTCTAAGCCATCTCTTGAATACTTGGTGAGGTATGGCATGGGTTTGAGGTTATTTCCAGAAGCTAGCAGCATGGAAGAAGCTAGAGAAAGGTTGGGCTCACTGATCCATACTCTGAAAGCCTCCTCACTTTTGTTAGAAGATAAAGATGGTAATGGTTTCAAGATTCATGACTTGGTTCGTGGGTTTGTTACCTCGGTTGCTTCAAGGGATCACCCTCTTCTCATTTTGAAAGATAACAATAAGTTGTTAACAGAGTTGTCAAAGGATAAGCTCAAAAGTTATGAGGCAATATGCCTTCCTTATGTTAACTTGGAGGAGCTTCCTGAAGAATTAGATTGCCCTGAATTGCAGATCTTTATGTTATTCACAAAAAATAATTCTCTTGAGGTCCCAGATTCATATTTCAACTCTATGAGAAATCTCATAGTCTTAAATCTTACCGGGATACGTCTCAATCGTTCGCCTTCGCCATTTCAATTCTTGGAGAACTTATACACTCTGTGTCTCGATCATTCTTCATTAGAAGATGTGGCCATTCTTGGCAAGCTAAAAGGTTTACAAATTCTTAGCCTTATGAACTCCAAAATTCAGCGATTGTCGAAAGAAATTGGGCAATTGGTAGAGTTGAGGTTATTGGACTTGAATCATTGTTCAAATCTACAGGTAATTGAACCAGGTGTGCTTGGAGGCTTTATCAAATTGGAGGAGTTGTACATGAAGGGTAGTTTTATACAATGGAATGATGTGGACCAAACTCCACCAACTAGTGCTAGTCTTATTGAGTTGAATAACATGAAGAATCTCCAAACTTTGCATCTATCCATTCTTGATCCAAGTGTGATCCCAGAGGATCTAAACGTCAAGAAATTAACCAAGTCCAAAATTCAGATCGGTAAAGTATGGCATTGGTCAAGTCACCAAGGATTGAACACATTGGGGCTCAAGTTGGATCCAAAAAGTGATATTTTTCGGAAAGGATGCATACAAAGTATCTTAGACAAAACCAACGATCTTTTTTTAGACGGATTGGATGGAATTGAGCAAAGTATTTGTGCGTTATCGCAAAAAGCTTTTCCAAAATTAAAGCATCTACACATCCTGAATAGTCCCTCCGTCCATTACATCCTCCATTCGCCATCCCATGCATATTTTAAGACGTTGGAGTCATTATTTCTATGGAATCTCACCAACTTGAAGAAGATATGCACCAACAATATCTCCTCCAAGTCCTTTAGTGCATTAAAAGTAGTACGAGTTGAATTTTGTCGCAATATGGAAGTTCTATTTCCTCTTTCATCGATGAGAGAACTTCCACAGTTGGAAAAGATCGAAATTGTCGATTGCATGGTAATGCGGGGGATTTTAGAAGCTAATGAGAGTGGCAAATTTGAGTTGCGTAATTTGTATGCATTGAAATTGTGTTTCTTGCCAAAAATCAAGAACTTTTTTACAGCTAGGTTAGCTCCTTCAAGTAGTACATCAGATGACCCGGTAGCCACTCAAATTGCATTCTTCAATGGCCAACAGGTAACTTTCTATCAAAAAAATGTTAATTATTTATCAATGTTGTCTTCCTTCGCTTATTAGATGTAATGCAGACTATGGTGCTTATTTAATTTGTTATTTTTAGTTTGTTTTCTTCCTAATTGCCTTATCTGTTCATGCCTTCTTTGTAATTAGTAAAGCAATCTTCTATTTCTCTTCATTGTGTGGAAATCAAACTAATTATATGAAATCCATGTAAATCTAGTTCGTGACAGATTCTCAGTCATTTTCAAAATACATGCTACAATTGCATCCATATTCATAGGCTTTCATAAGCAAAATTGAAGGGAATTTTGGCACTAAAGTAATTTCATTAGTAAAGTAATTTTTTATTTTTTGAAATGGATTCCATTGAATTTAGTTATCAAGACTTTGTTATAACCCACGAAATGTATAATATAGGCAACTCTCTTAAAAACCTAACATGAAGAATGGAAAGGAGGACCTGATTTTTAAATAAGAGCAACTATACTAATCTGATTGACGCACGTCTTTTTTGTATTGCATTTAAATGAGTACTTAGTCATTGCATAGACCCCATAATTGTAAGAGTAGAGAATTTTGTGCGTGTTCATGCACGCATGTACTATTTATAGATATATTTGTACTTATTTTTGGCATAACAAACACAAATTCACAATTGATGTTTGATATCTCGTTAAATTGGTTATTGATAGTGTTTTACTAACATTAAAGAGAGGAGTCAGTAAACTATGGACAAACAATTGCCTACTTAAGAAAAGCGCACAACTATTTTGTCCAACAAAAGTTGAGGCGGCTGTTTCGTTGACTCGTGTATTTTTATAACGACGATAAGCACTGAAGTTGATGGTGGGGGCTAAGACTCCTGCAATATGTTAATTTCCCTGTCAGTAGAGGGTCCTGGACATATTTGTTGTGGGTCCCACAAGGCAGTGTGTGTGAGCTTTTACGTCTTCTCCTTTTCGTAATTGCCGTAGTCTTTGGGGCTTTTAATTTTCGCCATTGTTCTCATTGGACACTGGCCATGGATACCAATCGAGCTATTTTTGGGCGGAAATTTGAGGTGGAAAGTGTTAAGTTTGCTTTATTATATAGAGAGAGACAAGTAATGCTCCACTCGCTAATCCATTTCTGAAGGAGAAATTCTTCTGTGGAATAAAACTAGGTCACTCATCAAATTAAGCTCAGCGTTGCGAGCTTTTTTAGCGAAGGAAAGACTGGCAATTAGAAAGGAAGTTGGTATGGGGATTTTTTTACTCCATTTTTCTGTTTTATTCTCTTTTTTTTTTTTTCCTTTTGTGCAATTTAATAATCCCCCTCTCGGCACTCATCAACTTTTACTCTTTGAAAGTTCACGAATTTGAGATTTGAGTTAATCACCAATTCCATGAGCAAATTTCACAGGTTGCCTTTAAGAGATTGGAGACATTAGAAATCATTGGCTTGGATAGCCCCGAGTTTATATTTTTCCCATCCATGGTTAAATCTCTCACGCAACTGAAAAAACTGACTATATCGGATTGTGAGAAGACAAAGGCGATCATTATGGAGGAAGAAGGGTTGGAAATGGAAACATCAGAAATTTTGGCATTCCCGATGTTAACCAATTTAAGCTTGGCACGATTGAAAAGTTTGACGAACTTCTCTTGTGGAAAGTGTAAGATTGATTTTTTTTTTTTTTTATCGCTAAATGGTGATATATTCATCCCTGTAATACAAATGGTGATATTCTTTTCATCCAATGAAATACAAATGATAGGTGCAAGAGAAAGTCGAAGTCAGGATCATGTCAGATCACGTGCTACTTCACTCTTTAATCGAGAGGTATGTAATTAACATTAGTCAAATTATTAAATATACCGGAGACAAGCATAGCCAAAATAAAAACTAAGTAAGTTACTTATAATGTATATTTTGGTTAAAAAATTTTAACAGAAAATGAGTGGCATACAAGCGTAAGTGTTCGGAGTTGCCGACATGTGTGAGTTGTAATTTCTCACTTTTAATTTCTCTAGACATAGTTTCCATAAAGATGGTTGAACATCTCTTATGGTACCTACACAAAGCATGAACGAGTAATACAACCACCGAATAGGATCTCTAAAAGCTTTCCGATATTTCACAAGAAACTTAAAACTCTAAACGGCCTTACATGTATGGCTTAGACATTGCACGCATGTACACTGAAAGCAATTGAAAAACAATCGAGAGGAAAGTGAGCTATAATGTTCAAGAGGTTGGAGATGAAGGGCCTTTAGGACACTCACTTTACTTCATTTGCACTTACAAGATCTGATTTTTTTAATCTAGTCGAAGGACGCTTCTTAACTGCACCAGCAAAGGGAATCAAAGCCTTCTCCGTCGCCTAACTGAGAAAGACCTCTCGGATCTTGGGCTTCTGATACCACCCCTCTTAGTTTCTGCATGAACTACAAGACCATTCTTATGAAACTTTTGTTAAAGAAATAAAATAAATTTCGCAAATCAGCCATCTTAGTTGAGCCATCGGAATTGTTAAGCGCTTACCAGAAGAATGTTTCCGTGGAAAATGAAATAGAGCAATGTATGGACGGGTTGGCTTTGACTAAACTAAAAGCAATATAGGTCGTTCACCTAAAGTGTTGTTTATGCAACCAAAATAGGCCGTACAAGTGGACCCTCCCAAAGGATTAATAAGTCGACCTTCTTAGATATTTTTAATCTATTATCATGAGATATTTGGCGATGTTTTCCATAATTTGACTCGAGTATATGTATATGATCTGTCATTCGCCTATGACTATTGGACCTTCCAGCATTAACAGAAAATCAATTTAAAAATCGATCAAGTGTATATAATGGTTTGAAGTTTGTAATGATGTGAGTAGGATTTGTTCATTTGGCCCAAGCGATTCCCTTTTTAATCGCTTTCTCTTAGCCTAACTATGTAATCGCCTTAGAGTGATCTAATATTGATTTGAGGCATTTGGCATTAGATAAAATCATATCTCTTATTGTAGTGCACCATTTGATGGTTTATCTATTGCCTTTTTAATCTCAATGTCTCCATCATTTTCTTTTTAATGGCTAATATTCTTCCTCAAGCAATCCCTCAGCTGCATTCTCTAACGGTGATTACCCATTTGGCTTGCTTTTTGTTTCTTTAAATAAATTCTTCCTCATTCTTAATTAATGTACGAAATGGTGCAATTTCACTGAAGAATTTCATCCATATTGTAACTTAAATGACCTTCTCTAAGTGATTTAACAATTGCTATGTATAGTAACTATTTCATTCTTGGGCTAGCCAAAAGAGCACAAAGGGAGAGATTTTATTTGAGTTTGGGATCTATGAAACACTAATGTCATTAGATGATTGTTATATGAGCGTATCCAAATTGCCATTTTGCCCATGCGTAACACATTCTGGTCAAAATTCATACTTAGCACTTTTTGTTTTGTCTCTAGTATATTCCAATAGCCTTTCTGTTCTAGAGTCATCGACATAAATATGGAGATTTTTTTTTTATTTTTTTACTATTTTCATTTTATTCTCTTTTTTCTTTTGCGCAACTTAAGATAGAATTACCAATTCCGTGGATTCGTAATTTACATCTTGGCACTCTTCTTTATTTACATCTTGGAAGTTCATGAATTCGTAATTTAACTGAATCACCAATTCCGTGAGTACTGCAGGTTGCATTTCCTAACTTGGAGAATTTATATATCACGGACATCGATAACATCGAGATGATATGGCACGATCAAATCCCTACGGATTCTTTCTCTAAGCTAAAATTGCTTTCAATTGATGTATGCAAAAAGCTTGTGAATGTCATACCTTCTTTCATTCTAGGACGGCTCTTGAGCCTGGAAACTTTGACAGCAAAAGCATGTCATTCCCTTGAAGTTGTTTTTAAACTCCAGCCACTAAATCCTCTAGATGGAAATAGTGTTGCTCATTCTCCATTAAAAGAGCTAAAGTTAGATGACTTATCAATGCTAAACTGTGTATGGGATGAGGAACTCTACCGTCATATTAAATTCCAGTGTCTACGTTCGGTTATCCTTCGGAGATGCGCTAGGCTCACCTCTTTGTTTTCGACCTCGATAGCCAGGGATCTAATCCTACTTGAGGAGTTGGAGATCAATCAATGTGGCATTGTGGAACTCATCAAGAAGGAAGGACTAAGTGAGCTGAGCATCAATGCGGAAGCCATAGAAGGCCCAAGTCATGAGCTAAAAGTAGCATCATCCTTTCCAAGTTATTTTCAGCATATGAAAACTCTAGATGTGTCACTTTGTGATGGGTTATCAAAAATGTTCACATCAACAATAGCTGAAAATTTGGTGGCACTCACAAAATTGAGGATTAGTAAATGTGAAATATTGACAGAAGTCATTAGTGATGAGGGAGAAAAGGAGGGGCATGTAGTGACTTTCAATCAATTGAAGTATATGGAGCTTGATGGGTTGACTAGGTTGAGGTGTTTCAGCTCAAATGGATACACTTTGATGTTCCCTCTCTTGGAAGATATCATTGTGAATAGATGTCCCCAGATGAAGTTCTTCCACAAGGGACAAATAGAGGTGCCCAAGCTAAAGGGAGTAAAAGTAGGTTTGAATGAAGGGTATGAAGCGACAAAGTGCCAGTATTTTTGGAAGGGAAACCTCAACACGACCATCCAAAATATGTTGGAAGAAATGGTACGCTTCAGTTGCTAAATCATGTGCAATTTGATTTTTTCTTATCACCAATAAAGTAATTTTTTTTTTTTGCTAACTAGAATTTACGTTTAATGATTTATTTTCTGATAGGCTACATTTGCTGGGACTAAGTATATGCGGTTGTTTGAGTTCCCGGAGCTGATTGAAAAATGGCATGGCAAACTTAATCCCATCACGTCATCTTGGCAATTAGAATCATTAGTGGTGGATAAATGTCCATCATTTATTAATGCTATTCCATCAAATTTGATGCTTGTTTTAAAAAGAATGACACACTTGGGAGTGCACGATTGTGAGCCTTTGGAAGAAATATTCGATCTTGAAGGGCTTGAGGCTGTGGATTGCACTCAGGTGTTGCCTCGGCTACAGTATTTGCACTTGGTCAATCTACCAAAGTTGAGGCGACTATGGAATAGAGATCTCCAAGGAACAATGTGCTTCCATTCTCTACGACATCTTAGCCTTTATAAATGCAGTAACTTGAGACATGCTTTTGTTCCATCAATGGCTCGGTGCCTTCCCAATCTATGTCAAATTGAAATAAAGGAGTGTGATCAAATGGAAGGAGTGATTGTAGACGAAGAAGAGCAAGGAAGCACAGGGGAGGAGATTACATTCCCTTATCTTAAGTTAATAACTTTGGAATGCTTGCCCAATTTGACTAGTTTCCTCTCGTGGACGAATCATATGCTAGAATGCCCTATTTTATCAGACTTGAGCATTGCCCATTGCCCCAAGATGAGAAGTTTAACTTGGCAATCTTCTATGGAGATTAACAATGGCACCCCTTCACTTTTCACTCCACAGGTTAGTCTCTCAAACAAATGCATTTTGGGCATTTCATTTGAACATATTTGTTTGAGTATAATTGGACAATGCATGGCATGTAGACAAAAGTGCTAGATATAATTGTTTGTAATATCAATCATCAATGCTTTGCTAAAATTTGATCAGGACTCTATGTTTCATACCTAAACAAAGATGGCCAGAATATTTGCCTTCCCACAATAATCCACGATCACATCCATAAAGTATTAATGCAAAACAATTCAAACATTGATAACCATGCGTGGTTTTAAAATCATTTAATTATACAGATCTATGTACATAATCTATTAATATTTACTTAAAAGATTAAAAGTTTTCTGGTCCTCCACAAATATAAGTATTAATTGTCCATCTCCATATTTTTTTAGAAGTATTATTTCTGTGAGCTCATAAAATCATATTGTGTGCGGTACCTCAAAATTGATTACAGAGGGATTTTAAATAAGTTATGATAATAACCATATGAAAACATTTACTCTTTGAAATTTCAACTATAAAGAACAAAACAGTAAACATATAATATCATTTTAAAATGGCAAAAAAAAAAAAAAAGAAGTATCACCCACTTCATATTTTCTTGCACAGAAGCAAACTAGCGTCTTTTTGTTAAACATGAAGAAAAGGGGAAAAGAAAACTTCATAATTATAAAAGCCTAGTTCACAAATTGCTTAGCTATTACGGCTCTTTGTACCAAAATCATCTTCCCAAACAATGAAATTGGAGGAATGAGAGAGAATTGCTCTTTTCATTGGAGTGCTCTAAACTTCAATAATGATCAGTGCAATCAACTTTTTCTTTTTATCTTAATAATCACCAATGCTTGAGCTGGCTCTTGATAACAAAATAAACAAAAACAAAAAGGCTAATATGCATTAAGTTGCCCATCATCTTTGTTCGTAAATCATACTTGAATCGCTATACTTCAACAACCTATCAAATTATGTACTTGCATTATACAATAAATATTAACTCTAAATTATCATATTGAGTGATAATTAGTGTGATACTGCCGCACGATCTATGCTTGGCAAGAGAAAATGCAAATTGCTTTTTCCAAAAAAGAAATGACAAAGAAAAAGGAAAAAAATAAAAGAGAGAATATGACAGCTGGACAATAAATAGTAGCAATTCCATGGGTGGTCATCGCCATTGCGGGTCTTATTTCATAACTAGATGACAATATTTAGTCAATGTCCTAGCTAAAATAAAAATTTTAAAAAATCGGAATAATTTATTTAATCAACAATGATGAAAATATTAGGTGCATTAAATACACCATGTAGGATCCGTATTAAATCATCTGCAAATCGACATGTGGTAGAGCCCAACCCACCTATTAGTTGAATGATCCAAATATTTGCTCCCCCTCCCTTCAATAACGCCATGTTACTGGAAAGCTCTCTTTCCTCTTTTCTGCTGTGGCTTTGCTCCCTCCCACTCTCTCTCTCTCTCTCTCTCTCTCTCTCTCTCTCTCTCTTTCCTTCCTTGGTGGCCTTGGCCTCAGTCTGTTGCAGTGTTTTTGCGGTGCGCTCACTAGACAAAGGAAAAAAAGAAAAAAAAAAACAGAAAAAGGAAGAAATTAAACAAAGTTTATTTGATGATTTAGCTTCTCCCCCTCTAAGAAATGTTCACTCTGAGTCATTTCATCTCACCTTGATCCTCCTCTTCGTGACGAGGGGAAAAAAGAAAGTGAACCAAATCTACAGAGTCAAGTAACAATAACTCTTCTTCCTCCCCCTCCCCCTCATCCTCTTACCTTCTGTTTTTTGGGGCGATTGGTTGGGTGGTCCATCCAATGGTTGAATCGGAAGCTTCGGAATCGCTTCTCTGAAGCTCGCCTCCTCTTTGTGCGTGTGCTTCCATGGGTTCCGAGTGACTACGCAAACCGGAGCTTGTTGGTTATGGTGGGTCAAAGTGGATCTTTGATGCGGAAGCAATTTCGGCGTCAATTCGGTTGGGGCGTTGATTTCGGTGAAGAAAAATTAAAAGATCTTCTCTTCAACCCTCTCTTCCTCCTCCTTCATCCATAGCCGCCCGACCTCCGCCCCTCCTCCGTTGTCGCCAATGGCGGAGTCACCGCCGCCTTGATTAGTGTTGGGATCGAATGATCCCCGAAAACTGGATTCGGCACCTAAACCGAACCCCTAAATCATATGCGGAAGATAAGCCCGGGAATGTCACGTATCACCGATCAAAAGCACACCACGGATTCGAGCGTACCTTGTTGGCCACAGATTAGACACCGATGCCGTATTGAAGAAGAGATTTCAGTTTCGTTCGATCCGATGTCGAAGATTCGCCGTGAAGTGGAGATGGCGTCGCTTCTTGGAGAGAGAGAACTTTTTTGGAAGAGAAGAGAACGTACGTTAATTATGTGAAAAGGTGTCTTCTCATTCTCTCTTATCCCTTTTATAGGTTCCCCTTTCCACGGGCCTAATTCCCGTGGGCCGGGCCAGCTTAGGCCCATTATTAAATCCATCATCTCCCACTCGCACATGGTGGGTTATAAACCAACATGGGCGGATGGGCCCAACTTAGGCCCATCAACTGAAAATCCTCTTTTCCTCTTTCAACATTCATACCGGTGAATAATCCGTGCGACCAGCATACTTTGAGAGCTCGTTGTTATACATCTGTTAGGAATATATAGCAGCTCATATTGGGCATCATTTTCCGAGTAAATTTAGTATGCAGTACCCTAGATCGATCGATCACATTTATATCTCTCTTAATCTCATTTAAACAATGATATATGTATTGTATTCACAATTATGATTATCCCAAAAACAGTCATAATTGGTCGACCTGTGAATACAAAACCACAATGTGATTCTACAAATCCGATCTTCCTCTTTCCTTCAAACTCTCAATTTCAGTTCAACTTGCTTTTCTAGAAATATCACATTAGATCGAATCATCTCATGACCATTGGCAACATTCTAAGATAGCAAACACTAAATAGAAATCTTGAGAATAAGTAAGAGTCATGAGGGCACTAAAAAAAAATGAGGAACTCTATTCCTCAAGAGTCTCACACGTCATAAAAGTTGAGATCATAACTTTTGCCACTCTTATAGGTCGGCTCATGCATACGTAGTATGAAATACGTATTACGGTATTAACTCATTTCCCATGGAGCGTATGCCTACACAATCAATACCGTACAGATGATAGTTCAGACATACCCAATGTCTAACTTGAGTTCACGTATTTACTCATTCACAAAATTCATCAGAACTCACATCTGGCATCTTAGACAGATAAAGTAAAAATGTGTGGGTTATTTTACTTTCGGACATCGTAAGCATTATGTCCTCATCTTAACACTCAGTTAAGGCGACATATTTATTTTAAGCTTGAGCTCTCGATTATCACCTAGATAATAAGCTTAAAAACAGTCTCATCTCTATCTATCACATAGTAAATAGAGGCGATTACCCGTGTGAGTGGGCTAATCTCTTATCTGTCCGACATACTTTCTCAACATAATATAATGCACTAAACATTAAGATGCATAAAGATCAAACAAAGACTCATAGGCATTAATAATAAAACAACACTAGTTCATACATGTGAACAACTTAGGGAAATTACAATCTAGTACATCAGACTCTACGCAATCCTAGAGATTTCACATGACCACAAAACACATCTCTAGGTATTGGCTTTGTCATAGGATCTGCTACCATTCTATGCGTAGATATGTACTGCAAGTTCACATCCTTTCGTGCAACCATATCTTTTACAAAGTTATACTTGGTATCTATATGTTTGGTCTTGCCATGATATTTTGGATCTTTAGTGTATGCTATAGCTGCTTGGCTATCACAGTTAACCAATAACGGATATGCAGCTTTCTCAACAATACCTAAATGATCCAAAAATCTCTTAAGCCATACTCCTTCTTGTACTGCTGCTGATAATGCCACGAACTCAGCTTCCATCGTGGATAAGGCTATACACGTTTGCTTCTTACTGCTCCATGATATGGCGCCATTATTCAGTAAGAAAGCAAAACCAGAGGTAGATTTCCTTTCATCTAAATCTCCTCCCCAATCAGCATCAGAATAGCCTTCAAGTCGCAGATCCTTTCCTTGATAATTCAACTTGAAATCAGCAGTTCCCTTCAGATACCTTAGTATTCTCTTTACAGCTTTCCAATGTGCTGGACCTGGATTGGATTGGTATCTACTCACCATTCCAACTGCAAAACATATGTCGGGTCTTGTACATATCATAGCGTACATCAAGCTCCCAACTGCACTAGCATAAGGAACATGTTTCATTTGTTCCTTTTCTTGTGGAGTCCTCGGACACAGTCTATGGCTCAATCCTTCACCTTTCGCAATAGGAGTGTCTATGGGTTTATTATCTTGCATACGAAATCGTTCAAGAACTTTATTTATATATGTTTCTTGCGAAAGAGACAACGATCTCTTCGAACGATCTCTTGAAATCTTAACTCCAAGAATGTATGCAGCCTCACCCATATCCTTCATCTCAAAGTTGGAAGATAACCAACTCTTGACAGTATGAACAAACTCCATATTGCTTCCGGCAATCAGTATATCATCAACATATAATGATATGATCACAAAATGATCTTTGGATCTTTTGATATATACGCAATGATCCTCATCAATCATTGTAAAATCATATGCCATTATGGCATTATGAAAACGTATATACCATTGTCTCGATGACTGCTTAAGGCCGTATATCGACCTCAAAAGTCGACACACATTTTCTTCTTGGCCTTTTACCATGAAACCAGTTGGTTGTTCCATGTATATTTCTTCCTCTAATTCTCCATTGAGAAAAGCAGTCTTTACATCCATCTGATGTAATTCAAGATCCAAACTAGATACTATTGCCAGAATAATGCGAATTGAGGTAAATCTCACTACAGGAGAAAACGTATCTTCATAATCAATCCCTTCCTGTTGATTATACCCCTTCGCTACAAGGTGAGCCTTATGCCTTTCTATCGAGCTATCAGCCTTTCGCTTTACTTTGAGAACCCATTTGTTCCCAATAGCTCTACGTCCTTTTGGAAGATCAACCAGTTCCCAGACTTGGTTTGATTTCATTGACTCCATTTCCTCTTCCATTGCATGAATCCATTTTTCCTTACTAGGGCAATTTAGAGCCTCATTAATATTTCTAGGCTCATCCTCATCTTGTGGGGCAACCATAAAAATTTCCCCTTCAATGTCAAAACGTCGACGGGGAATACTTTGGCGACTTGTTCGCCGTATGGGAGTTTGTGCTCTTTGCACATCATTCCCCATTATGCTCCCACTGGGATTAGATAATGATGTCGTCTCATCATGTGGTTGCAATTGAGAATGAGTCAAATTCAATTCATCACTTCTCATATTACTCCCACTTGGACGAACTCCACTAAGATCATTATCTTGATCCGAGGTTTCAAATAGGGTGTTGTCTTCCCCTATTTCGCCCTTCTTAGGAAATTCATCTTCTAAGAATGTGACATCCCGTGACTCAAATTCAGTTATACTCCCACTTTCCTGCTCACCTATGAACACATACCCTTTTGAGTGTTCTGAGTATCTTATGAAAATACTCTTCTTTCCTCTGGGACCCAATTTCCCAAACTTGTGAGATGATTCAAGTGTATAGGCAGCACAACCCCATGGCTTAAGAAAACTTAAGTCTGGTTTTCTACCTGTCCATAACTCATATGGAGTGGAAGCAACTGATTTGGAAGGCACACGGTTAAGTATATAGGCAGCATATAACAACGCATCACTCCAAAAGGTGATAGGCAAGTTAGCATGCGCCATCATGGACCTAACCATTTCTAGTAGGGTTCTGTTTCTTCTCTCTGCAACACCATTTTGTTGAGGAGTATATGGAATAGATAATTGTCTTTCTATTCCTTTTTCATCACATAATTTTCTGAACTCATCAGATAAATATTCTCGACCTTGATCGGATCTCAATGCTTTTATTTTCTTGTCTAATTGATTCTCTACCAGGTTCATAAACCTTTTGAAACAACTTATTGTTTCAGATTTGTGAGAAATTAAATAGACATATCCGAATCGAGTATAATCATCTATAAAAGTGATGAAATAAACAGCCCCATGCCTTCCTCTCACATTCATTGGACCACAGATATCATAATGGATTAAATGCAGAGGAAACTCAGCTCTTTTACCTTTTCCAAATGGTTTCCTTGTCGTTTTCCCTTCTAGGCAATGCTTACAGATAGGCAAATCAACTTTTTCAATATTGCCCAACAAGCCCTCTTTGGCTAGTCTATTCATACGCTGTTGGCCAATGTGACCAAGTCTAGCATGCCATACATTCACATCATTATCATATGTGTTAGGAGATGTGAGAAGGGAATAACAAGCATTTGTATTAACATAATCAATATCTAACACAATGAAACCATCCAGAAAATATCCACAACCATAGTAATTTGTATTAAAAAACAAATCCACACCTCTATCATAGAAGTTCATATTAAAACCTAATTTAACCAATACTAAAACAGACACTAAATTCCGACGAATCTCCGGAGTATATAATACATCATGAAGGAACAAAGTGCGTCCACCACGCATATTCAGTTGGCATGTGCCAATTCCTTTCACTTCAGCTCTGGAGTTGTTTCCCACATAGATCCACTTAGTTCCAGTTGGTATTCGTCGGAATTCCACGAAGGATCCTCTATCCTTCGCTACATGGTCTGTTGCTCCTGAATCCACAGTCCACAAAGGATTAGATTCAGTTAAGAATACAGAACTCGACACATAAGTTAAGTTCTGAAAAATACAAGGGGTGCTTACCTTCTTTGGCTCACGACAGTCGCGAGCATAGTGACCATTCTTGTCACAATTGTAGCATTTCACCCTTGCTAGCTTTTTCATGCGAGGACGCTTTCCTCTTTCATGTTGGTTAAACTTGGGTTTCTTTCCTGAAGGACCCGCTTCCTTGCCTTTCCCTTTATTAAACCAGTTAGGGAGCTTGCGCTTGGAGCCTGAAGCTCCATTTGAGCTAGAACTAGCATGATAGAGTTCAGCTTCCGGCTTAGCCGCCAGCAGGCGGTCATCTTCCAGCTCAAGATGACGCAATGCATCCTCAAAGGTTTTGATATTCTCATTATGAGTCAGGTGCACCTTCATATGCTCCCAACTCTAAGGCAAGGAACGAATCACTACTTGCACTTGCTGCTCATCTGTCAGGACATGGCCAGCATCTTTAAGCTCATTAATCATGTTTGACATCTTTCTAAGATGTTGCTTCATGGTCTGACCATGAGGCTTCTTATAAGAGTCAAACCTAATAGTGAGCTGCCTTAGTCTGGTCACCGAAGTATGACCAAATCTTGCCGCCAATGCTTCCCACATGTCTTTGGCATTTTCAAAACGCCTAAACTCTCGCATGACGTCATTTTCCATGCTGCTCAGCAACGTGATGCGAGCAAGAGAGTTCTTTCTTTTCCATGCAGCAAATGCTTCTTTGTCTCTCTTATGCTGTGCAGTGGTTCCTTCTTCAGGTTCTACCATGGTTAGGATAAGAGTCTCAAGTGCTTCTTGCTCTTCCAGTACATACTAGATTTTCATTTGCCAGATTTCATAGTTGTCACCATTGAGCTTTTCACCTTTGTTCAGCTCGGCAACTATGCTCTTTGTGGCTGAAGCCATTGATCTGAACAAATCAGACATATATGCACGAGTTATTAATGCCTATTATTTATGCATCTATTTTGCACAAACCCATCATATTAATTAATAATTTTAAGTAAGGTTTCAGAATCAAAAGGTCACTATGTTTCCAATCATCCTCCAAAAAATCCTAACTTAAAACTATCATTAATATGATTGTCATATGCAAAATCAATTCTATGAAGCTACAAAAACTTCTATTACTACCCACAGCTAACTACCCACAACAACCAGCAATCACAGAAAGCAACAGATAATTGAGATACAATATAACAATAAGGCTTTCACATAATATGACTAACATATAGGTTGCTACATCAACAACAATCAAGTAGATAACATTTACATAGGATGTCCACATAGCACACTCAACAAAAAAACAGCTAATACATTTTACAAATAACCTTCACACGAACCGGGAAAGATCCTATTTTGGTCAATTTCTTGACCTTTTCCCTTGCAACAATGCAGTAATATTCGTTTACAAAATCTATCACAATTTTCTTATATGAAGCAGCACCGTTGACATCCCATATGCGATTCAACACATCTTGCCATTCAGGTGGAAGAGTGTTAATGAAAAATCGCACCATCTCTGATTGCGACATGGGATGACCATTCCATATGACCTGTTGAATCTTCCCGTTGACTTCAAGAACATGATCAATTAAGTCACCTTTCTCCCATCGATAATCAGTCAACTCAGCTATCAACTTAGAAAGCTTGGCCTTTTGTTTATCGGTAATCACGCGAATAGGCGTACGTAACTGAAGGGGAGGCATTGTTCCTGCAACAAATGCAGAACAATATTGGATTACATATAATCCACATAGACATAATTGAAAAAAGAAACAAATTCTTTTTTTTTTTTTTTGGTCAATGGTCAACCGAAGTCAACGGTCAACGGTCGTCGTGCCGGTCGGACCGGTCGAACCGGTCACTCGGGTCGGACGGACCGATCGCACGTGCCGCGCGCGTGCGAGGGATGACGTCATGCTGACGTCATCCTGCACGTGCCGCGAGCGTGCCAGGCGGTCGGGTCGGGTCGCCGGCCGGTGACCGTCCGGCCAAACGACGTCGGCGATGACGTCACCCCGGCGGTTACCGACCGTTGGGTGACGTCAGCATGACGTCACCACGCGTCGGTCCGTGACCGGCGCGTGCCGGTTCGCCGGCCGGCGGTTCGCAGGCGTCGGTTCGTCACCGGCGCGTGTGCCGCACGCGCTGGACGAACCAGCGCGTCTGGGCGCGTCGCGCCCACGCGCAGCGGCTTCTGGCCGCGCGTGTGGGCGCGTGCGGTGTCCCCCGGCGGCGCGCGACGTGTCGCCGGACTCGTCTCGACGTCGCCTTCCTTCCTGTGCAATCAGATTTTGGTTTCGACTTACGAAAAATCGAAAAGATATGCGAACAACTCTCGGGTGTCGGGATTCCTTGCCCCGATCCGTACGGCCGAAGTTTATTTGCGAAAAAATCAATCATAAAACATCATACAACATCATAAAACATCATACAAGTCGGGAAAACGCTAACACGGGCTCTGATACCAATGTTGGGATCGAATGATCCCCGAAAACTGGATTCGGCACCTAAACCGAACCCCTAAATCATATGCGGAAGATAAGCCCGGGAATGTCACGTATCACCAATCAAAAGCACACCACGGATTCGAGCGTACCTTGTTGGCCACAGATTAGACACTGATGCCGTATTGAAAAAGAGATTTCAGTTCCGTTCGATCCGATGTCGAAGATTCGCCGTGAAGTGGAGATGGCGTCGCTTCTTGGAGAGAGAGAACTTTTTTGGAAGAGAAGAGAACGTACGTTAATTATGTGAAAAGATGTCTTCTCATTCTCTCTCATCCCTTTTATAGGTTCCCCTTTCCACGGGCCTAATTCCCGTGGGCCGGGCTTTTAGGCCCATCGTGGCCGGGCCAGCTTAGGCCCATTATTAAATCCATCAATTAGGATGACCCCCGCTATGTCCAAGCTGAGTATGGCCAACTTCCTCTAATTTGTCCGTCTCATCATTCTACAGATCTCGAGATCTAGCCGTCCATAACGACGGATTTGCAGATCTGGAAATCGACCACTGTCGCTCGCAACCATGGACGAGCTGCTGCCGCTAGAGCCATGGTTGCAAATCTGGAAGTCCCGTTGCGAGCAACATGTAAAAGAACTGAGGAATTTTGGAATGAGAATTCTGTCCTTCATTACCACAGAAACGTAACATATATACAAGAAGATACAGTTATCAAACAAACTCCTAATTAGGCTAAACTACCAAAACTACAAGGAGCACACAATAAAAAGATATGCATACAAAACTTCCTATCTAAACGGCTTAAATAAAAGCATATCACAACTGCCTTTCCAATATATTTCCTTTTCCAATATCCCCCCTCAAGTTGGAGCATGGAGATCTCGAATGCCCAACTTGTGAAGAAGAAAGTTAAATTGATCCTTTCCAAACGCCTTCGTGAAAATATCAGCCGGTTGCATTGAACTACGTACGTAATATGTTTGAATGTTACCATTAAGTATCTCATTACGAATAAAATGACAATCCACTTCAATATGCCTGATACGCTCATGATAAATAGGATTGGCGACTATATGTAAGGCTGCCTAACTATCGCAATACAAGCGCATAGGTTGAGAATGTGCCACACCAAGAGAATCCAATAATCCTTTCAACCACTTAAGTTCACAAACTGTAGTACTCATAGACCTATAGTCAGCTTCTGCAGATGAGCGAGACACCGTCTGTTGCTTCTTAGTCTTCCACGAGATAGGTGATTCTCCCAAAAGAACCAAGTAACTAGTCAAAGATCGTCTCGTCAAAGGACAACTAGCCCAGTCAGAATTGCAGTAAGCAGACAATTTGAGGTCACAATTGGCATGCAACATAATACCTTGGATTTCCTTTCAAATAACACAGAACTCTCACAGCTGCCTCCCAATGAGCTTTCTTTGGCCAATGCATGAAATGTGCAAGAATATGCACACATTAAGACAATTCAGGTCGAGTTATTGTTAGATAAATAAGTCGATCCACTAGGCGCCTATACTGAGTAGGGTTGTCTACATCATCGCTCTCAGTAAGGGCCAACTTGTGATTTTGTTCAAGAGGAGTTTTAGCCGGCTTGGAACCCAGCAATCCGACCTCAGAAATCATATCCAACGCATACTTACATTGACACAAGAAAATGCCATCTGAGTTTCTCGCCACTTCAATCCCCAAGAAAATTTTTAGCTTCCCCAAGTATTTCATATGAAAACAACGACTCAGATAGTTCTTGAACTTTTGCATAGCGGAAATATCATTATTGGAGATAATGAGATCATCAACATAAATAAGCACATTCAAATGAGTAGTCCCAACTCGAAAAGTGAACAAGGAGTAATCTGAATATGATTGCTGAAATCCATAAGCTTTCAAAGATGCAGCCAATTTCGCAAACCAACATTTAGGTGCTTGCCACAAACCTTATAGAGATTTTCGAAATCTACATACCTTCCCTAATGATTGAGAGGCAAATCCAGGCGGCATCTTCATGTAAACCTCTTCCTCTAAATCGCCATGTAAGAAAGCATTTTGAACGTCCATCTGATGAAGTTCCCAATTCTTTGCAGCCACAACGACAATAAATGTGCGTACATTGCACATTTTTGCTGTAGGAGCAAAAGTCTCCTAATAATCTATGCCTTCAACTTGATTATTTCCTAGTATCACCAACCGCGCCTTGTATCGTTCAACGCTTCCATCGGAATTGTACTTAATTTTATACACCCACTTGCTCCCAATTGCTTTCTTCCCAGGCGGCAAATTTTCGACTGTCCATGTGCCATTATCTTCTAAAGCCTATATTTCTTTACTCATGGCCTCTCTCCACCGTTCATCTTTAATTGCTTTTGCATAAGAGTTTGGTTCATGTCCTGTAGTAATTGCTGCCAAAAAACACCGGTGTTGCCCAAATTTTTTTTCATAACTCACATAATGTGCTTACCTGAGGAATTAGATCGGGCAGATGAGCATGTCGAGGGGCTTATTCTGATGGCGTTTGTCACATAATCTTTCAAACGAACAGACGGTTGCTTGACCCTTTGTCCCCTCCCTAGCTGCTCTTCGACGACTTCACTTCTTTCCACATCCTCATTGTTTGTGTTAATCAATTCCTCCATTTCATGATTCACCTCATTTTCTCTATTTACACTTTCGGCATGCTCCTCTCTCAAGTCACTTTTTAAATCATCAACTTCATCACCCAACTCCATAACTCCATTTTTAATGAGTTCATCACTAACTATTTTCTCATTAGCATATGGAAATTCTGTTTCAGCAAAAACTACATCTCTTGATACAAAGTATTCACCAGCTTCTAAATCATACAATCTCCACCACTTCTTTCCCAACGGATAACCAACAAAAACACACCAACGACTTCTACTAGCAAATTTATCTTTATCTCGATTATGATTATGTGCATAGCACAAACAACCAAAAATCCGAATATGTTTGTAAGAAGGAGGTTGGCCAAAGATAATCTCATATGGGGTTTTACCATTCAATAATATAGATGGAGTCCTATTAATCAAATACCCAGCTGCGAGTACACATTCTCCCCAAAATTCTATGGGTAAATTTGCTTGGAAACACAAAGCTCTTGCAACATTAAGGATATGGCGATGCTTTCTTTCCACTCGGCCATTTTGTTGAGGTGTTCCAACACAAGAATTCTGATGCAATATCCCATGTTCATCAAAATATTCTTTCAGACACAAAAATTCAATTCCATTATTACTTTTAACGAGTTTCACATTTTTCTCAAATTGGCATCTAACCATCGCAATAAACTTCCTAAGAACACAAGCCACTTCATTTTTTTCCATTCAGCAAATATATCCACATAGCAAGAGAGTAATCATCAACAATTGTCAAGAAATAAATTGCTCCACATGAAGCTGGAACTCTATAAGGTCCCCACAAATCACAATGTATCAATTCAAAACAATCTTTTGCTTTATTGTCACTAGAAAAGAAGATCTCTTGTTTGTTTTGCTCTAAAACAAACCTCACAAGTTTTATTGGTTTTCCTAACCATTTTGCCAGCTTATGGAATTAACTCCACCACCTTAGAAGAAGGATGACCCATTCTTTTATGCCAAAGCTCAAAGGATCCCATATCAGCCACCGTGCAAGCATGTACCGAAGTCACTCCATTAAGAAAGTAAAGCCCCTCGCGTTGCTCACCCGCTCCAATCAGGTTCCTCGAATTTAGGTCTTGTATAGCACATATTTTGTTGGTGAGTTGGATAACCAAATTTGAATCATTAAGAAGTTGTGATACAGAAATCGAATTGCATTTCAAATTGGGCACAAATAGAACTCGTTGCAATTTCAAGTCTCCTCCAAGCAACACAATTCCTTTTTTCACTGCCATGGTCTTTTCTCCATTAGGTAACTCAACTGAGCATGGCACAATGTCATGCAATTCTCTCAAAAATGCCAATGTTCCTGTCATATGGTGGGAAGCTCCTGTGTCAATAATCTAAGGAAAAATACTTCGTTTACCTGTCAGCCTCTCATGGGCACCATTTTGATGAGAACTTAACATTCACAGTAAAGTAGCCCATTGCTCATCATTCAATCCACTAAGACCCTTTCGATCTGAATCTGTCACAACTCCTCACCCACCATCAACTCCAGTTGCCCGTGAGACGTTGGCACGAGCACCTCCTCCCTTGTTACGTCCACCTCTATTATTACGCTTTTGACCATTACCTTGTCCAGTAGAGGTTCCATGTGATCTATTACCCCACCATTCTGGATATCCTATTAGCTGGAAACAACTTTCAGCATCATGTCCCTCTCAGTTGCAATTAGAACAAAACATGATTTTATCTTTATCCCCCCTTGAATTTTGACCACCTGCCCGGATTGCAAAACTCATGGGATTGCTTCTTTCATCATTGGTTCATGTCATGGTTCGCACTCACTCTTGCTGAACAACCATAGCATAGACACGATTCAGATTAGGCAAAAGTTCAGTGCTCAAAATATTAGCGAGCACTGTTCCATATCCTTCTTCATCTAAGCCCATCAAAAACTGATGAACTTTCTCTTCTTCACGCTTTCCTTCCAATTCAATGGTAAAATTGCATCTGCAACCTGTACAAATACACACTGGTATCTGATCACAGTTATTTATTTCATCCCACAAGATTTTGAGTTTACCGAAATTGGACAAGATGGGTTGACCATTCTGCCTACAATTGGCCAAATCTGATCTCAGTTGCTGCATTCGTGGACCATTCCCAATTGAGAATCTCTGTTTGATATCCTCCCACAGATCTTTCACATTCTCCATGTGAGAGATAGTCGAGCGAAGTGTCGGTTGAATGGAATTAAACACCCAAGAAACCAACATGGAATTAACCGTCCACCAATCTTCAAGTTCCAGCGAATCATCTGCTGGTTGCTTGACAGATCCATCAGTAAAGCCATATTTCTTCTTGGCTCGTAATGCAGTCCGCATGGCTCATGCCCATTCTTCATAATTCTCGCCCTTCAACTGAACTTGGGTAATCAGGTTACCCGAGTTGTCATTCGAATTCAGTGTGTAAGAGCTAGAGGTTTTCTTATCCATTCCAGAACTCTCCTCACCTTTTTTTTCCATCAGCCAAGGCTCTGATACCATGTAAAAGAATTGAGGAATTTTGGAATGAGAATTCTATCCTTCATTACCACAGAAACGTAACATATATACAAGAAGATACAGCTATCAAACAAACTCCTAATTAGGCTAAACTACCAAAAATACAAGGAGCACACAATAAAAAGATATGCATACAAAACTTCCTAAGTAAACGGCTTAAGAAAAACAAATCACTGCTGCCTTTCCAATATATTTCCTTTTCCAATACAACGACAGCTTGTGGACTGCCATTGTCCCCACCATTGTTGCCCGTGGTTGGCTTGTGGTTGGCCTCGCCCATGGCGGAGCCACTCCTCCATCGTCACAGCTGCTCGTGGTCATTGCCCGTCCAGATCTGGACTGGAGTCGTGCCTCCAGATCTGGTATCGTCCATGGATGCAAGCCTAGCTCGTCCATGGCTCACGAGGAGTCTCGTCATGAACGGGCAGACCACAAAGACGGTGGAGAGGGTTGGACACGGTGCCGGCAACTCCGCTGGTGGCAATGGCAGAGGGAGGCGAGAAGGCTGGGCTCCATGTGGATGGAGATGGAGGAGGAAAGTGAGGTGGATTGAAATTTTTTATATTTAGTCATCTGACAAAAAAAAAAAAAAAAGCCCAATGTTTAGTTAATGTCATGGCTACATAAAAAAATTAGAAAATAATAGGAATCAATCATCCAGTCAACACTTCCATTCCATCTCATGAAGTTCTCCTCATGTGAAGACTCAACGCAGTAACTGACGACCTCCTCCGAAGCTTCTTTTTTTAGGTCGAAACTGAGGCACTTGACAATGCGCGATATCGTTTTTTTTTTTATTACGGATTCCTTACAAGTTTCTGTTTTTGTTTTCCCTGACGGAGGAAATGCTTTTTTTTTGCCTTATTCTAACACGTTTCCGCAATTCTTTCTATTTTTTTTATGTGAGTAGAATGTTTAATTATAATAAGTATCTACACATTTGTTTACTTTTTAATTGTAAGAATTATCACTAATTATTTATTTATAATGTCATTTGCATGTATAAGTTGTTATATAATACCTAGCCCTGCATTCTAAGAATATTTTAAAAAGTCATTATAACACTCAATCAACAATACTAATAAATTTGGTGTAGTATGAAAATAGTCATCTAATCTTTTGGTAGTGACAAGTTGTGATAGCGTTAATTTCATTTTAGTGTCAAATATGAGCTGTGATATTATAATTGATTTCTCCCACATTATTAGATAATTTCAAAAACTCATCAAAATTCTCAATCAAGAATATTGATAGATTTAAGGGAGTGTGGAAAGTTTTTTTTTTTTTTTTTGTGACAAGTCATAATTGCATTAATTATATTGTAACCAAATGAAAAATATCAATACTTACTTTTCAATGGACAATTTGTCGGAGGTCATGATATAGTAATAAATAAATAAATAAATAAACACTCTTGATTTTCTCCATACAAACAAAATGCGATAGCGGGTGCACACCCACTTTTTACCAAGGGGTGGATCACTTAGTACACCGCAAGATTCTATTTTTATTTTTCCACCTCAAATCTGAATAAATATTATGGGAAGGATGTTATTAATGGTCCAATGTAAAACTAGTAAATTGACCCAACTTGCTTCTGTTGAGATCATAACATTATGTTATTTATTCAAGTCCTTATGTTGCCCATGCCTATTAAGATATTATTTTCTTTCAATACAAAAATTTTCCATGCATAAAAAAGAAAAAGGTCATGAACAATTGAAGTTACTATATATATATATATATATATATTATATCCGGTTCGCCATTTAAATTTCATGACTCTTCTCTTTAGTGAACTGGATTAATTAGAAGATTCATAAGTATTGTTCGCAATTCAGTATGAATAAGTAGCAGTGCTCATAGTAAATAGAGAAAATAATGTTGAGCCAAGCATTAGTTTCATCCATTCCTTCTTCAATATATACCATGCTTAAATTCTTCACACCTGCTATGCATATCCTTAGTTGACTAGCTCATCATCACCATGCCCTTGCTTTTCCTCTAATTGTTATGCATTTTCACCTTGAAGCAAACAAATCTAAAACATAACCAATCTTTGCCGACAAAACTAACATAACGGAAATTTTTAGTCTGTATCAATGAATCTAAATGTTGCTCTTTTCAATAGTTCTATCAGATTGCCTAGCAAGCTTCCTAAACTTTTTGCTAGTCTTCATGCTTATTCATGACAAAAATACAACTTGTCACTCCTCCATGGCATCAACATTGTTTTGTGGGATTCATATTATGTTCTTCTTCATCTTTGTCCTCATTTAATTGCGTAGAGAAACAGTTGAGTGAGCTATCAATGATGTTTAGTCAATGGCTCCATTCATGCATCAGCATAAATAGGAGGGCTCTCATTTCTCTCTCTCTTTCACTTTTGCATGCCCTTGCTTCCAATAGCCCTCCTCTCTCTCTCTCTCTCTCTCTCTCTCCCCGATTGTAACACAAGAGCTACTACCAAAAAAATGAGGACTCGGTATTGGGAGGGGGGGATTAGGATGAAGTTGAAAGGTACAAAACCGGAATTCG
This sequence comes from Eucalyptus pauciflora, assembly GCA_007663325.1. Classification (NCBI taxonomy): domain Eukaryota; kingdom Viridiplantae; phylum Streptophyta; class Magnoliopsida; order Myrtales; family Myrtaceae; genus Eucalyptus; species Eucalyptus pauciflora. Next base: position 1,506,270 of record VMYD01000385.1, read on the forward strand.
GGAGACCTGCTTAGCAACCATTTGAACAAGCCCAAGTTCCACATGCATAGGGCCTATCTGCCTAATTCTTGGACTTTTAAGTTATCCTTATGATTTGCCGAGTAATCAAGAAAAGTCAACATTGTCTTGTCACTCCAAAATCTTCGTACCCTTAATCGTCAATTAAACCACTCAAAATGTCGATGCTAAACTTACTATTAATTTATAAATGTATTTATAATTTCATGCTTGTTGCAATGCAATATCCTTGGCCTTAGTCATTAGTCAACTTGTATAAAGGCATCAGTCAACCCCTCTCTATTTATGTCACTAACAAAATCTTGACTTCTCATTATTTGTGAGAATGAGCTAAGTCTGGAAATTCCTTCTTTAAGGTCATAATTCAATGCAATCACATCCATTGTGTCATTTTTTTCTCAATATGGCAGGTACAATTTCCTCAACTTACGCGGATGCATCTCTCCCACATGGACAATTTAAGCAAAATATGGACTGACGGTCCTCAAGAAACTTTGACTTTTGATTGTTTAAGGGAAGTGGAGGTTCGGAACTGTAAGAGCCTTGAAAAATTGTTTTTGTATTGGGTGGCTACAAGTTTAACCCAACTTACAAAAATTCAAGTGGAGTCTTGTGAGATCGAGGAAATAGTTGCTAGTAGGGATGACACTCCACGCTCCAATACTACTCAAGATCTTTTCCGAGAACTAACCTCTTTGGTGTTACATGAGATGCCACGACTCAAGAGCTTCTGTCCTAACTTGCCCACTTTGAATTGGCCATTATTGGAGGAATTACGAGTGACTCACTGTGACAAACTAAACATGTTATCCTTTGCAGCATCCATGAACAGTTGGGCTCAAAGAGATGATCAACAAAACCTTTCAGATCAAGAAGCACACTCTTCATTTGAGAGGGTATTATTATAGCTACTCTCCCTTAGTTTCTACTTTTTTCTTTAAAGTAGTCACTAATATCATATCCATTGCATATCATGTCATGCTATAATGTTATAGAAAAGATGATCTCCCTTACCTATTAGTTTGTTGACAACATTAAGATATTCTTAATATCTTACGTATACTTTCATTTGTGGATATGCATAAGATATTCCATCACCTAGAGTTACAAAAATATTTACAATATTCTATTGACAATATATTCCTAATCTAACCTAATGGTGCTCCTTGGTGACATCAATAAGAATTTGACAAGAGGTCCTCTCAATTATTGACACGTGTCGCCCATTTGAACTTTTCTCCTGTATTTCATCTTCTACAAACTCTAAAAAATATCAATTTGAACTTTTTTTTTCAAACAAAAATAACATTAGTACCTTAGTGAACTATTTTCTACTGTATTTTCTAATACACTGGTGCACTGCATAGTCGTCGTGTTGTCCTATTATAATACTATAGAAAACTAGAACCCCTTTCCTATAAGTTTGTGGACAACGTAAGGTGTTTTTGATATCTTAAGCACACTTCTAAATTTGTGGACCCCGTATGTTTTAGTAACATCATGAGTGCATCCCGCTACATAACATTCCAAAGATGATAAATTTTTGTTGACAAGATAAGAAATTCCTAATGAAATATGAATTAGTGAGTGTAGGGATCTTGAATTTAGATTCACTCTATGCACTTGACCAGACCAACCTCTACATGAGACTTTTAAAAGCTTGAGTCTTGGAAAAAAGGTTCTTGAGATATAACGAACTTTAAGAAGATGGCCACCTTCCATGCGAATTATCTAAACAGGTTTACTTTTTACAACGCATGATTTATTGCCGAAACTTTGTTGAATTTACTTCTCTTGTTCTATTGGCTATTTGACAGGACTTTCCCAACTTTAAGAGACTTTTATTAGTCGATAACAATATTCAGATGATACAAGATGGAAATTTTCCCAATGATATCTTTAGTAAACCAAAAGCACTAACACTAGCATGCTTTCATGATGAAAAGGCCATCTTTCCTTCCATATTTTTCCTAGAGAGATTTCAGAATCTACAAAAGCTTGAGGTATTCTGTAGCTCCTTTGAAGATATATTCCCAAATGAAAGGCTTGTTGAAGAGGGGAAACATTCCGTGCTTGAAAATTTAAGAGAACTTAAGTTAAGCAAGCTACACAACCTAAAGCATGTATGGAGAGAAGACTTTTTAGTGTTGACAATTCTTCAGAAAATCAAAACGTTTGAGGTTTGGGATTGTCCTTATTTGACGACAATATTTCCAACCACAACATCCTTCCAAAATCTGACGAGGTTAGTGGTGAAGAATTCCTCTGGATTGGTACATCTAGTAACGGCTTCAACGGTTACAAATTTGATGCATCTCGAATGGCTGACTATAATAGAATGTGAAAGAATGAAAGAAGTAGTGGCTAATGATGAAAACAGAGAAGGAAAAGTGATTTCTTTTAAGAATCTATGGACGTTGACACTCCAACATCTATCGAGCCTAGAATGCTTCTCCTCCATCCCTAGTTGCAGCTTTACGTTCCCATCCTTGAGGGCAGTTATAGTGGAAGAGTGCCCGAAAATGAAGACTTTTTCTAAGGGTACGCTAAGCACACCACGACTATATTCTATGTCACTGTTCAGATACAAAGGGAAGAAGAATTGGGAGGAGGGTGATGATCTCAATACAACCATACAAAAGTTATCAGCATAAACTAATGCACATAGAATTGGTAAGATCCAATTGACGTCATTCTCTCATCCATTCTTTTTTCTTTTTCTTTATTTTTTGGCAGCACAGTGAGTCTTTTGAAATTCTTCTTTCTTTGTAACTTTTCTATTATTCATGACGTCCGATCAGCATCATCGGCAGCCCTATCAATCGATCGATCTCGCCTTCTCCTTCACTGTAACAACAAGAAGCAAAGCAGGGCTCCTTCTTCTTCTTCTTCTCGATGCCAAAGGCTCTCTCTACTACATTCACGGAGGACGGAGCGAAAGGGAAGCATTGGGAATTGCCAGGACTTGAGAGAAGATGGCACTACCGAGTTTGGACAGTCAGTCCTCAACTCACTTCATCAAAGAAGAAGATCATACTCTCTCTCTCTCTCTCTCTCTCTCTCTCTCTCTCTCTCTCTCTCTCTCTCTCTCTCTCTCTCTCTCTCTCTCTCTCTCTCTCTCTCTCTCTCTCCCGCATTTGTATTTGTAAGTTCACGCTTCTGCACACATTATTCCTCCCGTCTGCCAGAATTTCTTCTCGATTTTCGTGTCTTGTTGCTCCTAATTTTCTTCCGGTTTTCGTAGAGACCCTTCCTCAACCATCGTCATATTCTTTAGCTAGGGTTCTGCTTTTTAAATTCGTTCCTTGTAAATTTCTCGGTCTACTTCAGATCATGGACCAATAGAGACCCTCCGTTGACATCATCAAAGAAAAAGATCTCTCTCTCTCTCTCTCTCTCTCTCTCTCTCTCTCTCTCTCTCTCTCTCTCTCTCTCTCTCTCTCTCTCTCTCTCTCTCTCTCTCTCTCTTGCACTTGAACCTGGCAAACTCGTAAGTTCACGTTTCTGCCCTTGATTGTGTTGTTCTCATGTTTGATTCAAATACCGTACAAGAACTGTCCATTTTGTTAGGCTAAGAGAAACTGCATTAGAGTTAATGCTAAGAGAAACTGTGTTAGAGCTAACCCATTCTCTTAGTGTTTCTCTGTCTCTAGATCTCCCATGTATGTATATATATGTGTTGAGACTAAACGTGCCTGCAATTGCTGTGATGTTTCTGTTGAGCTTGAAGTCTTGTAAATGAATTGCATTCGGTCAAGTTTCCTCAGCTTTGTATGGCAATGGAATTTGATTAGGTTTGCTAAGTTCATTGCAATTCCCATGCGCATTCATTAGCAAAAAGTTTGGGGCGGGACAAAGTTCAAACTGCTCATCACGAGATTTTCCGAGTGTGAATCTTAATATATTAGCAAATTGTCCCCTTGACTGTGTTGTCCTCATATTTGATTCGAATATCATGCAGGAACTCTCCACGTCATTAGGCTAAGAGAAATTGTGTTAGGGCTAATTCATTCTTGTAATGTTTCTTTGTCTATAGCTCTCTCGCATGTACATATGTATGTGCTGGGGGTTCACATAAATAATGGAAACAAACTGAGCTAGTCATATCATATTTCATTGTGATGAGAATGGATTGGTGTGCATATAGGCCTCAGGAAGCTAGACCATTAGAAAGACTCAGATTTATTGACTTAGGGTTGCTATGTCAGTAGAAATGGGTTTTACATAACAAGAATAGGTTACGCCTAAAACGCTAGAGCTTTTTTCATGTTCTGTTTGCAGCTGTTGTAGGTAAGCTGAGAGAGTCAGGCTTGTGAAGAGCTCTCGAACTGGCCAGCAAATTTATACTCAATTATCCTTTCCTCCAAATTGCAGTGAGGTGAATATATATGAAGAAAAGCAATCTGGTAAGATCCTCTTGACAATGACAACTCTTGGTTTAAATCACAGAGTTGCTAGACTATGTTAGATCTAGATATTAATGGCAATATATATATATATATATATATATACATGCTTTGAAAATGATATTCATACTATCTTCCTCATAAATCATTGGTTGTTTTCTTCTTTCTTATGACAAAATTGCGAAATGTCTCCTTGAGCAGAGAGTTCCTGGTTCATTCCTAAAGACGCACGTTAAGAAAAGCTTGCAGACCATGGCTCTCATATTTCAAGACAAAGCATGGCGTTGAAGCTCACTAGCCCTGAACTTTATGGAAAGCTATTTGCCTTTAGGGCTGCATTCATGAGAGAAACTTCTCTGAAGGTGGAAGACGCGTGTGTGTTTGAGCTCTACTGAAAAGGACAATATCGTGTTCGGACTATCCAACTTCAGAACACTGATAAGACTTGGTTGAATGATAATACTATGCAATACAATACAGCAGAGGAAGTTTCAGCTTAGCTCACTTTTGGCGAGAATGTGACTTTCAGAATGGCTAGGCTGAATTCTGCTTCCAATTCGGCAAAATGGATAAAAGCATGAGTTTTGTTCCAATGAATGAAATGGCCCTGAATGTGTACAATGCCTTTCCTTGATCCTAGACTTAATAATCACCATGAGGGCACGAGTTGTGAGTTGGAGGAAGCTGATTACTACTTTTGATTCTATGACTTCCATTTCAGGAGACAATCTCTCAAATTTGGGGCTTCTTCAAGGTTTCCAGTGGCTTAACCTGATCTTAATTGTCTCGCCCATTTTTTCTTTCTACCAATTTTTGCATGTTTGTAGATTGAGTTCATGATATAGATATCCTTGCTGATTAAAGGGTTTTACGGGTGCCTGTATTTCATTTTACAAAGTTTGCTTTTTTGTTTAGGAAATCATCACTCTACGAATTGCCCTTGCAACTACTGAGTATCTGGCTTATGAATGTGACACATGTATGGTGAAATTTTTTTTTTTTTAAATGTCAAAATCTCAAAATTATGTGCATATGACATAAATTTTTCTTTTGATACCAAGAACTCCAAATTTATATCTGTAGGACACATTTGTCTTCCATCAAAATTCCATCGACTTTTCCAGTCCAAAATTACATCGTTTTTATTTCACTAAGTTACGTTGGGTGCCGCATCAACATTGTTTGTCTTTCTATCAACTATTAGGTAGATTTTTAATTAGAAATACAGTCAATCTATTTGCCATCTATAGCTGCCGTTGAGCCACCACCATGCTCCCTCCTCCCTATCCCTATCCCTGCTAGATGTCCTTGGCGTGGAGCCCGGTTTGAGGTAGTATTCCTAGTCCTCGTAGTAGTAGTAGTATTACTTCTTTCGATACATATGATTGGATGAGATAATCGCGTTGCCGTGCCTTCTAACGTCACAATTAGCCATTTTTCATGCTATTATTTCACGTTGAGGCTTCGCTTGTTGAGCATCCTTCTCGAATCTGACTCAATCTTGAATCATTTGTCTCATATTGTTTTCATTGCTCAAATTGATTAATGTTGATTATGTTTGTTGTTCCTGTCCTGTTACTGTTAGGAAGGCATTTTCATCTTGCTCATATCTTGAATTCATGTCTTAAAATCCGCTCTACCAAATCATGTGCGTTACCTATCTGTGGTCTATTCTCGATTGAATGAATAGTGTTTGATGTCATTTGTGAAAGGATTTATTTTATTTCTCACAACTTCAATTCCATGGTAACATTTAATTTTTCCCGGGCCTTTCAATTTGAGATTTCTATTTGAATTTCCTTTAATTGGAAATTTTGACCTAATGTCATTCCAGATTATCGAGGTGTCATCGACATAAATTAACATCATGATCAATGAAATTCCTCTCCTTAAGGTCAACAGGAATCAATCCACAATTGATTGCTTGAATCCTAATTTAGAAAATGTCTCAGACGAACTTGCTTTCTACCTTTCAATACTTCTGTCACTCTTTTAACTTTTGTAATGGGGGATATCCAGACTAGTCACCTTAACTAGTCCTACGGATTTTATCATATGTTTGCTGACATACGACATGAGTACTCACCACTCGTGTGGCCCTTCTATGCTTTTGTTCACAGGAAGCGCCTCATCATTCTGAAAATAAATATTTCTTGTACCTAATTCTATAATCTTGGAGTTCCATTTGGGTCCAGTGCTGTGTCCGCTTTCGTTTTTCATTCGACACCACATGTTGCTCATGCATGCAGTACAATCCAGATTGCTCAATGCCCTGTCGCACGCTCTGCGGCTGTAACAAGACTCCTCACCATCTTCGGATTTATCGCAGTAACTATATCCAGTTATTCGCCGTTTTAGTACTCGGGTCATTCACGACGTTACGTCGGGCACTTTTGAAGCCATCCCATGGCGTGTACTTACCGTTGTGAAACACATCCAGCTATGTAAATTATATAGAGTTTGAGCTTCCTGGATTTCTTCGCCAATCTCACGTATGATGACGTTTGCTTAAAGATTTAAGGGTTAATACTCTGAAAAATTCCAAATTGGTACACGTGCAATAAATTTACCTTAAACTAAATTTTTTTTTAATCATGAAAAACCCTAAATCGGTATACATGTAACAAATTTATCTCAATTGACCATAAAAAGCCTCAAACTAATATACTTATGATAAATTTATCCCAAATTAATTTATTCAATTGCCAAAAACACAAATTGATACATATATGACAAATATACCCTCCGTTAAATTGAATTAATACCATAAAAAATCACAAAAAATATATAATCGTGACAAATTGAGAGTAAAATCCCAAATTAATACATCAAACAACTGTTACATTTAATTTAATTTAATAATCTGGCAGTAAAATTTAATGGAAACTAACATAGGGTAAATTTATCACAAGTGTACCAGTTTTTGATAAATTAGTCAAATGTGTACCAATTCGGGATTTTTGGTGGTCAAAAGATTAGTTTGGTGTAAATTTGTCATAGGTGTATCGGTTTAGAGTTTTTCAGGGTATTAAACCAAAATTTAATTTTTTTTATTCTATTGAACAATATTATTTGTTTATTATTTTACTTTCACTCAAGGACTCCAAGAGAAAACATATCTCCACTTAAGGAAACCTTGGAACATGAGTTTTCGCATTTCGTCATATAACTTTAGTAGTTTGTCTTGATATTTTCCACACTAAGCTAGCTTCATATTCTATATGAAATCAATAATCCCTCTTGCTATATGTGGTAATATCTTAGAGTTGCAATGGACTTGACGGTCGATGTGGTCGATGATACGGAAAGTGCTAGGTATAAGCAATTGGTCTACCAAATTGGTGTGCAAATGAGATTTTTCCCATCATGTAGTCATTTTGTATAATCAAGTCACTAGACTTTGATTTCAATTGCCCGATGCACTAACGCTATTTTCTTTTCCCTTTACACTCAATGCGTTATGAAGACTTTTCGAACAATTTTTTCTACGTAATATTGACGTCGTGGTCTTACATGTCTAATTAAAGATGCTATAATGACGACTTGACAACATGTGAATCTCAACTAAGAAAATGTTAAAAAAAAAAAAAGTTCAATAAAAGAGAGGGTTACATGGCCCTTGTGTTACAAGGGGAGGTTCTCAAGGTGTAATCCAATCGGGAGGAAGCTAAAGTGATAATGAGTATCTAAATCTTATTTTATCCCCATTGGGTTTTCTTAAAATTTATATAACTGAGTCCATAATGACTATTTTCATTTCAGTTTTCCCCGCAAATTGATAAAGCTCAATAAGCAATTTTAGAATCGTGAAAATCTAGTTGCCATAAACAAACCAAACCGACACAACGGTTATTTCATCACATATTTTTAAGCTCAAGAGCATCAGTTTTTTCTGCTAAAATAATCATTATTTACCCAAGTCTTCCCCCAGAAAGAAAAATTAGTAGATAAATCCATAAATTGGCCATAATTTGGTCTGTTTTCGATTAGTTGCAAATTCTGGGGCTCATTCGACAATTGAAATCAAAATCCAATGGCCCGATTGCAAAAATACGCCATATAATTTGGTCATCACAATTGATTTACCCTAAATAAGTAGGCCTTATATTTTGAAAGTCAGTCTTAGTGCGTCTTATATAATTCCTCAAGTAATAAAAGTAACATTTATGTTCCTTCGAATATACATCAAAAGGATATAAATCCGTCTATGTTCTACAATGTTCTCATCTGTTGTTCTCTTTAACAAATTTGAACGCCTAGCATCACCTGATCAAACTTTTACAAAATTCCCATCAAACCCTCTCCTTTCACCCCTTCAACCGAGCGACCACTCACAGCTGCAATCACCGACTTCTTCCCATCTTCAGTCGAATGAAGACCTGCTGAATGACCGTTATGTGGTCTTTCAAGGCCATTTTGGCTCGATCTTTGAAGGTTGGGCTGAAAACTCTTGGGAATATATATCTAAAATCATTTGATATAGGACTGCACGGTTTGCTTCTGCCCTAGAGTAGGAGGTAACTGATAGTTTTTGAATTTGTTTGTGAAAGATGAGCCACTCATGCATCCATCTCAAACTATCGTAGTATCTGCCACAGGCAAAGAGAAGAAATCAGATTTTTTTTCTTTTTCTAGGTGAAATAAAGAGTTGATTAGGTGCAAGTGTTCTGCCTGAGTTTGTCATGTGAAATCTAGGCAAGGCAGACAACCTCAATGTAAGCTGTAATTTCTCCTTTTATTTGGGACGCTCTTGGTATAGGAGAACATATAAGAAATGACAGCGTAAAATAATTCTTTTTTCTTTTTGGTGTTTCGAGAAATTACTTGGACAAGCTCTAGCTGCTGAAAAATCTGTTATTTTAACCTATGTGCAATCCTAGGTTTTTTTTATAAGTACCAAGATACAGGATGCGATGGCTTCTCAAAGATGGTGTTGAAGTACTTCTTGGTGTTCTCATTTTGACATCTATCAAGCTAAAATAGAATGTAATGAACAGAGATTCGCTAGCATACCTGCAGTTTTCTTTTTCTTTCTTTCTATATCATTTTAAACTCCTCCATTTTTTTATTGTTTTCCGTGATTATGTTTGTCTCCCTATTTCTGATGAATGTCTCTTTTAATGTTCCATGAACTGCCGTGGACGGACTCTTTCTGCTTTCTCTTCCTATTTGGCTGGATCAAAACGCTGTCTTCTACTGTGTTGATCCAACCGCAATGTTGCATGCTTCAATATTTCTTATTTTTGGACTTGCTGAACGGTCATTCTTCAATTTTTAGTGTCGCTTCACTTCTTGCATTTTATCAAATTAGGTGCTTTGGTGGTGGGAATCTACTATTCATACCTATCATTTTAGTAAATGTTAATTTTGTTGCAACATGCGGACTATATATGCTAGTACTTCAGTCTCTCTTTCTTTGGTTCTTGTATGTGTGGATGGCTGCTAGTATTGGTGCCTTTATTTTTGCATAAACAGAAGGGATACACGCTTACTTTGATTAGATCCCACCTAAAGTATCCTTCTCCCTCCGCACTCCCACCCCCTTATTTGCTTGAGTTTTCTTCCATTTATATCAGTTTCTCAATTGAGAGTATTGGAAACTAAGCAAGAACAGACCTGAGAGCACGAAGAAATGATAGCCCTTGGGGTGGTCCACTCTTGCTGGTGATATTTCCCCAATCCACTTCATACCTACATTGTTAGTACACCCAGTAGTTCCTCATGAAGCAATAAAAAAACTGCATATAAAAGAGACATACTTAAAATATAGAACAAAGCAAAAGGAAGAGAACTATAAAAGGTATATCTAGGAAATGTTGCAATATTCAGTAAGGTAAAACCAACAAGCTAAAAAGCTCACCTAGATTGCACGCCTAGAACATCTGACAAGCCATGAATGATCCGTAACCGAGCCTCCATAATATGAAGCTTTCAGCAGGAAAGCAATGTCTAAAATTGAAAGACTTTGCTCCAAGGATTGGAAGCACATAGAAAACTGCTTTTTCAAACACGCCTCGGATGGTCAGCAAAGCTGAATGATCAGCTTTGCTTAGTTCAGCTTTGCTTAGCAGAACATGCTTCTACGATTTGATTCTGATCAAAGTGATCAAAAAACATTTATAACATCCACAATGCAATGTTAGAAGGGTAGAGAACTCGTGCGTGTACAGGAGTTAGATCTCCAATGCATGCACTTAAAAGTTTAGCGGACCGGTGAACCTCCCTGTTTGTCATAAATCTGATCTGACTACATCAGCAGTCGAACACACATCAACATATGAGTGACCAGCATTATATGACACAACCTCTTGGTTGAAGTGATTCATGGAGAACCAAAACATACCCTCCAAGTTCTCGGTTTGTTCCTGTTTGTAATGCCTAGCATGGCAATCATGAATATGGTGACTACATTCCCACCAAACGCCAAAACTGAGGACACCGTTAAGAAGAAGCCAATCCAAGAAAAGTGAAACTGTCATACTATTCCATTTGAACCAGAAGACAAGGTACTGAATTTTGAAGGATATATAAAGAACTTGGACAATCTATTTCCATCCTACAGTTGAAAAGCTACAAACAGAGATGTTCAATCAAAATCCACCAAACCAATAGATGCTCCATTAACTAGATGACAAACGAATGAAACTACTTAAACATTAATCATCAAATTATTAACTTCCACAAAAATGGACCAAAAATGGGGCATAGGGACGAGAGAGAAGTGTGTCGGAAAGGTTGTTTAAGTGGGTCCTTTGGTCATTATTTTCCTCTATAGTTTTAGTGAAACTTAGCACTTTTGGAGATATGTTAAGACCAGTCAGTGCGGAAGCTAACTCAGTGATTGCCAAGTGGAACTAGAAAGGGCTTAGCCATAAATTTGAAAGGCAAAAGCATCACATGATTGGTCCTAAAGCTAGCTCCAAAAGTGATTGCATCACTTAACATTTCTAAATATACAGAGTTTACATATCGAGAAATGATGATGAAAATATGTAGCTAGAAGCCCAGATGAAGACAACGAGACACAAGCTGGTTAAAAGCTTGAAAGTGAAAATCCTATGAGATTTCATTTCCACTATGGATACGATATGTTCCTCGGTGGGTAGCAGAATAATTCAAGAGTTATAGATTCCACATCGAATTTGATAATATAATCTAACCCTATACGTAAGATCAGGAATCACCATGGTTCGCATGTGAAGACACTGGAATGAGTCCTATTCACCTGATCTGATTTGATACTTTGGTTCTACAGCAACCCAGATGTCAAATCCCGCAGCAACATCATCACCATTTAAAAGAAGAGAAGGAAAAAAAAAATGATAAATGCATAGAATCTAACATCGATGGAAAGTGAATTGACAAATGTCAAATTCCAAGACCTCAATTTTGTATCAGAAGCAGCTTAAGAAAAATTACAGTACTTCATCCTCTCTTTCCATGGTTCTTGCATGCGTGGATGGCTGCTACTATTGGTGCTTTTTCCTTTGCATGAACAAAAGTGATGCGCGCTCACTTATTTCGATTATCTCCACCCAATGTATCCCTCTCCCCCTACTCTCCCACCCCGTTCTTTGCTTTCCTTCCTATTTGCATCAGTTTCTCAATTAAGAGTGTTTGAAACTGAGCAAGAATAGACCAGTGAGCATGAAGAAAATGATAGCCCTTGTGGTGGTCACTCTTGCTGGTGATATTTGTATAATCCACGTCATACCTACATTGTTAGTACTTTCGGTACTTCCTTAAGAGGCAATCAAAAAACTACATATGAAAGAGACATCCTTAAAATATACAAGGAACCACAAGGGCACTTCAAGACTAGTGTTGTTATGCCTGTAAAGCAGAAGGAAGAGAACTATAGAAGACATATCTAGGAAATGCAGCAATATTGAATGAGGTAAAACCAACATATCTAAGGAGCTCACTCAGACTGCAAACCAAGAAAATCTAAAAAGCCATGAAGGATACATAATCAAGCCTCCATAATATGTAGCGTTCAGCAGGAAAGCTATGTTTAGAAATGAAAGACTTTGCTCTGAGGATTGGAAGCACATAGAAAACTGCTTTCCCAAACATGCCTCGGATGGACAGCAAAGCTGAATGATTAGCTTAGCTTAGCAGAATATGCCTCGCCTCGTGATTTGGTTCCTATCAAACTGGTCAAAACACATTAATAACTTCCACAATGCCATATTAGGAGGGTAAAGAACCCATGCATGCACATAAGCTATATGCCTAATGCATACAGTTAAAACATTTGGTGGACCGGTGAATCTCCCAGTTTGCCATGATTCTGATCTGAATACATCAGCAATCGAACCCCACAACGGCATATACGTAAACAACATTATATGATACAACCTCCTGGTTGAAGAGATTCATGGAGAACAAAAATATACCCCACAAGTTCTCATTTTGTTCCTGTTTGTAATGCCTAGCACGACAATCATGAAAAGGGTAACTACATTCCCACCAAATACCACAACTGTGGACACCGTTGAGGGGAAGCCAATCCAAGAAAATTGAAACTGCAATACTATTCCATTTGAACCAGAAAAGACAAGGTATCAAATTTAAAGGATATACATTACTAAAGCAGTCAAACAGTCTATTTCCATCCTACACTTGAAAAGCCACAAAAAGAGATGTTCAATCAAAATATGCTAAAACAACAGATGCTCCATTAACTAGTGAAGGAACGAATGAAACTATGTAAACATTAATCATCAAGTTACTTACTACCACGGAGAATGGGCCAAAAAATGGGGCATAAGGTCAAGAGAGAAGTGAGCAGTGAAAGCTTGTTTAAGTGGAGTCCTTTGATCATTATTTTTCTCTACATTTGTTGTGGAACTTAGCACTTGAGGATATACATATATTAAAACCAGTCAATGTGGAAGACAACTCAATGATCGCCAAGTCAAACTGGAAAGGGCTTAACGAGGAATTTGAAAGGCTAAAGTATCACATGATTTGTTCTAAAGCTAGCTCCAAAGGTAATTGCATTACTTAACATTTCTAAATATGCATAATTTACATATCGAGAAATGACGATGAAAATGTGTAGATAGAAGCCCAGATCAAGACAATGAGACACAAGCTGGTTAAAGCTAGAAAATGAAAATCCTACAAGATTTCATTTCCACTATGGATGCATTCCTTGGTGGGTGGCAGAATAATTCAAGAGTTATAGATTCCACATCAAATTGGATAAAATAATCCAGCCCTAGACATAAGATTAGGAATCACTAAGATTTGCTTGTGAAGCCACTGGAATGAGCTACAAAACAATTCTCGTACAACTAATCTGATTTGATACTTTGGTTTGGAGCAACCCTGATGGTGAATCCTGGGGCAACAACATCACCATTTAAAAGAAGAGAAGGAAAAAAAATGATAAATGCATTGAATCTAGCATCGATCAAAAGTGAATCAACAACTGTCAAATTCCAAGACCTTAATTTCACATCGGAAGCAGCTTAAAAATCCACAAAGATACTTCCTCGGATCTCCATTATCTATATTTCCACAGAGTCTTTAAGTAAATTTCATGTCACTAGAAACATGTATACAAGAGAAACAAATGCCCCAAACGGCCTATCATCAATGACGATGTTGCCTAGGAGGGAGCTTAAGGAGTTCACCAAATTCCTACACTGCATTATTACAGAATGAAGCAACACATAATATTGATACTAATAACCATGAAGCAAAGCAGACCCAAAGAGCATGTATTAAACAAATTGAATTTGGCATGACTGAATCATGGACTAATTTAAAGAATAGCAGTTCAACAATAGGTCATATTCAACAATAGGCCACCGATCAAAGTTCATGAGGGCAAAGAGTGTCATTGAATAGCAAAAATAATTACTACTTCGGAACAAGTCAAGCATGTCCAGAATTTGCGAATGATTGCTTACCCTTTCGAACAAAATAAGGCAGGAAAAGGACGAAGGAGACATGAAGCTTTCTGAGGCTAATACCAAACATCACTAGCTGAGTTAATCAGTGTAATAACAATGCGCCTACATTATTATATTGAGCATATGGGTCATTTTGGTACCCTCATATTATCAACTGAAAAGGAGACTTGAGTAAACGCCAGTTAGATTTGCAACCACACAGCCAATCCACTCCTTGACGACAAGGCCTTCAAATAATGCAACTAACACACTGCATTTAGAAATTGGTGACTGCAAATTTGGAAAAAGATGAAATTCGAAATTAAAATTGCCAAATAATTAAACGTGCAATTCAAGTTAAAAAAAAAAAAAAAACTAAGATACTAAATTAATGCATATTTTTTTATTTTATGATTTTTCTAAATTCGAAATAAAATTCCTATTCTAAATATGCATTTATTTTTTTAAAAAAATCTAACTAACCTATCATGCAATCAGTTCTAATCTAGATGGGATGCAAATGCATATTTTTTTTTTTTTGTATTTTCGGGATAAATAGAACAATTAAAAGATAAAACACTAAATCATCCATGGCCATCAAAGATGTTAACCACCACTCGAATTGAAATTCAAATTTGATTATTTTGCTAATAAAATCGATAAATTGATCTTAAGCCTTAAAGATCAAGATATTAATTTTACTCCCGTATGAATAATTATTCCATCTAAAGCCTTATAGATAGAATAAAAATTTGTGCGGTCGCAAATTGGATGCTATATCATGGAATTTCAATCATGCATTGGAAAATTTTTCAAACAATGAGATAAAATATCAAAAACTAAAATAAGATAAAACAAATCTACTAAATATACCTACCTAATAAAATAAAATAAATCTCTACCTAAATTCGAATGTTTTTCCAAATCCGAACGGTGAGGTGGATCACGATAGAAGCTCGGCACGGCTAAGGATAGGGCTCGGCAAGGCCGCGAGGAACGCCAAGGGAACCTGCAAAAACAAAGAATCCACAGCTGGTGTGGTTCGATGATCAATGAATTCACAGCCTGCGATGGCTCGGCCGTGATGAGTGCTGCGCGGTGGGACTCCTTGATTGAGCCACAAAGTCACGATCTCCTCTTGCTTCAATTCCACGTGGTCTCTCTTGAGAACTCACAGCTGGTTCTCCAAATTTCACCCTCAAGGAGAGACAAATTCCAACACTTCCCCTTTAGCTTGTCTCTTCCTCTTTTTTTAATCTTATTCAAGACATCATAACCCAGAATTCTTCATGTGGGCGTGCCAGATGCCTTGGTGCCCTAATTTTCTCTTACATTATGCATGGGATGAGAACGCCATCTACTTGTTGGAGGTAGCCACCGAAAATTAAATAGATGAAGATGCTGGATGAGGAACACGAGAAACGGTGATTCAGATAGACGGCGACTGGAGCTCGGTGGACGCGGTAGATGGACGCCAGGGACTGCTAAGCTGCGATGAGGGCTGCTGTTAAGTCAAGAAGCAGCATTGGACGAGGCCTTGCTGGTGCCGCTAGAATCTCCGCAACCGTTCTTCCTGGAACGTGTCAGCAAAGAGCAACAACTCGTCAAAAGCCTGCAAAAGAAGAACAGCGGCAGTGGAAGGGCAAGGATGAGTTGCTGCTCAAGGTGGTATCGTGACGACAGGCAAGCTGACGAGAAAGCGAGGGGTGGTGCGAGGCCACGGCAGCCGGGGGAGATTGTGTTCTCGTCTACTCCGTTCAAAACGTCCCACCCAACACCGCTCTCACTAACGATTTTGCTGTGGTGGCTGGGTATTCAATGTATTGTGTGGCCTCCTCCTCTTAGTTTCTTTTGCGGACGTCATGGACTCCTTTGCTGGGGCTGCACTTCAAGGGAACCAGAACCGCGAAGACCAGACTCTGTGACTCGCCAACATTGGATTTGTTCAAGTTGACGCAGCGAAGTCTGGTAACTCGTTGACGCTGGTTGGCGTCAAGATTTTGACAGCAAACTCATTCGGGAAGCAGTAGCACCAGTGGAGATCGCAGGGGCGTTGTTCAGCAAGGAGAGGCGCTGGCTAAAGGGTGTCTCGGCCGTGAAGAGCTTTTGGCGAAGCTCCCTCTCCTCTCTCGATTCTCGCGTGTTTTCTCTAATGTGTTCTCTGCGATTCCCCCTTTTTTGTCCTGTAACAAGTCCATTTATAGTGAAAGGGTGTAAACCGTCGAGGAAAGAAAGCATATTTTGTTTCCTTCTGTGCATGCTTTGAAATATATTTTATTTCCTTTTCTTTTCCTCGTTGACCGAATGCCTTCTCTGCAGGAATATATCTTTTTTTGCAAATCCATGTGGCTGTAGTGTAGAACGTGCCCAACGTTCCCTTCTCATTCTGATCTTCCGAATTTCCTTTGTGCATATGCTCGTATCTTCCCACATCCGGCCATGCATGATGAATATTCTCCGCCGATTTTATTTCTTTAACCCAAATACTGGCCCAAAAATTCAAGATTATAATAGACTTTTCCTGGATTCCGAACCTTACAAAGATGAGCTTCACCGAATATACGAAAGATTAACCAAATATTGGAAGAATAATATAAATCTTTCCCAAAATATATCGAATGGCCAACTCGTAAAATCGAAGTTCACCCGCCGCCGATCAAATGCAAAAGTGATAAACAAATAGATTAATGCAACTAGAATTATATGCCATGCAATTAATTAATTAATTTTCTTAAGGGTTAAAAATTAATCCCTTATTTTTTAATGCAATAAATAAATTAAAAACTAGGTACCAAAATTTAGGTGTCAACAAACCTTTTGGACACATTGAAAGACTCTAGGATCTGCAGACATTTCCTCATCAAACGCAGCATTCATAGCCTCTCTCACAGTCATCTATTTGCCTGTAGTGGCATTACTACGTAACGGCATTTCTGCGGCACAACTCTTCTGCAGCCTTTCTCTCGACAACACAGCATCCAAGCCTCTAGCAGTGGCTTTTTGTATTAGAATCGACAACATCATGCCCTCTTGAACTCGAACTTGCTCCCACCATCAGATAAAGCTCGCTAATTCTCTCTCTCTCTCGAACGGGTATCCTTAGAAACAGAGTCCAGCTTCGTCGTTCCATCAAACACCTTCCTTGCAAACTCGACGGATTTTTCTCCGACCAAATTTTTTATTTTTTTTCGCATCTCTCTCTGGCTCTGGATTCCCTGATTCATCTCCAGCAATTCAGATCATCCCCACAGTAAACCACACCATTAGATTCCACATTCGAGTTGTGGCCACTCTAATTCAAGTCCTCGCTTTCCTGTCCTTGCCCATGTCTGGACCAGATTTATCTGTCGTCGGGCCATCTCGGGCTTACGCTGCCATCGCCGCTAAACCATCATCAGGACCATTTTCATGTCTGATTGAACTTCCGAGTCAAATTCCAATTCACTCCAGAATATGTCCTGTCGACTCTTTGCTTCGTTCTGCTCGCTCCCACTTCATTGCCGCCTTTCGGAATTCCATTAGTCCGCCCATCTATGCCGCGCGCAAAGGGGGACGCAGGGTGGTGTTCACTGTTTACGATCATCATCTGGATACGATCCGCCGATTCGAAGGATGAGATTCTTTGGGTTTCGCTCTCCGCAAATCCAACGGTCCCGCGTCACTTCGTCAACCACGGCAGCCGAGGCCAATCTGAGTCTGTCATCATCCGAGACGATATGCCGAGCGTGAAGATTGGCAGCGGCGAGTACGAAGAGAAAAACTACAGAGAATAAAAAAAAAGGCGGGAAGCGAAGGGAGGGGGTGGATGGAGATGATTCGGATTTTGTGTGGGAAAACGGGGCAAACAGGTGAAGCTAGTGGTTGTTCTTTGGATGAAAAAGGAATTGAATTTGAAAATAAAAGAGAATAAAAAGGAAAAATGAACCCACCGTCGTTTCCGGAAAAAGCCGGCAAAAAACTCCAAATTATATTTATTTTTGTCGCATTTATTTTTCTTTTTATTACGCAAAAGCTCAAAATTATGTATATGGCATATTTACTCTAGTTCTTATGACGTCAAAAACCTTAAATTTGTACAAATATGACATATTTACCTAATGACAAGATTTCGTCCGATGGATTTTATATATATATATTTGGTTGAAGTTCTTATTTCATTTGACATCAACACCGTTTACATTTCGTCATTCATATAGGCAGTCTTTTTTTTATTTAAATTATACTCATTGATAGAGAATAAATGTATCACATAAATATACTTTAAAGTCTTTGGTGGCATAAAAAAGAAAAGAACAAAAAAACTTAAGATGAATATGTCGCAGTGGGCATATTTTAGGATTTTTAGTGGTTTTCCTCCTTTTTTTTCTCAACTTCATCAATAATCAATCACAACTCAAAATCGAGATTGCATCGATCTCTCTCTGCTTGTCGCCTATTGGCCATCGCCGAGCTTCCGTCACCCCGTCCCTCCTAGATGTCCTTGGTGGTGATTATGTTGGTTGTTCTTGTCCCCTTTATTGTTAGGAAGGCACTTTCAATTGCTCGTATAATGAATTAGCGGCTTAAAATTCGCTTTCATAAATTATAGGAATATGCTGTCTGTGACTTGTTCTAGCATGAATGAACAGTGCTTTTGATATCACTTGTGAAAGAAAAATTCCACTTTTCTTTCTCGCAACTTCAATTCCGAAGAAATATATTTAATTCCCACTAGTCTACCCGCTTGAGATCTCTATTTAAATTTCCTATTATTGGAAAATTGACTGAATGCCATTCCGGTTAATGGCGTACGACGACTAATGGCGTCGGAAATGATGGGATTTTGATTTTAAGCAATCTACGGCTGGGAATGGGTTGGGCCTTATTAGCAAATAGCGTGGGCCAGGGGGACTGCAGCCAACCGGGCTTGATGCACTTACGATGAAATTTCATCTAGGGAGAGCTAAGTGAGTTGGGCCACGAACCAAAAGAGCCCCCCTTTTTTAACACCCATCATTTTCTAAGAGTTATTTTTTTTAAAATTAGTTTATCATTTATTTATTTGTTTATCCATTCTTTTTCACTGCTTTTTGTTGTTTTTGCTATTTTCTATATTTGTAATTTTACAAGGATGGACGCTTGAATTGTTGATAAAAATTCAGGTGTAGACAATATACATAATAACACTACAATTAGTGCCATGGAAAACTCGGTACTATTGTAAATTGGTCGTTTAACAAGTGTATTATGCATTGACTAACACATTCCTTGTAAATATCTTCCACAAAACCAAAAATAATAATAAGGATAAAAAGAAAAAGCCCCTCCCCTCCTGAAATTAGTCAAATTTAAAAGTGTAGGAATCAAAATCACATTCTATATCGGCATTACCGACAAGTTTTTGTTAAATTGTTACTCCCCCATCTTCTTGCGAACTCATCTTTAGCTCTGATACCTGCAAAGTAGTTTGAAACTAAACAGTAATTAACGTATCAAACTCCTTAAACGTTAATGATCAGATTACATACTTCCACGAAAACCAGAACAAAAATTGGGCATGGGGACAAGAGAGAGTGCGTCGTGAAAGCTTGTTTAAGTGGAGTCTGATCATTATTTTCCTCTATAGTTGCAGTGAAACTTAGCACTCATGGACATATATTAAGATCAGTCAGTGTAGAAGCCAACTCAATGATTGCCAAGTCGAACTAGAAAAGGCTTAACCATAAATTTGAAAGGCAAAAGCATCACATGATTCGTTCTAAAGCAAGCTCCAAAAGTGATTGCATCTCTTAATATTTCTAAATATACAGAATTTACATATTGAGAAATGATGATGAAAATGTTGTAGCTAGAAGCCCAAATCAAGACAATGAGATACAAGCTGTTAAAAGCCATAACTGTAAATCCTACTAGATTTCATTTCCACTATGGATACAATACATTCCTTGGGGTAGCATAATAATTCAAGAGTGACAGATTCTGCATCGAATAGAATAAAATATTCTAGCCTTCGACATAAGATCAGAACCACTATGGTTCGCTTGTGAAGCCACCAGAACGAACTATAGAATGATTCTCATTCAACTAATTTGATATGATCTAATACTTTGGTTTCGTAGCAACCTTGATGTCAAATCCTACGGCAAAATCATCACCATTGAATTTAGCATCAATCGAAAGTGAATCAACAAATGTCAAATTCCAAGGAGAATTGACAAAGTAATATGGATGGTATATCTTTTGATCTTGTGATATCCATCTTATATGTTTGGCAATGCAAATATATATGCAATTCTTGAGCCCACGCGACTTTATCTACCATAAATGAAAAACACACAATTGAAATAATTTTAGATGGAATACTTTTATTTGAAATTAAATAAGTGCACTAGAAACTTTAAATTTTTTTAATAAAAGTGCGACCAAATCTTAAAATTTATTGAATAATTACAATTGAGTAATTTAGTTAGTTTCCCCTGTTATGACTGACCGAACGACCAAACAAGTGCTCCTTTAAATATTTCTAGGAAATGTTGTGTCAATGTAAACCCTAGTGGGCCTCATATCAGCAAAATAGCCCCAATAAAATTCCGCTTTTACCCAAGTGCCGCATTGTTCGTCGTGCCTTTCTCTTCAACAGCCGATTGACGGTCGCGCGAGGTCACGAAGGTCGCGCTTGAGGTTGCGAAGGAAATAGAAGCTCGGCCTCTCCTCGCATAAGGTCGCGCAACTCTGGGGTTGCCTCTTTTGGGGTGGCGCAACCTCGGGCGATGAGGCCAGCTGCTGCTTTGTTTGTTTTGACTTTGGTCCAAATCTGGCTCACCCGAGGTCTCGCGATCTTGGCAGCCCGTCGCCTAAGGCCATACAACCTCAGGCAAGGGCGTTAGCTGTTGCTTCATTGGCGACGGCGGTCTATGGAGATGAGAATTAATGTTGGTGTTTTTCGCCTAAGTGGCCTAAGGGTTTGCAATTTGTGTTTTCTTTTTCTTAACTAAAGTCCTTTGTGCAATTTTCTCCAATCCTTTGATCTAAGGTACTTACGCAAAGGTTTTCGACAAATGCTCTCTCAAATGCACCTATCATGAGATCCGTATGTGACCTTTTCTGCCTATACTCTAAGTATTTCTCCTGCGCAGTAGCCTGGAATATTCAACACATCAATTTTCTCAAATATAGGGACACGAACTTTACGAATCCTATGATCCATGCGCTACTTACCAATATTTCTTCATCCAAAATTTAATGAGACGAGCTAACAGCACGTGTCGACCGATCAACCTAGAGATTATAATCTCTACTTACTCAGCAAAAAATGATGCACATTGCTATATAGGAGTGCCAACTCAATTTAGAATGGATTATTTCTTTTTCTTAAATTGGTTATTATTATTATATGTTCCCTTTCATCCTCTTCCATGCTCAACCGTCATCCACACTGTACAATGCCATTGCTGCCGCTTGTTATTTGCTATGAGGCCATCACCGTGCCGTTGTTGTCGTCCACTGCACTGGGGCTTGCGACTATCTCTCTCGCCATCACGAACCTCCGGAGACCTCCGCTTGAGGTTGCTGCCTTGAGTCTGAGGTCTCGCAACCTCGAATCTGAGGTCGCATCCTCTGATTCAAGGTTACGAGACCTCGATTCTGAGATGTACGCCTCAGCTAGCCCCAGACAAAGACGACGAACAATGAGTTTAAAGTTGGAGTTGGTGGTGGTGGTCGCGTTTGCTTATGGCTGTTGAAGGTTGGTTGTGGTGAAGGTGGCAGCAGCGTGATGGCATGATGTTTCGAGAGAAAGAGAGATGGATTCCGCAGTGGTTTTACTGCCATTGATAAAAAATTTCCTTGTAAGCATCACGTTAACATATTTAACGGTTTTTTTAACGGTGTTAGTGGTATATCCATAATTTCAGTAACGTAGTAAACGCACGGTCCACATTATGCACAAATTCGAAAAAATTGTGGTGTTAATGTATGCCTGCATTCCCATGTCTAATCATGTATTGGCTGGTCCAATGTCTTCACAGACAGAGCGTTACCTGTGAATTCATTTAGATATTCGGTCAAGAAAATCAACGGATTGCGACTCTTTAGGCATTCGGACACATTGTGGCCGGTGATGGAACATAGATACACCATCCCTCAAGCAGTGATGAGATACTAAACCCAGAGGACGAATTCCTCTCAGAGAAAATGGGAAGACTTTGAAGACCTCATGGACATTGAAGATTCAGAGGGTTCGTCGCCATGTTGGAAACTAGAGGCTAAATTGCATTTACCTTCTTACCAGATTTCCATGATGTTGAATTCCTTCTACAATTTGTGAGTTTCATAGTAATTGAATTGCACGCTCACTGATTTGACTTTTCAAATAAATATGCTTGAAACCAAAAAGGACAGCTTCGAAATTCATAGAGTATTGGAAGTTTCGAATTGCTCCTCAGGATAATTTGGAAGTGTGACTTGTCCTTTTATAAGTTATGCATGTGCAGATGACATGCTTTTCCTGGTCACTTTCCAATTTCTCAAAAATTTGATGATAAGCTTTTGGTATGTTGATTGATGGCATTGATTTGGGTGGCTTAATATGAAAGAGCGTGTAAAATTCAGTTTCCACGTTTACACATTGATTTGCAAACTATGCTATATCATTCCGAAGTAACTCGAAAAAATTCACGTATGTGCCCATGAAAACCTCCTCCTCTTCACGTAGCTAAAGCTAAACGGCCTACTTATCAAGTGAGCCCCGCTCAGCCAGTTTTTTTTATTGTCCTACTCATCTAAGGCCTCTCACTGCCCTTGAAAGGGCTATAGAATTTGAATCGGAGCGTCTTTTTTTCAAAATGGCGATTTGGCAATCTCATGTTCATGGCTAATCGATCATCTTATTGACCAAGTAATGGAACTTGGTAAAAAGGCAATCAGAACAATAATCGTAATATAACCTTTATGTTTGTGTGTGTGTCGATTCAAGTGATAGTTTTATAACCATTGGAAACATTAAACCACTATGCTGATGAAAAATTATCCAAACTGAACTTGGAACGACCCAATATTCTGGAAAATTATCCACTCGGGCAGAGCGCTCCTTGCGAATTCATAGAGAGACGTGTCAAAAACCGACGAATTGCACCGTGAACTTATCTAGTGGTTGGCCGAAGTTTGCGAGAGAAACTCGTCTGAGTAAAGGAGATGTCTGTGTTTGGACTCATTGAGAGGAAACGTGGTGTTCAAAGTCTTCATCTTCAGTAATGCTGGTGAGGACCTGATTTACGTTCAATCGAGATGAAAATGGGAACCGCCACTTTGAGCCGTATATGAGTTCAAACCAATGTACTGCTTATGTCATTTTGTCTTTGTTCTCTTCTTTGAGCTCATTTTTAGATTTTCTGTAAACCTAACGGGTTGTTGTGATGTTGTGAGTTGCTAGGATCACTCTCATGACTCTGCAATTGAAGAATGCAATTCTACTCTGATTTTTCGAGATCGTGGATCCGTTCTTCTAACGCATGTTAAGCCGAGCCTGTGATACATAGCCACGAAGCTCAGGTGCAAGCTCATTCTTGTTGATGATCTCGAATAATTGCTGCAGCCGTAGCAGGACCATCTGCTGCAATTTATTTTTAAATATATCCATAAACTTGAGGTTATTCGTCTTGTCTCGGCTAACTGGGTAATTGTGATCTTGTTAATGTTAAATCATAAGCATTTAATTAACCACTCCGCAAAAAAAAATATGTGAGCATTTACTATATCATATCTTTATTCTGATATATTATTCATGTTTACCTTGCTTTGACTGGAAATTACCTTATTAGCATAACCGAAGCATTAAATAAGACGTTAATATAACTATCAATAATGATAATTCCATCCAAATTAGTTAAAAAGAGAAATAATTCCCATGATCCCTTATTCTCAATTCTCAACTCAACATGCTAAGCCATGAAATGTGGGGATTTTATCTTGTGCATGGATTTGCCTCCTGATACTTTTATATTCTCTTTGAATCGGACTTAACAACAAATTTGGATTCATGAAATTGAAGGTATCCGATTGTACATCAAAAATATTATATATCTTTTGAATCTTTATTGATATTTTTGAGAAATTTAAAAATCGAATCATTTATGCTACAACCTGATTCAAATGGTTTTAGTTGTCGGAAGTTTCATTATATCAATGTTCAATGAGAAATAAAATTTATGATCGACCACAAAAGAAAATGATTTTATGTTTCGTGCCGAAGACACTACATAGCTTCAAGACCATTCTATCTGGCGAACTTCAGTGTGAAAAGTTTCTGAGAAAGTGTGCTGTGGAATTGGGAAAAAAAATGTGATGAGATGATTTAGTTATCAAAGGGTTGGAATGAATATATGAGGGCCAATTTTTGGTCTCCAGATAAAGAAGGGGGACTCCATTTTCCATGAAATCGTATTCCATATAAGCCGCGTCCGATATAGAATATCCACCACCAAATGTCGAATGTCATTGAGGGTGGAAGATGATGGCCATGATGCTTCGGTCTGAGATTGAAGTTTTGGGGAAATGAATTGCATTCACCTAAGTAGCATCCTCAGCTTTGTGAGTTTGCGAAGTTCATGGCAGTCCCTATTTTGCATCAATTTCGGCATGGAATTTGGGGAGAGACCGAACCTCGAATTGCTCGTCATGAGATTTTTGAATGTGAATCTCTTAATCTACAAGCTCATTCTCCCAGTCCCCACGACAGTGTTGTTCTCTTGTTTGATTCGAATTCAGTACAAAAACTGCCCACGTCATTAGGCAAAGATAGACTATGTTAGAGCATATTAATCCTCATAACATTTCCCTATTTGTAGCTCACCCGTGTGTGCATATCTATGTGCAAGGGGATCCCATAAATGTCATGCCAACGGAAACAAAATGAACTAGTCATACCAGATTTGATTGTGTTGAAAGTGATATGTGTTGTGCATATAGGCCTTAAAAGCTAGACCATTAGAAAGACTCGATCTATTAATTTAAGTTCGCTACATTGGTAGTTATGAGTATCGCATATCGGTGTATGCCTAGAAAGTGAAAGCTTTCTTCTCATGTTCTGTTTGTAATTGATGTAGGTAAAGCTAAAAGAGCTAGGTGCGTGCAAAGCCCTTGAACCGGCCAGCAAATTTAAATACAACTTGTGGTAAGGCAAATATATTTGAAGAAAACAATGTGGTCAAATCCTTGTGACAATGACTGCTTTCGAATTTAAATCACATAATCAAAATATAGTAAACAAAAACATCACCTAATAAACCAAGCTCATAATCAAGGCATCAAAAGTAAGTAAAATATGGAAAGTATAGTCCAAGAATTTAATCCGATACGGTGTTGGCTAAAGAATATATATTGTCTCATCATCAAGCCTCGGGACAAAAAACTCCATGACTTGAGTCCAAAAATTAAACCTAAATGTAATCTTAATATTAAAAACAAATTGGATTTTTTTATATCATTTAATTTAATTTAATTTAATTTCTTTATCCATTTCATATGAGAAAAACACAACATAAAATTTCAATTTATTTATAGATTCAAGAGACATGACTCCCTAATCTTGAAGGACATGAATCAAATGAAATTCTATTCTTAAACCATAACAGCCTAACCGAGACTTGCATTTCTCTACAATTTTCATTTTTATTTTTTATTTGATTTTTTTAGTTAGTGAAAAAAAAAAGGAGAATTTATCCGAAAACAAATGTACCCCAAATATATCCATTCCAAGCTACCTGACTCCGTCAACGAGTCCTCTAAGTATGGGATACGAAATGAAAACCACAGCATCAGAAAAGTCACATTTCCAGAAATTTCCCACCTCTTGTGCACGCATCAGCAGACAATGAGGAAGAGAACAACGCCCAAGAAAGATGGACGGCGATTCTGACGCTCCATTCTTTGCAGACGACCATGCAGATTTCGCACTCTTTCACCACAGAATTCACACTTTAACTCGAACCAGAGAGATCCTCAAGCCACAACACAGCAATTTTCACATCATTTGTTGAGCATACGAACGACTAAGTCGAGAACAAATTGAATTGATGCAATATGATTTTGCATTTCAAGGATTGAATCGAAGTTACATACTGATCTAATTCGAACATTTCATCCAACAAGTGATAGGCATTTCGATCAAGGTGCTCATACACAAATACAAGGCAAAGATTCACATCATCACGAAAATAACATTATGAGTCTGAATTGCTAATCAAGCTTCAATCGCAATTGATTAACTCACAAACATTAGCTAAAGCTCGCTGGCTCTCTTTCGTTCAGTGACAAAGTTCCCGGCGGTGTCCACCGTCGATAATCGGGGCCGGCGAAGGGGGAACGACCAGGGGTTTGTGCACTTTCGGGTGACCTGACCAGAAAACAGAGAAGAACGAGAGCTGGCCTTGCTGCAGCGAAACCGGCGATGGCGGAGCGGCTACGGTGGCGGCTAACGGTGTCTGGATGACGACGGAGAAGGAGAACTGATGAAGAAGCCTCGAGAATCCCCGAGAAAGAGATGGCGGGCGGTGGATTTCTGGTGATGATTAGTGGTGGAGAATCTTCCGGAACTCGGGCGATCGAGAGAGAGAGAGTGTAAATCGTGGGCTGCGGTGAGGGAAATTGTGTGGGCCGAGGCTTACTCTGATGGGCCTGGCGCGCGCATTCGGGAAGAGGAATGCACGAACGGGAGGTCAGCAAGAGAGAATTTCTCCATCGGGTCAACCCATTTCTAGAAGTGTCTCCATCTTCACTCCCTCTCCGTCACCTCAGTCCCCCCGGCAGCCACCGCCGCTTGTCCTCCATCGCCGGCCACGACAACACTCAATGCACTCAGAACAGATCACACAGGGTAGGGAGGCTCAAAGATTTCTAAATGTCCAGAGAATTATCTCGGACAACCTCTTCTTGCTTCATCTGGTGACCTCCAACTAACCTCTCGGATCGCTACACCACCAGGCCGTAGCTCTATTAGCACAGTTCTCCGGTTAGTTTGCGCGAGCTGCTCTGAATTTGTTCGTTTCTCCTTCGCTGGCTCCGATCCTCAACGTCATTGTCTCGGACAACCTCTTCCTCTGATCTGATCTTCCTTCTTCGTTCTTAGCTTCGTGAAGAGAGACCCAGGCATATTTGTGTGATTTTTGTTGTTCAAATTCACTGTTGGCGTGTCAATGTGCACGCTATAAGTGCTTTGTATGATCCATCGCATGAAGTGCTCACTGTGACATGTTCATATTAATAATCTGAATCACAAATTAACGTTTATTGCAATGCATATTTGTCTGTTAGATGGTCGATACTTGTTTAGTTCTTCCTGCCAAAAATCTTGCAAAGATGATTCCGTCTACATCTATGTTACTTTGGCGGTTTCTGGATTAATGTTCCGTAAACTGTACAGGTTTCTAGATTAAAGTTTCGTAAACTATACAATCTCTTTTACTGGGAGGAGAAAGAAATTCTTAGCATTATCTCCCGCATGCTTAAAATTTATTCTCATGTTTTTTTTACATTGGATCACCTGACCATTGAGATTAATTTGATTTCTTTTCTAGTGATTGTGGGTTTGATGAATCCAAGTAACAATCCAAGGTAAGTTTCGATTGTCTGCAATGTGAATTTGGTGGCTGGGGAGGTTCCGCTGTGAAACATTGGCCTCAGTTGTTCTAAATGAAAGGATACGTTTGCTTGAATTGTCAGCTTAATAAGGAAGAGAGTGATGCAGGCTACAGTTTGTCGTGAAAAAGAAACAAGCAACAATTGCTGAATTTCTATTATGCAGGAAAGGGAAGTGAATTAGAATAACTAATGTGCTTTTGAGCAATGATGCTGATCGCTGGATTATCTTTGTGAACATATGGTATCTTTGTGTCTCTTTCAAACATTTGGTATTTGCTTTGCTCTCTTTCTAGTAAACAGTAGTCCGGACTTTTGTAATTTGTGTACCTGGTGATGTGATACGGTCTTGTTGATTCATTTCTCAATATGTTTCCCAAACGTTGCTTGTTGTAAAAAATTTCAAATATTAAATTCCATCAGCCTCAGTTTTTCCCTTTTTTTGTTGATCAGAATTTTGTGTTTGTGTGAGCTTGATCTTTGCCCTAGATTAACTCGAATGATATTTCATCATAGATATCTAGGATGGAGTATTTCCTTAGTTGGCTACTTTGTGGAATTTGATGCTGATGAAGTAGATTGACTTGCTAGAAGGAATTAGTGCTCTGTTAAGTGCAGCCAATTTTTTGTTAATTTTGCTGCCGGGTATGATGTAGTTCATTGAATGAATGCTCATCAGATTTGGTAGATTCAAACAATGGTAAATAGCTCAAGCAACATCAGGAAAAGATATAAACGCATTTCCCATTTGTTGAAAGTCATCATCATTCTTTCTCTCGGCAGTGAGAGACACTGGAAATATCGTAGAGTAAGAATTGAATGAAGAGGCATCGTAGTTCTGGACCTGTACATCAATCTTGGCTTGTCTATTTAATAGCTAATGTCATGCCAATATTTGAATGAATTCACGCACTTATTTTGAGTAGGCTTTGGAATAATCACAATATGTGGACCCAATGAGTCTGAACAATTGATGTGTCGGGGAATTTTTTACTAGTACCGAGTCCATTGGACGGAGTCTATGTTAGTAGTTGATTGTCTAAGCCTCATAGGCGACTTTCATGTGAGGCTCACAAGAACAACAATTGGAATGGGCCCAATCTATGCGTGCGCAGACACTGCCTTGTGGAAGCTATCCTTTGGCTGACGGCGTAAAATGAAAAAATTCTTAAATCTTTGCCTTCTTTGTACTTTTGCACTTTGGATTTAGCTTGCCATAAATAAGTGCCCTAGACTTACTTTTAAGTTATGTCATTAATTGGGGGATTATGAAAAAGTGCTGGAGGAGATATGGAAATACTCTCCCGAATTGATGCTTCTAAAGGCCACAAGTTAGGAAGCATCGACATTCTTCAAGAGTCTTTGTATCGTGTCAGAGTGTTCGATACTAGTTTAATACTCTCCGACACTTGGTCAACTCTCCTAACACTCTTCAATATGTGAGTTTGAAATTCCAACACATGAGTTCGAAATTTTGATACGTGATTCCGACACGCATGGGATTTTAAAAATTTTCAATAAATGACGGGTCAAATTGTAAATAATTAAAAAAGTAAAAAAATATATAAACATAATAAATGAAGAGAGAAGAAAAACCTAATTTTCTCTTCTCTTTTGATTCTCACTTTCCTAACACATAATTCAACCCCTAAGTTTGTGTTTTCCTCTTCTTTTCCAACACGCTTTTACAAACGAGTTTAGAACATGGATTGCTTTTTTTTTCTTGCCTCAAAGTTTTATGAATTATTGAAATAGAATTGAATTTATCAAATTGAAATGATGAATGATATTAATAAATAGCGAATTAATATTTTTAGTGTAAATTCATTTTAGACTATTTTTTATTATTTATTTATTTGTGAATATGAATAAAATTAATTTGATTAAAATAATCATAAAATTGATAATTGTATATATTTAATATATAACGTGTCCCAACATGTCGGAATTTTTATTTTTTAAGAAACAATTTGTAGGCGCGTCATGTTGTATCATATCGTGTGTCGCATATCGATGTCGGGACTGTTTAAGCCATAGGCAACTAGAAAGGAGTCACGATGAGGTCAATACGTTATTGAGCATGACCTCACTGGTCGTCATCATCTCAACCTTTTCAGGAGGCAACTCCATTTTTCAGTTGTTAAAATTCGATAAAGGTGATTCCGAGATGGATTATTCCTCGAGCATTGGCCAAATATCAAACCCCGAGGATCGATTTCTCCGACAAGAAAGGGATGACGTTGTCGAACTTGAAGATTTAGAGGGTTTCCTGCAATGTCAGTTGCTTTTACCTAGTTCTAGCAAAGTATCTACCAGCCCAGTGCCCATCATGAGAATTTGATGGTGTGAATTGTAGTTTCATTAGTCATGTTTCCACCTTTATCACCGTATTTTCTTAATTCTTTCCAAATTCTTTAATGCTTTTCGACGAGCGTTTCGGATGTTGGTTAATATGGTAATATTTGGGAAGTGCAGATTGTAATTAATCGGTGGGGTAACTAGCTCCAATGTGAAGGGAATGTAAATATATTTCATCAATTTTATTTTTCTGATTTTCCATGGGCATACTAACTACTAATGTATGCTAAATCATTTCATACTTAGTCAATGCTCAGTAATTTCTGGAATGGAATCACCACAATCTGAAACTTTACACAGAAAAGTCTCAATTGGTAAACAATTGGAACCCACCGAAGCTGCAAACCTTGAAAATCAATGTCAGCGGAGCTATTTTTTAAGGTAAAATAGTTTGAGCTATTTCGGGAATTCTTTGGGACAAAACGGGAGCTCTAATTGATGGCTCTACTACGAAGATTCCAGCATTGCCGGCGTTTTAGAAGGAAGCCATGCACCTACTCAACAATCACATTTTTTTTTAATTGAGGAAGCCCATCTATCTTTGGCCCAATTTCAGTTTCTCTCTTGGCCCACTGTCACCGGTCCGCAAACAAAGTGGCCGATTGGGTCGTGAAAACCCAACGTTTGAATGCTCTCCCTTCCTCTTGGGTGGCCCATCCCTCCAATCTTTATGAGATTTTTTACGTTCGGATGCCCCTTCGTTAGGCTTTTGTTTTGAGGACCCCCGAGTTTTAATTTATGGCATGTCTTCAAATTTGAAAGCTTGCCTCGTATATTAATTTGTTTTAAGCTTGAATTGGTCAACGGTCAAAACCCAAGTTCGAGATTACATGGAAAGTAGATGATAAAGCAAGTCTTAAGAGTTAGAATCTGGAGAAATTGGACAATTCCAATTGAGGTTTTTCATGCAATTTGACTTGAAAAACTAGAAAACTGAAATTGGACCAGCAAGTGAATGAAGGGATTAATTAAACTGCACTTTCATCCCTTTCCTGTTGGGGAAAAGACAAAGGATAAGTGCTCGAGCCTATTCCAACTCGATACAATGTTGGGTAAAGAATATATATTGTCTCGTTATCAAGCCTCGAAACAAAAAATCTCATAAGTTAAGTCCAGAAATTAAAACCAAGCCTAATGAAGTCATACGTCGAAGTGACCCGAAAATGTAATCCCAATATTAAAGCAAACGGGATTTTTTTTTTATATCATTTATTTTCATTTATTTATTTTTATTTTTATTCATTTCATCTCAGAAAAACACTATGTAAAATTTCAATTTATTTCAAGATTCAAGAGATATGACCTCCCTAAACCCAAAGAACGTGAATAAAATGAAATTCAAATAAAATCATTCTTAAAACGTAATCGCCCAATGAGACTTGCGTTTGTCTACCATTTTTATCTTTTTTATTTATTTTTAATTAGTGAAAAAAAATAGGAGAATTTATCCGGAAGCAAATCTACCGCAAATATATCCACTCTAGCTATTTGACTCACGAACATTATTAGCTAAAGCTCACAGGCTCTGTTTTTTGTTCATAAGCGGCAGAAACAGAGTGTGTGGAATTTACCTTGATGAGAGTGAGGTTTTGACCTCGATCGATGATCAGATCGGAGACGAAGTCCCTGAAGGTGTCGACATCGACGATCGAGGCCGGTGAAGGGGGAGCGACCAAGAGTCCGTGCTCTTTCGGCCATCCTGACCAAAAAACAGAGCAGAACGAGAGGAGAACTTGCTGTAGCGAAATCAGCAATGGTGGAGTGGCTCCAGTGGCGGCTAACATCGTCTGGAGGACGATGGAGAAGCGAAAACTGATGAAGAAGCCTCTAGAATGCCTATATGTGATGTGCACAAAGATGAAATCGTTGCGGATGAATTCGTTGCGGGCCTCCATTCCCTTCTTCCTTCACGACCGCACGTAAAGATACTGGTTGCATTTAATGTTTGGCTTAATGGATGAGATGATACCCTGTCAAGGTTAGCATTTTCATCCGAGTTGAGGTTCTTTCTTCTGGATATTCATTCTATTTAGATTGGCCTCTTTGTAAAGTTCAATCCATGGTGTCGCATTTATTTCAATCAATCTCGCGATTGGGCTAAAGATTAATTTGGCCTAGTAGCTCATCCTTCTCCCATTAGAAATCCATATGTGGTCTTAAATGCCGAAAACTCTCTCACATGGCTCATGATATTTAATTTCATTGACTTGCTCACGATTTGGAAAATACGTATTGAAAAAATGAAGACAAAATATTAGGTCTCCCATTTTACATCTGCCTTACAAATGTTCCCCGGCTAGATACAAAACGAGATGGATTTACTCCTATGGAACATAATTGCAATGTACACAATTATGTCCTTTGATTTGTTGGATTCGTATCATATGTCCTTTAATTTGTTGGATTCGTGCAATTCATAATCTTTTGCTTGTTTGCATCTCTTCCTTACATAGCATATTCACAGATGATTTGGTTATCGACTCAAAAATCCCTGCATACTACAACAAATCAATTATCGTACTCACATGATTCTGGGTTTTCATTGTATTAAAAATCAGCAACGTGACAAAAAAGACAGTGAATAATTTGTATCTCGTCTATTTTCTTTTTGTCCTTTTTTGTTGGCCTCTGAATGCGTATTGTACCACATATTACATAATTTTGTTGTGGTTGTGTCCTACGTACGTATAATATATGCCTTTCATGAAAAAAGTGCACTAATCGGGTCCCTTCATTGATGCTTGTAATTTTCAATTGACTGCAAATTATATGAGGTCTAGCGCGAATGGGTTGACGGGCCGAGTGTTATTCTGATGGGCTTGGTACGGTCTGGGCTGCGCTTGTGGATCAGGTACAATAGACCGGACCTGGCCCTGTCAATTCTGACTGAATTGGACATTTTTTAATTACTTTCTTTTCTTTCCTCGTTTTTTTGTTGGGTTTTTACTTATTTTTTACTATTTTTCATATCATATTTTTATATTTATTTTTACCATAGTGCGTGGTCGACTTCCTGGCAAAAATTCAAGTGTCAATAGAGGCAACATTCCATCATCTGGCCAAAGAATTACCTCACATTGAACTCTACTACTATCATTTATTTGTGCAATATTCATTCAGTGAAAGAATAGTTCTCATACTTAACTCTACAATCCTTGAGTTGAATTTCAGTGTGATAATGTCACTGTGCTCGTGCTTGAGTTGATTTCACATAGGATTGATGCATGGTGTATCGCTTGGGCCTTGAAGCACACCATTACATGCTCCACCCATGTAGCACACTGTAGTGGAATCATTATACATGCTATAGTAGTTGTACTCATGCTCACCATCTTAGTGCCCAAGTCCTTTAGGATGATTTTCACTATAGTTGTGTATGGAACCAACGGGAAATACTATCGCTTGCTATAGATTATCTTTGACACGGTCATGTCTACTGCATAGCTCATTGTGGTGCACAAAAAGAAAGAGTTAGTGATGCGTACGATTCCTTGAAATGCCATCATGATATTCATATAGGTGATCTATGTATTTTCAAGATTGCTAATTTATTCCTATAGTATTAATTATCTTGTGGATCCATCCAGGTCTTACAAAGTAGAAGCATTATTGCATGGATCGATGTCACTTAGTTAATATAACATGTAGGCAACATATGAGTTGGGTATAACCACAATGAGTTCACATCTAGCATGTGGAATTGCGATGAGCATTTGACATTAGTGCTGGTGAGAGTTTTAGAGAGTTGGTATGAAAAGGGGCTAACTCGTAAAGCGAGGGAGTGGCATAACTTTTTCCCCCCTTTAAAATATGAACTGATCTTTTGTTTACGAGTCCTAAGTTACTCGGTGAAATCGTAGTACTTATACATGATTCTGCAATCTTGAATTGTGCTCCGACGGTATGTGGACAAACTTTTGTTGTTTGCTTCTGGGCGATATTCATGCAGCCGGCACGATTTGATTGGGTCAATGCCCGACTGCACACTCCATGGCCAGAGGAGTCACTATCACCAATTGGCTTAGCCAGGATAGTTAAACCCCTCAGTTTCGGGAATAAGCCTTGTATCAATCGAGACATAGTCCAAAACACCCACGTAAGCTTTCAATTCATGATGCTTCTCTCCAATACAAATCTTTTAGATAAACGAGATGTCAGATCACTTATAGTGTTCAAGTTGTACAAAATCCTCACGAACGTAAATGTGATTCTTTGTGATGTAGACATCTAGCATATGTGGTTCTTTCATTCACTTTTGTTTAGAAACACAAGATTGGAATCTAGCCATAAAAAGGACTCGTTCTAATAGGGCACTCCCTCATTTTTATTTATTTATTTATTTATTTATTTATTTATTTATTATTATTATTATTATTATTATTATTATTATTATTATTTGGGTTAAGTAGCTGATCTCTTAGTCATTAATCACGTCAAATGGATCTTTGCTTTAATCAAACTTTAGAGCAATTCGAACTAATCGTCCAGCCATTATTATGATATAGGCAAAAATAACTTGGTGATTCTCCATCAATCTTGGAATCTTGACTAAACGCGAATCTTCGTTGTTTTCATTGCTTCAAGGTTTGTCATACAAGACAAAATTTCTTGACGTCCCTATAATGCAACCCTTGATCTCACAACCTTGTATAAAGTAGAATATATATATATGAATGTCTTATTTCTATTTGCATATTTCCTAAAATTCACACAAGGTATAATTGAATCAAATATTATTTTTGCCTTAAATTTAATCCATATAAAATTTTCCAATACCCTCACGATTGGTTCGCAATTCCCACACCACTTAACATGGTAGACGTTTGAAATTCCCAATTTGCATCTTAGATTAACTTGAAAGACTGAATCACCATTCAGTGGGGAACAAAACTTAAGTTGGCGTCAGAAAGATGAAGGACCATTTCTTAAAAAAAAAGTGAAAACGTAGTCTAATTTAAACTCTACTGAACAATAAAGAATTCTGGATGATGTGTGACTAATCGGGAATCATGCAAGCTATATTGTTTTTATTTTCTTTCTAAGGAAACTTTTATGTTAATCGAATTCATGCAACTATTATGCAACCTAGAAAATTTCTATGTGCGCTGCGCACTAAGCGATAAAGATCCTTTGCCACGGTTTGTGTTCGCGTCCCGCCATCAGCTCGGGGCTCCATGTCGCTCGCTCTATCGCTTACTCAGTTCTCTCTCCTTCCCTCTCTCCACACCACCACCGTCGACATCTCATCGCATCTAGCCATCTCAGTTGAGATTTTCCGAGATTCGACGAGGATGAAGAACAGATCTGGAGTAAGGGCATTCAAATCTCAACGCAATTAACGACTAAGACGTTGACAGCGGGGACGCAGAGCTTGATGCGCGGCATAGAGTCCTGTCGGGATCCACAGACACAGCACTGCCACAAGTTCATGGTCAGCGCGTCGAGAAGAGAGAGAAGATCGAGGGCCAACAAAGATAAATAAGGAGCGATGGAGTTTCTGAGTCCCTGATGATGGTGGCTGGCTTCAGAGGCTATTATGGTTGGGCTAGGCATGCGAGGAAAGTTGCGACGAGATAAAAGAGAGAGGATATCTGATATATTTTGCTCATTTACAGTCAGAAACCAAGTGAGGATCTTCTTCATGTAGCACAGTTCGTAGCAGACGATCTTCATTCTTCCTTGTGTATGCCATTTTCGTCGACCTAAACTAGTAATCCTATACCAAGTATTATAAATTCTCTTTTTATTTATTTTAAAATATTAACATTTTAGATGTGATTATTGACTTATTTGGACTGGCAGTTTCGTGCTCTAGGGAGAGAACCATCCAAAGCTGTTCATAAACCGCAATCCATCACTAAATATGAAATTATCTTAATTATAATGAAATAAAACTATTTAATAAGAAATCTAGTTAGCTTTATCATTTGGGGATATTCCCTTGTACTATACCAGCGAAGGAACACACATATCTGCGCATTTGCGAAAAGAGAATTGAAATGGTTGTGATGGCACAAATTTAAAAGTAACATATTTGACGTAATTATATCATATACACCATCTATGTAAAAAAAAGTTATGCACGGATGTCTCATACACTATTAATTTTAGAGTGGTGCACTATTTTCAATATGTTTATGCGATTAGTTGATAGTTGTTTAGATTTTTTAAGTTATATGATTTTGTTCTTTTTGTTATACCATTTTCCCATGTTAAATTTTAACAATAGATATAGGCATTTCATGAAATTCTTTTATAAAAGTTTGAGATTGAAATTCATCCTCTTCGAATATAATTATTTCAATTTTGTAGACATAACTTTGTACTTGTCAAAATCTAACACTACCAATTTCGAGTGGGGTCACACCCAAACATCATTAGATCCAATTGATCTATTCTTGTGGATAATTAATCGATTCAAACATATACAAAGATCAGTAGCACCAGCAACTCCATTCATCCTCATTCATATCACATTCCGATGATTTCTCATTGAAGTATTGTTTTTCTTAGACATGACAACTAATGATATTAGATATTTTCTGACAAAAGCTTAGGTTATTCTGTAAATGAATGTTGAGATATACTACAAATATATATCTGTATGTATCTCAACAATCACTTTTTTTATAAGAAAATACATCTCGGTGAACGGCTTCATCAGAAAGTACCCAAATGGCCTCATGCTACAGGTAAGATATAGGCAAGAACCCCTTATGAATGACCGAAGAAAAATAAGATTACTTGCAATTATTGGTGTCGAAAAATAGGATCATGTTGTGCCCATTGATTGGAAATTAAAGCCAATCGAACAATCTATGTTTATAATGAGTCGTCACCGTGCTCAACCACATAAATTTTTATGTGTACTCTAAGATATATAGGTCCTTCGATCTAGTTTGTGTTCTCATCACCCATTCCAATCAATTGATATGCGCTCAATTCTCTCTCTCTCTCTCTCTCTCTCTCTCTCTCTCTCTCTCTCTCTCCGCGCACTGCATCTAGCTAGAGAGAGAGAGAGAGAGAGAGAGGATCAAGTGGTCAACGAAGCTAGGGATGGTGCCATGGAGTTCCATTTCTCTTTGTTTATGCCATTTCCATTGACCTAAACAAATAATTCTAGGGAAAATGACAAATCGTACTTGAATTTTGACACTATGTGTAACGTGATCCTTAAACTCTCAAATTATTCAAAGCGGTTCCCAAACTTTAGCTCAATATACAATCGGCCCCTGGACTTTTGATTTATTTACATAGTCTTTGAAATTTTGATACATGTTCAATTTAGTTTCTAAACTATATATTATTCCTGACTTTAAATTAATGGAAGGATTACATTAAACATTTTCATATAGTTTAAGGACTATATTGAATATCTACCAAAATTTAGAGATCACATTATACAAATTAAAAAATTAGGGACTACATGAAACATTAAGTTAATGTGCAAGAACCACATTACACTTAGGGTCAAAGTTCATGGACTATTTGTGTCATTACCCCATAATTCTAATATCAAATATCATGGATTTTCTTTTTATTTTTTCTGAAAATGGTATTGTTTTCAAAAGCCCTAAAGTTCTTTATAAACCGTAGTCCACCACTAAAAATAAGATCATTTCAACAATGACGAAATAAGAGACTTTAATAGGAAATCTAGTTGGCTTTATCATTTGGGGATCTTCTTTTGTACTATACTGGCGAAGGAACACACTTGCCTGCGTGTTGCAAGAAGAGAATTGAAATGTGTCTGAAGAGGGGTAAATGTCGAAAGAGATGAATTTATTAATTGACTTAAATTATATTCGAAATTTATATATTTGGCATAATTATAGCATACGCCGTCCTTGTAAGATATTATCAATTTAAGAGAGTAAGTATTTATGATCTTTAGATCATAGGTATGAGATCGCTTGTATCAATTTTCTTTACATTGATGGTGTATGCTTTATTTTTTCGGTATGTTCATGCGGATAGTTGACAATTATCTTGATTTTTATGGTCACGATTTCGTCCACTTTGTTGGACCATATTCCTACAGTACATTTTAACGACAGATATAGGAATTTCATAGAGTTTCTTAACAAAGCTTAAGATTGAAAGCCATCTTCTTCAAATTTAACTATTTTTTCTTTTTAATATAGATTAGCTTTGGATTTGTCAAGATACAATGCTACCAATTTTGAGGGGGTCAAACCCAAACATTGCCGGATCAAATTGATCCATTCTTATTGATTATTAACTAGTTTGAATATATACAGGCCACTCATTCCATATTCATATCGCACTATGATGAGATTTTTTAGATTATCGATTTTCTAAGACATGACATATTATGATAATGGATCATTTTCAATAAAAACTTAGGTTATTCCGTGAATGAATATTGCTCATACCTAACCCTACAATCACGAAGTTAAAAGGGCCGACTCTCAAGATTTCATCTTAGGCAAAATCCATGCAGCTCGAACAATCGGCCCGTGTCCTATGGCCAAAGCACTCTAAGATGATTGACAAAAGCGTGGGTGGAGAAGTCGAACCCCTTCTCAACTGTGGTGGATGTCAGATCCTACAGGACGGTGTAGAATGCTTTGGCATAATGGTCCCAATCGTAGTACCGCGCTCCTTTGCATACTTTGTCCACAAAAGTCACGTCCGGATCACTTCTTGCGATACAAAGACAGTGGGAAAGTACTATGAATTGGATTGCGATTTTGCGTGTTGCAGCATGATGATTGTGTTCACTGTCTTTCCCTCTTAAAAAACTCTTTTGTCTAGTGTAGATGAACACACAAATTGACGGGGATCCCATGTCTCTCTATCTGTTTACTCTGATCATGGAAGTGTTCTCGGAAATCCTAAGTGCTCGGACTTCAATTAAGGATTTCAGATATTTTTGGAGGTGTAAACCGGTAAAGCTCTCGCACATCTTTTCTGCCAATGATGTGTTTCTCTTTTGTTAGGCAAACTGGTTTCTACGACGGTGCTTAAAAGGAGTTTGGATATATTCTCTTCATGAAGTGGACTGATTCCAAACAAAGACAAGAGTGAGGTTTTCCTCTCGGGTGGTCCTATGTCTCTTCGTGATAATATTCGGTTAGCTTTTGGGTTTCAGGAAGGGAAGCTTCCTGTTCGTTATCTTGGAGTACCGATAATCACCTCTAGACTTGACAAAGCTGATTGCGTCATCTTGATTGATCGAATCACTGCCAGAGTTCAATCCTAGACTCAGCAGTTTTTGTCTTTTGCAGGGAGAGCTCAACTAATAAGGTCAGTTCTACACTCTATTCAAGCTTTTTGGGCCAGTGTCTTCACTTTACCGGGTGCGGTTTTAGATAAAATCGAACAAATTATACGACAATTCTTATGGAAGGGCACCACCCT
This sequence comes from Eucalyptus pauciflora, assembly GCA_007663325.1. Classification (NCBI taxonomy): domain Eukaryota; kingdom Viridiplantae; phylum Streptophyta; class Magnoliopsida; order Myrtales; family Myrtaceae; genus Eucalyptus; species Eucalyptus pauciflora. Next base: position 1,545,952 of record VMYD01000385.1, read on the forward strand.
TGGTCGTTTGGGGGGGGGGGGTGCTAAAGTTTCTTGGGATGATGTTTGTCTCCCGAAAGATGAAGGGGGCTTAGGTATTCGGAAGTTGAAGGATTGCAACAAAACACCAATGCTCAAATACATATGGATCCTCTTTACTGATAAGGAATCATTATGGTGCCGTTGGATTCATACTAATTTCTTAAAGAAATTTTTTTTTGGATCTCCTCCCGTCCGGCCGTGTGCTCCTGGGCGTGGAAGAAAATCCTTCAACTTAGGAAATACTTCAGATTGTCTTTCTTCTGGAAGACTGGTAACGGCTTTGATGTATCTTTATGGCATGACAATTGACTATCTTGTGGTCCTCTGGACTCTTTTATTCCGGCTTCTCTACTAGGGAGTTTCGACCTTCCAAGTTATGCAGTAGCGGTTGATCTCTTCTCCTCCGCGGGTCGCTTGCTCAAATTGTTTCTTGATAGTTTGAGTATTTCTATCCCGGTTTCTTCCTTAACTCGGGATCGCTTTTCCTTGCGGTATGATCCTTCTGGTTCTTGTTATGTTGCTTCTGCTTGGAATACCTTTAGAACTAAAAAGGACCGTGTGCCTTGGGCTTCTTTTGTTTGGAATAATGCAATTGCCCCTCGGTTTGAATTTAATTTGTGGTTGATCACCAAAAATCGGCTTGCTACTCAAACGCTCCTGCTCTCTCATGGAAGGATGACTACTCAGTTTGTGCTTTCTGCAATACCGTCCCGGATTCTATTGACCATTTATTTTTTGATTGTGAAACCTCGGCGATGCTTGCCTTCTTATGGGCGTCCAAGTGCAACCTTCCTTGGAGGAATAGATCTTGGAAAGACAATCTCTCATGGGCGTTGAAGTTCTTAATGGGTAAGGATTTCTTCCATAGTATTGTGCGGTTCTCATTTGGCACCATGTGCCACCTCATTTGGAAGAAGAGGAATAGCATCATATTTCGTGGTGAAACCTTGGTGGTCTCAGCCCTGAAGAACCACCTCATCAAGGTTGTCAAAGACAAAGCTATCACTTTCAAAAATGTCCCGAATAATCCTAGAAATGAGAGACTTAAGAGGAACTGGGGTTTCGGCCCTTTGGTCTTTCAGCAGTTGTCCTCTCCTTCTTAGGCGGTGTGTGTTTTTTGTATCATCCTGCTTTTGCCTGTCACTGCTTACTCTCTCCGTTCTTCGTCTTTCTTATTGCTAGTCAAGGTTTGTTGAGTTGTTCATAGTGTTGCTTGTTTGCCGACCTTGGGTTGTGTTGCTGTATTTGTTGTTTCCTTTGGCTTTTCTTCTGCTCCCTTACACTCTTCCTGTTGTTGCAGCTAGAGTGTAAGTTTTGGTGCCGGTTTTGTATATTTGTCCGAAGCTCAATATATTCTTACCTCTTACCCAAAAAAAAAAAAAAAAACACACACAAATTGACTTTGGTATAAAAAGGGCTCATTTCTCTTAGGGTTCCCGATCAATAATTCATTTTTAATGTCGATTTTTCATTCAATAGAATATATTTGTAATTTCCAATTTTAGAGTCCTGGTTGTATCTTCATTGGATGAGAAGGTTTTTGTTCTTCTATCTAATGGAGGAACTTGGCATATTTATTGGATAATACAAGTTTGTTGACGTCCTGGCAAACCACGCTCTCTCATATTCTTTGTATATAAAAGTGAAAATTTACTTACGATAGCTAACTTGTGCTGACACAAGGTATGATCCCTTGCTCATGCTGGTCAAGTTGGGAAATATATAATCAACACTCAACATGAAGGTTACCAGGAGTGAAACTATGTCGAGCTCTCACAAGTTCATTCATTCTCGACTTGGTTGCTAGCTATAGCTGCTCGTTTAGATACCTGGGCCCAGCCATGTTGACACAAAATTTGGTTAATTGAAGATGACATGTCCATTGAAGTTGTTGAGGATTCTCACATGCAAAACTCGAAAGCAAGGTTCTTGTCGAGTAATCTCATTACTCACAATTTTATTGCAATCTTTCTCATGCAAATATAACTTGTCCAAGCTCTTGTTCAAAGAGAAACAGCAGTTAACACCTAAATATTGGTTATTTTTTTATGGCTTAATTGCATTTAGAAATTAGGGATTAATTTCTAACCCCTAGCAAATTTAATTTCCATTAAATTGCATCGTATATAGATATTGGGATTATCTGCATTACCAGTATTGATTATTATTAATTTTACAAAAGAAAATAATTTTGAATAAAATTGGTAGATAAAAAAATGATTACATTATTTAAAGAAAAAGAGATAGAGAAGAAGAAACGAAGTAGGGCCAGGCCGGCTACCTCTTCTTTCTCTCCTTCTCTTATCTCTTTGCGCAGGCTGGCCCACCTTTTCCTTTTCCCCAAGCCCGGCCCCCTTGTCTTCTTCGTCTTCTTCTTCTTCTTCTTCTCTGCGCGTTTTGGATGCGAGCACCAAGACAAAGGGCAGGTGGACGACGCTTAGCTAGGATGATCGGCAAGGGCAGCTGACGTTGTCCTGGGAGAGAAGGAGAGGGACGAGGATGAAAAGAAAGGGAGAGAGAGAGCTCGAGGGAGAGATTCCTCTTGGGCTGAGAAAACAGGAAGAGGGGGGCTGAGAAAGAGAACTGAGAGAAAGGGGAAGAGAATGCAATGTTTCTGGAACTCCAAGAAAGAAAAACCGAGCGAGAAAGAGTGAATTAACTTACCGGGGCAGAGAGAGAGAGAGAGAGAGAGCAAACGGGGAAGACACTTGCTAAAGGAGCGATCGGTCAGAAGGCGTATGCTCGAGAAATCGTGAGAGAGTGACTCAGGGCAAGAAGAAGTTCTCTAGTCTCGCTCAGCCATGCTTGAAGTCCTGTTCGATGACCACCGGTCGTTATTCTAGTCGTCCCTACCGCGCTTTCCCGATACCCACGTCTCCGGTAGGTGCCTTTTCGGTCCAAACCTCCCTTGCCCCAGGGCTTTCAGCTCGGGGACATCACGATGCGGTCGGCCATAACTCGGCTCCGTCTTGAGCCCACCTTAGAACCGCCCCGTCTCCGAGCCGGGTAGGGGTCTCTGCATTTGAACGCTTACCCATGCAAGACCCTTCTGCTCCGCCTTATGCTGTCTAAAGGATGGTCATTTGCTTCTCCTTAATGTGCTGCATGCTGTTTGTTTGCAAAAATGTCCAAACGAACCTCTGTTATTGTCTGGGGAACATCCCCATTCTAATGATCATTTCTTTCTTTCTTTCTTTCTTTCTTTCTTTTTAAATCGCAACATTCATCTTCTAATCATTCATTTCAAGTTCATTTTTCTATGGCTCGAGTACAATGGCTGTATGCCCCCATTTTTTCTCATGTTTGGGTCCCTATTCTGCATGTTTTGGCGTTGCCTTTGGGATGCTTCCTGGAAATGAAGGAGATGGAGTGGGTGGCTGGCTGCAACGTATAGAATGAATCGATAGGAGGACTAGTAGTCGATGGTGAAATCCATTTGTTTGTGGCTTAAGATTTTGGTGAACTGATATAAATTATGAGTTAATCACAAGAGTTTGCCTCAATAGCTAGTCGAGAAAATATTCAGTACGTCTGGTGTGCCGACGTGGAGAATAAAAAAGCACCTCAGAGGATGACACGTGTCTCCTGTGGGGCCTAATTGTCAGGCCAAAATTTTTGAATTGCGCGGCCTCCTTTTCTCCTTCTTTTGAGAGAACGCTCTCTCTCTCCCTTGCACTTTCTCCCTCTTCACGCCCGACCCTTTCTCTCTCTGCCCCCTCTCTCCCACCGACGAACCACCGCGCCCTACCGATGAACCTCCGCGCCGCCCTTCCGGCTTCGGCTCCGGCTCCGACCTCGGCCCTGGCCCCAGCCCCAGCCCCTAGCCCCGGCGCTGCCTCCGGCTCCGGCTCGCCCGATCGATGAACCCCCTGCGCCCTCTCTCTCTGCCCGTCTCTGCCCGTCTCTCTCGTCTCTCTCTCCCTTCGACGACCCACCGAGCCCGCGTCCGACCGACGAGGCACCGCGCAGCCCCTCCAGCTCGTCCGTTGCCTCCGCCGTGCCGAATCGTTGGCCCCTCCCGGCTATGCCATCTCTCTCTCCCTCCTAGTCATGACCGAGCCCGACGAATTCAAGGGGTTTACATTGACGACGCCGTCCCGTTACATCTGCCTTGAAAGGTCCCTCCAAGTCACGAACAAGCCCCAGCCGCGCAGTCGCCGCCTCCGCCGTCGCCGAATCACGACATATCCAGAGGCTTACACTGACGATGCCCCCGATTGCCTCGGCCTCTGCCTCGACGGAGTATGTGATTTTAGCAAAGCCTCCTTTTTGCTAAGAGTATGTGATTTTAGCAATGGCAGATATGTTTCAAGTGCTGTTTGGATTTTTTATTATGCATTTGTCAACTGAAGGAAGTATAGCCATAACTTGAATGAAATTTTGCAGACTGTTTTAGGTAGTTGGAGTTCCAAACACTTTGCAAAATTTTACACCAGTGTAAAAATTTTCCGCCCATATATGTATCAGATCTAGAAAAAGAAGTTCCATTTTACGTGGCAGAACTATTGAAGCGACTAGTTCTTCATAGAATAACTTGCCATGTCTTAGGCAGAGTGTACTTTAACTACTTATGCTGCGGAAGTGAGGGTATACATTTGAACTTTAATTACTTTAAAACTATATTTTGCAGCAGAATTACAATTGCAATATCTAACTGCTTTGATTGGTAATGGAAATACTTTCACATTTTTTAGCAAATGTCATCAAACTTGTTGATTATCTTAATGTGACGATATCGTTCTTTCATTACTGTTCATAGTCTTAATCTGTGAGAAGCATAACTTCTTCATACCTTCCAATTAGTTGCCTAGCATTATATATGAAGGGTGCCAGTGGCACATAATGATGGTTTTATTTTATAGAACAGATGGAAACAAAGAAAATAGGATAATTTTGACTTGTGACCTCATGCAGGATGTTTGCTCTTCGTCCATCAGAGTTGCTTTGGAATTGTACTGTGCTACAACGGATGCTATTCTTCTTTATGAGGCTATTATTCCTGTCAGGGTAGATGATATGACCAGCATAACATGTGATGTCGCTGTATATATACTAGAGTATGATTTGGTGTCTGCACTATAAAATTTTCTTGGCTAATCATATAGAATGCTCAAAATTGCTGCTTTTCCCCCCTTGCTTGGAGTGAGTAATAATTTGTATTGTAATTATATATGAGGTCACAGATGAAAAACTCAACAATATCCTCCATGTTACTACATACATCTCTATATGTGATGTGATCTTGATTATCTCTTTTGGGTTATGAAGCAAGAAAGGCAGTTTGATGGCATCAATCAAGTTGTTGTTCTCATGCACAATGACTTCCTTTATCTTGCTCAGGAAATACTCGGCCTCGCATTCCAAGTAGGCATGCATGAATCTATTGGTTTCTAAGAGAAGTTTGAAAATTTGAGGCCTGGTGTGGTTTCCTTCTTTCTATGAATATCAACAAGCTGCTTTAGAATTTCTTAAAGATCTCCTAATAAGATTGTACACATTAAATGTGATGTTCCACTACCGGCTTGACTTCCTGAATTCCATCAAGGAGCATGCTGTTTTTGTTCATTTGGCACAAAGATTACATTTGAAGGCAGAGTAAATGTTGCAAAGACAAATTCAACTTGTAATTTTCAATTTAAAAGAGGTAAGGCTTTCTATGTGGATGCACCTCAGTTGCTTGTGGCAGGGTGAGATCTAAAAGTTGTCTGCCTTGTTTTCTGGAAGTACTTTACTTTTCACTCTTTGCTAATATTGATTACTATCAGGCCTTAGACAGTCCAGATGGATTCCAGAATACCCATCAAATGCAGCATTTTTGCCGTCAAGATTCCAATTGCCATATTAGCAGCCGAGATTGACCATGCTTCCCTGCCTGAAGAACTGAAAAAGTTTGGGGAGATCATATCAGCTAAAAAAGTAAGTGTCTTAGGATGTTTTGTGCATTTGTTTGCAAACGAATTGTTAGACAATGCGATTGTTTTTCCACATTCTCGTTAGTTCGCTCTCATAGCACTTCATCCCCTCTCTGGTATTTTCCATACTTCCACTAATTCAGAGCTCCTTGTTTTGCAGTTTGAGAGTTATGTGAAAATATTCCCTAGTGTCAATCATGGATGGAGCGTGAGGTGGGACTACAACAACAAATTTACTATCAAGAGTGCCGAAGAGGGTAACAGGACATGTTGAATTGGTTTTTGAGGCATGTCAAGTGAATAGAAGGCATCTTAGAAGAATATAGCGAGGGAAATCGATAGATGGTGTTGTCAATCATGAATTAGTTTCGTCAGCATTGAAGTTGTGTGCATGTTTTGAATGATTCTTGAATTCTTTGACCAATTTGATGATTGACGCATTTCCTATTCTTTGAACTTCAACTGTGAATTTTTGTAAATCATATTGCTCCTATATATTAAAGAATAGCAAATTCTTGGCATTCTTGTGTTTATTCAGCTATGAATGATATAGATTTTACAAGAACAAACTACCTACCAAGTCTCAAGCAAATAGGAACGTTTTCTAAAGCATTCAAAATCATTGGTTCGGATTTCTTTCTGACTCATTTTTCACCATGTCAAAAGGGTAAAATCTAACTCGCGCAAGATGTCTTCTCCCAAACCCAAAAAGAATTGCCACACTTTGTTTTAGAAATCTAACTCCCGCAAGATGTCTTGTCCAAAACCAAAAAGGAAATGCTACACTTTGTCTTCTTTTTCTTACCATAGAAAAATCCAGAAAATCTTTTAAGTACCTAGTGCACATAAAGAACATTGCAACAAATATATGCTTTTCAAACTGCAGAAAACTCACTTCATTCATTCCATAAATAGAATTCACATACATGTACAAAACATGTCAAACTCATGAATAGCCCAACCAACATACTCAAAACGTGCCAAATTGCATTTGAACAACCAAAAGAAGTCAGCTGCACATGTTTCGGGGGATTGCGCTTTTGTTCATAAACTATGGTTTTGGGATATTCCTCTTAGGTTAACTTGACACTTGATTTAATCTTGTTCAACCAAAAGAAGTCAGTTAATCCATGAATTAAGGTAGCTTGAGTCGACAGCAAGTTCCTAATGGACAGAAGTTGTCCCTCTAAATCCGATATCTCTTTGGATTTTCTGCAAGAGGAACAATAAACAAAAATCAAATTAGTGAATTCCCAATTGCCTATCATCAGATTTATTTTGCCGAAGGATCTTTTGGTACCATGATAGGATTAGAAAACAATGGGCTAACATGCACTGTTGGTCACCCCCTAATCCAGTGAACGATAAGCTTGTGAAGTCATGACTTGCTGCATAATTAGCATAAACACTTCTCCGCATTTCCTCAGCGAAAGCTTTCTTGAGGTCCAAGAGGTAGGAGCATAACTGTCTTATTTCCTGCAAGAAAGTGACAAAAACTTGAATGAAACATTATAGACATCGATTGTCCATATACCATATGGTAAAACATTGCAACTCGAACGTAAATTATCGGTGTTCTTCGTGGCATTCCATCCTGATTTTGATGAACGGACAATGTCCCACGTGTACCAATTTACCCTAATCGCATGAGAAAATTTCAAAGCATATCATATCTCAAACCATTGATTGCATGAGAAAATTTCTAGACACTTTCCACCTTCTTAGCTTCTTATTAAAGTGTTCTTGTTCAGGAACTGAAACTGTCCAAGCAAAAACAGAAAAATGGAAACCGAAACCAACCACTTCTTCTCCTTGTTTGCCTCGAGCAAGGCTAAGACATCTTTAGATACCAAACGACCTCGCATCAATATAACTAATTGCGCATCAATTTGGTCCATATAGCGTAAGTCACAGCACTCCCAACTCCTTCCAGGATGTCCATGCAAATCGAAGGGCAATGGAAGAAGTAAAAAACAAGTAAAGCCAACTATTCATAACTTCACCAACTGAGTTGCTTGCTTAACTGCAGGAAAAATATGTGGAAAAACAACAGTCATATGTAAAGATATACTCGGGTGAATATGCACATCACCTGAACGTATAAAAAGAAGAAACTACACCGACAATGCTGTCCACTCGGGCCCGTTTGATTCAGCTTTGGGGAAATTCCCTTGGGAGAATGCAAATACCTTTGAGGTAAAGGGGTTTTCCGAAATGCTAGACTGTTTGGTAAACTATAACTGAAAAGTACTTTAGGAAAATGCAAGACTGTTTGGTAAACATATATTTGAAAGGCCATTTAGTGTGACCAAATTAAATCGTTTAGTTTTAATATTTTTAAAATTGCAAAAAAGAAACAATGACTAGATAACCTTTTACATTTTCATGTTGAGAGTAATGTAAAATATATATATTAGTAATTAATTTAAAAATTATATTAAAATAATTTGATTATAGATTAGATGCAAAGCTCAAAAAATTAAGTTTTTTAGTTTTAGTATTTTTAAAATTGCAAAAAAGAAATAATGACTATATAACCTTTTACATTTTCATGTTAAGAGTAATGTAAAAGATATATATTAGTAAATTTATTTAAATTTTATATTAAAAGAATTTGATTATAGATTAGATGCAAAGCTCAACTTTTGGCCTAGGGTTCTTTTAGGTTTGTTTTCAACTTTGAATATTTTTTTTTTAATTATTGTAGTATTAATCATCTTCGTTAATTAATGATCATTCTAATGTATTGATAAAAAGTTGGGCTATTGATTGTCAAAAGAAAAAAATGACAAAAAAAAAGAAGAAGGTGAACCCAACATTTGCAAAGAGTTTTTATTATTTTTTTAAAAAATAAAAATAAAATCCGATGAAACTTTATCGCCGATCAACGGCGGTTGAGGTGTGGGGAAGATGGTTGGTTTAAAAAAAAATAAAAAAGAAGTCAACGGATGAACAGTAGAGGTTGATTTGCAGGTGGGGACCTGCTTTGGGCTTTCAGCATTTCAAAGGCCAACATTTGGCCAAGGACACCTCCAAATGCTGAACCAAACACCTAAATTTTTTCTCAATGAGCTTTCAGCCCTGAAAGCCCCTTGAGAATGCTAAACCAAACGGGGCCTTAGCCCATTACCACCATCAGCTCCTAACCAAAAATTGCTCTAGCCTCTAGCCACAAAGATATACAAATCCTTTATTTTTTTCCTTGTGAAAAGCACCATTACTTCGTCGATGAACTTGACCTATTAGGAAGCCTCCACTTCCTATGCCAATAGATTGACACCCTCGACTATGAAAGAAACCTAAAACTATACTCGAGGGGTCCATCCACGGGACCCCCCACATTAAAAGGAAGCCACACGTACCTAGATTCCCTTGAGTCGACTAGATTCCACTGAATAAGACTTAGAAGTTCTTTAGGTCTCACTTTTGTCCCTGGGCCTGAGCTTTTGATACAAGTAAAACGAATCATTTTCAACCAAAAGTTGCTGCTAAAGTAACGTAGAATCAATTGACCTTAGAAATTCTCACTAGATAGCATTCTCGAGGAATCTACAAATTGCTTCAAGCACGTGAACCCAATATCATTATCTATCCAAGTTAGACACCTAAGGAAAAAAAAAAAACACAGGAACGCAACAAAATTCATGAAAGAAATTAGGGCAATTTATGTCCATGGTAAAAAAAATTAGGGCAATTACCCTAAATCGTAGAGGCGGAGGTGGGAGCACTGGGGTGGCGTCGTCAGTGCCGGTTGGGAGCCGGAACTAGAGGCGACGCGGTGGTTCGTCGTGATTCGGCAACGGCGGAGGTGGAGGCTGCACTCGGTCGTGACTTGGAGGGAGAGAAAGAGGGGACAGCAGCGAGGGGCCAGCAATTCGACTACGGCGGAGGCCACAGAGGAGCCGAAGGGGTGGCGTGGCGGCTCATTGGTCGAACGAGGGCCCGATGGTTCATAGGAGGGAGAGACGGGGTAGAGTTGACAGCGTCAAGCAAAGAGAGAGAAGGAGAGAGCGCGCAGGACAAGCTCAGAGTCAAAGCCAAAGGGCTGGTGCGGTGGTCCATCGGTTGGCTGCGGTGGTGCGTCAGTTGGGTGCGGTGGTCGACGGTCGGACGAGGGCTCGAAGGGAGATAGAGTCGGGCATTGAGAGGAGGGAGCCCGTGCAGAGTAGAGAGAGAGGGAGGGAAAACACTCGCTTGTGCTAGCTAAAGTTCAAATTTTGCGTGGACCGACGACTTTGGGCCCACTTTGTACACATGTCGCGCTCCAAGATAGCTTCTTATTCTCCACGTTGACACATGAAACGTACCCAATATTTTCTCAGTCACTCTACCAAAACATGGAAAGGGAGAGGTGGGGGCTCAATTCCCCTTCCCCTTTTTAGAAGGTTAATATCTGAACAATTTAATTTCAAATGTGGTTAAGAGTTAGAGTATGAGTTAAACAAACATGAAGCCTAACTTAAGAGTCTTCTACAATCAGGCTTAGGAAGGTTGGAATTAGATAGGATTTGAGGGTCGACTCAATTGCGGCCTTTAGCCCATCTTGGCGAATCCGGAGTACTACCTCTATTCGGACTAGGCTTAACGAGGCTCAATGACCCAATTCAATTCACCATTTCGGAATTATTAAACATTAAAGAACTAAAAAGTATTAAAAATATAAAAAAAAAAATTAAAATTAAAATTGTGGAAAATTCAGAAAAATCAAAACAATTTTAGAAAATTCGTAAAATCCCTAAAATTACTAGAAATTCAAAAAAAAATCTAAAAAATTAGAATTCCTCTGAAAGTTTTAAAATAGTTTTGTTTAAGTAATTTTCCCTTATAAAGTGAAAGCCTTTCAATTTAGAATCGTGCTTAAAATCAAACAAGCCCATGAGGGCTCTACCTTAGGGTTTCGATTGTCCTTAAAGACAAATGCCCTTAATTGTGCTCTTCCATAATGATTATTGTCATTTACCTTTAGCTTGGTTAGGATTGGCATTTATTTCGCATTAGATCCTTGCTCTCCTTTGCATTTTATTTAATCATTTCCTTGGTTGCTGATTATTATTCTAATAATTGTACATCTACATAATCACCTCATATGTTAGCGAATAGATATAAAATTAATCTAGACCACTTGACAAAAATCTTTTTGAAATGAACAAGATTACGCACCGAAAGTATGTTAATTGATTAATTAGTGTAAACAAATCCCTAACCCTAAATTCTTCGGTTATGTAGGAAATGAATTACACTCTCATACTTCACTTAGTTTCTAGTTGACCCTAATAGGGTAGTGGCAATTTCTCATTAAAAAATTTTCATGAACACCCCAATGTCTCACCATGTATGAGCTTGGAAGAACTGGCATCTAAAGTTAAGGCCTTTTAAACAATACCCCTGAACCTACTTTTCTCCCTATCAAGAGTAGGTTGCACAGTAGATTTGAAGCGTATCATGTAGTTTTGAGATGTGAAAGTGCAATATTTATTGAATCACAATATAAGTACACACCATGAATTAATAAGAACTATTAAAGCACAAAAAATGTAACTTCCTCTTCCTTGATATCTTTCCTAAATTTGTCAAGATCTTCAGATAAATGTCGTCGAATTGGATCAGTAAAGGCAGGTGAGCTATTTATGTAGAATCTTCTTGAGAGAAAAACTAATATATTTTTTATCTCCTCCATTTGCTAATTATTCAAGAGCATCTTCGCCCCAGTGGCCACCCTTCCATCTTGGAATGGGGAGGTTGGGGGTTCAAATCCCCACATTCTCAGTGGGGATTGGGGTGGGGGCGATTTCATTTCAGGAGTGGGTTTCGACTCCCACGCCCTGCAAGGAAGCAGGGCAAAAGTCTGAGAGTGAGTGTTAGAGTAGGATTAGCGTAGGACTGACCAAAAAAAAAAAAAAGAGCATCTTCCAATTTCCTAATAAAGAGCCTTTGTTTCCACTCTCAATATCGCTAAAACACACCATTTATTAATTGAAAAGTATAAAATGTCTTCAATTAAAATAGGCAACTAAGTAGACCAAAAAAGGCAAGCAATTGGGGTCTAAACAACCATCTATTTTGAAGCCAAAAAATGAAAATTCAAAAAACACCCACACAACCCAACTCCATCTTCTTGCTCATGAAGTTCGAACCTGCTCGTGTGCTTTCAATTTAGTGTTGCAGGTTATCTTCATCGGACATTTTCATTATTCACAAATTAGAAGTTTTAATTTGCTTAGTTGGAAACGTTAATGTGGATGACAACCATTTTACATAACATAACTGGCACTGACATGAACAATTTTTTTTTAATATATATATATATACATGTATATATATATATATATATATATATATATATATATATATATATATATATATATATATATATATATATATATATATATATATATATATATATATATTTTCCCTTTTTTTTTCCTTTTTTTTTTCCTTTCTCTTTGTGTAGGCCGGATCAATCTGAATGGCAAGCACCTTTTGAAAGGTAAAATATGTGATGTGGTAACTTTTCATTTATTTGTAACATTCACGTGTGATGAGTAACTTTCCTATATATCAAAGTCATTTTCAAGATGCTAAGTAAATTTTATAATAAATATCATATGATCAGTGAATTTTATTATGCTTGGATAAGTTGCATGTGTATTTTGAATAAATTTGATTGTTCATGTGTCACTCATCCAATAATGGATGTGGAAATTATATATTTGACATTGACGGTGGACCTAATTAAAACCTAGAAAGGTGTTAAAATTAATATGGATAGTGCTTTTCTTGTTAAACTATAAACCCAATCTCAAATTTGAGATCAGTTCTAAATACATTAACCTAATGTTTTGGGCCGACAAATGGGCTTATTCAAGATACTTAAATGAGATGACCCTCTAGCTTTAGTCATAAGATACCCTCATGCGCTTTAGGCTTTTCATTTAGGTTTCTGGCCCACTCGGGTCTCTGAGAAAAATAACTGCCATAACTCTTTGCCTTCTGACAAGAGCTGGGTAAACTAAGATGCAAAAGGGAAGCTTGCATTTAATTATAATTATTATGATTTTCAAAGCAAAGTTTAATATAAAAAAAAAAACCTTAAAAGGCACAAAAATACAAAGATCGAAGTGGGGCTCGACAAACAACATAAAGTTTAATTAAAGTTAATGACAAATGGAATCACGTGAAGAGCAATATCATTGGGTACCAACCAACCACTCACATGAGCAGCAAAAGCAGCTCAACCAAGTTTGTAAATTATTTGAGAGACCCAAGGCCCCTCGTTAATTTTGCCTTTTTGTTGCACGGTCCAAGACTATATTTTTCATATATTATTCTAAATGTCAGTTTTAACATATGTTGCTTTTGTTCATATTTCAAGTTAATTATTTACAATTTTGTTGAAGGTATTAAATACATTTAAAATCCTAATCATCATGTGTGCGTGTGTGGGTGTGGCTTGTCCTTCTCCATTTGTTCTCTTAATTACATCTGGTTATAGAGACAATGAAAGACTACAAAAAATACTTATTAAACAAAAAACAAGTTTCAACCAAAAAAACAAGAAACACACGATCGTCCGAGTTGAATCATTTTTTTACTTTAACAACTGGCAATCATTTGTTTTTTTTTAGGCCACTTGATGGAACTGCAACATAAATTTTATATTGCGAAGAAATCAATTGAAATTTACACAGGTTTTGTCTTGATTGGGAAGACCGAGGGCGGTCATTTCTTAATCTTATTTTTGGCCAACGACAGACTTGAACAATGTGCTGCCCAATTTGCAGCTTCCCAAGGATTTGAAGGTGCTTAGTTAACTTAACCAAGGTTACATTTCGGATCTCCATGATATATCTCCTTCTTTTTAGTAATTTAGATCTTTGTTAAGATTCTAAATGTTAGATCTCTTGTACTAAATCGCTGGCGTTATTAATAGAATATTATCAACAATTATTTTTCAATATATAAATTAATAACACAGCCATTTTATATTTTACAGATGTTTTGATCTATATACCATTTTATATCCACGGTCAACTTAATAAAAACCTAGAAACATATCAAAATATGGGTAATGCTTTTCTAGTTAATTTATAAACTCAATTTCAAATCTAAGATTAGTTCTAAATATATTGACCTAATGTTGTGCGCCGACAAACATTTCAAAAGTCCTAAAAAATAAGTTGGGATTATTATGGATACTTAATTGAGATGGCAGTCCAAAAGGTATCCTTATGCGACTCCTTGCTTTTCATTTAAGTTTCTAGCCCGCTCGGATCTTTGAGAAAAATAAGTATGATGACTCTTTATTTTCTAATAAGAGCCTTCAAATTAGGTAAACTAAAATGTAAAAGGGAATCTTTCATTTGATTATAATTATTGCGGTTTTTAAAGCAGAGTTTAATAAACAAAAAGCCTTAAAAAGGTACAAATATCGAAGCAAGGCTCGACAAACAACATAAATTTAATAACAAATGGAATCACATGAACAACAATATCATGGGGTACCACACACAGTCACATGACTATGTTTTCTTTATATATTATTATTTATGTGAGTTTCTATCTACTTTGCCTTTGCTAATATTTCAAGTTAATTATTTACAGTTTTATTGAAGGTTTGAAATAAATTTGAAACCCTAATCATGACCTCGTATTGATTTTTGCAGCTAGCTGGATGCACTTATCGACGAGAATATTAATATTGTGAAAAAGATTAAAGATACTACTTATCACGTGTGTATGGGAATTTGACCTGTCCTTGTCCATTTGTTCTCTTTATTAATTATATTTTTTTTATATAGATAATGACAAACTATAAAAAGTACTTATTAAACAAGCGATAATCCTACTGACCAAAAAAAACAAAAAAAAAACAAGCGATAATCCTAGTTAAATCGTTTTCTTACTTTAACAGCTGGTAATCATTCGTTTTTTTATTTTCTTTAGGCCACTTGATGGAACTGCGATTCAAATTTAATAACGCAAAAAAATCAATTAAAATTCACGAATTTTGTCTTGATTGAGAATACCGAGAGAAGTCATTTCTTATTCTTATTTTTGGCTAGCGAGAGACTTGAACATTGTGTTGTCAAGTTTTCAGCTTCCCAAGATTTGACGTTGCTTAGTTAACCTAACTCAGGTTACATGTCGGATCTCCATAGTCGATGACTATCACCTCCTCCTTTCTAGTGATTTGGATCTTTAGTAAGATTCTGAATCGTTGAGTCGCTTGTACTAAATCATGGGCATTATCAAATTGAACATTATTAACAGTTGCTATTTAATATATAAATCAATAATATGGCCATTTTATGTTTTAGAGATGTTTCGACATACATACCATTTTATATTGATTGTGGACTAAAAAAGTCTAGATAAGTATTAAAATTTATATTTTTTTAGTCAAATATTAAATTTAATATGAGTAGTGCTTTTCCAGTTAAATTATAAACTCAATCTGAAATTTAACATCAGTTCTAAATATATTGACTTAACGTTGTGGGCCGTCAGACATTTCAAGAGTCTTAAAAAAGAAGTTGGGCTTATTATGGACACTTAATTGAGATGGTGGTCCAACTTTAGTCTTAAAATATCCTCATACAACTCATTCTGTCATTTAGGTTTTTGACCTGCTTGGGTCTCTTAGAAAAATAAGCGCAACCACTCTTTGCTTTCTAGTAAGAGCCTTGAAATCAGGTAAACTAAGATGCAAAAGGGAATCTTTCATTTGATTATAATCATTACGGTTTTTAAAGCAGAAATTAATGAACAAAAAGCCTTAAAAGGCACAAAGGTACATAGATCAAAGCAACGCTCGACAACCAACATAAAGTTTAAGCAAAGTTAACGACAAATAAAATCACGTGAAGAGTAATATCATTGGATACCCCACACATCCACATGAGCTTTTTTATATATATTATTTTAAATGCTAGTTTCAATCTATTTTGCCATTGCACTTACTTCAAGTTAATTATTCACATTTTTATTGAAAGTATTTAATAAATTTGAAATCTTAATCGTCACCTTGTGTTGATTCTCACGAGTACTCTTGTACACATATCGATGAAAATATTAATATTGTGAAAAAGATTAAAGATGCTACATATCACGTGCGCGTGGAAGTGTGGGCAGTCCTTGTCCATTTGTCTCTTAAAAAATTACATTTTGTTGTATCGATGAGAGCAGACTATAAAAAGTACTTACAAACAAGCATAACCCCGGTCGAATCATTTTCTTACTTTAACATTTTTTTATTATTTTTTTAAGCCACTTGATGGAACTGCAATGCAAAGAAATAGATTGAAGTTCACAAAATTTTGTCTTGATTGAGAAGACCGAGAGAGCAGTCATTTTTATATTTATTTTTGGCCAATGACAAACTTGAAAAGTGTGCTCCACCAAATTTTCAGCTTCCCAAAGAGTAAATGACGCTTAGTTAACTTAACTACGGTTACGTTATAGATCTTTGTAATTGATACCCATCTCCCCCTTCTTTCGAGTAATTTGAATTTTTGTGAAGATTATGAATCGTTGGATCTCTAGTACTAAATCTCGGCCATCAATAGGTAGAACATTGTCAACAATTGCTATTCAATATACAAGTCTATAACACAAGCCCCCACATACATATATCGATGAAAATATTAATATAATGAAAGGGATTAAAGATGCCACTTACAACATGCATTTGTGGGTGTGGCCTCTCCTTGTCCATTTGCGCTTTTAATTACATTTTGTTATATAGACAATGACATACTATAAAATGTCCATATTAAACAATGGATGATCCAAATTCAAATAATTTTCTTACTTTAACAGCTAGTAGTCAGTTTTTTTAACCCACTTGATGGAGTGGCAACTCAATTTTTACGGTGCGAAGAAATCAAGCAAAGATATCAATTCAAGTTCACAATTGATTGAGGAGGACTGAGAGCGATTAATTATTTTTGGGTTAATACCACCAAAATCCCAAAACTTGTGCATTTGTGAAAATTTATCCCTAAACTAATTTTTTTTTACCACCAAAATCCAAAACTAATATATCTATGATAAATTTACCTTAAATTAATTTTTTGACCATTAAAAACTCTAAACTAGTACATTTGTCATCTATTAGTTTCTATTAAATGGCATTAATATCACGAAAAGACATAAACTGATATACTTATGAAAAAAAAAGGTAAAATTCCCAAGTTGTATATTCGTCAACTGCTATGTGTTATCCAACTTAGCGATTTAACATTAAAATTTAATGAAAATTAATGAATGGTAAATTTATCAGTGAGAGATTTTTGTTGATGAAAAAATTAATTTTGAATAAATTTATCATAAATATATTGAATTGAGATTTTTCATGATAATAACTGTTATTTTTTTTTAATTTTATTTTAGGCAAGTGAGGACTTGGGGCAATGTGCTCCCAAGCTTACTGCTTCCCAAGGTTTTGACCGGTGCTTATTAACTAAAGTGAGAATACCGAGCTGCATGGTCCATACCGATCTTCCATTTCTTTCTTGCGGCTTGAGTCTTTGTCGTGGTTTTGAATCCTCGAAGCTCTGGTGCCGAATCTCTGCCGTTGATGATCACATGTACAACCAAAAAGTTGCTGTATTTCTATCACCAAATTGTCGACCTGTCAAAGAACGAATTCTGAAAAAAAGAAAAAAGAAAAAAAAAGACCGAATTCTGGGAGAAAATATTAGGTACCCTAACAGTGCCACGCAATCCGTGCTCTGATCCATTCACGCATCGACACCTGTACGCTGGCAGGTCCACGTCGGCTCCCTCCGCTCCCTATTCTTTCCGACGTCGTTCCAAATTAAACCAACGCGCGGGCATTTAAAAAAGTGAAAAGGGCATTCTCTCTCCTCTGTCTTCTCTCTCCTCTCTCTTCCTCCTCCGACGCTCCTTCCGATCTAGCGATTCCTCTCTCCTCTTTGCTCTCTCTTCCGACGACGACGCTCCTTCCGGTCTAGCGATTCCTCCGACGACCGTCGCTCCCTCCCGACGACGGCCTTTCTCTCTCCACTCGACGGCCTCATCTCAGGGCTCCATTCTCTCGGCGCACTTCTTCCTAAATCGCGCTCTCTCCCGACGGCCGATTTCGCTCGCCTCTCTCCGTCCCCCGACTCGCGACCGAGAAGCAGTGGCTCCGCCCTGCTCGAAGCAGTCGCTGTCGAAGCAGTCGCTTGAGAAGCCCTAAATCTGCGACCGCAAGTCAGGTTCGATTTTATTTCCCGAAGTTTTATGTTCGCATCTTTGTTTTGGGGGAGAAAGCTTGACCTAAATCTGCGATCAGAAGTTCACTGGTTTATTGCTTCTGATTCTAAGCGCAGCAACGCGAGAAGTGAAACTGCGACTGTCTCTCTCTCTCTACCCTTGTCCGGTTTTTCCGTTCTGGGCAAATTCGAAGATGAGCCCACTTCTGGATACATGATCTTAGGCCGACCCGTCAAGTCGAAGCCCGACGTAATCTCGCTGCTTCGCTCCACCGAGCTGTTGAATCGCTTGTGTCTGGGGGTTTCAAGATTTTCCGGGGGGCAATCGCCTGTTCCGTCATTGCAGACTTCCAGGCGAGAAGAAATGTGCCCACAATAATCACCCCAACACCGAACCGCCTCCTTTGTCCTCTCTCGGTATGTCGTCATCCCTGCTCTGCTTTTAGCTTTTAGGCCGATACTGAGAGTTCTTTGCCCATAATCTCCAGGTGCATAACTTTGCAAAATGCACGATCAGTTTTAAATCATCGTTATTTTTTCTCTTTGTAGAAAGCAATCTTTGTTATGGATTGATGAAGGCATGAGTTGAAGAAATCCTTGTTGTCCCAACTGCTCAACAGTGCTTCCATGGATGGCAAAAGCTCATCTGAGTTGAGCCTTCCCTGGTTCTGGATTATTGAGTATTTGGCAAAATTTGAGCAAGTTAAGCCATCCCTCTTGCATGGTATTCACCTTCGACAGTAGCATTTTGCAAGTTTTGGTCCACTTTCTCATCATTTTTTGTTGGGCATTCATATGGTTTATGCTTTTCAGGTATCATTAAAGCGGCTCCAGTGTTACCTGCTCACTTGGGAAAAAATATGGAGGAAGTTGTTTCTTTGAGATGCTTGGAGGAGTTATGTGGCCCTAGAAATGGAAGCATGAACAGTACTTGGTCCTCATTGGGATCAAAGGCGAAAATTGATACATCAAAAAGCTGCAGTGAAATGATGCAGTGAAAATGTGTTCCATAATGTGAGTTCTAATAAATGATGCAGTGAAAATGTGTTTTATTTTCTTCA
This sequence comes from Eucalyptus pauciflora, assembly GCA_007663325.1. Taxonomy (NCBI): domain Eukaryota; kingdom Viridiplantae; phylum Streptophyta; class Magnoliopsida; order Myrtales; family Myrtaceae; genus Eucalyptus; species Eucalyptus pauciflora. The sequence goes on from VMYD01000385.1 coordinate 1,565,164, forward strand.
TGACATCTTTCCACTGGTTCTGTTCTAATGATTGCTGAAGTTCGGTGTCTAATTCCCTGTTTATGAATTTGTTATATGTTAGGGCTCTGCATCTGATCTTGAAGTGACTGCAAATGAGTTGTTGAAATGGGACCTTCACTCATTTTTAACGCACAAGAGAACCTCTGTGCCAAAAACTGCTCTAGAGGAGGTAAGCGGATCTTTCATCCAGTGCTGTCTATCTTCATGATATCCTCTTTCATTCAGGTTTAAATTGGTTTTTTTCTTGTTTTTTGGCAGCTGAAAGATACAATACTTGCAGGTACCCATCCACATGCTGATTTAAAAAAAAAGAGGGTAGATTGGCAGATGTTTGTCATTTGAATAGGACCGTCATTCATAATGGTGGACATACTGGACTTACATGTGCGCCTGATGTGGGAGACACATATGCTCCTAACACAGTTGATGAACCAAACTTGGTTTCTCGATCCACCAATCATGTGGAGCCCTTGGTAGGAGATGACGGTATTAGGAAGTGTCTTCCCACGAAGAGGAACCATATTGATGTTCACGCTGAAAATATTGAAAGGAATTGTAATAAGGATCAACATCATGATGCTCATTCAGATGCTAAAAGGGCCAAACAGCAAGATTCTGATGAAATAGAGGACAGAGAAGAATCACCAGTTGTTCTAACTGGAAGATTAGGTTTCGAGAGAAATGATGGATGTTCTGATAAAGAGGTGGCTAACCTCGTCAAGGATCATATGGGGGCTGTGGATGACGACCAGTCATTAGACGGAGATGGGAGGCATTATGTTCAGCCAAGGACTTGTGATGTACTTTCCGATGGAATGGAGTGGGGGTTTTCCGTTGATGATCCCAAACGCGTCCATGACTCCATAGAGAAAACAAAGAACAGTGAATCAGCTCGAGCATTGGAAAGGGGGCAGACTTTTACCAGTCACGCAGAAGATTACGTGGTCCGCGTTGTCAGGGAGGATATGTCCGCGTTGCAAGATTTTCATATTTTATAGGCATGTTTTGACCTTTTGGTGTTGCCCTGAGATGATGGTCCTGGTATAGCTTTTAATATCTTGAAGTGATTCTATATATTAACTATATGTCCGCCGAACTTGTATACGTGGATCTTGTAAAAGGCTCCTGCATTCATTTCTATTTTCCATCTCTTTTATCCAATGACTTTAGCAACTTGCTAGGAGAAAGGGGCATTCTTTTAAGCCTTAAAGGATGTCATGGGGCTGGTGATTGTATTTAAAACATAAACGGTGCGATTTGTATAAATGAGCAAATGTGTACAAACTTCATTTTCGTTTTATTCCAGCTCTCATTGGGAGTATTTTACGACATTCAGCATATAACAAGTTTGGAATTTCTTGCCTATTGGCTTTGAACACTACCAAATGCGAAATCAATGAGAGAAGGAAACAAATTGCAAGTTGGCAAAGTACAATTTCTTATTGAGTTGCTCCGGAAAAAGCTTTCTTAAAGATTCATACAGACGGGTCAGTGGAGACAACAATCCCATTGCCATCTGCATACAACCATTTTTCTGAAGTAGAATTGTAGTTCTCATATGAACGTGCACAATCAACATGGACGCATGGGTTCAGTCGTTCATTACATGAAAAAGCAATGTACTTTTAATGGGAACGACACATTTGTGGACAATAGCAATAGCTGCTTTGAAGCTTCAATGGGTCTCTTATGAGCTTTATTTGAATGTTGTGAAGTAGGTTCGTCTTTGAACATCTTCTGGCTAAGCGCGTTCAGCATCGCTCTCGACCACTGGCGTGAAGCCATTTTCCAGTCCATGCCCGTTTTCATCATGGCCTTGAATTCATCATAACTGATTCGACCGTCCTGGAATACATCCATCACAGAATGAGCACTCTATTTCGTATATGAACAAGATATACACAGATTCCAAATTGTAGGTTGTTCTGGTTATGTATTACCATTTGTGGATCAGCATCGAAAATGATGTCTTCAATAAATTTTTCGTTGTTCGGACCAAGATTGTCATCTATCAAAGCTCCTTTCAACTCATCGAATTCAAGATATCCGCTTCAATTCTTGTCAAAGAATTCAAAAGCTCGAGTAAGGTGGTCATCGTTGCCAATCCTTCTCAAGTGGACTGACGTAGTCACAAACTCCTTTAAGTTCAGTGTTCTGCTTCCATCTTCATCAGCCTGTTCTCATATAAGATGGAGTTCCATTTTTAGATGCTAATACAAGAAATCGTGACTCATCAAATTATCAAAAACCCACTTGATTTTGCAAGAAGTTCTATCAATTATGTGAAATGGTGACACAGCCTCATGATCAAATCTTTGACTAACTGATGAAAAATATATTTCTGTATTATGTAATCCATCCTTAGTCTTCCAAATGCCTTGCAATTTAAGCAAAATCATGCATTTCACAGCATACAATGCGTCGACATGGAAGAAGAAAACATAAACCATGTCCAAAACAAAATGTGCTAAGCTGTTGAATAGGTGATCTTACTGCATCCATCAGCATCTGCACATCAGGATCAGCAACTTGCTGTCCATATTTGTGCAGGCCATGTTTCAACTCTTCAAATGTCAGATCTCCATTTTTATTGGTGTCCATCACGTCGAACAGCTCTTTCATATGATCCACTTGCTCATCAGGCAAATTGTCTACTGCTACCTACATTAACAATGTGGGAAACACAATTCGAGTTTAACTTTGCACTAAGAACAGCAATGAAATCCAACAAGGCAATGTTCAAGGACTCACTCTGAGAACTTTCTTCTTGAACTTATTCATCAAAGAGAATTGCTTTATCCTCGTCCGGACATTTTGTCCTAGTGGAACGTTGGGAGCCATGTCCACATTCTGTATCCACATATGCTCTGCACGAATCAATTAAAAATACAACCTTAAAACTATTTGTCGCAAGGACCACCTTACCAGCACCTTCTGGCGTGGGTTCAAATATCTTTGCCTGAAGATCTGTAGACAAATTAGCATATATCGGGCATATAATGAGTTCGGCAATTTTGGAGCCAAAACCCCTTACCTATGCTTCAAAAGCTATTCCGCTGCTTCAATTTCCTCTTGAGCGACACTTGCTGTTTAGTGATGCAAGAGCAGACATCTTAAGTCAAAAACACTAACCCTTTCTAGTACATCAAAAGCTTTCTTCCTTAGCACAGCATCCGATGTGCACATGATGACGTTCTCAATCCCCTAGATTTTGCACTTTAATGATAAGAAGAATATAGAAAATGAAATGGCATAAAATCAACATCTTTCACTATAATAGCTGCAAGGCAGCAAAATGGCTAGGAACAAATGATGAGAAATCTAGAGTTTCACTCTCACTCTCCTGTGAGATATCTCCTTCTGTGGTGCAAAGCAAGAACTCAATGGCATGTTTCTCTAATCTCCAAGGTAGAGAAGCTGAACAGAACATGCCTTAGCATGCCAATTGCTTGCCACCTTCTGGTTTGACTACCCCGAATTTCATTCTTTACAGCAATTAAATCCTCCTCAGCATTATGAGCAACAGTTGGTTTGACTATTAACAGTTATGGTCCTGGTCATCATGTCAATAGCAGACCCTGTTATCAAGCCAATGTAACCGATCACTGCTGCTGAAGTCATGAAGAAAAATCCCAGACACTTTGTGACTTGCGTTGACGTGTTCAAGTTCCCCTGGATAGTTGTTCAGCTCGAGTCGTCCTTGCAACCTGGTGACGTCTTTTATATCGTCCCATTCCATACAATCTGTGGCTTGCTGTGGCGCAAAGCGTTTCCGTATGAGCTCTTGAATCAGCGGGAAAGCCCGGACTCCTGAGGATGAAGACAGTGAATGCACAAGTGAATTGTTTCAATTAGGATCGTGTCCGTATGATTCTTCTTCTGAAAAGATGAAAATAGTGAAAAGGAGATCTCCAAATGCGTGCCAGAAAACTGAAAGATGCTGGCTTGGTGAATGTTATGCAGGAAACCTCACGTCCTCAAAAAAGCACTGTCTCGATCAATTGGGTGAGATCCTGCAGCAGCAGCAACAAGGCCTTGTTTCTCCAGAAGGGTTTTTGATGAGGTTTCCTTAACAACTGAAACCAGCAATAGAATACCGGTTCCAAGGGAATTACATTGTATCACCACAAGAATACGCCCAATAAAAATGAGTACATAAAAATAAATGAAAATGCTCCATTTAGAAGAAAATAACCTTACCAGCAAACACTTAAACAAAGTCTACCTGGTATCTCCAAAAGATTTCCCACCGCCCCCCCCAAAAAAAAAATCAACTGGAAAACTATATAGGGAAAATAACACTAGTCAGTTTCCATGCAAGCATTGACTTGTTATATAATCCATATAGATGGTTCTTCCCGCCTGTTGGTAGTTCTATATCTGTATAGGACTAGATGGGAGTAATAAACATGCATAAATAAATCAAAAGGAGAATTGCAGTGGCTAAACTTAGTATTTTTCCTAAAATAAGAAAAAAGAAATGACACATTTAGAATTGCTGTATGTTCAAACTTCAAACTGACATGGGTGACATCATTATCCTCCAGACAAATCATCCAATTTAGCATTATTGGATCTCCTCCAGAGAAAATATGTGAATGCACTAACCATATGATAGCAAGAACAAGCATATCCATCTATTAAGAAATTCCAAGGATTCCAAATTTAACTACAGAAAGGGCATAATTGTGGAACTCCTGTATGCAGTTGACTCGACTGGTTGATTTTAGAAGGTCCAATGGTTACACCATATATGATAGCCCTTTAGGCCCTCAAATATCTCATACTGCTGATAAAAGCATGCCAAAATAGGACTAAGCAGAGTCCTTGTCTTACCTTTTGCTTATTGCCATCAAGTCGACCAAATGATGCATGACCACCCTTCCATCGGGGCAGTTCCAAGGAGACTTGAGATCTGCCAAGTGCTCAAGTATCTGCACGAAACATAAGCCATCACGAAGATAATCAGATATCACCCTTCACCAGGTGTTCTTGCAATCAAAAACCCATGTAGACATAAGCCAAACAAACAAAAAATGACTTCATCACACCTGAAGCTGATTCCTCGAGCAAAGCAAGAAGACAAGAAGCAGAGAGACCCTACACCAAACCAGAGTGTCGATTTCGCGACATCTCTCCACATTATCAAATCAGTAATCGCCTGTCCGATTCGGTCCAGATTCCCATTGTCCCCATCATCATTTTCTGCATCTGAAATTTTCGACAGTACTAAAGATGAGCCATTGAATCTCTCTAGTAGCAACAACAGAGAAAAACCCAAAACCCAAAACCCAAGATTGATCATCTGAGCAGAAAGTGAGATGTGACATTACTCAGAGACAAACTAGAAGAGGTGTTCACGAGGGGCACCAAGCTGAGCCTCTCCTTCCTCGACCTCCCGCCGTGCCTCCTCCTCTGCTTCCCGGCCTCCTCGACGAGCCCCGAATCCCGCTCCTCCCGAGCCTCCACCTCGGCTCGCCTCCGCGACCGCCGATGGCCCCGCGGCGAGGCGCACCCGGGAGGCCCGCCTGCCCCTCCCTCCTCTTGCACCGCTTGCGCAGCGCCGCGCGGCCCTCGGCCGGCTCGTCGGCCGCCTCGAGCCGATCCGCGAGGCGGGTCTTCGATCTCTTGTAAGGCGAAGGCGAGAGCAGCAGCAGCTTCTGCAGGGGAGGGAGTTGTTGGAGGATCTGAGGGAGAGAGGGGACGGAGAGAGGCGAGCGAAATCGGCCGCCGGGAGAGAGCGCGATTTAGGAAGAAGTGCGCCGAGAGAATGGAGCCCTGAGATGAGGCCGTCGAGTGGAGAGAGAAAGGCCGTCGTCGGGAGGGAGCGACGGTCGTCGGAGGAATCGCTAGACCGGAAGGAGCGTCGTCGTCGGAAGAGAGAGCAAAGAGGAGAGAGAAGACAGAGGAGAGAGAATGCCCTTTCCACTTTTTTAATTGCCCGCGCGTTGGTTTAAACTGGAACGACGTGGGAGAGAAGAGAGAGCCGACGTGGACCTGCCAGCGGACAGGTGTCGACCCGTGAATGGATCAGAGCACAAATGACGTGGTCCTTTTAGGGTACCCAATATTTTCTCGAATTCTGGACTGAGACCCCTTAGTAGAGGCTTGTCGTTCAGAAAACATATCATAATACTACCCCCCATTAATGTTCACTGCATAGGAAGAGTGTAAAAAAGACTTCCAAGTCACTGCTGATACAACTAGCGTCTGACAGCAAGGACCAAGTTCTTCTTCGTATCAGTGGGTCCATCATCACTTCCATTACCAGACTTCGGCTCTATAAAAATATGATTCAACAAGAGCAGCATTTCACTCGTATGTACTATGTATCTATATGTATCTATATGGAGAGAGAGCAAAGCTGTCAATCAAAATGAAATCAACTTTTTATCTTCCAAAAAGGGCATTTCTCAAAGAAAATCACCATATGCAAGTTCTGAAGAAGAGGCCTCGGGTACACCATTCGGGAATATAAATAAAAGTTCATAAACTACATTCACATACAGCCCATGAATTAAATTGAATATGTACCAACAATTCATAGACTACATTAAACAATTAAATTCACATGGACGATAGGGCACATTGAGTTAAAGCTGAGAGAGCACATTGAATAAATTTAAAGTTTAGAGATCTCATTACATATTGAGCAAATTTTATGGACTAATTTTGTTGTGTCGGCAATAATTGCAAATGAAAATTACATAGAACTAGCAAGATGTTTGTCCTTCACTGGTCTAAAACTATGTTTTTTTTTTATATATATTAATGTGAGTTTTAATTCTATTTTGCCTTTGCTCATACTTCAAGTTAATTATTCACATTTTTATTGAAGGTGTTTAATAAAATTGAAATCTTAATCGTCACGTTGTATTGATTCCCACAAGTATCCACATACACATATTGATGAATATATTAATATGTTGAAAAAAAAAATTAAAGATGCTACTTATCATGTGCATGTGAGGTGATTGGCTAGTCCTCATCCATTCGTTCTCTTTTACAGATTACATTTTGTTCTATCTATAACGACGGACTGTAAAAATTACTTCCTAAAACAAGCGATAGTCCAAGTCTTATCATTTTAAACTTCAATAGCTACTAATGATTTGTTTTTCTTTTTAACCTTCTCGGGCCACTTGATGGAACTCCAATTTAAATTATATAATGCGAATAAATTAATCAAAGTTCACAATTTTTGTCTTGATTGAGAAGTCCAAGAACGGTCATTTTTTATGCTTATTTTTGGCCAATGACAGACTTTTTTCTTGGTCGAAGTCAATGACACTTTTTTCTTGGTCGAAACCAATGACAGATTCGAATAGCGTGCTAGTGCTACCGAGTTTTCAACCTCCCTAGAATTTGATGGTGCTTAGTTAAATAAGGTTACATTTTGGATCTCCATAGATAATACTGTTAGAATAAACAAATCTTTCAATCATATGAACATGATATAAAATTAATAAATACAGTGTACCTGATCAAACGTAACCATTATTGATCCAATGAATGAGAAGATGTATTCTCGTGGGTATAAATATTCATCACTCTCCTCTATAATCGTTACGATGGTGTGTATTTTTCTCTCTTCAATTTTGTGGAAATAGCGGAACCATGATAATGGAATACATGCATTCTCCACTAAAAAGAGATCTTATATAGAGAGAGTGATGGGATTAATCTTAAAGCTGCTAAATCTCAACTTTATATGAAGGTTTAAGACATGGATTCTACATGCTTGATTGGATGTCAAAAATATGTTGCCCAAAATATGTTTTACTAAATTGGGCATATGTCAAATATTAGATAATAGACCTAATAAGCTATGGGTTGGACCTTGTCAAGTCCAAGAGATACACATATCCTCCTTCCTTCTAGTAATTTGGATCTTTGTTAAGATTCTAAATTATTGGATCTCTTGTGCTAAATCTTGGACATCAATAAATAGAAGACTATCAACAATTGCTATTTAACATAAATATCAATAAAAAATCCATTTTATGTTTTAGAGATGTTTCGATCCATGTACCATTTTGAAAATTAAACTTAATTTTTTCTTGTTCAATTAGGTTATTTATGATGTTACTTCTACATTTTTAATATGGCTTCAATGTCCCTACACAAGGAGCGGGTTTAGGACTACTAACTAATCAACTTTTGCCCATTAGAAGATCTCCTCATGATAATAGTAACATATTATTTGCTTATTTTACTGTGCTCATAATCTGGTTGAATATGAGTCTAGTGCAACCCATAAACCTACATAGGATTGGCTTTGATTTTTTGATCTCTTTTTGATCGGTTGTTAAAATATTTAGTGTCATATAACAACTTGTTACACTAAAATTGAGTTTATAAATAGATTTCTAACACATATCGCCACCTTTAAATAGAACTCTGTGTCACATGGTCCAAACTATCCTTGTCCATTTGTTTTCTTTGTTAATTACATTCGTTGCATCAATGATGATATTGGATAAAGTGAACTTAGTACACCAGGGATGATTTAAAATCTAAATCATTTTATTCATTCGATCTTGATTCACACAAATCCCCACATATAAAATATCAATGAAAATATTAATATAATGAAAAAGATAAAAAAAAAAAAATGCCACTTACAATTTGCTTGTGTGGGGTGTGGCCTGTCCTTGTCCATTTGTTCTTTTAATTACATTTTGTTATTAGACAATGACAGACTATAAAAGGTCCTTATGAAACAAGCGATAAACCAATTTTGTCATTTTCTTACCACAACAGCTGGTAATCATTTGCTTTTGGTTTTTTTTTTTAACCCACTTGATGGAGCTGCAACTTAATTTTTATAGTGCAAAGAAATCAATTTAAGTCGACCATCGATTCAGAAGACCGAGAGCAGTCATTTTTTATTTCTTTTTTAGGTGAGCGAGGACTGGGCAGTGTGCTATCAAGTTTTCATCATCCCAAGGATTTGACAAATGCTTTATTGAAGCCTTAACGAAGGGGGAGGCTACCGATGGGCACAGTCCATGCCTTTTCCTCTTTCTCTCTCGTGACGAGGGTCTTTTTGGAGACTCTAAATCTCTGAACCTTTGGTGCTGAATCTCGGCCATCGATAATCACATGTATCAGCAAAAAGTTCCTGTGTTCCCATCACGAGAATCTGAAAATTATTGGCCTGTCAAGGACCAAAATCTGACTCAATGGAAGAAGAAACAGTAATGCTTAGGTATGAAGACTCATCACATGTCTCTCTGCAGCGCCTCTACTCTAATAAAATCTCGAGTTAGACCCCTTAGTAGAGGCTTGGTGCTCAGAACAAAAGTCATAATACTATTTCACCGTTAATATTCACTGCAGAGGAAGAGCGTAAAAGAGACTTCAAGTCACCTCTAATGCAACCGGCATGTCACACCAAGAGCAAAGTTACACCTCGTGTCAGTGTGTCCATCTTCGCTTACCCCCACCAGACTCTGACTCGGTAAAAATATGATACAAGCTATAAGCAGCAATGGAGACAGATCACAGAATCTTGCAAAAAGGGCAGCTGTGGAGGAAAATCACAGTATGCAAGTTCCGAAAATCACAGGAATATAAATAAAAAAGTTGTGTATAGATCGAAAGAGTAAATATATATCACTTACTTAAATCATAATATATAATAGAGACAGATCTCGGGATACGGAAATCAAAGGCCATACTATTGTACTCTCCCCCAACTGGCATAAGCTTCAGTAAACGTTTCTGTTTCTAAATCTTTATGGTATTCTATTTTGGAATTTAAACTGTCTGAGAATTGAAAATTAAGCACAACTTACCTTCATTGGTTTGACCACAAAAATTGCCCCATGCCCCAAGATATGTTTTTTTCCTATTATATTTTTATTCATCTCTTTTGATTAACCATTATTTGATTTGGTCAATTGAATTTTATTGATTTTACACTGATGAAAAGGAAATATTACTCAAAATAACAAGTTAGTGATTATCAATGATTTTTCAACATGTGAATATTTTACCATGAAATCCATTCACACTATGATAGTTAACATTTACTCGATACAAGATTAAGCGTAACGTGCAATCTCATGAATAGGTTAAAAAAAGAACAGTACATATTACTTTTAACATTTTTCAATAGTAAGAAATCTTACGTTATTGTTAAGTCACTTGAGGATAGAAGTCCTTTTTGAAATATAAAAAAAATTCTTGAGGAGGTAGTGACTGATCATAAAGGGGACTTGCTTTTTCTGGATGCCATGAGAAAATTGAATTTTATGCGTGATAGTTTGTTGGGGTTGTTAAAATACCCATTCTGCTGTAGTTGTCTTCCTGCATTCCATATTTTTAGATTGTCGTTACCTTTCTTGTCTTCTTTATTTTTCCATTAATACCTACATAATCTCTCTGTGTGGAATGAGCTCTGAATTTAACCATGTTTATGAATATGTTTGTTGGGTGTAGATTTTCTTTTTGACAAGTTATACTTGTTGAAACAAAATTATAGACTCACTTCACCCACGCAATTAATGTGAGGATCTATATCTATAGAATGACATGAGAACAGTCTTTCATTTAAGAGCTGCCTTTAAGGTTAATACATAGCACTCTAGATAACTAGAAAGGATTTTTCCTTCTTCCAAGAATTGGATTTGCTACATTCTCCATTAAAAAAAAAATGTAGCCACCTGGTCTCCACCTAAGCTAATCTTATGCAAAACCGACTAGAAAAAGTCCACCATCCAAACCACAAATTGTCCGCAATGTGAGAGTCCAATGCCACTCACTACTCTTGAAAGTGCTGGCAAACTTGTATATTGGTCATGTGGCCATCATATTTCTCTTTGTATATTAAACAAAATAGTTGGCTGTAATTGTAGATGAATTTCTATAAAACTAGCAAGATTCGCATAGGGCTGAGGTAATTTTTTATATTATTTTAAATGTTATTTTTAATCTATTGGGCTTTTGTTCCCACTTCAAGTTAGTTATTTTTTTTATTTTTTATGACTTTTTAAATTTTAAGTTTGTTGTATCGTGATTATTAATTGTCAATATATTTTAACTTATGTTAATATTTTTAACAAACTACATAGACATTCATGTCAAAATAGAGAAATATTTGACGGCCAATACTTTAACATCCCTACGAGGGAAATTGGTATAAAATTAGAAAGAGTATGAGATATTGTTTAGAAGTTAAAAAAAAGTTTGGATAAAATATAATGTAGATAACACTTTAAACTTGATGTTGCCATAAAAATATGCTTTGGAATATTAATCTACACTATAAATTAGATGAACGACCACTTCAACATCACAGTTTTACAAATAAAATTCCATGAAAACATCCATGCATATACTCAAAAAAAGAAATTCAGAAATATCCAGTGAATCTCCTACGTTTTAAATTATGATGATATTGATATGCATCTCCTATCTTCCGCTGACGGTTGCTTCCTTGCACCGAAAGGTGAAATTGTCAAGATTAAAACAACAAGATTTCTCTGGTTGACAAATAGCTGTTGGGATGCGTGGTGTGCACACACATTTGGTGGAGCTAATTATGCACCCATTTTACACGTGATACTTTGTTAGGGTCATTCCAAATTTGTATCTAAGTTATATTTCCTTAAGAGACCCCAATGACAAAATGCTAGAATAGCCAACCTCTTATATTTCCCCTTATTTCACATTTTTAGCTTGCCATCACCTTTCTTTTGTCTCCTTAATTTTTCCGTTTTCACATGTAGTATCTCTCTGTTGGAAAGGGCTTTGAATTTGATTATGCTTGTCATTCTGTATGTTGGGTGTAAATTTTCTTTTTTGAGAAATTATACTTTTTATACAAAATTATTCAGTAATTCACGTACAAGATCAACATGAGAGTCAATATCTGTATAATTACGCAATAACAGTCTCTTCTCTATGCCCTGCCTCTAAGGTTGACACATATCATTCTAAATAGCTAGAAAAGACTTCTCCTTATTTTAAGAATTGGATTCGCAAAGTTCTCCATTAAAACTATGTGCCCACTTAGACTCCACCTAGGTTAATTTTTTGCACTACTGACGAGATGGATTATTCATATATCATGATGTACTTATAGGCACTAATTCCTTATTAGCTACGTGAGTTCTACTCAATCTAATTACAAGGAGAATGTCTCTCTTGACTTTAAATTGTTTCTATTTAGTCAAAATGTTTTCAAACGGTCATAATTCATATACGGGATTAGGGGTACATTGACATTTCCAACACAACAACTTTTTATCGGCAAGTTTGTCATGTGAAACTAATAAAGAGAATTTCAGCCAGCTTAATATTCAAAACAGGTCAGAGACCAAATTATGCCTATCTATCATATGATACTATTATTTTAACGTTATACTTACTTAGCATCTCTATCTTGCACTTATTGAATATTACTATATGATAATTTTATGTTAACCTTGTCATTTTCTTAAGAAATGGTTTGGAATAGAAAATACAATACTCTTTAGTATAAAAATTATGCTTACATAGCCCCAGAGTTGGCACAATTGGTTGGGTCATTAGGGATTTCCAACTTAGGAACTAGAGATCGCCGGTTCAAATCCCACAAACTATATGCAAGTTGCTTTGGGTTATAGTCACCTACATAAACCAAATATCTGAGTTTAATTGGTTCATGGAATTGGCACGATATTTCATGAGCTTCTAGGTAAATGGCTCTCCACACTTGTACCCCTATATTGCACAAGTGCGCATACACACACACTCACTTTAGGAGAATGCTAACTTTACATGGTATTACACTTTAGGAGAATGCTAATTTTACATGGGATTTTTTATATGCACTTATTCCTCATAAACTGGGCAGTCATTATGCATAAGATCTTTGTCAACTTAATTGCAAAGAGAACATTCCCATGACTTTGAGGAATATTACCCATCAATCTTAAACATATTGTACGAATATCAATTTAGTTTTAAACTTTTTGATTTTGCCAATTTAATGATGAACCTTTGCGCAAAATTCTAATATAGTCCTTTTGGCCAATTTCCGATGTTGAAATGGTCGTGTGTTACTTAGAATGGTCAGTAATGACTGGACTACCACATCAATCATTTCAGGCAAAAATTCATCAGAAGGGTTTTATTGAAATTTTCCGTAAAAGTGTAAAACTAAATTGACAAAAAATTGAAATGATTAAAACTGAATTAACATATGTATAATAGATTTTAGGACTGATTAGATAATTTTTCCCATGACTTTAATTAGTCATATATTTTCTTTGTTATAAATTAGTCATAACCTTAGTCAATACAAATATAAGGTTTATGAGGTAATTTGATATTCTAATCTAACAATTATGGATGAGTTTGAGAAAAGGAGCGAGGAAGTTAAGGGCCTATTTGGCAAATTTTGTTTCTGTCCCCGGAACACAAAATTTCTGTTTTTTTGTTTCGAGGAACAAAAAAAGAACAGAAACGCGTTTGTTTATACTTTTGTTTCTGGGAACAAAAAATTCTATTTTTTTGTTCTTAGGAACAAAAATAAGAAGCAGAAAAAACTTGTTTCTTGTTCCCAGGAACACTTTTGAGAAACACTTTTTTTTTCTCTTTTTTCTTCTTCTTTTTTCTTTGGTCGGCGAGTCTCGTTGTGGTTGGGCGAGGCCGTCGACCCTCATCCGCTGATCGCTAGTCATGGTTGAGGCCGACGACTGGCCAAAAGGAAGAAAGAAAAAAAAAAGAAAAAAGAAAAAAGAAAGAAGGAAAAAGGAAAAACAAAATAAAAATACTAAAAAATTAAAAGAAAAAAAATTAGACAAGTTTACCAAACGTGTTTCTATTCTTTTTTTATTCCAGGAACAGAAATTTTGTGCAGTTACCAGATGTATTCTTCTGTTAAAAAATTATTCTCGGAATAGAAATAGTTTTTTATTTTTTTATTTTTGGGAACAATTTTTGAATAGAAACGTGTTACCAAATGTGCCCTAAGCAACCACCTGGGTTCCGGTTGAGCAAGCCGACAAAGAAGACGCTAGTTTACTTTTTGCTTTTGTCTGAGTATACGAGTAGTTAAAGAAAATCAATGTCGGAATGCACTTATTCGAGGAGCTATGCGTAATGACTCAGCAAGTTGCATATGAAGGAAACGCCTTCGTAGTTAGTGGAATATCCCCTTTCAACGAGATTCACATGGCACTCGGCATAACATTTTGTTGTTGTCTCATACGATTGTCATGAAATAGGAATACGCAAGAGTGATTTTGAAAAAATTCCACGAGTTCCATGGTCACTTTGGTCGACTTCCAGTTCTATTTGCTTACACTTATATATATATATACAATCTTGCATTTTGCTCTCCCTCGAGAAAATTAAAAATGGGAAAAAAATAGGTTTCATAAATTATGAAAAACCATATAATAACTCTACTTGTCAATAAATGTGTATTTTTGAAAAATACATGTGAAAAGGAAAATCTCCAGATAGAACCAAGCATTTGGGAAAGGAAAAAAAGAGGAAAAAGAGGGCTTTTTTGCGAGGGGGACAGGGGTGGAGACTTCAATATGAATGAGAGCCCACGGAGCAAAGTTAGTCTTGACTGGCAATGATTTTGTGTGTTAATTTCGTCATGTAAAGAGTAGCAGTGGTCTCTATGATTTTGCGTATTAATATTATCATCTAAAAGGTAGTAGTGTTCGAGATAGTAAACTAGTTGAAAATGCTAAAAGGATAGCAAAAACTTTAATTTCTTAAGAAGTTCTAATCTAACAATTACAATTGCAACTAAATCTAACCTAGCAATTGGCTTTATAATCTAACAATCAACCTATTTATCATGTTAATTCTAAATTATTAACGTGATTTCATGGACCAACACAATGAGCGGGGGTTAGAACTATTACCTAACCTATGTTTGTCCATCATACATGGAGGAAAAACTACATGCCTAAATTACGTTTCTCTTAAGTGGTGAATGAAAGGATGGATATCTAATCAATGTCCATTAGCCTTGGAGCAAAGGATGGTGATTTCGACATTGGCGTTGGTGACCTACTCCACGTATTAATAGATTATTTATTAAACTACCATCATCGTCTTGATTGACACGACTGACAAGTCTTTTTTAAATTTTTTTACTTTTGGCCAGTGGAGGCTCTAAGGTCTTGGAGCCCTTTGCTCCCAACTTTTTAGCTTCCGAAGGAATTGAGTGGGGTTTAGTTAAAGTCTTAACTGAGGTTAGATTACCGAGCTCCATAGTCCTTACCCATCCCATCTTTCTTCCTCGTGATTTGGGCCTTTGTTAAGATCTTAAATCATTGGAACACTAGTAGTACATCTCTATCGTTTTTTTTTTTGTGGTAAAGATAGTACATCTCAATCGTTGTTGATCAAATATTCCAGCAAAAAGTTACCATGTCTCTTTCTCCATTGATTGCTCTTTGACGCTCCCCTTCCTTCATCTTTTCTCGCACTCAAGTCTCTTCGCCTTTCCGTCTTTCATCATTCTTGCTCTGTTTCACTTTTTCTTCTCCTTTTCAGCCATACTTCGTCCTCTTTTTCTTAAGTATGTAGTATGTACGACCCATTTTCATCGTTCTCTCTCTCCCTCTCTATGTCTCTATGCTTTTCCTTTTGAGGGGTTTTTATCTGAACGTTTTCTCGCTCTTTCTTTTTCGGAATAAAAATCAAAGAAAATGTCAGATTGATGCTTCTGTTGAGAAAAATAGAAAATTATTAAACTCATATCAATAAATAATTGTTGATACAAGTGTTATGAATATGTAGCAAAAGTTACCACCACATACGGTGGCCGCGTTAGTTTAAGCTTCCTCCCTCTTACGAAAGGGGAGGAGTTCAAATCCCAGCGTGGTCGCTAGTGGTCTTAAGTGTGGTGTCATGATGGTGGGTCCTGCGCTAGCACCACTCCGATTTATCTCGTCGGTTGCCGGTTGTACGTAGGTTCCCGGGTCACCAAAAAAAAAAAATACGTAGCAAAAGTTCAATCCCTTTAATCGGAGAGGTTATCAAGAGAAAGCTCAAGTTTAAGCCCATTAACATATTCAGTTGACTCATCTTTATTAAAAAACATGAGCTAAAAAGTTAATGATCAACTATAATATATTAACTGCTTAATACGAAATTAATTCTCCATTGTGAAACTTTTTGACCCAACTCACACATTCATCTTAACATTCACCTCTCGCGTGTTGGCTTAGTATTATGTCTACTTCCCCTTGATTCAAGTATCGTTCTCCATTAACATGACTCAATTAGAATCTTCGCTTAGGTGCGTGTGCTAACTAAAATAACAACAATGCCCATCTTCATCCCTAGTCTCTTTCTCCAAATTGAATCATGAAGGTTACCATTAGAACCACATTGCTACACAAAAATGCCCACCTCCATTCGAAGTCTCTTTTGCTAGATCGAACAATGAAGGCTGCCCAAAAAATGCGTTAATCACGAGATTCCTTTCCTGAGATATTCTCCAAACATCGATATACATTGGAATTGGCCATTAGCTATCAATCATCGGCTCTGGCATCATTTCTTAGGAGTGTCTTGCAGAAATTTGATATCTTTAACCAAAGAGATCGCCAAAGAAAAGCACATGTTTGAGCTAGCCAATATGTTTTATTGAAGCCAAATTCACTCAAAAACTAGGATATATTAATTACTCCATACCATACTAATTCTCCGGTATAAGACTTTCTAACATAACTTACATATATATCTCAATAAGGAGGATCTAAGTAATGGTTAAAAGAGTGAGAACGGAGAGATATTAGACGAACCCCAGCCACATCATCATATGGCAATTTTTTATAATGTTCCACACGTAGTATGAATGTGTCTGCCTTAAATAATTCACTTCTGTAGTGGTTCCATCAATTTGTCATTTGACTCCTTTTTTGAGTGGAAGTCATGATGGGGTTTTTTGGGATGTTACAAACTTTAGCAGTAAATGCTTTTAGCCTCTAGCGCATGATCAATGTCGATATTGATATGCAACTCCACTTTTCCAACGAGAATTGCTTCATCAAGTGACTAGTGTGAGATGTTAACAAACAAGAGTTCCGCTATAGCGTAACTGCACCGTCCTTTCCAATAGCGACGGCGCAAATGGGACCACGAGTTCTATTATGCTTGTCATGCGCAACCGGATTACAACTTCAAAATGGGAAATCTTTATGAATATCCTTAAAATAACTTTTATCCCTTTCTGAATGAAATATCAGTCAAAATGCCCTCCCTCCAAATTGAGCACCAAGTAAAGTCATCAATCATTTCTTTTCGTTACTCTTGAAAGTTTAAAACATTTAATATATATACCAACGTGCAACTAAATTATAACCGCACACAATCCTATCATAACTATGAATATACATACGTATGTATGTATGCAAGCACACATGAATATGTCTAAAAGTATATGTATTTTAATTACCTCTTATTTAGTTAGATATACATATTGATCACAAAAACCTTTTTTTTTTCAAAGAATTGGCAACTGGATGAGTTTTGAAATGACTTGCATTTGCACTTCTGCGTTCTCTTTCAGATGTTCATTTTTTTTTTTTTTTAACTTTATTAACAAAGAAAAAGCTTCACCACGTATTGTTGCAACTGTTTCTTCATACTTCCTCATTAATTGAAGAATTATTGTGTACAGCGGACTTAAATAACAATGGTTCTATACTAGGTTACCACGAAATATTATACAGCCTTTTAACATATCGTAAAATAAAAATAAAAAAATCACCTTTAACCTCTTTCAATTAATTAATCTAGTAAAAATAAAATGGGGGACATCCAATCATTGCAAAATAACGTAATATAAGGTGTTGGCTCACATATTTTTTTTTTTTTTTTTTTGAGAAACCCCTTTTTAGATAGGTGAAGTCCATATTAAAGGTAAAGTGATTGATGAAAATAATGCCGATACCAAAACGAGACCAAAATATGATAGAGAAGAAGGACTTTTAACACCAAAAGAAATATAAGTTGGGTTATATCGAATAAGTATGTAGCTCTTTTCTTCTTTTCATTAAGCAGAGAGGAGAATCAAAATACCTATTATGGGCAGGGGTGTGGAGTTTAACTCTTATGAGGAGGCTTATGAATTTTATAACAATTATGGGAAAGAAGTAAGATTTTGTAGTAGAGTTTCAAAATCGTAGAAAAGGAAGAGTAGGGAGGAAAACTGAGGTATAGTTTTTTGGGGCTAGCTCCAAAAAAATAAAGCACCAAATTTAATTTGAGAGACAAATCTGTTTGAATTTTTTTTTTTTTTTTGTCTTGTAAAAAGTTACAAACTTTCACCATTATTCAACTTTCTATTTGAAGTTAACTTTGTTTCAAGAAAAAAAAAAACAAACTTTGTTTCAAGAAAAAAGGTTCTAGTCATGAGCTTGGTGAATCTCGTCCATGGGGTCTCTCGATGGGTGATGGTCTACAGCTTCATATTTAGACAAAATGACAAAGTTTGGCCAGAGTAATTCAAGAGATTTTTTGACTTGCTAGTGAAGTGTAGGAGATGATGAGCAATTTCACCGTTATTCTCCAAGCTGTGGCTCAAACAAGAAGATAATGAATAGTGTTTTAAATCCGGCCAGCAAGTGCACATGGATTTATCACTAAGAACAATCAATGGATCTAGGTTAAGGGGGGTCAGATTTAGGATTTAAGTGAAAACTGGTGATTTTTTTGAGACAAACAAAGTTGGGATCAGAATTGTCACTCGATCCAAAGTTAGTATTTTTTATATGACAAAAAAGAAGACGTTTGGGCCAAATTTGTCACTCAATAGTGCTTTTTTAAGAGACAAAAAATAGTTTGGATTTCTTTACTTTACCAAAAAAAAAGTTTGGATTAGATTTGTTCATTGACCTAAAGTTTGTGCTTATTTTTGGAATTAGCCCCAGTTTTTTGCTACATTTGTCAAAGACTCAAGAAAAAAAATGGGTCAGTTAAGTCGATTCATTTGAAAAGGTTAGAATTCATTTTTTTTTAATTACTCAAGCACAAAAAATGAGAAAGCCCCAAAAATGTACAAAAATCTCTTTATTAGTATAAAAACAATGGTTCTGGTGTTTTTCTATTCTATTAGAAATATAAGTCATATTTATATTAAAATTAATCATCTCTTTTTAGTGATAATTTTCGTACTTGTGATTCTTATATTGTAGCATTCAATTTCCCTCAAGTCATTTTTCCCTTGCTTTCGTAAGGATGGAAATTCAAGAAATTAATTGGTGTTTAGTTGAGGCCTTAATCAAGGTTAGGTTATAGACAAGAAAATCGAACATGCACTCTATTTTTAGCTAAATTTTCGTACTGGTTATGTCCATATTTTTAACCCACCAATCAAAGAATTGGTAAGGATGGAAATAATTAAACTCTGACTTAATATAAACTTGCATACGTTAAGGAAGCCATTGCTCTCAATTAACAAAGAAATCTAATGAGATGTAAATACCGAATCATTCCAAAGCATGAGAAGAAAATGTAACCTTATCACTGCTGCGTCAAATAAATTTGTCCTTGTCTCTTTCCACTTTTCCCTGCCTATAACAATTGAAACGAGTAATCTAATATCCACCAACCATTGTATCACTTATATTATGTTTGTGTATATGGGGCAGCGCACTATCCTCAAGATATAGGAAATGTGTGATTGGGTCTATTTAAAATCAATTAAATGGGATTCCTATCCATGTCAATAGTATGCAAATCAATCACCAAAAGAAGCAAATCCAGACTATGTAACTAGAGACAATTTTTTATTTTTTTTAAGAACCTCTGCGGAATGCAAAATACACTTATACTTTACAAGAAAAAAATTATGCTTACTTAACATCACTATCTTGCAATTATCGGACATCAACAATATTATAATTTTATGTTAACATATTCATTTTCAAAATGATAGAGAATGCAAAATACACTCATTCTTTAGAATAAAAAAATATGCTTACTAAATCCCAGGAGTGACGTAGCTGATTGGGATGCTAGGGGATATCCAGCTTAGGAACAGGAGGTTGCTTGTTAGGATCCCACAAACAACTTTAGGTTGGAGCCAACTACACATGCCAAAGCCTTGAGCTTAACCAATTCAAAAGCCTGCAGGATATTTCATAGAATTATGGGTAGAGAGGTCTCCATACCTATGCCCCATTTAGAAGTAAAATTATATGCTTACATTAAGAGTATCCCAAATTTATATGGTACTCTTTTTATATGCACTTATTTCTCATAAACTAGGTAGGTATTATGCAAAAGGTCCCTATCATATTAATTACAAATAGAACTTCCCTAGTGACTTTAATTATTTCTAACATTATTTTTGTTAAAAAATTAGTCACGATAGTCATTAATATATGGACTTAGGCCTAATTTGAAATTCTAATCTACCAATTATGTTGGTAAAAAAGGAAACAACTCCAACTTCAACATTATAAAAAATTGCTATTTAATATATAATCTCTACATTGGCATATCATCGAGATCACCCATCTCTTTAATCTTAATGGGACATCACAAAGTTTATTTCCTTCTATCATCCTATGGCGCTTCGTAGTAGACTATCTACATCTCGTGTATATAGTCCACATCATCATTAACTCTGTTTGCATGTTTGAAAAAAAAGAATTTGAAAGAATAAAATATATAATGTGTGGACATAATTGGCAAAAAAAAAAAAAAAAAGAGCTTAAAGACCTATTGACAATTTTCGCAAAAAGTTCAATTACTATGATGCCTAAATCCCTTATTAATTATCAAATCCCACTCCAAAACTGGTCTGAGCCACCATCTATTTTTTTGGAAAATGCAATCAATGAAAACTGATTCTTTTATTTCACATGTTGCCTAATTGATTCGTGCATAATGTGCAGAGTCTGCAAACTACTACTATTTTGTGGGCCAATGCCAACAGATGTCCCTTTGAGCTCCATTGATGTACCATCAAGTTCCTATCTCGTGAAAAAGTGTGACCATTCGAGTGCATCAAGTACATTCGAAATTCGGACCAAAAAAAAAAAAAATACATTCGAAAGATCAATAATATGATTCTAGCGAATCCATCAAAAGAGACCATTGAAGAGTGGGAAATGGAACAGCTCGCCAAGAAATTTGAAAGACAAAAGGACAAAAGTTTTGACAGCTTAATGAGTACTTCGAGTGAATAGAAACACCTCACTATGTGTGCTATGTAAGGTATCTTGTCTTGCACGATGCCCCGTAGGCCTCTATTATTGAGTCCCCTATGCATTATTGGTGTGGGGCTTGCTTTCTCTTTCTCAAAAGAAAAATCAATGAAAATTATCAATTGATGTTGCCATTTGGGAATAATAGGAAAAATTACATTAAAATCATGTCAAAAAGTAACTTTTAAAAGAGCTAGAACAGAGAGACATTAACAAAATTCCAACCATATCATCATATTGGCAATTTTATGATACCTATTTCACATTCTAATCTAATAATTATGGTTGGCATAAAAATTAAGCAACTTCAATTTTATTTTGCGAACTGAGTTTTTATTTTTTTTCACTTAAAGGGATGCCGAAAGGGGCTTTCCGTCAACAAATCTGCAAAAAAATGATATATGAAAAAATCAAGACTTAATCATCAAAATCACTCGTCTCTCGAATTCTTAATGGGACATCACATGTCCTCACGCAACAAGGGTTTAATTGAAGTAAAGGGAAAGCTTGCCCGTTTGGTCCTCATCAAGAAAGTTGTCAGTTTTAGATTAATAATTAGGGACTCTTTTGCTTAATTGATCATTGCCTCGGGAGGGATGAAGTGGGAAAGCAATGTTTCTCAACAGTAAAAGGAAAGAGGCCAGACATGTGAGGGCCCCCGATCAGTTCATGCATTTGCGAATACCTAGATGTTTGTCCAGCAGCGGGGGACACAAGGACGCGGAGGAAGACATAGGTGATGGTGACTAGTCGAGTAAAGGAACAATAAGATGCAGGAAAACATCTCGGCTCCTGCAACTACCCTCAATTTCTCTCTCTCCCTCTCCCCCACTTACCCTAATTAAAGCAAATCTTTCGTATACTTAGATGGTTGTCCATCAGCAGTGGAAGAAAGGACATGGAGACTTGGACATTAGTGATGGTGACTGATCGAGGAACATTTAAATGCAAAAAAAATTCTTCCATTTCCATATATATAATTTTCACGAGTCATCTATTTGTATCACCGAATCGCTCATCGGTCCATCACCGTTCTTGTCTCGATGGAACGACCAACGTATAGCGGCCTTTTCGTATTTTTATTTTTGGCCAGTGACGACGTGGGGGCTGTCTGCTTACCACTCAACTTTCCAAGTTATATCTATCTCCTCTTTCTTCTTTGGGTTTTTTAGTCATTCTCAAATTTTTAAATCGCTGGCTGCTAGCATTAAAACTGAACCATTCATTATAAACTTTTCCAGTAAATTGTTGCTATTTTTCAATGCTCCCCGTCCTTCGAAAAAAATTAAAAGCGAATAAAAAATTAGGTTTATAAATTATGAAAACCCACATAACTTACCTTACCCCCCCCCAACAAAAAAAAAAACCCACATAACTTTACTTGGCAATAATCGTTTGTTTTTGAAAATTTTTAAAACCGATTTTGTGATAACTGTAATATTTGAAATGTTAAAAGTAAAAGACTTGGGACACACCCGGGCATTTAAGAGAAAAGAGAGAAACTCCAATTGGAATGAGAGACTAGAAACAATATTGATGGTGACTTGAATCCGAATTAATTGTGTCCTGTAAAGAGTAGCAATACTCAAGAAAGTAAACTGGTTTAAAAATGTAAATAAAGAGTGGCAAAAGTTTAATTTACTTAGAAGTTTCAATCTAACAATTCCATTTGAAGTTACATGTAATGTAGCAATTGCAATTGACATTATAATCTAATGATTTGCTTAGTTATAATGTTACTTCTATATTTTAAATGTGATTTCATTGATTCGCGCAATGAGCTGATTTATGACTAGTACCTAATCAACGTTTTTATCCATTGGCGGTGGAGGTAAGGATGCAGAAATTTTCACATTGGTGATGATGACTGTTCAAGTAAAGAAACAGGAAAACAATTTCTATTACCATATTCAACTTTTAATTAAAAAGTATTGGGGGACACTGAAAGGACATCTGCCCCTGATGGTAGTATTATTTATTTGCTCATTTTGCTAGACCCACAATGGGTTGAAAATGAGGCCGGTGCAAACCCACGTAGACTCCCATGAAATTGGTTATGCTTTTCTAATATCATTTCAACTGGCTTAAAAATTTAAAGTTCTTATATACACCCCATCACACTTAAATTGAGTTGAAAATGGTTTCCGATACATATTGCCACCCCATCACATGAGTTTTGTTCTCTTTATTAATTACATCTACTATATTGATGAATGACAAACTACATAAGGTACCTATTATACATGAGCGATGATTTTAGGTCCAATCATTTCAATAAGTGCGTTTTGATTTAAGGTGTTATATGCGTTTCTGATTCTAATCTTCACTCCATGTTGATTCACAAACGTGCCCACACACAAACATCGAAGAAAATATTAATATTATGAAAAAGATTAGAGATGCTACTTAGTGCGTGCATGGGTGGTCTTGGCATGACCTTATAACGTGGGTGCCGCCTATCTTTCTATTTATCATTCTTTCTCGATTATATCTTGTTATATCAATGTGACAGAGTGTATAAAGTATTCATATAATTCGAGTCAAATCAATTTGTGATTTTAGCAGTTGGTATTCATTTGTATTATATTTTTTTAAGCCACTTTGATAGGCATACAACTTAAGTAATGCAAAGAAATCAATTTA
This sequence comes from Eucalyptus pauciflora, assembly GCA_007663325.1. Taxonomy (NCBI): domain Eukaryota; kingdom Viridiplantae; phylum Streptophyta; class Magnoliopsida; order Myrtales; family Myrtaceae; genus Eucalyptus; species Eucalyptus pauciflora. Next base: position 1,589,010 of record VMYD01000385.1, read on the forward strand.
CTTCACAATTATGATGCAACCGACAACACAAGGAATTGATTAGTGTTTAATTAAGGCCTCAACTAAGATTAGATTTTAATAAGATCCATAATTTGTACTATGCCTGAGCCTTGCAAGTAAATGAATTGTATGTCCTAAGATTAGTCTACATTTGATATCATCAATCAAGTTAGAAACTGTACTCTATATTTGGTGAAAAAAAATTGAATATTATAGATAAACAGCTATCATATGATTAAAATAAAATCTTGTTTTAACATTTACGGTACAATAAATTACATAAAATGTACTATCAATCATCTAGGATTTATGCAATGAATGATACATTCCCATATGCTTGTTTGAATGGTTGCCAATTTAGAAAGTTAAGTTTACGTGATTATATCCATTGCCTAAATTCTCAACATGGAAGCACAATGTCATGGACTCATTATGTATTGCATGTGACTTGACTTTATACTATCATGACTAAAATGCTCATTATCCCGCAACAGCTAATTTCACTTATGTATCTATGTAGGCTAAACTCTTGTTGTGGAAGGTTATAGAACTATCGTGTACTGCATGCTGTGATGCTACTTGACTTTACACCATAAGTATGGTGTCATCAACAATTATGCATTTAGTCACATTTACATATGATAGATGCATATCCATGAAATATAACCCTCTAAAAATTTATTATTTTCATTCTATAGACTTTTTGTAAGTATAGCTAATTTTTTATCCAATTGATTTTCTGTTAATTGTTTTTTTTTTACTTTTTAATATTTATTTATCTGCCAAGCATTTTTCATAATTTTGTTTTTACGATGATAGATAATTGTTTGTATTCTCTAATGTCATTTATTTTTCAAATATAGATTATCATGCCATAAAAGATTTTAATCAACTAGTTATTACAATCAGTCAGCGAAGGTGTTATATACATTTCAATTTCTAATCGTCACCCTCTTTTGAGTCAAACCAGCGGTTGCGTACAAATATCGATGAAAATATTGATTGCATGAAAAAATATTAAAGATGCTATTTATCACAATCATGTATTAGTTACATAAAAAAAAATCACGAATTTTCTTCAAGCACTCATGAATTTCCAAGGGTCCCCACGCGCTTTTGCCTTGGTATGTGGCACCGACAGCACCGCGTGAACGTTCTCCCAATTGTCAGCTCTTTTTTGGAATTTTAACCCTAAGGGAAGGAAATCACGGTAAGTGACAATGTCACGTGGGTGGGCCCATCCTTGTCCATTTATTCTCATTATTAATTACATTTTCTTTCTAGTTTCTACAATTCACTGCTATTCCACGCTCCCCTTCCTTCATACTTTCTTGCGCTCAAGTCTTTTCGCCTGGTTCGTTTCTCGCTCTGTTTCGCTCTTTCTTCTCCTCGGCTCAACCATTCTTCCTCCTCCTTCTCTTCTTCTTCAGTATCTGCTACTCTATTTCATCACTCTCTCTCTATCTCTCTGTTTTTTCGCTCTTCGTTTCTCAGGAAAAGAAGCAAGGGAAAATGTCGGCCGACTCTGCCGTTGCTATTGCATGGGATCTCTTGAAGTGGGCAGTTACTGCAATCAAGCGTCCAATAAAATACGTGATGTCCTCCAAGAGCTTCGCTGACAGTCTTCAGGAGGAAGTCCAGAATCTAGATAACGAGGTTCGGAGGGTCAACGTTCTTGCGGAACGGGCCAGAAACAATGTTCGGAAGTTCCATGATGGCTTCACGACGTGGGAGAATAAATCTGACGATGCTTTGAAGGAGGTGCGAGACCTGTTGGGCGACTTCGAAAACGCGACCAAGACTTGCTGCTATGGGACTCTTCCTGACCCGAAATGTCGCTATCAGTTCAGCAGGAGGGCCGAGGGCAAGATCGAGGTCATTAAGCAACTCGCTCAAAAATGCAGCGGATTCAAGGAATTGAACGACATCTCCTTCAGCGATCCTGCTCCGGGGAATGTCACTGCTACAAATCCAATCAGGAGAGAAGGCAAAGATGTCGTCCAGTCGACCACCGCAACGGCCTCCGCTTCTTCTGCCTCAACGTCAAATGAGCTTAGTGAGGATGGCGTCTTCGAATCCAGAACTGCGATCATAAGGGACATAATGGGCGCTCTTGCCGATAACAGCAATAGTGTGGTCGGGGTTTACGGGATGGGTGGGGTGGGCAAGTCCACCCTTTTGGACGATGTGGTAAGCAGAATAACAGAAGAGAAGCAGTTCGATCTGGTCGCTAAGGCCGACGTGTCACAAAATCCTGATATCAAGAGAATTCAAAGTGAGATTGCGCATGCGTTGGGCCTGGACATGAAGGATTATGAGTATGAGAGCATGCGTGCGGATCGTCTGCGCGAGAGGTTGGGAAATGAGGAAAAGAAGGCCCTCATAATACTGGACAACCTATGGGAAGGGCTTGACTTGAAATCCGTCGGCATCCCTTGCAGACATGACAACAAAGTCATAGGATGCAAGTTGTTGTTGACGTCGAGAGATCAAAATGTTTTGCAAAAGCAAATGGGTTGCGACAAGGACTTCCTACTTAATGTGCTGGAGCACAAAGAGGCAAAAACATTGTTTGAGAGGATGGTGGGAGACAAAGTTCATGATGACGAGTTCAGACCCTTGGTGGATGAAGCACTCCGCAAATGCGGAAGTTTGCCTTTGCTAATTGTCGCAATGGCGAAACATTTAAAATGGGCTCCTCCACATGAATGGAGGGATGCCTTATATCAAATGGAATTGTCTACAAATGAAGATATAAGTGGAATGATAAATAAGGTGTTGCAACTGAGTTATGATCATTTAAAAAACGAGGACGCCAAAAGTTTGTTACAACTCTGTGTTGCTTATGGTGTCTCTAAGCCCTCTATTGAAAACTTGGTGAGGTATAGCTATGGATGGGGGATATTTCGAAAAGATAGCAGCATTGAAAAAGCTAGAGATAGGTTGAGAACACTCATCCACATTCTTCAAGCCTCCTCCCTTCTATTAGATAATGGAGAAGTAGATGGTTTCAAGATACATGACTTGGTTCGCGACTTTGTTGCCGGTTTCATTTTTAGAGATCGCCCTCTTCTGGTGTTGAAAGATGAAGATATGTCGGCAACACAATTGTTGAAGGAGAGGCTCAAAAATTGCACGACCATATGCTTTCCCTATATTGATATGAAGGAGCTTCCTAAAGAATTAGATTGTCCCGAATTGCGCATATTTTTGCTTTTCAACATCAATGAATCTCTTGAAGTTCCAGATTCATATTTCAACTCTATGAAGAAACTTGCAGTTCTACATCTAACTAGCGTATGTCTCACTCGTTCACCAACGCCATTTCAATTCTTGGAGAACTTACATACTCTATGTCTTCAATATTGTTTGCTAGAGAATGTGGCCATTCTCGGCAAGCTAAAAGGGTTACAAGTTCTTAGCTGTGTGAATTCCAACCTTCAACAATTGCCAAAAGAAATTGGGCAACTGACAGAGCTGAGGTTGTTGGACTTGAGCTATTGTCCACATCTTCAAATGATTGAACCGGGTGTTCTTGGAAGATTGATCAAATTGGAGGAGTTGTATATGGAGAATAGCTTTAATCAATGGAGTTTCGTGGAGCAAACTCAACAAACTAATGCCAGTCTGATTGAGTTGAATCACTTGAAGAATCTTTGCATTCTACGTGTCTCCATTCCCCATCTGAGTGTGCTCCCAGAGGACCTAGATGTCAAGAAATTAACCAAGTACAAAATCTGAATAGGTAATGTAATATACCGGAGCAAGGAGCAAGGATTGAGGATTTTGTACCTCAACTTGGATCCAATAAGTGATGTTCTTCGAAAAGGATGTATACAAAGTCTTCTAAGCAAAACAAACAATCTGGTTTTAGCCGAGTTGAACGGAAGCGAGCAAAGTATTTGCGCATTATCTCAAGAAGGCTTTCCAAAATTAAAGTATCTAGAGGTCAAGTATAGTCTTTCCATCCATCACATCCTCCAACGGCGTTCCCTTAGTGCTTTTGAGATGTTGGAGTCATTACTTCTCATAAAGCTTATCAACTTGACGAAGATATGCTCTAGGCATATCTCCTCCGCCAAGTCCTTCAATAGATTAAAAGTAATTCGAGTCGAAACTTGTGATAAGATGGAAGTTTTGTTTCCTCTTTCATTATTGAGAGGACTTACACAACTGGAAGAGATTGAAGTTGTCTCTTGCAAGTTATTGCATGGGATTGTAGATGCTGATGATTGTGGCAAAGTGGAATTGCAAAATTTGCGTGTAATGAAATTGCACCACTTACCAAATATCAAGAATTTTTTCACTACCGAGACAGCTCCTTCAAGTAGTACATCAGAGGACCAAGTTGGCACTCAATTTGCATTCTTCAATGGGCAACAGGTAACTCTCTGTCAAAAGAATATAATATCTATTCTTTTTCCTACCTTTGCTAATTAGATTCAACACATATTATGTTGCTTAATGATTTTGTTATTTTCAGTTCATTTTTTTCCTAATAATCTTATCCGTTCATGCCTCCTCTGCAATTCTCTTTATTGTGTAGAAATCCAACTAATTGTATGAAATCCATGTATATTTAATTTGTGACAGGCTTTGAGTTATTTTCAATTTAAATGTTGCAAGTATATCTATATTAATAAGGTTTCATAAAGCAAAATTGAAGGGAATTTCGTCACTAAAGTCATGCCACAAGTAATTTTAAATATTTTGAAGTAGATTCTATTGAATTTACTTATCATAATATACCTGACTCTCCAAAAAAGCAACTATGCTAATCTAATTGATGCATTATAAGAGTATGGAGTTTTGTGCATGTCCATGCATGCATATTGTATACATAGATATCTTTGTACGTATTTCTGATATCACAAAAGCAAATTCACAATTTGTGATTAATATCCTATTAAATTGGTTATTTATAGTGATTTGCTAAAGGTAAAGAGATGTTAGTAAACTAAGGATGATCAATTGCCCAATTAAGAAAAGCACATGGCTATTTTACATGGGGAAGAATTGCTGCGAATAGTACCTTTTAGTTGACAAGATAAGATTGCCTTTTTATAGTAGCGCAATATCGCTGAAGTTGATCATGAGGCCTAAGACACACAATAGATTAGCTTTCCCGTTCATAAAGAGTCTTGGAAATTTAAGTTGTAGGTCCCACATGTTGGTGTGTGACTTATCTTCTTCCCCTGCTTTGAGCCATCATGGAGAAAGGGCTCTCAAAGATAATGGAACTACATTGGAGAAATTTTACAAAGAGCCTTTATGGCTTTGCTTTTTTCTTTTTACATCGTAATCTTGTATAATACATCCTTTTGGTATCATCTCTACACCAAATTTAAAGAAAATGATAAATTATTCAAGTTCAACAGGGGGAGCAATTATAGAATTGATAAAGTAGCTCATCACAACAACAACAATTAATGACATTCAATTGAAATTGAGGGTGAATATTTGTAGCATATTAAATCCTTTACTAGCAAGTGGAAACGTAGTTAATAGTTTAACTAGCTTTAGTGACAACATTTTATAGGAGATCTTTTTGCTATAATATGTACACGAAGTTTATAGAAAATGACAAATCATGCAAGTTAAAAAAGGGGAGCAATTACAGGTGAAAAATCCGCTGTTATTTGTTTTTATCAATGAAAATGATGGTCCTATCTGGACTTCTACGGATAGTAATTTACTATGATGAAAGAGAAAAAATAAACTAAGGATAAACAATTGCCCAATTAGAGAAAGCTAACGGCCATATTTTATATGGGGAAAACTACTGTAAATAAAAAGTTTTATTTGACTAGACAATATTACTCTTTCACAGTGGCGCAGGCCCAAGGCTCATGCCTTACGTTAGTTTCCCTGTTTATACTTGATAGAGAGCGACGGAGACCTAAGTGGTGGGTCCCACAAGGTTGTGATGTCAGAGTGTGACTTTTTTCCAACCCATGCTTTGAGCTCCCATGGGGAGAGCTTGCTTTAAAAAATAATAGGCTCTAGATCGGGAAATTTTGCAACGAGCCTTTGCGCCTTTGCTCTTTTTTTTTTTTTTTTTTTTTGCGGTAGATTTTGGGGCTTTTATCTTTCTAGGATTCTAATTCTTCATAAAAGAGTTACTCTTCCCTTAGTACTTCTTTTTATTTTTATTTTTTGTATGAAGCCTACATATGCAAAGGTCTATGGGGTTATAATGAAATGCTTCTTAAACTTATAATAAATCTCCTCCGACATTATAAAGGGGTAGCAGCCTCAAAAAGTAGTAGTCTAAGGTTGGCTTGTTGGGGAAGACAATATTCTAATGAACGAAACACAAAAAAGTAAAAACTTGTTGTATGGGTTGGAGTGAGGGTGACGGCAAGATAAATGGGAGACTGCAAGCAACTTTTCTGAAGAAGGATTTTCTAGAGTCATATAGCAATGAACTTTTGGGGGAAAAAGAACAAAAAGAAAATAAGGCTTTCCATCATCATTAGGGATAGCTGGATCCCCCCACCTCTGATGTTATGGTTTCAGACATGTTGACTGTGGATTTAGACTCACCGCAAGGAAATTATGACAACAAGTATGATTAATTAAGATAGGCTACATATGCCTTTGAATTTAAAGGGACACTCGAGATAATTTGTGAAGAATAGGGAAAAAGAAGTCTAGTACTCAGTTATTGCAATATCGCAACTGCTGAAATGTCCAATTTCAGGTTATTTTGTGGGGAAATTAGTTCCACTGTGCCTAATAAATTCAGAGAAATTGAAGACATCTAAGTTGGAAAAGACAAAGAAATGCCCGTCTTGTAGGATTATATCAAGAAGGAGACGATTTCAATGTGTGACCAGTCCTCTTGACCTTACGACCGAATGAAAAAAAAAAAGTCCTCCTGACTTAAGTGAATGAGGAATGATGTCATGTTCGGCTATCAGCTCTCTCTGGCCATAAGTCTTTTTCATATGCCACCGTTTGCCCAATGTTTATTTTTTGAGTTGGGCTCCTAACAAGATGATATATAGACATAGAAGGCCCGATCTCGCCGGGACTCATGGGACATGAGCTGTATACATCTCCATCTAATCGATATAATTTGACAATTAGATAAATACTTCTTGTATCAACAGATTTGCATTAGTAACCAGAACGAGTGCTAATTCTTGATCATTGCGATTCCTGATTTTGCTAGTAAAATGCAAACAAAATCTAATCGTGACAGCATCCCTTGTTATATCGTAAATAAAAGGTAAAGTTGATTAGTTGTCTTTTGAGGTTGTAAATTAGCTTTTGTTTATCATAGATTTACGTACATGCAAAAACTATCCTAAAGGTTGTACATTATCTTGCTTGTAAATTTCTTTCGCCAACCATTTATAATACCCGCTATATAGACGGTCCTTTGTAATTTTAAATGCTATTTTTGATGGGTTTGTTCCTCAGATTTCAATCCCATCCTTGGAGTCCTTGAAAATGGAAGGACTTCCCAATATGAAAGAGATATGGAGTGATGAATCTCCACTGGAGCTTAGCAATCTGCAATTTGTTGAAGTGGTGCAATGCAAATCTCTCTCGAAGGTTATCAACTCCAAGTTGTTGGTAGAACTACACAAGTTGCACAGTTTATGTATAAGAGATTGCAATTCAGTGCAAGAAATTTTTGACCTTGACGGACCAAGCACCAACGGAAATGTTAAGACTTTGTATGAGTTAACCACCTTGAAATTAGTCAATTTGCAGAGCCTGAGGTGCCTATGGAACAAGAACCCTTATGGAATAGTGAGTTTCCATAATTTAAATAAGTTAGAGGTGGATCGCTGCAACAATCTCAGGTTTATGTTTTTCTTATCCATGGTTAAATCTCTTGTACAATTGAGAGATCTAAGGGTAGAAAATGTCAAGAAGATGGAGGCAATCATTATGGAGGAAGAAGGGTTGGGATTGGAAGCATCATAAACTCCGACATTCCCCATGTTAACCAACTTAACCTTAACTTATTTGGAAAGTTTGAAGTGCTTCTCTCTCGAAAAGTGTAAGATTGATTTTTTTTTTTTTTTTCAATTTTGAAGATCTTCTTGTAGATAGATTCATCCCTATAACATTCTTTAAATCCAATAAAAAACTAATGACAGGTTCACGGGAAACTCAGACTCAAGATTGTGTCAAATCAAACTTTGCCGCACTCTTCAATCGAGAGGTATGTGATTAACTTTTACATTAAAATATTAAATATGATGAAAGTATTAAATATGTAGGAGACAAAGCACAGCAAAATCTCAACCCGTAGTTAGAAGCATCATGCCAAGATGTTGTTGATACTCGAGCATGTGAAATGGCAATCGAGATACGATAGCTTGTAACATTCATAATATAAAAAATTAATCATTTTGATCGATAAACTTTTGTCATCTAGAAATCCGACTTAGAAGAGAGTCTCAAGCGCTATGTAATTGAAAAACTTTTGAATGCAAAGTTAATAAATTAGCTCATCACAATACAATTAATGGCATTCAATTGAAATTGAGGGCAATTATTTATAGTATATTAAATTCTAGACCAATAGGCAGAAATGTAGTTAACTGTTTAACTAGCTTTAGCGATAACATCTAATAGGAGATCCTTTTGGTATAATCTTTACAACAACCTTAAAGAAGATAACAAATCATTCAAGTTCAAAAAGGGGAGCAATTACATGTGAAAAATGATTTGTTATTTGTTATTATCAATGAAAGTGATGTTACGCCGTCATAGATAAATTATATGGCCTCTATCTGCACTTCTACGAGACTAATCCCATATGCAACATCAGTCATTGAATTCAAAACAAAAAACTTTCCACTTGTTAAATTGGTCATTGATAGTAATTTACTAACATGAAAGAGAATTAGTAAACTAAGGATAAACAATGCCCCTAATTCGGGAAAGCTCAGGGCTGTATTTTATATGGGGGAAAACTGCTGCAAGTGGAGGGTTTTATTTGGCTAGACGAGATTGCTCTTTTACAGTGGCGCGGGCCCAAGCTCATGTTATACGTTAGTTTCCCCCCGGTAATAAAGAGCGGTGGAGATATAAGTGGTGGGTCCCACAAGTTTGTGATATCAGAGTGTGACTTTTCTTCAACCCATGCCCTGAGCTCCTGTGGAGAGAGCTGGCTTTCAAATAATAATGGAACTAGATGGGGAAGCCTTTGTGGCTTTGCTTTTTCTTTTTATTTTTTCTTGTTTTCAGTAGTCTTTGGGGCTTTTAACTTTCTAGGATTCTAAATCTTTATGAAAGAGTTACTCCTGCTTTAGTACTTCTTAATATTTTTATTTTTTCTATAAAACCTACGTATGCTAAGATCTATGGGTTTATAAAATGCTTCTTAAACCTATAATAAATCTCCTCCGACATTATAAAGCAGTGGCAGCCTACAAAAGTAGTAGTCTAACGTTGGTTTGTCAGGGATGACGATAGTCTAATGAACGAAACACAAAAAAGTTAAAAAACTTGTTGTATGGGTGGGAGCGAGGGCGATGGCAATATAAATGGGAGATTGCGAGCAACTTGGCAGATGAAGGATTTTCTCGAGTTATATAGCAATGGACATTTGGGGAAAAAAAAAGAAGAAAAAGAAAATAAAGCTTTCCATTGTCATCAGGGACAGCCAGATCCCTTCACCTCAAATGTTATGGTTTCAGACATTTTGACTGTGGATTTAGACTCACCTTAAGGAAATTATGGCAACAAGGATAATTAATTACGATAGGTTACATATGCCTCTGAATTTAAAGGGACAATTGAGATAATTTATGAAAAATAAGGAAAAAGAAGTCCAGTACTCAGTTATTGCAATATCACAACTGCTGACATGTCCAATTTCAGGTTATTTTGCGGGGAAATTAGCTGCGTTTTGCCTAGTAAATTTGAAGAAATTGAAGACATCTAAGAAGGAAAAGACAAAGAAATGCCTGTCTTGTAGGATTATATCAAGAAGCAGACAATTTCAGTGTGTGACAAGTCCTCTAGACCTTATGACCCAAAAAAAAAAAAGTCCTCCTGACCTAGATGGATGAGGAATTATGTCATGTTCGGCTATCAACTCTCTCTGGCCATAAGTCTTTTTCATATACCATCATTTGCCCAAGGTTGATTTTTTAAGTTGGGCTCGTAACAAGATGATAAATAGATATAGAACGCCCAATCTCGCCTTGACTAATGGGACATGAGCTGTATATATCTCCATCTAATCGATATAATTTGCCAATTAGATAGATATTTCATGCATTAATTGATTGTCATTTTTAAACGGAACGAGTGCTAATTCTTGATGGTTGCAATTCCTGATATTGCTAGTAAAATGCAAACAAAATCTAATCGTAGTAGCATCCCTTGTTATATTGTAAATAAAAGATAAAGTTCATTTGTTCTCTTTTGGGGTCGTAAAATTCTTTTTTGGATTGGAAATTAGCCTTCGTTTGTTATAGATTTCCGTACATGCAAAAATTATACTAAAGGTTGTACATATCTTGCTTGTGAATTTCCTTTGACAACCATTTATAATACTTGTTATATTGCGTAAATTTCCAACTGTCCTTTATATGTGTAAATGCTATTGTTGATGGGTTTGTTCGTTAGATTTCAATCCCATCCTTGGAGTCCTTGACAATGGAAGGACTTCCCAATATAAAAGAAATATGGAGTGATCAATCTCTATTGGGGCTGAGCAATCTTCGATCTCTTAAGGTGGTGCAGTGCAAATCTTTGTCAAAGGTTATTAGCTTTGAGTCATTGGTAAAACTACACGAATTACACAATTTAAGCATATCAAATTGCCATTCGGTGCAAGAAATTTTCGATCTTGACAAACCAAGCGCTAGTGGAGATGTTGAGACTCTATCTGAGTTGACCACCTTTGATTTAAGGGGACTGGGGAGCTTGAGACGCATATGGAACAAGAATCCTTGTGGAATAGTGAGTTTCCATAATTTAAAGAAGTTGGAGGTGCATGATTGTCCCAACCTTAGGTTTATGTTCTTCCCAACCATGGTTAAATCTCTCGAACTCTTGAGAGATCTAACAGTAAAACGTTGCAAGAAAATGGAGGCAATCATTATGGAGGAAGAAGGGTCGGGATTGGAAACATCAAAAACTCTGGCATTCCCGATGTTGACCAACTTAAACTTACAACGTTTGGAAAGTTTGATGTGCTTCTCTTGTGGAAAGCGTAAGATTGATTTATTTTGTTCTCCTCACTAAAGATCTTCTTGTACATAGATTCATCCTTGCAATGCAAATGGTGACATTCTTTTCATCCAATGAAAAACCGATGACAGATTCACGAGAAGCTCGAAGTCAGGACTGCATCAAATCAAGCTCCAATGCACTCTTCGGTCGACAGGTACATGATTAACGTTATGTCAAAATATCAAATATAACAGAAGTATCAAATATGCATGAGACAAAGCATAGCCAAAATATTTTAAAAGAAAATGAGTAGCGTGCAAGCATTAAGTGTTCAGAGTTGCCAACATGTATGAGTTGTAATGTCTTACTTTTAATTTCTCTGGAATTAGTTTTCATAAAGATGGTTGAACATCTCTTATGTTACTTGCGCAAAGCATGAATGGGTAGTACAACTGCCAAGCAGGATCCTTAAAAGCTTTCTAATATTCACAAGAAACTTAGAACGCTCATGAGCCTCACATGTACAGCCTAGATATTGCACGCACGTACATTGAAAAAGATTGAAAAACAATTGAGAGGAAAGTGAGCAGTGAGGTTCAAGAGGCCGGAGACGAAGGGCCTTTGAGACGCTCACTTGACTTCATCTGCACTCACAAGATCTCTCGCTGTCTTCTTTTTCCTGGTCGAATGAAGCTTTACTCTCTCTTCATTGTACCAGCAAAAGGAACTTGAGCTCTCTGCCGCCAAACTGAGCAAGGCCTCTGGGGTGCAGGGCTTCAGAAATCACCCCTCTTTAGTTTTTACATGAATTGCAAGACCATTCTTATTAAAGAAATAAAATATATTTCGCAAATCAGCCATTTCAGCTTAGCTATTTGACTTGTCGAGTGAATATTGGAAGAACATTTGAGTGGAAAATGAAATAGAGTAATTTATGGGCGGGTGCGCTTTGACTAAACTAAAAGTAATATAGGACGTTTACCCAAAATGTTGTTTATGCCGCCAAAGAGGCTTCAAAAATGGGCCCTCCCCCAAGATTAACATGTTGACTTTCTTAAATAATTTTAATTTTCTATAGACAGGAAAACCTTCAATTATTTGACTCGAGTTTTTGTATAATCTGTCGTTGGTATCTAACTATTGGATCCTCTTGCATGGATAAAAGATCACTGAATTTTAAAAGGAAAATTAAATCGATTAAGTATATTGAGTTCTTTCAAGTGGGGAATGATGTAAGTAAGATTTGTTCGTTTGACCCAAACAATTCCTTTTTCAATTCCTTTTTCTTAGCCTCACTTTATAATTGCTTTAGAGTAATATAATATTGATTTGAGGCATTCAATATTAGATAAAATCACACCTCCTACTGTATTGCACCTTTCGAGGGATGATTGGTTGGCTTTTTAATCTCAATCTCTCCATCATTTTCTTTCTAATTGCTAATATTCTTCCTCGAGTGATCCTTAGCCGCATTTTTCTTTTACCACATCAATTCAGTGACTTAACGTTAATTACCCTTTTAACGTGATTCTTGTTTCTTTAAATAGAATTTTCCTCTTCTCTAAGTGATTTAACTATTGCTACGTCTACTAGTTAATTCATTATATTAGGAGAGTAATTAAATTGAAGAGAGGGAGAGATTTTATCTAATTTTGGGATCTGCGGGAGACGTGGTTGTATGATTTTTATATGAGCATATCCAAATTACTATTTTGTCCATTGTCAATAGAATCTGGCTAGACCAGAATTCTTAATTTTTTATTTTTCTCCAGTAATTCCAATGGCCTTCTCATCCTAGAGTCATCGATGTTAGTATAGAGATTTTTTTTACTATTTTTTTTTTTTAAAAATTATTCTTTTTGTCCTTTTGTGCAACTTAAGAGAGAATCATCGATTCCGTGAATTCATAATTTATATCTTGACACTCATCCATATTTACATCTTGAAAATTCATGAATTTGTAATTTAACTGACTCGCCAATTTCATGAGCAAATACCTGTAGGTTGCTTTTCCTAGCTTGGAGACCTTACATATCAATGACATGGATAACATCAAGATGATATGGGACAATCAAGCTATTGCAGATTCTTTCCCCAAGCTAAAATCGCTTTTTGTGGAGAAATGCAATAAGTTTGTGACCGTTGTTCCTTCTTACATTCTAGGACAGCTCTTGTGCTTGGAAAGTTTAACGGTAGAAGTATGTGCTTCACTTGAAGTTGTTTTCGAACTTCAGCCACCAAATCCTCTAGATGGACATCATGTTGCTCTTTTGTTAAAAGAGTTGACGCTATCAAATTTACCAAAGCTAAAGTGTATATGGGATAAGGAAATACACCGTCAAGTTAAATTTCAATGCCTACGTTCTATCAACGTTTTCGAATGCAAGAGCCTCACCTCCCTATTTCCAGCCTTAGTGGCTAGAGATCTAATCCAACTTGAGGAGTTGAAGATCTATGAATGTGGCATTGTGGAACTCATTGAGAAGGAAGAAGGACCAATTCCTAGGTTTGATTTCCCAAAGCTAACCTCCCTCAAGCTTGATTTACTTATAGAGTTGAAGTGCATCTACACCGAAAGACATGCTTTACATTGGCCGGCATTGAAGACCTTGGAGATCCTTCGCTGTAACAAAGTGGAGATACTTGCTTCGCAACCTAAGAATGAGATGCCACTTCATAAGCACCCTCTCTTCTTCATAGAAAAGGTATGATGCAAGATTATTTTTTTTTGCTTCAATGGTGAATATTTGAACTAATGATTAAGCCAAGCATCTCATACAAGTAGCTTTTACATACAAAGATATAAACTGTACAACTCTCCTTGAATCCATAGAAATATTACAACATTGAAACACCATATGTTCTTCGAGTATTGAGTGAACATTCTTGTCATTGTTTGGCGTAACAAATGCATACTCGTTGATCCCTTTAAAAAAAAAAAAGCTAATTCCAATTTTTTAGCTCTCTCTTAAGTGCCACAAAGATCGGAAAACATGTGGTATGTGATGTGATCTTACCATGGCACAAGTGTGTTGTCTAATTTGAACCCTATAAAGAGTGTTGATCTTATGCTAACAATAAGAAAATGAGACATTATTGTTGATGTTAAAAACTGAAATTAATGTAATTGTGACTGTAATTGATGCAAAAGTTATTTTCACAAGGGATGTATATTTAGAAATGTGAATTTAAGGAGTTAATCAAGTTCAAATATGGATACAAGTCAAATATATATTATTAGCGAATGTTTGTTTCATGAAGGCACGTATCTTTCCATTGAATCACATGAGACTCAACATTTTTAAATGTAGTTATTGTGCTCGATATGCAGGATTTATATTATAATACATGAATACTCTTTTAGCTAAGCTGGCTTTAGGTTCTAATTTGACTATTTTCTCAGGGTGCATTCCCTAGCCTCCAAGAGTTAAAATTGGATTTATCCGAACGGATGGAGATATGGCATGGGCATTTTCATGATGGAGAATTCTTCAACAACCTTAGATTTCTTGAGCTCGATCATCTCTCCCAGGAGTCTTCAATATCCACTTCATGTTTTGTTGAGAGTTTACCCAACTTGGAAGAGCTAGTTGTATGTGAATCTTATCTTGAAGACCCAAGTAGCATTAAAGAAGCCATAGAAGGCACAAGTCATGAGCTAAAAGTGATATTACCCTTTTCAAGATATATTCGACATTTGAAATCTCTAAATGTGTCATTTTGTGATGGGTTATCAAATATGTTCACACCGACAATAGCTGAAAATTTGGTGGCACTCACAAAATTGAAGATAAGTAATTGTAGAATATTAATAGAAGTCATTAGTGATGAGGAAGGTGGGGAGGGGCATGTAGTGGCTTTCAATCAATTGAAGTATATGGAGCTTGACAAGTTAGCTAGGTTGAGATGTTTCAGCTCAGGTGGATACACTTTGATGTTCCCTCTCTTGGAAGATATCATTGTGAAAAGATGTCCCAAGATGAAATTCTTCTTCGAGGGACCAATGGAGGCGCCAAAGCTGGAGAGAGTACGAACAAGTTTGAAAGAAAGGTATGGAGCAACAAAGTACAAATATTTTGGGAAGGGAAACCTCAACACGACCATCCAAAATATGTTTCAAGAAATGGTATGCTTCGATTACTAAATTCTGTGCAATTTGATTTTTTTTCAATCACCAATGAAGTACTTGCTTTTTTTTTTTTTTTGCCAACTAGAATTTTACATCTAATGATGCATTTTCTAATAGGCTACATTTGCTGGGACTAAGTTTATGAGGTTGTCTGAGTTCCCGGAGCTGACTGGAAAATGGCATAGTGAACTTAATCCCTTCACGTCATCTTGGCAATTAAAATCACTAGTGGTGGATAAATGTCCATCATTTATTAATGCTATTCCATCTAGATTGATGCTTGTTTTAGAGAGAATGACAAGCTTGCAAGTGCATGATTGTGAGGCTCTAGAAGAAATATTCGATCTTGAAGGGCTTGAAGCTGTGGATTGCACTCAGGTGCTGCCTCAACTAGTGTATCTGTACTTGGTCAATCTACCAAAGTTGAGGCAACTATGGAACAAAGATCTCCAAGGAACAATGTGCTTTAATTCTCTACAGTATCTTAGCCTTTATAAATGCAGCAACTTGAGACATGCATTTGTTCCATCAATGGCTCGGTGCCTTCCCAATCTGTGGATGATGGAAATAAAGGAGTGTGATCAAATGGAAGGAGTGATCGCAGATGAAGAAGGGCAAGGAAGCACAATGGAGGAGATTACTTTCCCATATCTTAACTTGATATATCTGGAATACTTGCCCAATTTGAGTAGTTTTCTCTTGTGGAAGAATCATACGCTAGAATGCCCTATGTTGTCAATGTTGAGCATTGCCCACTGCCCCGAGATGAGAAGTCTGACTTGGCAATCTTCGATGGAGATCGACAATGGCACCCCTTCACTTTTCACTCCACAGGTTAGTCTCTCAAACCAATGCACTTATGGCATTTCATTTGAACATATTCGTTTGCGTATAATTGGACAATGCATGGTGTGCAGAAAAAAGTGCTAGATATAATTGTTTGTAATATCAATCGTCAATGCTTTGCTCAAATTTGACCGGGACTCGTGTTTCATACTTTAACAAAGATGATCAGAATATTTGCCTTCCCACAATAATCCACAATCACATCTATAAAGTATTAATGCAAAGCAATTTAGACATTGATAACCATGTGCGGTTTTAAAATCATTTAATCATACAAATCTATGTACATAATCTAGTGATATTTACTTAAAAGATTAAAAATTTTCTAATCCTCAGCAAATATAAGTATGAATTGTCCATCTCCATATATTTTTAAAAGTGTTATTTTTGTGAGCTCATAAAATCATATTGTGTGCAGTACTTCAAAATTGATTACAGAGGGATTTTAAAAAAGTTATGATAATAAACATATGAAAACGTTTACTTTTTGAAATTTCAACTATAAAGAACAAAATAGTAAACATATAATATCATTTAAAAATGGCAAAAAAAATGAAGTATCGCCCACTTCATATTTTCTTACGCAGAAGCAAACTAGCGTCGTTTTGGAGTTTGGGACACCTGGACTGCCATAACTTGGCACAGGAGGACACCTAAGTGTCAATTTCGGAGTAAAGTGGAATACTTAAGTGCCACTTCGGCCAAAATCTAGCTAAATAGGTGACGTGGCAATTTTCCGGCGAGTTGGACACAAAACAACACCGTTTTACATGCTGACATGGCGAGAAAATGCAAAAATGACGTCGTTTTGTGTCTGATGTGTAAATAATTAATATAAAAATTAATTAAATTAAATTAAAACTTAATTTTATTTAAAATATTCTAAAAAATACAAAACTTAAAATTTAAAAAACTTAAAATTTAAAAAACTTAAAATTTAAAAACTTAAAATTTAAAAAAAAATAAAATTTAAAAAACTTAAAATTTAAAAAACTTAAAAAAATTAAAAAAACTTAAAATTTAAAAAAACTTAAAATTTAAAAATCTTAAAATTAAAAAAAATTAAAATTGCCACCTCAGCTGCCCCCTTCGACACCCACCTTTTTAAAAAAAATTAATTTTTTTTAAATTTTAAGTTTTAAATTTTAATTTTTTTTAAATTTTAAGTTTTAAATTTTAAATTTTTTAAATTTTAAGTTTTTAAATTTTAAATTTTAAGTTTTTTTAATTTTAATTTTTTAGAATATTTTAAATAAAATTAAGTTTTAATTTAATTTAATTAATTTTTATATTAATTATTTACACATCAAACACAAAACGACGTCGTTTTTGCATTTTCTCACTAAGTCAGCATACAAAACGGCGTCGTTTTGTGTCCAACTTGCCGGAAAATTGCCACGTCACCCATTTGATTGGATTTTTGCCGGAGTGACACTTAAGTGTTCCATTTAACTTCGAAACTGGCACTTAAGTGTACCTTTTCGAAATTATGGCACTTAAGTGTCCTCCCGTGCCAAGTCATAGCACTTGGGCTGTTTTTTTGCCCGTCGTTTTGTTAAACATGAAGAAAAAGGGAAAAGAAAACTTCATAATTATAAAAGCCTAGTTCACAAATTGCTTAGCTATTACAGCTCTTTATACCATAAACATCTTCCCAAACAATGAAATTGGAGGAATTAGAGAGAATTGCTCTTTTAATTGGAGCGCTCTAAACTTCGATAATGATCATTGCAATAAACTCTTTTTTTTATCTTAATAATCACTAATGCTTGAGTTGGGTCTTGATAACAAAATAAACAAAAATAAAAAGGCCAATATGCATGAAGTTGTCCATCTTCTTTGTTCGTAAATCATACTTGAATTGCCATACTCCAACAACTTATTAAATTACGTGCTTGTATTATATAATAAATATTAACTCTAAATTATCATATTGAGTGATAATTAGTGTGATACCGCGCACGATCTATGCTTGGCAAGAGAAAATGCAGATTGCTTCTTCCAAAAAAGAAATGGCAAGAAAAAGGAAAAAATAAAAGAGAGAAAAGGACAGCTGGACAATAAATAGTAGCAATTCCATGGGTGGTCGCCAGCATTGCGGGTCTTATTTCATAACTAGATGACAATATTTAGTCAATATCCTAACTAAAATAAAAATTTTAAAAAATCGGAATAAATTATCCAATCAACAACACTACACTGAGGAGAAAATATTAGGTGCATCAAATACACCATGTAGGATCCGTATTGAATCATCTGCAAATTGACATGTGATAAAGCCGGGCCGACCTATCAGTTGAACGATCAAAATATTTGCTCCCCATCCCTTCAATAACGCCCCGTTACTGGAAAGCTCTCTTTCCTCTTTCTGGCGTGGCTTTGCTCCCTCCCTCTCTCTCTCTCTCTCTCTTTCCTTCCTCGGTGGCCTTGGCCTCCGTCTGTTGCAGTGCTGTTGCGGTGCGCTCACTAGACAAAGGTAAAAAAAGAAAACAGAAAAAGGAAGAAATTAGACAAAGTCTATTTGATGATTTAGCTTCTCCCCCTCTTACGAAATGTTCGCTCTGAGTCATTTCATTTCACCTTGATCCTCCTCTTAGCGACGAGAGGAAAAAAGAAAGTGAACCAAATCTACAGAGTCAAGTACCAATAACTCTTCTTCCTCCCCCTCCCCCTCATCCTCTTACCTTCTCTGAAGCTCGCCTCCTCTCTGTGCACGTGCTTCCATGGGTTCCGAGTGATTACGCGAACTGGAGCTTGTTGGTTATGGTGGGTCGAAGTGGATCTCCGATGCGGAAGCGATTTCGGCGTCGATTCGGTCGGGGCGTTGATTCCGGCGAAGAAAAATTAAAAAAATCTTCTCTTCAGCCCTCTCTTCCTCCTCCTTCGTCCACAGCCACCCGACCTCCGCCCCTCCTCCGCTGTCGCCAACGGCGGAGTTACCGGCGCTTTAATTAGGCTGACCCTCGCCATGTCCAAGCCGAGCATGGCCGACTTCCTCTGATTTGTCCGTCTCATCGTTCTACAGATCTCGAAATCTGGCCGTCCATAGTGACGGAGCTGCAGATCTGGAAGTCGACCACCGTCGCTCACAGCTCTGGACGAGCCGCTGTCGCTGGAGCCATGGTTGCAGATCTGGAAGTCCCGTCGCGAGCAACGACGGCTTATGGACTGCCATTGTCCCCTCCGTCGTCACCCACGGTCGGCTCGTGGTCGTTGCCCGTCCAGATTTGGACTGGAGTCGTGCCTCCAGATCTGGTATCGTCCATAGACGCAAGCCTAGCTCGTCCATGGCTCGCGAGGAGGCTCCTCCACAGATCTGGCGACCGTAGCTTGTCCATGGCCATGAGCCTTGACGGCGAGTTTGAGATCCCGGTGGCTTGGACTGCGAGGTCAAACAGCCAAAGGAAAAACAGAGGAATATATGTCAGGGAAGAGTGGCCATGGACGAGAGGGCCGGAGCTTGAACGCGGCCATGGACGAGTGGCGTCATGAACGGGCAGACCACAAAGACGACAGAGAGGGTTGGACGCCCGGCAATGGTCGCGTTGGACGCGGCGCCGGCAACTCCGCCGGTGGCGATGGCGGAGGTAGGCGGGAAGGTTGGGCTCAATGTGGGTGGAGATGGAGGAGAAAGCGTAGATGGAGAAGGAAAGTGAGGTGGATTGAGATTTTTATATTTAGTTACCAAAAAATAAAAAAGAGTCAATATTTAGTCAACGTCATAGCTACATAAAAAATTTAAAATAATAAGAATAAATCATCCGGTCAACACTTCATTCCATCTTATGAAGTTCTTCACATGGGAAGACTAAAACACAATAAATGACAACCTCCACCGACACTTCTTTTTTTGGGTCGAATCCTAAGGTACTTGAAAATGTGCGATAGACCCAAATTTGAATTTTTGGCGTTCATTTTTTTATTATGTATTATGGATTCCATATAAGTTTCGGTCGTTGCTTTTTTTCCTTGACCGAAGAAATGCTTGTGTTTTTTCTTATTCTAATACTTTTGCGTAATTCTTTCTATTGTTGCCCATGAGTAGAATGTTTAATCATGAGGAGTATCTATATATTTGTTTACTTTTTTATCATAAGAGTTATCGCTAATTATACTTCTAACATCATTTGCATTTATAAGTTGTCATGTTATAATAGGTATCCCCACATTTTGAGAATATTTCAAAAACTCATTATTACATTGAATCAAGAATACTAATAAATTTGGGGAAGCATAAAAATAGTCATATGATTTTTTGGTAGTGACAAGTTGTGATAGCATTAATTTCATTTTTGTGTCAAATATGAGCTGTCTGTAATAATAGTTTTCTCCCACATTGTTAGATAATTTCAAATACTCATCAAAATCCTCAATTAAGAATATTAATAGATTAAGGGAAGTGTGGAAAGTCATTTTGATTTTTTGGTTATGAGAAGTCGTAGTTCCGTTAATTTTATTGTAACCAAATGAAAAATATCAATACTTTGCTTCTTAGTGGACAATCAACGGAGGTCATAACACGGTAAAAAAGAAAAACACGGTTGATTTTCTCCAAACAAACATATAGTGGTCATCCGCTTCTCTCTCTCTCTCTGTGTTGTTTTTTACTTTTCTTTTAACCTCCAACACTT
The DNA here is from genome assembly GCA_007663325.1 of Eucalyptus pauciflora. NCBI lineage: Eukaryota > Viridiplantae > Streptophyta > Magnoliopsida > Myrtales > Myrtaceae > Eucalyptus > Eucalyptus pauciflora. The sequence continues at coordinate 1,609,767 of VMYD01000385.1, forward strand.
GAACAAAACTCCAAAATCCTCAACACAAGGCAACAATCAAGGATAAGAATTTAATTATCACTTTTTGTGAGCGGTTGGACTGGCCCACCCCAAGATTCTACCACAAAAGTAAATAAATAATATTTCAAGCAAAGTTATTAATGGTCCAATGTAGAACTATTAAGTTGACACAACTTGCTTTTTTATGAGATCATAATATATGTTAATTATTCCAGTCATTATATTGCCCATGCCTATTACATATTTATTTTCTTTCAATACAAAAATTCTGCACGTAATAAAGAAAAAATTTGTAAACAATTGAAGTTATTATTATTTTTATCCGGTTCACCATCTAATGTGCATGACACTTCTCATTAGTGAACTTTATTAATTGAAGATTCATAAGTAATGTTCGCAATTGGTATAATGTTGAATAAGTAGCGGTGCTCATAGTAAATAGAGGAAATAGTCTTTGTCGCAAGAAGACACATTTGAATAGTGTCGGACTCGAGTTGCCAATCAATTGTAAGTGAATATGCACAAATCTCACTTGACTCCCATTCTGTGGCTTATTGATCTCAGCCACTGATCTATTTAATAAAGTTATTTCTAGAATTTATCACTAAATGCATCAATGATTGATGATGATTGAGGCACCATATGGCGAAAAAATGGGGGTAGTGTATCTCCATCCTTTCCATATATACATGGACATGCTTATATAATCATCGTCCAAGTCCATACTATTAAAAAGCAAATAAGCATTACTATACAAGATTTCTTACCTCCATACAAATAAACATCAATGTCCATGCTAGCGACTCACTGCTAATAATTTTTGGATTTTTCTAAATCTACTAGAGATGAAAATGGGAAGTTAATTTCTTTTAATTGATAAGAAATATATGTAGAACCAGCTTATACCTATTGCTGGAGCATCATAATCTTGCACCCATCGGTGCAGCATTGGAGCCAACATAAGGAAGAGAGAAGAATGATATGTATGTATATCCTGATTGGATTGCAGTATGAAGCACGTGCATCAAAGCTTCTTTGAACCATGCTTAAGCTACATTCATTCCTTGTACCAAATAAATTTAAGAAATTCTTACCTTATCGAATGTTGCATTATCAAAAGATCAGTGCAAGCAACTTTGATAATGATCAGTGCGAACAAATTTGAAAGTGGGAGAATCCAAGTATTCATCATTGAACTTTCCAAAAATTAAAGGGATAAGGTGTTGCTAGTATTAAATGTCAATTGAGGCACTCAAAAGTTGATGCTCAATGTACTATTGATTATAAATGCATTCATAAATTCATGCTTGTTGCAATGCAATATACTTGGCCCTAGTCATTAGTCAACTTAAATGAAAGCATCAATTAGCCGCTCCCCTTTTTCTGTCACTAACAAGTTCTCGCATTCTCATGATTTGTGAGAGTGAGGAAAGTTTATTCTTTAAGGTCATAACTTAATGTAATCACATTCATTACGTCATTTTTCTCAATATGCCAGGTTCGATGTCCCAAGCTTGAGATGATGTTTCTCTCCCATATGGACAACTTAAGCAAAATATTGAGTGATGGTCCTCAAGAAAATCTCACTTTTGACAATTTAAGGAAAGTGCAGGTTCCGAATTGTAGGAGCCTTAAAAATGTGTTTTCGTGTTGGGTGGCTACAAGTCTAACCCAACTTAAGGAACTTCAAGTGGAGTCTTGTGGGATTGAGGAAATAGTCGCCAGTGGGAATGAGACTCCACATTCTAATACTACTCAAGATCTTTTCCCAAATTTAATCTCTCTAGTGTTACATGATATGCCACAACTCAAGAACTTCTGTGCCAACTTGCCCACTTTGAATTGGCCATTCTTGAAGGAATTGCGAGTGACTCACTGTGATAAAGCGAACATGCTGTCTTTTGTAGCATCTATGAGCAATTGGGCTCAAAAAGATGATCAACAGGGTCTTTCAAACCAAGACGCACATTCTTTATTTGAGAGGGTATGATTTCAGTTGCTCTCTCTTAGTTTCTATTTTGTTTTTTAAAGCACTCACCGATCTCATATCCACTACATAATCAAGCCACATTATATTGCTATAGAAAACATGATCTCCCTTACTTATTAGTTTGTTGATAACATTAAAATATTTCTATTATCTTAAGTATACTTTTCATTTGTGGACAGCCATAAGATATTTTGTTACCTATAATTACAAAAATAATAACAGATTTTTGTTGAAAGCGCAATATATTCCTAATCTAGTCTAGTGGTGCTCATTGGGGAAATCAATGAAAATTTGACATGAGGTCCACTCCATTGTTGACATGTGTTGCACATTTGAACTTTTCTTCTCTATTTCATCTTCTAAAAACTTTTAAAAAATCAATACAAGCAATTTTAACAAAAATAACATTAGTACCTTAATGCACTATTTTTTACTATATTCATTAATTGATCTCGTCTTATATATAGTCATCCTGTTTTATTACTATAGACAACTCGAAACTCCTTACCTACGAGTTTGAAGACCACAAAAGATATTTTATTATATCTTAAGTACATTTTCAAGTTTGTGGACCCATACGTTTTAGTAATATCATATGTGCATCCCATTACATAAGTTTCCAAAGATGACTAATTTTGGTTGACAAGATAAGATATTTCTAATAAAAGATGAATTTGTTGAGCTTGGAGAGATCTTGAATTTAGATTCACTCTACAAACTTAACCATACCAACCTCTATTCAAGACTTTTAAAAACTTGAGACTTGAATTTAGGGCTCTTGAGATATAATGAACTTTAAGAAGATGGCCACCTTCCATGCAAATAATCTTAATAGGTTTACCTTTTACAGCACATGATTTATTGTGGAAACTTTGTTGAATTTACTTCTCTTGTTGTATTGGCAATTCGACAGGACTTTCCCAACTTGGAGAGACTTTTATTAGTCGATAACAATATTCAGATGATACAAGACGGAAATTTTCCAAAGGACATCTTTGGCAAGCTAAAAGCACTAACATTGGCATGCTTTCATGATGAAAATGCCGTTTTTCCTCTCAAATTCCTCCTAGAGAGATTTCAGAATCTACAAAGCCTTGAGGTCTTATGTAGCTGCTTTGAAGATATATTCTTGGACAAAGGACTTGTTGACAATGGTAAACATCCAGTGCTTGAAAGTTTAAGAGAACTTAAGTTAAACAAGTTACACAACCTAAAGAGTGTATGGAGAGAAGGCTCTTTAGTGTTGAAAATTCTTCAAAGCATCGAAACATTTGAGGTTTGGAATTGTCCTTGTTTGACAACAATATTTCCGACCGTGACATCCTTCAAGAATCTAACGGCATTAGTGGTGAAAAATTCCTCTGGATTGGTACATCTAGTAACTGCTTCAATGGTCACAAATTTGGTGCATCTCTATTACATGACTATAATAGGATGTGAAAGAATGAAAGAAATAGTGGCCAATGATGGAGACGGAGAAGGAAAAGTGATTTCTTTTAGGTATCTTTATAAGTTGACACTCCAAAATTTGCCGAACCTAGAATGCTTCTCTTGCATCCCGAATTGCATTTTCAGGTTTCCATCCTTAATGGATATTGAAGTAGAAGAGTGCCCGAAGATGAAGACATTTTCTATGGGTATGCTAAGTACACCAGAACTAGACTACTTGTCACTATTTAGATACAAGTGGGATGAGCATTGGGGGGAGGGTGATGATCTCAATACGACCATACAAAAGTTATCAGCATAAAACAAATGCACATAGAATTGGTAAAGATTCAATTGATGCCCTTTTCTCATCCATTCTTTTTTCTTTTCCTTTTTTTGGTAGCACCGTAAATTTTTAAATTTTTTAAATTTATTTATTTATTTATTTATTTTTTTGTAACTTTTCTATTATTGATGACATCCGATCGGCATAATCATCAACCCTATCTATCCATCGATCTCGCCTCCTCCTTCGCTGAACAGCAGGAAGCAAAGCAGGGCTCTCCTTCTCCTTCTTGAAACCATAGGCGTCAAACGAAGCATCGGGAATGCCAACCGAGAGAAGTGAAGCTGTTGCACTTAGCGGAGCGGAGCCAAGTAGGAGAGAGAGAGGGAGATTCAACCAGATGGAGTGTTATCGTTGTTGCCGTCGCTGGAGAGAGGATCGTACTCTCTCTCTCTCCTCAGCCCTTGAACCAAGCAAACTCGTAAGTTCTTCTGATTTTGGTGTCTTATTGCGTGTGAATTAGATTGAAGCCGGAAGTTGGTTTCGTAGAGACCTTCCTCAATCCTCGCCTTCTTCTTCTTCGGCTAGGGCTCTGTTCTTCAAACTAGCAATTTTATTGCCCCTAAATCCACATCTTCCGTGCTTTCCTCGCGAGCATTGGCGAGAGAAACGCGTCTGCGTAGAACATTTCTGCGTGTTTGAGCTCTCATCGATGGAGATGATATAGGGAGAGATATCTCTCGAGCATCATGAAACTTGAAAATATTAAGAGAGAATTCCATGCCTTGTCAAAAATATGAGGGGGTCACTTTTACGCCTTGTTCTCAATGTACTCCAGACTGCTCATCCTCATGAGAATTTCTTGCGGTTTAACGTGTCTTTGTTTCTGCTTGCTTAACTCTCTTTGCCGTTGTTCTTTTCAAATTCTAGAATAATTTTTAAGAAGCCCTTTTTCTTTTTCTTGATTGGTTACGTGATGCTGTAATAATAAAATTTGTTTCCAATTTATTGTAAAATCTTTCCAAAGCTAGTCAAACTAATGAAGTGTGCTTAAACTGCCTCTTCACAGAACTGTCCCTCTCGTTGCTTTGCTCACCATCCTCTTGTGGTCCAATCCAGGTACAGTTGAGGCACCGTAGTCGTCTCGCGTTTCTTTTATGTAGAGTAATAACATGGATTTAGCTTCAGTTTTCATTCGATTCCTTTCGAAGAGTAGTTTCTGCTGAGCATATTCGAATTTGATTCGTACCCTTTCTGTTTCTGCATACTGCATGTCTGGTCAATGGGAGGGAATTCCTGGTGTTTGTCTTTTTTGGTGGGAGAATGGTTATTGCAAAAAGAGAAGGGTGACTTTGAGCTTCTACTGTTGAAAAGGATAAGGTTGTGTTCTTAGATGTGCATCCATTACAGAAGGCTTTTGTGGCTTGCGGTACTTGTTATGATAAGCTTTTGGATAGTGGATGCATCTAGAGTTAGGTGATCCCATTGGTCGATAGTTCGCCCCTTTTGAAGTCGATGCAACTAGGATGGTCGTGTAAGATGTGTGCTTCACTTCATTGGCTGCAAGAGAAGATGTCGATGCAAGTAGAATCATGTGTAGAAGATGTGGATATGCATGGTGCACTTGAATAAAAACGACCTCGACTGGTGTTTTGGTTTGGGATGTATGCACTCAAGTAGTAAAGCTTCTTGTCTTATTCTTGCACAGCTTCTGATATGATTGAAGAATCTGGTATGCTCTTACACTTTTTGAATTGCATCAGGTTTTGTGTGGTAAAATCGCAAGGCATGTGCAATGAACATTTGTAGTGGTTTAGGGATATGTGGATGATGAAGCTGAATTTATATTTATATTTTCTTGCTGTTGCAGCGAAAGCCGGATTTCTCTCTGGATTCCCTGGAATAGAGTCTGCCCCTGGCCCTCAATTGCCTCAGATTGAGGCATCCTGAGCTGGTTTATTATGGTCCCATGTGCCCAAGGCCTCTCACTAACCTTACATCAACCAACACATTTCAAATGGAGCATCCCTTTTTCAAAGGTGGTGATGAGGCCCTCTTATGTTAAGTATGACTTGATATGATCCCACGCTTATTGAGTCGAACTCGCACGTCTGAAAATCAAACATATAGATGCTGTTTATATCTTTGCTTATTCTCTAGTGTATTTCCAAGTTGACTTAATGTAGTAAACCACATGACATGTTATTTTCCTTGAAGTGTTCATGGGTATATGTTTAAAACTAGGTATATATCTTAACAATGGAGTAATTGAAGCAGGGAAAAGAATGAAAGGACAGTTATTGGGACATAAGCTGGTGGTTGAGGTTCGAAAATATAACAGTTGTCTCCTTTTTTGTGGATAGATGTTTTAGAAAACAATTGCTGAGGCAAGTCTTAAGAATTAAAATCCAAGTCCTCTTATATGGAGAAATTTAACAATATTATTCAATGCTATAAATTTAGGTCATATATGTAAATCATCACCCAAGGAGACTAGTTGATAAGGACAAGCAATTTGCAATAATGTCATTACCTCCCTGACTAAAGGGAAAAGACCTGAAAGATAAGAGGGTGGCTAGTTATCATTTTGAAATTTCATTGTAGACCTAATGATGAATAATTTTAATGCCAAATAGGAGATACTGTTTTATTTTGTTATACATATCAAATATTTTTGAGGGGAAAAAAAGCTTACTTTACTTTGTCATATAGAACCGATAGTTTGATAAAACATTCAATTTTGCCGTGCTTGAAAGAATTGAATAGCTTAAGTCTAAATTTTCAATTCCATCCATGTTCGAATCATAGATGTCTTTGCTTTTTCCCCTGCGGTTGGGGTCTGCGTGGCCGAAATACATGTGTTAAATATTTTTATAGGACATGAAACGCTTCTTCTGGTTATGTACCCTATTGCACTCTAGGAGTGTATATTTTGACATTTGATTTTGGATTGCAGATTGAGATTGATGACTTTCATTATATGTGTATTGTTGATTAAAACTCCTAGAACCAGCAACTACTGCCTTAAATTCACGCTGTGTGATTTGATTCTCTCATAAATGTATGCTTATGTTTTGGTCTTTCTTCACAGGGAGACTGCTCTTACTCAATCCATCAGGCAACATATTCAGGAAAACGAGTAAGTTGCGACTCTCATGTATTCAGATAGGCTATGGACAGCGAAGCTCAGGAGCTGTGGACGTGACCAAGGGGCATTTTTTTTTTCTACTAGTTGGCCCGCATTTGCAAGAGAAATTTGTCTACATGTAGGAATGTTTGTGTGTTTGAGCTCATTGATAGGGAGGATATTGTGTTCAAAGTCTACATGTCCACTAGTGTTGCTAAGGACTTGATTTACTTGATAAAGATTAACTCTAAAAGTTTTGCTTTGGCTGGTCCAAAATAAATGTTGGTACTCCTAATAATATCTCCTTTATTTTGTCTTGATGAATCAATGAAGTGTACTTATATTCTGATTGGGTTTGTGAGGTTCATAATAATCTAAATGCACATTCGTTAATGCTACATACCAAATCTAAATGAACCAAAAAGGATGTGCTTTAGGATGTCCTGTTTGATTTATGCGTTCTTGTTGTTCAATTTGAATTTGAAATCAAGTGTCCTAGGCTTATGAAGATTTATGGGTTTTATTTTTCTTACAGGGATTACCAAAGAGGATCATGAGAAAATATGGTGAGAATCTCCCTAAAAGATGCTTCTGAGAGTGTCAATGTTGCAATTGATTAGGCTGTGGAACAGGAAAAATGTGATGAGATGGTTTCGTTATCAAAGGGTTGGAATGAATTTGCAGAGCATTACTCTACTTGTGAGGGCCAAATTTTGGTCTTCAAATTTGAATGGATTCCATTTTCCATGTAATCATATTTGATTATTGCACGTCCGAGATAGAATATCCACCAATAAATGCTGAATTGAGGAACCAAGCCTCGGCAATTGTGGATTTGTCTTGCTGGAAGTGAATTGCATTCACCCAAGTGTCCTCCGCTTTGTAAGGCATGGAATCTCATCAGGTTTGTGGAGTTCATGGCCCGTGTACAATCATCAGCACAGAGTTTGGGGAGAGACGGAAGTTCAAACTACCTTTCATGAGATTTTGAGGTGTAAATCTTAATCTACTAGCTAATTCTCCCCTTGATTGTGTTGTTCTCGTGTTTGATTTGAATCTCGTACAGGAACGCTCCATGTCGTTAGGCTAAGAGAGACTGTGTTAGTGCTAATTCATCCTCGTAGTGTTTTAATTCATCCTCGTAGTGTTTCTCTATCTTTAGCTCTCCCATGTGTGCATATGTACGTGTTGGGGGATTTCGTAAATGTCAGGCCAATGGAAACAAGCGAAACCAGTAGTATCAATTTTGGTTGTGCTGAAAATGATATTTGGTGTGCATATACCATATAGGCCCCAGAAGCTAGACCATGATCTATTGATTTACCGTTGCTATGTCAGTAGATATGAGTTTCACTTAACAAGAATAGTATATGCCTAGAGAGCAAAAGCTTTCTTCATGTTCTATTTACGGCTGCTGCACGTAAGCTGAAAGAGTCAGGCTTGTGCAGGGCAGCACCTTTAAACTTGAGTATCCTTTCTTCCAAATTGTGGTGAGGTGAATATATCTGAAGAAAAGCAATGTGGTAAAATCCTCATGGCAATGACAACTCTTGAATTTAAATCACATATCTATGCTAGCTCTAGGTTAATCGTGCATCATGTCAGGGTTTTTGTTTTTATCCTTCACATGTACAGTTGTCCTCAGAAATCATTGGTTGTTTTCTTTTTTCTGATGACAAAATTGCGAAACGTCTATTTAAGGAGACAGTTCCTGGTTCATTGGCACAGATGCACATCAAGAAGAGTCCGCAGACCATGGCTCTCATATTACCAGACAAATCTTGGTCGGTGAAGCTCATCAGCCATAAACATTAAGGAAGTTACCTGCCGGTTGGGCCACATTCACGAGAGAAACTTCTCTGATGGCAGGAGACCTACCTGTTTGAGCTCATTAGAAGGGAAGATACCGTGTTCTGAGTATCCATCTTTAGAACCACTGAGAAGACTTGGGGTCAGGATACTATGCAAAAGGACACAGCAGAGGAAGAATCCTTTAGGCCATTTTTGGTGGAACATAACTCCAGAATTGGTAGGCTGAAATCTGCTTCCAATTCGGCAAATCAGATGAAAGTGTGAGTTTTGTTCTAATGAATGGAATGTTCCTGAATGTGTATGATACCTTTCCTTGATCCTAGTGTTAGCTATCACCATGTGGGCATGAGTCATGAGATGGAGGAAGCTGATTGATAATGTCAAATTAAGTGCTTCTTCAAGGTTTCTGGTGGCTCAACCCGACCTTTGGAACGGTAAAGTGTAGTAACATCAAATACACTTCCCTTCAGCCATATTACTCTGAATTTCAAGGCTCAACCCATGGTTTTACAAGCTTAATGTGGACACACATTAGATTCTTTTCATTTTCTCCTTTCGAATTCATGAAGATTCTATGATGAGCCTTTTCCTGCATGTGGGTTGCGCAAATTGAAGTTTCTTAGTTTCTTAGTTTCTTCTCATGTGGAGCATTCAGAACTTAATTTTGTCAAATGAACTGAATCTTAAAATGCGTGTCAAAGCAATTTGGAATGAAACGACCTGGTAAGGGGGGCTATCAAATGACGAATGTCGGCATCGCCTGAGTGTGACGAGGAACCGGCTGTCTGCGGAGATTTCTCGAAGCAGCAATGTTCGTTAGAGAGAGTTCGACGGGAACAATTTTTGCTTTGAGAGAGAGGAGAGAGAAATGGTGTTTCGCTTTGACACGCAACTCTCTTTTTCTCTCTCTCTCTCGGCAAGGCAACCATGGGTCCCGAGCTTCATCAACTCATTCCAAATATGTTGGTCGATTTTTGCTTTGTTCTGTTCTCTTCCACTTCAATGCCGTCCTTCGGATTCCATTGCTATCGTTTCGGCCCGCGCACGAAGGGGACCTCTAGATACAATCTGCCGATTCGAAGGATGAGATTTCTTGGTTCCACTCTCAGCCCTCGTACCAGTGCGGTGTCACTTCATCGACCGACGCAATCTGAGGCCAATCAAGCCGTCATCGTCTGAGACGATAGGCCGAGGGTGTGAAGATTGGTGGCGAGCTTGAAGAGAAAACAACGAGAGAATGCGGTGCAAAGTGAAGCCGGTGGAGATGATGCCCAATTGTGTTCATTAGCGAAGGGAAATTCCCACTTTAATCTCTCGCAACATCAACTCCATAGAAACTTTTTAAAAAATTCCGTAGGTCTTTCAATTTGTGATTTCTACGTAAGTTTTCTCTTATTGGAAAGCAAATTAACCTAATTTCATTTCCAATTGTCGAGATGTCATCCACGTAAATTACCATCATGATAAATGAATTTCTTCTCCTTAAAGTAAACAGGAGTAAATACTCATTTAGACAATGTCTCGGATAAATGCGCTTGATACCTTTCAATAGTTTGTTTGCATGTTTTGCCTTAACTAGTCCTACGGATTTTATCATTTGTTTGTTGACATATATGACACGAGTACTCACCGGTCGCATGGTCCTAACCATACCGAGAAAGGAAAAAGCTGCTTTTGTCCAAGAGTCCGATTACCCTTCGCGGGAAACACCTAATTCTACGATGTCGGAGTTGGATCTAAGCCCCAGTGCTGCGTAAATAATAAAGTTTAATATGGTATTCGCTTGAAGATTCAGTTTTTATTTTGATACCTTTGAACAATATTATTTATTTATTTTTATAAATTTTATTTTCCCTCAAGGAATCCCAGAGACGAAAAATCTCGACTTGAGGAAACATTGGAAGAACAAAAACTTTTGCATTTCGTGAAATAACTTCACTTTGTCTCGAAATTTTCCGTGCTAAGCTAGTTTCACATTCTATACGGAATCTATCTAGAATATAATAATCCCTCCTACTATATGTGGCAAAATCCACCAAATTAGTTTGCAAATGAGATTTTTCCATAAGTGGGGTAAATTTCATATGTAGTCACTTTGTATAATCAAGTCACTAAACTTTGATTTCAATTGCCGGATGCACTAATGGTATTTTCTTTTCCCTTTTACAATCAATGCATTATGAAGACTTTTCAAACAATTTTTTCTACATAATATTGACATGGTAGTCTTACATGTATGATTGGAGATGCCATAGCGATGACATGACGCCATGTGAGTCTTAACTAAGAAAAGGCCAAAAAAAAGAGTAAAAAAAAAAAAAAAAGAGAGGGTTACATGGCACTTGTGGTACAAGAGGAAGTTCTCAAGGCACAACTCAATCGGGAGGAAGCTAAAGTGATAGTGAGTTTCTAAATCCTTTTTTTTATCCCCATTGGATCTTCTAAAAATTTATATAACTAAGTCTATAATGACTATTCATTCCAATTTGCCCTTGCAAATTGATGTAGCTCAATAAGCAATTTTAGAATCATGAAAAATCTAGTTGCCATAAACAAACCAAACCGACACAACGGTAATTTCATCACATATTTTTACGCTCAAGAGCATTGGTTTATTAATTGAAATAATTATTATTTACCGAAGTTTGCCCCCACTAAGAAGAATTTCTAGATAAATCCATGAATTGGCCATAATTTGGTCAAGTTTCAATTAGTTACAAATTCTGAAGTTCATTTGACGATTGAAATTAAAATTTAATGACCAAATTGCAAAAATGCGCCATATAATTTGGTCACCACAATTGATTTTCCCTAAATAAGTAGGCCTTATATTTTGAAAGTCAGTCTTACCGCGTCTTATATAATTTCTTGAGTAAATAAAAGTGACATTTGTGTTCTTTTGGATATACATCGCAAGGATATAAATCCGTCGTCTTCTACAATGTTCTCATCTATTGTTCTCTTCAACAAAATTGAACACCTATTCTCATCTGATCAAACTTTCACAAAATTCCCATCAATCTGTCGTCTTCTACGATGTTCTCATTTGTTGTTCTCAATTGTGTTCTTTCGTATATACATTTGTGTTCCTGCGGCCACTCGTAGCCGCAATCACCGCCTTCTCCCTGTCTTCAGTCGAATGAAGACCTGCTGAATGAGCGTTATTCGATCTTTTAAGGTTATTTTGGCTCGGTCTTTAAAGGTTGAGCTGAAAACCTTTGGGAATAAATATTTGAAATCATTTGATATAGGACTGCGCAATCTGCTTCTGCTCTAGAATCGTAGGTAACTGTTGGTTTCTGAATTTGTTTGTTAGAGATATGAACTTCTGGTGGATTTATCTTTAACTATCCTAGTTTCTGCTACACGCAAAGGGAAGAGATCAGATTCTTCTTAGGTGAAATCACGATTTGATTGGCTGCAAGTGTTCTACCTGACTTGGTCATGTGAGATCCAGGCAAACCAAAACAACCTCAGTGTAAGCTGTAATTTCTCCTATTATTTGGGATGCTATAGAAGGAAAGACAGCATAAAATGTTTCGAGAAATTACTTGGAAAGGCTCTAACTTTTAACCGGGGGTTGAAAGTCTGTTATTTTAACCTATGTGCAATCCGAGATTTTTCACTAGTACCAAGATACAGGATGCGGTTGCTTCTCAAAGAAGGTGTTGTAGCACTTCTTGGTGTTCTCATTTTGACATCTATCAAACTTAAGTAGAAATTGATGAACGGAAATTCCCTGGCATACCTACAGTTTTCTTTTTCTTTCTATATTATTTTAAACTTCTTCATTTATGATTATTTTCTATGATTATGTTTGTATCATTGTTTCTGATCAAAATCTCTTTTTATGCTAAATGAACTGCTGTGGACGGACTCTTTTTTTTCTCTTCCTATTTGGCTAAATCAAAGCGCTGTCTTCAACTTTGTTGATACAACCGCAGCGTTGCACGCTCTAATGTTTCCGAGTTCCTGAACGGTCGTTCTTTAGTTTTTAATGTCGAATTACTTCTTGCAATGTATCAAATTTGGTGCTTTAATTTTGGTTTTTCTTCCTTGGTTCTTCGCGTGTGATTCAACCATTCTCTACCTTGGTTCTTTGTGTGTGATTCAACCACTCTAAATGTTACGTTCTGCCATTCAACAAGTTGGTCCCATGGTGGGTATCTACTATTCAACCTGTCAATTTAGTAAATGTTAATTTCATCGCAACATGTGGACTATGTGTGCTAGTACTTCACTCTCTTTCTTTGGTTCTTGTTTGTGTGGGTGGCCGGTATTGGTGCCTTTTGTTTGCATAAACAGAAGTGACACGCTTGCTTAGTGCGATTAACTCCCACCTTAAGTATCTCCCTTTGCACTCCCACCCCGTTCTATGCTTGAATTTTCTTCCTATTTGTATCAGTCTCCTAATTAAGAGTGTTTGAAACTGAGCAAAAACAGACCTGTGAGCACGAAGAAAATGATAGCCCTTGGGAATGGTCACTCTTGCTGGTGATATTTTGTCTAATTCCACGTCATAGCTACATTGTTAGTACACTCTGTACTTTGGAATGAAGCAATCAAAAACCGCATATAAAAGAGACATCCTTATTAAAGAAGGCACCACAGGAACAAGGCCAGTATAATCAGTGCTTGCAAGGCAGAAATAAGAGAACTTTAGAAGAGAGATTTAGGAAATGCTGCAATATTCAATGAGGTAAAACCAACATGGCTAAGAAGCTCATTCAGACTGCAAACCTAGAACATCTAAAAGGCCATGAATGATATGTAACCAAGCCTCTGTAATAAGTAGCATTCGGCAGGAAAGCCATGTCTACAAACGAGAGACTTTGCTCCAAGGAATAGAAGCACATAAAAAACCGCTCTTCGGAACATGCCTTGAATGTATAGCAAAGTTGAATGATTAGCTTATTAGCAGAACATGCCTCGCCTCTGTGATTTGATACTGATCAAACTGGTCAAAACACATTAATGACTTCCACAATGCAATGTTAGGAGGGTAAAAAAACCATGCAGGCATAGGAGTTAGATGCCCAAAGCATACACTTAAACATTTAGTGGACCAGTGAACCACCTTGTCTGTTGTGATTCTAATCTGATTACTGTTAGGACTAGAATTAGCACCTAGAGGGGGGTGAATAGGTGTTTAAAGCGATTTTAACAATTTAAACCAAATGAGATATAAATAATTTAAAATCAACGATCGCAGCAAATGAAAACAGTTAACAATAAAAAGGATTAGGGATAGAGAATCAAGACTCCATATTTATAGTGGTTCGGCTTAGATCAAGCCTACGTCCACTCTCCCGCACGGACAGCCCTTCTGGCTGGATTTCACTAAGAATCAATAAGAGTGATTACAGTCTCACGCTTTTGAGTCCACAGTGTAGATTACTCTACTACACTTCCTTAAGGTCTACAATATGATCTCTCTTTTGATTACATGTAATGCTCAAAGAATGATATCGCAAAATAGAAAAGGAGATTTAGACTTTGGAATTCTTCTATCCGCACCCTTCAACAACTAGAGCATCTCTCTTATATACTTCTTCATGCCTTCAATACCGTTGGCACCTTCCAAAGAAGTTCTTCCAATCAACCCGTTGGACAGAATCAATTAGAGAGATCTCGAGCTCTTTAAGGTAAGTGTTGATAGCCCATCAATCCTGCTCGCCCATACAATCAGGATCTCGGTTTCCATAAGTAGATCCTTCCAAATATAAGTTGCGAAGTCGTCAAAGAATCTAAACATATTCCATATAAAACTTAGATCGTTTAGTGCTGAATCCAGTAGAAAGATATCCACTAGTCGTTAGAATAAAGATCGTATAAGATCAGAATAAACGTCGTCCTGGAAACTGTCCATGTGAGTAGACTTTGAAATATAAATCTTGAGTCTTGCTAGCTTCAGACTTTGATCTTCAGACTTTAATCTTCAGACTTTGATCTTCAGACTTTAATCTTCAGACTTTGATCTTCAGACTTTAATCTTCAGACTTTGATCTTCAGACTTTGTCAATAGAGTCTGTAAGTCTTCAGACTAGACTGATAAACATGTTTTGTCAACTTCAAAATACTTCAAGAGAATTTAACCAACAATCTCCCCCTTTTTGATGGTGACAAAACTTTCCTGCAGATTTGAATATTATCGCCCTGCAATACAACTTTTAAGCAAGCATCATAAAAGGTTAAATAAGATAGTAGAAGTTTATCCTGTACACAGATATCCTGTACACAGACTTTCCCTGTACACAGATCTGCATTCACCGAAACCTCATTAGTCATAAACAGACAGTACTATCTAATTTACGAAGCTTAAAGTATTGCCATAGTGAGCACACATTCAATAACTGCACACGTTTAAAAACTCAAGTCAAAGTCAAGATAGCAATAAAAAGATAAAAAGATAGAATTTGGTTTGGATTGGTTTTGAGAACAAAAATCTGCAAAGTCTTCTCCCCCTTTTTGTCAGCATTAAAAAATCAAGGAGCTCGAGGAATGCGAACAAGTTGAAAGTCTTCCATAGACTTGACAGTGTCTTCCAACTTCCTCAAATCTTCCTGTACTTGGGTGATAGTAGTACCCTTTGTAGTATCCTGAATCTGACGCTGAACATCTTTAAGCTGATCATGCAAGGTGATGAACATTGCATGATTTTCATTCTACAAGGTCTGAAATTCATATCCCATGGCATAAATTTGACCTTTAAGTTCCAAGATGATCTCAAGCAGTCGTTGAAAATTTGCAGAGCTGTCAGTCTGAGTGCTTGTTTCAGCTCGGTCTGAAGGTGGAGTCAAGCCAGTATGAATTTCAGCAGGAGGTTCAGTGTGTGGAGATGATGCCTCTCCTTCAGGAAACTGTGCAGCATGAATATCCTCAGCATCAGGAGGTGATCGACTAACACCTGTTTGAGCATCCTCTTCTCTGAAAGTCAGCCGAAGAGGTGTGTGTTCTTTTTCTTTATCTCCCCCTGTTTCCATGTCTTCTGGTGGAGAAAAGAATTCTTCTTTCTGAGGCGTTTCCTCAGTGACAGGATGTTGTAGATCCTCCTTTTCTGCTGGAGAATCTGTTCTTTTTGGTTCATCTGCTTGTTCTTCTTTTCCTTCTTCCTCTTCCTCTCTTTCTTCCTCTCTTTCTTTTTCTGTCTTCTCTTCCTCTGTCTTCTCTTCCTCTTTCTCTTTCTCTTCCTCTTCCTCTGCAACTTGATGTTCTGGAACAGTTGGAATAGATGCAGCAAATTGAGAAATAAGAGTAGAGATGGGTATAGCATCCTCATCATCTTCATCTTCCAGGATGATTGCCCTCCTCTTCTTGGTAGAACTAACCACAGGTTCTTTCCCTTTCCTTTTGGCTGCTGAAGAGTCTGGTCTGAGCTTGATAGGAGTCTTTTCCTTGAATTGCTCCAGCTTCTTGCTAAGCTCTTTCAGACGCATCTTGGTAATCATCCTCAGCCCGATGACCATTTTATCAATAGTCTTCACTGTGAGAATATGAGGAGGTTGAATGTGTAGATGTCTGAAGAGACGAGTAATGAGAGCAGCATAAGGAAGCTTTCTTTTGTCCTTAACCATGCATCTATACATATGAAAGATGATGGTATGTGGCAAAGAGAAGTTCACACCTATCTTGATGGCAAACATCAACTTGGCTTCAGAAATTGAAACATCTGTCTTAGATGTCGATTTGGGTCTTAGACAGTTGATTACAATCTTGTGCAGCAAAGTATTTGTTGCATTCATTCTGGAGTAAGAGAGTCTTCCTTCTGCAATTCTGTCCCTTGCTAGTTCAAGTGTAGCATGGCTTATAGACACGCCTATTGGTTGGAAAGCCCCTCTTTCCACACCAAGCGCATCAGCCAAAATGTCATTATCAATGACATACTCCTTATCTCTCACGCTGAAAGTAAAGCTGTTTGCATCAATGAAACTGATATTGGAGTAGAAATAAGTCGTCAATTCAGAATGTGCCGTGTCACAGTCTGTGCAGAACTGATAAAGTTGGAGCTTTTCGAATTTCTCTCGCAGATTTATGCTCAACAAGTCCAGAAAATCGAAATCCACAGTTCGTGGGTTCATCACCCCACGCTTCAGCAATTTTTCATACCTCTTCCTGTGTCCATCTGAGCGGAACAATTCATCCTTCTTCCCTCTAAGGCTTGCAGCCACACCCATCCATGGTTTAATGTGTATGAACATCTTTTCATCATCATCCTTTCCCTCAGGCTGATTCATACTACTAAACCTAGGGTCACTAGGGAAATTTGCAAATGCTCTTGCAGCCGTTCCCTCAGGCACAACTCCAGACCTTTCCATGACAGTAAGAAAGTGCGTCTCGTTTCTATAACCCTTCTCTTTCAGAAACTCATCCACAAAAGACATAGCAGAACCACCTTCCTTTAACGCAGAGTAAAGCTTGTAAACAAAGGCAGGCTTAAGAGTTCTTACTGGTTCGATATCTTCATAAATCGTTTCTGCATCTTGAGGGCCCTGTGCTTGAGGTCTAGTTGGGGATGACTGCTGTTGAGATTGCTCAGTAGGAATGTCGCTTTCCTCAGTGAGATCAAAGTGCGTAGGCCCCTCACCAGATCCCTGTGGTCCCCTGTTTGCTATTCTGGAAGACTTCCTCTGATACGACATTGTGCTTTTCTTTGGAGAGACTTTCTCACTTGTGTCGCAAGAAAGTTGAGAACTTTGAAACGAAGAAGTTTTGGAGAGAAAATTGCAGAGCAGTGAAAAGCTTTTGATCTAGGGTTTTTGAGTAAAGTGAAAACGAAGGAGAAGAGATGTATAAGTATAACAGGTACGGGGGATAAACCAAGCGTCGTATCTTTTGAAAATCTTGAATTTTCCTTTTTGAAAAAAATAACTGCCTTAATAAAACGATAACCACTCCTTTAAAAAAATAACCGACTTAAAATAGACAAATAATCTTACCTTATCAATAAGATAGTTTAAGTAAGGAAACTTACAGTCGTGTCGATTCGTATTCTCAGTCTTTTAACCTTTGAGTCTGATGCTCTGTCAGACTTTAGTTACTGAGTCTGAGCTTCAACATTCTTCAAGAGATAATATATTGAGTCTTGAGCGAATAGACTCAAACAAGCTTTTCTCAAGTGGCTTTGTGAAGATGTCTGCCAGTTGATTCTTTGAGTCTATGAATTGTATCAAGACTTCTTTGTTCTGAACATGATCTCTTATAAAGTGATGTCCAATCTCAATATGTTTTTCTCTTGAATGTAGGATAGGATTCTTTGTAAGATTGATTGCACTGGTGTTGTCACATCTAATTTCTGTGCAAGAGTCTTCAATGCCAAAGTCTTGCAGTTGTTGTTTTATCCACAATATTTGAGAACATCAACTTCCAAGAGCAACGTATTCTGCTTCAGCTGTTGAAAGAGCCACAGTACTTTGTTTCCTCGAAAACCAGGATACTGCCCTATTTCCAAGCAATTGACAAGTACCTGAAGTCCTTTTTCTTTCAACTCTACAACCTGCAAGATCTGCGTCTGAATAGCCAAGAAGTGTAAAGTCTCCTTCTTTGGGATACCAAAGACCGATCTTAGCAGTAGTAGCAACATATTTAATAATACGTTTAACAGCGCTTAAATGAGATTCTCTAGGGTCAGATTGAAACCTAGCACATATGCAAACACTAAATAATATGTCTGGTCTGGATGCAGTAAGATAAAGAAGTGAGCCAATGATACTCCTGTATAACTTTTGGTCAATTTTCTTCCCTGCTTCATCTTTGTCTATCTTCAAGGAACTTGACATTGGTATGTCAGTCTTTTTGCAATTTTCCAGACCGAACTTTTTAACAAGTTCTTTTGCATATTTCTCTTGATGAATGAATATTCCCTCCTTTAGTTGTTTGACTTGTAGACCAAGGAAAAAGGATAGTTCACCCATCATGCTCATCTCGAATTCATCCTGCATAGACTTAGAAAATTTCTTGCACAAAGTCTCATTAGATGATCCAAATATGATGTCATCAACATAAATCTGAACAAGTAGAAAGCTTTTACCTTCCTTTTTAATGAACAAAGTAATGTCTACCTTTCCTTTAGAAAAGCCACTATGAATTAAGAAATTACTTAGCCTTTCATACCAAGCTCGAGGAGCTTGTTTCAGTCCATATAAAGCTTTCTTCAGTCTGAATACAGAGTCTGGTTTCTTTGAATCTTCAAAACCAGGAGGTTGTTCTACGTAGACTTCTTCTTGAATGAATCCATTCAGGAATGCACTTTTGACATCCATTTGAAACAACCTGAAATTCTTATAGCAAGCAAAAGCAAGTAGTAATCTGATTGCCTCTAACCTTGCTACTGGAGCGTAAGTCTCATCATAGTCTATCCCTTTTTCTTGCGTGTATCCTTTAGCCACGAGTCTTGCTTTGTTTCTCGTTACTTTGCCTTTTTCATCAACTTTGTTCCTGAAAACCCATTTAGCTCCAATAACTGATTTACCTTTTGGTTTGGGAGTTAATTCCCATACGTCGTTAATACTGAATTGTCTGAGCTCTTCTTGCATTGCTTCAATCCAGCTTTCATCAGCTAAAGCTTCTTCAATATTTTTGGGTTCTATTTCAGAAATAAGAGCAACAGCACTAGACTCTTCTCGCCTTTTGGATCTTGTTCGAATTCCCTCATTAATGTTTCCAATAATGAGTTCTTCAGGATGACTAGACTTGTGCTTCCAGTTACTGTTCAGTCTGATAGATTGTTGATCTTCTTCTTGAGTAGGTTCTTCATCAGTAGCTTGTTGTACTGATTTTGATTTAGCAACTGCTTCAGTGGAGTTAGATCTAGCAATGTCTAGAGCAGAGTCTGAGTCTTCAGTCTGTATCTGCTGAACTTGTGGAGAGTCTTGAAATTTGACATTCATTGATTCTTCCACAGTCTGAGTCTTTTTGGTGAACACTCTAAAAGCTTTGCTTGTTGTAGAGTATCCAAGAAAGAATCCTTCATCTGATTTTTCTTCAAACTTACCAACACGATCATTTGCATTCTTTAGAATAAAACATTTGCAACCAAATATTTGAAAATAAGAAACTATTGGTTTCTTCCCTTTAAAAATTTCATAAGGAGTTTTCTCAAGAATTGGTCTTAAAAACACTCGGTTTATAATATAGCAAGCAGTTGAAACAGCTTCTGCCCAAAACCTTGAAGAAACTTGATTTCCAATTAAAAGAGTTCTTGCCATTTCTTGTAAAGATCTATTCTTCCTTTCCACAACCCCATTATGTTCTGGTGTATATGGAGAAGAGAATTTGTGTTGAAAACCAAATTCATCACATAAATTAGTAAAGTCTTGATTTTCAAACTCACCTCCATGGTCTGTACGAATGCTTGTAATAGTGTGACATTTCTCATTTTGCACCTTTTTAGCAAATTTTGAAAAGAGAGAGAAAGTCTCTGACTTACTTGTGAGAAAGTAGACCCAAGTAAATCGTGAATAGTCATCCACTATTACTAGACAGAACCTTTTACCACCAATGCTTTTCGTTCTGGCAGGTCCAAACAAATCCATGTGCAAAAGCTGCAATACATGATTAGTGGAAACTCTATTTATTCATCTGTAAGAATTTCTAACCTGTTTACCCAGTACGCATGGTGTACATAGATCAGACTTTGAATAATTCAGAGTAGGCAATCCTCGAACAAGTTTCTTTGTAGAGATCTTGTTGATCTGCTTCATGTTGATATGGCCTAGCTTTTTGTGCCATAGATTTGCTTCATCTTGTACTGATATTAAGCACCGTGATCTTTCTTGATTCACATCCAGAAGATAGATATTTCCATGTCTTCGACCAGTAAAAGATTGAGTAAGGTCTTTACTGATTCCAGAGCACGTTTCTTCCTAAAAGTTGATCTTGAAACCAGAATCACACAACTGACTTATGCTAAGCAAGTTGTAATTTAATCCTTCAACTAATGAAACATTATTGATAGACAAACTTCCAATCTTCACTGTTCCTCGACCAGTAATCTTTCCTCTGTTGTTACCACCAAAGGAAACTTTTCCTCCGTCTATCTGGATAAGTTTTATGAAGCAGCTTGAGTCTCCTGTCATATGTCTTGAGCAGCCACTATCAAGATACCATTTTATCTTCTTTTTGATAGTAACCTGCAATTAACAGAAATCAAGCTCTTTTTGGTACCCATACCATCTTGGGTCCAGAAGTGTTAGAACAATAGACAGTCTTAGCCCAGCTCTTTTTAATAGGTCTCCAAACCAAATGACATTCTTTCTCAAAGTGTTCTAAGCTTTTACACTTGGAACATCTCAGAGCATTTCTACCAACAGGTTTTACAAAGACTTTCTGGAAATGATTATGTAAACAGTTCTAGCTGGTCTTTGTTTAATTCTTTCTTTTACCTTCGGAAAATCAATCAGTGAAATAGTTTCAGAAGTCATACCAAGACCTAACTTGTCAAAATATGGTCTTTGTATTGAAAGAATCTTATCCAGCTTTTCAGAACCATTTGAAAATTTCTTTGATATGTTAGTGATATCATTTTTCAAAAGAATATTTTCATTTGAAATACTGTCTGAGTTTTCTTTCACAACAGCAAAATCTTTTTCCAGTTTTTCAAACTTTTCTTTCATAAGTTTATCCTGTTGTTTTAATGTAGAATTTTCCCTTTTCAATTCGGAGATCCTCTTAAGAGAGGTTTTCAGACTAAGACAAAGTTCATCAATGTATTTAGAAACTTTAACAGGAATTTTCAAGTTACTAACCTCGAGTTCGCTGTCTGAATCTGTGTTTGAATCAAGGTCTGAGTCTGAGTCTGATTTTGCCATTAAACAAATATTGGCATAATCATTGTCACTATCTTCACATTCAGTATCACTCCAAGTCTCTACTTTGAGTGCCTTCCTGTTTTTCTCAGTCTTCCCTTTTCTCTTCTTTAACAAAGGACAGTTAGGTCTGATGTGTCCCTTTTTCTTGCATTCAAAGCAAGTTACTTCTTTATTCGTATCATCTTCCTCTGTTGTCCTGTTTTGAAACCTTTGAGAGTTTTGTTTCTTCCAATTGAATTTCCTTCCTTTTCTGTTCAACTTTCTGAATCTCTTTATCATAAGTGCCAGTTCTTCATCATCTAGATCTTCTTCAGAGTCTGTATCATCAGAATAGTCATTAGACTTTAAGGCAATAGATTTCTTACCTTTTGAGTCTTCCTCTTCGTTGGTCTGTTCTACTTCATAGGATTGAAGAGTCCCAACCAATTCATCTACAGAAAGTGGAGCAATCCTCTGTGTCTCTCTTATTGAGGTTTTTATATAATTCCAGTCTTTTGAGAGTCCTCGAAGAAGTTTGTTGACCTTCATATGTCCTGAGATTGGATGTCCCTGATATTCAAGACCATTCACAATTTCAGTAAAGCGACTAAACATGTAAGTAATTGATTCTCCTGATCTCATCTTAAAGACTTCATATTGTCCCAAGAGAATGTTGATCCTTGTTTCTTTCACACGATCTGTTCCTTCATAGGTAATGTGAAGCCTATCCCATACTTCTTTTGATGTATCACAAGAAGATATTCTATTATATTCAGTAGGGGATAAAGCACAATATAAAGAGTAAATAGCTTTGGCGTCGAGAGTCTGTCTCTTGGTGATTTCTTCTTGAGTCAAAAGAATAGGAACAACAGGTTCTTTTCCTCTCTCTAAGTCTGATGCAGCAACAGGAATGATTCCTTTATCAACCACTTCCCATTCCAAAGGATCTTTCGATCTTAGGAATGCCTTCATCTTATTTTTCCATATGCTGTAATCTTTTCCATCAAAGTATGGAGGTCTGGTATTGCTTTGACCTTCAACCAACCCTGTAGGCAGCATACTAGCCATAGATATTTTACTTAGAAGTAAAGACACTTCTTATAAACAAGTACACAAGCTCTGATACCAATTGTTAGAACTAGAATTAGCACCTAGAGGGGGTGAATAGGTGTTTGAAGCGATTTTAACAATTCAAACCGAATGAGATATAAATAATTTAAAATCAACGATCGCAGCAAATGAAAACAGTTAACAATAAAAGGATTAGGGATAGAGAATCAAGACTCCAGATTTATAGTGGTTCGGCTTAGATCAAGCCTACGTCCACTCTCCCGCACGGACAGCCCTTCTGGCTGGATTTCACTAAGAATCAATAAGAGTGATTACAGTCTCACGCTCTTGAGTCCACAGTGTAGATTACTCTACTACACTTCCTCAAGGTCTACAATATGATCTCTCTTTTGATTACATGTAACGCTCAAAGAATGATATCGCAAAATAGAAAAGGAGATTCAGACTTTGGAATTCTTCTATCCGCACCCTTCAACAACTAGAGCATCTCTCTTATATACTTCTTCATGCCTTCAATACCGTTGGCACCCTCCAAAGAAGTTCTTCCAATCAACCCGTTGGACAGAATCAATTAGAGAGATCTCAAGCTCTTTAAGGTAAGTGTTGATAGCCCATCAATCCTGCTCGCCCATACAATCAGGATCTCGGTTTCCATAAGTAGATCCTTCCAAATATAAGTTGCGAAGTCGTCAAAGAATCTAAACATATTCCATATAAAACTTAGATCGTTTAGTGCTGAATCCAGTAGAAAGATATCCACTAGTCGTTAGAATAAAGATCGTATAAGATCAGAATAAACGTCGTCCTGGAAACTGTCCATGTGAGTAGACTTTGAAATATAAGTCTTGAGTCTTGCTAACTTCAGACTTTGATCTTCAGACTTTAATCTTCAGACTTTGATCTTCAGACTTTGATCTTCAGACTTTGTCAATAGAGTCTGTAAGTCTTCAGACTAGACTGATAAACATGTTTTGTCAACTTCAAAATACTTCAAGAGAATTTAACCAACAATTACATCAGCAGTTGGACACACACATCAACATATAAGTAAACAACATCATATGATACTACCCCTTGGTTGAAGTGATTCATGGAGAACCAAAACATACCCTCTAAGTCCTCGGTCTGTTCCTGTTTGCCTAGCATGGCAATCAAGAAAATGGTAACTACAGTCCCACCAAATGCCACAACTGTGGACACTGTTGAGGGGAAGCTAATCCAAGAAAAGTGAAACCGCCATACTATTCCAGTTGAACCAGAAAATACGAGGTATCAAATTTAAAGGATATACATTATTAAAGCACTCGAACAATCTATTTCCATCCTACACTTGAAAAGCCACAAACAGAGATGTTCACTCACTCTTTCTTTGGTTCTTGTATGTGCAAGTGGCTGCTAGTACTGGCGCCTTTTTCTTAGCATAAACGGAAGTGATACACGCTTAGTTCGATGAGCTCCCACCTGAAGTATCCTTCTCCCTCTGCACTCCCACCCATTCTTTGCTTGAGTTTTCCTCCTATTCACATCAGTTTCTCAATGAGGAGTATTTGAAACTGAGCAAGAACAGCCATGTGAGCACAAGGAAAACCATAGCTCTAGGGGTGGTCACTCTTGATGATGATATTTTGTCTAATCCACATCATACCTACATTGTTAGTACGCTCAGTACTTCCTCATGAAGCAATAAAAAAACTGCATATAAAAGAGACGTCCTTAAAATATAGAAGGAACCACAAGGGCACTTCGAGGCCAGCATCGTTATGCCTGCAAAGCAGAAGGAAGAGAATTATGGAGGATATATCTAGGAAATGCTACAATATTCAATGAGGTAAAACCAATATGGCTAAGAAGCTCACCTAGACTGCAAACCTAGAACATCTAAAAAGCCATGAAGAATAAATAACCCAGCCTCTGTAATATTTAGTGTTCAGCAGGCAAGCTATGTCTAGAAATGAGAGACTTAGCTTTGAGGATTGGAAGTGCATAGAAAAGTGCTTTTCCGAACATGCCTCGGATGAACATCAAGTTGAATGATTAGCTTAGTTGAACACCCCTCTGTGATTTGATTCCAATCAAATTGGTCAAAACACTTTAATAACTTCCACAATGCAATGTTAGGAGGGTAAAGAACCCATGCATGCACAGGAGTTAGAAGTACAATGCATACATTTAAAACATTTAGTGGACCGTGTGAACCGCCCAATTTGTTATGATTCTGATCTAACTACATCAGCAATCGAACACACATCAACATATAAGTCAACGGCATTACAACCTCTTGGTTGAAGAGATTCATGTAGAATCAAAACACACCCTCCAACTTCTCAGTTTGTTCCTATTTGTAACGCCTAGCATGGCAATCATGAAAACTGTGACTACATTCCCACCGAACGCCATGACGGTGGACAACATTAAAGAGAAGCGAATCCAAGAAAAGTGTAACCGCCATTTTATTCCATTTGAACGAGAAAAGACAAGGTATCGAATTTAAAGGATATATATTACAAAATCACTCGAAGAATCTATTTACATCCTACACTTGAAAAGCCACAAACAAAGGTGCTCAATCAAAATCCCCTAAAACAACAGATGCTCTGTTAACAAGTTAACGAACGAATGAAACTACATAAGCATTAATCATCAGATTACTTCCACAAAGAATGGGCCCAAAATGGGGCATAGGGACAAGAGAGAAGTGTGCAGTGAAAGCCTGTTTAAGTGGAGTTCTTCGATCATTATTTGTCTCTACAGTTGTAGTGGAACTTAGCTGTCACGCCCTGAACCTCGAGCACGCGCACATCCCACTGCGGTCGATAGAAAAGCGACTTCCCAGGACACGTCGCCGACCCATTCATTTTAATTACACATGCGAAAGCGGATAAATAATCCCCAGACAAAACTCAATTGGGATAGAAAAGCAGGATCACATTTTTCAAATTCAAACCACACACCTTTATACATGTCAAACCAGTTTAGTTACAAGACTAGGCTATTAACAAAAAGATCTATAAAAGATCAGTCCTAAAAAACTAAGCTGTCCTAAGATCAGCCAGATAGGTCCATTCGCCAGTTCTTTAGTCGGGATCGGCGAAGTCAAAAATCCTCTCAGCAACCCTCACTGGTCTACCAAAAAGCTATGGAGGATCCGCCATCTAGGGACCTGAAATATTTTCCCCAAACCGGGATGAGACAATGTCTCAGCGAGTCCTACCCCCTAAAACTCGATTAGGAAGAAAATAAGCCCCAGGGTGCTCTAGCCACACAAAGTGGATGGAGGACTTACCTCGCCTCAGTCCATTCCTGCACGTCAGTACAATTCGAACATTTCTCAAATCAAACAATTGATCCAACGATTCAATTCAATCATACCATCAATCTTTCCGTTCCACTCCATACTATCTATCATTTAATACCGTCTATCAAACCAGTCGTTAATACGACATATGCTCTCCAAAGCTGTAATATATAGACAGTAGCTCGTTCAAGCTGTATAGATAGATAGCTCACCAAAGCTGTAACTGATATAGTAGCTCACCAAAGCTGTAACTGATATAATAGCTCTCAAAAGCTGATAATTCAATAATAAACTAATCCATACTTCAATTAAATCAATCAATCAATCCAATCGATTCAAACTGGCCATACAAACCAATTACGGTGCTAAAAGCCAACACCGGGTATTTTCAAGTTAAATACCACAACTTTATCAATATCACTCAATTCCACACTTTTGGAATTATTAACCATAATCATCAATCACTCAATTTCTCAATTTAAACATACAATTAGCACAAATCGACCGCACTGCTGCGATTAGCACGAAATTCTAACGACCGACCATTCCGGCAAAATTTTCGAAATTATTAAATAATTAAATTTAATTCCGAAAATTAAATAATTAAATATTATATTATAATAATATAATATAATTTAATAAATTAATATTTATAAATTCGAAATAATTAATTAATTAAAAATAATTAATTAGGGCTTAAACAAGATTACACTAATTTAAACATACAATTAGCCCTAATTAAACATCCATTAAACTAATCATACAACTAATCTAATTTACATTAAAATAATCTAATCTAACCACCTAAACCTAATTAGACTAATCTAAACACCCCTTAAGCATCATTAACTTACTAAGCAGGGATTAGAGGATAAACTCACCGGTTTTGCGCGCCGGTGAGTTCGCGGCGACCACGACGCCAAGGGAATCGATAAACCCCAAAGCAGCAACACCAACGGAGGCCGGGAAGACACCTAAAACGGGCCTTGAAGTCTCCAAAACCTTGCTGGTTGCTGCTTCTGTTCTTGGACTGCAGAGGCTGAACCGGTGGCTGAAACAGCGAGGAAACGGGCCGATCGGAGCTCCAGCGAGCGGGTGGTTGGCAACCGGTGGCTCCTGTGGGTCTTGGGGATCTTGTGGGTGGATGGAATGGGCAAGGAAAGGGTCGGAATGGGGCGAAACAGCAAGAAAACGCGAAACAGGCGGAACCAGGCGAGTCCAGGCGGTCCGGCGGGCCGTTCCTTTGCGCCCAATTTCGGGAGGCTACAGGGCTCCTTTAGGAGTACCGTCAAGTCCTTCCGAACGGTTTGGATATGATCTTCGCGATGGTGGGTGGAGCGTTGGCTGATTCGACCGGGAAGATCACTTTCAACTCATGTTTTCACCGAAGGGTCAGCTGGAGCAGAAACTGGAACGCGGGGAAAACAGAGGAGAAAAACGACGGGCTTGGCTGGTCCGGTGGGTGTGCGACGGTGGGGTTGGCTCAGCTGGTTTCCTCTGGTTCTCTTGAGCTTTTCCTCCTTCAACAACAATGGAGAAAGCCTTGGATTAAGGGAGAAGAAGCTGCTGAAGAGTGGGGGGGTCTCCTTGGGCTCTCTAGAGCTCAACACTTGCCATCTTCTCATTGGCTTTGCCCCCACCATGACATCACATGACCTCAGCCACTCTCTCTCCTCCAATCTTCCTCTACAAGCTTGGCAATAGGTGCAAAAATGTGGTGTGCCATGGGAGCTACGAATTTTGGACATCCCCCTCTTCAATCCATTCAATTCCATTCAATTCTCAAGCAAACCAATTCAATTGAAGCCCAAATAAATCAGCCATGGTGTCCTTGTCCCTCTTATGATTTTTCCCCATAATATGATCCAACTTGCATCCCAAATATGTGATCAAAACCGGCCCTCTGACTTTCCCGAACAAAAACGGCCTTACTTTGCTTTTCTGCTAAAAATCTCGGTTTGTAGAAAAATCTTTTGAGGATGAGTCGACGTTCCTAAAATGATTTGTGACATAACAGAACTTCTAATTTCTATAATCGAGTTCAATTTCTTGGTTAATTTCAATCTGGCGCGATATGAGCGCGTCCTAATCTACCGGGTAGCTTTTAGGAATTTTCAATGCAATTGACCTGTGGTTGATTATTTTCAAGCCACAAAGTGCATCTTCGACACATTGGCGACTCTCGGTTGTCGTGGAAATCTCGAGGTTTCAAATACGGACACAGGGTACCAAAACGACAGAGAAATCGGTCTAGTGCCGATCGATCAGAATTTTGCAATTAAGTGGAATCACCCACATTTAATCACATGGTTCTGTCGAATCGACCTATCTCCGGTCTCTAATCGATCTGTGCCGTAATAACCCTTGCAGATTAGCACGATTGAGCAGTATGTTCCTGGTCGAATTCTCAAGTCTATTGCGTTTAGATTCCTTAACGGGTTCACCTGATAGACTAGTTATCTCGTGAGTGGCCAACTCAGAGAAGAGAGCTATAGGCGCGCAGATGAAATACCCGACTTATTCAATTGAAAACAGAATTGGAAAATCAGGATGTCACATTAGCACTTGTGGATAAAGATTAAAACCAGTCAGTTTGAGAGACAGCTGAATGATCGCTGAGTCGAACTAAAAGGGCTTAACCAAAAATTTGAAAGGCAAGAGCATCAGATGATCCGTTCTAAATTTAGCATCGAAAGTCATTGCATCCGACACATATCTAAAGATACAGAAATTACATACCGAGAAAAGATTCATCGATGAAAATAAGTAGATAGAAGCCCCGATCAAGACAATGACAAAAGATCAGAAACACCACAAGCGCAAGCCGAAAGTGATTCGTCAAAACCACTATGGCTTGCTAGTAAAGCGATCGAAATGAGCAACAGAACAATTCTCATTCAACTGATCTTACCGGAAGAGTTTTCCGATACTCCGATAAGGCAGTAACCCCAATGCGGAAACCCGCTGCAATGTCATCACCAATCAAAAGATGCAAAGTAAAAAAAATGATATCAATATAACGGACCGAATCTAGCCATCATCGAAATTCAATCAACAAACGTCAAATTCCAAGATCTCAATTTCACCTCAAAAGCAACTAAAAAAAACCTACGGGAAGGGGAAGGGGAAGGGGAAGGGGGAGGAGCCGCATGGTGTAAAGAGGATGAACGGCCCGCCGTAGGGAATACGGTGGCGATGCCGT
The DNA here is from genome assembly GCA_007663325.1 of Eucalyptus pauciflora. Lineage (NCBI taxonomy): Eukaryota > Viridiplantae > Streptophyta > Magnoliopsida > Myrtales > Myrtaceae > Eucalyptus > Eucalyptus pauciflora. The sequence continues at coordinate 1,638,763 of VMYD01000385.1, forward strand.
GGTAGCTCTCGATCCTCGAATACATTGGAGATCGGACTTCCCACTGGTGGCTGTTGGATAAATTCTCTTAAAGTATTTTGAAGTTGACAAAACATTTTCATCAGTCTAGTCTGACGACTTACAGACTCTATTGACAAAGTCTGAAGCTAGCAAGACTCAAGACTCATATTTCAAAGTCTACTCTCATGGACAGTTTCCAGACCGACGTTTATTCTGATCTTATATGATCTTTATTCTAACGGCTAGAGAATATCCTTCTACTGGATTCAGCACTAGAAGATCTAACTTTCGTATTCGAATTTGTATAGATTCTCTAAAGATTTCGCAACTTATTTTTGGAATGATCTACTTATGGAAACCGAGATCCTGATTGTATGGGCGAGCAGGATTGATGGGCTATCAACACTTACCTTAAAGAGCTCGAGATCTCTCTAATTGATTCTGTCCAACGGGTTGATTGGAAGAACTTCTTTGGAATGTGCCAATGGTATGGAAGGCATGAAGAAGTATATAAGAGAGATGCTCTAGTTGTTGAAGGGTGCGGATAGAAGAATTCCAAAGTCTGAATCTCCTTTTTTCTATTTTGCGATATCATTCTTCGAGCGATATATATAATCAAAAGAGAGATCATATTGTAGTGAGACCTTGAGGAAGTGTAGTAGAGTTTTCTACACTGTGGACTCAAGAGCGTGAGACTGTAATCACTCTTATTGATTCTTAGTGAAATCCAGCTAGAAGGGTTGTCCGTGCGGGAGAGTGGACGTAGGCTTGGTCTAAGCCGAACCACTATAAATCTGAAGTCTTGATTCTCTATCCCTAATCCTTTTATCATTAACTGCTTTCATTTGCTGCAATTGTTGGTTTTAATTTATTAATCTCTCATTCGGATTAAATTGTTAAAATTGCTTTAAACACCTATTCACCCCCCTCTAGATGCTAATTCTAGTCCTAACAATTGGTATCAGAGCTCGTGTACTTGCTTTTAAGAAGTGTCTTTACTTCTAAGTAAAAGATTTATGGCTAGTATGTTGCCTACAGGGTTGGTTGAAGGTCAAAGCAATACCAGACCTCCATACTTTGATGGAAAAGACTACAGCATATGGAAAAATAAGATGAAGGCATTCCTAAGATCAAAAGATCCTTTGGAATGGGAAGTGGTTGATAAGGGAATCATTCCTGCTGCTGCATCAGAATCAGAGAGAGGAAAAGAAATTGATGTTCCTACTCTTTTGACTCAAGAAGAAATCACCAAGAGACAGACTCTTGACGCCAAAGCTATTTACTCTTTATATTGTGCTTTATCCCCTACTGAGTATAACAGAATATCTTCTTGTGATACAGCAAAAGAAGTCTGGGATAGAGCTTCACATTACCTATGAAGGAACTGATCGTGTGAAAGAAACGAGGATCAACATTCTTTTGGGACAATATGAAGTCTTCAAAATGAGATCAGGAGAATCAATAACTGACATGTTTAGTCGCTTTACTGAAATTGTGAATGGTCTTGAATATCAGGGACATCCAATCTCAGGACATATGAAGGTCAACAAACTCCTTCGAGGACTCTCAAAAGACTGGAATTACATAAAAACCTCAATAAGAGAGACACAGAGGATTGCTCCACTCTCTGTAGACGAACTAGTTGGGACTCTTCAATCCTATGAAGTGGAACACACCAACGAAGAGGAAGACTCAAAATGTAAGAAATCTATTGCCTTAAAGTCTAATGACTATTATGATGTTACAGACTCTGAAGAAGAACTAGATGATGAAGAACTGGCACTCATGATAAAGAGATTCAGAAAGTTGAACAGAAAAGGAAGGAAATTCAATTGGAAGAAACAAAATTCTCAAAGGTTTCAAAACAGGTCAACAGAGGAAGATGATTCTAACAAAGAAGTGACTTGCTTTGAATGCAAGAAAAAGGGACACATCAGACCCAACTGTCCTCTGTTAAAGAAGAGAAAAGGAAAGACTGAGAAAAACAGGAAGGCACTCAAAGCAGAGACTTGGAGTGATACTGAATGTGAACAAAGTGACGATGATTATGCCAATATCTGTTTGATGGCAAAATCAGACTCAGACTCAGACCTTGATTCAGACACAGACTCAGACAGCGAACTCGACGTTGGAAACCTGAAAATTCCTGTTAAGGTTTCTAAATATATTGATGAACTTTGTCTTAGTCTGAAAACCTCTCTTAAGAGGATCTCCGAATTAAAAAGGGAAAATTCTACATTGAAACAACAGGATAAACTTTTGAAAGAAAAGTTTGAAAAGCTGGAAAAGGATTTTGATGCTGTGAAAGAAAACTCAGACATTATTTCAAATGAAAATAATCTTTTGAAAAATGATATCACTAACATATCAAAAAGATTTTCAAATGGTTCTGAAAAGTTGGATAAGATTCTTTCGATACAAAGACCATACTTTGATAAATTAGGTCTTGGTATGACTTCTGAAACTATTCCACTAATTGATTTTCCGAAGGTTAAAGAAAGAATTAAACAGAGACCAGCTAGAACTGCTTATAAGAATCATTTCCAGAAAGTTTTTGTAAAACCTGTTGGCAGAAATGCGTTGAGATGTTCCAAGTGTAAAAGCTTAGAACATTTTGAAAAAGAATGTCATTTGGTTTGGAGACCTGTCAAAAAGAGCTGGGCTAAGACTGTCTATTGTTCTAACACTTCTGGACCCAAGATGGTATGGGTACCAAAAAGAGCTTGAATTCGTGTTAATTGCAGGTTACTATCAAAAAGAAGATTAAATGGTATCTTGATAGTGGCTGCTCAAGACACATGACAGGAGACTCAAGCTGCTTCATAAAACTTGTCCAGATAGACGAAGGAAAAGTTTCCTTTGGTGGTAACAACAAAGGAAGAATTACTGGTCGAGGAACAGTAAAGATTGGAAGTTTGTCAATCAATAATGTTTCCTTAGTTGAAGGATTAAATTACAACTTGCTTAGCATAAGTCAGTTGTGCGATACTGGTTTCAAGATCAACTTCCAGGAAGAAACGTGCTCTGGAATCAGTAAAGACTTTACTCAATCTTTTACTGGACGAAGACATGGAAATATCTACCTTCTGGATGTGAATCAAGAAAGATCACAGTGCTTAATATCAGTACAAGATGAGGCAAATCAATGGCACAGAAAGCTAGGCCATATCAATTTGAAGCAAATCAACAAGATCTCTACCAAGAAACTTGTTCGAGGGTTGCCTATTCTCAATTACTCAAAGTTTGATCTATGTACACCATGCGTACTGGGTAAACAGGTTAGAAATTCTTACAAATCAATAAATAAAGTTTCCACTAATCATGTATTGCAGCTTCTGCATATGGATTTGTTTGGACCTACCAGAACACAAAGCATTGGTGGAAAAAGGTTCTGTCTGGTAATCGTGGATGATTACTCACGATTTACTTGGGTCTACTTTCTTTCAAGTAAGTCAGAGACTTTCTCTCTCTTTTCAAAGTTTGCTAAGAAAGTGCAGAATGAGAAAGGTCACACTATCTCAAGCATTCGTACAGACCATGGAGGTGAGTTTGAAAATTAAGACTTTACTAAATTTTGTGATAAATTTGGTTTTCAACACAAATTCTCCTCTCCATATACACCAGAACAGAATGGGGTTGTGGAAAGGAAGAATAGGTCTTTACAAGAAATGACAAGAACTCTTTTAATTGGAAATCAAATTTCTTCAAGGTTTTGGGCTGAAGCTGTTTCAACTGCTTGCTATATAATAAACCGAGTATTTTTAAGGCCAATTCTTGAGAAAACTCCTTATGAAATTTTTAAAGGAAAGAAACCAACAGTTTCTTATTTTCAAATATTTGGTTGCAAATGTTTTATTCTAAAGAATGCAAATGATCGTGTTGGTAAGTTTGAAGAAAAATCAGATGAAGGATTCTTTCTTGGTTGCTCAACTACAAGCAAAGCTTTTAGAGTATTCAACAAAAAGACTCAGACTGTGGAAGAATCAATGAATGTCAAATTTCAAGACTCTCCACAAGTTCAGCAAATTCAGACTGAAGATTCAGAATCTGCTCTAGACTCTGCTAGATCTAACTCCACTGAAGCAGTTACTAATTCGGAATCAGTACAACAAGCTACTAATGAAGAATCTACTCAAGAAGAAGATCAAGAATCTATCAGACTGACCAGTAACTGGAAGCACAAGTCTAGTCATCCTGAAGAACTCATTATTGGGAACATTAATGAGGGAATTCAAACAAGATCCAAAAGGCGAGAAGAGTCTAGTGCTGTTGCTCTTATTTCTGAAATAGAACCCAAAAATATTGAAGAAGCTTTAGCTGATGAAAGCTGGATTGAAGCAATGCAAGAAGAGCTCAGACAATTCAGTATTAACGACGTATGGGAATTAACTCCCAAACCAAAAGGTAAATCAGTTGTTGGAGCTAAATGGGTTTTCGGGAACAAAGTTGACGAAAAAGGCAAAGTAACGAGAAACAAAGCAAGACTCGTGGCTAAAGGATACACGCAAGAGGAAGGGATAGACTATGATGAGACTTACGCTCCAGTAGCAAGGTTAGAGGCAATCAGATTACTACTTGCTTTTGCTTGCTATAAGAATTTCAGGTTGTTTCAAATGGATGTCAAAAGCGCATTCCTGAATGGATTTATTCAAGAAGAAGTCTACGTGGAACAACCTCCTGGATTCGAAGACTCAAAGAAACCAGACTCAGTGTTCAGACTGAAGAAAGCTTTATATGGATTGAAACAAGCTCCTCGAGCTTGGTATGAAAGGCTAAGTAATTTCTTAATTCATAATGGCTTTTCTAAAGGAAAGGTAGACACTACTTTGTTTATTAAAAAGGAAGGTAAAAGTTTTATACTTGTTCAGATTTATGTTGATGACATCATATTCGGATCATCTAATGAGATTTTGTGCAAGAAATTTTCTAAGTCTATGCAGGATGAATTCGAGATGAGCATGATGGGTGAACTATCCTTTTTCCTTGGTCTACAAGTTAAACAACTAAAGGAGGGAATATATATTCATCAAGAGAAATATGCAAAAGAACTTGTTAAAAAGTTCGGTCTGGAAAATTGCAAAAAGACTGACATACCAATGTCAAGTTCCTTGAAGATAGACAAAGATGAAGCAGGGAAGAAAATCGACCAAAAGTTATACAGGAGTATCATTGGTTCACTTCTTTATCTTACTGCATCCAGACCTGACATATTATTTAGTGTTTGCATATGCGCTAGGTTTCAATATGATCCTAGAGAATCTCATCTAAGTGCTGTTAAACGTATTATTAAATATGTTGCTACTACTGCTAAGATCGGTCTATGGTATCCCAAAGAAGGAGACTTTACACTTCTTGGCTATTCAGACGCAGATCTTGCAGGTTGTAGAGTTGAAAGAAAAAGCACTTCAGGTACCTGTCAATTGCTTGGAAACAGGGCAGTATTTTGGTTTTCAAAGAAACAAAGTACTGTGGCTCTTTCAACGGCTGAAGCAGAATACGTAGCCCTTGGAAGTTGCTGTTCTCAAATACTGTGGATAAAACAACAACTGCAAGACTTTGCATTGAAGACTCTTGCATAGAAATAAGATGTGACAACACCAGCGCAATCAATCTTACAAAGAATCCTATCCTACATTCAAGGGCAAAACATATTGAGATTCGACATCACTTTACAAGAGATCATGTTCAGAACAAAGAGGTCTTGATACAGTTCATAGACTCAAAGAATCAACTGGCAGACATCTTCACAAAGCCACTTGAGAAAAGCTTGTTTGAGTCTATTCGCTCAAGACTCAATATATTATCTCTTGACGAATGTTGAAGCTCAGACTCAGAAACTAAAGTCTGACAGAGCATCAGACTCAAAGATTGAAGACTGAGAATACGAATCGACACGACTGTAAGTTATTTATTTAAATTGTCATATCGATAAGGTAAGACTGTCTGTTTATCTCTAATTGAGCTTATTAAGGCAGTTACACTTTAAAAGGGGTGGTTATCGATTTATTAAGGCAGTTATTTTTTCAAAAGGAAATTCTTAAAGATTTCCAAAATTTGCGACGATTGGATTTCCCCCGTATCTGTTATCTTTCATACACTTCTTCTTCGCTTTCACTTTACCCAGAAACCCTAGAACAAAAAGCTTTTCACTGCTCTGTATTTTTCTCTCCAAAACTTCTTCGTCTCAAAGTTTTTAACTTTCTTGCGACACAAGTGAGAAAGCTTCTCCAAAGAAAGCAACAATGTCGTATCAAAGGAAGTCATCCAGAATAGCAAACAGGGGACCACAAGGATCTAGTGAGGGGCCTACGCACTTCGATCTAACCGAAGAAAGCGACTTTCCTTCTGAGCAAACTCCTCAACGATCTCAACTGCGGTCTTCCTCAACTAGACCTCAAGAACATCGCCCTCAAGATGCAGAAACAGTTTTTGAAGATATTGAACCAGTAAGAACTCTTAAGTCTGCCTTTGTTTATAGGCTTTACTCTGTATTAAAGGAAGGAGGTTCTGCAATGACCTTCATTGATGAATTTCTGAAAGAGAAGGGTTACAGAAATGAGACTCATTTTCTCACCGTCATGGAAAGGTCATAAATTGTTCCTGAAGGAACTGCTGCAAAAGCATTTGCAAACTTTCCCAGTGACCCTAGGTTTGGTAGTATGAATCAGCCAGAGGGAAAGGATGATGATGAAAAGATGTTCATACACTTTAAACCATGGATGGGTGTGGCTGCAAACCTTCGAGGAAAGAAGGATGAACTATTCCGCTCAGACGGACATATGAAGAAGTATGAAAAGTTGCTGAAGCGTGGGGTGATGAATCCATGGACTGTGGATTTCGATTTTCTGGACTTATTGAGCATAAATCTGAGATAGAAGTTTGAAAAACTTCAACTTTATCAGTTTTGTACTGACTGTGATATGGCACATTCCGAATTAACAGCGTACTTCTACTCCAATCTCAGTTTTATTGATGCAAACAGCTTTTCTTTCAGCGTAACGGATAAAGAGTATGTTGTTGATAAGGACATTCTGGCGGATATACTTGGTGTGGAAAGAGGGGCTTTCCAATCAATTAGTGTGTCTGTAAGCCATGCTACTCTTGAACTCGCAAAAGACATAATTGCTGAAGGTCGTCTCTCCTACTCAAGGATGAATGCAACCAATACTTTGCTTCACAAGATTGTGATCAACTGTCTGAGACCCAAATCAACATCCAAGACAGATGTATCCATCTCAGAGGCTAAGTTGATGTTTGCAATCAAGACTGGTCTTAACTTCTCTTTGCCGCACACCATCATATTTCACATGTACAGATGCATGGCAAAGGACAAAGGAAAACTTTCTTATGCTGCTCTTATCACTCGTATTTTTAGACATCTGAACATTCAGCCTCCTCACATTCTCTCTGTGAAGACCATTGATAAAATGGTCATCGGGCTGAGGATGATTACCAAGATGCGTCTGAAAGAACTTAGCAAGAAGTTAGAGAAGTTCAAGGAGAAGACTCCTATCAAGTTCAGACCAGACTCATCAGCGGCCAAAAGAAAAGGGAAAGAACCAGTGGTTAGTTCTACCAAGAAGAGAAGGGCAATCATCTTGGAAGATGAAGATGATGAGGATGCTCTACCCATCTCTGCTCTTATTTCTCAATTTTCTGCATCTACTCCAGCTGTTCCAGAACAACAATTTGCAGAAACAGAGAAAGAGGAAGAGAAAGAAGAAGAGAAAGAAGAAGAGAAAGAGGAAGAGAAAGGAAGAAAGGAAGAGGAAGAGAAAGAAAGGAAGAAAGAGGAAGAAAGAGAGGAAGAAGAAAAAGCAGAACAAGCGGAGGAACCAACAAACACAGTTTCTCCAGTAGAGAAAGAGGATCTACAACAGCCTGTCACTGAGGAAACTCCTCAGAACGAAGAGTTCTTTTCTCCTACAGAAGACATGGAAATAGGGGGAGATACAAACAGAGAACATACCCCTCTTCTACTGACTTTTGGAGAAGAAGATATACAAATAGGTGTTAGTCGATCACCTCGTGATGCTGAAGATGTTCATGCTGCACAGTTTCCTGAAGGAGAGGCATCATCTCCACATACTGAAATTCCTGCTGACATTCATACTGGCTTGACTCCACCATCAGACCGAGCTGAAACAAGCACTCAGACTGACAATTCTGGAGATTTTCGAAGGCTGCTTGAAATCATCTTGGAACTCAAAGGCCAAATTTATGCCATGTGATATGAATTTCAGAACTTGCAGAATGAAAATCATGCAATGTTCATCACTCTGCATGATCAGCTTAAAGATGTTCAGCGTCAGATTCAGGATACTGCAAAGGGCACTTCGCTCACCCAAGTACAGGAAGATTTGAGGAAGCTAAAAGGAACTGTCAAGTCTATGGAGGACTTTCAACTTGTTCGCATTCCTCGTGCTCCTTGATTTTTTTTTTTATGCTGACAAAAAGGGGGAGAAGACTTTGCAGGCAGATTTTCAAGCATTTCAACTTCAGACTCATTCCTCAAACCAAACCAAATCTTTTCTTCAAGTTTAAACATTTTTTAGTTGTTATTTTGACTTTATCTTGAGTTTTTAATTGTATGCAGTTTTTGAATGTGTGCTCATTATTGCATTACTTTAAGCTTTTAAATTAGATAAAGATAGTACTGTCTGTTCATGACTAATGAGGTTTCGGTGAATGCAGATCTGTGTACAGGATATATCTGTGTACAGGATAACTTCTACTATTTTTATTCTAATCTTTATGAGATATCAATGCTTGCTTAAAAGTTGTATTGCAGGTCAATAATATTCAAATCTGCAGAAAAGTTTTGTCACCATAAAAAATGGGGAGATTGTTGGATAAATTCTCATAAAGTATTTTGAAGTTGACAAAACATTTTCATCAGTCTAGTCTGAAGACTTACAGACTCCATTGACAAAGTCTGAAGATCAAAGTCTGAAGCTAGCAAGACTCAAGACTCATATTTCAAAGTCTACTCTCATGGATAGTTTCCAGACCGACGTTTATTCTGATCTTATATGATCTTTATTCTAAAAGCTAGAGAATATCTTTCTACTGGATTCAGCACTAGAAGATCTAACTTTCGTATTCGAATTTGTATAGATTCTCTAAAGATTTCGCAACTTATTTTTGGAATGATCTACTTATGGAAACCGAGATCCTGATTGTATGGGCGAGCAGGATTGATGGGCTATCAACACTTACCTTAAAGAGCTCGAGATCTCTCTAATTGATTTTGTCCAACGGGTTGATTGGAAGAACTTCTTTGGAAGGTGCCAACGGTATGAAAGGCATGAAGAAGTATATAAGAGAGATGCTCTAGTTGTTGAAGGGTGCGGATAGAAGAATTCCAAAGTCTGAATCTCCTTTTTTCTATTTTGCGATATCATTCTTCGAGCGATATATATAATCAAAAGAGAGATCATATTGTAGTGAGACCTTGAGGAAGTGTAGTAGAGTTTTCTACACTGTGGACTCAAGAGCGTGAGACTGTAATCACTATTATTGATTCTTAGTGAAATCCAGCCAGAAGGGCTGTCTGTGCGGGAGAGTGGACGTAGGCTTGGTCTAAGCCGAACCACTATAAATCTGAAGTCTTGATTCTCTATCCCTAATCCTTTTATCATTAACCGCTTTCATTTGTTGCAATTGTTGGTTTTAATTTATTAATCTCTCATTCGGATTAAATTGTTAAAATTGCTTTAAACACCTATTCACCCCCTCTATGTGCTAATTCTAGTCCTAACAGTGGCGACGGCTTGGTGTGAGACGGAGGAGAGGAAGAAATGGAGGAGTTTCCAAGAAGTGCAACAAAAGGGACCGGAAAACATGAAATTGAAAAGGAAAAAAGTAATCCCGATTCATTTGGAATTTTTTTTTAAAATTTTTTTACCCAATAACAAAATTTCCTCAATTTAAATGGCTAGAAAATGCCGATTGCAGTAACATTTGTCCCGTTGATGAGTTTAAATTCTTATTTAAAATGAAATCAACTTTAAACTCATTTTTAGAAAAAAGATTATCTCATTTTAGATTTTTATTTCAAATTTTTCTTAAATTATGTAATGGCTATTTTAGCGAGAAATGAGTCATCAAACATGAAAATGAAAAGGGTGCGGGGGTTCTGGTGGTGGCCCCCAATATGCTGATGTCAAGAAGCTTGACAATCTAAAAATGCAGGATCTGGACTTCAAAGATTTGCATAAAGGTTTGTTGGGCGATGATTATTTATCTTTCGTTATTTCAATTTTTGATGGCTTGGCGTGAGAGGAGGGAGATGAAGTAAAGGAGGAGTTTGTAAGGAGCGCAACAAAAGAGATTGGAAAATAGGAAACTCGAAAGAAGACTTAATCCCAAAATTTTCTTTAATTTTGTTAAATTATAAATTCCAAATAAAATTATCTCATTTAAATAGTAGGGAATGTCAATCACATTATGATGAAGATTTGACCCATAGACGATCTCAAATCCGTATTTGATAATTTCCTTTTATCAAAGATCTTTATTTGAAATTAACTGGATTATTTCATGTTTTTATTTGAAGCGAAATTTATCTTGAATTTTTTATAAATAAATGACTCAATTTCACCTCTCTATTTGGATTTTTTCTTAAATTATGTAATGGCTATTTTCAGCAGAGGAAAATGCTACAGGCATAGTGATCCTGCCCTGTGCAAGGACGTTGACTCCCTGCTGTCCTCGGAAATATGAAGAGGGTGAGGGGGACGATGGTGGGCCCCATCCGGTGAAAATCTCCGTACTTTTCTTTTTCTTGATTTTAAGCTTCCCTGGAAATGGAGGAGCCGGTTTGCACAAAGACTCGTGGACTTCGACTTGGAAAAGCTTTTGGACTATTATCAAAGACAAAATTGTTGGATGATGATTATTGACCTTTCGTTATTTCCATTTTGAAGAGTTTTGATATTTTAAATGCTTATTTAGCCTATATTCTTCTTCTTTACGGGCGAAATTATCAACAAAAAATAATGATTTCAAAAGATATATCGTTACAAAAGATATCTAACTTTATAAATTCTTTCATTTGATCAAAAGGAGGACTAATGCGATCCATCTCTGCCCTCAAATCCAACAAGATTCCTTTCTTTTTTTTTGGCACATCATCTCCATCAAATTTGATGAGATTTTATTACTCATTGTTAAGTTGCAAAGATGGTGTGGTGACTTAACATGTGTATAACAGAGAGATTATTGTTTACTAATTTATTCATGTAATCTCCCACATTTAAGTTTATTAACCAAATCCGTCCAGTACGAAATATGCATGTAATCTCCCACATGTAATCTCTCCATTTTACATCGAACTTAGCGAAAAGGCTTAGAAGGACATATTGAAAATCCATGCCTATAATCAAATCTAGTGAATACGAATCTAGCAACCTAATGGGTCTATCCATTATTTGTGTAAAGTTAAGGCACTGTAAGGAGAGGCCCGAGTTACATATTGAAAAAGTATCAACGTCAAGAATGTGAAAAATCTTCGAAGCTCGAAGCTCATTTCATTATAGTTCAAAGTATCGAAACTCCATACAACTACGGAAATTTATTACAGAAAAAAATACTCGGCATTTCTATTGGGCTTCAACTTGTCTGACGAAGCCCAGGCTGTCGGAGGGCCCGAATATATATACCAAGCCTATTTTTCTGCCCAAGGCCTAGTTTCGCATCTCGGTCCAAGCCCAATCACGAAATTGATCCATACGGTCTAGCCCTCAACATAAGTTAAGGTGAGGTTGTTCCCGAGGCATGCTCGTTTGCGGGCAGGAATTGACTATGCAATCCGAAGGAGCAATTGGCCCAAAAGCGAGACTTGCCCCACTTGATGAGCAAGCTTCACACCCCCAACTTGGCTCTCTTTCTTAATTTCGCACCCCTGTAAAATACACTCATTCTTTTCAATAGGAAAAAGATTATACTTACTTAACCTCTCTATCTTGCAATTATTGCATATTGGTATTATGATCACTTCATGTTAGCATTGCCATTTTCTTTATTAAAAAAAAAAGATTCAAATTGCAAAATACACTTACTCTTTACTATAATAAATTATGCTTACAAAACCCCATGATTGTTATAGTTGATTGGGGTGTTGGGGGATCTCTGATTTGAGAATCAGAGGTTGCTTGTTCGAATCACAAATACTACATGTAAGTTATTATGAGTTATAGCCACCTATACAGGCCATAGGCCTAAGCTCAACCTGTTCAACTTGTAGTATATTTGTAATGGGCTTTAAGTAGAAGAGTCTCCACTCCTGTGCCCATAAATTAAAAAAAAAAAAAAAAAACTCTAGGAGAATGCTAATATAATATAGCAATTTTTTATACGCTCTTCTTCCTCATAAACTAGGTAATCATTATGCAAAAGGACCTTATCAACTTGGTTACAAGGAGAAAGTTCCTTGGGACTTAATAAATCACACACACACACACACTTATTTATTTTCATATATATACTTATTTATTTTCGATTAGATATTAGTCATCACCTTTTTGAATAGGCATACTACATATATGGATTTATGAGCAATTTGACATGGTATTCCAATAATTGAGGTTGGCAAGAAAATTAAGCAACTTCAAGTATACCTTTTGAACCGAGACTCTTTTTTTTTTTCACACTTATAGCAATCATTATGAGAGCTTCCTGTCAATAGATCCATGAAGATTTGAAAGATAATACATGGAAAGTCAAGACTTATTTTCAATTAATGGTCAACATTAATTAAATATGGGGGTCTAAGTTAGCCCAAGTCTAACCTGTCAACAAGTAGTTCAATATCAAAAACTACAAATCAATATATAAATTAATGACAAGATCGTTTTAGAATTGTGAATTGAATGATATTATGATTACCATCACTAAAAACATATCAAACACTCTATAATATTTTACATGAATCAAAATCTTAATATGGTGGTAAATAGGAAAATTTACCGGCTAAGCAGTTGAATCAATAGGACAGGGCCACACAGAAGCACACGAGTGCATACTAAAATTTGGATTTGACGAATTTGTTCCTTCCAAAACTCAAGCAAAAAGGAAAACGAATAAAAGATAAAGAGCCTTTACAGACAAAAAAAAGCACAATCAATGCTTTGGAATTTTTATAATGTTTGTTCCTTACCTACGGAATGTTTCTGGCACTGTAATACAAAACCGTTCGATTGATATTACTAATTCTCAACCGTCGATTATGAGCTTTTCCAGTTAAAGGTTGCTGTGTTTCGACGCTTCCGTTCCTTCACCACTTGTTTGAGTGGGTCCGTTAATTTGTCTTTTGACTTCTTTATTTAAAAGTACTTATTCTTTGGTCCACTTGGTAAGATTCCAAGCGTAATTCATCGAAGGCATCTTGATATCAAGCACACGAATACTATCTATATCTTTTCTCGGGTTCTAGGGTATTGATTAAGTTGACCTGGTTACTGGACAAGAAGGTCTAGATAAGTTTATAGTCCTTTTATAGAGCGGAATCTACTCGTTGAAGATATGAGTACTCGGTACTCTTCCAACTTTTCTGCTTTTGAAAAGTAAAAGAGTGATAAAGGGACTTTATTCCTTTTTTCACCAAAAAAAAAAAAGAGTGATAAAGGGTAATCGGTGTCAACAATCCCCCGGGCATTACCATAGTTTAAAAGTATGGTAAGGAGGAGCTTCCAAACTTTACCATTGGAACCAAAACCCCATATATGTAAGAAGTCATTTTCTCACTTCCTTGTTTCAGTTTACATTATTTGTAAATGAAACCACATTCGAGCAAGCAAAGTCTATTTTTGTTGATTTGGGGCGAAAATTTCTCTTATCAGTGCTTCACACTTGAGTAATTTTGACATCAATACTGCAATCATAACAATCAATTGGAAGAAAATGATTATTATGATCATGGCATTAGAAAAAGAATATCAAGCATTGTCTAATTTCTGACGTGAGTTGAAGTTTCAACATGGTAAAAAGGAAAACTTATCGCTGAAGTACTTGAATCAAAAGGACGGGGCCTGAAGAAAGGCGCACAAGTGAATAAGAAGTTTTGGATTGGATAACAATCGTTCATTATGCAACTCAAAGCAAAAAGGAGAAAAAAGAAAAAAAAAAGTAAAGAATCTCAACATTCCAAGTTCTTACTGTTGGATAAATTCTCTTCAGGTATTTTGAAGTTGACAAAACATTTTCCTCAGTCTAGTCTGAAGATCAAAGTCTGAAGACTTACAGACTCTACTGGCAAAGGCTGAAGCTAGCAAGACTCAAGTTTCAAAGTCTACCCTCATGGACAGTTTCCAGACCAACAAGATAAAAACTTCTATTCTGATCTAATATGGTTTTTACTCCAACGTCTAGAGAATATATTTCTACTGGATTCAACACTAGAAGATCTTATTTTCATATTAGAAAATTTATATAGATTCTCTAAAGATTCGCAACTTATATTCGGAAGGATCTACTTATGGAAACCAAGATCCTGATTGTATGGGCGAGCAAGATTGATGGGCTATCAACACTTACCTTAAAGAGCTCGAGATCACTCTAATTGATTCTGTCCAACGGGTTGATTGGAAGAACTTCTTTGGAAGGTGCCAACGGTAATGAAGGCATGAAGAAGTATTTAAGAGAGATGCTCCAGTTGTTGAAGGGTGCCGGATAGAAGAATTCCAAAGTCTGAATCTCCTTTTATATTTTGTGATCTTATTCTTTGAATGTTATATGTAATCAAAAGAGAGATCATACTGTGGTGAGACCTTGAGGAAGTGTAGTAGAGCTTCTACACTGTGGACTCAAGAGCGTGAGACTGTAATCACTCTTTTTTATTCTTAGTGAAATCCAGCCAGAAAGGTTGTCCGTGCGGGAGAGTGGACGTAGGCTTGGTCTAAGCCGAACCACTATAAATCTGGAGTCTTGATTCTCTATCCCTAATCCTTTTATCTTTCATTACTTTCATTTGCTGCAATTGTTGGTTTTCATTCATTAATCTCTCATTCGGATTAAATTGATAAAATTGCTTTAATAACCTATTCACCCCCTCTAGGTGCTAATTCTAGTCCTAACACTTATTTTACAGTCTTTTCTTGTGACATCCTATGAAAGTTATTATTTTCAAGAAAGCAGCCAGACATTATCACCAGAATACCATGATTGAACCATTCATGCAAAAAATGGGTTCGATATGTATTCTTTTGTCCAATAGAGCTCTGTCATTGGAAAAGAAAAAAAGCAATGCCTGTTGCTCACGACCAGAAGATGCAATAATTTAACTAGATTTTGGATAATGGGGTGTCCCCACTCTCCCACTCCACTTCTACCAAAGATGTTTTTATAAGAAAAGCTAAAAAGACGAAAGCGTCAATTATTCGAGAATGACTTGGCACAAGGAGCACCGCACACGAGAGACTTTGGCTATAATGTGGATTTGATAATTATACTTGTTCTTTCTAATTTTGTGATTGAAACATTACGTAAAGAATGATTCGGCATTTTAATACCAAATCTCAGCTGTTGATTGTGGACTTTTCCAGCAAAAAGAGTAGCTGTGTTTCAACGCTACCCTTCCTTTTCAACGCTACCCTTCCTTCATCCACTTTTCTAGTGGCTCCGTCGACTTGTCCTGGATGCTTCACTGAGAAATGATTCATTGAACCGAAGGCAAAAATTCACGAGGCTATAAAAGAAATATTCCTCTAGTGAGCCTTCCATTCCATCAGAACCTTTGAAAAAATAGTTAAGAAAGTCTTCTATGTTAACTATACATATAGACACACAGACATTTACGCACCCAATTTAGCTTAAATCACATCTTTCATGTAAGCTGACCAAAAGGTCCTCCACACATAAGTGTACACTTATGCATTAATAGACCCGCCTTTTATTTCAAAAGAATATATTTGCCTTTTTCATTTTCTCTCCAATCTATTGTCTTGTGTCTTTTCTTATTTACTGTAGACTCTTGATATGAATCCTCTTACTTACTCTTCTGATTTCAGAATTTTTTTGTATATAAGAATTTATCTTAAGAGCATCTTCAGCCTATGAATCACCAACATCAATAATATCCAGATAAATATTTATAGAACCATCCATATTAGTCATAACTTTCAGAAAAATGATTATTTTTAAAAAAGTTAAAAATTATTTTTCAAAGTATGATAAAGTATGAATGCTTGGATTAGAAATTCCGTGATTGGGTACAAATACTCTAATGTTGGTTCCCAAACTCTTGATAGCAGGTCAAGTCTATCGAGGTCAGGTTCTAGACCTCAATGCCCATGCTCAAGTCGCTGACTCTCGAGTCCAAATCTATTGAGGCGAGGCTCGCGACTTCTGTGCTTTCTGCCTCGGTATATGTTGAATATGTAGGTGTTATATACATTTCAAATTCAAATTCACGCAAGCGAGCGCATGCAAATATCTATGAAAATGTCTACTAACATGAGGAAGAATAAAGATGCCCTTTAATGAATTTTCTTAAGTACTCTGCAAGTTCCGAGGGTCGACTCGTGCTTTCTTTCTGCCTCCGCCTTGGTATATGGTCCGCATACTAAATTGAGTTGATGACAGACTGAGTAAAGTTACACGTCACGTGTTCTCTTGGGCAAACGGTGCAATGATCGCCATTCTACGCCACGTCACCTGGATGGTTTAAGACGAATCGTTTGTTTACTATTTAACAGCTGATACTCATCTCTCTCTCTCTCCACTCGATTGCTATTCTACGCTCCCCTTCATACGTTTCTTGCGCTCCAATCTCTTCGCCTCGTTCGTCTCTCACTCTGTTTCGCTCTTTCTTCATCTCGGCACACCCATTCTTCCTCATCCTCTTCCTCATCTCTTCCTCCTCTTCAGTATCTGCTGCTCTTTTTCATCGTTCGATTGCCTGTTCTACGCTCCCCTTCCTTCGTCCTTCTTTGGCACTCGAATCTCTTCGCCTTGTTCGTCTCGCGCTCTGTTTCGCTCTTTCTTCTCCTCGGCACACCCATTCTTCCTCATCCTCTTCCTCCTGTCTTCCTCCTTTTTCTGTGCTCAAAACTCTTGGCTTTGTTCGTCTCTTGCTTTGTTTCTTTCTTTCTTCTCGTCGGCTCAACCGTTCTTCCTCCTCCTCCTCCTCTTTAGTTTCTGCTGCTCCTTTTCATCATTCTCCCTCTCCGTCTCTCTTTTTACTCGCTCTTTCTTTCTCGGAAAAAAAAAATCAAAGAAAAATGTCGGCGGATTCCGTCGTTGGTATTGGATGGGATGTCTTGAAGCGCTATGTAGTTGTTCCCATCGAACGTGGATTCGGATACGTGATCTCCTCCAAGAGATTCGCCAACGGTCTGCGGGGGGAAATCCTGAATCTGGAGAACGAGGTTCTGAGGGTCGAGGTTCTTGCGGAACAGGCTAGAAACAATGTTCGGAAATTCCACGTTGTCTTCACGACGTGGAAGGAAAGTGCTGACAAGGCCTTGGAAGAGGCGCGAGAGCTGTTGGATGACTTCGAAAGGGCGACCAAGACTTGCTGCTACGGGACTCTTCCCGACCCCAAATCTCGCTACCAGTTCAGCAGGAAGGCCGAGGGCAAGATCGAATTCATTAAACAACTCACTCAAAAATGCGGTGAATTCAAGGAATTGAACGACATCTCCTTCATCGATCCTGCCTCGACGTCGATTAAGCTTGGGGATGATGGCGTCTTCGAATCCAGAGCTTTGATGATACGCAACATCATGGGCGCTCTTGCCGACAACAATAATAGTGTGGTCGGGGTTTATGGGATGGGCGGGATCGGCAAGTCCACCCTTTTAGTGGATGTTGAAAGGAAAGTACGCGACGAGAAGTCGTTTCATTGGGTCGCTAAGGCGGACGTGTCGGAAAATCCGGACATCAAGACGATTCAAGGGGAGATTGCGGACGCCTTGGGCCTTACTGAGATAAAGGAGAAAGAGACCATCAGCGGGCGAGCGAGACTTCTGCACGACAGGTTGAAAGACGAGGAGAGGGAGAAAAAGAAGGTCCTCATAATACTGGACAACCTGTGGAAGGGGCTCGAGTTAAACACAATCGGCATTCCTTGCGGACACGACAACAGAGTCATAGGATGCAAGTTATTGTTAACGTCAAGAGATCGTACTGTTTTGCGAAGTGAAATGAGCTGCGACAAGGACTTTCCCCTTGGTGAGCTGGAGGAGGACGAGGCAAGAAGTTTGTTTGAGAGGCTGGTGGGAGACAAAGTTCATGATGACAAGTTCAAACCCTTGGTGGATGAAGCGCTCCACAAATGTTTTGGTATGCCTTTCCTAATTGTCCATATGGCAAAAGCTTTTAAACATGCTGATTTACCTGAATGGAAGAGTGTTTTGAAACAAATCAAGCTGTCTAAAAATGAAAGAATCGGGGAAGTGATAAATGAGAGGTTGCAATTGAGTTATAAAAATTTAAAAGCTGCGCAGAAGTCATTGTTAGCACTCTGTGTTGCTTGTGGCACCTCTAAGCCCTCTTTCGAAAACTTGGTGAGGTATGGTGTGGGTTACGGGCTATTTCGAGAAGATGACAACGTGGAAGAAGCTAGAGAGAGTTTGAAATCAGGGATTTGTAGTCTTCAAGCCTCCTCCCTTTTGTTAGAGGATGAAGACGCTTATGGTTTCAAGATACATGACTTGGTTCATGAGTTTGTTGCTTCGGTTGCTTCAAGAGATCACCCTCTTCTCGTTTTGAAAGATAAAGATAAGTCAATAACAGGGTTGTTGAAGGACAAGCTCAAAAGTTGTAGGGCAGTATGCTTTCCATACGTTGACATGAAGGAGCTTCCCAAAGAATTAGATTGCCCTGAATTGCAGATCTTTTTGTTGTTCACAAACAATGAATCTCTCGAGGTCCCATATTCATTATTTCACTCTATGAGGAAACTCATGGTCTTAAATCTCACCGGGATAAGTCTCACTTACTCTCCTTCATCATCGTTTCAATTCTTGGAGAACTTACACACTTTGTGTCTTGACAGTTGTTCGTTAGATAATGTAGCCATTCTTGGCGAGCTGAAAGGGCTGCAAATTCTCAGTTTTGTAAATTCCAATATTCATCGATTGCCAAGAGAAATTGGACAACTAGTAGAGCTGAGGTTGTTAGACTTGACCTGGTGTGAACAACTTGAGATAATTGAACCGGGGGTACTTCAAAGCTTGATTAAGTTGGAGGAGTTGTACATGAAGAATAGCTTTCACCAATGGGATACTATGGACCAAACTCCACCAACTAATGCTAGTCTGATTGAGTTGAATTGCATGAATAGTCTCCGCACTCTACATGTTTCCATTCTTAATCCGAGTGTGCTTCCAGGGGATCTAAACCTCGAGAAATTAATCACGTATGAAATCCGAATAGGTATTGTGTGGCACTGGTGGAGTAGGCGGAGTGGGTGCAAAGGAAAGAGGACATTGAAGCTCAAGTTGGATCCATTAGACAATGTTCTTCAGAAAGGATGCATTCAAAGTATCTTAGGCAAAACTGACTATCTGTCTCTAGACAACTTGGATAGAAATGAGCAAAGTATTTGCACGTTGTCCCAAAAAGATTTTCTAGAATTGAAGCATCTAAAAGTCAAGAATAGTCCCTCTATCCATTACATCCACCAATCACCATCCCATACACATTTTAAGATGTTGGAGTCATTACGTCTCAAAAATCTCATCAACTTGGAGAAATTATGCAACAGCCATATCTCCTCCAAGTCCTTTAGTACATTGAAAGTGATACAAGTCGAAAGGTGTGACAAGATGGAAGTATTGTTTCCTCTTTCGATGGTGAGAGGACTTCCACAGCTAGAAGAGATTAATGTTGTTGGTTGCAAGCGAATGCGGGGGATTGTAGATGCTGATGACGGTGGCAAAGTTGAGTTGCATAATTTGCTTGGATTGAAATTGTGTGACTTGCCAGATATTAAGAGCTTTTTCACTATAGGGATGGCTCCTTTGAGTAGCACATTACACGACCAAGTTGGCACTCAAATTGCATTCTTCAATGAGCAACAGGTAACTTTCCATCAAAATAATATAATACTTATTACTATTTCCTACCTTTGCTTATTAGATGTAACACAGATTATGATGCTTATTTATTTTGTTATTTTCAGTTTATTATCTTCCTAATTACCTTATCCATTCACGCCTTCTCTGTAATTAGTTAAAGTAATCTTCCATTTCACTTAACTGTGTAGAAATCCAACTATTTGTATGAAATCCATGTAAATTTAGTTTGTGATAGGTTTTGAATATTTTCAACTAACATGGTGCAAGTATATCTATATTTACAGGGTTTCATAAAGCAAAATTGAAGAGAATTTCAGCACTAAAGTATTCCATGAGTACATAATTTTTAATCTTTGAAATGAATTTCACTGAATTTAGTTATCAAACTTTGTTATTATCGACAAAATGTATAAAATAGGTGACTTTCTTGAAAACCAGTATGAAGAATGGGAAGGAGGACTGGTTTTTTTAAATAAAAGCAACTGTACTAATCTAATTGATGCGCGTCTTTTTTGTATCGTGTTTAAATAAGCATTTAGTCATTGCATAGGCCCCAAAATTATAAGAATACAGACTTTTGTTCATAGTTTTTTTTGAAAGTGAAAGTAGTCCTTGGCAATTATATGACTTTTTGTGCATAGTGTTTTTTTTTTTTTTTCAGACTTTTGTGCATAGTTTTTCAGGCCTTGGCAATTGTATGATTTTTATTATGCCACACGAAAGTCGTCATTACAAATTTGAAATTCTTGCTGTTGGATTTCCAAAGTGATCTCTACATTTCTCTACTCCATACGGCGGAATCAAGGCCAAGTTGTTACAATATCAAATGATGGAACTTGATGACTTGATGGAAAATCCACTGTCTGAAAGTCCAAGTAATTTTATAGAGACTTACTTCAAATGTTTTGACTGGCCTAGTATTTTAATTTGGCTACTTGGTATGTCTTAGTTTAATTTCCAAAGTTTCAAGTGCTCCACAATTTAATCTTCAAGAAATATGTGGCGAAATTTGAGGTTTCTTTTTGTTGAGTCCATCCAATTTAGATTGTGAATATTATGTAGCTTTGATATCTTATTAAGAAAAACCGATGGTTGCCCAATCTTGTGGGACTATATGTGGTCATTGCAATTTCTCTCCATGGCAATTTTCAAATCTAAATACCAAATGCTTTAACTAAATGTCTTCACATTTGGCCTTTAAAGTATGTATGGATACATTTGTACACAAATCCACAGTTTGTGTTTAATATCCTGTTAAATTGGTTTTTTATAGCAATTTATTAACATTAAAAGAAGTTAAGTGAACTAAGGATAAATAATTGTCCAATTAAGGAAAGCGCACGGCTATTTTATATGGGAAGTAGTTGCTGTTGTGGAGCCTTTTGGCTCATTGCATAATATTGGCCTTTGATTGTGGCACGATTATAGCTGAAGTTAATGGTGGGGCCCAAGACTCACCCCATATATTAGTTTCTTTCCCGTCGGTAAAGAGTCGTGGAGATTTAAGTTGATGGTGGGTCCCTTAAGGTAGCGTGTCTAAGTTTCTCCACTAAAACCTCGTGTCTAAGTATCTCCACTTCAACCTCGACTTTTCTACTTCGCATGCAAGAAAGGAATTAGATTGGGAGGGTTTGCAAAGAGGCTTTTGGGGTTTTTAACTTTCAAGGGCTCTAAATCTTCGTTAAAGAATTTTATTCTTGCCTTGATGCCTTCTCATTTTGGGTGTAGAAACTAGGGCTGCATAAATCTATGGGAATATAATGAAACGTTTCTAATAACTGTGATAAATCTCATCCAACGTTGTAAAGAGGTGGAGTCGATGAAAGTAGCAGCAATGGAAGGTTGGATTGTCGGGGATGACAGTAGTTGAACAAAGAAACACACAGAAGTTAAGCTTGTCGTAATAGATGGGAGCAACGGGTGATGGCAAGGTAGATGGGAGATTTCGAGCAATGTTGCGAAAGAAAGATTTTCTCAAGTTAAGCAGTGAACTTTTGAAGAAGACTAGTTACTCTTTGCCAACAATAAAAATGAGAAAGAAAACAAGGCTTTCCATTGTAAGTTATTCTTCAGAAGGAATAAAAATCGCTCACTAATCAAATTAATCTCCACAATCATTTTCCAAGTAAAGATCGGAGAAAGATTTGTTATATTGTTTAGCAACGATGCTAGTATGGAGATTTTCTTACTATCTTTTTTTTTTTTCAAAAATTTTATTCTTTTTTCGCCCTTTTGTGCAACTTAATAATGCCTCTCTCTTCTTGGCACACATATATATTAACATTTTGGAAGTTCCTAAATTCGTGATTTAACTAAATCACCAATTCCCTGAGTGAACATTGTAGGTTGCCTTTTCGAAATTGGAGACATTGGAAGTCAAGGGCTTGGATAACATCGAGTTTTTGTTTTCTCCATCCATGATTAAATCTCTCGCACAACTCACACATCTACGAGTATCTTATTGCAAGAAGTTGGAGGCAATCATTACGGAGGAAGAAGGGTTGGGATTGGAAATATCAGAAACTCCGGCATTCCCAATGTTAACTAACTTATACTTAAATGATTTGGGAAGTTTGATGTGCTTCTCTCGCAAAAAGTGTAAGATTGATTTTTTGTTTTTATCACTAAATATCATATATTCATCCTTGCAATACAAATGGCAACATTCTTTTCATCCATTGAAAAACTGTTGACAGGTTCACGAGAAGCTCGGAGCCAGGACTGTATCAAATCATACTGCACTACACTCTTCAGTCAAGAGGTACATGATTAACGTTATGTCAAAATATTATATATAACAAAAGTATTAAATATGCAAAAGACAAAGCATAGCCAACATAAGACTAACAAAATAAGGCTTTCCATTGTAAGTTATTCTTCAGAAGGAATGAAACTCGCTCACTAATCAAATTTATGTCCGCAATCATTTTCCAAGTAAAGATCGGGGAAAGATTCGTTATATTGTTTAGCAACGACACTAGTACAAAGATTTTCTTACTCCTTTTTATTTTATTTTATTCTCTTTTTTCCCCTTTTGTGCGACTTAATAATGCCCCTCTCTTCTTGGCACACGTACATATTAACATTTTGGAAGTTCCTAAATTCGTGATTTAACTAAATCACCAATTCCATGAGTGAACATTGCAGGTTGCCTTTTCGAAATTGGAGACATTAGAAGTCAAGGGCCTTGATAACGTCGAGTTTTTGTTTTCCCCATCCATGATTAAATCTCTCGCACAACTCACACATCTACGAGTATCTTATTGCAAGAAGATGGAGGCGATCATTACAAAGGAAGAAGGGTTGGGATTGGAAATATCAGAAACTCCGACATTCCCAATGTTAACTAGCTTAAACTTAAATGATTTAGGAAGTTTGATGAGCTTCTCTCGCAAAAAGTGTAAGATTGATTTTTTGTTTTTATCACTAAATATCTTCTTGTAGATATATTCATCCTTGCAATACAAATGGCAACATTCTTTCCATCCATTGAATAACTAGTGACAGGTTCACGAGAAGCTTGGAATCAGGAACGCATCGAATCATACCGCACTACACTCTTCAGTCAAGAGGTACATGATTAACGTTATGTCAAAATATTATATATAACAAAAGTATTAAATATGCAAAAGACAAAGCATAGCCAACATAAGAACTAACTAAATAAGGCTTTCCATTGTAAGTTATTCTTCAGAAGGAATAAAACTTGCTCACTAATCAAATTTATGTCCGCAATCATTTTCCAAGTAAAGATCGGGGAAAGATTCATTATATTGTTTAGCAACGACACTAGTATGGAGATTTCTTACTCCTTTTTATTTTATTTTATTCTCTTTTTTCCCCTTTTGTGCGACTTAATAATGCTCCTCTCTTCTTGGCACACGTATATATTAACATTTTGGAAGTTCCTAAATTCGTGATTTAACTAAATCACCAATTCCATGAGTGAACATTGCAGGTTGCCTTTTCGAAATTGGAGACATTAGAAGTCGAGGGCTTGGATAACGTCGAGTTTTTGTTTTCTCCATCCATGATTAAATCTCTCGCACAACTAAGAGATCTACGAGTATCTTCTTGCAAGAAGATGGAGGCGATCATTACGGAGGAAGAAGGGTTGGGATTGGAAATATCAGAAACTCCGGCATTCCCAATGTTAACTAGCTTAAACTTAAATGATTTGGGAAGTTTGATGTGCTTCTCTCGCAAAAAGTGTAAGATTGATTTTTTGTTTTTATCACTAAATATCTTCTTGTAGATATATTCATCCTTGCAATACATATGGCAACATTCTTTCCATCCATTGAAAAATTGATGACAGGTTCACAAGAAGAGCAGAATCAGGACCGCATCGAATCATACCGCACTACACTCTTCAGTCAAGAGGTACATGATTAACGTTATGTCAAAATATTATATATAACAAAAGTATTAAATATGGAAAAGACAAAGCATAGCCAACATAAGACTAACTAAATAAGGCTTTCCATTGTAAGTTATTCTTCAGAAGGAATGAAACTCGCTCACTAATCAAATTTATGTCCGCAATCATTTTCCAAGTAAAGATCGGGGAAGGATTCGTTATATTGTTTAGCAACGACACTAGAGAGATTTCTTACTCCTTTTTATTTTAATTTATTCTCTTTTTCCCCTTTTGTGTGACTTAATAATGCCCCTCTCTTCTTGGCACATGTATATATTAACATTTTGGAAATTCCTAAATTCGTGATTTAACTAAATCACCAATTCCATGAGTGAACATTGCAGGTTGCCTTTTCGAAATTGGAGACATTAGAAGTCGAGGGCTTGGATAACGTCGAAATTTTGTTTTCTCCATCCATGATTAAATCTCTCGCACAACTAAGAGATCTACGAGTATCTTCTTGCAAGAAGATGGAGGCGATCATTACAAAGGAAGAAGGGTTGGGATTGGAAATATCAGAAACTCCGGCATTCCCAATGTT
This sequence comes from Eucalyptus pauciflora, assembly GCA_007663325.1. Taxonomy (NCBI): domain Eukaryota; kingdom Viridiplantae; phylum Streptophyta; class Magnoliopsida; order Myrtales; family Myrtaceae; genus Eucalyptus; species Eucalyptus pauciflora. The sequence goes on from VMYD01000385.1 coordinate 1,663,745, forward strand.
AACTAGCTTAAACTTAAATGATTTGGGAAGTTTGATGTGCTTCTCTCGCAAAAAGTGTAAGATTGATTTTTTGTTTTTATCACTAAATATCTTCTTGTAGATATATTCATCATTGCAATACAAATGGCAACATTCTTTCCATCCATTGAAAAACTGATGATAGGTTCACGAGAAGCTCGGAATCAGGACCGCATCGAATCATACCGCACTACACTCTTCAGTCAAGAGGTACATGATTAACGTTATGTCAAAATATTATATATAACAAAAGTATTAAATATGAAAAAAGACAAAGCATAGCCAACATAAGACTAACTAAATAAGGCTTTCCATTGTAAGTTATTCTTCAGAAGGAATGAAACTCGCTCACTAATCAAATTTATGTCCGCAATCATTTTCCAAGTAAAGATCGGGGAAAGATTCGTTATATTTTTTAGCAATGACACTAGTACAGAGATTTTCTTACTCCTTTTTATTTTAATTTATTCTCTTTTTTCCCCTTTTGTGCGACTTAATAATGCCCCTCTCTTCTTGGCACACATACATATTAACATTTTGGAAGTTCCTAAATTCGTGATTTAACTAAATCACCAATTCCATGAGTGAACATTGCAGGTTGCCTTTTCGAAATTGGAGACATTAGAAGTCGAGGGCTTGGATAACGTCGAGTTTTTGTTTTCTCCATCCATGATTAAATCTCTCGCACAACTAAGAGATCTACGAGTATCTTCTTGCAAGAAGATGGAGGCGATCATTACGGAGGAAGAAGGGTTGGGATTGGAAATATCAGAAACTCCGGCATTCCCAATGTTAACTAGCTTAAACTTAAATGATTTGGAAAGTTTGATGTGCTTCTCTCACAAAAATTGTAAGATTGGTTTTTTTGTTTTTATCACTAAATATCTTCTTGTAGATATATTCATCATTGCAATACAAATGGCAACATTCTTTTCATACATTGAAAAACTGATGACAGGTTCACGAGAAGCTCGGAATCAGGACCGCATCGAATCATACCGCACTACACTCTTCAGTCAAGAGGTACATGATTAACGTTATGTCAAAATATTATATATAACAAAAGTATTAAATATGGAAAAGATAAAGCATAGCCAACGTAAGACTAGCTAAATAAGGCTTTCCATTGTAAGTTATTCTTCAGAAGGAATGAAACTCGCTCACTAATCAAATTTATGTCCGCAATCATTTTCCAAGTAAAGATTGGGGAAAGATTCGTTATATTGTTTAGCAACGACACTAGTACGGAGATTTTCTTACTCCTTTTTATTTTAATTTATTCTCTTTTTTCCCCTTTTGTGCGACTTAATAATGCCCCTCTCTTCTTGGCACACGTATATATTAACATTATGAAGTTCCTAAATTCGTGATTTAACTAAAACACCAATTCCATGATTGAACATTGCAGGTTGCCTTTTCCAAATTGGAGACATTAGAAGTCAAGGACTTGGATAACATCCAGTTTTTGTTTTCCCCATCTATGATTAAATCTCTCGCACAACTGAGAGATCTACGAGTATCTTATTGCAAGAAGATGGAGGCGATTATTACGGAGGAAGAAGGGTTGGGATTGGAAATATCAGAAACTCTGGCATTCCCAATGTTAACTAGCTTAGTTTTAAATAATTTGGAAAGTTTCATGTGCTTCTCTCGCAAAAAGTGTAAGATTGATTTTTTGTTTTTATCACTAAATATCTTCTTGTAGATATATTCATCCTTGCAATACAAATGGCAACATTCTTTTCATCGATTGAAAAACTGATGACAGGTTCACGAAAAGCTCGGAGTCAGGACCGCATCAAATCATACTGCACTACACTCTTTAGTCAAGAGGTACATGATTAACGTTATGTCAAAATATTATATATAACAAAAGTATTAAATATGCAAAATACAAAGCATAGCCAACATAAGAACTAACTAAATAAGGCTTTCCATTGTAAGTTATTCTTCAGAAGGAATAAAACTCGCTCACTAATCAACTTAATGTCCACAATCATTTTCCAAGTAAAGATCGGGGAAAGATTCGTTATATGTTTAGCAACGACACCAGTATGGAGATTTTCTTACTCCTTTTTTTTTATTCTCTTTTTTCTCCTTTTGTGCGACATAATAATGCCCCTCTCTTATAGGCACACATATATATTAACATTTTGGAAGTTCTCACTGATTCCATGAGTGAACATTGCAGGTTGCCTTTTCGAAATTGGAGACATTAAAAATCAAGGGCTTGGATAACGTTGAGTTTTTGTTTTCCCCATCCATGATTAAATCTCTCGCACAACTGAGAGATCTACAAGTATCTTATTGCAAGAAGATGGAGGCGATCATTACGAAGGAAGAAGGGTTGGCATTGGAAATATCAGAAACTCTGGCATTCCCAATGTTAACTAACTTAGACTTAAATTGTTTGAAAAGTTTGATGAGCTTCTCTTGCGAAAATTGTAAGATTGATTTTTTTGTTTTCATCACTAAAGATCTTCTTGTGGATAAATTCATCCTTGCAATACAAATGGTGACATTCTTTTCATCCATTGAAAAACTTATGATAGGTTCACGAGAAGCTCGAAGTCAGGACCGCATCAAATCATACTCCATTGCACTCTTCAATCAAGAGGTACATGATTAATGTTATGTCAAAATATTTTATATATAACAAAAGTATTAAATATGCAAAAGAAAAAGCATTGCCAAAATAAGAACTAACTAAATAACTTACGAAGTGTACTTTGGTTAAAATTTTTTTAAAGAAAATGAGTGGTGTACAAACATAAGTATTGAGAGTTGCCGACATGTATGAGTTGCAATTTTTTTAATTTTAATTTCTCCAGAAATTGTTTCCATAAAGATGCTTAAACATCTCTTATGGTACCTACACAAAGCATGAACGAGTAATACAACTGCCAAACAAGATCTCTAAAAGCTTTTTGATGTTCATAGGAAACTCAAAGCTCTTAGCAACCTCGCATGTATGGCATCAACTTTGCACGCATGCACATTGAAAGCAATTTAAGAAACAATGGAGAGGAAAGTGATAGTAATGTTCAAGAAGCTGTAGATGAAGAGCCTTTAAGATACTCACTTGACTTCATTTGCTCTTAAAAGATCCCCTTTTTTTCCCCTAATCGAAGGACGCTTTAGTCTCCCTTAATTGCACCAGCAAAAGTTATTGAGCCCTCTCCGTCACCAAATTGAGCAAGCATCTAGGGTCCAGCCTTCCAGGCCATCCGAAATCACTCTTTTAAGTTTTAACATGAACTGGAAGACCAAAGTGATCATTCAGTGACTTCTCTAAGTGCACTGCAATTTCATTTAATTATTTCATCCATATTGTAACTTAAATTACCGTTTCTAAGTGATTTAACAAAAGCCATGTATACTAGCTATTTCATTCTTGGGTTAGCAAAAAGAAAAAAAAACACAAATTGTGATTTGATTATTCTGGGAAATTGACTAAATTCAAGAGAGGGAGTGATTTCATTTAAATTTGAGATTATGAGAGATAAATGTGATTATATGATAGTTGAGGAGCATATCCAAATTACCATTTTGCCATTGTCAACAAAATCCGGTCAGCATTCCCACTTTTTGTTTTGTCTGCAGTAATTCCAAAAGCATTCTAGATCAACATTTTTTTTTTTTTTTTGGTCAGAGAGTCATCGACATTTTTGTATGGACATTTGTGCAACTTAAGACAGAATCACCAATTTCATGAATTCGAAATTTACATATTGACACTCATCTATCTTGGAAGTTCATGATTAACTGAATCATCAATTCCTTGAGCGAATATCACAGGTTGCATTTCCTAAATTGGAGGCATTAGATATCAATGGCTTGGATAATTTTGAGAAGATATGGGACAATAAAGTTGCTGTGGATTCTTTCTCCAAGCTAAAAACCCTTTGTGTGGTTAATTGCAATAAGCTTGTGAGCGTAGTTCGTTCTTTCATTCTAAGACAGCTCTTGAGCTTGGAAAGATTGGATGCAAGAAGATGTGGTTCGCTTGAAATTGTTTTTGAACTTCAGACACTGAATCATCTAGATGGACATCCTATTGCTCTTCCATTAACTGAACTGACGGTATCAAGATTACCAAAGCTAAAGTGCATATGGGATAAGGAACTCCATTGTCAAATTAAATTCCAGTGTCTACGTTCTATTAGCGTTTCAGGATGTGAGAGCCTCACCTCTTTGTTTCCAGCCTCAGTAACCAGAGATCTAATACAACTTGAGAAGTTGGCGATCGATGAATGTGGCATTGTAGAAATCATCAAGAGTGAAGAAGGACTAGTTCCGAAGTTTGTATTCCCAATGTTAAGCTCCCTTGAGCTTGAGTGTCTGAGAGAGTTGAAGTGCCTCTACAAAGGAACACATACTTCCCATTGGGCGGCATTGAAGACCTTGAAGGTGCACAGCTGTGACAAAGTGGAGATACTTGCATCGCACCTTGAGAATGAGATGCCACTTGATAAACAACCTCTCTTCTTGATAGAAAAGGTACGACCCAAGATTATTTGTTTTGCTTTTATGGTGAATATTTGAATTGATGACTAAGGTCACAACGAAGCATCTCATACAAGTAGCTCTACATAGAAGATGGACACTATACGACTCACCTTCAATCTATGAAAATATTTCAACATCGAAACATCACATGTTCTTCAAGTGCTGACTGAACATTCTTGTTAGATGTATCCAATGCATTTTTGGTGGTCCACTTTTAATAAAGGTTTAGGCTAATTCCAATAGTTTAGCTCTCTCCTAAGTGCCATGAAGATGAAAACATGTGGCACGTGTTGTGATCTTAGCATGGTACAAATGTGTTGTCCAACTTGAATCCTTTCAAGATTACTAATGTTTTGCTAAAAACAGAAAGATGTGACATTATTGTTGACATTAATCACTGAAATTGGTGCAACTGTAATTGATGCAGAAGTTATTTTCACAAGGGATTTATCTTTAGAATCATGAATGTAAGGAGTAACTTAAGCTCAAATATGGATACTAGTTGAACATAAAGATCATTGATAATGTTTATTTGATGTAGGCACACTTCCTTTTATTGAATCACGTGAGACTCAACATTTTATAAATGTAATTATTGTGTGCAACATGCAGGACTTATATCATAATACATGAATGCTATTTTAACCAATCTGGCTTTACATTCTGATTTGACTATTTTCTCAGGGCGCATTCCCTAATCTCCAAGAGTTGAAATTGGATTTATTGGAACATATGGAGATATGGCATGGGCATTTTCATGATGGAGAATTCTTTTGCAAGCTTAGTTTGCTTGAGCTTCGTCATCTCTCCCAGGAGTCTTCAATATCCACATGTCGCTTCGTTGAGAGTTTAACCAACTTGGAAGAGCTTGTTGTATATGAATCTTATCTAGAAGACCCAAGCAGCAATGAGGAAGCCATAGAAGGCACGAGTCATGAGATGAAAGTACTATTACCCTTTTCAAAATATATTCGACATCTGCAAACTCTAGATGTGTCACATTGTGATGGGTTATCAAAAATGTTCACACCAACAATTGCTGAAAATTTGGTGGCACTCACAAAATTGAGGATAAGTAATTGTAGAATATTGACAGAAGTCATTAATGATGAGAAAGGTGGGGATGGCCGTGTGGTGGCTTTCAATCAACTGAGGTATATGGAGCTTGATGGGTTGATAGGGTTGAGAAGTTTCAGCTCGGGTGGATACACTTTGATGTTCCCGCTCTTGGAAGATATCATTGTGACTAGATGTCCCAACATGAAGTTTTTCTCTCAAGGACCGACGGAGGCATCAAAGTTAAAGAGAGTTCAAGTATCAAAGGAAGTGTGGTTTTGGGCAGGAAACCTCAACATCACCATCCAAAATATATTTGAAGAAATGGTATGCACTAGTTACCAAATTCCATGTATTTGGATGGTTTTGACCACTAATTGAATAATCACTTTTTGCTAGCTAGAATTTTATGCTTAACGATGCATTTGTTTTTCTTTGATAGGGTACGCTTGCTGGAGCAAAGAATATGTTGCTATATGAGTTTCCCGGGCTGATTGGAAAATGGCATAACGAACTTAATCCCATCAAGTCGTATTGGCAATTAGAATCAATGATGGTAGATAAATGTCCATCATTTATTAACGCTATTCCATCTAGATTGATGCTTGTCTTAGACAATTTGGACTATTTGCAAGTGCGTGATTGCGAGTTGCTTGAAGAAATATTTGATTTGGAAGGGTTGGAGGTTGTGGAAAGCACTCGAATACTGCCTCGGCTATGGGAATTGAACTTGGCCAATCTACCAAAATTAAGGCGACTGTGGAACAAAGATCTTCAAGAATCAATATGCTTCGATTCTCTAACTACTCTCATCCTTTATAATTGTGGTAACTTGGGACATGCTTTTGCTTCATCAATGACTCGGTGCCTTGCTAATCTTGAAGAGATGGAAATAAAGGAGTGTGGTCAAATGGAAGAAGTGATCGTAGGGGAAGAAGGGCAGGGAAGCACAGTGGAGAAGATTACATTCTCAAAGCTCATGTGGATGAAACTGGAATGCTTGCCCAATTTGACTTGTTTCCTTTCGAGAAAAAATCATATGCTGGAATGCCCCAAATTAGCAGTGATGATAATAGCCCATTGCCCCAAGATGGAAAGTTTGATTGGGCAATCTTGGATGGAGGATGACCACGGCACCCCTTCATTTTTCACTTCCCAGGTTAGTCTTTCAAACAAATGCGTCTTTGGTGTTTCATTGGGACTTGTTCTCCTAGCATTGGACAATGCATAGTATGATGCAAATTTTGTGCTTGTGCCAATTTATATACATAATCTTCTAATATTTAAGATGAGATTAAAAATATTATAATCCTCAATAAATATTACTATTATATGTACATCTCCATATCCTATTAGAAGTGTCAAGTTGGTGTAAGTTTATGAAATCATAACATATGCAGTACTTTAGAATTAATCAGCGAGGTTCCTAAAAAAGTTATCACAATAACCATAAAAACATTTACTTTTTGCAATTTCGATTATAAAGAACTAAAACAGATTACATAGAATAGCATCTAAAAATGGCTAAAAAAATATTAAGTATTGCCCGTTCATATTTATTTGCGTGGAAGCAAACTAGCGTCGTTCTATTAAACATGAAGAAAAGGGAAAAAGAAAACTTCATAATTGTAAAAGCTAATTTCACAAATTGCTTAACTATTACAGCTCATTATACCATAATCAGGGGAGCCAAATTTTTTATTTCTTAATAATCATCTATGCTTGAGCTAGGTCTTGATAATAAAAAAATAAAAAGATCAATGCATGAAGTGGTTCGCCTTCCTTGTTCGTAAATCATATTTGAATCGCTATACTCCAACAACCTATCAAATTACGCACTTGTATTATACAATAAATATTAACTTTGGTTTATCATATTGAGAGATAATTAGTGTGATACTGCGCACAATCTATGTTTTTGGCAAGAGAAAATGCAGATAAATTTTTCCAGAAAAAGAAATGGCTAAAAAAAAGGAAAAAAAATAAAAGAGAAAAAAGGACAGCTGGATAATAAATATTAGCAATTCCGAGGGCGGTTGCCGATATTGCAAGTCTTATTTCATAACTAGATGACAATATTTAGTCAATGTCCTAGCTAAAATAATTTTTTTTTAAAATCGAAATAAATTATCCAACCAACAACACCACTGAAGGGAAAATATTAGGTGCATTAAATACATTGCGTAGGATTCGTATTGAATCATCCGCAGACTGACACGCGGCAACGCCGGACCCACTTGTCAGTTGAGCCATTAAAATTTTTGCTCCCCCTTTCTCTTCAATAACGGCCCATCACTAGAAAGCTCTGCCTCTCCTCTTCCTGTCATGGCTCTGCTCCCACTCTCTCTTTCCTCCGCGAAGGTGCATCTCTATACGTGAACCACACCACCGCCTTGGCCTCCATCAGTTGCGGTGCGCTCAGTGGACAAAGGAAAAAACAAAAAAAAAAATAGAAAAAGGAAGAAATTAGACAAAGTCTATTTGGTGTTTTAGACTTCTCCCCCCTTAAGAATTGTTCTCTCTCAGCCATTTCGGTTCACCTTCATCCTCCTTTTCGCAACGAGGAAAAAAAAAAGTGAACCAAATCTAAACAGTCGAGTAACAATAACTCTTCATTCCTCCCCCTCCCTCCCCTTCCTCTACTTTCTTATTTTTTGGGGCAATTGATTGGGTGGTCTGTCCAGTGGTTGAATCGGAAGCTTCGAAATCGCTCCTCTGAAGCTCGCCTCCTCTCTGTGCGTGTGCTTCCATGGGTTCCGAGTGATTACGCGAACCGGAGCTTGTTGGTTATGGTGGGTCGAAGTGGATCTCCGATGCGGAAGCGATTTCGGCGTCGATTCGGTCGGGGCGTTGATTCCCGGCGAAGAAAAATTAAAAAAATCTTCTCTTCAACCCTCTCTTCCTCCTCCTTCGTCCACAGCCACCCGACCTCCGCCCCTCCTCCACCGGCACCAACGGCGGAGTCACCGGCGCCTTGATTAGGCTGACCCCCGCTATGTCTAAGCCGAGCATGGCCTGCTTCCTCTGTTTTGTTCGTCTCATCGTTCTACAGATCTCGAAATCTGGCCGTCCATAGCGGTGAAGTTGCAGATCTAGAAATCGACCTCCGTCGCTCGTAGCCATGGACGAGCCGCTGTCGCTGGAGCCATGGTTGCAGATCTGGAAGTCCCATCGCGAGCAACGGCGGCTTATGGACTGCCATTGTCCCCTCTGTCGTCGCCCGCGGTTGGCTTGTGGTCGGCCCTGTCCATGGCCGAGCCACCCCTCCATCGTCACAGCTGCTCATGGTCGTTGCCCGTCCAGATCTGGATTGGAGTCTCTCCTCCAAATCTGGAATCGTCCATGGACGCAAGCCTAGCTCGTCCATGGCTCGCGAGGAGGCTCCTCCACAAATCTGGCGATCGTAGCTTATATATGGCCATGAGCCTTGATGGCGAGTTTGAGATCCTGACGGCCAAGGACTGCGAGGTCAAACAGCGAAAGAAAAAACAGAGGAATAGATGTCAGGGAAGAGTGGCCATGGATGAGACGGCCAGAGCTTGAACGCTGCCATGGACGAGACGGCGTCATGAACGGGCAGACCACAGAGACGACGGAGAGGGTTGGATGCCCGGCAATGGTCGCCTTGGACGCGGCGGCAACTCCGCCGGTGGCGACGGCAGAGGGAGGCGGAAGGTTGGGTTCAGTATGAATGGAAATGGAGGAGAAAGCGTAGATGGAGGAGGAAAGTGAGGTGGATTGAGATTTTTTATATTAAGTCATCTGACCAAAAAAAAAAAAAAGCCCCAATATTTAGTCAATGTCGTAGCTACATAAAAAATTAAAAATAATAGGATTCAATCAACGAGTAAACACTTCCGTAACGTCTCATGAAGTTCTCCTCATGTGAATACTAAAGGCAATAAATAACGACCTCCTCCGTTACTTCTTTTTTTGGGTCGAATCCTAAGGCTCTTGAAAATGCGCGATATTGGCCCAAATACGAATCTTTTTTTTTCCATGACGGAGGAAATGCTAGTGTTTTTCCTTATTCTAATACTATTGCGTAATTCTTTCTATTGTTGCTAGCGAGTAGAATGTTTAATCATGGGGAGTATCTATACATTTTTTTATTTTTTTATTGTAAGAGTTATTGCTAATTTATTTATTTACTTCTAATGTCATTTGCATGTATAAGTTGTCATGTAATAATAGGTATCCCCATATTTTGAGGATATTTCAAAAAGTCATTATAACATTATATCAAGAATACAAATAAATTTAAGGAAGCATAAAATAGTCATATGATTTTTCGGTAGTGACAAGTTGTGATAGCGTTAATTTAATTTTTGTGTCAAATATGAGCTATCTGTAATAATAGGTTTCTCCCACATTGCTAGATAATTTCAAATACTCATCAAAATCCTCAATTAAGAATATTAGTAGATTAAGGGAAGTGTGGAAAGTCATTTTGTTTTTTTGGCTATGACTAGTCATAGTTGCGTTAATTTTATTGTAACCAAAATATCAATACTTTGCTTCTTAGTGGACAATTTGTCAAAGGTCATAACACGGTGAAAAAAAAACATGGTTGATTTTCTCCAAACAAACATATTGTGGTCATCCACTTCTTCTTCTTCTTCTTCTTCTTCTTAATTATTCTTTTTGCCTACAACACCCAAACAAAACTCCAAAATCGTCAATATAAGGACATCAATCAAGGATAAGAAATTGGTTACCACTTTTTGCAAGCAGTTGGACCGCTGGCCCACAACAAGATTCTACCACAAAAGTGAATAAATAATATTTCAAGCAAAGTTATTAATGGTCCAATGGAGAACTAGTAAGTTGACCCAACTTGTTTTTTTTTTTTTATGAGATCATAATATATGTTAATTATTCCAATCGTTATATTGCCCATGCCTATTACATATTTATTTTCTTTCAATACACAAATTTTTCTGCACATAATAAAGAAAAACCTTGTAAACAATTGAAGTTATTATTATTTTTTATCCAGTTTGCCATCTAATTTGCATGACGCTTTTCATTAGTGAACTTTATTAATTGAAGATTCATAAGTAATGTTCACAATTGGTATTAGCGTTGAATAAGCAGCAGTGCTCATAGTAAATAGAGGAAATAATCTCTGTAACAGGAAGACACATTTGAATAGTGTCAGACTCGAGTTGCCATTCAGTTGTAAGTGAAGATGCACTAATCTCACTTGTGCTCCCATTCTGTGGCTTATTGATCCCAGCCATTGATCTATTTAATAAAGTTACTTATGGAATTTATCACTCAATGCATCAATGATTGATGATGATTGAGGCACCATATGGTGAAAAAATGGGGGTAGTTTATCTCCATCCTTTCCTTATATATATGGACATGCTTATATAATCATCTTCCAAGTCCATGCTATTAAAAAGCAAACAAGCATCACTGTACAAGATCTCTTACCTCCATACAAATAAACATCAATTGTCCATGCTACCGATTCACTTTTGCTAATAATTTTTGGATTATTCTAAATCTACTAGAGATGAAAATGGGAAGTTAATTTCTTTTAATTGATAAGAAATATCTGTAGAACCAACTTATACCTATCGCTGGAGCATCATAATCTTGCACCTATCGGTGCGGCATTGGAGCCAACATAAGGAAGAGAGGAATGATATGTATGTATATCCTGATCGGATTGCAGTAAGAAGCACGTGCATCAAAGCTTCTTTGAATTGTGCTTTAGCTACATTCATTCCTTGAACTAAATAAATTTAAGAAATTCTTACCTTATCTAATGATGCATTATCAAAAGATAAGTACAAGCAACTTTGATAATGATTGGTGCCAACAAATTTGAAAGTTGGAGAATCCAAGTATTCATCATTGAACTTTCCAAAAATTATAGGGATAAGGCGTTGCTAGTATTAAATGTCAATTAAGGCACTTAAAAGTCGATGCTCAATGTAATATTGATTATAAATGCATTTATAATATCATGCTTGTTGCAATGCAACATACTTGGCCTTAGTCATTAGTCAACGTAAATGAAATGGTGCATCAATTAGCCACTCCCTTTTTTTTTTGTCACTAACAAGCTCTCGCATTCTCATGATTTGTGAGAGTGAGGGAAGTTTAGAAATTCTTTCTTCAAGATCATAACTCAATGTAATCAAATTCATTACGTCATTTTTCTTAATATGCCAGGTACAATGTCCCGAGCTTGAGGAGATGGATCTCTCCCATATGGACAATTTAAGCAAAATATGGAGTGACGATCCTCAAGAAACTCTCACCTTTGACAAATTTCGGGAAGTGCAGGTTCAGAATTGTAAGAGGCTTGAAAATGTGTTTCCGCATTGGGTGGCTACAAGTCTAACCCAACTTAAGGAACTTCAAGTGGAGTCTTGTGGGATCGAGGAAATAGTCGCTAGTGAGAATGAGACTCCACATTCCAATACTACTCAAACTCTTTTCCCAAAACTAACCTCTCTAGTGTTACATGATATGCCACAACTCAAGAACTTCTGCACCAACTTGCCCACTTTGAATTGGCCATTCTTGGAGGAATTGCGAGTGACTCACTGTGATAAAGCGAACATACTATCTTTTGTAGCATCTATGAGCAATTGGGCTAAAAAAGATTATCAACAGGGCCTTTCAGACCAAGAAGCTCACTCTTTATTTGAGAGGGTATGATTTCAACTGCTCTCCCTCAGTTTCTATTTTGTTCTTTAAAGCACTCACTGATCTCATATCCACTACATAATCAAGCCACATTACATTGCTATAGAAAACATGATCTCCCTCACTTATTAGTTTGTTGACAACATTAAAATATTTCTAATATCTTAAGTATACTTTTAATTTGTGGACACCTATAAGATATTTCATTACCTATAATTACAAAAAAAAAATTACAGATTTTTTTTGAAAGCGTAATATATTCCTAATCTAGTCTAGTGGTGCTCCTTGGGGAAATCAATGAAAATTTGACATGAGGTCATCTTCATTGTTGACACGTGTTGCACATTTTGAACTTTTCTTCTCTAGTTCATCTTCTAAAAACTCTTGAAAAAATCAATACAAACAATTTTAACAAAAATAACATTAGTACCTTAATGCAATATTTTCTACTGTGTTCCTTAATTGATCTTGTCTTATACATAGTCATAATGTTGTATTACTATAGACAACCTAAAATTCCTTACCTATGAATTTGAAGACAACATAAGATATTTTATTATATCTTAAGTACACTTTTAAGTTTGTGGACCCATACGTTTTAGTAATTTCATCCGTGCATCCCATTACATAAGTCTCCAAAGATGACTAATTTTAGTTGACGAGATAAGATATTTCTAATAAAAGATGAATTTGTTGACCTTGGAGAGATCTTGAATTTAGATTCACTCTACAAACTTAACTATACCAACCTCTATTCAAGACTTTTAAAAGCTTGAGACTTGAATGTAGGGTTCTTGAGATATAATGAACTTTAAGAAGATGGCCACCTTATGTGCGAATCATCTTAATAGGTTTACTTTTTACATCACATGATTTATTGTCGAAACTTTGTTGAATTTACTTCTCTTGTTGTAATGGCAATTCGACAGGACTTTCCCAACTTGGAGAGACTTTTATTAGTTGATAACAATATTCAGATGATACAAGATGGAAATTTTCCAAAGGACATCTTTGGCAAGCCAAAAGCACTAACATTGGCATGCTTTCATGATGAAAAGGCCGTTTTTCCTCTCAAGTTCCTCCTAGAGAGATTTCAAAATCTACAAAGCCTTGAGGTCTTCTGTAGCTCCTTTGAAGATATATTCCTGGACGAAGAACTTGTTGACAATGGTAAACATCTGGTGCTTGAAAGTTTAGAAGAACTTAAGTTAAACAAGCTACACAACCTAAAGAGTGTATGGAGAGAAGGCTCTTTAGTGTTGAAAATTCTTCAGAGCATCGAAACATTTGAGGTTTGGGATTGTCCTTGTTTGACAACAATATTTCCAACCGTGACATCCTTCAAGAATCTAACGACATTAGTGGTGAAGAATTCCTCTGGATTGATACATCTAGTAACCGTTTCAATGGTCACAAATTTGGTGCATCTCGATTGTATGACTATAATAGGATGTGAAAGAATGAAGGAAATAGTGGCAAACGATGGAGACGGAGAAGGAAAAATGATTTCTTTTAAGAATCTTGATGAGTTGACACTCCAAAATCTGCCAAACCTAGAATGCTTCTCTTCCATCCCGAGTTGCATATTTAGGTTTCCATATTTATGTACTATTGAAGTAGAAGAATGCCCGAAGATGAAGACATTTTCTAAGGGTACGCTAAGCACACCAAAATTAGAATATGTGTCACTATTTAGATACGAGTGGGATGAGAATTGGGGGGAGGGTGATGATCTCAATACCACCATACAAAAGTCATCAGCATAAACAAATGCGCATAGAATTGGTAAAGATTCAATTGATGTCCTTTTCTCATCCATTCTTTTTTCTTTTCCCTTTTTTTGGTAGCACCGTAAATTTTTAGAATTTTTCTTTTTTGTTGTAACTTTTCTAGTACTGATTACGTCCGATCAGCACATCGTCAACCCTGTCTATCGATCGATCTCGGCTCCCCCTTCGCTGAATAGCAGGAAGCAAAGCAGGGCTCTCCTTCTCCTTCTTGACACCATAGGCGTCAAACAAAGCGTCGGGAATGCCAGGACTGAGAGAAGCGAAGCTACTGCACTTAGCGGGGCGGAGCCAAATAGGGGAGAGAGAAGGAGATTCAACCAGATGGAGTGTTATCGTTGTCGTCGTCGCTGGAAAGAAGATCGTACTCTCTCTCTCCTCCGCCCTTGAACCCAGCAAACTCGTAAGTTCTTCCGATTTTGGTGTCTTATTGCGCATGAATTAGTTTGAAGCCGGAAGTTGGTTTCGTAGAGACCTTCCTCAATCCTGGCCTTCTTCTTCTTCAGCTAGGGCTCTGTTCTTCAAACTAGCAATTTATTGCCCCTAAATCCACATCTTCCCTGCTCTCCTCGCGAGCATTGGCGAGAGAAACGCGTATGCGTAGGAGATTTCTGCGTGTTTGAGCTCTCATCGATGTAGATGATATGGGGAGAGATATCTCTCGAGCATCATGAAACTTGAAAATATCAAGAGAGAATTCCATGCCTTGTCAAAAATATGAGGGGGCCACTTTTACGCCTTGTTCTCAATGTACTCCAGACTGCTCATCCTCATGAGAATTTCTTGCGGTTTAACGTGTCTTTGTTTCTACTTGCAGAACTCTCTTTCCCATTGTTCTTTTCAAATTCTTGAATAATTTTTACGAAGTCCTTTTTCTTTTTCTTGATTGGTTACGAGATGCCGCAATGATCAAATTTATTTCTAATTTATTGTAAAATCTTTCCATCGCTAGTCAAACTAATGAAGTGTACTTAAATTGTCTCTTCACAGAACCGTCCCTCTCGCTGCCTCGCTCGCCATCCTCTTGTGGTCAAATCCAGGTACAGTTACGAGCATTCTTCTTCTATGGGTTCATTTTGCACTTGATTAGAGGTGCCGTCGTCTCACGTTTCCTTTATCTAGTGCAATGGCATGGATTTAGCTTCAGTTTTCATTTGGTTCCTTTCGAAGAGTAGTTTTTGCTGAGCATATTCGAATTTGATTCGTACCCTTTCTGTTTCTGCATACTGCATGTCTGGTAAATGGGAAGGAATTCCTAGTGTTCATCTTTTTTGGTGGGAGAATGGTTATTGCAAAAAGAGAAGGGTGACTTTGAACTTCTACCGTTGAAAAGGATAAGGTTGTGTTCTTAGATGTGCATCCATTACAGAAGGCTCTTGCGGCCTGCAGTACTTGTTATGATTAGCTTTTGGATAGTGGATGCATCTAGAGTTAGGTGATCCCATTGGTCGATTGTTCGCCCCTCTTGAAGTCGATGCAACTAGGATGGTTGTGTAAGACGTGTGCTTCATTTAATTGGCTGCAAGAGAAGATGTCGATGCAAGTAGAATCATATGTAGGAGATGTGGATATGCATGGTGCACTTGAAGAAAAACGACCTGGATTGGTGTTTTGGTTTGGGATGTATGCACTCAAGTAGTAAAGCTTCTTGTCTTATTCTTGCATAGCTTCTGATATGATTGAAGAATCTGGTATGCTCTTACACTTTTTGAATTGCATCAGGTTTTGTGTGGTAAAATCGCGAGGCATGTGCAATCAACATTTGTAGAGCTTTAGGGATACGTGGATGATGAAGCTGAATTTATATTTTTATTTTCTTGCTGTTGCAGCTAAAGCCGGATTTCTCTTTGGATTCCCTGGAATAGAGTCTGTCCCTGGCCCTCAATTGCCTCAGATTGAGGCATCCTGAGCTGGTTTATTATGGTCCCATGTGCCCAAGGCCTCTCATTACTCTTACATCGGCCAACACATTTCAAATGGAGCATCCATTTTTCAAAGGTGGTGATGAGGCCCTCTTATGTTAAGAGTGACTTGATATGATCCCACGCTTATTGAGTTGAACTCGCACATCTGAAAATCAAACATATACATGCTATTTATATCTTTGCTTATACTCTAGCGTATTTCCAAGTTGACTTAATGTAGTAAACCACATGACATGTTATTTTCCTTAAAGTGTTCACAGGTATATGTTTAAAACCAGGTATATATCTTAACAATGGAGTAATTGAAGCAGGGAAAAGAATGAAAGGACAGTTATTGGGACATAAGCTGGTGGTCGAGGTTCGAAAATATAACAGTTGTCTCCTTTTTTGTGGATAGATGTTTTAGAAAACAATTGCTGAGGCAAGTCTTAAGAATTAAAATCCAAGTCCTCTTATATGGAGAAATTTAACAATGTTATTCAATGCTGTAAATTTAGGTTATATATGTAAATCATCACACAAGGAGACTAGTTGATATGGACAAGCAATTTGCAATAATGTCATTACCTCCCTGACTAAAGGGAAAGACCTGAAAGATAAGAGGGTGGCTAGTTATCATTTTGAAATTTCATTGTAGACCTGATGACGAATAATTTTAATGCCAAATAGGAGATACTGTTTTATTTTGTTATACATATCAAATATTTGAGGGGGAAAAAAAGCTTACTTTACCTTGTCATATAGAACCGATAGTTTGATAAAACATTCAATTTTGCTGTGCTTGAAAGAATTGAATAGCTTAAGTCTAAATTTTCAATTCCATCCATGTTCGAGTCATAGATGTCTTTGCTTTTTCCCCTACGGTTGGGGCCTGCGTGGCCGAAATGCATGTGTTAAATATTTATATAGGACATGAAAGGCTTCTTTTGGTTATGTACCCTAGTGCACTCTAGGAGTGTATATTTTGACATTTGACTTTGGATTGCAGATTGAGATTGATGACTTTCATTATATGTGTATTGTTGATTAAAACTCCTAGAACCAACAACTACTGCCTTAAATTCACGCTATGTGATTTGATTCTCTCATAAATGTATGCTTATGTTTTGGTCTTTCTTCACAAGGAGACTGCTCTTACTCAATCCATCAGGCAACATATTCAGGATTTGCAAGAGAAATTCGTCTGCATGTAGGAATGTTTGTGTGTTTGTGTTTAGAGTCTACATTTCCACTAGTGCTAGTAAGGACTTGATTTACTTGATAAAGATTAGCTCTAAAAGTTTTGCTTTGGCTGCTCCAAAATAAATGTTGTACTCCTAATAATATCTCCTTTATTTTGTCTTGATGAATCAATGAAGTGTATTTATATTCTGATTGGGTTTGTGAGGTTCATAATAATCTAAATGCACACTCGTTAATGCCACATACCAAATCTAAATGAACCAAAAAGGATGTGCTTTAGGATGTCCTCTTTGATTTATGCATTCTTGTTGTTCAATTTGAATTTGAAATCAAGTGTCCTAGGCTTATGAAGATTTATGGGTTTTATTTTTCTTACAGGGATTACTAAAGAGGATCATGAGAAAATATGGTAAGAATCTCCCTCAAAATGCTTCTGAGAGTGTTAAATGTTGCAATTTATTAGGCTGTAGAACAGGAAAAATGTGATGAGATGGTTTCATTATCAAAGAGTTGGAATGAATTTGCAGAGCATTACTCTACTTGTGAGGGCCAAATTTTGATCTTCAAATTTGAATGGACTCCATTTTCCATGTAATCATATTTGATTATTGCACGTCCGAGATAGAATATCCGTCAATAAATGCTGATTTGAGGAACCAAGCCTTGGCAATTGTGGATTTGTCTTGCTGGAAGTGAATTGCATTCACCCAAGTGTCCTCCGCTTTGTAAGGCAAGGAATCTCATCAGGTATGTGGAGTTCATGGCCCGTGTACAATCATCAGCACAGAGTTTGGGGAGTGACGGAAGTTAAAAAAAATTTCATGAGATTTTGAGGTGTAAATCCTAATCTACTAGCTAATTCTCCCCTTGATTATGTTGTTCTCGTGTTTGATTTGAATTTCGTACAGGAACTCTCCATGTCATTAGGCTAAGAGAGACTGTTTTAGTGCTAATTCATCCTCGTAGTGTTTCTCTATCTTTAGCTCTCCCATGTGTGCATATGTAAGTGTTGGGGGATTTCGTAAATGTCAGGCCAATGGAAACAAGCAAAACCAGTAGTATCAATTTTGGTTTTGCCGAAAATGATATTTGGTGTGCATATACCATATAGGCCCTGGAAGCTAGACCATGATGTATTGATTTACCGTTGCTATGTCAGTATATATGAGTTTCACATAACAAGAATAGTATATGCCTAGAGAGCAAAAGCTTTCTTCATGTTCTATTTACGGCTGCTGCAGGTAAGCTGAAAAAGCCAGGCTTGTGCAGAGCTCTTGAACTGGGCAGCACCTTTAAACCTGAGTATCCTTTCTTCCAAATTGCAATGAGGTGAATATATCTGAAGAAAAGCAATGTGGTAAGATCCTCATGGCAATGACAACTCTTGAATTTAAATCACATATAGTTGCTAGACTATGCTAGCTCTAGGTTAATCGTGCATCATGTCAGGGTTTCTGTTTTCATCCTTCACATGTATAGTCGTCCTCAGAAATCATTGGTTGTTTTCTTCTCTTTTTTTTTTTTTTTTTCTTTGGGTCAAAGGTTGTTTTCTTCTTTCTGATGACAAAATTGTCCTGGTTCATTGGCACAGATGCACTTCAAGAAAAGTCTGCAGACCATGGCTCTCATATTTCCAGACAAATCTTTGCCGGTGAAGCTCATCAGCCATGAACATTAAGGAAGTTACCTGCCGGTTGGGCCACATTCACGAGAGAAACTTCTCTGAAGGTGGGAGACATACCTGTTTGAGCTCATGAGAAGGGAAGATATCATGTTCTGAATATCCATCTTCAGAACCACTGAGAAGACTTGGGGTCAGGATACTATGCAAAAGGACACAGCAGAGGAAGAATCTTTTAGGCCATTTTTGGTGGAACATAACTTCAGATTTCCTAGGCTGAAATCTGCTTCCAATTCGGCAAATAGGATGAAAGCGTGAGTTTTGTTCTAATGAATGGAATGTTCCTGAATGTGTGTGATGCCTTCCCTTGATCCTAGTGTTAGCTATCACCATGTGGGCATGAGTCATGAGATGGAGGAAGCTGATTGCTAGTGTCAAATTAAGTGCTTCTTCAAGGTTTCTGGTGGCTCAACCCGACCTTTGGAACGGTAAAGTGTAGTGACATCGAATACACTTCCCTTCAGCCATATTACTCTGAATTTCAAGGCACAACCCATGGTTTTACAAGCTTCATGTGGACACACATTAGATTCTTTTCATTTTCTCCTTTCGAATTCATGAAGATTCTATGACGACCCTTTTCCTGCATGTGGGTTGCGCAAATTGAAGTTTCTTAGTTTCTTCTCATGTGAAGAGCATTCAGAACTTAATTTTGTCAAATGAACTGAATCTTGAAATGCGTGTCAAAGCAATTTGGAATGAAACGACCTGGTAAGGGGGGCTATCGAATGATGAATGTCGGCATCGCCTGAGTGTGACGAGGAACCGGCTGTCTGCGGAGATTTCTCGAAGCAGCAATGTTCGTTAGAGAGTTCGACGGGAACGATTTTTGCTTTGAGAGAGGGGAGAGAGAAATGGTGTTTCTTTTTGACAGGCAACTCTCTCTCTCTCTCTCTCTCTCTCTCTCTCTCTCTCTCTCTCTCTCTCGGCAAGGCAACCATGGGTCCCGAGCTTCATCAACTCATTCCAAATATGTTGGTCGATTTTTGCTTTGTTCTGTTCTCTTCCACTTCGTTGCCGTCCTTCGGATTCCATTGCTATCATTTCGGCTCGCACACAAAGGGGACGTCTAGATGCGATCTGTCGATTCGAAGGATAAGATTTCTTGGTTCCACTCTCAGCCCTCGTACCAGTGCGGTGTCACTTCATCGACCGACGCAATCTGAGGCCAATCAAGTCTTCATCGTCTGAGACAATAGGCAGAGGGTGTGAATATTGGTGGCAAGCTTGAAGAGAAAACAACGAGAGAATGCGGTGCAAAGTGAAGCCGGTGGAGATGATGCCTGATTGTGTTCATTAGCGAAGTGAAATTCCCACTTTTATCTCTCACAACATCAACTCCATAGAAACCTTTTAAAATATTCCTTAGGTCTTTCAATTTGCGATTTATATGTAAGTTTTCTCTTATTGAAAAGCAAATTAACCTAATTTCATCTCCAATTGCCAAGATGTTATCCACATAAATTAACATCATGATAAATGAATTTCTTCTCCTTAAAGTAAACAGGAGTAAATCCTCATTTAAACAATGTCTCGGATAAATGCGCTTGATACCTTTCAATAGTTTGTTTGCACGTTTTGCCTTAACTAGTCCTACAGATTTTATCATATGTTTGTTGACATATATGACACACGAGTACTCACCGGTCGCATGGTCCTTACCATTCTTTTGTCCAAGAGTCTGACTGTCCTTCGCGGAAAACACCTAATTCTATGATCTCGGAGTTGGATCTGAGCCCTAGTGCTGCGTAAATAATAAAGTTTAGTCTGGTATTCGCTTGAAGATTCAGTTTTTATTTTGATGCCATTGAACAATATTATTTATTTATTTTTATAAATTTTATTTTCCATCAAGGACTCCAAGAGACGAAAAATCTCGACTTGAGGAAACCTTGGAAGAACAAAAGCTTTTACATTTCGTAAAATAACTTCACTTTGTCTCGATATTTTCCGTGCTAAGCTAGTTTCACATTCTATACGGAATCTATCTAGAATATAATAATCCCTCCTACTATATGTGGGAATATCTGAGAGCTGCATTGGAATTGATGATTGCTGTGGTCAATGGTATAGAAAGTGCTGGGAATCAATCGATCAATCCACCAAATTAGTTTGTAAATGAGATTTTTCCATAAGTGGGGTAAATTTCATATGTAGTCACTTTGTATAATCAAGTCATTAAACTTTGATTTCAATTGCCTGATGCACTAATGGTATTTTCTTTTCCCTTTTACAATCAAATACATTATGAAGACTTTTCAAACAATTTTTTCTACATAATATTGACGTGGTAGTCTTACATGTATGATTGGAGATGCCATAACGATGACACGACGCCATGTGAGTCTTAACTAAGAAAAGGCCAAAAAAAAAAAAAGTTAAAAAAAAGAGAGGGCTACATGGGCCTTGTGTTACAAGGGGAAGTTCTTAAGGCACAACTCAATCGAGAGGAAGCTAAAGTGATAGTGAGTTTCTAAATTCTTTTTTTATCCCAATTGGATCTTCTAAAAATTTATATAATTGAGTCTATAATGACTATTCATTTCAATTTGCCCTCGCAAATTGATGAAGCTCAATAAGCAATTTTGGAATCATGAAAAATCTAGTTGCCATAAACAAACCAAACCGACACAACGGTGATTTCATCACATATTTTTACGCTCAAGAGCATTGGTTTATTAATTGAAATAATTATTATTTGCCGAAGTTTGCTCCCACTAAGATGAATTTCTAGATAAATCCATGAATTGGCCATAATTTGGTCAAGTTTCAATTAGTTACAAATTCTGAAGTTCATTTGACGATTGAAATTAAAATTCAATGACCAGATTGCAAAAATGCGCAATATAATTTGGTCATCACAATTGATTTACCCTAAATAAGTAGGCCTTATACTTTGAAAGTCAGTCTTACTGCGTCTTATATAATTTCTTAAGTAAATAAAAGTGACATTTGTGTTCTTTTGGATATACATAGCAAGGATATAAATCCGTCGTCTTCTACAATGTTCTCATCTATTGTTCTCTTTAACAAAATTGAACACCTAGTCTCGCCCGATCAAACCTTCACAAAATTCCCATCAAACTGTCGTCTTCTACGATGTTCTCATCTGTTGTTCTCAATTGTGTTCTTTCGTATATACATTTGTGTTCTTGCGGCCGCTCGTAGCTGCAATCGCCGCTTTCTCCCTGTCTTCAGTCGAATGAAGACCTGCTGAATGAGCGTTATTCGATCTTTTAAGGTTATTTTGGCTCGGTCTTCAAAGGTTGAGCTGAAAACCTTTGGGAATAAATATTTGAAATCATTTGATATAGGACTGCGCAATCTGCTTTTGCTCTAGAATCGTAGGTAATTGTTGATTTTTGAATTTGTTTGTCAGAGAAATGAGCTTTTGGTGGATTTATCTTTAACTATCGTAGTTTCTGCTACAGGCGAAGGGAAGAGATCATATTCTTTTTAGGTGAAATCACGATTTGATTGGCTGCAAGTGTTCTACCTGACTTGGTCACGTGAGATCCAGGCAAACCAAAACAACCTCAGTGTAAGCTGTCATTTCTCCTATTATTTGGGATTCTATAGAAGGAAAGACAGCATAAAATGTTTCGAGAAATTACTCGGAAAGGCTCTAACTTTTAACTGGGGGTTGAAAGTCTGTTATTTTAACTTGTGTGCAATCCGAGATTATTCACCGGTACCAAGATATAGGATGCGGTTTCTTCTCAAAGAAGGTGTTGTAGCACTTCTTGGTGTTGTCATTTTGACATCTATCAAACTTAAGTAGAACTTGATGAACGGAAATTTCCTGGCATACCTATAGTTTTCTTTTTCTTTCTATATTATTTTAAACTCCTTCATTTATGATTGTTTTCTGTGATTATGTTTGTATCCTTGTTTCTGATTAATGTCTCTTTTTATGCTACATGAACTGCTGTGGACACTCTTTTTTTCTCTTCCTATTTGGCTAAATCAAAGCACTATCTTCAACTTTGTTGATACAACCGCAGCATTGCACGCTCTAATGTTTTCCGAGTTCCTTAACCATCGTTCTTCAGTTTTTAATGTCGCATTACTTCTTGCAATGTATCAAATTTGGTGCTTTAATTTTGGTTTTTCTTCCTTGGTTCTTCGCGTGTGATTCAACCATTCTCTACCTTGGTTCTTCGTGTGTGATTCAACCATTCTCTAAATGTTACGTTATGCCTCCCAACAAGTTGGTCCTCATGGGGGTTATCTACTAGTCAAACCTGTCAATTTAGTAAATGTTAATTTTGTCGCAACGTGTGGACTATGTGCGCTAGTACTTCACTCTCTTTCTTTGGTTCTTGTTTGTGTGGGTGGCCAGTATTGGTGCCTTTTGTTTGCATAAACAGAAGTGACACGCTTGCTTAGTGCGATTATCTCCCACCTGAAGTATCCTTCTCCCTTTGCACTCCCACCCCATTCTATGCTTGAGTTTTCTTCCTATTTGTATCAGTCTCCTAATTAAGAGTGTTTGAAACTGAGCAAAAACAGACCTGTGAGCACGAAGAAAATGATAGCCCTTGGGGGTGGTCACTCTTGCTAGTGATATTTTGTCTAATTCCACGTCATAGCTACATTGTTAGTACACTCTGTACTTTGGAATGAAGCAATCAAAAACCGCATATAAAAGAGACATCCTTATTAAAGAAGGCACCACAGGAACAAGGCCATTATAATCAGTGCTTGCAAGGCAGAAATAAGAGAACTTTAGAAGAGATATTTAGGAAATGCTGCAATATTCAATGAGGTAAAACCAACATGGCTAAGAAGCTCATTCAGACTGCAAACCTAGAACATCTAAAAGGCCATGAATGATATGTAACCAAGCCTCCGTAATAAGTAGCATTCGGCAGGAAAGCCATGTCTACAAATGAGAGACTTTGCTCCAAGGACTGGAAGCACATAGAGAACTACTCTTCGGAACATGCCTTGAATGGATAGCAAAGTTGAATGATTAGCTTATTAGCAGAACATGCCTCGCCTATGTGATTTGATACTGATCAAACTGGTCAAAACACATTAATAACTTCCACAATGCAATGTTAGGAGGGTAAAGAACCCATGCATGCACAAGAGTTAGATGCCCAAAGCATAAACTTAAACATTTAGTGGACCAGTGAACCACCCTGTTTGTCGTGATTCTGATATGATTACATCAGGAGTTGAACAAACACATCAACATTTAAGTAAACAGCATCATATGATACTACCTCTTGGTTGAAGTGATTCATGGAGAACCAAAACATACCCTCTAAGTCCTCGGTCTGTTCCTGTTTGCCTAGCATGGCAATCAAGAAAATGGTAACCAAATGCCACAACTGTGGACACTGTTGAGGGGAAGCTAATCCAAGAAAAGTGCCGCCATACTATTCCAGTTGAACCAGAAAAGACGAGGTATCAAATTTAAAGAATATACATTATTAAAGCACTCGAACAATCTATTTCCATCCCACACTTGAAAACCCACTAACAGAGATGTTCACTCGCTCTTTCTTTGGTTCTTGTATGTGCAAGTGGCTGCTAGTACTGGTGCCTTTTTCTTAGCATAAACAGAAGTGATACACACTTACTTCGATGAGCTCCCACCTAAAGTATCCTTCTCCCTCTGCACTCCCGCCCGTTCTTTGCTTGAGTTTTCTTCCTATTTACATCAGTTTCTCAAAGAGGAGTATTTGAAACTGAGCAAGAACAGACATGTGAGCACAAGGAAAACCATAGCTCTAGGGGTGGTCACTCTTGATGATGATATTTTGTCTAATCCACATCATACCTACATTGTTAGTACGCTCAGTACTTCCTCATGAAGCAATAAAAAAACTGCATATAAAAGAGACATCCTTAAAATATAGAAGGAACCACAAGGGCACTTCAAAGCCAGCATCGTTATGCGTGCAAAGTAGAAGGAAGAGAATTATGGAGGATATATCTAGGAAATGCTACAATATTCAATGAGGTAGAACCAACATGGCTAAGAAGCTCACCCAGACTGCAAACCTAGAACATCTGAAAAGCCATGAAGAATAAATAACCCAGCCTTTGTAATATTTAGAGCTCAGCAGGCAAGCTATGTTTAGAAATGAGAGACTTTGCTTCGAGGATTAGAAGCGCATAGAAAAGTGCTTTTCCGAACACGCCTCGGATGGACATCAAGTTGAATGATCAGCTTAGTTGAACACCCCTCTGTGATTTGATTCCAATCAAATTGGTCAAAACACGTTAATAACTTCCACAATGCAATGTTAGGAGGGTAAAGAACCCATGCATGCACAGGAGTTAGAAGTACAATGGATACATTTAAAACGTTTAGTGGACCGTGTGAACCACCCAGTTTGTTATGATTCTGATCTGACTACATCAGCAATCAAACACACATCAACATATAAGTAAACAGCATTACAACCTCTTGGTTGAAGAGATTCATGTAGAATCAAAACACACCCTCCAACTTCTCAGTTTGTTCCTGTTTGTAATGCCTAGCATGGCAATCATGAAAACGGTGACTACATTCCCACCAAACGCCACAACAATGGACACCATTAAGGAGAAGCGAATCCAAGAAAAGTGAAACTGCCATACTATTTCATTTGAACCAGAAAAGACAAGGTATCAAATTTAAAGAATGTATATTACTAAAGCACTCAAAAATCTATTTCCATCATACACTTGAAAAGCTACAAACAGAGATGCTCAATCAAAATCCCCTAAAACAACAAATGCTCTGTTAACTAGTTAACGAACGAATGAAACTACATAAACATTGATCATAAGATTACTTACTTCCAAAAAGAATGGGCCCAAAATGGGGCATAGGGACGAGAGAGAAGTGTGTAGTGAAAGCTTGTTTAAGTGGAGTCTTGCGATCATTATGTTTCTCTACAGTTGTAGTGGAACTTAGCAATAGTGGATATATATTAAAACCAGTCAGTGTGAGAGACAGCCCAATGATAGTCGAGTCGAACCCAAAGGCCTTAACCAAAAACTTGAAAGGCAAGAGCATCATGTGATCCGTTCTAAATTCAGTGTCGAAAGTCATTGCATCCAACACATATCTAAAGATACAGAAATTACATACCGATAAAAGATTCATCGATGAAAATATGTAAATAGAAGCCCCGATCAAAACAATGACAAAAGATCAGAAACAACACAAGCGCAAACCGAAAGTGACTCGTCAAAACCACTACGGTTTGCGAGTAAAGCGATCGGAATGAGCAACAGAACAATTCTCATTCGACCAATCTTACCAGAAGAGTTTTTCGATACCCCGATTTGGCAGTAACCCCAATGCGGAAACTCGCTGCAATGTCATCACCAATCAAAAGATGCAAAGGAAAAAAAAAAAGATATCAATATAATGGACTGAATCTAGCCATCATCGGAATTCAATCAACAAACGTCAAATTCCAAGATCTCAATTTCGCCTCAGAAGCAACTAAAAAAAAAACCTACGGGAAGGGGAAGGGGGAGGAGCCGCATGGTGTAAAGAGGAGGAACGGCCCACCGTAGGGACTACGGTGGCGATGCCGTGGTGGCTCTCGATCCTCGAATACATCGGAGATCGGGCTTCCCAGTGGTGGTGACGGCTTGGTGTGAGACGGAGGAGAGGAAGAAATGGAGGAGTTTCCAAGAAGTGTAGCAGAAGGGACCGGACAACATGAAATTGAAAAGAAAAAAGTAATCCCGATTTTTGCCCAATAACAAATTTCAAACAAAATTGCTTCAATTTAAATCGTTAGAAAATGCCCATTGCAATGAATATTGACTTGATATTGACGTGATCATTTCACACTCTTGTTTACAACGTAATCCACTCTAAATTAGTTTTTTGAAAAAAAAGATGATCTTGTTTTAGATTTTTATTTAAAATTTTTCTTAAATTATGTAATGGCTGTTTTAAAGAGAAATACTTACTCTTGTAGTCCTCAAGCATGAAATGAAAAGGGTGAGGGGGTTATGATGGTGGTCTAAAAATGGAGGAGCTATATTTCAAAGATTTGCGTAAACGCTTGTTGGGTGATGGTTACTTATCTTTTATTTTTTCAATTTTTGATGGCTCGGCATGAGAGGAAGGAGATGAAGCGATGGAGGAGTTTCTAAGGAGTGCGACGAAAGGGATCGGGAAGAGGAAATTGGAAAGAAGACTTACTCCCAGAATTTTTTTTTAATTTTGTTGTATTATAAATTTCAAACAAACTTGCCTCATTTAATTAGTGAGAATGTCGATCGCATCACGATGAAGATTTGGCCCATGGACGAACTCGAATCCATATTTGATAATTTCTTTTCGTTAAAGGTCTTTGTTTGAAATTAATTGGATCATTTCATGTTTTTATTTAAAATGAAATCTATTTTGCATTTTTTATATAAATAAATGACTCGATTTCAGCTCTATATTTTGAATTTTTCTAAAATTATGTAATGGCTATTTTTAGTGGCGGAAAATGCTGGCATGAGTGATCCTGCCCTCGTGCCAGGGCGCTCTCCGCTGTCCTTGGGAATATAAAAAGGATGAGGAGGGTTCTGATGGTGGGTCCCGTCATTATTGTCTATCCACATGAGGTGAAAATCTCCGTACATTTATTTTTCTTGATTTTAAACTTCCTTGGAAAATGGAGGAGGTAGTTTGCACAAAGCCCCGTGGACTTCGACTTGGAAAAGCTTTTGGACTATTATCAAAGAGAAAATTGTTGGACGATGATTATTGATATTTTCTTTTTTCCATTTGGAAGGGTTTCGATACTTTTTTCAACCAGAATTATCTGCATAAAATAATGATTTCAAAAGATACATAATTTTAAAAAGGTATTTGCTTGTAAAATTTCTTTCCTTGAATCAAAAGGAGGGTTAATGCAATCCATTCGTCCCCTTGAATCTAACAAGAGGAGGAGGAGGAGCTGTGTGGTGAAAGGGGGAGGAACAGCCTGCTGTTGGGGCTACCGTAGTACTGCCGCATGGCTGCCAATTCTCAGGTACATCGGAGATCGGACTTTTCAATAGTGGCAACGCTAGTGTCAAGGGCGATAGCAATGACTTGGCGCAAAAGGGAGGAGGGCAAGAAATGAAAGGACCAAAAAACGTGAAATTGGGCCCACAAGCTTAGACTTTTATTTGAGGTTAATTTGGCAACTTTATATCCTAACTTATAAAGCAAAATCGACACTTTTCTTTTTCTTGTTTTTAAGCTTCCTCTATATGAAAATGGAGGAACTGGACTTCAACGATTTGCAGAAAGATTTCTCGACTTTGACTTAGAAAAACTTTTGGACTATTATCACAAGAAAATTTATTAGATGATGATTATTGGTCTTTCTTTATTTCAATTTTGAAGAGCATCGATGCTTTAGGATCTTGTTTCTCTTGAGTTCTTCTTTACAGCCACAATGGTTTGCAAAGAGGCAAAGCAATTACCAATCAATGCTACATTTATTCATGTTTAGTCAATTAAACAATTTTTTACACAATGTTTATTAAGACTTTGTTCGTTTCGCAAAAAATATTGTGTTTCTCAATAGTGTTTTCTAAGAAATCATTTTTTAGAAAAATGACTATTTTTTGGTATTTGTTTGAAACTTGATAATGAACTACAAAATATTTTCCACTGTTTGGTTTGGAAAATTCAATTTGATTTCCCTTTGTGCATTCATTTTAACAATTTTTTTTTTATTTTAAAAAATCAAAATTTTTATTTTTCTTTTTACTTTTTACTTTTATTTTTTTTCCTTTTATATTTTCTTTTCCTCCTCCTTCTTCTTGAGTCGATCGTTTTGGCCACGGCAAATGGTCAGCGAGCTCGAGGCCTCAAGCCTTGCCAAGTCGACAAGCCATAGGCTCATGCTCGCTAACCTATCAAGGCTTGAGCTTGAGGGCTTGGGTCTCGCTAAATAAGCGAGCAAGCGAGCTGCTCACCATAGGCTTGCTCGATTGACGAGCGGTGAGCCTAGCTCGTCGATCTAGCGAGGCCCAAGGTCAGCAAATTAGGGACTTGCCTATGGCTGGTACAAAAGAAAAAGAAAATGAAAAAGAAAAATAATTAAAAAATTATTATTAAAAAAAAAAAGATAGCAAGGATAACAGGGGTGTGAAATAAGAGAGAGTGAGTGAGAAAAATATTTTCCCAAACTTAAAAAGTAAAAAATATTTTCCCCTATTATAGAAGACTTTTTTGTTGATGAACAATGTTTTCCCGATTTAGTAACGTTAGAAAATCCAAAAAACATTTTTTGAAAGTTGTTTTTTACGAAATAAACAAAACTTAAATTCCTTGTTGTTTCATTGTGGAAAATGTATTTCAAGTCAGCCCCCTTACCCTCGGCCATGCTGCCAAATGATATCATATCATAAGAAAGTCCCCCAACGTGGAAGGAGCAGCTTTACTAATTTTTATTATTATAGAAATGGGAAGTAGTCTATGCAGATTGAGCCACTCTAAGTTAGTTTCTCATGGTCTTACACTTCCAAGACCTCTCATTACTCCTAAATTAGCCCACGAGTTCAATTTATAACTATCCTTTTTTCAAAATGGTGATCCCGCATCTTTGATGAGTTGTCTAATAAGACAAAAATATTTTTTCCTATTATAGAAGACTTTTTTTTTGTTGATGAAAAATGTTTTCTCAGTTTAGTTCATTTTATGTGGAATGAACATTAGAAAATCCGAAAAATGTTTTCTGAAGTTGTTTTTAGCTAAATAAACAAAACTTAAATTCCTCATTATTCCATTGTGGAAAATGGATTTCAAGTCAGCCCCCTTACCCTCGGCCGCTGCCAAATGATATCATATCATAAGAAAGTCCCCCAACGTGGAAGGAGCAGCTTTACTATTTCTATTATTATAGAAATGGGAAGTAGTCTATGCAGATTGAGCCATACTGAGTTAGTTTTTCATGGTCTTACACTTCCAAGACCTCTCATTACTCCTAAATTAGCCCACAAATTCGATTTATAACCATCCTTTTTTTCAAAATGGTGATCCTGCATCTTTGATGAGTTGTCTGATAAGATCTTAAGCTTAAATCGTCATCGGTATACCTAGAGCTCAACTATGATTGCTAGGACTAACAATACCATGACCGCTTCAGTAGTTGATGTCCACTCATTGGAGTTTTTTCATCTATATTGTGTTTATACACAATCCAATAGAAAACTAAAATGATACTCATTAATAACATGTATTAGAAAATGATGTTAGCTATTAATATATTCATCCTTGAGCACTTTCAAACAGATAAATTTATCCTTGGATTTCTTCGACTTCAAATCATTACCATCTTGCTCTTTGCCCTCTGATTTTATCTTTGGATCTCTGATTTCACTTATATAATTTCATAACTTGGTCTTTCAAGCATGTAAATGTGCAAAGTATTCTGGATGGATTTATTAAGCAACATATTTAGGAAAAGCAAAGAGCAACTCTTAGGGTTCCGACAGCGAAGTTCATCAAGAGCTATAAAATTGTCAGAGGGGCTCTGTCTCTATCCTTTTCCTCCGGTTGATGTGCATTTGAGAGAGAAACTCATCTGTGTGTAGGCAATGTCTGCATGAACGAATGAACAAAGATAATCACTCGAAAGCCTGCATTCTTTGCAGCAATAGCTTCTCAATACCATATGCTTATCATTACTCCATGTTTTGTATTTCCAGAGAGTCTTTATGCTAATCTCCCATCATAAGATACATGTATACAAAAACAAATGCAGCAATTGGCCTATCACCAATGAAGAAGTTGCCTAGCTCACTAATTTCCTACTGCCGCCGCCGCTGCCGCACCCCCCACAAACCCCTTTTTTAGGACAGAATGAAACAACTCATAATATTGATACTAATAACCATGAAGCAACACAGACTCAAAATAAATTAATTCAACCCCTAGAATAGCAGAGCATGTAATCAACAAATTGAATTCGACAAGACTGAATCATCGACTAATTACCCTTATTATCAAATGGAACAACAATTTAGAGAACAGCAATTAAGCTATGCAACAATAGGTCACCCATCAAAGTTATAAGGGCAAAGAGTCATCAAACAGCAAAAGCAATTACTACTTCAGAACAGGCCGAGCATGTCTAGAATGTGTGAATGGTTGCTTACCCTTTCAAGCAAAAGAAGGAGACAGTAAATTTCTGAGGCTAAAACCAAAAATTACAAGCTGGGTTAATCAGAGCAATAACAATGGACCCATCCTGTGTCAATGATGTTATCATGGGCATATGCGCCATGTGTTATCTCATTTTTCTGTGCTTAAGTTGATCCTGTCATAATACTAATATCAACTGAAAAGGAGACTTTGAGTAAACACCGATTAAATTTGCAACCACGCAAAATATTCATGCCTTGACAACAACGCATTCAAATAATGCAACTAAACAGCCTGTGTTAAGAAATTAGAGACTGCCAATCTGAAAAAACCAGAGGATGAGGAAGCACTTTGGTTGGAGGGACATACCAGAAATGTTGCACCGATCATGAGCAACTCTCATTTTGCACGCCCTGGGCCATTCTCGTGTCTGATAGATCCTGAGAGTGACAAGTGATATAATGAGGCCGGATCCAGTAAAGCTTCCTCCAAGTGGGATGGCAACATCTTCACGAGGCTTGGGAGTGATGGGCACTGACTCCTGCTGCAGCTCCTCTTGAAACTTTAGGGACTGATGTATTGCCAACCGACATGTAGCTCATCTTTTCAGCAGAATTTATAACTTGTTCAATCGCCTGCATAGCGAAATTGAATGTCATAAACTCCACAACAGGCCTGAGACCATAGTAAGCAGCGCCGACTTCAACTCCAGTGAAACCAGCCTCTGTGATCAACAACCTTTTCAGGTCCATACTTCTGCCAAAAAAAAAACCTTTATACACATCAAAAGACTCTAGGATCTGCAGATATTTCCTCATCAAACGCAGCATTCAGAGCCTCTCTCACAGTCATCTCTTTCCCTGCAGTAGCATTACTACATAACGACATTTCTGCGGCACAACTCTTCCTCAGCCTCTCTCTCAACAACACAGCTTCCAAGCCTCTGGCAATGGTTTTTCATATTAGAATCGACAACATCATACACTCTCAAACTCGAACTTGCTCGCACGCCAGATAGAGCTCGCCGATTCTCTCTCTCTCCCTCTCTCTCTCGATCTTGAACGGGTATTTTTGGAAACAGAGTCCAGCTTTGTCATTCCATCAAACACCTTCCTTGCAAACTCGACAGGTTTTTCTCCGACCAGATTTCTTTTTCGCATCTCTCTCTCTCTCTCTCTATACATATACATATATCTATATATGTGTATATGTATATGTATATCATCCCCACAGTGAACAACACCATCAGACTCCATACTCGAGTCGCGGCCACTCTGATTCAAGCCGTCGCTTTCCTATCCTTGTCCACGTCTGGACCAGATTTATCTTTGGCCGGGCCATCCGGGGCTCACGCCGCCGTCGCCACTGAACCATTATCAGGGCCGTTTCATTTCCAAGACGAATTTCGATTCACTCCAGAACATGTGCTGTCAACTCTTGCTTCGTTTTGTTCGCTCCCACTTCATCGCCGGATTCCACCGTTTCGCCCGTGCACGCCACGCGCAAATGGGGATGCGGGGTGGCGTTCGCTGTTTACAAGAGCATTTTATCCGATTGCCAAGGCTGAGGTTGGATGGATCATCATCATCATCATCATCATCATCGTCATCATCATCATCTGGATACGATCCGCCGATTCGAAGGATGAGATTCTTTGGGTTTCGCTCTCAGCACCTCCAACGGTCCCTTGTCGCTTCGTCAACCACGGCAGCCGAGGCCAATCTGAGTCGTCGTCGTCATCCGAGACGATACGCCGAGCTTGAAGATTGGCGGCGGTGAGCATGAACAGAAAAACAAAGGAGAATAAAAAAGACGCCCAGCGAAGCGAAGGAGTGGATGGAGATAATTCGGATTTTGTGTGGGAAAACGGGGCAAACAGGTGAAGCCGGGGGTTGTTCTTTGGATGATTAAGGAATTGAGTTTGAAAATAACATAATAAAAAAAAAAGGAAAAAAAGAACCCACCGTCCTTTTCGGAAAAGCCGGCAAAAAATGTCAAATTATATTCAGTTTTCGTTGTGTTTATTTTTCTTTTTGTTACGTCAAAAGCTCAAAATTATATCCCTCAAAAAAAAAATTTGGTATCAAAAATTCTAAATTTATATTAATGTGACGCATTAAACTTCTATCAAGATTTCGTTTGATAATTTTATATTATTTTTGGTCGAAATTGTTCTTGTTTCATTTTACGTCAATATCGTTTACCTTCAATTTTCTAACAATACTTATTGATAGAGAACAAACGTGTCACGTAAGTATAATTTGAAATCTTTGATGACACTTAAAAAAAAAAGAGATAGATGTGCTAGAGTGAGCATAGTTTTGGATATTTTATGGCTTTTGTTCTTTTTTTCTCAGCTTCAGGGAACGATCAGTCACACAGAACCAAGAAAATATTAATCTCTCTCATTAAAGCAAGCATCTACTTGTCGCCTGGCGAGTTGTTCTTGTCCCTTTTACCGTTTGGAAGGCGTTTTTTTCTTTAGATTTGCTTGTATGTTGAATTTGCGGCTAAAATCTACTTGTGTAAATCGCGTAAATCTATCAACCGCAATTCGTTCTCACTTGAATAAATAGTGTTTTAATGTCACTTGTGAAAGGAAAATTCCACTTTTATCTCTCGTAACTTCAAGTCAATATAAATATATTTAACGTCAACAGCTAATTCGACTTGAGATTTCTATTTAAATTTCCTCTTATTGAAAAATTGACCCAATGTCATTGCTGGTTAGGGCGGACGACGACGAATAGCGTCGGAAATGATTGGATTCCAAGATTTCAAGCAATCTTCGACTGGGAATGGGTCGTGGCTTTATTACAATATAGGGTGGGCTAGAGAAGCTGATTGGGCTTGATGGACCTAACGAAATTTTATCTCATGAGAGCTATGTGAATTGGGCCACGAACCAGAAAAGCCTCCATTTTGAAACCCCATCATATTCTTTTTTTTTTTTTGGTTTCTAAATTTGTTTATTCTTTATTTGTTTTTTTATCTATTTTTTTCGCTCTCTTTTGTTGTTTTTGCTATTTTCTATTTTTGTACTTTCGTAGAGATAACTGCTTGAATTGTTGACAAAAATTCAGGCGTTAACGACATTCGTGATAACACTACGGTTAGTGCCATGGAAAGATCGGTATTTTCGTAAATTGATTGATTAACAAGTGCTTTTTGCATTGACTAGCACATTCCCCAAAAGTATTTTCTGCAAAACCAAAAATCTTAAAGAGGGCGGGAAGAAAAAGCTCCTCCCCTCCTAAAATTAGCCAAATTTAAAAGTATACGAATCAAAATTAAATTCTATATCGGCATTACCGACAATTTTTATTAAATTGTTACTCCCCTATCTCCTTGCAGACTCAACTCTAGCTCTTATACGATTGAAGTAGTTTGAATGTGATACTTCTTATTTTTTAACCCAATATCTACCATTATTTGAAATGGAGGAGTATAAGAGAAAGCTTCTGTTGCTAGTGCAAAAATGTGAGCAAAATCATGAGATAGGGCTTCGCTTCGGAGCCAAAAGAGGGTCGGCCAGCAAGTCCAAGTTGAATTATTCGAGCTTGGGTTGATGATTTTTCGACAACTAATATCCAGTCAAGCTCTGACTCCAGCTACTCGAGTATCTTACAAATTAAAACCTCAAACTCCCTAATACTCAGCTCAATAAATTTTGTAAGCTCTGACTCCAGCAGCACCGCCCCTCTGTCTGCCTCCACCGAAACACCCTCCCCGAAACCCTAGGTCTCTCGCTTCGGTTCTCCGGGATTGCTCGAAGATGGACGAGGACCGGGAGATGGAGAGGTTCGGGATGGCCAACGATTACGACGACGGGCAGTGGATTGACGGGGAGTTCTACCACCACCGGCGGAGGGAGAAGCGCGCCCAGACCAAGGACGACGCGCTCCACGGCGTCTTCGCGTCGGGGGACTCTGATTCGGACTACGACGACTCCTCCAAGAGGAAGCGGAGGAAGAACAGGGACCTCCTAGGTAGGGCCGATCTGTCGAAAACCGTGAATTTCGTGTCCACCGCCACGGTCATGCCGAACAGAGAGATTGATAAGAACTCGAAGACAGAGAATGAGGATGAAGAATCTGCTGTCGTGGATGAGGATAGGCCGGGCTTGGGGGTCTTGAGAAGAACCAACGGGGGATTGTGACATTCATTGAAGCGAAGTTGCGTCCTAAGAATATGGGTGTGGGTTTCAACGACTTACGCGAAACTCTTGCAAAGGCACCTGTTGCGTCGTTGGGGCCAGAGGAAAAGAAGCCATCACTTGACGTGCCCGGTAAGGAGAAGCTTTGGTCTAAGCAAGCGAAGAAGAAGACGCTGAAAAACAAAGCGAAGTATATTACGGCAGAAGAGCTGTTGGCGAAGAAGCAGGAATAGGGCGTTGAAATTGTGCGAAAGGTACTCGACGTGCGCGGACCTCAGGTTAGGGTGTTAGCAAACTTGGAGAATCTGAATGCGGAAGAGAAGGCGAGGGAGAGTGATGTTCCTATGCCCGAGCTCCAGCACAATATAAGGTTGATTCTGGACCTGGCTGAGTTGGATATTCAGAAGATCGATGGGGACCTGAGGAATGAGAAGGAGACATCTCTGAGCTTGCAAAAAAAGGAGGAGGAGAAGCTGCAAGCTGAGGCAGAACTCCAGAAAAAACAACTGAATAACATGACGGAAATAATGAATACGCTAGCCAAATCTTTTGGTGACATGCAAAGAAGGTTTCCTAACGATTATACACATTGTAACTTATCCTGCATTGCTTGCTCATTTGCACTCCCTTTGTTTATCAGAGTATTTCAGGGATGGGATCCTCTTCGGAATCTCTCACACGGGTTGGCAGTTTTGAGGTGGAAATCTCTATCGCAAGGACAGGAATGTCTTGATATATGGGATTTGGGATCCCCTTGTACCCTGTTGGTTTCAGAGCTGTGCACATGGAACAAGGGAAGCACAATCAGGGTAGTCTAACTTTGTTAGTTTGTACACACACTTGATGTTCTGAACCAATGATGCCAAATTGCGCTGAGTTAGCAGCATGCAATTGGGGCAACCTGTAGTGTCGGAGGTGTGCCTGAACTTAGCTACATCTGAGGGATCATTGACAACTTTGGACATTGAGCCAAGGCTCGACTCTACATCGGTCGAAGAGAGTGATTTTGGAATCGGTGGAGTGAAGCTTGGCGGTTGGGTGGTGGATGTTAAGCTTGGAAGCAGCGGATTGAGCCCATCGGTTTCCTTCTTGCGGTGTCAATAGAAGCTTCGGTTCCGAGTCGGAAAGGTAGAGCTTGAACTCCTTAGCTGTGTAGTTGGGGTTGAGCGGAGCTGCAGTGACTCGGCAACGGATTATAGCCGGGAAACAGCATCACAAACTGCAAAACGAACACGTATTTCCAAACCAGCAAACTGCCCCACTAGTCGCTGCAGATTGGAGATATACATATGCAGAATGTGCAGACAACTAGTTTGTCATCGTTTGATTGCATTAAACCATCCATCTCCTTTAGATAAGCTTTGACTTTGTTTTACGATGAAGCGTTGCTTATACATCCCAAAAAAACAACCTTCGGACACGACAGAAAAGGCTCTTCATGCTCTTCCCAATTCGATTTGTTCCTGCTCAATTGGCACCACGCGCTTGTAGAAATTTCACGCCTCAGATTCTTTTTTTTTTTTTTTCGAGCTATTTCCCAGTCGATCTTTCATAAACAATCGATCTCATCGTTAGAAATTCATTGTTACCGCAATCTTCCAGATATTGCACTCTCGAATTTATACAGCTTCATCAGGGAAATTTCTGCATTTGAATTCCCATCATCACACAAACTGAAAACATGCGCCATCGTACTCGCGAGGAGATTCAATGATCGGGGGGACATAGATACCTTGACAGTGTTGGGGAAAGCGAGCACGACCATGTTGCCGGTATCAACGCTGGAGGCAGCAAGGAGCGCGGCAGCATGGTCGACGAGTTCCTGCAGCCGCACGTGCGTCAGGTTCAACCCCGCGCAGGCGGAGACGGCTCTCCAGTCGGGGAAATCCGACGCCACCTTCTTCAACAGGCCCGCGAGAGGGAGTCCCTCCTTGGCGAGATCGCCAGGCTGAAGCTTCGGATTCATGCCATACCATACGGCATGGAATTCAGATTCCGCGAGGCAATTCGGGGGAGGTGGTGGACGTGGCTGCTCTGTTGCAGGTTTTGCAGGAGAGGAATTTAATCCCGGAGAGTGGTTGAGCGCGAGTCTGATGCTACTGGAGGAGAGAGAGGAGAAGAAAACTGTAGTGGAGGAGAGAGATGAAGATTGGGGTTTTCTGTGGCGATTTTGAGAGAGGTGAGAAAGAAGGGAGGGAAAAATAAAAACGGTTATTTTTTTATTATCCGAATTGAAAATAATGCACGAAATTTCAGTTAAGTTGCATTCTAACACCCCTATTATAAATGGACAGCACTAGTGCCCCGTCATTTGTTAAATGATTTTGAAAACATTCACGAAAAGAATCTAGAATTTAGCTTTCCATAGAGGAACAATGGGATTGACACTAGACTACTCAAGAACACAAGCTAGTATTGCTAGAAGCCCGGATGGGAAAGGGCAGTATGGAGATGAGTCTCTCTAAGGGAACTGGGACGTCACTTTGTATAGCAGCAGAACTTCTTAGGCAGAAACATTGGCAAATTGGCAACTTCGCGAGCATTTTGAATGATGCAGGACATATAGCAGATGATGTGAAAATGAAGCCTTACATATCCAAGAATTTATTTACTGTTCATGATGCTGCTTCTGCTATCACAATTCGGACCTTAAAAGATCGGATGAAGCAAAGAAAGGTAAGGGACCTTTTTATCGAGCTAAATACTATGCATAATACATAATACCTTGGTAAAAAGAAAAACAGGACATCAGGTTAAGATCTCGACAATGGAGGGAAAGCAAGTCGCACCTTTGATGTAAAGGTTTCTTCTGGATACGTAGAGCAAACACCCTCGAGTTTTCTTGTTTTAGAAAGCTCATCAATGAAAACCTTCATTTGTACAACCTGATTACAAACAACAGAAGGGATTAAGGAAATTTATAAATAACATGTTGAAAAAGCTATAGAAAACAATGATTTAAAGGATATGCATACCGAAGTTGCTATTACGAAACTGATTGAGAGGGTAACCAACCACAATTCCAAATAGTGAAAATTCAGAGATCTGCATATATACAAGGAAATAGGAACCCAATCAAGCCCCAAGTAGAAACGTGTCCAAGACAATTTGTCATAAAACTAACGCTATACTACTACTATTAATATTACAACAAGGGGCGTGCCAAAAAATAGAAAAGAAATAAAAACATGAGCCAAAAAACCGAGACTGAACTGCTAGGCTGGCCCCATTTTTTGTGCTAAAATAGTCGCAAGCCGGGCCACCATATCTCAAAATATCTTTCAATTCGACCCAATATAAGCAATTTGGGTTTCAGTTAAAGCTTAAATGGCCCATACCCGCCCAGTTCACAAATTAGAAACAATGTCTCATTTTCTTTCTCTCCGAGCCTTTGTCATCTTACCTTTTCATGAATACTTAGGTCTTGATCTGTCACATTATTTCTTCTCTAACGCTTATCGAGTCATCTAGTCCCCACCAAGCCGCTATTGCAGCATCATCGAGCCCCCATTGTAGGGCCGCCGAACCCCAACACTCACCATATGCCCACTCGGTCAATTGCAGTCTCTCTCTCTCTCTCTCTCGCGGCTCTCCGCTCCCCCGCTCTCCAGCAGCAACAGAACAAGTTCTTACTAGCCTGTTCTGATGTCTTCGAAGTTTTTTGTTTTAGGACATGGTACTTGAATTTTTTATGGAACGTAAAAACAAAAATAAGATAAACTAAACACATCTCTCTCTAATTTTAGGCTACGTGCAATCCTATTGAATCTAGGCCAAATGGCATGGTTTCGGTCTGGGCCAAGTCGTATGGCTAGAATATCGTGAGCCGCATTTTTGGACAGGCCAAAAAATTGACAAAATCCTGCTGGGCCCGCATTTTAAGTCAATTATGAAACGTGTGCTAACTCAATATAAATTTGGATACACTGCACTTGTGAATCTAAATAATCAATACAATGCTAAATAAAAGTGATGACATGGATGCACTAAATAACTTTGTTTGGGAGCACATGGGACTTGCTAGTTACACTACATGTTTCATTTAATTCATGTTATTTCATAATTTACTACTACATTCTTTTTTTCTTTTTCTTTTTTTGTCTTTAGCTCATCGATAAAGCAAACTAGACTACACATCTCCTAGATAAGAACTGGCTTAAAGTTCTCTTGTGAAGCGACTTCCACTCATTGCTTCATTCGGTTAAACCAGTCAAACCAGTCGCGGGTTGATCTATCAATACAAAGCATCCATCATGTAACCTCACTGGTGTCCTACTGTTCCTCAAAGCCCTCGTTGCTCATTTTGTCACTTCACTTCATTGTCTTTTTGTCAAGCATCTTGGCCTTGGTCACTAAGCAACTTAATTCAAACTGTAATGAATATAAATATCTCCATAGGATTCTCAATCAATTGTCCTAAACCAATTGCGATAAAGTCTATTATGCATGATTCAGATTTCCACGACATTTTTCAACCATTATTTCCTAATCTGAAAAGAAGAGCATAAATTTCTTCCAAGAAAAAGTGAAGAAATCATGGAACTTGAAAGTTGAGAGGATTGCATCCCTTGTCAAACTAGAAGAACATGAATCAAATGAAATTCAAATTAAACTACTCTTAAAATATAACTACCATTGCATTCATCATTATTTTGTTTAGTGAAAACAAAATCGAAGAATTAAT
The DNA here is from genome assembly GCA_007663325.1 of Eucalyptus pauciflora. Taxonomy (NCBI): domain Eukaryota; kingdom Viridiplantae; phylum Streptophyta; class Magnoliopsida; order Myrtales; family Myrtaceae; genus Eucalyptus; species Eucalyptus pauciflora. Next base: position 1,703,509 of record VMYD01000385.1, read on the forward strand.
TCAGAACCAAATGTCGTCCAAGGATAAGAAATGATGACCACAACATCAGAAAAGGTCATCACTAAAGGATTAAAATCCAGTCCAAGTTTGGGGCAAGGGCGATTCCTTCACAGATTGTATAAGTGCATAGATCAATGGCGATTCCGACCCTCCATTCTTTGCATGCAGATCTCGCGTTCCTTCGCAATAGAATACACATTCAATACTCGATTCTGTTCATATAGAATACTTTAACTCGAACCAGAGACATCAGCAAGCCACAAGATAGCAATTTTCATGTCATACGTCGAGCATACAAGACGAGAATCCTAACACCATTTAACAAACAAGCATCCTATTTCAACAAAGTTGGCCATAATAAGGGTTCGATAAGTTGAGAACAAATCGAATTTATGTAATATGATTTTGCGGTTCAAGGATTGAATCGAATTTACATACTGATTTAGTTCGAGCGTTTCATCCAACGTGATACACATTTCACTCAAGGGGCTCATATGCAAATACAACCCACCGATTCACTTTCAGATACTCACAACAACAACATTATTACGAGTCCGAGTAGTTAATCGAGCTTCATTCTCAACTGATTTACTCACAAACATTATTAGCTAAATCTCACCGGCTCTGTTTCGTTCGTAAGCGGCAGAAACAGAATGTGCGGGAGTTTTTGACCTCGGACGGTGTCAGATCACAGAAAAAGTTCCTAGTGGTGTCCACGTTGATAATCGAGAACAGCGAAGGGGAAAAACCAAGGGCTCGTGCACTTTCGGGCGTCCTGACCAGAAAACAGGGCAGAACGACAGTTGGCCTTACTGCAGCGAAACCGGCGATGGCGGAGCGGCTACGGTGGCGGCTAACAGTGTCTAAAGGACGACGGGGAAGGAGAACTGATGAAGAAGCCTCGAGAATTCCCGAGAAAGAGATGGCGGACGGTGGATTTCTGATGTCAATTAGTGGTGGAGAATCTTCTGCAACTCGACCAATCGAGAGAGAGAGCTATGGATCGTGGGCTGCGGTGAGGGAAATTGTCTGGGCCGAGGCTTTCTGTGATGGGCCTGGCGCGCACATTCGGGAAGAGGAATGCACGAACGAGAGCTCAGCAAGAGAGAATTTCTCCATCAGGTCAACCCATTTCTAGAAGCGTCTCCATCTTCACTCCCTCTCCGTCGCCCGTCCTCCATTGCCGGCCACGACAACACTCATGTGCTCAGCAAAGATCACACAAGGTGGGGAGGCTCCAAGATCTCTAAACGTCCAGAGAATTATCTCTCTTGGCTCCTTGCTTCGTCTGGTGACCTCCAACTGACCTCCCGGATCGCTCCACCACCAGGCTGTAGCTCTGTTAGCACCGTTCTCCGGCCAGTTTGCTTTGGCTGCTCTGAATTTGTTCGTTTCTCCTTCGCTGGCTCCGATCCTCAACGTCATTGTCTCAGACAACCTCTTCCTCTGATCCGATCGTCCTTCGTGCATCGAATAAAATAAGCACTATAATTTTTCTTCTTCGTTCTTAGCTTCGTGAAGAGAGACCCAGGCATATTTGTGTGATTTTCGTTGTTCAAATTCACTGCTAGCGTGTCAATGTGCGCGCTATAAGTGCTTTGTATGATCCATCGCGTGAAGTGCACATGTTCATATTAATAATCTGAATCTCCAATCAACGTTCATTGCAATGCGTGTTTATCTATTAGATGGTCGATACTTGTTTAGTTCTCCCTGCCAAAAATCTTGCAAAGATGATTCCGTCTCCATCTATGTTACTTTGGCGGTTTCTGGATTAATTTTCTGTAAACTGTACAATCTCTTCTACTGGGAGGAGAAAGAAATTCTCAGCATTATCTTCCGCTTGCTTAAAATTTATTCTCATGTTTTTTTACATTGGATAACCTGACCATTGAGATTAATTTGATTTCTTTTCTATTGATTGCGTCTTTGATGAATCCAAGTAACAATCCAAGGTAAGTTTCGATTGTCTGCAATGTGAATTTGGTGGCTGGGGAGGTTCCGCTGTGAAATGTTGGCCTCAGTTGTTCTGAATGAAAGAATATGTTTGCTTGAATTGTCAGCTTACTAAGGAAGAGAGTGACGCAGGCTACGGTTTGTTGTGAAAAAGAAACAAGCAACAATTGCTGAATTTCTATTCTGCAGGAAATGGAAGTGAATTAGAATAACTAATGTGCTTTTGAGCAATGATGTTGTTTGCTGGATTATCTTTGTGAACATATGGTATCTTTATTTCTCTTTCGAACATTTGGTATTTGTTCCGCTCTCTAACTGGTAACCAGTGCCGCGAACTTCTTGGTTGATAAATTCCTCTTTTTGCAAATGACTTTGGCCCCAGTTATGGTCCACTTTCAGTATACGAGTCCTCATTGTAATTTGAGTACCAGGTGATGTGATACAGTCTTGTTGATTCTTTTCTCAATATGTTTCCCAAACATTGCCTGTTGTGAAAATTTTAAATATTAAGTTCCATCAGCCTTAGTTTTTTTTTTTTTTTTAATTAGAATTTCGTGTTTGAAAGTGTGGTTGGTATGAACTTGATTTTTGCACTGGATTAACTCGAACGATATTCCATCATAGATATTTAGAACAGAGTATTTCTTTAGTTGGCTACTTTGTGACCTTTGCTGCTGATAAAGTAGATTGACTTGCTAGAAGGAATTAGTGCTCTGTAAGTGCAGCCAATTTTTTTTTGTTAATTTTGCTGCTGGGTATGATGATGTTCATGGAATGAATGCTCATCAAATTTGGTAGATTCAAACAATGGTAAATAGCCCAAGCAACATCAGGAAAATATAAAAAAGCATTTCTCATTTGTTGAGTCATCATTCTTTCTCTCGGTGGCGAGAGACGCTGCAAATATCGTAGAGTAAGAATTGAATGAAGTGGTGCCGTAGTTTTGGACTTGTATGTCAATCTCGGCTTATCTCATCAATAGCCAATGTCATGCCAATATTTGAATGAATTCAAGTACTTAAAGTAGGCTTTGGGATTTTCACCATTTATGGATCCAACTTATGGGTCGGGGAATTTCTTATCTATACCGGGTCCATTTGCGGAGTCTATGTCAGTGGTTGATCATCAAGCCCCATATGCAACATTAATGGGAGACTTATATGAACAACTATAGGAATGGACCTAATCTACACATGCACAGACACCACCTTGAGGAAGCTATTCTTTGGCTGATGGCATAAAATGTATAAATTCTCAAATCTCTGCCTTCTTTGCGCTTTTGAAAGTGCTCAAGGATGAAAGAAATTGTTGGCTGACATTGTCTCCTAATACATCTTATTAGGAGACACTATGGGTCTGCATGAGAACATTTCTATTTCTAAGAATTTATGTTCTTTTGTTCCCCGGAACAAAAAAAGAATAGAAACCCATTTGGTAACGCTAAGTTGATTTATATTCCCCGGAATAGAAAAGTTAGCCCAGGAATAGAAACGAGAAACAAAAAAAAATTGCTTCTTGTCCCGGGAACAATTTCTAGAAATAAGCAAATTTTATTTTTTATTTTTGTTATATTTCTCTCTTGCCTTGGCCACCTCCAACCGCCCGCCGCCGCCACCGGTCGCCAACCGCCGCCGCCACCGTTCACCGACCGCCGCCCGCCGCCGCCGACCGTGAGCAAGAATAAAAAAACAAATAAATAACAAATAAATAAAAAACAAAAATAAATACAAATAAATACAAATAAATAATAAAAAAACAAATAAATACAAAAAGAATAAAAAATATAAAGAATAAAAAATAATTACAAAACAAATAAATACAAAAAAGAATAAAAAACAAATAAATACAAAAAAAAAAAATCGTTGCGTTACCAAACGCATTTCTATTCTTTTTTTATTCCAAGAGTAGAAATTTTGTGCAGTTATCAAATGGGTTCTTTTGCTCAGAAACTGTTCCCCGGAATAGAAATTAGAAAAGAACTATTTCTGGAAAAAAAAAAAAAAAAACTCTTCCGCAGTCAAGAAATTTTACCATGCGCACCTATGTAGATAGAAGAAAACCTGCAATAAGTGGACATCAACAGCTATGACATGGCACTGCTAGCGTAGAGCCGTTTGTGGAGATTTTTCAAGTGCCTATCCTCACTCAAATTTTTTTTCCCTGGCTCACGTTACTCCAACTAGGATTCCCCATGGACACATTGAAAAAAAAAATACCATGTCATATGATTTCCCACACAAACCAAATCAACTTGAAAAGCACAATATCGAGTCCTAACAATTAATGTGTTGGGGAACTCCTTGCCTGTGTCAGATCCATTGGGCAGAGGAAGGATCCAGGTGGACCATCTCTTATTTCCAGGTGCGACAACCTCCCCCACCACGTCGTTGGCGGGCAAGATTGGCCGCGCTTGCCCCCGGTCAACAGCCTCCAGAAACTGTAGCTCCAGGTCAAGCAGGTGGTCCAGCGGTAGCATCCGATCAAGGCCCCTTCCCAAAAAAATAAAAATAAAAACTATTTATGTAAAGTCTGTGGTTATATATGTTTCTGATTCGTGATATCACGTCATTATATCGTGATTGGATTACCCGTGAGTTTCTCTTCATTCAATAGGTAAAGGTGTTGTGTCAGGGAAATTGAGAAAAAAAATTGAAGAGGCTCTTCTTTTTGGTGAGAAAACGCGTGATGGTTCTCTACTGCCTTTGTTTCCTTTTATTTTGGTCCTTGTTGGATAGGTCTAAGGACAACCTAGGAGTTCTAATTTCAATGGAAAGCTGTTCTTCTTAGCACATTTTGCCGAGTCGTTGTCTTCTCAAGGCTTGTCATATTTTTTGGCACTTTGGGTGAGATTGAATCATTCACTTAGAAAGTCTAGGTAACGGCATCTCATTTAGAATGAGTAGTGCATTATCAGTAAATAGATACAAGGATCTAAGTTAGTCCAAGTACTACAGTAAAAAAGTTGAAGCCATGCTCCAATTTCGGAAGGGCATAACTCTATAATTTGTCCATAAGTGAAATCCATGCAAGTAGCACATTCCGACTGCGCCAGTCCAACAATGCATGCTCCACAGTTGAAGCATTGGGCATCGCCATAAGAACCACCGTTGTAGTGGTCTAATCCTCATGCCCCGGAGTTGGATTCAAAATATCTATTGGTTCGGCCCAATCTAGGCAATTTGGATTTCGATCGAAGCTGGGATTGCCCATATCTGCCCGATTCGTAATATAGAAATAACATCTCAATTTCCTTCTCTCTGGTCCTCTTATCTTTTTTCCCTTTCCCGCAGGTTGGGGTCTTGACATTTCTGGTCACTCTTCTCTCACCCTCGTTAAGTCATCCAGTCCCCACCAAGCCGCCACCACGCTACCGTCGAGCCCCCACTATGCTCGCTTGGTCAATCTCTCTCTCTCACTCTCACTCCACTACCACGCTATCGTAGTTACATTAGTCATGTTTCCGCCTTTATCACCGTATTTTCTTCGTTCTTTCCAAATTCTTTAATGCTTTTTGACGAGCGTTTCGGATGTTGGTTAATACGGTAATATTTGGGAAGTGCAGTTTGTAATTAATCGGTGGGGTGACTTCGGTCCTAGCCAGGTCTCCTCTTTCTTGTATCTTACTGCATGTTATCAAAGTACAAAGCGAGCGACGCGACTCACACTTTTGCTCGTGTCATGGTCTCTGTCATGCTCCCCCATCTCCAACACTAGCTTGGTTCTTACTAGCCTGTTATGATGTCTTAAGGTTTTTGGTTTTAGGACATAGTATTTGAATTTTCGATGGAAAGTAAAAAGAAAAAAATTAAAAGAAAAACACTTCTTTTTTTAAAAAAAATCGGGCTGTGCCCGATCCTATTGGGTCTGGGCCGAATGGGGTGACTTCGGTCCTAGCCAGGTCAATATCCCAAGCCACATTTTTGGACGGGCCAAAAAAGGGGCAAAAGTCCACCCCACTCACATATTAACTCATTCATAAAAAGTATGATAACTCCATATGAATTTGGATACACTACACGTGCAAATCTAAATAATCGATACATAGCTTGGAAAAGGATCTAATAACGTAGATGGTAGCACATGAGATTTGTAATATAGTTAGCCATGTCGGCTACATTAAATGTTTTGTAAGCTCGTCCAAGGAGAATTGACAAAGTAATATGGATGGTATATGTTTTGATCGTGTGATATCCATCTTATATGTTTGGCAGCGCAAATATATATGCAATTCTTGAGCCCACACCACTTTATCTTCCATAAATGAAATGAAAAAAACACAATTAAAATAATTTAGACGGAATGCTTTTATTTGAAATTAAAATAAGTGCACTAGAAACTTTAAATTTTTTTAATAAAAGTGCAACCAAATTTTAAAATTTATTGAATAATTACAATTGAGTAATTTAGTTAGTTTCCCCTGTTATGACTGACCGAACGACCAAACAAGTGCTCTTTTAAATATTTCCACGAAATGTATTGTCAATGTAACCCCTAGTGGGCCCCATATCAGCAAAATAGCCCCAATAAAATTCCGCTTTTACCCAAGTGCCGCATCGTTCGTCGTGCCTTTCTCTTCAACAGCCGATTGACGGTCGCGCGAGGTCACGAAGGTCGCGCTTGAGGTTGCGAAGGAAATAGAAGCTCGGCTTCCCCTCGCATAAGGTCGCGCAACTCTGGGGTTGCCTCTTTTGGGGTGGCGCAACCTCGGGCGATGAGGCCAGCTGCTGCTTTGTTTGTTTTGACTTTGGTCCAAATCTGGCTCACCCGAGGTCTCGCGATCTTGGCAGCCCGTCGCCTAAGGCCATACAACCTCAGGCAAGGGCGTTAGCTGTTGCTTCATTGGCGACGGCGGTCTATGGAGCTGAGGATTAATGTTGGTGTTTTTCGCCTAAGTGGCCTAAGGGTATGCAATTTGTGTTTTCTTTTTCTTAACTAAAGTCCTTTGTGCAATTTTCTCAAATCCTTTGATCTAAGGTACTTACGCAAAGGTTTTCGACAAATGCTCTCTCAAATGCACCTATCATGAGATCCGTTTGTGACTTTTTCTGCCTATTCTCTAAATATTTCTCCTGCGCAGTAGCCTGGAATATTCAACGCATCAATTTTTTCACATATAGGGATAAGAACTTTATGAATCCTATGATCCATGCGCTACTTACCACTATGTCTCCATCCAAAATTTAATGAGACGAGCTAACAGCACGTGTCGACCGATCAACCTAGAGATTATAATCTCTACTTACTCAGCAAAAAATTATGCACATTGCTATATAGGAGTGCCAACTCAATTTAGAATGGATTATTTCTTTTTCTTAAATTGGTTATTATTATTATATGTTCCCTTTCATCCTCTTCCATGCTCAACCGTCATCCACACTGTACAATGCCATTGCTGCCGCTTGTTATTTGCCATGAGGCCATCACCGTGCCGTTGTTGTCGTCCACTGCACTGGGGCTTGCGACTATCTCTCTCACCATCACGAACCTCCGGAGACCTCCGCTTGAGGTTGCTGCCTTGAGTCTGAGGTCTCGCAACCTCGAATCTGAGGTCGCGTCCTCTGATTCAAGGTCACGAGACCTCGATTCTGAGATGTACGCCTCAGCTAGCCCCAGACAAAGACGACGAACAATGAGTTTAAAGTTGGAGTTGGTGGTGGTGGTCGCGTTTGCTTATGGCTGTTGAAGGTTGGTTGTGGTGAAGGTGGCGGCAGCGTGATGGCATGATGTTTCGAGAGAAAGAGAGATGGATTCCGCAGTGGTTTTACTGCCATCGATAAAAAAAATTTCCTTGTAAGCACCGCGTTAACATATTTAACGGCTTTTTAACGGTGTTAGTGGTGTATCCATAATTTCAGTAATGTAATAAACGCAAGGTCCACATTATGCACAAATTCGAAAAATTTGTGGTGTTAATGTATGCCTGCATTCCCATGTCTAATCATGTATTGGCTGGTCCAATGTCTTCACGGACAGAGCGTTACCTGTGAATTCATTTAGATATTCGGTCAAGAAAATCAGCGGATTGCGACTCTTTAGGCATTCGGACACATTGTGGCCGGTGATGGAACATAGATACACCATCTCTCAAGCAGTGATGAGATACTAAACCCAGAGGGCGAATTCCTCTCAGAGAAAATGGGAAGACTTTGAAGACCTCATGGACATTGAAGATTCAGAGGGTTCGTTGCCATGTTGGAAACTAGAGGCTAAATTGCATTTACCTTCTTACCAGATTTCCATGATGTTGAATTCCTTCTACAATTTGTGAGTTTCATAGTAATTGAATTGCACGCTCACTGATTTGACTTTTCAAATAAATATGCTTGAAACCAAAAAGGACAGCTTCGAAAATCATAGAGTATTGGAAGTTTCGAATTGCTCCTCAGGATAATTTCGAAGTGTGACTTGTCCTTTTATAAGTTATGCATGTGCAGATGACATGCTTTTCCTGGTCACTTTCCAAATTCTCAAAAATTTGATGATAAGCTTTTGGTATGTTGACTGATGGCATTGATTTGGGTGGCTTAATATGAAAGAGCGTGTAAAATTCAGTTTCCAAGTTTACAAATTAATTTGCAAACTATGCTATATCATTCCGAAGTAACTCGAAAAAATTCACGTATGTGCCCATGAAAATCTCCTCCTCAGCGCAGCTAAAGCCAAACGGCCTAATTATCAAGTGAGCCCTGCTCAGCCAGTTTTTTTTTATTGTTCTACTCATCTAAGGCCTCTCACTGCCCTTGAAAGAGCTATAGAATTCGAATCGGAGCGTCTTTTTTTCAAAATTGCGATTTGGCAATCTCGTGTTCATGGCTAATCGATCATCTTATTGACTAAGTAATGGAACTTGGTAAAAAGGCAATCAGAACAATAATCGTAATATAACCTTTATGTTTGTGTGTGTGTCGATTCAAGTGATAGTTTTAAAACCATTGGAAACATTAAACCACTATGCCGATGAAAAATTATCCAAACTGAACCTGGAACAACCCAATATTCTGGAAAATTATCCACTCGGGCAGAGTGCTCCTTGCGAATTCATAGAGAGACGTGTCAAAAACCGACGAATTGCACCGTGAACTTATCTAGTGGTTGGCCGAAGTTTGCGAGAGAAACTCGTCTGAGTAAAGGAGATGTCTGTGTTTGGACTCATTGAGAGGAAACGTGGTGTTCAAAGTCTTCATCTTCAGTAATGCTGGTGAGGACCTAATTTACGTTCAATAGAGATGAAAATGGGAACCGCCACTTTGAGCCGTATATTAGTTCAAACCAATGTACTGCATATGTCATTTTGTCTTTGTTCTCTTTTTTGAGCTCATTTTTAGATTTTCTGTAAACCTAACGGGTTGTTGTGATGTTGTGAGTTGCTAGGATCACTCTCGTGACTCTGCAATTGAAGAATGCAATTCTACTCTGATTTTTCGAGATCGTGGATCCGTTCTTCTAACGCATGTTAAGCCGAGCCTGTGATACATAGCCACGAAGCTCAAGTGCAAGCTCATTCTTGTCGATGATCTCGAATAATTGCTGCAGTCGTAGCAGGACCATCTGCCGCAATTTATTTTTAAATATATCCATAAACTTGAGGTTATTCGTCTTGTCTTGGCTACCTGGGTAATTGTGATCTTGTTAATGTTAAATCATAAGCATTTAATTAACCAATCCGCAAAAAAAATATGGGAGCATTTCTATATCATATCTTTATTCTGAAATATTATTCATGTTTACCTTGCTTTGACTGGAAATTACCTTATTAGCATAACCGAAGCATTAAATAAGATGTTAATATAACTATCAATAATGATAATTCCATCCAAATTAGTTAAAAAGAGAAATAATTCCCATGATCCCTTATTCTCAATTCTCAACTCAACATGCTAAACCATGAAATGTGGGGATTTTATCTCGTGCATGGATTTGCCTCCTGATACTTTTATATTCTCTTTGAATCGGACTTAACAACAAATTCGGATTCATGAAATTGAAGGTATCCGATTGTACATCAAAATATTATATATCTTTTGAAATCTTTATTGATATTTTTGAGAAATTTAAATCGAATCATTTATGCTACAACCTAATTCAAATGGTTTTAGTTGTCAGAAGTTTCATTATATCAATGTTCAATGAGAAATAAATTTATGATCGACCACAAAAGAAAATAATTTTATGTTTCATGCCAAAGACACTACATAGCTTCAAGACCATTCTATCTGGCGAACTTCAGTGTGAAAAGCTTATGAGAAAGTGTGCTGTGGAATTGGAAAAAAAAAATGTGATGAGATGATTTAGTTATCAAAGGGTTGGAATGAATATATGAGGGCCAATTTTTGGTCTCCAGATAAGAAGGGGGACTCCATTTTCCATGAAATCGTATTCCATATAAGCCGCGTCCGATATAGAATATCCACTACCAAATGTCGAATGTCATTGAGGGTGGAAGATGCCGGCAATGGCCATGGATGCTTCGGTCTGAGATTGAAGTCTTGGAGAAATGAATTGCATTCACCTAAGTAGCATCCTCAGCTTTGTGAGTTTGCGAAGTTCATGGCAGTCCCTATTTTGCATCAATTTCGGCACGGAGTTTGGGGAGAGACTGAACCTCGAATTGCTTGTCGCGAGATTTTTGAATGTGAATCTCTTAATCTACAAGCTCATTCTCCCAGTCCCCACGACAGTGTTGTTCTCTTGTTTGATTCGAATTCAGTACAAAAACTGCCCACGTCATTAGGCAAAGATAGACTATGTTAGAGCATATTGATCCTCATAACATTTCCCTATTTGTAGCTCAACCGTGTGTGCATATCTATGTGCTACGGGATCCCATAAATGTCATGCCAACGGAAACAAAACGAACTGGTCATACTGGATTTGATTGTGTTGAAAGTGATATTGGTGTTGTGCATATAGGCCTTAAAAGCTAGACCATTAGAAAGACTCAATCTATTAATTTAAGTTCGCTATATTGGTAGTTATGAGTATTGCATATCGGTGTACGCCTAGAAAGTGAATGCTTTCTTCTCATGTTCTGTCTGTAATTGATGTAGGTAAAGCTAAAAGAGCTAGGTGCGTGCAAAGCCCTCGAACGGCCAGCAAATTTAAATACAACTTGTGGTAAGGCAAATATATTTGAAGAAAACAATGTGGTCAAATCCTTGTGACAATGACTGCTTTCGGATTTAAATCACATAATCGAAATATAGTAAACGAAAACATCACCTAATGAATCAAGCTCATAATCAAGGCATCGAAAGTAAGTAAAATATGGAAAGTATCGTCCAAGAATTTAATCCAATACGGTGTTGGCTAAAGAATATATATTGTCTCATCATCAAGCCTCGGGACAAAAAACTCCATGAGTTGAGTCCAAAAATTAAACCTAAGCCTAAATGAAGACTTACGTCCAAGTAACCCTGAAATGTAATCCTAATATTAAAAAAAAAATGGATTTTTTTTATATCATTTAATTTCATTTATTTTATTTTCTTTATCCATTTCATATGAGAAAAACACAATGTAAAATTTCAATTTATTTATAAATTCAAGAGACATGACTCCCTAATCTCGAAGGACATGAATCAAATGAAATTCTATTCGTAAACTGTGACAGCCTAACCGAGACTTGCATTTCTCTACAATTTTCATTTTTATTTTTTATTTTTATTTTTTTAGTTAGTGAAAAAAAATAGGAGAATTTATCTGGAAACAAATGTACCCCAAATATATCCTTCCACCCTGGGAGTAGAGAGGGCACAATGGCATGCATCAGTCGCGATCACAGGGGCCTCCTAACAGATGTATATACCAGCAGATTTCCCGCAGCTTCTGCTTTTCAATCTGAAATTCAAGCGCTCACCTTAACCCTTCAACGTCTGCAGCAACAGGGCCTTCACACAGCCAATATCGTGATCGAATCCAATTGTCTACAGTTGATTGATGTTCTTCTAGCACGGAAGGAGCCACCTTGGGAGGAACGGCCGTTGTTTGCTGAACTTCGCTCGCTGTTGCCCCTTTACCCTAACCTACAGCTGAGACATTGTTATAGACAGGCGAATGCAGTAGCCGACTGGGCTGCTAAAGCCCATGGACGACTGGACTTGGCCCGAAACTGGAATGTCTTTCCTCCTTCTTTTATGCAAACGTTGATAGCGGCTGATGTTTACGCTTCGACAGCTCTTGGGTCTTCACGTTGTAATATTTACCCTACTTAAATATTACTTTCAGCTTCTGACCAAAAAAAAAAAAAAAAGCTACCCGACTCCGTCAACGAGTCCTCTAAGTATGGGATACAAAATGAAAACCACAGCATCAGAAAAGTCACATTTCCAGAAATTTTCCACCTCTTGTGCACGCATCAGCAGACAATGAGGAAGAGAACAACGCCCAAGAAAGATGGATGGCGACTCTGACGCTCCATTCTTTGCAGACGACCATGCAGATCTCGCACTTCTTCACCACAGAATTCACACTTTAACTCGAACCAGAGAGATCCTCAAGCCACGACACAGCAATTTTCACATCATTTGTTGAGCATACGAACGAATTCGGCCATAACAAGGGTTCGATAAGTGGAGAAGAAATTGAATTGATGCAATATGATTTTGCGGTTCAGGGATTGAATCGAAGTTACATACTGATCTACTTCGAGTATTTCATCAAACAAGTAATAGGCATTTCGATCAAGGTGCTCGCACGCAAATACAAAGCAACGATTCATTTTCAGATCATCATGAAAATAACATTATGAGTCCGAGTTGCTAATCGAGCTTCAATCGCAACTGATTTTCTCACACAAACATTAGCTAAAGCTCACTGGCTCTCTTTCGTTCAGTGACAAAATTCCCGGCGGTGTCCACCATCGATAATCGGGGCCGGCGAAGGGGGAACGACCAAGGGTTCGTGCACTTTCGGGCGTCCTGACCAGAAAACAGAGCAGAAAGAGAGCTGGCCTTGCTGCAGCGAAACCGGCGATGGCGGAGCGGCTACGGCGGCGGCTAACGGTGTCTGGAGGACGACGGAGAAGGAGAACTGATGAAGAAGCCTCGAGAATTCCCGAGAAAGAGATGGCGGACGGTGGATTTATGGCGTCGATCGAGAGAGAGAGACTGTGGATTGTGGGCTGCGGTGAGGGAAATTGTCTAGGCCGAGGCTTACTCTGATGGGCCTGGCGCGCGCATTCGGGAAGAGGAATACACGAACGGGAGCTCAGCAACAAAGAATTTCTCTATCGGGTCAACCCATTTCTAGAAGTGTCTCCATCTTCACTCCCTCTCCGTCGCCCGTCCTCCATCGCCGGCCACGACAACACTCATGCGCCCAGCACAAATCACACCAGGTGGGGAGGCTCAAAGATTTCTAAACGTCCAGAGAATTGTCTCTCTTGGCTTCTTGCTTCGTCTGGTGACCTCCAACTGACCTCCCGGATCGCTCCACCCCGTAGCTCTATTAGCACCGTTCTCCGGCCAATTTGCTTTGGCTGCTCTGAATTTGTTCGTTTCTCCTTCGCTGGCTCCGATCCTCAATGTCATCGTCTCGGACAACCTCTTCCTCTGATCCGATCATCCTTCGTGCATCGGATAAAATAAACACTATAATCTTCCTTCTCCGTTCTTAGCCTCGTGAAGAGAGACCCAGGCATATTTGTGTGATTTCTGTTGTTCAAATTCACTGCTGGCGTGTCAATGCGCACGCTATAAGTGCTTTGTATGATCCATCGCATGAAGTGCTCACTGTGACATGTTCATATTAATAATCTAAATCACAAATCAACGTTCACTGCAATGCGTATTTGTCTGTTAGATGGTCGAAACTTGTCTTGTTCTTCCTGCCATAAATCTTGTTTCTGGATTAATGTTCTGTCAACTGTACAATCTCTTCTACTGGGAGGAGAAAGAAATTCTCAACATTATCTTCCGCTTGCTTAAAATTTATTCTCACGATTTTTTACATTGGATCACCTGACCATTGAGATTAAAATGATTTCTTTTGTGTTTGATGAATCCAAGTAACAATCCAAGGTAAGTTTCGATTGTCTGGAATGTGAATTTGGTGGCTGGGCAGGTTCCTCTGTGAAACGTTGGCCTCAGTTGTTCTGAATGAAGGACCATGATTGCTTGAATTGTTAGCTTAATAAGGAAGAGAGTGATGCAGGCTACAGTTTGTAGTGTAAAAGACACAAGCAACAATTGCTGAATTTCTATTATGCAGGAAATGGAAGCGAATTAGCATAACAAATGTGCTTTTGAGCAATGATGCTGATTTCTGGATTATCTTTGTGAACATGTGGTATCTTTATTTCTCTTTTGAACGTTTGGTATTTTCTCTGCTCTCTTTCTAGTAAACAGTACTGTAGACTTCTTGGTTGATTAATCCTTCTTTCTACAAATGACTTTGGCCCTTATATGGTCCGCTTTCAGTATACGAGTCACAATGTAATTTGTGTACCTGGTGATGTGATACGGTCTTGTTGATTCATTTCTCAATATGTTTCCCAAACGTTGCTTGTTGTAAAAAATTCTAAATATTAAATTCCATTAACCTCAGATTTTCCCTTTTTTTTTTGTTGATCAGAATTATGTGTTTTTGTCGCGACCAATTTTTTGGGTGTGTACCACCTAGGGTTTGGCTAATGGATTGTTAAGCCTCGACTTAACTCGAGCTCTCCCAAGCCCATACCAATTCGCGACTTAGGTTTGAGTTCTTAACATGCAAATGATTTTCAATTAGGAGTCGCCACTAATCTATTTTTGGTGGGTCGATTAGAAACCCAAGTAAAGCAACGGGAGTTTTACTTTACTCCTACGAACCAGAGACTATGGGTACGGGGACTTGGTTACACTAGATTTCTCTAATGCCCTTTCGGTACCATTCTTAAAAAAAATGTTTGGCAAGCAGTTTGAATTGATTTTAAATCTATTTCCCTAACATGTTAAGTGATCATGCGGGTGCGCAATCCACCAATTTAACACCCAGATAAATAATAAATAAATTGCAAACTTACCTCAGAGCAACGAAAGCATCTGCGTTGTTAGATCAAAATTCACATCATCAACCCTAGATATGATTTCTAATTAACACGCAATTTTTTTTTTCACTTTATTTAATGGGAACTTAATCTATATGCAATGCATGCTAATAATCTAATTATGACATGGCAACATGACCTAAATTACATGACATGGCAATATGATCTAAATTATATGACATGAATAGAGTAAATCATAAAGAGATGCAATAATTAAATGCAATCTAAATGACCTAATTCTATTGACAGGCAATTTCTAATTAAATGGGCCTAAAAAAACTAAATGACGTGCATTTCATTTAATCTAATCCTAAATGACATGCACACGATTTCTATTTTTCTTAATAAGCATGCAATCTATCTATGAGAAATTATCTAAATCTATAACTAATAAACATGTAATCCTAACATGCAATGACGTGCAATTCTATATGACATATGCATGATGATTTTTTTATATTAAAATTCGAATTAAAGTTGACACATAATTAAATGTGCAATTTAAATTAAAGAAAACTAACATCCTAAATGAATGCATTTTTTTTTTATTTAAGGAATTCGAAATAAATAAATTTCCTATTCTAAACATGCAAAATAACCCTAAAACAAGTAGTATTCTAACATGAACCTAACTAACTCAAATATATATTTTTTGGGTTTTTCTTTTACAAGAGCAATCAAATAAAGACATCAAGAACAACATGGCAACAATCAGGCAATATATCATCCATGTCCATTTTGGAAATAAATTGACGAATCGTATCTCGCGCATGAGATCGGATTGGCCAATTTCAAATAAAATCGCGAATCGTATCTCGAGCGTGAGATCGGATTGGCGATTTTTCCGTGCGATTGTGAGTCGTATTTCGAGCGTGAAATCGGACTGTCAATCATACGCACGTTGCGAATTAGGAAAATTTCATAATTCGTGAGGGATCAAGAGATCTTTTGGATATGGCAATATCGATCAAACATTCAAAGAAGATTGCGACATTACGAATTAGGCAGCGAGATATATGAAAATCAAATTGATCGAGAGTCTTACCTAATTCACGATGTCACGCGGGTGATGTCTCCAAATTCGGATGGATGATGGGTCACGGAAATCACGGTGAGGAAGGCCGACGATCAGTAGCATGCACGGTTGCTCGGTAATTGTCGGACATGTTCCACAAGACCAAGTACTTTGGAATTCTATCCGAAGAACTTCAGCTTATCTACTGGCGATGGAATGTTCTTGGACTTCTTTATTTTAATCTTCAATCCACCGCTTGACTTTTGTCTTTTCCTCTTCTACCAACTCTCGACCATTTGATGGTGCCACTGTGCGGGATGGATGCTTTGATGTTCACCGAAAGACAAAGAGCTTGCTGGCCGTAAGAGAGATCTTCAACAAACCTGCAAAAACTAAATCAAATCCCAATGGGAAGCACTGAAAGGTGGTCGTGGGATCGCTAGAAATTGAAGAATAGCTCTCGGAAAGGTGTCGGCTTCTTGTTGGGATCGTCTAGAACAGACACGTTGGAGATGCAGGAGTGCGCCGAGACTCCTTTAAGGTTTGCTGGATTCGCTGATCGTCTTGGCTGAGCAGCTCTCGGTGGTAGGTCCAGAGGCAACTGGTCGTCACTGAAAGCTTGGCAACCGCACAAGAAGGTAGCAGCGAATCACCCAGGGCTTGCGGTGCAGCAGGGACGTTTCTTTTAATGTGTTCTCCCTGAAATTGCCGACGATGGTCGGGCATTGATAATTGCAAAAACAAACGTGGGGCACGGCAGCTCAGTGTTGCGAAGCAAAGGAACTCTCTCTTCCCCTCTCACGTGTATCTCTCCATGCCTGCTCAATGTGGCTGTGTATTTTTTTTATATTAAGGAATTCAACCAACATTAGAATATTTCAAGGAATGGCAACAGAATATATGGGAACCAAATTAACCAAAATTCTTAGCTAGCTCTTGATGTCGCTCGGATGTGTTTCCAAATTTGGACTCGTCGGACGGCAGGAGTGGGGATGGTCACCGTGGCTTGCAAATCACACTCGGGATCATCGAGAGCGGAGTCAATTCATGTGCGGTGGAACCTTTCTTCATACGTGTAGATGTGCTCTCTGCTTCTTTGATCAGCACACATCTTTATAAATTTTTTAATGTACCCACAGCCACATGTTGCTTGGATGAGCGTCAAGGTGGAGCAAATTGTAGGATTGAACTGCTGGGACTCGTGGCTCGCGGATGCTTCATCAGAGGGGATCACGACGCAGCTGAGGATGCTAGGGCAGCAGCTTGTCCCGGTGGTGGTCTCGCAGTGTGGGGCAGCGTTGCGAGCATGAGAGCATGGCGATGTGGTTGGCGGGACTCACATGGCAAGGGAACCTCGACCAAGCTTGGTGGAGCACTCCATCTCTCTCTTATTCTCACGTGTTTTCTCTAGTGTGTTCTCTGCGATGCGATCCTCCCTAATGTGCAGAACATGTGTTGAATTGGTGGCCGTGTATTCAATGTGTGGCCTCCTTCCTTTACTTTGCGCGCGATGTATTTTTATAGGTCCAAAAAATATATTCTCGCAACATATCCTTTTTTCCTTTTTTGGTTGCTCACGATATTCCCTTTGATTATGTAATATTTCTTATTTTGAGTTAAAGAATATATTACTCAATATATGCCCCACGTGCAATATTCTTTTTTGTATTTTCCGAATATTTCATCCGAAAATTTCCTTTCCACCCAAAATATGTCACCCCAGTGTATATTAGTCGAATATGTGAAAATCCCACTTGAATCAATGCTCGCCGTCGGTTCAATGCTAAATGCAAAATAAATGCACCTAAAATCTATATGCTATGTAATTAACTATTTTTTTTCTTTTAGGGATAAAATTAACCCCTAATTTTTAATGTAATAAATAACTAAATGGGTCGTCAAAATTTAGGTGTCAACAGCTGCCCCTCTTTGAAGGTGAGCTCGCAGAGGTTGCCTTCAAAGATAAATTGAGACCTCAATTTTGACTATGCACATGCATTGAATGATTTTTGTTGGAAAATAAATTCCATTTTTTAATGCAATTTATATGATGCATGGAAATGCAAATGATAAATGAACCTACCTGGAATAACTTACCTTCAAGGAGGATAGAGTAATTCGAGATAGTTGGTGTTACACGTCCAGGACCCGTACCATTCTACGGTCGCCTAGAATAGTAAAATGACTTTGTGACAATACTGCTTTCCCAGGACCCGTACCATTCTACGGTCGCCCAGTATGGCAGAAAGGAGCTGCTTTCTCAGGACCCGTACCATTCTACGGTCGCCCAATACGGCAGGAAGGAGCTGCTTTCTCAGGACCCGTACCATTCTACGGTCGCCCAATACGGCAGAAAGATTTTGTAAGGAACTGCTTTCCTAGGACCCGTACCATTCTACGGTCGCCCAGTACGGCAGAAAGGTGCTGCTTTCTCAGGACCCGTACCATTCTACGGTCGCCCAATACGGCAGAAAGGTTTTGTAAGGAACTGCTTTCCTAGGACCCGTACCATTCTACGGTCGCCCAGTACGGCAGAGAGGTGCTGCTTTCTCAGGACCCGTACCATTCTACGGTCGCCCAATACGACAGAAAGGTTTTGTAAGGAACTGCTTTCCTAGGACCCGTACCATTCTACGGTCGCCCAGTACGGCAGAAAGGTGCTGCTTTCTCAGGACCCGTACCATTCTACGGTCGCCCAATACGGCAGAAATGTTTTGTAAGGAACTGCTTTCCTAGGACCCGTACCATTCTACGGTCGCCTAGTACGGCAGAAAGGTTTTGTCTAGGACCCGTACCATTCTACGGTCGCCTAAACGGGGATTCATTTTCCAGGACCCGTACCATTCTACGGTCGCCTGAATAAGGAATAGGTGTTGTCGAGGACCCGTACCATTCTACGGTCGCCTTGACGGAAAATTGATTTTTTCAGGACCCGAACCATTCTTCGGTCGCCTGAATGGGGAAATTGCTTTTCCAGGACCCGTACCATTCTACGGTCGCCTAAACAGGGATTCTGCTTGGCTAGGACCCGAACCATTCTTCAGTCGCCCAGCTTTGCAACACAGATCATCTATCCAGGACCCGAACCTTTCTTCGGTATCCTTAATCAAATTAAATCTGGAGAAAGATCTTGGGGGACAGCTCAATCGAGTGTCGATGTAAAGGACTCTGGGCTACAAAAGCATGCCAAGTCAAGAACTGGACAGCTTGACCAAGTCAAGTGTCGATGCACTTGAGAGAGAATACCTGCACAATGACAAGTATTTAGAGTATGGGTAGAGATATACTTACCTGGTGATATATCTGATTCTTAGGGATATGTCTTTTGGAATTTAGATATCCCGTGGAGGTCTTTCACCTCATGGTAGAGGTTTTTCATCTCATAATATCATGAGGCATTCTGAAAGGAACTTGAATTACCTGACAGACATGATTTAGAGCAAAACGCTGATATACATTCATCAAAGAGATAGACAATCTGAGCTACTCTAGAATGCACATTTTAAAGTTCAGTGAGGTTTTCATCAATTCAATCGATGTTCATGCATAATGACATTTGCATCACCCAAATTTCCATTGGAAAGAATCATCGTTCAAGACAATTTTCATGACATGGATTTTCTAAGAATACTAAATGAGAGACTTTCAATTAGAAAGGACTTTCACTCACTCTCATTTAGGAGGCTTTTTATGAGAATCACTCAATCTCACTATCATCATACCAACAAGGGTCCGAGTATTCTCGCAAGCAGTACGACCTTACCAATCTGAGAGGTCTTTAATAGGGCCCGTAATGTGGGCTTGGTCAACGGCTTTAAAAAAGGGGACTCTTTGAGTCAAGGCTATTTGAAAGAACAATTCCACAATCATCTCCGAATTTACAAGTCAAGAACCCTGCAAAATGAGAAAGAAATAATTTTGCTCGCACTTCTTCGAGCAATGCTTAAAAACATGTGAATCCATACGCTAATTCAAGTGCCCTAATCTGAAGAGACTTTTATAAGGGACGTAACGTAGGCTGGGTTCATGGGTTGAGAAATGAAAGGATCATTAGGCTCAAAAAGTGTGTAAAGGGTGAGAGTTGATGATCATCTTAGCATTGCCACCAGTTTTCTTTTTCACCATCGGGGATTGTCTTCATGAAGTGCCTCATTGATTGTAAAAACTCAGCATTTGAGTTCTTTGAGTATTGCTCCATTGGGATTCAATTCTTGCAATTGACAGTCACTTATTTTGACTTTTCTTTTTTCATCTATGGGCATTGGCCTTGCTTTTACCAGGCACACTGCTTTTTCATGCCCCTTAGTTCTCATGCATTTTTTTTTTTACTTCTTTTTTCATGGGCATCGGCCTTGCTTTTACCAGGCACACTGCTTTTTCATGCCCATTAGTTTTACTTTGAATTCAATTCTTGCGCATAATGCATGCGTCAAGCAATTACACTTTAAATGACACTATAACCTTTTAAGAGTCTTCATCTGCCTTTTGCCTTGCCCCAGTGTGGGGGTTGATCATCAACTGGTTTTGCCTTGCCCCAGTGTGGGGGATGATCATCAACTGGGTTTAAAGAAATGAAATTGCAGGCTCAAGTGGGCTATGCAAAGGATATAAGTGTATAGGATAGAGAAAGAAATGCTCTTCGTCCTCCTAAGGCACTTAAATTAACACATGAATTCAATGTAAAACATAACTTGAAGATTGATGCAAGTGAGAGCAAGAAAATTTCAATCCATTTTTTTCACCTTATGGTATTGTCTTACCCTCCAATTTGCCCCAATGTGAGGTGGTTCTTGACAGGGGTAATTTGAAAAGAATCCATAAGTGTATAGGCTCAAAAAGGTTAAGCAATGGATCACCTGTAGTGTTTGGGATAGAAAAATGAATTGCCCCTCATCATTTCGGTCATCGTACCTTTTGCAATAGAACTCTTTACCTTGCAGATATGGAACTTCCTACACTCATCTCACAAGTGTATAAGTATGGGACTGTGTATAGAATAGGGCTTGCTTTTCATCATCCTGACACGTCTCATTTCGCATTCTTAAGCATTGATGTCACTTTATTGAATTGTCTATCTTGACAAATCTCCACATGAAATTGGTGAGCTAAATCAATATGAAAATTCCCTTTTCAAAAGAGTCTAGCAACTTTAAGCATGAAAAGAGTTTGTTACTTCAAAACAAACAATTTATTGCACTCAAAACATGGTTTTAAGCACTCATTTAGGGGAATTGCTCCACAAAAGAATTGCCTCGGCAATGGATGTCCTTGGATCGTTTCTATCCATTAAAAATGGAGACTCGCTTTTGCCCCTGCACAAGAGAACGTGCATGAATAGAATACTATGCAACATTAGAGTAAATTCAAATTGCACAACCATTTTGGCTCGGATCGAGATTTTGTCTCAATCATGTCACTACTAGAATCTATAGTGCCCCAATTCTTCATCTGCAAGAAAAAGAACAAAAGTGTCAATTCCGAGATTAATTATATTCATGAATGCAATATATCCATTTCATCCAAAACAGATGATCCTCTTTTGACTTGTTCCATCATTTTCTCACGGAAATGAGAAACTTCATTTGGCCTTCGAGAATGACATCTCACACAAATTGTTATGAGATGTGCCACATATCACACTTTGGAATCAAAATGATTTTCTTCACTCTTGGGAGATGTCATTACAATCGGCTAGGAAATGATCATTCGCCTTCATGTCTATTTTCCTTCGGATGCATGTTCCCAAATCAACGGGCAAACTATCATTGGAAATTGATGCATTATTTTCAAATGCATCTTTGTTATGCTCTGAGACATGAAGTAAATGAGTTAGAAAAACAAACAAGGGTAACCTAATGCATGCTTTTGGAAATTACTTCAAAAATGATTTTTTTTTTTAAGGAATATTTTGGATGAGGAAGCATGAAGGAGCCCGGTCCTCAGATTTTCTCCATGGATGATATTTTCTTTTCATTGTTGGATATCGTCATTGGGCTGGTTTGGTGTACCCCATCATGTCCTTAAAACAAAACTTGTAATTTTATTGATATTTATCAATCAAATTACATTTATTGAAAAATGTGATGTTCAAGCACAGAAGAAATTGAAACCAATCCTTAAAGAGCGATAAAAATTCCCACGCAGGGGAAGCTACATGCCCTTAATTAAATGAGGAGATCGAACTACTTAGGAGCATGAATCATGTGTACTTGAATTTTTCACCCTCCTTGATCTTGTAATGCGAACCCTTCAGGCGAGATATTCTTCCATCTAGATATATCGCTAGCCTCTTCAAGATGGCATCAAATTCAACTACCTCGAGAAAATGAGACGGTTCGAAAGGTCTTCTTGGCTCTCTTCTTGGAGTCGCAATTAGCTCTTTTTGATCCGTCATTTTAATTCTTGATCATGAACGGATGGGTGAGCGAGATCGCTCCATAATCACCTAATTCAAATGAACGGGGACATGTAAGCATGAGATGTAAATAAAAAGTCAATCCATGACAATGACCTAATCGATTTTTTCATTTATTCATGAAAAGTTTGTAGAAGAGGGGTGTTTCCTAAAGAGAGCTAGAAAAATAGACACCCTAGCAAGATCAAGTTTCCTAAACATGAATTGAAAACAAATTCTCCAAAGTTTTTTTTTTAAATGATTCATTGCATGACAATTTCCTCATTTCTTTTTTTTAATTGACAAATGAATTAGATCAAATGACTAACCTAGATTGTCATGGACGGACCAAAAGTAAATTGCATAGTATAGGGATAGAAGACTTACTTCACCAAGAAGAATTAATGGCAATCACATAAACATGCGCATGGTAAGTGGCTCGATTTCTAATCTATAAGGCTTATCAAAGTGGAGCCACAAGGATGATCGGACTAGCCACGGGCTTGTGGACTATGTCGGGTCCTCATGACTCCGGCTTGGTCAAAGAGCCGACCCGGGTCGCGGGCATGCGGACCGAGGTGGGTACTCTTGACACCATGAAAGAAACTTCGGGATTGAGATGGGCGACTCGTACCGCGAGCATGCGGTCGGAGTGGTATCCATCTCAACACCATCCTAAATGATCCTATGCGGCCCAGGTCCGGCGGCAGGTTGTGTGTGCAAAAGTGTAGTGTAAATGCAAAGCATGCACAACAGTTTATATCAAGCAACACTTCGACATGAAAATAAACCATACATTCCTACACCTCCCTACAAAACAAAGGTTAGCAAACACTTCCCCTTATACCTCCCATCCTGCAAAAACATTTAACACCTTAAATGTTAGGGACGTACCTGGAATCCTCGCTGCCAAACAAAAACATTTTTCAAAAGAAAAAGAAAATTGGCCTAAGTCCACTAAGAGTTTTAACTCAAGTCCCCAGTGGAGTCGCCAAGCTGTCGCGACCAATTTTTTGGGTGTGTACCACCTAGGGTTTGGCTAATGGATTGTTAAGCCTCGACTTAACTCGAGCTCTCCCAAGCCCATACCAATTCGCGACTTAGGTTTGAGTTCTTAACATGCAAATGATTTTCAATTAGGAGTCGCCACTAATCTATTTTTGGTGGGTCGATTAGAAACCCAAGTAAAGCAACGGGAGTTTTACTTTACTCCTACGAACCAGAGACTATGGGTACGGGGACTTGGTTACACTAGATTTCTCTAATGCCCTTTCGGTACCATTCTTAAAAAAAATGTTTGGCAAGCAGTTTGAATTGATTTTAAATCTATTTCCCTAACATGTTAAGTGATCATGCGGGTGCGCAATCCACCAATTTAACACCCAGATAAATAATAAATAAATTGCAAACTTACCTCAGAGCAACGAAAGCATCTGCGTTGTTAGATCAAAATTCACATCATCAACCCTAGATATGATTTCTAATTAACACGCAATTTTCTTTTTCTTTTTTTGTTTTCACTTTATTTAATGGGAACTTAATCTATATGCAATGCATGCTAATAATCTAATTATGACATGGCAACATGACCTAAATTATATGACATGGCAATATGATCTAAATTATATGACATGAATAGAGTAAATCATAAAGAGATGCAATAATTAAATGCAATCTAAATGACCTAATTCTATTGACAGGCAATTTCTAATTAAATGGGCCTAAAAAAACTAAATGACGTGCATTTCATTTAATCTAATCCTAAATGACATGCACACGATTTCTATTTTTCTTAATAAGCATGCAATCTATCTATGAGAAATTATCTAAATCTATAACTAATAAACATGTAATCCTAACATGCAATGACGTGCAATTCTATATGACATATGCATGATGATTTTTTCTTTATATTAAAATTCGAAATTAAAGTTGACACATAATTAAATGTGCAATTTAAATTAAAGAAAACTAACATCCTAAATGAATGCATTTTTTTTTATTTAAGGAATTCGAAATAAATAAATTTCCTATTCTAAACATGCAAAATAACCCTAAAACAAGTAATATTCTAACATGAACCTAATCTAACTCAAATATATATTTTTTGGGTTTTTCTTTTACAAGAGCAATCAAATAAAGACATCAAGAACAACATGGCAACAAATCAGGCAATATATCATCCATGTCCATTTTGGAAATAAATTGACGAATCGTATCTCGCGCATGAGATCGGATTGGCCAATTTCAAATAAAATCGCGAATCGTATCTCGAGCGTGAGATCGGATTGGCGATTTTTCCGTGCGATTGTGAGTCGTATTTCGAGCGTGAAATCGGACTGTCAATCATACGCACATTGCGAAATTAGGAAAATTTCATAATTTGTGAGGGATCAAGAGATCTTTTGGATATGGCAATATCGATCAAACATTCAAAGAAGATTGCAACATTACGAATTAGGCAGCTAGATATATGAAAATCAAATTGATCGAGAGTCTTACCTAATTCACGATGTCACGCGGGTGATGTCTCCAAATTCGGATGGATGATGGGTCACGGAAATCACGGTGAGGAAGGCCGACGATCAGTAGCATGCACGGTTGCTCGGTAATTGTCGGACATGTTCCACAAGACCAAGTACTTTGGAATTCTATCCAAGAACTTCAGCTTATCTACTGGCGATGGAATGTTCTTGGACTTCTTTATTTTAATCTTCAATCCACCGCTTGACTTTTGTCTTTTCCTCTTCTACCAACTCTCGACCATTTGATGGTGCCACTGTGCGGGATGGATGCTTTGATGTTCACCGAAAGACAAAGAGCTTGCTGGCCGTAAGAGAGATCTTCAACAAACCTGCAAAAACTAAATCAAATCCCAATGGGAAGCACTGAAAGGTGGTCGTGGGATCGCTAGAAATTGAAGAATAGCTCTCGGAAAGGTGTCGGCTTCTTGTTGGGATCGTCTAGAACAGACACGTTGGAGATGCAGGAGTGCGCCGAGACTCCTTTAAGGTTTGCTGGATTCGCTGATCGTCTTGGCTGAGCAGCTCTCGGTGGTAGGTCCAGAGGCAACTGGTCGTCACTGAAAGCTTGGCAACTGCACAAGAAGGTAGCAGCGAATCACCCAGGGCTTGCGGTGCAGCAGGGACGTTTCTTTTAATGTGTTCTCCCTGAAATTGCCGACGATGGTCGGGCATTGATAATTGCAAAAACAAACGTGGGGCACGGCAGCTCAGTGTTGCGAAGCAAAGGAACTCTCTCTTCCCCTCTCACGTGTATCTCTCCATGCCTGCTCAATGTGGCTGTGTATTTTTTTTATATTAAGGAATTCAACCAACATTAGAATATTTCAAGGAATGGCAACAGAATATATGGGAACCAAATTGACCAAAATTCTTAGCTAGCTCTTGATGTCGCTCGGATGTGTTTCCAAATTTGGACTCGTCGGACGGCAGGAGTGGGGATGGTCACCGTGGCTTGCAAATCACACTCGGGATCATCGAGAGCGGAGTCAATTCATGTGCGGTGGAACCTTTCTTCATACGTGTAGATGTGCTCTCTGCTTCTTTGATCAGCACACATCTTTATAAATTTTTTAATGTACCCACAGCCACATGTTGCTTGGATGAGCGTCAAGGTGGAGCAAATTGTAGGATTGAACTGCTGGGACTCGTGGCTCGCGGATGCTTCATCAGAGGGGATCACGACGCAGCTGAGGATGCTAGGGCAGCAGCTTGTCCCGGTGGTGGTCTCGCAGTGTGGGGCAGCGTTGCGAGCATGAGAGCATGGCGATGTGGTTGGCGGGACTCACATGGCAAGGGAACCTCGACCAAGCTTGGTGGAGCACTCCATCTCTCTCTTATTCTCACGTGTTTTCTCTAGTGTGTTCTCTGCGATGCGATCCTCCCTAATGTGCAGAACATGTGTTGAATTGGTGGCCGTGTATTCAATGTGTGGCCTCCTTCCTTTACTTTGCGCGCGATGTATTTTTATAGGTCCAAAAAATATATTCTCGCAACATATCCTTTTTTCCTTTTTTGGTTGCTCACGATATTCCCTTTGATTATGTAATATTTCTTATTTTGAGTTAAAGAATATATTACTCAATATATGCCCCACGTGCAATATTCTTTTTTGTATTTTCCGAATATTTCATCCGAAAATTTCCTTTCCACCCAAAATATGTCACCCCAGTGTATATTAGTCGAATATGTGAAAATCCCACTTGAATCAATGCTCGCCGTCGGTTCAATGCTAAATGCAAAATAAATGCACCTAAAATCTATATGCTATGTAATTAACTATTTTTTTTCTTTTAGGGATAAAATTAACCCCTAATTTTTAATGTAATAAATAACTAAATGGGTCGTCAAAATTTAGGTGTCAACAGTTTTTTTGTTGATCTTTGCCCTGGATTAACTCGAATGATACTTCATCATAGATATCTAGGATTGAGTATTTCCTTAGTTGGCTACTTTGTGGCATTCGCTGCTGATGAAGTAGATTGACTTCCTAGAAGGAATTAGTGCTTTGTTAAGTGCAGCCAATTTTTTGTTAATTTTGCTGCTGGGTATGATGTAGTTCATTGAATAATTGCTCATCATATTTGGTAGATTCAAACAACGTAAATAGCTCAAGCAACAGCAGTAAAATATATAAACGCATTTCTCATTTGTTGAGAGTCATCATCATTCTTTCTCTCGGCAGTGAGAGACACTAGAAATATGGTACAGTAAGAATTGAATGAAGAGGCATCGTAGTTCTGGAGCTGTACGTCAATCTTGGCTTATCTCTTTAATAGCCAATGTCATGCTAATATTTGAATGAATTCACACACTTATTTTGAGTAGGCTTTGGAATAATCACAATATGTGGATCCAAGAGTCTGAACAATTGATGTGTCGGGGATATCTTACCTGTACCGGATCCATTGGACGGAGTCTATGTCAGTAGTTGATTGTCTAAGCCTCAAATGCGACTTTCATGTGAGGCTCACAAGAACAACAATTGTAATGGACCTAATCTATGCGTGCGCAGACACTGCCTTGTGGAAGCTATTCTTTTTGGCTGAAAGAGTAAAATGAAAAATTCTTAAGTCTCCGCCTTCTTTGTACTTTTGCACTTTGGATTTAGCTTGCCATAAATAAGTGCCCTGGACTTACTTTTAAGTTATGTTGTTAACGGGGGATTATGAAAAAGTTCTTGAGGAGATATGGAAATACTCTCCCGAATTGATGATTCTAAAGACCACAAGTTAGGAAGTATTGACATTCTCCGGTAGTCTTTATATCGTGTCGGAGTGTCCGATATTTGTCCGATACTCTTTGATACTTTGATACTTAGTCAACTGTCTTGACACTCTCCAATACGTGAGTCCGGAATTTCGACACATGAGTTCGAAATTTCGATACATGATTCCGACACGCATGGGATTTTAAAAATTTTCAATAAATGAGGGGTCGAATTGTAGATATGTAAAAAAGTAAAAAAATAATAATAAATAAACAGGGGAGAAAAACCTAATTTTCTCCTCCTCTAATTCTCACTTCCCTAACACATAAGTCACCCCCTAAGTTTGTGTTTTCCTCTTCTTTTCCAACGCGCTTTGACACGCGAGTCTAGAATGTGGATTGCTTTTTTTTTTTTTTTCTTTCTAAGTGGAATGGAGCTAAATTTGTCAAATTAAAACGATGAATGATATTAACAAATGACCAATTAATATTTTTAATGTAAATTCATTTTAGACTCTTTTTTATTATTTATTTTTTTGTGAATCTGAATCAAATTAATTTAATTAAAATAATCATAAAAATAATAATTTATTACATATATATAAATATACATTTAATATACAATGTGTCCCAATATGTATGAATTCTCTATTTTTTAAGGAACAACTTGTAAGTTCGTCATGTTGTATCATGTCACGTATCGATGTTGGTGTTACTTAAGTCATAGGTAGTACAACTGGACAACTAGAAAAGAGTAGGGGTGATCGGTTCCCGGTTCGGTCCGGTTCCACCTTGGAACCGGGAACCGGACCGGGAGCATTGGTTTTCAAAATTGCGAACCGTGGACCGGACCATTTGGTCCTAGGACCGAGAACCGGACCGAACCATCGGTTCCAGTCCGGTCCGGTCCAGTCCAACAAAATTGGCTCTACTTTTTTGCACTAAAGAGTAACCGCGTTCCGGACCGATCAATCCAATTCAATTCTCGGGCACGTGCAAAATATTTAAACTTAACTTGTGTGATTCACACTTCACGTGTTTCACACTTAAATTTAACCATGAAGGCCATGAACAATTTGGCTAAAAGTTGTTCTTAACTTAGATTTTATAGATAATCTCTCTTCTACTCTTTGAATGTTTAGTCAATATGGGACTTTTGGAGGCTTGAAGTGCCTCGTGAATCTTTTGGAGCCTTAATCCCACATCGAGTAGAAGATGAAACTAATAATGAGATTTTTTCTATAAATAAAATAGTAACAAAAAGGGTTTTAATGGTCTCTTGGCCTCTTATCTCAAATTGCAATTTTAGTTGCAATAAGTTGTCATGTTTATATATTTTATTAATTCAATGTATATAAATTATATATAAAAAAATTTGGTTCGGTCCGGTTTGGTCCGGTCCGGTCCGGTTCCCACCTTAGAACCGGGAACCGGATTGACCGGCCACCGGTTCCAAGATTAGGAACCGGGAACCGGACCGCCGACCGTGGGAACCGCCCAAAACCGGCCGGTTCGGTCCGGTCCGGCCGGTTCCCGGTTTGGGCGGTTCCCGTTGCACACCCCTAGAAAAGAGTAATGATGAGGTCAATACGTTACGGGGCATTATCCCATTGGTCATCATTATCTCAACCATTTGAGGAGGCAACTCCATTTTTCAGTTGTTAAAATTCAATAAAGGTGATTCCGAGATAGATTATTCCTCGAGCATCGGCCAAATATCAAACCCCGAGGATCGATTTCTCCGACAAGAAAGGGATGACGTTGTCGAACTTGAAGATTTAGAGGTTACCCAGATCTAGCAAAGTATATACTTGCCCAGTGCCCATCATGAGAATTTGATGGTGTGAATTGTAGTTATAACTTATATTAGTCATGTTTCCGCCTTTATCAGTCTTTTCGTTCTTTCCAAATTCTTTAATGCTTTTCGACGAGCGTTTCGGATGTTGGTTAATACGGTAATATTTGGGAAGTGCAGATTGTAATTAATCGGTGGGGTAACTAGCTCCAATGTAAATATATTTCATCAATTTTATTTTTCTGATTTTCCATGGGCATACTAACTACTAATGTATGCTAAATCATTTCATACTTAGTCAATGCTCAGTAATTTCTGGAATGGAATCACCATAATCTGAAACTTTACACAGAAAAGTCTCAATTGGCAAAGAATTGGAACCCACCGAAGCTGCAAACCTTGAAAATCAATGTCAGCGGAGCTTTTTTTGAAGGTAAAATAGTTTGAGCTATTTTGGGAATTCTTTGGGACAAAACGGGAGCTCTAATGGATGGCTCTACTACGAAGATTCCAACATTGCCGGCGTTTTAGACAAAAGCCATGCACCTACTCAACAATCACATTTGTTTTAATTGAGGAAGCCCATCTATCTTTGGCCCAATTTCAGTTTCTGTCTTGGCTCACTGTCACCGCTCCGCAAACAAAGTGGCCGATTGGGTCGTGAAAACCCAACGTTTGAATGCTCTCCCTTCCTCTTGGGTGGCCCATCCCTCCAATCTTTATGAGATTTTTTTACGTTCGGATGCCCCTTCGTTGGGCTTTTGTTTTAAGGACCCCCGAGTTTTAATTTATGGGCATGTCTTCAAGTTTGAAAGCTTGCCTCGTATATTAATTTGTTTTAAGCTTGAATTGGTCAACGGTCAAAACCCAAGTTCAAGATTACATGGAAAGTTGATGATAAAGCAAGTCTTAAGAGTTAGAATCTGGAGAAATTGGACAATTCCAATTGAGGTTTTTCATGCAATTTGACTTGAAAAACTAGAAAACTGAAATTGGACCAGCAAGTGAATGAAGGGATTAATTAAACTGCACTTTCATCCCCTTCCTGTTGGGGAAAAGACAAAGGATAAGTGCTCGAGCCTTTTCCAACTCGATACAATGTTGGGTAAAGAATATATATTATCTCATTATAAAGCCTCGAAATAAAAAATCTCATAAGTTAAGTCCAGAAATTAAAACCAAGCCTAATGAAGTCATACGTCAAAGTGACCCCAAAATGTAATCCCAATATTAAAGCAAATGGGAATCTTTTTTATATCATTTATTTTCATTTTTTTATTCATTTCATCTAAGAAAAACACTATGTAAAATTTCAATTTATTTCAAGATTCAAGAGATATGACCTCCCTAACCCAAAAAACGTGAATAAAATGAAATTCAAATAAAATCATTCTTAAAACGTAATCGCCCAACTGAGACTTGCGTTTGTCTACCATTTTTATCTTTTTTTTTATTTTTAATTAGTGAAAAAAAAAATAGGAGAATTTATTCGGAAGCAAATGTACCCCAAATATATCCACTCTAGCTATTTGACTCACGAACATTATTAGCTAAAGCTCACGGGCTCTGTTTTTTGTTCATAAGCGGCAGAAACAGAGTGTGTGGAATTTACCTTGATGAGAGTGAGGTTTTGACCTCGATCGATGATCAGATCGGAGACAAAGTCCCTGAAGGTGTCGACATCGACGATCGAGGCTGGCGAAGGGGGAGCGACCAAGAGTCCGTGCTCTTTCGGCCATCCTGACCGGAAAACAGAGCAGAACGAGAGGAGGCCTTGCTGCAGCGATATCAGCAATGGCGGAGTGTCTCCAGTGGCGGCTAACAGCGTCTGGAGGATGATGGAGAAGCGAAAACTGATGAAGAAGCCTCTAGAATGCCTATATGTGATGTGCACAAAGATGAAATCGTTGCGGATGAATTCGTTAAGGGCCTCGATTCCCTTCTTCCTTCATGAGTGCACATAAAGATATTGGTTCCATTTAACGTTTGGCTTAATGGATCAGATGATACCACTGTCAAGGTTAGCATTTTCATACGAGTTAAGGTCCTTTCTTCCGGATATTCATTCTATTTAGACTGGCCTCTTTGTAAAGTTTGATCCATGAGTGTCGCATTTAGTTCAATCAATCTCATGATTGTGCTAAAGGTTAATTTGTCCCTGTCGCTCATCCTTCTCCCATTAGAGATCGATATGTGATCTTACATGCCGAAAACTCTTTCACACAGCTCATCGATATTTAATTTCATCGACTTGCTCACGATCTAGAAAAGACATATCGAAAAAATGAAGACAAAATATTAGGTCCCCAACTTTACATCTGCCTTACAAATGTTCCCCGGCTAGATACAAAACGAGATGGATTTACTCCTAATTGCAATGTATGCAATTATGTCCTTTGATTCGTTGGATTCTTATTATTCAATTATTTGTCCTTTAATTTGTTGGATTCGTGCAATTCATAATCTTTTTCTTGTTTGCATCCCTTCCTTACATAGCATATTCATAGATGATTTGGTTATTGACTCAAAAATCCCTGCATACTCCAACAAATCAATTATCGTACTTACCAACCAAAAAAAATAAAAATTATCGTACTCATATGATTCTAGGTTCTCAATGTATTAAAAATCAACGTGACAAAAAAGACAGTGAATAATTTGTATCTCGTCTATTTTCTTTTTGCCCTTTTTTGTTGGCCTCTGAATGCGTATTGTACTACATATTACATAATTTCGTTGTGGTTGTGTCCTACGTACGTATAATATATGCCTTTCATGAAAAAAATGCACTAATCTGGTCCTTTCATTGATGCTTGTAATTTTCAATTGACTGCAAATTATATGTGGTCTAGCACGAATGGGTTGACGGGCCGAGGCTTATTCTGGTGGGCTTGGTACTGTCTGGGCTACGCTTGTGGATCGGGCACAACAGACTAGACCTGGCTATGTCAATTCTGACTGAATTAGACCTTTTTTAATTACTTTCTTTTCTTTCCTCATTTTTTTTTTGGGTTTTTACTTATTTTTTACTATTTTTGATATCATATTTTTATGTCTATTTTTACCACAGTGCGTGTTCGACTTCCTTACAAAAATTCGAGTGTCAATAGAGGCAACATTCCATCATCTAGCCAAAGAATTACTTCACATTGAACTCTACTACTATCTTTTATTTGCGAAATATTCATTCACTGAAAGAATAGTCCTCGTACTTAACTCTACAATCCTTGAGTTGAATTCCAATGTGATAATGTCGCTATGCTTGTGCTTGAGTTGATTTCACATAAAATTGATGCATGGTGTATAGCTTGGGCCTTGAAGCACACCATTACATGCTCCATCCATGCAGCACACTACAATGGAATGATTATACATGCTATCGTAGTTGTACTCATGCTCCGCCATCTTAGTGCCCAAGTCCTTTAGGATAATTTTCACTAGTTGCGTATGGAACCAAAGGGAAATATTGTCGCTTGCTATAGATTATCTTTGACACAGTCGTGTCTACTGCATAGCTCATTGTGGTGCACAAAAAGAAAGAGCAAGTGATGCGTATGATTCCTTGAAATGCCATCATGATATTCATATAGGTGATCTGTGTATTTTCAAGACTGCTGCTTTATTCCTATAGTATTAATTATCTTGTGGATCCATCCAGGTCTTACAAAGTAAAAGCGTTATTGCATTGATCGATTTCAAGTAGTTAATATAACATGTAGGCAACATATGAGTTGAGTATAACCACAATGAGTTCACGTCTAGCATGTAAAATTGCGATGAGCATTTGACATTAGTGCTACACAACACTGGGGGAGAGATTAATTCTGATAGAGCATCAAGCCCGGACTCTGGTGAAACAGATAACGATTCTATTAGCTCATTATCATGTCAAAGCAGCGAGTCTATAGAGTACAGTAATGCCAGAAGGGCGAGTCTAATAAAAAAGTTGAAGAAATGGCCTCTTACCAGTGAGGAGTCGACCCCAGTGTCGAGCGCGATGGAGTCGCCGGTGGTCTTCACGGTGAAATCGTACTTCCCGGCGCCGTTTGTGGCGAGGGTGCTGATCGGGGTGTTGCTCGTCTTCAAGGACCCGGGCGAGCGACGCTGGAGTTGCTGCAGGGCAGAAGCAGGGGCTCGGCTTCTGGCGGTGACGCCCAGCTTCACGAAGGACGGGGCTCAGGCGGAGAAACCGGGATCAGCGCTTGGGCAAAGGGAGGCACGAGCGAGCAGAGGTGCGACTGCGGGTGCAGGCGTCGGCGGAGGAGTCTCGGCTGCAGGTCGCGGACAGAAGGCCGGCGAGCGGGCGACGCTAAGGATAGAAGCAGATCTCGTGGGTGAGGACAGAAGGCGGGCGGGCGACGCTGGAGTTGCTGCAGGGCAGAAGCAGGGGCTCAGGCGGAGAAGAAGCAGCAGCTTCGCGAAGGGGGTGAGCCTCGTGAGAGAGAGAGGGGTAAAGACAGAAATTAGGGTTACGCGTTTTGTGTTTTTGGGGGTGGCTTAACCGGTTCCCAAACCAGTCCGGGCGAACTGGTTCCCGGGTGGGTAATCCCTCGGAACCGGTTCCCGGACCAGTTCAAACAGGGTCTGAGTTGTTGGAACCGGTTCGGGGCTCCATGTCGCTCGCTCTATCGCTTACTCAGTTCTCTCTCCTTCCCTCTCTCCACACCACCACCGTCGACATCTCATCGCATCTAGCCATCTCAGTTGAGATTTTCCGAGATTCGACGAGGATGAAGAACAGATCTGGAGGAAGGGCATTCAAATCTCATCGCAATTAACAACTAAGACGTTGACAGCGGGGACGCAGAGCTTGATGCGTGGCATAGAGTCCCGTCGGGATCCGCAAACACAGCACTGCCACAAGTTCATGGTCAGCGCGTCGAGGGGAGAGAGAAGATCGAGGGCCAACAAAGATAGGGAAAGAGCGATGGAGTTTGTGTGTCCCTGGTGACGGTGGCTGGTTTCAGAGGCTATCTTGATTGGGCAAGGCATGCAAGGAAAATTGCGACGAGAGAAAGAGAGGGGATTTCTGATATATTTTGCTCATTTACGGTCAGAAACCAAGTGAGGATCTTCTTCATGTAGCACAGTTCGAAGCAGACGATCTTCATTCCTCCTTGTATTTGCCAATTTCGTCGACCTAAACTAGTAGTTCTATAACAAGTATTATAAATTCTCTTTTTATTTCCTTTAAAATATTAACATTTTAGATGTGATTATTGACTTAATTGGACTGGCAGTTTCGTGCTCTAGGGAGAGAACCATCCAAAACTGTTCATAAACCGCAATCCATCACTAAATATGAAATTCTCTTAATTATAATGAAATAAAACTATTTAATAAGAAATCTAGTTGGCTTTATCATTTGAGGATCTTCTTTTGTACTATACCGGCGAAGGAGCACACATGCCTACGTGTTGCAAGAAGAGCATTGACATGTGTCTGAAGAGGGGTAAATGTCGAAAGAGATGAATTTATTAATTGACTTAAATTATATTCGAAAAGTATATATTTGGCATAATTATAGCATACGCCGTCCTTATGATATATTATCAATTTAAGAGAGTAAGTATTTATGATCTTTAAATCATAGGTATGAGATCGCTTGTATCAATTTTCTTTACATTGATGGTGCATGATTTATTTTGTCGGTATGTTCATGCGGGTAGTTGACAATTATCTTGATTTTTCTGGTCACGATTTCGTCCACTTTGTTAGACCATATTCCTACAATACATTTTAACGACAGATATAGGAATTTCATGGAGTTTCTTTACAAAGCTTAAGATTGAAAGCCATCTTCTTTAAATTTAACTATTTTTTCTTTTTAATGTAGATTAGCTTTGGATTTGTCAAGATATAATGCTACCAATTTTGAGGGGGTCAAGCCCAAACATTGCCGGATCAAATTGATCCATTCTTTTTTATTATTAACTAGTTTGAACATATACATGCCACTCATTCCATATTCAAATCACATTGTGATGAGATTTTTTAGATTATCAATTTTTTAAGACGTGACACATTATGACAATGGATACTTTCCAATAAAAACTAGGTTATTCCGTGAACGAATATTGCTCATACCTAAACCTACAATCGCGAAGTTGAAGTTGAGCACCGACACTAAAAGGGCCGACTCTCTAGATTTCATCGTATGCAAAATCCATGCAGCTCGCACAATCGGCCTGTGTCCCGTGGCCAAAGCACTCAACATGGTTGACAAAAACGTGGGCGTAGTAGTCGAACCCCTTCTTAACTGTGGTGGATGTCAGATCCTACAGGACGGTGTAGAATGCTTTGGCATAATCATCCCAATCGTACTACCGCGCTCCGTTGCATACCTTGTCCACAAAAGTCACGTCCGGATCGCTTCTTGTGATACAAAGACAGTGGGAAAGTACTATGAATTGGATTGCGATTTTGCGTGTTGCAACATGATGATTGTGTTCACTGTCTTTCCCTCTCAAAAAAACTCTCTTTTGTTTAGTGTAGACGAACACACGAATCGAGTTGGGTATAAAAAGGGCTCATTTCTTATAGGGTTCCCAGTCGGTAATTCATTTTTAATGTCGATTTTTCATTCAATAGAATATCTTCGTAATTTCCAATTTTTAGATTCCTGGTTGTATCTTCATTGGAAGAGAAGGCTTATGTTCCTATATTTAATTGAGGAACTTGGCATATTTATTGCATAATACAAGTTCATTGAGGTCCTGGCAAACCACGCTCTCTCATATTCTTTATATATAAATGTGAAAATTTACTTACGATAGCCAACTTGTGCCAGCACAAGATATGATCCCTTGCTCATGCTAGTCAAGTTGGGAAAATTATTTTGGACGCTCAACATGAAGTTCTACCAGGAGTGAAACTAAGTCGAACTGTCACGAGTTGAGTCATTCTCGACTTGGTTGCTATAGCTGCTCATTTAGATACCTAGGGCCCAGCCATGTTGACACAAAATTTGGTTAATTGAAGACGACATGTCCATTGAAGTTGTTGAGGATTCTCACATGCAAAACTTAAAAGCAAGGTTCTTATCGAGAAATCTCACTACTCACAATCTTATTGCAATCTTTATCATGAAAATATAACTTGTCCAAGCTCTCGTTCAAAGAGAAACAACAGTTAACACCTAAATTTTACTTATTTATTTAGGGCTTAATTGCATTAAGAAATTAAGGATTAATTTCTAACCCCTAGCAAAAATAATTTCCATTAAATTGCGTCACATATAGACATTGGGGTTATTTGCATTACCAGTATTGATTATTATCAATTTTAAAAAAGAAAATAATTTTGAATAAAATCGGTAGATAAAAAAATGATAATATTATTTAAAGAAAAAGAGAGAGAGAAGAAGACACGAAGTAGGGCCAGGCCGGCCACCTCTTCTTTCTCTCCTTCTTCTCTTTTCTCCTTGCGCAGGCCAGCCCACATTTTCCTTTTCCTTTTCCCCAAGCCCAGCCCCCTTTGTCTTCTTCTTCTTCTCCTCTCCTCTGCGCGTTTTGGATGCGAGCACCAAGACAAAAGGCAGGTGGACGACGCAAGGACGGTACAAGAGGAAGGATGAGCAAGGAGGATGTTACGTGTTCGACGGTTATCTAGGATGATCGGCAAGGGCAGCTGACGTTGTCCTGGGAGAGAAGGAGAGGGACGAGAATGAAAAGAAAGGGAGAGAGAGAGCTCGAGGGAGAGGTTCCTCTTCGGCTGAGAAAACGGGAAGAGGAGGGCTGAGAAAGGGGAAGAGAATGCAATGGTTCCGGAACTCCAAGAAAGGAAAACCGAGCGAGAAAGAGTGAATTGGCTTACCGGGGCAGAGAGAGAGAGAGAGCAAACGGGGAAGACACTCGCTGAAGGAGCGATTGGTCAGAAGGCGTATGCTCGAGAAATCGGCAAGGAGAGAAATCGTGAGAGAGAGAGAGTGACTCAGGGCAAGAAGAAGTTCTCTAGTCTCGCTCAGCCATGCTTGAAGTCCTGTTCGATGACCACCGGTCGTTATTCTAGTCGTCCCGACCTAGCTTTCCCGATACCCACGTCTCCGGTAGGTGCCTTTTCGGTCCAAACCTACATTGCCCCACGGATTTCAGCTCGGGGACATCACGATGCGGTCGGCCATAGCTCGGCTCCGTCTTGAGCCCACCTTATAACCGCCCCGTCTCCGAGCCGGGTAGGGGTCTCTGCATTTGAACGCTTACCCATGCAAGACCCTTCTGCTCCGCCTTATGCTGTCTAAAGGATGGTCATTTGCTTCTCCTTAATGCGCCGCATGCTGTTTGTTTGCAAAAATGTCCAAACGAACCTCTGTTATTGTCTGGGGAACATCCCCATTCTGATGATCATTTCTTTCTTCTTCTTCTTTTTCTTTTTATTAAAATCGCAACATTCATCTTCGAATCATTCATTTCAAGTTCATTTTTCTATGGCTCGAGTACAATGGCTGTATGCCCCCATTTTTTCTCATGTTTGGGTCCCTATTCTGCATGTTTTGGCGTTGCCTTTGGGATGCTTCCTGGAAATGAAGGAGATGGAGTGGGTGGCTGGCTGCAACGTATAGAATGAATCGATAGGAGGACTAGTAGCCGATGGTGAAATCCATTTGTTTGTGGCTTAAGATTTTGGTGAACTGATATAAATTATGAGTTAATCACAAGAGTTTGCCTCAATAGCTAGTCGAGAAAATATTCAGTACGTCTGGTGTGCCGACGTGGAGAATAATAAAGCACCTCAGAGGATGACACGTGTCTCCTGTGGGGCCTAATTCGCAGGCCAAAATTTTTGAATTGCGCGGCCTCCTTTTCTCCTTCTTTTGAGAGAACGCTCTCTCTCTCCCTTGCACTTTCTCCCTCTTCACGCCCGACCCTTTCTCTCTCTGCCCCCTCTCTCCCACCGACGAACCACCGCGCCCTACCGATGAACCTCCGCGCCGCCCTTCCGGCTTCGGCTCCGGCTCTGACCTCGGCCCTGGCCCCAGCCCCAGCCCCTAGCCCCGGCGCTGCCTCCGGCTCCGGCTCGCCCGATCGATGAACCCCCTGCACCCTCTTTCTCTGCCCGTCTCTGCCGTCTCTCTCTCCCTTCGACGACCCACCGAGCCCGCGTCCGACCGACGAGGCACCGCGCAGCCCCTCCAGCTCGTCCGTTGCCTCCGCCGTGCCGAATCGTTGGCCCCTCCCGGCTATGCCATCTCTCTCTCCCTCCTAGTCACGACCGAGCCCGACGAATTCAAGGGGTTTACACTGACGACGCCGTCCCGTTACATCTGCCTTGAAAGGTCCCTCCAAGTCACGAACAAGCCCCAGCCGCGCAGTCGCCGCCTCCGCCGTCGCCGAATCACGACAAATCCAGAGGCTTACACTGACGATGCCCCCCGATTGCCTCCGCCTCTGCCTCGACGGAGTATGTGATTTTAGCAAAGCCTCCTTTTTGCTAAGAGTATGTGATTTTAGCAATGGCAGATATGTTTCAAGTGCTGTTTGGATTTTTTATTATGCCATTTGTCAATTGAAGGAAGTATAGCCATAACTTGAATGAATTTTTGCAGACTGTTTTAGGTAGTTGGAGTTCCAAACTCTTTGCAAAATTTTACACCAGTGTAAAAATTTTCCGCCCATATATGTATCGGATCTAGAAAAAGAAGTTCCATTTTATGTGGCAGAACTATTGAAGCGACTAGTTCTTCATAGAATATCAACTTGCCATGTCTTAGGCAGAGTGCACTTTAACTACTTATGCTGCGGAAGTGAGGGTATACATTTGAACTTTAATTACTTTAAAACTATATTTTGCAGCAAAATTACAATTGCAATATCTAACTGCTTTGATTGGTAATGGAAATACTTTCACATTTTTTAGCAAATGTCATCAAACTTGCTGATTATCTTAATGTGACGATATCGTTCTTTCATTACTGTTCATAGTCTTAATCTGTGAGAAGCATAACTTCTTCATACCTTCCGATTAGTTGCCTAGCATTATATATGAAGGGTGCCGGTGGCACATAATGATGGTTTTATTTTATAGAACAGATGGAAACAAAGAAAATAGGATAATTTTGACTTGTGACCTCATGCAGGATGTTTGCTCTTCGTCCATCAGAGTTGCTTTGGAATTGTACTGTGCTACAACGGATGCTATTCTTCTTTATGAGGCTATTATTCCTGTCAGGGTAGATGATATGACCAGCATAACATGTGATGTCGCTGTATATATACTAGAGTATGATTTGGTGTCTGCACTATAAAATTTTCTTGGCTAATGATATAGAATTTGAAGTCTGCACTAGAAAATTTTCTTGGCTAATCATATAGAATGCTCAAGATTGCTGCTTTTCCCCCCTTGCTTGGAGTGAGTAATAATTTGTATCGTAATTATATATGAGGGCACAGATGAAAAACTCAACAGTATCCTCCATGTTACTACATACATCTCTATATGTGATGTGATCTTGATTATCTCTTTTGGGTTATGAAGCAAGAAAGGCAGCTTGATGGCATCAATCAAGTTGTTGTTCTCATGCACAATCACTTCCTTTATCTTGCTCAGGAAATACTCGGCCTCGCATTCCAAGTAGGCATGCATGAATCTATTGGTTTCTAAGAGAAGTTTGAAAATTTGAGGCCTGGTGTGGTTTCCTTCTTTCTATGAATATCAACAAGCTGCTTTAGAATTTCTTAATGATCTCCTAATAAGATTGTACACATTAAATGTGATGTTCCACTACCAGCTTGACTTCCTGAATTCCATCGGGGAGCATGCTGTTTTTGTTCATTTGGCACAAAGATTACATTTGAAGGCAGAGTAAATGTTCCAAAGACAAATTCAACTTGTAATTTTCAATTTAAAAGAGGTAAGGCTTTCTATGTGGATGCACCTCAGTTGCTTGTGGCAGGGTGAGATCTAAAAGTTGTCTACCTTTGTTTTCTGGAAGTACTTTTACTTTTCACTCTTTGCTAATATTGATTACTATCAGGCCTTAGACAGTGCGGATGGATTCCAGAATACCCATCAAATGCAGCATTTTTGCCGTCAAGATTCCAATTGCCATATTAGCAGCCGAGATTGACCATGCTTCCCTGCCTGAAGAACTGAAAAAGTTTGGGGAGATCATATCAGCTAAAAAAGTAAGTGTCTTAGGATGTTTTGTGCATTTGGTTGCAAACAAATTGTTAGACAATGCGATTGTTTTTCCACATTCTCATTAGTTCGCTCTCATAGCACTTCATCCCCTCTCTGGTTATTTCCATACTTCCACTAATTCAGAGCTCCTTGTTTTGCAGTTTGAGAGTTACGTGAAAATATTCCCTAGTGTCAATCATTGATGGAGCATGAGGTGGGACGACAACAACAAATTTGCTATCAAGAGTGCCGAAGAGGGCAAGAGGACATGTTGAATTGGTTTTTGAGGCATGTCAAGTGAATAGAAGGCATCTTAGAAGAATATAGCGAGGGAAATCGATAGATGGTGTTGTCAATCATGAATTAGTTTCATCAGCATTGAAGTTGTGTGCATGTTTTGAATGATTCTTGAATTCTTTTTGACCAATTTGATGATTGACGCATTTCCCGTTCTTTGAACTTCAACTGTGAATTTTTGTAAATCATATTGCTCCTATATATTAAAGAATAGCAAATTCTTGGCATTCATGTGTTTATTCAGCTATGAATGATATAGATTTTACAAGAACAAACTACCTACCAAGTCTCAAGCAAATAGGAACGTTTTCTAAAGCATTCAAAATCATTGGTTCGGATTTCTTTCTGACTCATTTTTCACCATGTCAAAAGGGTAAAATCTAACTCGCGCAAGATGTCTTCTCCCAAACCCAAAAAGAATTGCTACACTTTGTTTTAGAAATCTAACTCCCGCAAGATGTCTTGTCCAAAACCAAAAAAGAAATGCTACACTTTGTCTTCTTTATCTTACCATAGAAAAATCCAGAAAATCTTCTAAGTACGTAGTGCACATAAAGAACATTGCAACGAACATTGGAACAAATATATGCTTTTCAAACTGCAGAAAACTTTCACTTCATTCATCTCATAAATAGACTTTACATACATGTACAAAACATGTCAAACTCATGAATAGCCCAACCAACATATTCATTTTGCCAAATCTCAAAATGTGCCAAATTGCACTTGAACAACCAAAAGAAGTCAGCTGCACATGTCTCAAGGCATTGCGCTTTTGTTCATAAACTATGGTTTTGGGATATTCCTCTTAGGTTAACCTGACACTTGATTTAATCTTGTTCAACCAAAAGAAGTCAGTTAATCCATGAATTAAGGTAGCTTGAGTCGACAGCAAGTTCCTAATGGACAGAAGTTGTCCCTCTAAATCCGATATCTCTTTGGATTTTCTGCAAGAGGAACAATAAACAAAAATCAAATTAGTGAATTCCCAATTGCCTATCATCAGATTTATTTTGCCGAAGGATCTTCTGGTACCATGATAGGCTTAGAAAACAATGGGCTAACATGCACTGTTGGTCACCCCCTAATCCAGTGAACGATAAGCTTGTGAAGTCACTTCGTGACTTGCTGCATAATTAGCATAAACACTTCTCCGCATTTCCTCAGCGAAAGCTTTCTTGAGGTCCAAGAGGTAGGAGCATAACTGTCTTATTTCCTGCAAGAAAGTGACAAAAACTTGAATGAAACATTATAGACATCGATTGTCCATATACTATATAGTAAAACATTGCAACTCGAACGTAAATTATCGGTGTTCTTCGTGGCATTCCATCCTGATTTTGATGAATGGACAATGTCCCACATGTACCAATTTACCCTAATCGCATGAGAAAATTTCTAGACACTTTCCACCTTCTCAGCTTCTTATTAAAGTTTTCTTGTTCAGGAACCGAAATTGTCCAAGCAAAAACAGAAAAATGGAAACCGAAACCAACCACTTCTTCTCCTTGTTTGCCTCAAGCAAGGCTAAGACATCTTTAGATACCAAACGACCTCGCATCAATATAACTAATTGCGCATCAATTTGGTCCATATAGCGTAAGTCACAGCACTCCCAACTCCTTCCAGGATGTCCATGTAAATCAAAGGGCAATGGAAGAAGTAAAAAACAAGTAAAGCCAACTGTTCATAACTTCACCAACTGAGTTGCTTGCTTAACTGCAGGAAAAATATGTGGAAAAACAACAGTCATCTGTAAAGACATACTCGGTGAATATGCACATCACCTGAACGTATAAAAAGAAGAAACTACACCGACAATGCTGTCCATTCAGCCCGTTACCACCATCAGCTCCTAACCAGAAATTGCTCCAGCCTCTAGCCACAAAGATATGTAAACCAATGAAACAATGATCAAGAAGACAGATGATATATACAAATCCTTTATTTTTTTTCCTCGTGAAAAGCACCATTACTTCGTTGATGAACTTGACCTATTAGGAAGCCTCCACTTCCTATGCCAATAGATCGACACCCTCGACTATGAAGGAAACCTAAAACTATACTCAAGGGGTCCATCCACGGGAACCCCCACATTAAAAGGAAGCCACACGTACCTAGATTCTCTTGAGTCAACTGGATTCCACTGAATAAGACTTAGAAGTTCTTTAGGTCTCACTTTTGTCCCTAGGCCTGAGCTTTTGATACAAGCAAAACGAATCATTTTCAACCAAAAGTTGCTGCTAAAGTAACGTAGAATCAATTGACCTTAGAAATTCTCACTAGATAGCATTCTTGAGAAATCTACAAATTGCTCCAAGCACGTGAACCCAATATCATTATCTATCCAAGTCAGACACCTAAGGAAAAAAAAATCACAGGAACGCAACAAAATTCATGAAAGAAATTAGGGCAATTTATGTCCATGGTAAAAAAAAATTAGGGCAATTACCCTAAATCGTAGAGGCGGATTCGGAGGCACTGGGGCGGCGTCGTCAGTGCTGGTTGGGAGCCGGAACTAGAGGCGACGCGGTGGTTCGTCGCGATTCGGCAACGGCGGAGGTGGAGGCCGCACTCGGTCGTGACTTGGAGGGAGAGAAAGAGGGGACAGCTGCGAGGGGCCAGCAATTCGACTACGGCGGAGGCCACAGAGGAGCCGGAGGGGTGGCGTGGCGGCTCATTGGTCGAACGAGGGCCCGATGGTTCATCGGAGGGAGAGACGGGGCAGAATTGACAGCGTCGAGCAAAGAGAGAGAGGGAGAGAGCGCGCAGGACGAGCTCAGAGTCAAAGCCGGAGGGCCGGTGCGGTGGTCCATCGGCTGGCTGCGGTGGTGCGTCAGTTGGGTGCG
Source organism: Eucalyptus pauciflora (assembly GCA_007663325.1). Taxonomy (NCBI): domain Eukaryota; kingdom Viridiplantae; phylum Streptophyta; class Magnoliopsida; order Myrtales; family Myrtaceae; genus Eucalyptus; species Eucalyptus pauciflora. The sequence goes on from VMYD01000385.1 coordinate 1,747,188, forward strand.
GTGGTCGACGGTCGGACGAGGGCTCGAAGGGAGATAGAGTCGGGCATTGAGAGGAGGGAGACCGTGCAGAGTAGAGAGAGAGGGAGGGAAAACGCTCGCTTGCGCTAGCTAAAGTTCAAATTTTGCGTGGACTGACGACTTTGGGCCCACTTTGTACACGTGTCACGCTCCGAGATACCTTCTTATTCTCCACGTTGACACACGAAACGTGCCTAATATTTTCTCATAGCCTCTCTACCAAAACATGGAAAGGGAGAGGTTGGGGCTCAATTTCCCTACGCCTTTTTAGAAGGTTAATATCTTGACGGTTTGGTTTCAAATGTGGTTAAGAATTAGAGTAAGAGTAGGAGTTAAACAAACATGAGGCCTAACTTGAGAGTCTTCTACAATTGGGCTTAGGAAGGTTGGAATTAGATAGGGTTTAAGGGTGGACTCAATTGCGGTCTTTAGCCCATCTTGGCGAATCCGGAGTATTACCTCTATTCGGACTAGGCTTAACAAGGCTCAACGACCCAATTCAATTCACCATTTTCGGAATTATTAAACATTAAAGAACTAAAAAGTATTAAAAATAGTTTAAAAATTAAAATTAAAATTGTGGAAAATTCAGAAAAATCAAAACAATTTTAGAAAATTCGTAAAATCCCTAAAATTACTAGAAATTCAAAAAAAAAAATCTAAAAGGGTTTCGATTGTCCTTAAAGACAAATGCCCTTAATTGTGCTCTTCCATAATGATTATTGTCATTTACCTTTAGCTTGGTTAGGATTGGCATTTATTTCGCATTAGATCCTTGCTCTCCCTTGCATTTTATTTAATCATTTCCTTGGTTGCTGATTATTATTCGAATAATTGTACATCTACATAATCACCTCGTATGTTAGCGAATAGATATAAAATTAATCTAGACCACTTGACAAATTTTTTTTTGAAATGAAGAAGATTACGCATCGAAAGTATGTTAATTGATTAATTAGTGTAAACAAATCCCTAACCCTAAATTCTTTGGTTATGTAGGAAATGAATTACACTCTCATACTTCACTTAGTTTCTAGTTGACCCTAATAGGATAGCGGCAATTTCTCATTAAAAAAATTTCATGAACACCCCCAATGTCTCACCATGTATGAGCTTGGAAGAACTGGCATCTAAAATTAAGGCCTTTTAAACAATACCCTTGAACCTACTTTTCTCCCTATCAAGAGTAGGTTGCACAATAGATTTGAAGCGTATCATGTAGTTTTGAGATGTGAAAGTGCAATATTTATTGAATCACAATATAAGTACACACCATGAATTAATAAGAACTATTAAAGCACAAAAAATGTAACTTCCTCTTCCTTGATATCTTTCCTAAATTTTTCAAGATCTTCAGATAAATGTCATCGAATTGGATCGGTAAAGGCAGGCGAGCTATTTATGTAGAATCTTCTTGAGAGCAAAACTAATATATTTTTTATCTCCTCCATTTGCTAATTATTCAAGAGCATCTTCCAATTTCCTAATAAAGAGCCTCTGTTTCCACTCTCAATATCGCTAAAACACACCATTTATTAATTGAAAAGTGTAAAATGTCTTCAATTAAAATAGGCAACTAAGTAGACTAGAAAAGGCAAGCAATTGGGGTCTAAACAACCATCTATTTTGAAGCCGAAAAATGAAAATTCAAAAAATACACACACAACCCAACTCCATCCTCTTGCTCTTGAAGTTCGAACCTGCTCGTGTGCTTTCAATTTAGTGTTGCAGGTTATCTTCATCGGACATTTTCATTATTCACAAATTAGAAGTTTTTAATTTGCTTAGTTGGAAACCGTTAACGTGGATGCCAACCATTTTACATAACATAACTAGCACTGACATGAACAATTTTTTTTGAATATTTTTTTCCCCTTTTTTTCCTCTTTTTTTTTCCTTTCTCTTTGTGTAGGCCGGATCAATCTGAATGGCAAGCACCTTTTGAAAGGTATAATATGTGATGTGGTAACTTTTCATTTATTTGTAACATTCACGTGTGATGAGTAACTTTCCTATATATCAAAGTCATTTTCAAGATGCTAAGTAAATTTTATAATAAATATCATATGATCAGTGAATTTTATTATGCTTGGATAAGTTGCATGTGTATTTTGAATAAATTTGATTGTTCATGTGTCACTCATCCAATAATGGATGTGGAAATTATATAATTGACATTGACGGTGGACCTAATTAAACCTAGAAAGGTGTTAAAATTAATATGGATAGTGCTTTTCTTGTTAAACTATAAACCCAATCTCAAATGTGAGATCAGTTCTAAATATATTGACCTAATGTTTTGGGCCGACAAATGGGCTTATTCAAGATACTTAAATGAGATGACCGTCTAGCTTTAGTCATAAGGTACCCTCTTGCGCTTTAGGCTTTTCATTTAGGTTTCTGGCCCACTCGGATCTTGAGAAAAATAACTGCCATAACTCTTTGCCTTCTGACAAGAGCCGGGTAAACTAAGATGCAAAAGGGAAGCTTGCATTTAATTATAATTATTATGATTTTAAAAGCAAAGTTTAATATAAAAAAAAACCTTAAAAGGCACAAAAATACAAAGATCGAAGTGGAGCTCGACAAACAACATAAAGTTTAATTAAAGTTAATGACAAATGGAATCACGTGAAGAGCAATATCATTGGGTACCAACCAACCACTCACATGAGCAGCAAAAGCAGCTCAACCACAGTTTGTAAATTATTTGAGAGACCCAAGGCCCCTCGTTAATTTTGCCTTTTTGTTGCACGGGTCCAAGACTATATTTTTCATATATTATTCTAAATGTCAGTTTTAACATATGTTGCTTTTGTTCATATTTCAAGTTAATTATTTACAATTTTGTTGAAGGTATTAAATACATTTAAAATCCTAATCATCATGTGTGCGTGTGTGGGTGTGGCTTGTCCTTCTCCATTTGTTCTCTTAATAACATCTGGTTATAGAGACAATGAAAGACTACAAAAAATACTTATTAAACAAAAAACAAGTTTCGACCAAAAAAAAAAAACAAGAAACACACGATCGTCCGAGTTGAATCATTTTTTTACTTTAACAACTGGCAATCATTTGTTTTTTTTTTTAGGCCACTTGATGGAACTGCAACATAAATTTTATATTGCGAAGAAATCAATTGAAATTTACACAGGTTTTGTCTTGATTGGGAAGACCGAGGGCGGTCATTTCTTAATCTTATTTTTGGCCAACGACAGACTTGAACAATGTGCTGCCCAATTTGCAGCTTCCCAAGGTGCTTAGTTAACTTAACTAAGGTTACATTTCGGATCTCCATGATATATCTCCTTCTTTTGGGAAAATTTCAAATAAGGACCTGAAGTGGGTTCATTTTCTCAAAAAAGAACCCAAAGTGGACACCGTATCAAATAAGGACCCAAAGTGGCTAATTTTGTCTCAAATAAGGACCCAAACTTTCAATCTTATTTGCAGCTTGGGGTAGTTTTGTCCAAGAACATTTTTTCTTTTATTTTTTTTTCTTTCTTCATCTTCCTCACACCTCATCCTTTGCTCTACATTGCCTCCTTCTTCAACACCATAATTAGGGCCCCTACTAGCGACCTCGTGAACTTCATGTCATCACGTAGTTGGTCCTAGTGACAAGAAGTCGGATTGGAGTTATTTGCTACTAGTCACCTTCTCGGATGCTAAAATCCTCAGTTCCTCAAGATGCATCAAATCTTGGCTCGCTTGTGCTCAACTTAAAGCTCAGATTGACCTCAATTTGACGACGACGATGCTAGATTTTCTATTAGGGGCAGTGGTCGATGAGGTCGAGAGCTCGAATAGAACTTGTCAATGGTGGCAATGGGGCAACGAAGTACAACGATTTTTACAGTTAATGATGTCAAATACGACTAATAATCAATCTCAAGATAGGATATCGATTGAGGATAAGAGTTGTGTTGATGAAAATGGCAAGAGTGTGAGTGGGTGTCTCCAGACTAGGGATTATTGAAAGGAGCCATTGGAATTGCAAAGGGGAAGGGGGATCTTTGAAAGATTGAATTTACGTAAGAGAGGCAAACCCAAATTTGAAATTGATGAGGCAAACTCTTGCCGAGGTTGAAATAGTCACCGGCTACAACAAAATTGTTCTTTGGCGTGAAATTGTTGATCACCAAGTGTTAATTGAATAGAGGCATAAGTTAGTCAAACAAGACGATCTAGCGATGCTTGGATATTGCTACTATGTTGTTGGCAAGCTGGATCGAAAACAACACAAAAAATTGCAATTGTTGGGTTAGCGGAAGGCTCGGAATAAGTGGAGTTTGATGCACTCTCGAGGTGAGAGAAATACGTCGCCAAAGGGATTAGTTGCATAGTTTGGGAGTTGGACAAGAAGTTGAGTCTCAGCAAAAGCATATTCATATTATGGCTTTGAGATCAGAATTCGCAATGAATATTGGAATAAAAAGAACTTATTTTTTAAGCTCGTTTCGGCTTCGTGGAATTGTCTACAAACCATTTTGAGGAGCGAAATTTAAAATTTTGAACGAGTTAGACTACGTTGTAATGACTCGTGTTAAAGAAAACCCAATTTTGATCATACAACGAGATGACACAAATAGTCATTGAGGGGCTGATAATGAAGGTGATGTAAAGAGTGAGAAAGATGAAGAAAGAAAAAAGAAGAAAGAGAGATAAAAAAATAAACAACAATGTTCTTGGACAAAAGTACCCCTGGTTGTGAATAAAATTAGAAGTTCAGGTCCTTAATTGAGAGTAAGTTAGCCACTTCGGGTCCTTATTTGAAACAGTGTCCATTTTGGGTTCTTTTTTGAGAAAATGGCTCAACTTTAGGTCCTTATTTGAGATTTTCCCCCTTCTTTTTAGTAATTTAGATCTTCGTTAAGATTCTAAATGTTAGATCTCTTGTACTAAATCGCTGGCGTTATTAGTAGAATATTATCAACAATTATTTTTCAATATATAAATTAATAACACAGCCATTTTATATTTTACAGATGTTTTGATCTATATACCATTTTATATCCACGGTCAACTTAATAAAAACCTAGAAACATATCAAAAGATCGGTAATGCTTCTCTAGTTAATTTATAAACTCAATTTCAAATTTAAGATCAGTTCTAAATATATTGACCTAATGTTGTGCCGACAAACATTTCAAAAGTCCTAAAAAATAAGTTGGGCTTATTATGGATACTTAATTGAGATGGCAGTCCAAAAGGTATCCTTATGCGACTCCTTGCTTTTCATTTAAGTTTCTAGCCCGCTCGGATCTTTGAGAAAAATAAGTATGATGACTCTTTATTTTCTAATAAGAGCCTTCAAATTAGGTAAACTAAAATGTAAATGGAAATCTTTCATTTGATTATAATCATTGCGGTTTTTAAAGCAGAGTTTAATAAACAAAAAGCCTTAAAAAGGTACAAATATCGAAGCAAGGCTCGACAAACAACATAAATTTAATAACAAATGGAATCACGTGAACAGTAATATCATGGGGTACCACACATAATCACATGACTATGTTTTCTTTATATATTATTATTTATGTGAGTTTTAATCTACTTTGCCTTTGCTAATATTTCAAGTTAATTATTTACAGTTTTATTGAAGGTTTGAAATAAATTTGAAACCCTAATCATGACCTCGTATTGATTTTTGCAGCTAGCTGGATGCACTTATCGACGAGAATATTAATATTGTGAAAAAGATTAAAGATACTACTTATCACGTGTGTATGGGAATTTGACCTGTCCTTGTCCATTTGTTCTCTTTATTAATTATATTTTTTTATATAGATAATGACAAACTATAAAAAGTACTTATTAAACAAGCGATAATCCTACTGACCAAAAAATAAACAAAAAAAACAAGCGATAATCCTAGTTAAATCGTTTTCTTACTTTAACAGCCGGTAATCATTCGTTTTTTTATTTTATTTTCTTTAGGCCACTTGATGGAACTGCGATTTAAATTTAATAACGCGAAAAAATCAATTAAAATTCACGAATTTTGTCTTGATTGAGAATACCGAGAGAAGTCATTTCTTATTCTTATTCTTGGCCAGCCAGAGACTTGAACATTGTGTTGTCAAGTTTTCAGCTTCCCAAGATTTTACGTTGCTTAGTTAACCTAACTCAGGTTACATTTCGGATCTCCATAGTCAATGACTATCACCTCCTCCTTTCTAGTGATTTGGATCTTCGGTAAGATTCTGAATTGTTGAGTCACTTGTACTAAATCTTGGGCATTATCAAATTGAACATTATTAACAGTTGCTATTCAATATATAAATCAATAATACGGCTATTTTATGTTTTAGAGATGTTTCGATCTATGTACCATTTTATATTGATTGTGGACTAAAAAAGTCTAGAAATGTATTAAAATTAATATTCTTTGGTCAAATATTAAATTTAATATGAGTAGCGCTTTTCCAGTTAAATTATAAACTCAATCTGAAATTTAAGATCAGTTCTAAATATATTGACCTAACGCTGTGGGCCGTCAAACATTTCAAGGGTCTTAAAAAAGAAGTTGGGCTTATTATGGACACTTAATTGAGATGGTGGTCCAACTTTAGTCTTAAAATATCCTCAAGCAACCCATTTTGCTTTTCATTTAGGTTTCTGACCTGCTTGGATCTCCGAGAAAAATAAGCGCGACAACTCTTTGCTTTTCAGTAAGAGGAGCCTTGAAATCAGGTAAACTAAGATGCAAAAGGGAATCTTTCATTTAATTATAATCATTACTGTTTTTAAAGTAGAATTTAATAAACAAAAAGCCTTAAAAGGCACAAAGGTACAAAGATCGAAGCAATGCTCGACAACCAACATAAAGTCTAAACAAAGTTAACGACAAATAGAATCACGTGAAGAGCAATATCATTTGATATCACACACATCCACATGAGCTTTTATATATATATATTATTTTAAATGCTAGTTTCAATCTATTTTGCCATTGCACTTACTTCAAGTTAATTATTCACATTTTTATTGAAAGTGTTTAATAAATTTGAAACCTTAATCGTCACCTTGTGTTGATTCTCACGAGTACTCTTGTACACATATCGATGAAAATATTGATATTGTGAAAAAGATTAAAGATGCTACATATCACGTGCGCGTGGAAGTGTGGGCAGTCCTTGTCCATTTGTCTCTTAAAAAATTACATTTTGTTGTATCGATGAGGGCAGACTATAAAAAGCACTTACAAACAAGCGATAACCCCGGTCGAATCATTTTCTTACTTTAACATTTTTTTATTATTTTTTTAAGCCACTTGATGGAACTGCAATGCAAAGAAATAGATTGAAGTTCACAAAATTTTGTCTTGATTAAGAAGACCGAGAGAGCAATCATTTTTATATTTATTTTTGGCCAATGACCGGAAGGTCAAGGAAGTTGGTGACATGATGACAGGGGAGCCGGCGACCGAAGCCCCGGTGACGCTTAGTTAACTTAACTACGGTTACGTTATAAATCTCCGTAATCAATACCCATCTCCCCCTTCTTTCGAGTGGTTTGAATTTTTGTGAAGATTATGAATCGTTGGATCTCTAGTACTAAATCTCGGCCATCAATAGGTAGAACATTATCAACAATTGCTATTCAATATACAAGTCTATAACACAAGCCCCCACATACATATATCGATGAAAATATTAATATAATGAAAGGGATTAAAGATGCCACTTACAACATGCATTTGTGAGTTTGGCCTGTCCTTGTCCATTTGCGCTTTTAATTACATTTTGTTATATAAAAAATGACAGACTATAAAATCATTTTCTTACTTTAACAGCTAGTAGTCAATTTTTTTTAACCCACTTGATGGAGTGGCAACTCAATTTTTACAGTACGAAGAAATCAAGCAAAGATATCAATTCAAGTTCACAATTGATTGAGGAAGACTGAGAGCGATTAATTATTTTTGGCTTAATACCACCAAAATCCCAAAACTTGTACATCTGTGAAAATTTATCCCTAAACTAATTTTTTTTACCACCAAAATCCAAAACTAATATATCTATGATAAATTTACCTTAAATTAATTTTTTTACCATTAAAAACTCTAAACTAATACATTTGCCATCTATTAGTTTCTATTAAATGGCATTAATATCACGAAAAGACATATACTGGTATACTTATGAAAAAAAAAGGGTAAAATTCCCAAGTTGTATATTCGTCAACCGCTATGTGTTATCCAACTTAGCGATTTTACATTAAAATTTAATGAAAATTAATAGATGGTAAATTTATCAATGAGAGATTTTTGGTGATGAAAAAATTAATTTGAAATAAATTTGTCATAAATGTATCGAATTGAGATTTTTATGATATTAACCGTTACTTTTTAAATTTTATTTTAGGCAAGTGCGGACTTGGAGCAGCGTCCTCCCAAGCTTACAGCTTCCCAAGGGTTTGGCCGGTGCTTATTAACTAAAGTGAGAATACGGAGCCGCATGGTCCATACCGATCTTCCGTTTCTTTCTCGCGGCTTGAGCCTTTGTCGAGGTTTTGAATCCTTGAATCTCTTGTACCGAATCTCTGCCGTTGATGATCACATGTACAAGCAAAAAGTTGCTGTGTTTCTATCACCAAATTGTCGACCTGTCAAAGAACGAATTCTGAAAAAAAAAAAAAACAAAAAAAAAGGAAGAAGAAGAGAAAAGACCGAATTCTGGACTGAGACCCCTTAGTAGAGGCTTGTTGTTCAGAAAGCATATCATAATACTACCCCCCATTAATGTTCACTGCATAGGAAGAGTGTAAAAAAGACTTCCAAGTCACTGCTGATACAACTAGCGTCTGACAGCAAGGACGAAGTTCTTCTTCGTATCAGTGGGTCCATCATCACTTCCATTACCAGACTTTGGCTCTATAAAAATATGATTCAACAAGAGCAGCATTTCACTCATATGTATCTATATGTATCTATATGGAGAGAGAGCAAAGCTGTCAATCAAAATGAAATCAACTTTCTATCTTGCAAAAAGGGCATTTCTCAAAGAAAATCACCATATGCAAGTTCTGAAGAAGAGGCCTCGTGTACACCATTCAGGAATATAAATAAAAGTTCATAAACTACATTGAACAATTAAATTCACATGGACGATAGCGCGCATTGAGCTAAAGCAAACATAATACATTGAACAAATTTAAAGTTTAGAGATCCCATTATATATTGAGCAAATTTTTATGGACTATTTATGTTATGTCGGCAGTAATTGCAAATGAAAATTACATAGAACTAGCAAGATGTTTGTCATTTACTAGTCTAAAACTATGTTTATATATATTATGAATGAGAGTTTTAATTCTATTTTGCCTTTGCTCATACTTCAAGTTGATTATTCACATTTTTATTGAAGCTGTTTGATAAAATTGAAATCTTAATCGTCACATTGTATTGATTCCCACGAGTCTCCACATACACATATTAATGAATATATTAATATGGTGAAAAAAAAATAAAGATGCTACTAATCACGTGCATGTGAGCTGATCGGCTAGTCCCTATAACGACGGACTGTAAAAATTACTTCCTAAAACAAGCGATAGTCCAAGTCGTATCATTTTATACCTCAATAGCTACTAATCATTTGTTTTTCCTTTTTACCTTCTCGGGCCACTTGATGGAACTCCAGTTTAAATTATAAAATGCGAAATTAATCAAAGTTCACAATTTTTGTCTTGATTGAGAAGTCCAAGAGCGGTCATTTTTTATTCTTATTTTTGGCCAATGACAGGCTTTTTTCTTGGTCGAAACCAATGACAGACTCGAATAGCGTGCTAGTTCTACCGAGTTTTCAACCACCCTAGAATTTGATGGTGCTTAGTTAACTAAGGTTACATTTTGGATCTCCATGATACTGTTCAAATAAACGAATCTTTCAATCACATGAACATGATATAAAATTAATAAATATTCAAATGTAACCGTTATTGATCCAACGAGTAGAAGATGTATTCTTGTGGGTATGAATATTCATAACTCTCCTCTATAATCGTTACAATAGTGTGTATTTTTCTCTCTTCAATTTTGTGGAAATATCAAGAGCATGATAATAAAATACATGCATTCTCCACCAAAAATAGATCTTATATAGAGAGAGTGATGGGATTAATTCTAAAGCTGCTAAATCTCAACCTTATATGAAGGTTTAAGATATGGATTCTACATGCCTAATTGGATGTCAAAAATATATTGCCCATGCTATATTTGACCAAATTGGGCTGATTTGGATCTTTGTTAAGATTCTAAATCATTGGATCTCTTGTGCTAAATCTTGGACATCAATAAATAGAACACTATCAACAATTGCTATTTAACTTAAATATCAATAACAAATCCATTTTATGTTTAGACATGTTTCGATCTATGTACCATTTTGAAAATTAAACTTCAATTTTTTCTTGTTCAATTAGGTTATTTATGATGTTACTTCTACACTTTTAATATGGCTTCAATGTCCCTGCACAAGGAGCGGGTTTAGGACTACTACCTAATCAACTTTTGCCCATTAGAAGATCTCCTCATGATAATAGTAACAGATTATTTGCTCATTTTACTGTGCTATAATCTGGTTGAATATGAGTCTAGTGCAACCCATAAACCTACATAAGATTGGCTTTGATTCTTTTTATCTCTTTTTGATCGGTTGTTAATAAATTTAGTCTCATATAACAACTTGTTACACTAAAATTGAGTTTATAAATAGATTTCTAACACATATCGCCACCTTTAAATAGAACTTTGTGTCACTTGGTCCGAACTATCCTTGTCCATTTGTTTTCTTTGTTAATTACATTCGTTATATCAATGATGATATCGGATAAAGTGTACTTAGTACACTAAGGATGATTTAAAATTGAAATCATTTTTTTCATTCGATCTTGATTCACACAAGCCCCCACATATAAATATCAATGAAAATATTAATATAATGAAAAAGATTTAAAAAAATGCCACTTACAATGTGCTTGTGTGGGGGTGTGGCCTGTCCTTGTCCATTTGTTCTTTTAATTACATTTTGTTATTAGACAATGACAGACTATAAAAGGTCCTTATGAAACAAGCGATGAACCAATTTTGTCATTTTCTTACCACAACAGCTGGTAATCATTTGCTTTTGGTTTTTTTTTTAACCCACTTGATGGAGCTGCAACTTAATTTTTATAGTGCAAAGAAATCAATTTAAGTCGACAATTGATTCAGAAGACCGAGAGCAGTCATTTTTTATTTCTTTTTTAGGTTAGCGAGGACTGAGCAGTGTGCAATCAAGTTTTCATCATCCCAAGGATTTGACTAATGCTTTATTGAAGCCTTAACGAAGGGGGGAGGCTACCGATGGGCACGGTCCATCCCTTTTCCTCTTTCTCTCTCGTGACGAGGGTCTTTTTGGAGGCTCTAAATCTCTGAACCTTTGGTGCTGAATCTCGGCCATCGATAATCACATGTATCAGCAAAAAGTTCCTGTGTTCCCATCACGAGAATCTGAAAATTATCGGCCTGTCAAGGACCAAAATCCGACTCAATGGAAGAAGAAACAGTAATGCTTAGGTATGAAGACTCATCACATGTCTCTCTGCAGCGCCTCTACTCTAATAAAATCTCGAGTTAGACCCCTTAGTAGAGGCTTGGTGCTCAGAAAAAAAGTCATAATACTATTTCACCATTAATATTCATTGCAGAGGAAGAGCGCAAAAGAGACTTCAAGTCACCTCTAATGCAATCGGCATCTCACACCAAAAGCAAAGTTACACTTCGTGTCGGTGTGTCCATCTTCACTTACCCCTACCAGACTCTTGACTCTGTAAATATATGATCCAAGCTATAACCAGCAATGGAGACAGATCACAGAATCTTGCAAAGAGGGCAGCTGTGGAGGAAAATCACAGTATGCAAGTTCCCAAAATCACAGGAATATAATTAAAAAAGTTGTGTATAGATCAAAAGAATAAATAGATATCACTTACTTAAATCATAATATATAATAGAGACAGATCTCAGGATATGGACATCAAAGGCCATACTATTGTACACTCCCCTACCTGGCATAAACTTCACTAAACATTTATGTTTCTAAATCTTGATGGTATTCTATTTTGGAATTTAAACTGCCGAGAATTGAAAATTAAGCACAACTTACCTTCATTGGTTTGACCACAAAAATTGCCCCATGCCCCAAGATATGTTTTTATCCTATTATAATTGTATTAATCTCTTTTGCATTAATTGAATTGGTCAATTGAATTTTATTGATTATACACTGATGAAAAGGAAGTATTACTCAAAATAACAAGTTACTGCTTATCAATGATTTTTCAACATATGAATAGTTTACCATGAAATCCATTCACACTATGATAGTTAACATTTACTTGATACAAGATTAAGGGTACCGTGCAATCTCATGAATAGGTTAAAAAATGAACGGTACATATTACTTTTAACATTTTTCAATAGTAAGAAATCTTACGTTATTGTTAAGTCACTTGAGGATAGAAGCCCTTCTTGAAATATAAAAATAATTCTTGAGGAGTTAGTGACCAATCATAAAGGGGCCTTACTTTTTCAAGATGCCATGAGAAAATTGAATTTTATACGTGATACTTTGTTGGGGTTGTTCCAAATCTATCCCTAGAAAATTGAATTTTGTAAGTGAATAAAAAGGACAAAATGCTAAAATACCCATTATGTTGTAGTTGTCTTCCTACATTCCATATTTTTAGATTGTCGTTACCTTTCTTGTCTTCTTTATTTTTCTATTAATACCTCTAATCCCTCTGTGTGGAATGAGCTCTGAATTTAACCATGCTTATGACTCTGTTTGTTGGGTGTAGATTCTCTTTTTGACAAGTTATACTTGTTGAAACAAAATTATGCACTCACTTCACCCACACAATTAATGTGAAGATCTATATCTATAGAATTACATGAGAACAGTCTTTCACTTAAGAGCTGCCATTAAGGTTAATACATAGCACTCTAGATAATTAGAAAGGATTTTTCTTTCTTCCAAGAATTGGATTTGCTACATTCTCCATTAAAAAAATTGTAGCCACCTGGTCTCCACCTAAGCTAATATTATGCAAAACCGACTAGAAAAAGTCCCCTATCTAAACTACAAGTTGTCCGCAATGTGAGAGTCCAATGCCACTCACTACTCTTGAAAGTGCTGGCAAACTTGCATATTGGTCGTGTGGCCATCATATTTCTCTTTGTATATTAAACAAAATAATTGGCTGTAACTGTAGATGAATTTCTATAAAACTAGTAAGATATGCACAGGGCTGAGGTAATTTTTTTTATATTATCTTAAATGTTATTTTTAATTTATTTGGCCTTTGTTCCCACTTCAAGTTAGTTATTTTTCATGACTTTTTAAATTTTAAGTTTGTTGTATCATGATTATTATTTGTCAATATATTTTAACTTACGTTAATATTTTTAAAAAAACTACATAGACACTCATGTCAAAATAGATAAATATTTGACGGCCAATACTTAAACATCCCTATGAGGGAAAATGGTATAAAATTAGAAAGGGTATGAGATATTGTTTAGAAGTTAATAAAAAAAGTTTGGATAAAATATAATGTAGACAACACTTTAAACTTGATGCCGCGATAAAAGTATGCTTTGGAATATTGATCTACACTATAAATTAGATGAACGACCACTTCAACATTACAGTTTTACAAATAAAATTCCATGAAAACATCCATGCATATACTCAAAAAAGAAATTCGGAAGTATCCAGTGAATCTCCTACATTTTAAATTGTGATTCAAAATAGGGGTCAAGTATTTTCAATCTCTCATATATTCTTTAGCAATTGTTCAGAATGCACATTACACTGATTCTTCACAATAAAAAAAAAGGTTTACTTAGCATCTCTATCTTGCAATTATTAAATATCAATAATATGATAACCTTACGTTAAAATTCTTAAGAAAGGATACATGATGCAAAATTAACTTATCAGTTACAAACAAAAATTATGCTTACTTAACCCCATAATTGGGGCGTTGGGAGATTTCTAGTTCATGAGATGGAGGTCGCCTACTTGAAACACACAAACTGCATGCAAATTGGGATGGAGCCACCCATACAAGTCAAAGGTCTAAACTTAATTGCTTTACGAGGCTTGCAAGATTATATGTACAAAATCCTCATAAAACTAGTTATCTATTATACAAAAGATCCTTATTAACTTAATTATGAAGAACTTCCCCATGATACTTAATTAGTCATAACATTTTTTTAGAAATTAGTTATTACCTTTTTAGATAGTCATTATAAATATACAGATAAAGGAGTAATTTGACATTTTCCCCTTATAAACTGAGTTGTCCTTTTCATTTATAGGGGTGATTTGAGGGGCTTTCTCTAAACAAACCTGTGAAAAATTGAAAGACGATAGATGAAAGGTAAGACTTATTTCAACCAATGGCCAACATTAATTAGATATAAGAGTCTACGTTAGCCCAATACTTAGTGTCAATAAATAGAACATAATAAAAAATTGCCATCAATATGTAAATCAATGACGCGACCATTTTCCATTTTATACTGTTTCAATCTATATATCATTTTGAAAATTAAACTTCAAATTTTTTTGCTGTTCAATTAGTTTAATTATAATGTCGCTTCAATACTTCTTTATGTGATTTCGCTGACTTGCACAAGGAGTAGGTTTAGGACTAGTATCTAATCTATGCTTGTCTATTAGCGGCACAGGAAAGTATTGGGACACACTGAAATGATATCCCTCCCATGATAGTAGTAATAGATTCTTTGCTCATTTCACTAGACTTACAATGGATTGAAAATAAGTCTGCTACAAATCCTCATAGACCGATATGGAGTTCACTTTGATTATATAATCTTATTTTAACGGGTTTTATAATTGTAAGTGTCTTATATGTAATCCGTCGTACTAAAATTAAGTTTAAAAATGGGTTTCTAACAAGTATTAAGAAAATAGTGATAAAAAAAAGCAAGTGTTAAGACAATTATCACACAAGCAATGATTAGAATAAACTAAAATTGTAATCTCATTCCCACGATGACAGACGACATAAAGTACTGATTCCACTGCAATGATTCAAGTCAAACCATTTTGGTACTTTTACAGCTAGTAATCATCTTCTTCTTCTTTTTTCCTTTTTTCTCTTTAAGCCACTTGATGTGTGTGCAATTTAAAAAAAGCAAAGATATCCAACAAAGAGATTGTATACCATATTACTTGATTGTTTATAAGCTGCCGGTCGGCAGTTCAAAAAGATAATGTCTCGAACTGTTGGAAAAGCAAATGCCGAGGCAAGTCTTATAGATTAGAATCCAAGTCCTCTTATATGGAGAAATTTGGCGGTCATTCAATGTCTTGAAAGTAGAATATATATGTAAATCACACAGGGAGTCTGTTGATATGGACAAACAAATTACAAAGAAAGTCGCTACCTTCATAACTAAAAGGAAAAACCTAAAAGATAAGGGGTCGGCTAGCTATGATTTTGAAATTTCGTTGTAGATCTCTGACTAATAAATTTAATATCAATTAGGAGATGTTGCTGTCTTTTGATATATTAATCAGATATTTGAATAGAAAAGATTACTTTAGTTTTCAAGTTGAATCAATAGTTTGATAAAACATTATATAAGCTATAGAATTAAACCTCTCTCTGTTTGTGTTCTTTTTTTTTTCTTTTTTTTTCATATGGTTACAATTCAGACTTGAGCTATTAATCAAAATGAGTAGAATATGGGTTGGGTGTAAACCGATAAAGACCCACATAAAATATTAAGTGACTCAATAGAACTAGGCACATTAAAATTGAGTTGATGACATGCCCAAAAAAGTACATGTCACATGGGTGTGGCGTATCCTTATCTACAAGTTCTCTTTTGATATTTACTTTGCGTTGTATTGATGATAACAGATTATATAGAGCACTTAGTACACGAGCAATAAATAAAGTCGAATCATCTTGGACCTATAACAGCTAGCAGTCGTCTGTCTTCCATATTTCTAAATCACTTGATCCCCATGCAATTTAAGTTTTAAAATGCAAAGAAATCAAACTAAAATGTGTGTGAAATAACTCAGTTATATATAATTCCACTTTGTGGTCTCGATTGAGGTGACTAGTCTTTTTTTATTTTAATTTTTAGCCGGTGACAACTTGAAGTGCAGATTCCGCATTTCTGCATTTTAGGGTTAAAAGAATGAATATCACTGGGTACCACTCTCACTCACATTAGCAACTGTTTTGGGTCCCAGTAGTGGAACCAAACTTTAAATTTTAAAAACACATAGAAATCCGCAAACAGCCTGCATACAAGTTATATTGCTCCGATTGTTTATAATTCCACGTTGTGAAGTGAACTTGATCGAGGCGACTAGTCTTTTTCTACTCTAATTTTTTGCCTATGATCCACAATTCATGATAAATGGAATCATTTGAAGAGCAATATCATTGGGCACCATACTTTAACTTTTAAAATGCAAAGAAATCAAGCTAAAATGCGTATGCAATATTTTTGGATTGCTTATAATTCCACTTTGCGGTCTTGATTGAGGCGATCGGCCTTTTGCTTATAATTCCACTTGTGGTAATGCTAGTTCCCGCTTGACAATCTACTAAATCCGCTACCCCTTGGGAAGACCCTGCTCGGGAGGGTCACGATAGACCTCAAGAAAGTTTTACCATATATATAGATGTTTTCATAGTTAAATTAATTTATTTAAATGACTAAACTTGTCTACCATCTAGATACAATGAGGATATTCAATAGCGAAAAACATTTAATATGTTGGGGTCAATCATAAATTTCCAACATGACGAATCATACACGAGATCAAATCAATTAAATCGTGAAATTTAATCAGTCCAAGCCAAAAACTTGTGTGGTAAAATATCTTATGATACTTTAGAAAAGAGACTATTTTTTAGGTAGAGAATATTACTGAAGTACATTTTAGTTGGCGAGAGTTTTTAGTCCATCCATCTTTAGTATCACTAAAAGCACAACCAACATAATCACGGAGGATGTTCCTAAAAAAGTCCCTACAGGGACTCGTTGTTTTGGTATAGCACGTGCTTTAAAGAGGCAACTGTTGGGCTTAAAGAATTTGCACATCAATAATATCCGGATAAACATTTGTAGAATTATCCATATTAATCATAAGTTTCAGAAAAAACGATTCTCTTTAAAAAATTGAAAATTATTTTTCAAAATATGATAAAATATGAATACTCGGATTAGAAATTCCGCGAGTATATGAATAGTGAAGTTCATTTCCGAGCCCTTGGCAGCGAGGTTGGGTCCATCGAGGCTAGATCCTATCCCTCAATGTCCATGCTCGGGTCTCTGACTTCTGAACCCAGATCTATCAAGGCGGGGCCCGCGACATCCGTGCTTTCTACCTCGGTATACGATGAATTTGTAGGTGTTATATACATTTCAAATTCAAATTCACGCAAGCGAGCGCATGCAAATATCGATGAAAATGTTTACCATCATGAGGAAGAATAGAGATCCCCTTTAATGAATTTCCTAAAGTACTCTGCAAGTTCCGAGGGTCGACTCCTGCTTTCTTTCTGCCTCCGCCTTGGTATATGGTCCACATAATAAATTGAGTTGATGACAGACTGGGTAAAGTTACACCGTCACGTGTTCTCTTGGTCAAACGGTGCAATGATCGCCATTCTACGCCACGTCACCTGGATGGTTTAAGACGAATCGTTTGTTAACTATTTAACAGCTGATAATCATCTCTCTCTCTCTCCACTCGATTGCTATTCTGCGCTCCCCTTCATCCATTTCTTGCGCTCGAATCTCTTCGCCTCGTTCTTCTCTCACTCTGTTTCGCTCTTCATCTCGGCACACCCATTCTTACTCATCCTCTTCCTCCTTTTCATCCTCTTCAGTATCTGCTGCTCTTTTTCATCGTTCGATTGCCTGTTCTACGCTCCCCTTCCTTCGCCCTTTTTTGGCGCTCGAATCTGTTCGCCTTGTTCGTTTCGCACGCTCTGTTTCGCTCTTTTTTCATCTCGGCACACCCATTCTTCCTCATCCTCTTTCTCCTCTTCGTCCTCTTCAGTATCTGCTGCTCTTTTTCATCGTTCGATTGCCTGTTTTACGCTCCCCTTCCTTCGTCCTTTTTTGGCACTCGAATCTCTTCTCCTTGTTCATCTCGCGCTCTGTTTCGCTCTTTTCTTCATCTCGGCACACCCATTCTTCCTCATCCTCATCCTCCTCTTCCTCCTCTTCAGTATCTGTTGCTCTTTTTCATCATTTTCTCTTTCTCTGCCTCTCTGTTTTCTGGCTCTTCGTTTCTCCCCAAAAAAAAAAAAAAAAAAAATCAAAGAGAAATGTTGATCGAGTGGGGCTTTCCTACTGTATTTGGTATCTTGAAGGGGGCAGTTAAGTTGATCCAGCGTCCAGTGAAATACGTAATGTCCTCCGAGAGCTTCGCTGACGATCTACGGAAAGAAGTCCGGAATTTGGAGAACGAGACTGGGAGGGTCGGCGATTTGGCACAAGTGGCCAGAAACAATCTTCGGAGTTTCAATGATTGCTTCACGGAGTGGCAGCTAAGTGCCCATAAGGCCTTGGAGGAGGCGCGGAACCTGTCGGACGCCTTCGATGAGGCGACCAAGACTTGCTGCTACGGGACTCTTCCCGACCCCTATTGTCGCTATCAGTTCAGCACGAAGGCCGAGGCCGAGATCAAGGACATTCGGGAACTCGCTCAAAACTGCATCAGATTCAGGGCGGTGGACGACATTTGCTCCATCGATCCTGCTCCGAGAAATGTGGCTGCCCCAATTGCGGCCAGGAGAGAAGGCAAAGATGTTCAGTCGACCACTGCATCAGCCTCTGCTTCTTTTGTGTCAACGTCGATGAAGCTTAGGGACGGTGGCGTCTTTGAATCCAGAGCTTTGATGATACAGAACATCATGGACGCTCTTGCTGATAACGGCAATAGCGTGGTCGGGATTTATGGGATGGGAGGGGTCGGCAAGTCCACCCTTTTGGCGGATACCGAAAAAATAATAAGGGAAGATAATTCCTTCGATCTGGTTGCTCAGGCCGACGTGTCCGAACATCAAGACATCAAGAGGATTCAAGAAGAGATTGCACACAAGTTGGGCCTAAGTGACCTAAAGAATGAAGAGTATGTCAGCGTGCGAGCGGAACTTCTGCACGGGAGGTTGAAAGTCGAGGAGAGGAACAAAAAGACGGTCCTCATAATACTAGACAACCTTTGGAAGGGGCTCGACTTGAAATCGGTCGGCATTCCTTGTGGACCTGACAACAAAGTCATGGGATGCAAGTTGTTGTTGACGTCGAGAGATCGCGATGTTTTGCGAAGGGAAATGGGCTGTGACGAGGACTTCCATCTTGGTGGGCTGAAGGAGGAAGAGGCAAAAAGATTGTTTGAGAAGATAGTTGGAGACAAAGTTCATGATGATAAGTTCAAACCTTGGGTGGAAGTAGCACTCGACAAATGTGCAAGTGTGCCTTTCTTAATCATTGCAGTGGCAAAGCGTTTTAAAGACGCCAGTTTATCTGAATGGAAGGACACTTTGAAAAAAATCGAGAAGTTTAAAGATAACAAAATCAATGACTTGATAAATCAAATGTTGAAATGGAGTTATGATAGATTAGAAGAGGATGAGAAGTCGTTATTACAACTTTGTGTTGTCTATGGTATCTCCACGCCTTCTCTTGAAAATTTGGTGAGGTACGGCGTCGGTTTGGGGTTATTTAAGGAAGTTAGCAGCATGGAAGACGTTAGAGATAGGTTGAGCTCACAAATTCGAACTCTTCAAGCCTCCTCCCTTTTGTTAGATAGTGAAGATGTTGATGGTTTCAAGATACATGACTTGGTTTGTGAGTTTGTGGCCTCTATTGCATCAAATGATCACCCTCTTCTTGTGTTGAAAGATAAAGATAAGTCGATAACAGAGTTGCTGAAGGACAAGCTTAAAAGTTGTAGAGCGATATGCTTTCCGCACATTGACATGAAGGAGTTTCCTAAAGAATTAGATTGCCCCGAATTACGCATCTTTTTGCTTTTCACCAACGATGAATCTCTTGAGATTTCAGATTCATATTTCAACTCTATGGAGAAACTCATGGTCTTAACTCTTACTAGCATACATCTCATTCATTCACCAAAGCCATTTCAGTTCTTAGAGAACTTACATACTCTATGTCTTGACAATTGTTCGCTAGAGGATGTGACCATTCTTGGCAAGCTAAAAGGATTACAAATTCTCAGCATTGTGGACTCTGAAATTCAGCGATTACCGAAAGAAATTGGGCAACTAGTAGAGCTAAGGTTGTTAGAGTTGAGCGATTGTTCAGAACTTGAGATAATTGAACCGGGTGTGCTTGGAAGCTTGATCAAATTGGAGGAGTTGTATATGGAGGATAGCTTTGATCAATGGAATGTTGTGGACCAAACTCCAGCAACTAATGCCAGTCTTATTGAGTTGAATAACATGAAGAATCTCTACACTTTGCAGGTGTCCATTCCCAATCCAAGTATGCTCCCAGGGGACCTAAATGTCGAGAAATTTTCCAAGTACAATATTAATATAGGTGACGTGCAGCGCTGGCCAAGTGAAAAAGGATCGAGCACATTAAACCTCAAGTTGGATCCATTAAGCGATGTTCTTCGGAAAGGATGCATACAAAGTATCTTAGGCAAAAGTGATGATTTGTTTTTGGACGGGTTGAACGAAATTGAGCGAAGTATTTGTGCATTATCCCAACAGGATTTTCTAGAATTAAAGCAATTACAGGTTGAGAATAGTCCCTCTGTCCATTACATCCTCCAATTGCCATCCCACACAAAGTTCAAGATGTTGGAGTCGTTAATTCTTAAGAATCTCATCAACTTGGAGAAGATATCCAAAAACAATATCACCTCGAAGTCCTTTAGTGCATTAAAAGTACTACGAGTTGAAAGTTGCGACAAGATGGAAGTTCTATTTCCTCTTTCAGTTGTGAGAGAACTTTCAAAGATAGAAAAGATTGAAGTTGTCGGTTGCAAATTAATGCGCGGGATTATAGAAATTGATGATTGTGGCAAAGTAGAGTTGCATAATTTGCATGTATTGAAGTTTCATAACTTGCCAAATATCAAGAACTTTTTTGCCATTGGAAGTAGTACATCAGACGACCAGGTTGGCACTCAAATTGCATTCTTCAATGGGCAGCAGGTAACTTTCTATCAAAAGAGCTAGTGTGTCTACGTACAACTTATCTTTTTCCCATGTTTTGAGCTTCCATGAACAGAGCTCGCTTTCAAAGATAATGGAGCCAGATCATGGAAATTTTGCCAAAAGCTTTTGTGACTTTGCCTTTTTTTTTTAACATCGTAATCTTGTGTATTAGATCATTTTTGCATCCTTTACACCAAGTTTAAAGAAGATGACAAATTTTCAAGTTCAAAAAGGGGAACAATTACAAAGTTGATAAATTAGATTGTCACAGCAACAATTAATGGCATTCAATTGAAATTGAGGGCGATTATTTGTAATATATTAAATTCTAGACTAGTAGGTGGAAATGTAGTCAACACTTTAGCTAGCTTTAGTGATAACATTTTATAGGAGATCCTTTTGACATAATATCTACTCCTAGTTTGAAGAAGATGACAAATCATGCAAGCTCAAAAACAGAAGCAATTATAGGTGAAAAATCCTTTGTTATTTATTTTTATCAATGAAAATGATATAAGGCCTCCGTAAATATATTTTATGGTCCTATCTACACTTCTACGGATAGTCATTTACTAACATGAAAGAGAATTAGTAAACCAAGGATAAACAATGCCCCAATCAAGGAAAGCTCCCAGCTGTATGTTAAATGGGGGGAAAACGTTGCGGGTGGAGGGTTTTATTTTGACTAGATAAGGTTGCTCTTTCACAGTGGCGTGGGCCCAAGGCTCATGCCATACGTTAGTTTCCCTGTTGGGAGATGTAAGTGGTGGGTCCCACAGGGTTGTGATGTCAGAGTGACTTTTCTTCAACCCATGCTTTGAGCTTCCATGGAGAGAGCTTGCTTTAAAAAAAATAGTGGAACTAGATAGAGAAATTTTGCATAGAGCCTTTGTGGCTTTGCTTTTTTTTTTTTGTCGTATTGTTGGCAGCTTTTAATTTTCTAGGATTCTAAATCTTCGTTAGAGAATTAATGTTGCCTTAGTACCTTTTTTTTTTTTAAATTATTTTTGTGTAAAACCTAAAGATGCAAAGATCCATGGGCTTATAATCAAATGTTTCTTCAAACTGTAATAAATCTCCTTAGACATCATAAAGCGCTGGCAGCCTACAAAGGAGTAGTCTAAGATTGGCTTGTTCGGGATAACAATAGACTAATGAACAAAACGCAAAAAAGTTAAACTCGCAAAAAAATGTAAATAAAGCTTTTCATTGTCATGGGGACCACAGGTCTCTTCACCTTTTGAGACATGTTGGTTAAGGAAATTATGACGACAATGATGAATAATTAGGATAGGCTACATACACGTCCGACTTGAAAGGAATACTTGAGGTAATTTACAAATGATAAGGAAAAAGAAGTCCAAATAATCCCAAGTAGTTCACTATTTTTCAAAGATAGTTGGGATCTCAACTGGTAGCCATGACTAGTGACTACTTAGTTATTCTGATATCCCAATTGCTGACGTGTCTAATTTCATGTTGTTTTGCGGGTAAATTAGTCCCTATTTGCCTAATAAATTTGGAGAAATTGGAGACATCCAAGAAGAAAAAGACAATAAAAAATGCCCATTTTATTGGATTTTATCAAGGAAGCAGATAATAGCAGAGTGTGAAAGGTCCTCTCTACCTAAATGGATGAGAATGACGTCATGTTCAGCTATCAACTCCCTATGTCCATAAGTCATATTCATATATCATTGTTCACCCAAGGTTTAATTTTTTGAGTTGGGCTCGTAACTAGATGAGATATATGCTGTATATATCTCCATGTAATTGATATAATTTGACAATTAGACAAATATTTCATGCATAAATTGATTGTCATTAGTAACCAGAATGAGTGCGAATTCTTGATGATTGCAATTCCTGATATTGCTAGTAAAATGCAAACAGAATCCATTCGTAATAGTAGCACTTGTTTATCGTAAATAAAAGGTAAAGTTCATTATTTATCTTTTAAGGTTGTAAATTAGCTTTTATTTTTCATAGATTTTCATATGTGCGAAATTATTCTAAAGGATGTACATTATCTTGCCTATAAATTTCTTCGGCAACCATTTATAATACCTGCTATATCACGTAAATTTCTTGACTGTCCTTTGTAATTGTAAATGCTATGTTGATGGGTTTGTCCATCACATTTCAATCCCATCCTTGTAGTCCTTGATAATGGAAGGACTTCCCAATCCAAAAGAAATATGTTATCAAACTAATTGTATGAAACCCTTGCAAATTTAGTTTGTGATGGGTTCTGAGTTATCTCAATTTACTGGTTGCAAGTATATTTATATTAATGGGATTTCGTCAAGACAAATTGAAGGGAATGTTGGCATTGAAGTAATTCCATAATTAAAGTAATTTATAATCTTTTGAAATGTGTTCCATTAAATTTAGTTATCAAAATATGTTATCATCCACAAAATGTATAATATAGGTGACTCTCTTAGAAACCAATACGAAGAATGGGAAGGAGGACTGAATTTTCAAATAAAAGCAGCTATGCTAATTTAATTGATGCATGCCTTTTGTATTTCGTGTTTAAATAAGCACTTAATCATTGCATAGTCCCCATAATTGTAAGAGTACATAATTTTGTGCATAGGTTTTTTTTTTTCTTTTAAAGTAAAAGTAGGCCTTGGCAATTGTATGGTTTTCATTATGTCACAACAAAGTCATTCATTGCAAATTTCAGAATTCTTGTTCTTGGAGTTCCAAAGTGATCTTTACCATTTCTTTACTCCATACAGCAGAATTTGAAATCCCCTATGATGAAAGAAATTACTTTTGTATAGCTCCATATCCTCCATCAACTAGAGAATGTCTCACCAAGTGGTTCATGAGTAAGGCCAAGTCTGTAACAAGTCTCTAACAGATTCACCTTAAATGATCATCTTATTTTGTGATCACCCTTAGATACTCCTATGGGGAGATTGGGTCATGTGAATAAGGCCAAAGTTTGTAACAATATCCAAAAATGGAACTTGATGCCATAATGGAAAATTCACTATCTTAAAGTCCAAATAATTTTATAGATACTTACTTCAAATGTTTCGATGTGTCTTGTATTTCAATTCAGCTACTTAGTATGTGCTAGTTTAATTTTTGAAGCTTCAAGTGCTCCACATTATAATCTTCAAGAAATTTGTGCTGAAATATGAGTTTTTTTTGTTGTTGAGTTCATTTGATTTAGATTGTAACTTTTATGTAGCATCAATATTTTATCAAAGAAAAAACGATGGTTGCCTAGTCCTTTCAACTAAGTATCTTTGCATTTGGCCTTTATAGCATGTATAGATATAATTGAATGCACTTTTGGCATCACGAACAGAAATCCACATATTTATGTTTGATATCCTGTTAAATTGGTTATTAATAATGATTTACTAACATTAAACTAAGGATAAACAATTGCCTGGTTAAGAAAAGCGCACGACCATTTTGTCCAGGAAAAGTTGAGGCGGCTATTTCATTGACCAGAAAAAGATTGCACTTTTATAGTGGCAATTAGCACTAAAGTTGATGGTGGGGCCCAAGACTCCTGCAATGCATTAATTTCCCTGTCAATCAGTAAAGGGTCCTAGACATATTTTGCGGGTCTCGTAAGGCAGTGTGTGTGAGTCTTTACGTCTTTGCCTTTTCTTAATCGTCGCATTGGAGCTTTTTAACTTTTGCCATAGTTCTCCTAGACGCCAGTCATGGATATTAGTAAAACTTTTTTTGGGCCAAAATTTGAGATTAAAAGTATTGTTGAGTTTGCTTTATTATACAGAGAGTGATAAGTAATGCTCCACTCGCTAATACATTTCTGATTGATAAATTCTTCGGACGGAATAAAACTAGCTCACTCATCAAATTAGGCTTAGCATTGCAATTCTTTTAGCGATGCTAGTATGGATATTTTTTTACTCCATTTTTTGTTTTATTCTTTTTTTTTCCTTTTGTGCAACTTAATTAATCCCCCTCTTCCCCTAGCACTCGTGCATATTTACAAATTTGAGATTTATTTTAATCACTAATTCCATGATCAAATTCCACAGGTCGCCTTTCAGAGATTGGAGACATTAGAAATCAATGACTTGGATAACATTGGGTTTGTATTTTTCCCATCTATGGTTAAGTCTCTCACACAACTGAAAAAACTGACTATATCGAATTGTAAGAAGACGGAGGCGATCATTATGGAGGAAGAAGGATTGGGAATGGAAACATCAAAAATTTTGGCATTCCCGATGTTAACCGATTTACGCTTAGAACGAATGAAAAGTTTGAGGTGCTTCTCTCATGGAAAGTGTAAGATTGGTTTTTTAATTTATCACTGAAGATTGTCTATTAAATATATTCATCTCTACAAGCAAATGGTGATATTCTTTTCATCCATTGAAATGCCAATGACAGGTGCACGAGAAAGTCAAAGTCAGGATCGCGTCAGATCACACGCCACTGCACTCTTCAATCAAGAGGTACGTGATTAACATTATGTCAAAATATTAAATATACCGGAGACAAGCATAGCCAAGATAAAAACTTAGTTACTTATAATGTATATTTTGGTTAAAATATTTTAATAGAAAATGAGTGTCGTACAAGTATAAGTGTTCAGAGTTGTTGACATGTATGAGTTGCAATTTCTTACTTTTAATTTCTCTACAAATAGTTTCCATAAAGATGGTTGAACATCTCTTATCACACCTGTAAAAAGCATGAATGGTAATACGACTGCCAAATAGGATCTCTAAAAGCTTTTCGATGTTCCCAAAAAACTCAAAACTCTCATCAGCCTCACATGTATGGCATAGGCATTGCACACATCTACAGTGAAAGTGAGCAGTAAGATTCGAGAGACCAGAGACGAAGGGCCTTTGAGACACTTACTTGACTCATTTGCACTTACAAGATCTCTCTCTCTCTCCTTTCTGGTCGAAGGAAGCTTTACTCTCTTTTAATTGCACCAGCATAAGATATCTGAGCCCTCTCAGTTGCTAAACTGAGCAAGATCTCTAAGGTCCAGGGCCTCGGAAATCACACTTCTAGTTTTTACATGAACCACAAGACCATTCTTATGAAACTCTTGCTAAAGAAATAAAATACACTTCACAAATCATCCATTTCAGTTGAACCATCTGACTTGTAGAGTGAATATCAGAAGAACGTTTGAGTGGAAAATGAAATAGACTAATTTACGGGCAAGTTCGCTTTGACTAAACTAAAAGCAATATAGGCCGTTCACCTAAAATGTTGTTTATGCCGCCAAAGAGGCTTAAAAAATGGGCACTCCCACGAGATTAATACGTCGACTTTCTTAAATAATTTTAATTTTCTATAATGAAGTATTCAGGAAAACTTTCAACTATTTGATGTGAGTACATGTAGAATCTGTCGTTGGTATCTAGCTATTGGATCCTCCAGCATGGATAAAAGATCACTGAATTTTAAAAGGAAAATTCAATCGATTAAGTATACTGAGTTCTTTCGAGTGGGGAATGATGTGACTAAGATTTGTTCGTCTGACCCAAGCAATTCCTTTTTCAATTGCTTTTTCTTAGCCTCACTTTTTAATTGATTTAAAGTGATGTAACATTGATTTGAGCCATTCTGTATTATATAAAATCACACCTGCTACTATACTGCACCTTTTGATGGATGATTGGTTAGCTTTTTAATCTCAATCTCTCCATCATTTTCTTTCTGATTGCTAATATTCTTACTCAAGGTATCCCCAGCGGCATTTTTCTTTACTACATCAATGTTGTGACTTCTAAGTTCTAACGTTAAGTGCCCTTTTGACGTGGTTCTTGTTTCTTTAAATAAATTCTTCCTCGTCTCCAAGTGAGTTAACTATTGCTACGTATACTAGCTAATTTATTATTTTAGGGAAGTAACTAAATTGAAGAGGGAGAGATTTTATTTAAATTTGGGTTCTATGGGAGACTATTGTGATTATAAAATTGTTTTATGAGCAAATCCAAATTACAATTTTGTCCATTGTCAATAGAATCTGGTCAGAACAGAATTCCTACTTTTTGATTTGTCTCCAATAATTCCAATAGCCTTCTCATCCTAGAGTCTTCGACAATGGTATGAATTTTTTTTTACTAACTTTTTCTTTTCCTTTTGTGGAACTTAGACAGAATCGACAATTCCACAAATTCATAATTTACATCTTCACCCTCATCAATATTTACATCTTGGAAGTTCATGATTAACTGAATTACCAATTCTGTGAACGAATATCGCAGGTTGCATTTCCTAACTTGGAGACATTAAATATCACTAGCTTGGACAACATCGAGATGATATGGGACAATCAAGTTGCTGCAGATTCTTTCCCCAAGCTAAAATCACTTTTTGTGGATAAATGCAATAAGGTTGTGACCGTTGTTAATGCTTTCGTTCTAGGACAGCTCTTGTGCCTAGAAAGTCTAGAGGCAAATGCATGTGGTTCATTGGAAGTTGTTTTCGAAATTCGGCCACTAAATTCTATAGATGGACCTCAAGTTGCTCTTCTGTTAAAAAAGCTGATGGTATCAAGACTACCAAAGCTAAAGTGTGTATGGAAGAAGGAACTCCACCATCAAGTTAAATTCCAGTGCCTACATTCTATTAGCGTTTCCGAATGCAAGAGCCTCACCTCTCTGTTTCCAGCCTCAATTGCCAAAGATCTAGTCCAACTTGAGGAGTTAGAGATCAATGGATGTGGCATTGTGGAACTCATTGAGAAGGAAGAAGGACTAGTTCCTAGGTTTGATTTCCCAAAGTTAACCTCCCTCAAGCTTAAGCATTTGAC
Organism: Eucalyptus pauciflora; assembly: GCA_007663325.1. Lineage (NCBI taxonomy): Eukaryota > Viridiplantae > Streptophyta > Magnoliopsida > Myrtales > Myrtaceae > Eucalyptus > Eucalyptus pauciflora. The sequence continues at coordinate 1,775,239 of VMYD01000385.1, forward strand.
AGAGTTGAAGTGCATCTACATCGAAACACATGCTTTACATTGGCCGACATTGAAGACCTTGCAAGTCTATGGTTGTAACAAATTGGAGATCTTTGCTTTGCAACCTGAGAATGAGATGCTACTTCATAAACGACCTCTCTTCCTGATAGAAAAGGTATGACCTGAAATTATTTGTGTTTGCTTCAATGGTGAATATTTGAAGTGATGATTAGCATCATAGCCAAGCATCTCATACAAGTAGCTCTTACATGCGGAGATGTAAACTGCATGACTCTACTTGAATCCATAAAAATATTACAACATTGAAACATCATATGTTCTTCAAGTGTTGACAGAAAATTCTTCTCAATGTCTAATGTACCGAATGAATACTCTTTGAACCCCTTTCAAAAAAGATTTGGGCTAATTTCGATGGTTCTCTCTCCTAAATGCCACTAAGATTGAAAAAACGTGGCATATGTTGTGATCTTATCATGGTACGGGTGTATTGTCTCATTTGAATCGTAAGAGATTATTGATATTATGCTAATAACGGAAAGATGGGACATTGTTGTTGACATTATTGTTATTATCCACAAAATGTATTATATAGGCAACTCTCTTAAAAACCAACATAAAGAATGGAAAGGAGGACCATGTTTTTAAATAAAAGCTACTACGCTAATCTAATTGATGCACGCCTTTTGTATATCATGTTTAAACAAGTAATTAATCATTACATAGGCCTCATAATTATAAGAGCACGGAATTTTGTATATGTTCATGCACGCATGTAGTATGTATAGATATATTTGTACATATTTTTGGCATCACAAACACAAATCCACAATGGCTGCTGGATATCCTATTAAATTTGTTATTGATAGTGATTTACTAACATTAAAGAGAAGTTAGTAAGCGAAGGACAAACAATTGCTTGGATAAGAAAAACGCACGACTGTTTTGTCCAACGAAAGTTGACGCGGCACTAAAGTTGATGGTGGGGCGGTGCGCAAGACTCCCTCAATATGTTAATTTTTCCTCTGGGTCCAAGACATATTTGTTGTGGGTCCCACAAGGCTGTGTGTCTGCGCCTTTGCGTTTTCGCTTTTTCTTAACCGACTCTTTGGGCTTTTATTTTTCATCATTGTTCTCGTTGGACACTGGCAATAGATATCAGTTGAACTTTTTTTGGGCCGAAATTTGAGGTTGAAAGTGTTGTCAAGTTTGCTTTTATCAAACGGAGAGAGATAAGTAATGCTCCACTTGCTAATCCATTTCTGAAGGAGAAATTATTCATATGAAATAAAACTAGCTCACTCATCAAATTAAGCTCAGCATTGCAAGTTTTTAGCTAGGGAAAGATTGGAAATTATAAATGACATTAGATGGAGATTTTTTTTACTCCGTTTTATTGTTTTATTCTCTTTTTTTCCCTTTTGTACAACTTAATAATTCCCCTCTCCTTGGCACTCGTGTATATTTACATCTTGAAAGTTTATGAATTCAAGATTTGATTAATCACTAATTCCATGAGCAAATCTGCAGGTTGGCTTTCAGAGATGGGGGATATTAGAAATCAGTGGCTTGGATAATCTCAAGTTTTTATTTTTGCCATCCATGGTTAAATCTCTCGCACAACTGAAAAAACTAACCATATCAGATTGTGAGAAGATGGAGGCGATTGTTATGGAGGAAGAAGGGTTGGGAATGGAAACATCAAAATTTTTGGCATTCCAAATGTTAACCAATTTACACTTAGAACGATTGAAAAGTTTGACATGCTTCTCTCGTGGAAAGTGTAAGATTGATTTTTTTTTTATTGCTAAAAATTGTCTTGTAGATATATTCATCCCTACAGTTCAAATGGTGATAATGACAGGTGTACAAGAAAGTCAAAGTCAGGATTGCATCAGATCACGCACCACTGCACTCTTCAATCAAGAGGTATGTAATTAACATTAGTCAAATTATTAAATATACCAGAGACAAGCATAGCCAAAATAAAAACCGTGTCATTTATATATATATATATACGGATCATGAGTGGTGTACAAGCATAAGTGTTTAGAGTTGACGATATGTATGATTTGCAATTTCTCACTTTTAATTTCTCTAGAGATAATTTCCATAAAGATGGTTGAACATCTCTTATGGTACCTGCACAAAGCATGAACAGGTAATACAATTGCCGAATAGGATCTAAAAGCTTTCCGATATTCACAAGTAACTTAAAACTCTCAACAACCTCACATGTATGGCTTAGACATTGCACCCATGTACATTGAAAGCAATTGAAAAAGCAATTGAGAGGAAAGTGAGATGTAAGGTTCAAGAGGCTGGAGATGAAGGGCCTTTAAAGCTGCGTTTGGCATCAGCTTTGCCAAGTGACTTTGGGTGTCCAAAGCCCATTTGGGCAAATATTTGGTGTTTGGGAATATTTTTGAGACCTGCCTTGAAGAAATGCTAGCCTTCCAAAGGCTGAAAGCCCAAGGCAGGTCCTAGGCTGCCTTGGGCTTTCGGCATTTTCGGAAGGCCCGACGCCACTGTTCATCTTCTTCTTCATCAGTCTCAGATGTCGGCCGGCGAGGCTACGATTGGTCGGCGAGGGGCTGGAGAGAGGCCGGCGTGGTCGCCGGCGTGGTCGCAGCACCCCGGCGACCGTCGCCGACCAGTAGCGCGACCTTGCCGCGACCCAGATCTGGGTCGCGTCGGTCGCCTAGGTCGCGGCGAGGTCGGTCGTCGCAACCTCAAGCGACCCACGACCTCGCCGCGATCCAGATCTAGGTCGCGGAGGTGGGTCGCGGAGGTCGCCGGAGGTCGCGGCGATCCAGGCCACCCACTACGACGTCACCTCGACCCAGATGCAGAGGTCGCCTGCGGCGAGGTCTGTCGCCACGACCTCAGGCGACCCACGACCTCGCCGCGACCCAGATCTGGGTCGCGGAGGTCGCCGAAGGTCGCGGTGACCCACGACCTCGCCGCGACCCAAATCTGGGTCGCGAAGGTCACCTGGGTCGCGGCGTGCGACCTCCGCGACCTAGATCTGAGTCGCCGGCGATGACCCAGGCGACCTCCGCGGCGCGGTGGGTCGCGCGACGGCACGGTGAGGGTTGCCAAGACCCTCGCCGCATGGTGACCCTTCGCCATGCCGCCCTTCGCCACGCTGCCTCCCCCTCGCCGGACCGCCTACCCTTCGCCGGCGGTGACCAGCGAAGCCCTTGGCCAGCGGTAACCGGTGAAGCCTTGGCCAGCCAACTCTTTATTTTTAATAATAAAAGCCTTTTGCAAATTGAATTTACCCAAACACTATTTTACTCAAAGATACTTCACAATGGCTTTCACAAATAAATTTACCAAACACACTTTGCATTTTGAAAAACTCCTTTAAGTCAAAGATCTTTACATTTTCTCAAGGACTTTTCCCAAAAATCTTTCTAAACGCACCCTAAGACGCTCACTTGACTTCATTTGCCCTCACAAGATCTCATATTTTTTCCTAGTCGAAGGAAGCTTCACTCTTTTAACCGCACCAGCAAAGGGAATCTAAGCCTTCTCCGATGCCTAACTGAGCAAGACCTCTCGGGTCTTGGGCTTTAGATATCACCCCTTTCAGTTTTTACATGAACTGCAAGACCATTCTTGTGAAACTTTTATTAAAGAAATAAAATACATTATGCAAATCAGCTATTTCAGTTGAATCATTTGAATTGTCAAGCGCATAGCAGAAGAATGTTTCCGTGGAAAATGAAATAGAGCAATGTACGGGTGGGTTTACTTTGACTAAACTAAAAGCAATATAGGCCGTTCACCTAAAATGTTGTTTATGCGCCAAAATGGGCTGCACAAATGGGCCCTCCCATGGGATTAATACGTCGACCTTCTTAGATATTTTTAATCTATTATAATGAGATATTTAGCATTGTTTATGTATATGATTTGTCGTTCACATATAACTAATGGACCTTCCAGCATTAACTGAAAATGAATTTTGAAAGGAAAATTCATTCGATTAAGTATACATAGTGGTTTGAAGTGTGGAATGATGTGAGTAGGATTTGTTCATTTGACCCAAGTGATTCCTTTTTTAATCGCTCTCTCTTAGCCTAACTATGTAATTGCTTTAGTGTGATCTAACATTGATTTGAGGCATTTGGTATTAGATAAAATTATATCTCTTACTGTAATGCACAATTTGATGGTTGATCTATTGCGATCTATTGCCTTTTTTATATCAATCTCTCCATCATTTTCTTTCTAATGGCTAAATATTCTTCCTCAAGTGATCCCTCAGCTGCATTCTTCTTTTACTACATCAATTCAGTGACTTCTCTAACGGTGATTATCCGTTTGACTTGCTTTTTGTTTCTTTAAATAAATTCTTCCTCATTCTTAATTAATTTACGAAATCGTGCAATTTCACCAAAGAATTTCATCCATAGTGTACCTTAAATGACCTTCTCTAAGTGATTTAACAATTGCTATGTATAGTAGCTAATTCACTCTTGGGCTAGCCAAAAAAGCACAAAGGGAGAGATTTTATTTGAGTTTGGGATCTATGAAACACTAATGTCATTAGATGATTGTTATATAAGCGTATCCAAATTACCATTTTGCCCATATTTAACACATTCTAGTCAGAATTCCTACTTAGCACTTTTTGTTTTGTCTCCAATATATTCCAATAGCCTTCCTGTTCTGGAGTCATCTACATTAGAATGGAGAATTTTATTTTATTTTTTATTATTTTCATTTCATTCTTTTTTTCTTTTGTGTGACTTAAAGATAGAATTACCAATTCCGTGAATTCGTAATTCACATCTTGGCATTCTTCTTTATTTACATATTGGAAGTTCATGAATTCATAATTTAACTTAATCACCAATTCTGTGAATACCGCAGGTTGCGTTTCCTAACTTGGAGAATTTATATATTGAGGGCATGGATGAAATCAAGATGATATGGGATGATCAAATTCCTACGAATTCTTTCTCTAAGCTAAAATTGCTTTTAGTGAATGAATGCAAAAAGCTTGTGAACATTGTACCTTCTTTCATTCTAGGACGGCTCTTGAGCCTAGAAACTTTGACGGCAAAAGCATGTGCTTCCCTTGAAGTTGTTTTTAAACTCCAACCACTCAATCCTCTAGATGGAAATATTGTTGCTCGTTCTCCGTTAAAAGAGCTGAAGTTAAATGACTTATCAAAGCTAAACTGTGTATGGGATAAGGAACTCTACCATCATATTAAATTTCAGTGTCTACGTTTGATTACCCTTCAGGGATGCACTAGGCTTACCTCTTTGTTTTCGGCCTCAATAGCTAGAGATCTAATCCAACTTGAGGAGTTGGAGATCAATCAATGTGGCATTGTGGAACTCATCGAGAAGGAAGGACCAAATGAGCTTAGCGTTAATGTGGAAACCACAGAAGGCCCAATTCACGAGTTAAAAGTAACATCATCCTTTCCAAGTTATTTTCAGAATATGAAGACTCTAGATGTGTCACATTGTCATGGGCTGTCAAATATGTTCACACCGACAATGGCTACAAATTTGGTGGAACTCACAAAATTGAGGATTAGTAAATGTAAAATATTGATAGAAGTCATTAGTGGTGAGGGAGGAAAGGAGGGGCATGTAGTGGCTTTCAATCAATTGAAGTATGTGGAGCTTGATGGGTTGACTACATTGAGGTGTTTCAGCTCAGGTGGATACACTTTGATGTTCCCTCTCTTGAAAGATGTCATTGTGAATAGATGTCCCAAGATGAAGTTCTTCTTCAAGGGACCAATGGAGGCGCCAAATCTGGAGAGAGTACGAGTAGGTTTGAATGAAAGGTATAAAGCAACAAAGTACCCATATTTTTGGAAGGGAAACCTCAACATGACCATCCAAAATATGTTTGAAGAAATGGTATGCTTTAGTTACTAAATTCTTTGCAATTTGATTTTTTCTTATCACCAATAAAGTAATTGTTTTTTTTTCTTTCTTTTTTGCTAACTAGAATTTTACATTTAATGATGCATTTTCTGATAGGCTACATTTGCTGGGACTAAGTTTATGTGGTTGTTTGAGTTCCCAGAGCTGATTGGAAAATGGCACAGTGAACTTAATCCCATCATGTCAACTTGGCCATTAGAATCACTATTGGTGGATAAATGTCCATCATTTATTAATGCTATTCCATCCAATTTGATGCTTGTTTTAGAGAGAATGACAAGCTTGCAAGTGCTCGATTGCGAGCATTTGGAAGAAGTATTCGATCTTGAAGGGCTTGAGGCTGTGGATTGCACTCGGGTGCTGCCTCAACTACATTATATGTACTTGGTTAATCTACCAAAGTTGAGGCAACTATGGAATAGAGATTTCCAAGGAATGATGTGCTTCAATTCTCTATGGCGTCTTAGCCTTTATAAATGCAGCAACTTGAGACATGCTTTTGTTCCATCAATGGCTCAATGCCTTCCAAATCTAGAGTGGATGGAAATAAAGGAGTGTGATCAAATGGAAGGAGTGATCGCAGATGAAGAAGGGCAGGGAAGAGCAGTGGAGGAGATTACATTCCCAAATCTTCGGCAAATAACTCTAGAATGCTTGCCCAATTTGACTAGTTTCCTCTTGCGGAAGAATCATACACTGGAATGCCCTATTTTATCAAAGCTGAGCATTGTGCATTGCCCCAAGATGAGAAGTCTAACTTGGCAATTTTTGATGGAGATTGACAATGGTACCCCTTCACTTTTCACTCCACAGGTCAGCTCAAACAAATGCATTTTTGGCATTTCATTTGAACATATTCATTCGCGTATAATTGGACAATGCATGATGTGTGTAGACAAAGGTGCTAGATATAAATGTTTGTAATATCAATTATCAATGCTTTGCTCAAATTTGATCGGGACTCGTGTTTCATACCTAAAAAAAGATGACCACAATATTTGCCTTCCCACTATAATCCATGATCACATCCATAAAGTATTAATGCAAAAATAATTCAGACATTGATAACCATGTGTGGTTTTAAAATCATTTAATTATACATATCTATGTACATAATCTATTAATATTTACTTAAAAGATTAAAAATTTTCTAATCCTCAGCAAATATAAGTATTAGTTGTCTATCTCCATATATTTCAGAAGTTTTATTTTTGTGAGCTCATAAAATCATATTGTGTGCATATACCTCAAAATTGATCACAGAGGGATTTTGAAAAGTGATGACAATAACCATATGAAAACATTTACTTTTTGCAATTTCAACTATAAAGAACAAAACAGTAAACATAGAATAGCATTAAAATGGCAAAAAAAAATGAAGTATCGCCCACTTCATATTTTCTTGCACAAAACCAAATTGGCGTCATTCTATTAAACATGTAGAAAAGAGGAAAAGAAAACTTCATAATTATAAAAGCCTATTTCACAAATTGCTTAGCTATTACAACTCATCGTACCATAATCATCTTCCCAATCAATGAAATGGGAGAACTTAGAAAGAATAGCTCTTTTTAGTTGGAGTGCTTTAAACTTTGATAAGGATCAATGCAGTCAACTTTTTTATATCTTAATAATCACTAATGCTTGAGTTGGGTCTTGATAATAAAATAAATATAAATAAAAATGCCAATATGCATGAAGTTGTCCATCTTCTTTGTTCGTAAATCATACTTGAATCGCTACGTTTCAACAACCTATCAAATTACGTACCTGCATTATACAATAAATATTAACTCTAAATTATCATATTGAGTGATAATTAGTGTGATACTACCCACGATCTATGTTTGGCAAGAGAAAATGCAAATTGCTTTTTCCAAAAAAGAATGGCGAAAAAAAAAGGAAAAAATAAAAGAGAGAATAGGACAGCTGGACAATAAATAGTAGCAATTCCGTGGGTGGTCACCGGCATTGCGAGTCTTATTTCATAACTAGATGACAATATTTAGTCAATGTCCTAGCTAAAATAAAAATTTTAAAAAATTGAAATAAATTATCCAATCAACAACACTACCAAAGAGAAAATATTAGGTGCATTAAATACACCACGTAGGATCTGTATTAAATCATCTGCAAATCAACATGTGGTAAAGTTGGGCCCACCTATCAGTTGAACGATCAAAATATTTGCTCCCCCTCCCTTCGATAACGCCCCGTTACTGGAAAGCTCTCTTTCCTCTTGTCTGGTGTGGCTTTGCTCCCTCCCTCCCTCTCTCTCCCTTTCCTTCCTCGGTGGCCTTGACCTCCGTCTGTTGCAGTGCTGTTGCAGTGCGCTCACTACACAAAGGAAAAAAAAGAAAAAAGAAAACAGAAAAAGGAAGAAATTAGACAAAGTCTATTTGATGATTTAGCTTCTCCCCCTCTCTAAGAAATGTTCGCTCTGAGTCATTTCGGTTCACCTTCATCCTCCTTTCGCAACGAGGAAAAACAAAGTGGACCAAATCTACAGAGTCAAGTAACAATAACTCTTCTTCCTCCCCCTCCCCCTCATCCTCTTACCTTCTGTTTTTTTGGGGGCGATTGATTGGGTGGTCTGTCCAATCGTTGAATCGGAAGCTTCGGAATCGCTTCTCTGAAGCTCGCCTCCTCTCTGTGCGCGTGCTTCCATGGGTTCCGAGTGATTACGCGAATCGGAGCTTGTTGGTTATGGGGGGTTGAAGTGGATCTCCGATGCGGAAGCGATTTCGGCATCGATTCGGTCGGGGCGTTGATTCCCGGCGAAGAAAAATTAAAAAGTCTTCTCTTCAGCCCTCTCTTCCTCCTCCTTCGTCCACAGCCGCCCGACCTCCGCCCCTCCTCCGCTGTCGCCAAAGGCAGAGTCATCGGCAGCCTTGATTAGGCTGACCCCCGCTATGTCCAAGTCGAGCATGGTTGGCTTCCCCTGATTTGTCCGTCTCATCGTTCTACAGATCTCCAAATCTGGCCGTCCATAGTGACGGAGTTGCAGATCTGGAAGTCGATCGCCGTCGCTCGTAGCGATGGACGAGCCGCTGTCGCTGGAGCCATGGCTGCAGATCTGGAAGTCCCGTCGCGGGCAACGACGGCTTATGGACTGCGACTATCCCCTCCGTCGACGCCCGCGGTCGGCTCGTGGTCGGCCCCCGTCCATGGCCGAGCCACCCCTCCATCGTCACAGCTGCTCGTGGCCGTTGCCCGTCCAGATCTGGACTGGAGTCGTGCCTCCAGATTTGGTATCGTCCATGGACGCAAGCCTGGCCTGTCCATGGATCGTGAGGAGGCTCCCCCACAGATCTGGCCACCGCAGCTTGTCCATGGCCATGAGCCTTGACGGCGAGTTTGAGATCCCAACGGCCATGGACTGCGAGGTCAAACGGCGAAAGAAAAAACAGAGGAATAGATGTCAGGGAAGAGCGGCCATGGACGAGACGGCCGGAGCTTGAACGTGGCCATGGACAAAGACCACAAAGACGACGGAGAGGGTTGGACGCCTGGCAATGGTCGCCTTGGACGCGGCGCCGGCAACTCCGCCGTTGGCGATGGCAGAGGGAGGCGGGAAGGTTGGGATCGATGTGGCTGGAGACGGAGGAGAAAAAGCGTAGATGGAGGAGGAAAGTGAGGTGGATTCAGATTTTTTATATTTAGTCATCTGACCAAAAAATAGAACAATATTTAGTCAATGTCATGGCTACATAAAAAATTAAAAATAATAAGAATCAATCATCCAGTAAAAAAAAACAAAGAAAATCATTCAGTCAACATTTCCATTCCGTCTCATGAAGTTCTCCTCATGTGAAGACTAAACGCAGTAAATGACGATCTCCTCCGGCACTTCTTTTTTTGGGTTGAACCCGAGGCACTTGAAAATGCGCGATATCATTTTTTATTACAGATTCTATACAAGTTCTGGTTTTCTTTTTCCCTGACAGAGGAAATGCTTTTTTTTTTCTTTATTCTAATACTTTTGCGCAATTCTTTCTATTGTTTTATGCGAGTAGAATGTTTAATTATAACAAGTATCTACACATTTGTTTACTTTTTAATTGTAAGAGTCATCACTAATTATTTATCTATAATGTCGTTTGCATGTGTAAGTTGTTATATAATGCCTAGCCCTGCATTCTAAAAATATTTCAAAAAGTCATTATAACACTCAACAACAATATTAATAAATTTGGGGAAGTATGAAAATAGTCATATGATCTTTTGATAGTGACAAGTTATGATAGCGTTAATTTCATTTTACTGTCAAATATGAGCTGTCATATATAATTGATTTTTCCCACATTATTAGATAATTTCAAAAACTCATCAAAATCCTCAACTAAGAATATTGATAGATTTAAGGAAGTGTGGAAAGTCATTCTATTTTTTTTTTTGTGACAAGTCGTAATTGCATTAATTATATTCTAACCAAATGAAAAATATCAATACTTGCGTTTCAATAGACAATTCATTGGAGGTCATGATGTAGTAAAAAAAAAAAAACACTCTTGATTTTCTCCTTATAAACAAAATGCGATTAGCAGGGGCACACCCACTTTTTGCCAAGGGGTGGATCACTCGGTACACTGCAAGATTCTATTTTTATTTTTCCACCTCAAATCTAAATAAATATTATTTCAAGATGTTATCAATGGTCCAATGTAAAACTAGTAAATTGACCCAACTTGCTTTTGCTGAGATCATAACCGGTTCACCATATAAATTTCATGACTCTTCTCTTTAGGCAACTATATTAATTAGAAGATTCATAAGTACCGTTCGCAATTTAGTATGAATAAGTAGCAGTTCTCATAGTAAATAGAGGAAATAATGTTGAGCCAAGCATTAGTTTCATCCATTCCTTCTTCAATACGTACAATGCTTAAGTTCTTCACACTCGCTATTCATATCCTTAGTTGACTGGTTCATCATCACCATGCTCTTGCTTTTTCTCTAATTTTTATGCATGTTCATCTTGAAGCAAACAAATCTAAAACATAACCAATCTTTGCTGACAAAACTAACGTAATGGAAATTTTAAATCTGTATCAATGAATCTAAATGTTTCTCTTTTCAATAATTCTATCGGACTGCCTAGCAAGCACCTTAAACTTTTTGCCAGTCTTCGTACTTATTCATCACAAAAATACAACTTGTCACTCCTCCGTAGCATCAACATTGTTTTGCGGGATTCATATTCTGTTCTTCTTCGCCTTTGTCCTCATTTAATTGCGCAGAGAAACAGTTTGAGTGAGCTGTCATTGGTGTTTAGTCGATGGCTTCATTCCTGCATCAGCATAAATAGGAGGGCTCTCATTTCTCTCTCTCTCTTTCACTTTTGCATTGTAGGTTTTCTTATGCTTTAGATGCTCTTGCATCCAATTGGAAAATAGCTCCTCTCTCTTTCTCTCTCTCTCTGATTGTGACACAAGAGCTACTATAAAAAAACTGAGGACTCACCGGGAGGGGGGGGGGGCGATTAGGATGAAGTTGAAATGTATAGAACCGGAATTCAGGAGACCTACTTAGCAACCATTTGAACGAGCCCAATTTCCACGTGCATAGGGCCCATTTGCCTAATTCTTGGACTTTTAAGTTATCGCTATGATTTGCTGAGTAATCAAGAAAAACATTGTCTCGTCACTTCAAAATCTACGTTCCCTTAATCATCAATTAAGCCACTCAAAAAGTCGACGTTGAACATACTATTAATTTATAAATGCATTTATAATTTCATGCTTGTTGCAATGCAATATCCTTGCTCTTAGTCATCAGTCAACTTATATAAAAGCATCAATCAAGCCCTCCCTATTTATGTCTCTTAACAAAATCTTGACTTCTCATGATTTGTGTGAACAAGGGAAGTTTGGAAATTCCTTCTTTAAGCTCATAACTCAATGCAATCACATTCATTGTCATTTTTTTTTCTCAATATGGCAGGTACAATTTCCTAAACTTATGTCGATGGATCTCTCTTACATGGACAATTTAAGCAAAATATGGACTGACGGTCCTCAAGAAACTCAGACTTTTGATTGTTTATGGAAAGTTGAGGTTCGGAACTGTGAGAGCCTTGAAAATTTGTTTCCGTATTGGGTGGCTGCAAGTTTAACCCAACTTGAAAAACTTCAAGTGGAGTCTTGTGAGATCGAGGAAATAGTTGCTAGTGGGGATGACACTTCATGCTCCAATACTACTCAAGATCTTTTCCCAAAACTAACCTCTTTGGTGTTACATGACATGCCACGACTCAAGAGCTTCTGTCCTAACTTGCCCACTTTGAATTGGCCATTATTGAAGGAATTACGAGTGACTCACTGTGACGAATTGAACACGTTATCCTTTGCGGCATCCATGAATAGTTGGGCTCAAAGAGATGATCAACAAGACCTTTCAGATCAAGAAGCACACTCTTCATTTGAGAGGGTATGATTATAGTTACTCTCCCTTAGTTTCTACTTTGTTCTTTAAAGCAATTACTAATATCATATCCATTGCATATCATGTCGCATTATAATGTTATAGAAAACCTGATCTTCCTTACCTATTAGTTTGTCGACAACTTTAAGATATTTCTAATATCTTACGTATACTTTCCTTTGCGGACATGTATAAGATATTCCATTACCTAGAGTTACAAAAATATTTATAGTATTCTATTGACAACGGAATATATTCCTAATCTAACCTAATGGTGCTCCTTGGCGACATCAATAAGAATTTGACTAGAGGTCCTCTCCATTATTGATATGTGTTGCACATTTGAACTTTTCTTCTCCATTTCATCTTCTACAAACTCTAAAAAAATCAATTCAAACAATTTTTTTAAAAACAAAAATAACATTAGTACCTTAGTGCACTATTTTCTAATGTATTTTTTAATACACTGGTGCACTGCATAATCGTCCTGTTGTCCTGTTATAATACTATAGAAAACTAGAACCCCTTTCCTATAAGTTTGCGGACAACATAAGATATTTCTTATATCTTAAGCACACTTCTAAATTTGTGGACCACATATGTTTTAGTAACATCATGAGTGCATCCCGTTACATAAGATTCAAAGATGATAAATTTTTGTTGACAAGATAAGATATTCCTAACAAAAGATGAATTTAGTGAGTGTAGGGATCTTGAATTTAGATTCACTCTATCCACTTGATCAAATCAACCTCTACATGAGACTTTTAAAAGCTTGAGTGTTGAATACCAGGTTCTTGAGATATAATGAACTATAAGAAGATGGCCACCTTCCATGCATATCGTGTAAATAGGTTTACTTTTAACAACACATGATTTATTGTTGAAACTTCGTAGAATTTACTTCTCTTATTGTATTGGTTGTTTGACAGGACTTTCCCAACTTTGAGAGACTTTTATTAGTCGATAACAATATTCACATGATACAAGGTGGAAATTTTCCCGATGACATCTTTAGCAAACCAAAGGCACTAACATTGGCATGCTTTCATGATAAAAAGGCCGTCTTTCCCTCTATATTCCTCCTAGAGAGATTTCAGAATCTACAAAGCCTTGAGGTATTCTGTAGCTCCTTTGAAGATATATTCCCAGACGAAGGGCTTGTTGAAGAGGGGAAACATTCAGTGCTTGAAAATTTAAGAGAAATTAAGTTAAACAAGCTACACAACTTGAAGCGTGTGTGGAGAAAAGACTCTTTAGTGTCGAAAATTCTTCAGAACATCGAAACATTTGAGATTTGGGATTGTCCCTACTTGACGACAATATTTCCAACTGTGGCATCCTTCCAGAATTTGACGAAGTTAGTGGTGAAGAATTCCTCTAGATTGGTATATCTAGTAACAATTTCAACGGTCACAAATTTGATGCATCTCAATAACATGACTATAATAGGATGTGAAAAAATGAAAGAAGTAGTGGCCAATGATGAAAACGGAGAAGGAAAAGTGATTTCTTTTGGAAATCTACGCCATTTGACACTCCAAGATTTGCCAATCCTAGAATGCTTCTCCTCCATCTCGAGTTGCATCTTCAAGTTCCCATCCTTGATACGTATTGAAGTGGAAGAGTGTCCGAAAATGAAGACTTTTTCTATGAGTACACTAAGCACACCAAAACTATGTGTAATGATATTGTTCAGGTATAGGCGGCGAAGAAATTGGGATGAGAATGTTGAGGATCTCAATGCAACCATACAAAAGTTATCAGCATGAACAAATGCACGCAATATCGGTAAATATTCAGTTGATGTCATTATCTCATCCATCCTTCCATTCTTGTTTCTTTTTTATTTTTTGGCAGCTCAGTAAGTTTTTAAATTCTTTTCTTTTTTTGTAACTTTTCTGTTATTGACGACATCCGATCAGCATCATCGTCAACCCTATCTCGCCTCCTCTTGCACTGAACAGCAGGAAGCAAAGCGGGGCTCCTTCTCCTTCTCGACGCCAGAGGCTCTCTCCGCTGCATTCATGGAGGACAGAGCGAAAAGGAAGCGTCAGGAATTGCCAGGACTAAGAGAAGATGGCACTGCCGAGTCTGGACATTCAGTCCTCCACTCACTTCATCAAAGAAGAACACCATACTCTCCCTCCCTCCCTCCCTCCCTCTCTCTCTCTCTCTCTCTCTCTCTCTCTCTCTCTCTCTCTCTCTCTCTCTCTCTCTCTCTCTCGGCATCTGTATCCGACGAATCGTAAGTTCACGCTGGGGTTCATGCTTCTGCCCACATCATTCCTCCCGTCTACCAGAATTTCTTCCCGATTTTCATGTCTTGTTGCGCGTAATTTTCTTTCGGTTTTCGTGGAGACCTTTCCTCAATCGTCGTCGTCTTCTGCAGCTAGGGCTCTGCTTTTTAAATTCGTTCCGTGTAAATTTCTCAGTCCACTACTTCAGATCATGGACCAATAGAGGTCCTCCACTGACATCATCAAAGAAGAAGATCTCTCTTGCTCTCTCTCACACTTGAACCCGGCAAACCCGTAAGTTCATGTTTCTTCTGATTTTGGTGTCTTATTGCGCATGAATTAGGTTGAAGTCGGAACTTGGTTTCGTAGAGACCTTCCTCAGTCCTCGCCTTCTTCTTCTTCAGCTAGGCCTCTGTTCTTCAAACAAGCAATTTTATTGCCTCTAAATCCACATCTTCCGTGCTTTCCTCGCGAGCATTGGCGAGAGAAACGCGCCTGAGTAGGACATTTCTGCGTGTTTGAGCTCTTATCGATGGAGATGATATAGGGAGAGATATCTCTCGAGCATGATGAAACTTGAAAATATTAAGAGAGAATTCCATGCCTTGTAAAAAATATGAGGGAGTCACTTTTATGCCTTGTTCTCAATATAGTCCGGACTGCTCAACCTTATGAGAATTTCTTGCGGTTTAATGTGTCTTTGTTTCTGCTTGCATTACTCTCTTTCCTGTTTTTCTTTTCAAATTCTAGAATAATTTTTAAGAAGCCTTTTTTCTTTGTCTTGATTGGTTACGTGATGCTGTAATGATAAAATATGTTTCCAATTTATGCTAAATCTTTTCATAGCAAGTCAAACTAATGAAGTGTGCTTAAATTGCCTCTTCACAGAACTGTCCCTCTCGCTGCTTTGCTCGCCATCCTCTTGTGGTCCAATCCAGGTACGGTTGAGGCGCCGTCGTTGTCTCGCATTTCTTTTATGTAGAGCAATAACATGAATTTAGCTTCAGCTTTTGTTCGATTCCTTTCGAAGAGTAGTTTCTGCTGAGCATATTTGAATTTGATTCATACCTATTCCACTTCTGCATTCCGCATGTCTGGTCAATGGGAGGGAACTCCCTATGTTCATCTTTTTTGTTGGGGGAATGGTTTTTGGAATAAGCGAAGGGTGTCTTCGAGCTTCTACCGTTGAGAAGGATAAGGTTGTGTTTTTAGATGTGCATCCATTACAGAAGGCTTTCGCAGCCTGTGGTACTTGTTATGATAAGCTTTTGGAGAGTGGAGTCAATCGTTCGCCCTTTTTGAAGTTGACACAACTAGGATGGTCATGTAAGGTGTGTGCTTCATTTCAGTGGCTACGGAAGAAGATGTCAATGCAAGTAGAACAATGTCGACAGTCTTTTTGATGCCTTGTTCTCCATAAACTCTAGACTGCTCATCATCATGAGAATTTGGAGGGGTGACTTGCGGTTTAACATGTCTTGTTTCTACATGCCTAACTCTCTTTCTATCGTTCTCTTCAAATTCTAGAATAGTTTCTAAGAAGCTCTTGTTTTAATCTTGATTGATTAAATAACGATGTGGGGGATACTTTTGACTTCTGATCTATGCTAAATTTTTTCATGGCAAGTCAAATTTAAGTTGCCATTTTTCAAGTACTGGGAGGACCAAACAGTTAGTAGATTAAGGTACCGTGAGCTGGTTTTTTTATGGTCCCACACACCCAAGGCCTCTCACTGTTTTTAAATCGGCTGATAAATTTCCCAACGGAGTATCCCTTTTTCGAGGTGGTGATGAGGCCCTCTTATGTTAAGTATAGCTTGGTATGATCCCACGCTTATTGACTCAGACTGGCAATGTCTGAAAATCAAATATATCAATGCTCTTTAGGTCTTTGCTTATAATCTAGTGTATTTCCAAGTTTACTTCATTGTGTAGTATACCACATGATATGTTATTTCCTTGAAGTGTCCGTGGGTGTATGTTTAAAACTAGGTATAAATATCTTAACATTGGAGTAATTGGACGTAAGCTGGTGGTTGGAAGTTCGAAAAGATAACAGTCATCAACTTCTTCTTGGTTCTTTTCTTTTCTTTTCTTTTTTGGATGGATGTTGTTGGAAAAGCAATTGCTGAGGTGTCTTAAGAATAGAATCCAAGTTCTCTAATAAGGAGCAATTGGACAATGTTATTCAATGCTGTAAATATATAATATATATGTAAATCACACCAGGAGACTAGTTGATATGGACAAGCAAATTACAAAGAATGTTGCTACCTCCATAACTAAAGAGAAACACCTAATAGATAAGGGGGTGGCTTGTTGTGATACTAAAATTTCATTGTAGATCTAATGACTGATAATTTTGTTTTCAAATGGGAGATACAGTTGTACTTCGTTATATTAATCAATTTTTTTGGGGGGGAGGGGAAGATGATTTTACTTCGTCAAACTGAACCAACAGTTTGATAAAAACCTTATTTGAGCTGCGCTTGAAAGAATCAAATAACTTGGGTTTAAATTTTTAAATTCTATCGATGATCCAGTTATCAATGTATTTGCTTTTTCCCCTGTGATTATGATTTGTGGGGCTGAAATTGATATGTTTTAAATATATATAGGATCTGGAAGGCTTCTTCTGAATGTATACCCTATTGCATTCTCGGAGCATAGATTTGACCTTAATTTTGGATTGATGGCTTTCATTATATGGTTTACTGTCTATTAAACTCCCAAAACTAGCAAGTAATGCCTTAAACTCATGACATGTACGATTTGATTCTCTCATTAGGGTATGCTTATGTCTTGGTCTGTTCTTCACTATATGTTGGTTTGGCAACCATGTAGATGGGCAGTGTGCTCTTGTTCAATCCATTGCGTGACATATTCAGGACATTAAGCAAATTGCAACTCTTAGGTATTCGGACAAGTCATGGATGGTGAAAGTAAGGAGTTGTAAATGAGATTTTTTTTTTGGGTTCTTTTCCACTGGTTGGCCCACATTTGCAAGAGAAAGTCATCTGCATGTAGAACTCATCGATAGGGATAATTTTGTGTTCAGAGTCTACATATTCACTAGTGCTGGTTAGGACTTGATTTACATTAATCGAGATGAAGTCTGGAATTGTCACTTTTGCTGGTCCAAAATGAATTCAGTAGTCCAAAAAATAACTCCTTTATATAGTCTTGAGGAATCAAGGAAGTGTACTTCTATGCTGATTGGGTTTTATGAGGTTGATCAAAACCCAGATGCACACTCATTAATGCCACATTCCAAATCTGAATGAACCGAAAAGCATGTGCTTCAAGATGTCCTTTTTGGTTTATGCATTCTTGTTATGTTGTTCTTCGTTTTGAATTTGAAATCAGGACTCATAGGCTTATTAAGATTATGTGTTTTATTTTTCCCATAGGGAATACCAAAAATGTTCGAGAGGATGCTTTTGAGAGAATGGTGCAATTATTTGGCCTGTGGAATTGGAAAAATGTGATGAGATGGTTTAGCTAGCAATGGGTTGGAATGAATTTGCAGAGCATTACTCTATCTATGAGGGCCAATTTTTGGTCTTCTAATCTGAAGGGGACTCTATTTTCCATGTCACCATAATTGATGAAAGGATGTCCAAGATAGAATATCCGTCAATCCATGTCAATGTGAGGAGCCGAGCCTCAGCAATTGTGGAATTGTCTTGCTGAAAGTGGAAGATGCCTTTGCTTGCTGTGATGTTTCAGTCTAGCTTCAAGTCTAGGGGGATGAATTGCATTCAGCCTAGTGTCCTTAGTTTTGTATGGAAATGGAATTTGATCAAGTTTGCAAAGTTCATGGCGATTCCTATGCACATTCATCAGCAGAGTTTGCAGAGGGACAAAAGTTCGAACTGCTCATCACAAGATTTTCCAGGTGTGAATCTTAATTTATTAGCTAATTCTCCCTTGACTGTGTTGTTCTCGTGTTTGATTCAAATACTGTACAGGAACTGTCCATGTCGTTAGGCTAAGAGAAACTGCGTTAGAGTTAATGCTAAGAGAAATTGTGTTAGAGCTAATTCATTCTCTTAGTGTTTGTCTGTCTCTAGATCTCCCGTGTATGCATATGTATGTGTTGGGACTAAATGTGCCGGTGATTGCCGTGATGTTTTGGTTGAGCTTGAAGCCTTGGGGGATGAACTGCATTCAGCCAAGTGTCCTCAGCTTTGTATGCCAATGGAATTTGATCAGGTTTGCAAAGTTCATTGCAGTTCCCATGCACATTCGTTACCAAAAAGTTTGGGGAGGGATAAAAGTTCAAACTGCTCATCATGAGATTTTCTAGGTGTGAATATGAATATATTAGCAAATTCTCCCCTCGACTGTGTTGTTCTTGTGTTTGATTCGAATTCCATCAGGAACTCTCCACATCGTTAGGCTAAGAGAAACTATGTTAGAGCTAATTCACTCTCGTAATGTTTCTCTGTCTATAGTTCTCCCGTGTGTGAAAATGCATGTGTTTGGGGGATCTCATAAATAATGGAAATAAGCTGAGCCGGTCATATCAGATTTGATTGTGCTGTGAATCGTAGTGGTGTGCATATAGGCCTTGGGAAGCTAGACCATTAGTAAGACTCAGATCGATTTGGGGTTGCTGTGTTGGTAGATGAGTTTTACATAACAAGAATAGAGTACACCTAAAAAGCAAAAGCTTTTTTCATGTTCTGTTTGTAACTTCTGCAGGTAAGCTGAAAAAGTGACGCTTATGCAGAGCTCTCGACCCGGCTAGCAAATTTATACTCGAGTATCCTTTCTCTGAAATTGCGGCGAGGTTAATACATTTGAAGAAAAACAATGTGGTAAGATCCTTGTAATAATGAGAACCCTTGGATTTAATTCATATAAAGCAACCTCATACTGTCTTCCTCAGAAATCATTGGTTGTTTTCTTCTTTGTAGTGACAAAATTGTGCAATGTCTACTTGAGCAGAGAGTTCCTGGTTCATTCCCAAAGACACACGTTAAGAGAAGCCCATAGACCATGGCTCTCATATTTCAAGATAAATCATGGCCGTCGAAGCTCATCAGCCACGAGCATTATGGAAAGTCATCTGCCCGTTGGGCTGCATTCACGAGAGAAACTTCTCTGAAGGTGGAAGATGCATGTGCGTTCACGCTTTATTGAAAGGGACAAATATCGTGTTCACAATATCCATCTTTAGAACCACTGAGAAGACTTGGGTGTATAATAATACTATGCAATACTTGGGTGTATAATAATACTATGCAATACGATAAAGCAAAGGAAGCATCGCCTTAGCTCAGAACTTACAGAATTGCTAGGCTGAATTCTGCTTCCGGTTCAGCAAAATGGATGAAAGCATGAGTTTTGTTCCAATGGATGGAATGGTCCTGAACGTGTACGATACCTTTCCTTTATCCTGGACTTAGTGATCACCATGAGGGCAAGAGTCGTGAGTTGGAGGGAGCTGATAACTAATGTCGGTTCTGTAACTTCCATTTCTAGAGATGATCTTTCAAATTTGGTGCTTCTTTAAGGTTTCCGGCGGCTCAACCTGACCTTTAAAATTGTAAATGGTAGTAACAATGATTTTACAAGCTCCGGTGAACTTACATCAAATTCTTTTCCATCGTCTCTTTTCGATTTTTTGAAGATTTCGTGATTAGTCTTTTCGCATGTGGGCACAAATTGAAGTTTGTCAGTTTCTTCTCATGTGAAGGGCTGCGGCACGACTATTCCGCAGGTTCTCTCTCGACAGATACAACATCCGAGCCTCCATCGGTGGCTTTTCGCCTTAGAATCGGCAACATCCCGGCGCTCTCAGAACTCGCTCTCGTGGCCAGATAAAGCTCACCGATTCTCTCTCTCTTTCTCTCTCTTCCTTGCAAGAACTCGATACCTCCTCCAGAGGACAACCGACGGCAATGGAAATTCGGGAGACAGCAAGAGGATGGGAGAAAACAAAAAAGAAACGTCCCAGAGATAGAACGTTCCGGTAATTGTGACTGTTGATCAAGGAAATTCCACGGTCAAGTTCCGCCGTAGTGGTTGCACGGCGGCTGGCGTCTTCGAACCGGTAGTGACGCTGTTTGTGCTTCCGTCGGTGCTGGAAGCAACAATCGTTAGAGAACTCAATCTCGATGAATCGCTGGTGGGAGCTCCGTTGGCGGTTGGACTCTCTCTAGATTTTGTCCAACCAGATTTTTTTTGCATCTTCTCTCTGTCTCTCTCTCGCTGGCTCTGGATTCCCTTGATTCATCTCCACCAATTCAGATCATGCCCACGGTGAAGCACACCATCAGATTCCATATTCGAGTCGTGGCCACTCTGATTTGAGTCGTCGCTTTTCCTGTCCTTACCCATGTCTGTCACCGGGACATCTCAAGCTCACGTGGCCATCGCCGCCGAACCATCATCAGGGCCGTTTCATGTCCGATTTAACTTCCAAGTCAAATTCCGATTCACTCCATAATACGTTCTGTTGACTCTTGCTTCGTTTTGTTCCGCTCCCACTTCATCATGGTCTTTCAATTCCATCTTTTCGCCCATCTACGCCGCGCGCAAAGGGGATGCGGAGTGGTGTGTTCGCTGTTTTCATAAGTTTTATCCGATTGCCAAGGCTGAGGTTGGATGGATGATCATCTGGATACGATCCACCGATTCGAAGGATTAGATTCTTCTGGTTTCACTCTCGGCTCCCCCGCCGATCTGGCCTCGCTTCATCAAGTGCAGCAGCCGAGGCCAATCTGGGTCGTCATCATCATCATAGACGATCTGCCAAGCGTGAAGATTGGCGGCGGTGAGCACGAAGAGAAAACAACGAAGAACAAAAAGAGCGAAGCAGCGGATGGAGATGATTTGGATTTTGCGTGGGGATTGTGGGGAAAACGGGACAAACGAGGTGAAGCCGATGGTGGTTCTTTGGATGAGAAGGAAATAAAGTGTTGAAAAAAAAGGAAAAAGAAAGAAAAAAAAAAGAGACGAAGGGAAAATATAGAGTGCCCACGAGAAATCGGTCAAAAGGAAGACTTGCAGAAGAGATGTAATTCGTCATTCCATCGAGCACCTTCCTTGCAAACTCGATCCCTCCTCCACAGTGCAACCGACGGCAATGGATCTTTGGAAGACGGCAAGAGAGAATTGGAGAAATACGAATGGAAACAGATATCAACAGACGAAGTCAAAACATGTCGAAATTAATTCTAGAATCGAAGCGAAGATAAAATGACATGGTGATAAGTACGACTGTCGATCTGACATATATCATGATCGCCCGAATGTTAGCGAGGAACCGGCTGTCCATGGATATTTGTCATGGTGCGATCTTCGTTCCTCCGTTTGTTGTTACAGAATCGTTTCACTTTCTCTGTCTCTCTAAGCGCAATTCAACGAACACCTTCTGCTCAGAGGACGCAGCACATTCAATGACCAGGAAACTCCGTGTGTCAAGTTCTTCGCCATGCATCGTTTTCTCTGTGTCCATCTTCATGCTTCACCAAGTCTTCCTCTATCAGGGTCGTTTCCTATCCGATTGAACTTCCGAGCCCAGTTTCGATTCATTCCAGAATACGTTTTGTCGATTCTTGCTTCGTTATATTCTCTCCCACTTCATCGCCGCCTTTCGGATTCCAAATCCCGTCGCTCGCGTCCTTCGTTTCGCCCGTCTACGCCGCGCACAAAGGGGATGTCGGGTTGGTGTATAGGATCCACTGATTTGAAGGATGAGATTCTTTGGGTTCACTATCGGCCCTCCTGCTGGTCCGAGAAGCCCGTTGAAAGGAAGACTTGCACAAAGGATGGAATTCTTTGAGAGGAAGATTCATCCCACAACTCAGCCATCATTTTCATTTTCATTTCCTTAGCATCAAAAACTCCAAACGATGCCATTGCCACGTCTCTTCGCTTCACATACTTTTGTCGGATCTCTCCCTCCAACTCGATGCACTCCCCCGCTCAGTGAATTCCGAGTCGCTCCACCATCACCCTCACTGTCTACTTCTGCCTTGAAACCTAGTTGCACTCACCTATTTCCAGTGCGAGCCTCGTGATTGATTCCGTCCCTCGCCATCTTTAGAAACTTTCGGTGATAATTTTTTTTTCCTTCTTCCGGTTTAAATCGCATTTTCGTATTGTGGATTCTTACATGTTTTGACAGAGGCTTCAATCTGGTGGCCTCGAGCGACGTTTAATGCTCTCGTCATTTTGCTCATCAATGGAGTTCATGTCAGATTTTTTTTTTCCCCTTTTTTCCTTGTTTCCAATTGTGAATCCGAGACCACTTGGAAACAAGCGAAGATTGAACTGAAAACGTCGTGAGAAATCGCTACAGCGAGCAAGAGTTGTGCAGAGTTAAGCTCTGTCAAACAATGGTTCTGTTTTCCTCTGTTTTTTGGCATCCTATCCTATAGTTAATTCTGGATTTAGTTGTGGTGCAAGGGTGACTTACTAGCCATTCCTGATCAGTCCTTCGGTTAATGCTTTTCTCTAAATCTCGACTTGAGGAAACCTCGGAACATAAGTTTTTGCATTTCCTCAAATAATTTCAGTAGTTTGTCTCAATATTTTCCGTGCTAAGCTAGCTTCACATTCTATATGGAATCCATCTACAATGTAATAAATCTTCTACTATATGTGAGAATACCTCAGAGTTGCGTAATGCGGTCGATGGTACGAAAAGTGCTAGGTATAAACAATCAGTCTACCAACTTGGCATGCAAATGAGATTTTTCCCATCATGTAGTCTTTTTGTACAATCAAGTTACTAAACTTTGATTTCAACTGCGTGATGCAATAACATTATTTTTCCCCCTATCCAATCAAATGCATTATGAAGACTTTTCGAACAATTTTTCTACGCATTATTGACGTGATGTCTTACAAATCTGATTGGAGATGCAATTACGACGACACGATGCCATATGGGTCTCAATTAAGAAAAAAGCCAAAAACAAAAAGTTTAAACAAAAAAAAAAGAGGGTTACGTGGTCCCCTTGTTTTACTAGGGGAGATTCTCAAGGCGTAATCAAATCGGGACGAAGCTAAAGTGATCATAAGTATCTAAATCCTTTTTTATCCCCATATGATTTTCTAAAGATTTCTTTAACTGAGTCCATAATCACTATTTTCACTTCAATTTGCCCCGCAAATTGATGAAGGTCAATAAGCGATTTTAGAGTCATGAAAAATCTAGTTGCCATAAGCAAGCCAAACCAACACAACGGTAATTTCGTCACATATTTTTACCGACACAATGATAATTTCATCACATATTTTACGCTCAAGGGCATTGGTTTATTTACTAAAATAATCATTACTTATTGAAGTTTGCCCCCACTAAGAAAAATTTCTAGATGCATCCATGGATCGGCCATAATTTGGTCAAGTTTCGACTAGTTACAAATTCTAAAGTTCATTCCGCAATCGAAATGAAAAATTAATGATTGATTGCAAAAATGCGCTATATAATTCAGTCATCACAATGATTTACCCTAAATAAGTAGGTCTTATATTTTGAAGGTCAGTCTTAGTGCGTTTAATATTGTTCTTTTAAGTAACAGTAATATTTGTGTTCTTTTGGATATATAACGCAATTCCAACACAAGTCCACACTTTAACTTCTGGCCTAGCCTCATCCGATCAAACTTTCGCAAACTTCCCATCAATCAATCTCCTTTTCCTCTTCAACCGAGAGGCCATTCGTAGCCACAATCACCGCCTTCTCCCCATCTTCAATTGAATGACAACCTGCTGAATGAGCGTTATGCGATCTTTTGCGCCATTTTGGCTCAATCTTTGAAAGTTGAGTTGAAAACTTTTGGGGAATAAATATTTGAAATCATTCGATATAGGACTACAAACTCTGCTTCTGCTTTGGAATCGTAGGTAAGTGTTAGTTTTTGAATTTGTATGTAAGAGAGATGAGCTACTCATGTATCCATCTTCAACTGTTGAAGTTTCTGCTGTAGGCAAAGGTGAAATCAAGACTTGATCACGTGCAAGTGTTCTGCCTAGGTTTTCTCATGTGAAATTTAGGGAAACCAAACAACCTTAGTGTAAGCTAAAAATAGAAGAAATGATAGCATAATATATATATTTTCCTCTTGGGCGTTCTGAGAAATTACTCAGATGAGCTCTATCTTTTGACTGGTGGCTAAAAATCTGTTGTTTTAACCTGTGCGCAATCCCAGATTCTTAACTAGTGCCAATATAGTGGTGGCTTAGAAGGTGTTGTAGCACTTCTTTGTGTTCTCATTTTGACATCTATCAAGCTGAAGTAGAATGTGCTAAATGGATATTCACTAGCGTATCTACAGTTTTCTTTTTCTTTCTTTCTATAACATTTCAAACTCCTTCGTTTATGATTGTTTTCTGTGATTATGTTTGTCTCCCAGTTTCTAATTAATGTCTCTTTTTATGTTACATGGACTGCTGTGAACGGACTCTTTTTGTTTTCTCTTCCTATTTTGGAAGGATCTAAAAGTCTTCTACTGTGTTGATACAGCTGCAGTGTTGCATGCTCCAATATTTTTGGACTTGCTGAACGGTAGTTCTTCAATTTATAGCGTTGCCTCACTTCTTGCATTGTATCAAATTAGGTGCTTTGATGGTTGGTATCTACTATCCATAACTATCAATTTAGTAAATGTCAATTTTGTCGCAAGATACGTACTATATATGCTAGTACTTAACTCTCTCTTTCTTTGGTTCTTGTAGGTATGGGTGGCTGCTACTATTGGTGCCCTTTATTTTGCATAAACCAAAGGGATACACGCTTACTTACTTCGATTAGCTCCCACCTGAAGTATCCTCCACCCTCCGCACTCCCACCCCGTTCTTTGCTTATCTTCCTATTTATATTAGTTTCTCAATTAAGAGTATTTGAAATTGAGCAAGAATAGACTTGTGGTCACTCTTGATGGTGATATTTTGTCTAATCCATGTCGTACCACATCATTAGTACGCTCAATACTTCGTCATGAAGCAAACCGAAAACAGCATATAAAAGGGACATCCTTATTAAAGAAGGAACCACAAGGGCACTTCAAGGCCAGTATCGCTAGTGCCTGCACAGCAGAAGGAAGAGAACTATAGAAGGTATATCTAGGAAATGTTCCAATATTCAATGAGGTAAACCCAACATAGCTAAGAAGTTCACCCAAACTGCAAACCTAGAACATCTGAAAAAGCAATGAATGATATACGTAATCCAGCCTCTGTAGTATGTAGCATTCAGCAAGAAAGCTATGTCCAGAAATGAGAAGCATGTAGAAAACTACTTTAATGAACATGCCTCAGATGGACAGCAAAGCTGAATGATTGCTTAGTTGAGCAGAACATGCCTATGTGATTTAATAACTTGCACAATACCATGTTAGGAGGGTAAAGAACCCATGCATGCACAGAAGTTATATGCCCTATCACTTAAAACATTTAGTGGACCGGTGAACCTCCCCGTTTGTCATGATTCTGATCTTTTTTTTTTTAATATGATCAGCATGTGGAATGAGCTACGAAACAATTCTCGTTCAATTGATCTTACTGGAGAATTATCCAATACTTCGGTTTGGCAGTGATCTTGATGCAAAATCCTGCTGCAATATCATCACCATTTAAAAGAAAGGAAAAATGATATAAATATAATGGATTGAATCTAGCATCAATTGAAAGTCAATCAACAAATGTCCAATTCCACGACCTCAATTTCACCTCAGAAGCAGCTAAGAAAACTTACGGGAAGAGGAGGGAGGAGCTGTGCGGTGAAAAGAGGAGGAACAGCTTGCTGTAGGGACTACAGTGGCATTGTCGTGGTGGTACTCAATCCCCAGGTACATTGGAGGTCGCACTTCCACCCTGTTCTTTGCTTCATTTTTCTTTCAATTTATATCAGTTTCTCAAGTAAGAGTATTTGACACTGAGCAAGAACAGACCTGTGAGCATGAACAAAATGATAGCCCATGGGGTGGTCACTCTTGCTGGTGCTATTTGTATAATCCACGTCATACCTACATTGTTAGTACACTCAGTACTTCCTCATGAAGCAGTCAAAAAGCTACATATGAAAGAGACTTCCTTAAAATATAAAAGAAACCACAAGGGCACTTCAAGGCTGGTATCATTATGCCTGCAAAGCAGAAGGAAGAGAATTATGGAGGATATATCTAGGAAATGCTGCAATATTCAATGAGGTAAACCCAACGTTGCTAAGAAGTTCCCCCAAACTACAAACATAGAAAATCTGAGAAGCCATGGAGGATACATAACCAAGCCTCCGTAATATGTAGCGTTCAGCAGGAAAGCTACGCCTAGAAATGAGAGAATTTGCTCTGAGGATTGGAAGCACATAGAAAAGTGCTTTTCTAGACGCGCCTCGGATGGACATCAAGTTGAATGATTAGCTTAGTTGAACACCCCTCAGTGATTTGATTCCAATCAAACTGGTCAAAACACATTAATAACTTCCACAATGCAACGTTAGGAGGGTAAAGAACCCATGCATGCACATGAGATAGATGTTCAATGCATACATTTAAAACGTTTAGTGGATCATGTGAACCACCCTGTTTGTCATGATTTTGATCTGACTACATCAGCAATCAAACACACATTAACATCTAAGTAAACAGGATTACATGATACAACCTCTTGGTCGAATTGATTCATGCAGAACCAAAACATACCCTCCAAGTTCTCAGTCTGTTCCTGTTTGTAATGCCTAGCAATGCAATCATGAAAATGGTGACTACATTCCCATCAAACACCACAACTGTGGACACCATTAAGGAGAAGCCAATCCAAGAATAGTGAAACTGCCATACTATTCCATTTAAACTAGAAAAGACAAGGTATCAAATTTAAATGATATATATTACTAAAGCACTTGAAAAATCTATTTTCATCCTACACTTGAAAAGCCACAAACGGAGCTGCTCAATCAAAATCCCCTAAAACAACATATGCTCCATTGACTAGTTAACGAACGAATGAAACTACTTAAACACTAATCATAATATTACTTACTTCCATAGAGAATGGGCCATAGAGACAAGAGAGAAGTGTGCGGTGAAAGCTTGTTTAAGTGGAGTCCTGTGATCATTATTTTTCTCTACAGTTGTAGTGGAACTTAGCACTTGTGGATATATCAACAATCGCCGAGTCAAACTAAAAGGGCCTAACCAAAAAATTGGAAGGCAAAGCATCACGTGATCCGTTCTAAATTTGGCATTGAAGTCATTGCATTTAACACATATTTAAAGATACAAAAATTACATATCGAGAAAAGATTCATCGATGAAAATATGTAGATAGAAGCCCTGATCAAGACAATGACAAAAGATCAGAAACACCACAAGTGCAAGTCGAAAGTGATTCGTCAAAAACCACTATGGTTTGCGAGTAAAGCGATCGGAATGAGCAACAGAACAATTCTCATTCAATCAATCTTAACGGAAGAGTTTTCCAATACTCCGATTTGGCAGCAACCCCAATGCGGAAACACGTTGCAATGTCATCACCAATTAAAAGATGCAGAGTGAAAAAAACGATATCAATATAATGGACTGAATCTAGCCATCATCGGAATTCAATCAACAAACGTCAAATTCCAAGATCTCAATTTCGCCTTAGAAGCAACTAAAAAAAAACCTACGGGAAGGGGAAGGGGGAGGAGCCGCATGGTGTAAAGAGGAGGAACGGCCCACCGTAGGGACTACGGTGGCGATGCCGTGGTGGCTCTCGATCCTCGAATACATCGGAGATCGGGCTTCCCAGTGGTAGTGACGGCTTGGTGTGAGACGGAGGAGAGGAAGAAATGGAGGAGTTTCCAAGAAGTGTAGCAGAAGGGACCGGACAACATGAAATTGAAAAGGAAAAAAGTAATCCCGATTCTTTTGAGATTTTTTTTTTTAATTTTTTGCCCAACAACAAATTTCAAACAAAATTGCTTCAATTTAAATCGTTAGAAAATGCCCATTGCAATGAATATTGACATGATATTGACATGGTCATTTCACACTCTTTTTTACAACGTAATCCACTCTAAATTAGTTTTTTGAAAAAAAAAAGATGATCTTGTTTTAGATTTTTATTTAAATTTTTTCTTAAATTATGTAATGGCTGTTTTAAAGAGAAATACTTACCCTTGTAGTCCTCAAGCATGAAATGAAAAGGGTGAGGGGGTTATGATGGTGGTCTAAAAATGGAGAAGCTATACTTCAAAGATTTGCATAAACGCTTGTTGGGTGATGGTTACTTATCTTTTATTTTTTCAATTTTTGATGTCTCGGCATGAGAGGAAGGAGATGAAGCGATGGAGGAGTTTCTAAGGAGTGCGACGAAAGGGATCGGGAAGAGGAAACTGGAAAGAAGACTTAATCTCAGAATTTTTTTTTAAAAATTTTGTTGTATTATAAATTTCAAACAAACTTACCTCATTTAAATAGTAAGAATGTCGATTGCATCACGATGAAGATTTGGCCCATGGACGAACTCGAATCCATATTTGATAATTTCTTTTCGTTAAAGGTCTTTGTTTGAAATTAATTGGATCATTTCATGTTTTTATTTAAAATGAAATCTATTTTGCATTTTTTTATATAAATAAATGACTCGATTTCAGCTCTATATTTTGAATTTTTCTAAAATTATGTAATGGCTATTTTTAGTGGCGGAAAATGCTGGCATAGTGATCCTGCCCTCGTGCAAGGGCGCTCTCCGCTGTCCTTGGGAATATAAAACGGATGAGGAGGGTTCTGATGGTGGGTCCCGTCATTATTGTCATTATTGTTTTTCTTGATTTTAAACTTCCTTGGAAAATGGAGGGGCTAGTTTGCACAAAGACCCGTGGACTTCGACTTGGTAAAGCTTTTAGACTATTATCAAAGAGAAAATTGTCGGACGATGATTATTGATATTTTCTTTTTTCCATTTGGAAGGGTTTCGATACTTTTTTTCAACCAGAATTATCTACATAAAATAATGATTTCAAAAGATACATAATTTTAAAAAGGTATTTGCTTGTAAAATTTCTTTCCTTGAATCAAAAGGAGGGTTAATGCAATCCGTTCGTCCCCTTGAATCTAACAAGAGGAGGAGGAGGAGCTGTGTGGTGAAAGGGGGAGGAACGGCCTGCTGTTGGGGCTACCGTAGTGCTGCCGCATGGCTGCCAATTCTAGGGTACATCGGAGATCGGACTTTTCAGCAGTGGCAACGCTGGTGTCAAGGGCGATAGCAATGACTTGGCACAAAAGGGAGGAGGGCAAGAAATGAAAGGATCAAATACCGTGAAATTGGGCCCACAAGCTTAGACTTTTATTTGAGGTTAATTTGGCAACTTTACATCCTAACTTATAAAGCAAAATCGACACTTTTCTTTTTCTTGTTTTTAAGCTTCCTCTATATGAAAATGGAGGAATTGGACTTGAACGATTTGAAGAAAGATTTCTTGACTTTGACCTAGAAAAATTTTTGGACTATTATCACAAAAAAATTATTAGATGATGATTATTGATCTTTCATTATTTCAATTTCGAAGAGCATGGATGCTTTAGGATCTTGTTTCTCTTGAGTTCTTCTTCTTTACAACCGCAATTGTTTGCAAAGAGCATTCATATGATACACGTTGCAAAGCAATTACCAATCAATGCTACATTTATTCATGGTTAGTCAATTAAACACTTTTTTACACAATGTCAATTAAGACTTTGTTCGTTTCGCGGAAAATATTGCATTTCTGAAAAGTGTTTTCCAGAAAATAATTTTTTAGAAAAATGACTATTTTTTGGTATTTGTTTGGAACTTGATAATGAATTAAAAAATATTTTCCGCCGTTTGGTTTGGAAAATTCAATTTGATTTCTATTTATGCATTCATTTCAACAAATTTTTTATTTTTTAAAAAATCAAAATTTTTATTTTATTTTTCTTTCTACTTTTTCGTTTTTTCTTTTTTTTTTTCCTTTTTATTTTTTCTTTTCCTCCTCCTTCTTCTCGAGTCAATCACCGTGACCACAGCAATGGTCGACGAGCTCGAGGCCTCAAGCCTTGCCAAGTCGACAAACCAAAGGCTCATACTCACTGACCTCGCAAGGCCCAAGTTTGAGGGCTTGGGTCTCACTAAATCAGCAAGCAAGTGAGCTACTCACCATAGGCTTGCTCGATTAGCGAGCGGTGAGCCTAGCTTGTCAATCTGGTGAGGCCCAAGGTTGGCAAACTAGGGACTTGCCTATGGCTGGTACAAAAGAAAAAGAAAAAAAAAAGGAAAAAAAAATTAAAAAATCATTTTTTTTTTTAAAAAAAAAAAGAAGAAAGAAAAAAAGAAGATAACAAGGATAACATGGGTGTGAGATAAGAGAGAGTGAGTGAGAAAAATATTTTCCCAAACTTAAAAAGTAAAAAATATTTTCCCCTTTTATAGAAGACTTTTTGTTTTTGTTGATGAAAAATGTTTTTCCGATTTAGTTCATTTTTCGTGGAACAAAAATTAGAAAATTCAAAAAACGTTTTCTGAAAGTTGTTTTTAACGAAATAAACAAAACTTCAATTCCTTATTGTTCCGTTGTGGAAAAAGGATTTCAAGTCAGCCCCCTTACCCTCAGCCATGCTGCCAAATGATATCATATCATAATAAAGTCCCCCAACGTAGAAGGAGCAGCTTTACTATTTCTATTATTATAGAAATGGGAAGTAGTCTATGCAGATTGAGCCATACTGAGTTTTTCATGGTCTTACACTTCCAAGACCTCTCATCACTCCTAAATTAGCCCACAAATTCGATTTATAACTATCTTTTTTTCAAAAAGGTGATCCCACATCTTTGATGAGTTGTCTGATAAGATCTTGAGCTTAAATCATCATCTGTATAACTAGAGTTCAACTATGATTGCTAGGACTAACAATACCATGACCACTTTAGTAGTTGATGTCCACTCACTGGAGATTTTTTTCATCTATATTGTGTTTATATATAATCCAATAGAAAACTAAAATGATACTCATTAATAACATGTATTAGAAAATGATGTTAGCAATTAATATCTTTCATCCTCGAGCACTTTCAAATAGATAAATTTATCCTTGGATTTCTTTGACTTCAAATCATTACCTTCTTGCTCTTTGCCCTCTGATTTTATCTTTGAATTTCTCATTTCACTTGTATAATTTCATAGCTTGGTTGTTCAAACATGTAAATGTGCAAAGTATTCCGGATGGATTTATTAAGCAACATATTCAGGAAAAGCAAAGAGCAACTCTTAGGGTTCCGACAGTGAAGTTCATCAGGAGCTATAGAATTGTTAGAGGGGCTCTATTCTGTCCTTTCTTCCGGTTGATGTGCATTTCAGTGAGAAACTCATCTGCGTGTAGGCAATGTCTGCATGAACGAATGAACAAAGATAATCACCCAAAAGCCTGCATTCTTTGCAGCAATAGCTTCTCAATACCATATGCTTATCATTACTTGTCACTTGGGTACCTCCGTGTAACAATGTGCTTTTTCTTGCCCACATTTATCGAAAATCCACAAAGACACTTCTTCAGATCTCGATGTTTTGTATTTCCAAATAGTCTTTATGCTAATCTGCCATCATAAGATACATGTATACAAAAACAAATGCAGCAATTGGCCTATCATCAACGAAGAAGTTGACTAGCTCACTAATTTCCTACCCCCCAACCCCATTTTTAGGACAGAATGAAACAACACATAATATTGATACTAATAAACATGAAGCAACACAGACTCAAAATAAGTTAATTCAACCCCTAGAATAGCATAGCAAGTAATCAACAAATTGAATTCGACAAGACGGAATCATCGACTAATTACTCTCATTATCAAATGGATCAACAATTTAGAGAACAGCAATTAAGCTATGCAACAATAGGTCACCCATCAAAGTTGTGAGGGCAAAGAGACATCGAATAGCAAAAGCAATTACTGCTTCAGAACAGGACGAGCATCTCCAGAATGTGTAAATGGTTGCTTACCCTTTCGAACAAAAGAAGGAGACATGAAAATTTCTGAGGCTAAAACCAAAAATTACAAGCTGAGTTAATCAGAGCAATAACAATGGTCCCATCCTGCGTCAACAATGTTATCATGGGCATATGCGCCATGTATTATCTCATTTTTCTGTGCTTATGTTGATCCCGTCATAATACTAATATCAACTGAAAAGGAGACTTCGAGTAAACACCGATTAAATTTGCGACCACACAAAATATTCACGCCTTGACAACAACAGTCCGTGTTAAGAAATTAGTGACTGCCAATCTGAAAAAACCAGAGGATGAGGAAGTACTTTGGTTGGAGGGACATACCAGAAATGTTGCACGGATCATGAGCAACTCTCATTTTGCACGCCCTGGGCCATTCTCGCGTCTGATAGATCCTGAGAGTGACGAGTGATCTAATGAGGCCGGATCCTGCTGCAGCTCCTCTTGAAACTATAGGGATTGATGTATCGCCAGCCGGCATGTAATTCATCTTTTCAGCAGAATTTATAACTTGTTCAATCGCCTGCATAGCGAAATTGAATGTCATAAACTCCACAAAAGGCCTGAGACCATAGAAAGCAGCGCCGACTTCAACCTCAGCGAAACCAGCCTCTGCAATCAACAACCCTCTCAGGTCCATACTTCTGCCAAAAAAAAAAAGAACCTTTAGACACATTGAAAGACTCTAGGATCTGCAGACATTTCCTCATCAAACGCAGCATTCAGAGCCTCTCTCACAATCATCTCTTTCCCTGCAGTAGCATTACTACATAACGACATTTCTGCGGCACAACTCTTCCTCAGCCTCTCTCTCAACAACACAGCATCCAAGCCTCTGGCAATGGTTTTTCATATTAGAATCGACAACATCATACACTCTCGAACTCAAACTTGCTAGCACGCCAGATAGAGCTCGCTGATTCTCTCTCTCTCTCTCTCTCTCGAACGGGTATCCTTGGAAAAAGAGTCCAGCTTTGTCATTCCATCAAACACCTTCCATGCAAACTCGACAGATTTTTCTCTGACCAGATTTTTTTTTTCGCATCTCTCTTTCTATACATATTCATATATCTATATATGTGTATATGTATATGTATATCATCCCCACAGTGAACAACACCATCAGATTCCATACTCGAGTCGCGGCCACTCTGATTGAAGCCGTCGCTTTCCTATCCTTGTCCATGTCTGGACCAGATTTATCTTTGGCCGGGCCATCCCGGGCTCACGCCGCTGTCGCCACTGAACCATTATCAGGGCCGTTTCATTTCCAAGACGAATTTCGATTCACTCCAGAACATGTGCTGTCAACTCTTGCTTCGTTCTGCTCGCTCCCACTTCATCGCCGGATTCCACCGTTTCGCCCGTGCACGCCACGCCCAAATGGGGATGCGGGGTGGCGTTCTCTGTTCACAAGAGCCTTTTATCCGATTGCCAAGGCTGAGGTTGGATGGATCATCATCATCATCATCAATGTGTCACATAAATAAAATTTGAAATCTTTAATAACACAAAAAAAAAAAAATTAAAGTAAATGTATTAGAGTGAGCATAGTTTGGGATATTTGATGGCTTTTGCCCTTTTTTCTCAGCTTCATCAACAATGTAAGTCACAACTCATAACCAAGAAAACATTGATCTTTCTCATGGAAGCAAGCATCTACTTGTCGCCTATTAGCTGTCACCAGGCTTCCATCGCCCTTCCCCTCCTAGATGTCCTTGATGGTGATTATGTCGAGTTGTTCTTGTCTCCTTTATAGTTAGGAAGGCGCTTTTGTCTTTAGATTTGCTCATACATTGAATTTGCGGCTTGAAATCTGCTTTTGTAAATCGCGTGAGTCTATCAACCGCAGCTTGTTCTCACTTGAATAAATAGTGTTTTGATGTCACTTGTGAAAAGAAAATTCTAATTTTATCTCTCACAACTTCAATTCAGTAGAAATATATTTAATTTTGACAGCTATTTCGACTTGAGATTCCTATTTAAATTTCATCTTATTGAAAAATTGACCTAATGTCATTTATGGTAAATGGCGTACAACGACGAATGGCATCGGAAATGACTGGATTCCAAGATTTCAAAGCAATCTTATGTTGGGAATGGATCGTGGCTTTATTACCATATAGGGTGGGCTAGAGAAGGCGACTGGGCTTGATGGACCTAAGACGAAATTTTATCTCGTGAGAGCTATGTGATTGGGCCACGAACCAGAAAAGCCCTCATTTTAACCCCCATCATTTTCTAATTATTTATTTATTATTTATTTAGTTTATTCTTTATTTGTTTTTTTTATCTATTCTTTTTCGCTCTCTTTTGTTGTTTTTGCTATTTTCTATTTTTGTACTTTCATAGAGACAAATGCTCTAATTGTTGACAAAAATTCAGGTGTCGATGACTTGCGTGATAACACTAAGGTTAGTGCCATGTGAAGCTCGGTATTTTCATAAATTGATTGATTAACAAGTGCATTTTGCATTGACTAGCACATTCCCCAAAAATATTTTCCGCAAAACCAAAAATCTTAAAGAGGGCGGGAAGAAAATTTTCTCCTCTCCTAAAATTAGCCAAATTTAAGAGTATAGGAATCAAAATTAAATTCTATATCAGCACCAAAATTTATTATTAAATTGTTACTCCCCCGTCTCCTTGCAGACTCAACTCTAGCTTTGATACACGTGAAGCGGTTTGAATGTGATAATTCTCATTTTTGGACCCAAGATCTACCATTCTTTGGAATGGAGGGGTATCGGAGAAAGCTTCTCTTGCTAGTGCAAAAGCATGAGCAAAATCATGGGATAGGGCTTTGCTTCTAAGCCAAAAGAGGGTCGGCCAGCAAGTCCAAGTTGAAGATCGGTAGCATGGAGCTTCTTCTGTCAACAAAGCCCTAAATCCATAATGTTCAAGCATTGCACTGCCAAATTATGGGTAAATTTGAAGAGATGAGGCTTCCAGACTATTCTATGTGCGTTGCTTCAACTGATTAAGTACATATAGATTCTCCGATTTTTCTTCGAACGAAGGATTTTATCAATCTTCTCTTTCTGGTGGTAACAACTAAAGGTGTCAATGAGGTTGGTTTTCAATGGGCTTGTTGTCGATGCATGTTGTAAATCTTGCTATGAGAATGAGTAATTTGCTTTTGATGCTTGATTGTGTATTGCTTACCGAAAAGACCTAATGCAAAGATACTTAATATTTTATAGAGATGATTGTGGATTTATTCGAATAGAAGGAGAAGGTTTGACTAATAGAGGCTAGAGAAAAAGCAAGATCTTGAGAGGATAACGAATCTTGAAGAGAAGATTTTGAAGAACAAGTTTTTTGAAGAGCAGATATCTAGAGGGAGATCTTGCTTCTTATAAACCTGAGTCAAGGGATGGAATGACTGCGTGATTGGAATTTGGTTTGAGTTGGAGATGTCAAAGCGTGTTGGAAAGATAGTTTTACTCGTGACGTTTATACTAACAATCCTAAGTGTTGAAGTAAAAATAAAAAGTTGTTTGACAACCACTAAATATTTGGAATTCCTTTCCAAACATGGAACTGTGATCGTGACTGGCTAGCCATAATCATACAATTGGGAAATTCTAATTATTGTCAATTGTTTGAAAGGTCTTGCGTTGATTGCTTACTGGCTAGGTGGGGCTTTACAGCTTTGCCCTAGGATTGGCAAATGGGTTGGCTCGGCTTGAGCACGACATGGCCCTCACCACATGGGTCAGTAGCCATTTGGTTGGCCCGGAATAATTAAAAATGGCTCGAAGGACCAGACCCTTGGAGCAAAGGAAAAAAAAATGTTTTATCATAGATATTACTTTAAATTATATTGTATTGGACAAATCATAATATTTAGGTATACACATAATTGAGCAGTACAAATAGAATGAATAGCATAAACTCTTCCATGAAATGCATGCTGACTCAACATAAATTTGGATACAGTGCACTCACGAATTATTCCTAAAAAAAGATCTGATAGTAACAGATGCACCAAACCACTTGACTTCGTTTGGGAGCACATGAGATTTGCCACATAATTAGCCATATCAGTTACACCAAATGTTTCATATGATCCATATAATTTCATAATTTAATACTACATAACTTTGTTATGTCTTTAGCTCATTCAACAAGAATCGACAAAGTGAATTGGACTATATATCTCCTAGATGAAAAACGGCCTATAGTTCTCCTGGGAAGCAACTTCCACATGTCGCTTGGTGGTGGCCTATGTTCCTGGAACCATTGTCTCTCCTTTTTTCACTTCCCTTTAGGCTCTTACTATCAAATATCTTTGCCTTGATCATCGAACAATCTATTTTTCCTTTTTTTAGACTATAATGATCTAATTATCTTCATAAGATTCCCAATCGATAGAGCTTTGTCATTGGAAAAAAGCTATGCACATTGCTTAGGTCCACAAGATGCAATAATTTGACTAGAACATTAGATATATGGGGTGTCCCTACTCTCTTCGAGTCCACATTCATATAGTTAAGGCTGTGAATGTACATATTATTGTGTTCCCTCATTCTATGTGCTTATATTATGGTCTTTCATACTCATATATTGCTTGTTCAAATATGCATGTGGGTAGACAATTCTCTTTGTATTCTTCAAGGGATATATTGAGTGAAGTAATTGAATCACAATTTTGAGTCATTCACACATCATGCACAATGAAATTGAGGATCCATCCCATCTTATCATAAAGACGAGGACTAAATTACATTTTCATTTTTCTCTGCCAAGTTCGAACTGCAATCACAAGAGTTTGGTAACGTTGCTTGTAGTTTTATAAGTCTTTTTTTTTCTTTTTCTCATATCGCCATCTTTTAATTGGTGTTTAATTAAATCACATGTTTTAAATATGACACATACTTGAAAATATGAATTCCTATCAACAATAAACATCTCATGGTGAACGATTTGATTATTAAAGTTACTGTTTTCAAGAAGGCAGCAATGCATTATTACCATCGTCCCATGACTGTACCATGCTTGCAAAGTGAGGTCCATATGTACTCTTTTGTCTAATAGAGCTTTGTGATTGGAAAATAGCTTTGCTCATTCCTTGAACCCCTCATCGCTCCTTTTGTCACTTCGCTTTAGTGACACATGGTCAAGCATCTCTGCCTCACAAAAATTAATGTGTTTGTCCTTTCTTGGACTTTAAGGATATGAATATCTCCAAAGGATTCACAATCGACTGTCTTGCACCGATCGTGACAAAGTGTACTACGCATGATTCCAGTTTCCACAGCATCTTTTCAACCATTATCTACTATTCTTGAAAAGAAGAGTAGTTGCATGGATACAAAGATTTAAACCACAAAAATTAATGTAACAAAGTAATGGGCTCAAAGTTACTTGTATGATCTCAGCCATTGAATGAAAGAAAATTGACGTCGATTGTTGGATTTGGCATGACCATTTTGTCCTGCCAGACCCCGCTGCACATATCTGACGCCAAAAGTAGTAAGCAGTGTTATATCCCCATTGCGCTAATTCAATTTGTAAACTATAGTTTGGATTCTCTAGCTTTAACCTTTTGAAATGAGGCAACTACAACTAAAATTCAATGTGCAGCACACTGCTTATGGAAACTGATATTATCAAGTTGTAGAATTTAAAACTCCGTAGTTTTCTTCATTTTCTTTCTGCACTTCGGTTTGACTATGAGTTATTGTATAATAAAGAATTAATTACAAAAAGTTTCTTCAGAAGTTGTGGAAATGATCTCTCCAACTCAATGCTTCTCAAGGCTCCGGTTAGTTCAACCTCGACTGTAAGGGGGTGAATGATAACCATTCTGGCCGGAAATTGATTT
This sequence comes from Eucalyptus pauciflora, assembly GCA_007663325.1. NCBI lineage: Eukaryota > Viridiplantae > Streptophyta > Magnoliopsida > Myrtales > Myrtaceae > Eucalyptus > Eucalyptus pauciflora. The sequence goes on from VMYD01000385.1 coordinate 1,813,626, forward strand.
CTGCAAGAGAAATAGATTTTTCCATTTCTATTTTTAGAAGAGTTTCTAAGCAAAAATAACCGTTTGATAACAACACAAAATTTCTTCCTTTCAGGCGGCGGCGGCGGTGGCGACTAGTGACCTGCGGCGGCAGGCGACGACCAACGACGACCGGCGATCGACGGCAGCGGGTGGTGATCAGCGGTCGACGGCGACCGGCAGCAGCGGCGACCGGTGGCGGCAACTAGCAACCGTCGGCGGTGGTGGCGATTGACAACAACCGGCGACCTGTGGCGGTGACGGTGACCGACGACCGATGGATGACGGTCGGTGGCGACGAACGATTAGAAGAATTTTCATTTCTCATTTCTATTCCAAAAATAGAGAAATAGAAAATTCTTACTTATGATTTCTATTCTAAACCTATTTCTGGAACCAAAATCTATTTCAGAAATAGAAAAATGAAATAATTTTATCAAACGGATTTCTATTTCAGAAACAAGTCTGGAATAGAAAATTTGTTTCTGGAATAGAAATTACTAGTTGTCATGCACCCCCTAAAACTTGAAAAGTGAAACGAATAACATCTTCTTAATGAGGAAAGGGTGTTTGGAGTTACAAAGTATTACTTCATTGGTCATGTTCACCTCATAGTTTTCAAATATAAAGGGAACTCCTCTTTTTGCCTAATATTATTCAACGAGAGTGCGTAGAGATATTATGATGATATACAACTGTACAAAAACACAACTAATTTAAACTAAGCATGCAATTCAGTGAAATTGTGAACAATTGCACGGCTACTTAATATATGCATGAGTTCAATCAAACATCGGCATGGCTTTGGCGATTTATTAAATGAAATTAGCGTAGATTGACATGTAGCTCCAAAATTATGGCACCCCATCATTCAATTGCACTTTCTGTAGGGTCATATTAGTATATAAAAAATAGCAATATGGACTAGTCACATAGTGATATGAAAAAAATTAATTGACATATGAAGAACAAAAAAGTGTCGTACAATTAGCCTTATCCAGGTCACGAATCAGGCTCTGTCCAGTTGTGGCTCTTCTAGTGATGGCCATGATATGAAGGAAGTTCTTAGTCTCTGCGCATAAAAATTAATCGATAAAAGATAAGTGTTCGATATCCAAAGAATGTGAAAACGTGAGTTAGACTTTAATTTTTTTTTTTTTTTGGTCGAACGAGCGACTGATCTGAAGATATCATCTAGAATGAGACGCGAGAAGGCTCCAAATCCTCCTCAAATCGATTGCACGCGTCCCTTTTCCCTCTCGATGTATCTTTTCCCCCTCGGCTTTCCACGGATTCCCTTTCTATTTCGGTGTCTGCATAAGGCTGGTCGCGTGTCTCCCTGAGTGAAGAGGCTGATTGGTCTAATCATACCAGGATCTCTGCCTTTTTTTCCTCAAAATGGACGAGAGATCATTGGAATCCCTTGCACGCGAAGCTGAATGGTGCCTCTTACAATTGCCAAAAAGTACGTCCCGCGTATCGTAAATAATTACTGGAAAATCAGGATAGTCCGCTAAACACAGTTTTTTTTTTTTTTTTTTTCTTTTGGCTTCGAGAAAACGTGAAGGCCTCATTCCTTTTTCTCTTTTTGCCAGAGATCCGTAGCTCTCCCTTCAATATCAGTCAAACCTCTTACTCATTCTTCCCCTTTGTCAATTGCATGAAACTTACACCCACCCACCACACCCCCACCGCACACCACCCACCCCACCCCACACCACACCACACCACAAACCCCCCCCGGGGTCAATTTCGGCATCCCCACGTTCCGCAAATGCCTCGATTCGAACTCTACCTAAGCAAGGAATCATGCCCAGGTATGGTATGATTCCACATTAATCAGTAACATGATGACTTAAAATTCTTGCTTGAAATTTTGAGTTTATTCTTACAACTATTGTTGGAAAAAAAAACCGAAACAACTTCAATTTTTCCTTATAAACCATTTTTTTTTATTTAAAAAGGATGATTTGAGGGGCTTTCTGTCAAATATGCAAAACTTGGAGAGGCACTATATGAAAAGTCAAGACTTATTTTCTGATATAGTCCACATTAATTACATATAAGGGTCTAAGTTAGTTCAAGTATAATATGTCAATAGGTAGAACACTATCAAAATTCAATAAAGATAGAATATATACACATACACATACACATACACATACACACACACACACACACATATATACATATATATATATATACATATGTATATATGTGTATACATATGTATATACATATACACATATACACATATACACATACACATACACATACACATACACACACACACACACACACACACACACACACACACATATATATATATATATATATATATATATATATATATATATTTTTTTTTAACATGGCCATTTTATGTTTTATTGTGTGTTTTCTTTATTTTTAATTTAGAATTTTATGTTCTTTTGAAATAAAAAGTCTTATGATAGAAGTTTCCAATTCTTTATAGCATTAGAAACAGAATATCAAGCAATCTCTAATTTATGACATGAAGGAACTCTCTATATGGTGGGATAGATATAAAAAAAGTCTTAAACATATTGCAATTATGTCCATTCGGTTCTATTTTTTTTTAAAGCAAATTCAGTGTCAAACTTTTTGCATTTGTGCCAATTCAATATATCTGAGCAATTTTGGCCGGCTGACGTTGAGTGGTACTACTGATGTGAACTTTCTTAAACAATATTTTAATAATATTTTAATATTTTATATTTTTCTTTTATATCTTCTTTTCTTAAAAATTTTCCCCCTTTCCGTTAGGGCTGCGACAGCCTAGCTCACCCAGACTAGGCAAGGGTCGAGATGTCCTCGCCCAATGCCAGTGAGGGCATCTCGGCCCTCACCTACCGTTGTTGGCCCTAAGTGAAAGGGGAAAAAATTATGTAAAAGAAGAAAAAGATAAAAACATTCAAAAATCATTAAAATATTATTTAAAAGTTACATCGATGCCGGTAATACCACATCAATACCAACAGAGAAAAAAAATGAGTGGATGGACTAAACTGACACAAATGCAAAGAGGTTTAGGACTGAATTGGTTAAAAAAGATATTTATGACTGAATTGACACAATTGCAATGGGTTTATAACCTTTTTTGATTATTTTCCCCTATATAATATATAAGAGAAACTGACTGGCTAAGCAATGAATCGGCCAAGACTTGCAAAAAGGCACACAAGTGAAAACTAAGATAAGGATTTGATAATGCTTGTTCCTTACGTAGGGAATGATATGATGATGGCATTCGAAACTCTTACTCTATACTTTCGTTTCCCATGATATTCTTTTTTAAGTTAATATTTCTAAGAAACTAGCCATGCATTATTAACCCAATCCTATGATCGAACTATTAGTGTAAAAATGGGGTCCACATGTATTCTTTTGTCAGATAAACTCTATCATTGGAAAAAAGCTATACGTGTTGCTCAAGTCTAGGAGATGCAATAATTTGCCTGGACATTAGGGGCGCATTTGGTAACGATTCTATTCGCGGTAACAAGTTTTTATCATAAATTGTTTTTTTTTTTGGTTCCCGAGAACAATTTCTAAGTTTAAGAAGACGTTTGGTAACTGCACAAAATTTCTATTCCCTGGAAATAAATGCGTTTGGTAGAATTGTATAATTTTAAAGTTCCTTTTAATTTTAAATATTTTTATTATATTTTTCCTTTTTTTTTATTCTTTTTTGTTTCCTTTTTCTTCTCTCCTTTTTCCTCATTTTTGGTCGGTCGCCGGCGGCCGGCGATCGATTAGGCGAGGTCCAACGAACTCGCCGGAGGCTCACCTGGCCACCGTGAGGCTTGGCCTCCCCAAATCTGGGTGAGGCCCGACCTCGCCTAGGCCTGGCGAGGCGGAGCTCAAGCTTGCCCAAATCTAGTGAGGCTGAGCCTCGCCGGTGGTTGGGCGAGCTCGAGGTCGTCGGGGGCTGGCAACACTCTGGTGAGGTCGCCGGCCCTCGTTGACCAGTCGTTGGCCATGGCCGAGGTCAGTGACCAACCAAAAGGAAGAAGAAGGAAAGGAAAAGAAAGAAGAGAAAAGAGAAGAAAAGAAAAGAGAAGAAAAAATTATTTTCGGGAATGAGAAACTAATTTTTTCTACTTTTTGTTTCTATTCCAAATCTATTCCCGGGAATAAAAATTTTACCAAACACGTTTCTATTATATTTCCGTTCACTGGAATAAAAGAACAGAAATAGTTGTTCCAGGAAACATAAACAGTGTTTACCAAATAGGCCCTAAGTAAATGGAGGTGTCCCTATTCCTTCTCACGTCCCCATTTAATAATGATGTGGCCGGATCTACTAGAACCTCATTCATTAGTAATTTGACTTGAGATTATATTATGTGCCAAAAGTATAGTCTAAGAGCACAAATTTTGATGGGCTAAGATAGATGACTTTCGGATTATGCCTTGCATCATATAGTTAAGGTTGCAAGTTAAAACTCTTGAAACCAGAATATATATATATATTGTTGTGTTCTCTCATTCTACATGCTTTTATTATGGGCTTTCATATTCATACATTGCTTGTTCAAATATGCATGTAAGCATACAATTCTCTTTGCATTTTTCAAAGGATATATTGAGGGAAATAATCAAATGGCAACTCTTGGGCATTTAGATAGATCATGCAAGGTGAAGCCATAGATCCATCACATCTTGGTAAGAAAAAGGACTAAATTGCATTTACCTTGTTCCTTGCTAAATCTGAACTATAATCACAAAAGTTTAGTGGTGTTGCTTGTAGTTTTATAAGCCATGCATTTTCTTGCATCGCGATTTTTTAATTGGTGTTTGATTAAATCACATCTTTTACAACATCTTTTACCGCATCTTTTACAAATGGTAAAAGATGATAGCATTCAGTACTCTCGGGGCATGTTTGGCAACCGGCCAAACAATAAAAATTTCTATTCTTTTGTTCCCGGAAGCAGATTTGAGATAGAAATTCGATTAGTAAATTTTTTGTTCTCGCGAATAGTTTTGGAGTAGAATCAAGAAGTTAAAAAAACTTGATTCTTTGTTTTCGAAAATAATTCCAGAATCAAGCCAACCTGAAATTTTTTTATTTTATTTTCTCTTCTTCTTTCCTTCTTGTTTTTCTTCCTCTTTCACCACTAGCGCCATCGGCCATTGCCGCCGCCGCCATCCACCACCATTGGTCATTGGCAACCGATTGAGCGAGGTCTAGCGAGGCTCGGCCTCACTGGCAATCAGGCGAGCCTCGGATGGGCCTCTTCTAGCAACCAGCAAGTCTCGCCTGGCCAAGGGAAGCTCAGCCGACGAGGTGCGACCTCGCCGAGGGTCAGCAACCCTCCAGTGAGGTCATCGGCCCTTGTCTGGCCGGTCGCTAGTCATCCCAAAGCCAGCGATCGGCCAAAGGTTGAAGAAGAAGATAAAGGAAGAAAAAAGGAAGAAAAAAAAGGAAAAAGTAATAAAATGATTAAAAAATTAGAAGAAAATGGTTTGAATTAGAAATTTTTGAGGATGTTGCCAAACAAAATTCTATCCCGAGAATAGAAATTTTGGGGGGCAATTACCAAGCGCCTTTAAATGATTAGAATTTATTCCGGGGAACGAAATCAAAAAGAATAATTTCTAATCAAAAATTGTTCCCGGGAATAGAATAGTTATCAAATGCACTCTTAGTCTATACTTTTGTTTCTATGACATCATTATTAAAGTTATTATTTCCAATAAGCCAGCCATGCATTTATCACCACAATCCCATGATTGAACTATACATGTAAAAGTGGGTTCCATAAGTGCTCTTTTGTCTGATAGAGCTCTCTTGTTGGAAAATAGCTTCGCAAGTTGCACACGCTTAGAATAAGTAATAATGTAGCTAGATATTGAGAGCGCGAATACTAACCATTTTGTTAAAAAAAATCAGTTTTTATTCCAAAAATATATTTTTTATTTCAATTCTTCAGACGAGTTTTTAAATAAAAATACACGTTTAATAATCTGAAATTTCTATTTCCGAAATAGAAATTTGTTTAATATCAACACAATTTTTTTCCCTCTTGGGCGATGACAATGGATGGGGAACGTCAAGTGACAGACAACAATGGCAGTTGGTGAACGTCAAAAGATGGATGGCCACCGGTAGATGGAGACTAACGACTGGCGAACAGCAGTGGTGGCTGGTAACTGATGGCAATGGACGATGATCGGTGGTGACAAACGATAGGCTGTGATTGGTGGGTGATCGGCTAGTAACGATGATAAGCGGTAAAAAGAGTTTTTATTTCTCATTTCTATTCTAGAAATAGAGAAATGGAAAATTTTTATTTTTCATTTATGTTCCAAACCTAATTCTGTATTAAAAATTCGTTATAGAAATAGAAAAATGAAATTATGTTACTAAATAGATTTCTGTTTCAAATATATTCCCAAAAACATAAAATTAGTTCTAACCAGAATAAGAATAGTTATCATGCACGCCCTAAATCATGGGATGTCTCATCTCCCTCTCGAGTCCAAGGTGCTTTTTGTAAAAACTAAATAGATGAAAGCGGAGCATCAAACACGAGATTTTGGCTACAATGTGGAAATAAATTAATAGATTAAGGATAAGCCAAAATGATTATAACGAGATCTTTGGCAGCAAAATATGCAAAGAAATCATGAAAGTTTGATTGTTAGGTCCAAGCACGCCTCATGCAGCAAGCAACCACTCAGATATTATCGAGTTTTTCCAGTAAATAGTTGTTGTGTTTTGACGCGGCCCTCCCTTCTTCATCTCTCTTCGATCTTCCTCTGTTTCACTCTTTCTTCATTCCGGCATAACCATTCTTCCTCCTCCGTCCTTATTTTTCTTCAGCATCTGCTCCTCCTTTCTCCTATCGTCGCAAGGACATGGGAGACATACAACGCGGGCACATTTCGCACTAGACAATATACATCCCATGTATATGGTCCACATCATCATTAACTCTGTTTGCGCTTCTGACAAAAAGAATTTGAAAGAATTTTATACATATATTGTACGTATGCAATTGGCGAAAAAAGAGTTCAAAGATGTACCGACAATTTTCACAAAAAATTCAATCACTATGATGCCTAAATTGCTTATTAATTATCAAATCCCGCTCCAAAACTAGTTCGAGCCATCATCTATTTTTTTTTTCGGAAAATGCAATGAAGGAAAACCATTTCTTTTCCCAGTCTTTTGCTAAAATATGCATCCCAACTCATCGGATATTATTGAGTATCATTTGAGGTACACGCATTTTGGTGAATAAGGGCATGTTTGGCAACTTGCCAAACAATGAAAATTTTGTTCTTTTGTTCTCGGGAGTAGATTTGGAACAGAAATCTATTTGGTAAATTTTTGTTCCCCGAAATAGATTTAAAGTAGAATCGAGAAGTAAAAAAAAATTGATTCTTTGTTCCCGGAACAATTTCAGAATCAATCCAACATATTTTTTTTTTTCTATTTTCTCTTCTTTCTTCTTGTTCTTCTTCCCTCTTTCTTATTCTTCAATCGTTGCCACTGTTGCCGCCCTCCATCACTACTGCTGCTATCCGCCGCCCACAACCGTTGGTTGTCGGAAGCTCGCCCAACCGTCGGCAAGGTTTAGCCGAGCCATGGCTGGGCGAGATTTGACCTCGCCTAGCCACCAGCGGGGCTTGACCTCGCCGGGCCACCGCGAGGTTGGCCTCACTTGCCGGCAGCTGGGCAAGCTCGGCCTCACTAGATCTAGGTGAGGCCACTTGCCCAACCATGGCTCGGCCAAGCCTTGCTGAGGGCTGGCAACACTCCGGTGAGGTCGCCGACCCTCGTCTAGCCAGTCATTGATCATCCTAAGGCCGGCGACCAACAACTTGAAGAAGAAGAATAAGAGAAATAAAGGAAAAAAAAGAAGAAGGAAAAAGGTAATAAAATTATTTAAAAATTAAAAGAAAATGATTTGAAGTAGAAATTTTGAGGACAATGCCAAACACAATTCTATTTCAGGAATTGAAATTTTGGACAATTACCAAACGGCTTAAAATACTTAGAAATTGTTCACAGGAACAAAATAAAAAAGAATCATTTCTGATCAGAAATTGTTCCCAGGAATAGAATCATTACCAAACGTGCCCTAAGTGTGTAGAACAGCTTTTAAAAACCACTTTGTGGGCCAATGCCAACACGTCCCTTTGAGCTTCGTTGCTGTACCATCAAGTTCCTATCAGTTTTCATCGAAGAAGATGTGTTTGTCCAAGAATCCTCAAAAGGTGCAACCATCTGAGTGCATGGAGTCCATTCAAAAGATCAATGATATGAATCTACCGGATCCATCAGGACAGACTCTGAAGAGTGCGGAATGGAACAACTCGTCAAAAAATTTGAAAGAGAAAAGAACGAAAGTTTTGACAGCTCAATGAATACTATGTAAGGCATCTTCTCTTGCACGATGCCTCATAGGCCTATATTATTGAGTCCACTATGCATTATTGGTGTGGGACTTGCTCTCTCTTTCTTAGAAGAAAAATCAATGAAAATTGTCGATTGATGTTGCCATTTGAGAATAATAGGAAAAATTACATTAAAGTCATATCAATAAATAACTTTTAAAAGAGTTAGAATAGAGAGACGTTAACAAAATTCCAACCATAACATCATATGGTAATTTTATGATACTTATTTCACATTCTAATCTAATAATTATAGTTGGCATAAAGTTACATCTCATGTGAATTACAATTGACATTCTAATCTAACAAGTTGCTTAATTATAGTATTACTTTTATATTTTAAATAGGGTTAATACCACAAAAAATTCTAAACTAATACATATATGATAAATTTACCCCAAATAAAATCCCCAATTGGTATATACGTGACAAATGTATTCTCCATTAGTTCCATTAAAATTTTATTGCCAAATCATTGAATTAAATGACACACGGCAGTTGATGGACATATCAGTTTGGGGTTTTACCCTCCATTTATTATATATGTATTGATTTGTGGTCTTTCATGATATTAATCTAATTTAAAATAAATTAACTAAGGTAAAATTTTCACAAATGTATTAATTTGAGATTTTTGGAGGTAAAAAAATGAGTTTAAAATAAATATATGACAAGTGTATTAATTTGGAATTTTCAATGGAAAAAAAATTAATAATCAATATATTTAAGATTTTTCATTATATTAATTTTTTAAAATATGATTTTCATTGACCCCCACGGGAGCGGGTTTAGGGCTGGTACCTAATTTGTGTTTCTCCATTAATGATTGAGGAAAGGATGCCAGGATCGATCAAGACTAGTACATCAGCCGTGGGAAAGGAGGAAAGGATGGATAACCCATCAATGTTTGTCCATTAGCAATGGAGAAAATGATGGAGACACGGACATTCATGATGGTGACTTGTCAGTAATGGAACAATAATATAGAAAATCATACATTTCCATGCTCAAGGAATTGACTGGTGTTTAGTTAAGGCCTAACAAAAGTTAGGTTAATGGGCTCCATAATATCTACCCATTTCCTCTTTTTTCCTTGTGGTTCGGGTGTTTACTAGAAAATTATCCATGACTGGTAGGAGTGTGCATCGGGAACCGCCTGGACTAGAGCGGCTCGATAGGTTTTGAGTGATTCCCAAAGAGGGCGGTCCGGTTCCCGATTTCCACTTTTGGAATTGGTGGCTAATCGGTCTGGTTCCTAGTTTCAAGGTGGGAACCAGACCGATCAGACCAAACCGGACTGATTAATTATATATATAATATTTTTAAATTTCTTTAAAAAAATCTTAATTCCTACAACATATTTTTCATTTTATTTTTGGCCCAAAATAGTAAATTTACCGGTTCCATTAGACTAGTCGGTCGGTCCAGTTCCCAATTTCAGGACCGATCGGTCTAGTTCGTGGTCTCAGAATTTAGGAACCGGTCCTCCCGATCTGGTTCCCGATTCCACCTTGAAATCGGATTGGACCGGGAACCAATTAGTCCTAATGGTTGGTGTTTACATCTTAAAATATTCATTTGTGAGTCAAAACTTTCAATCCATTGCTTAATTTTTTTACACAAGATTGATTCTAAAAAGATTCCACACGATGTTCAATCATCACTTTTATCAACTTCTAGTTCTCTTTGTTTGCACTAACATTAAAAAAAAAAAAACATTTTTCTGCATTTTGCTTTCCCTCAAGAAAATTAAAATTGGTACAAAATAGGTATATGAAAATAATTGCATATCAACAAAATTTTAAAAATGAATTTTTGATGACTGCAATACTTGAAAAATAAATGTGAAAAGTAAAAGACTAGATAAACCCAAGCATTTGAAGAAAGGAGAAGAGGGAAAGATGAGGGGGCGCGGGGCGGGGCTTCAATATGAATGAGAGACCAACTTAGTTGTGGGACGCAATTTTTTCTAATATTAATTTTTTTCATGTAAACAGAGGCAGTATTCAAGAAAGTAAGCTAGTTTATAATGTTGATAAAAAAAAAAAAGCAAAAGTTTAATTTCCTAATCTAAAAATTATAATTGAGGTTGCGTCTAACCTAAAAATCACATTAGACATTACAATCTAACAATTAGCTTGATTATAATGTTACTTCTATAATTTTAATATGATTTCATGGAACAGCATAAGGACTGGGTTTAAGAGTAGTACTTAATCAATCGTTGTCCTTGGAGGATAGGACGTATGGCTACATTACATTTGTCTAATCACTGTTTGTCTATTAACGAATAATTATTCAAAAAGTCTTAAACCTATTGTATGATAGTCAATTTAGTCTTAAACTTTTCAATTTTGTCAATATAGTCCTAAAACTTTTTACGATTTGCCAATATAGTCCTTCCGACTAATTTTGGTCGGAAGTCACTTACTTGGTGATTGTATCAATTAAGACGACTCGCATTTACATTAGCGATTTCCATCGAAAGTTGGCTGATATGACTACATTAACAAATCATTAAAAAATTTAGAATTAAATTGGCAAAATTAAAAATTTTAAAACTGAATTAGCCGTTGTATAATAAATTTATAACTTTTTTAATAATATTTATGTCCATAAATATTGGAGGAAAGGATGGATATCTAATCCACCTTTGTCCATGAGCGGTGGAGGAAAAAAATGGAGACTCACACGTTGGTGATGGTGACCAGTCAAGGAACAATAAAATGCAAAAAAATCATCCATCTCAATATACATACATATTGAGAAAAAAAAGATATACATACATATTAAAAATGGTGACTTAGAAATAAGCACTAGTACCGAATTGATGTCTATATTGCTCGATTGTTTATAAAGTCCACATTGTCGTCTTGATTGAGGCGACTGAAAGCGGTCCTTTTTTTTTTAAAAAAAGAAACTTTTGACTAGTGACGACTCGGAGCCGTGTCCTACGAGTTATCAGCTTCCTAAGGAATTCACTGCAGAGGAAGAATGGGAAAGATACTTCAAGTCACCGCTGGTCTAGCTGGCCTCTCCCACCAAGGGCCAAGTTGTACTGCATGCCACCGAGTCCATCTTCACTTACCATTACCATGCTGTCATAAAAGGGAAATCAACTTTTCATCTTGCAAAAAGAGAAAAGAGGGCAGATGTCAGAGAAATTCACTTCATGCAAGTTTCGGCGAAGAGAGGCCGTGTACACTGTACAGCAATATGAAAAAAAAAATTGTGAAGAGCTCGGAAGAGTAAATAGATATTAGTAACTAAACTGAAGCATACAATAGAGACGGAACTTGGTACATGTGGGTTCTGATCTAAAGTCAGAACATCAAAGGCCATGGCTATGGCACTCACCCCAGCTGCCGTGCACTTAACTAAATTTTTTGGGATTTCAATAGTTTCATTCTTTTTATTTTTTAATAGCAGAGAAATGAAATTTAACCACCTACCTTCATTTCGAGTGTTCGACAATCAAAACTGTCCAAAAATGTGTTTTTATTCTAAGTTGATATATTTTATTAATCTTGTTTTTGGCTTTCTTTTGGTTAATCATTATTTGATTCAGTTGATTGATTTTTGTTGATATTATGATGATGAAAAGTAAACACAACGAAAAAATAACACGTTTTTGTTATTAATGAGAATTTTTACAACATATGGAATATTTTGCCACATATGAAAATCTTTTACCCTATAATAGATACATTTACCAAGTACAGGTAGTTTTTATTAAGAGTAACGTGCAACCTTATTAATATGTTAGAAAATTATTAGCATGGAGTTCTTGTAATATTTTTCAACGGCAAAAGATCTAACTTCGATGATAGATTAGATGTCCATCTTAAAATGCAACAAAAAAATTCTTGAGGATGTACAGACCAATCATAAAGGGGTATTGCGTTTCTTTGGATGCTATTAGAAAATTAAATTTCACGTGTGATGCTCTGTCAGGGTTGTTCCCAAATTTGTCCCTATGTAGTATTTCCTTAACAGACCAAAAGGGACAAAATGCTAAAATACCTATCTTGTTATGGCTAACTTTCTACATTTCACATTTTTAGCTTGCGGTAACTTTTACTTTGCCTTCTTATTTTGTCCATTTTCACTTGCGGTATTTCTCGGTATGAAAAAATGCTCTGAATTTGATTGTATTCGGTGTGATTTTTTCTTTTTGGGAAATCATACTCTTTGATATAAAATTATGCACTAACTTCACAAATAAAATCAATATGAAAATCTATCTCTATATAATTTTGTAATTACACCCTCTACCCAAAGGGCTGCCTTTAAGAATTGAATTTCATGCACTCTCCAGAAAAAAAAAAAAATTTGTGGCCATCTAAGCTCCACATCAAATTATATTATGCACTACTGACCAAATAAATTATTGAAATAAGTACATAATTAGTTTTAAACTTATTATATAGAAACCAATCGAGTCTTAAATTATTTTTAATTAAACCAACGTAGTCGTCAACCTTTGAGAAAAAAATGCAATCTAGTCATTCCTCCTAAGTCACACTTGATATATTCGATGTGGCAATCCAATCATTATTAACAATCCTACATGCAATGCCGAGGTGTAACATGGACTATTTCAACAAAATGATGCCATTTTTATCGATTTTAATGATATTTCACACAACTATGTTTTTGGCTTGATTTAGTAATCAAAATGGGTTGAATATGAGTCTATTGCAAACCTACAAAGATTCATATAGAGCTGCGCTTTGATGTTTTAAACTTATCTTGATTGAGTTTTAAAATTTTAATTATGCAACCTGACACATTAAAATTGAGTTGAAAAATGAATTTGTAACCCATATTGCTACTTCTAGACGGAACTATGTGTCAGTGAGTGTGGCCTATCCTTGTCCATTTGTTCTCTATATTAATTAAATTTTGTTTTATTGATGTTGGCGCTGTATAAAGTACTTATTACACAGGCGATAATTTAAGTCGAGTCATTTTGTTATTTTGACAGCTGGTGATTATATGTTTATTTTTTTCTCTTTTTGGAAGCCACATATGATGCGCGTGCAATTTAAATTTTAGAAAAAAGAAGATCAAGCAAAGAGACTGTATACAATATTCTAGCACCCAATCAATTTTTTTGGTATAAGGGGTGACCGGTCAACTAAAGGAATAATAAAATGAAGAAAATCATCCATTTATGTTGGTCATTGTTCACAAGTCGTCCATTCCATTTTTATCTTCCATGCTTATATTGATCGCTCTTCGCCATTCCCTTCCTTCGTCCTTTTGGCACTCAAATGACATCGCTTTCGTCTCTCATCGTTCTTGCTCTGTTTCGCTCTTTCTTCTCCTGAGCACCACCATTCTTCCTCCTCCTCTTGTCTTCAGTATCTGCAGCTTTCTTTCATCATTCCCTCTGTCTGTCTCTCTGATTTCTCGCTCTTTGTTTCTTGGACAAAAAAATCAAAGAAAAATGTCGATTGATTCCGCCATTTTTATTGCATGTGATGTCTTGAAGTGCCTAGTTGCTCCCATCAAGCGCGGATTCGGATACTTCATGTCCCCCGAGAGCTATGCCAATAATCTGCGGGAGGAAGTCAAGAAGTTGGAGCACGAGGTGGAGAGGCTCCATCACGCCATGGAAGTGGCCAGAAACAATCTTCATAATGTCTATAGTCGGGCCACAGAGTTGCAGGCAAGTTCTGAGAACGCCTTGAAGGAGGCGCAAGACCTGTTGGGCGATTTTGAAAAGGCGACCAAGACTTGCTGCTACGGAACTCTTCCCGAACCCAGTTGTCGTTATCAGTTTAGCAAGAAGGCCAAGCACAAGACCGAAAACATTAACCGACTCGCTGGAAATTGCATGGAACTCCACAAGATCTCCTATAGCCGTCCACCTCCGGGGAATGCCGCTGAACCGACTTCGGCTAGGAGAGAAGGCAAAGATGTCATCCGGTCAACCACCGCAACAGCCTCTGCGTCGTCTACCTCAACGTCGATTAAGCCTAGGGATGATGGCATCTTCGAATCTAGAGCTTCTGTCGTACAGGAGATCTTGGATGCTCTTGCCGATAACCGCTATAGCGTGGTCGGGGTTTACGGGATGGGTGGGGTTGGCAAGTCCACACTTTTGGCCGATGCAAAGGAGAGAATAAGGGAAAAAAATTTGTTCGATTGGGTCGCTAAGGGTGACGTGTCGGAAAATCCAGACATCAAGAGGATTCAAGGGGAGATTGCAGACGCCTTGGGCCTGAGTGACATAAAGGACAAAGAGTCCGTAAGCGGGCGAGCGGAACTTCTACGAAGGAGGTTGGAACATGAGGAGAAGGAGAAAAAGAAGGTACTCATAATACTGGACAACCTGTGGAAGGGACTCGACTTGAATTCAATCGGCATTCCTTGCGGACATGACAACAAAGTCATAGGATGCAAGTTGCTTTTGACGTCGAGAAATCGAGATGTCTTGCAAAGGGATATGGGTTGCGACAGGGACTTCCTCCTTGATGGGCTGAAGGAGGAAGAGGCAAAAGAATTGTTTGAGAGGATTGTGGGAGACAAATTTCCCGTTGACGAGTTCAAACCCTTAGTGGATGAAGCACTCCACAAATGTGCAGGTTTGCCTTTCCTAATTGTCAATATGTCAAAACGTTTTAAACATGCTGATTCATCAGAATGCAAGTATGTTTTGAAACAAATCAAGTTGTCTAAAAACGAAGGACTCGGTAATATGATAAATAACATGTTGCAATTGAGTTATGATCACTTAAATGACGCGGAGAAGTCATTGTTAGCACTCTGCGTTGCTTATGGCACCTCTAAGCCATCTCTTGAAGACTTGGTGAGGATCGGTGTGGGTTGGGGGCTATTTCGAGAAGATAACACCATGGAAGAAGCTAGAGGTAGTTTGAGATCACAGATTCGTAATCTTCAAGCCTCCTCCCTTTTGTTAGAGGGTGGAGACACTTATGATTTCAAGATACATGACTTGGTTCGTGAGTTTGTTGCCTCAGTCGCTTCAAGAGAACATCCTCTTTTCGTGTTGAAAGATGAAGATAAGTCGATAATAGAGTTGTCGAAGGACAAGCTCAAAAGTTGTAGGGCAATATGCTTTCCCTACATTGGCATGAAGGAGCTTCCTCAAGAGTTAGATTGCCCTGAATTACAAATCTTTTTGTTGTTCACAAATAATGAATCTCTTGAGATCCCATATTCATTATTTTACTCCATGAGGAAACTCGTGGTCTTAAATCTTACTAGGATATGTCTCACTTGCTCCCCTTCGCCATTTCAGTTCCTGGAGAACTTACAAACTCTATGTCTTAATGGTTGTTCATTAGATGATGTGGCCATTCTTGGGCAGCTAAAAGGGCTACAAATTCTCAGTTTTGTGAACTCCAAAATTCAGCGATTGCCAAAAGAAATTGGGCAATTGGTAGAGCTGAGGTTGTTAGACTTGAACTCTTGTTCAAAACTTCAAATAATTGAACCCGGTGTGCTTCGAAAGTTGATCAAATTGGAGGAGTTGTACATGAATAATAGTTTTGATCAATGGAATGCAGTGGGGCAAACTCCACTAACTAATGCCGGTCTGATTGAGTTGAATAACATGAAGAATCTTTGTACTTTGCATGTGTCAATTCCTAATCCAAGTGTGCTCCCAGGGGACCTTAATGTCGAGAAATTAACCAAGTACAGAATTCGAATAGGTGAGTGGAGCTGGTCGAGCGAGTACAATGGAACGAGGACATTGGAGCTCAAGTTGGATCCATTAAGCAATGTTCTTCGAAAAGGATGCATACAAAGTATCTTATGCAAAACTGATGATTTATTTTTGTATGGGTTTGACGGAATTGAGCAAAGTATTTACGCGTTATCCCGAAAAGGTTTTCCAAAATTAAAGCATCTTCAAGTCGAGAATAGTCCCTCCATCCATTACATTCTCCAATCGCCATCCCCTGAGGATTCTAAGACGTTGGAGACATTCTTTCTCAAAAATCTCATCAACTTAGAGAAGTTATTTCATGGCCATATTTACTCCAGGTCTTTCAGTGCATTAAAAGTAGTAAAAGTTCAAAGTTGTGACAAGATGAAATTTTTATTTCCTCTTTCGTTACTGAGAGAACTTCCACGGCTAGAAGTGATCAAAGTTATTAGGTGCAAGTTAATGCAGGGGATTGTAGAAGTTGATGATTGTGGCGAAGTTGAGTTGTGTAATCTGCATGTATTGGTATTGTGGGACTTGCCTCATGTCAAGAACTTTTTCATAGCCGGGCTAGCTCCTTCGAGTAGTACATCAAATGACCCAGTGGACACTCAGATTGCATTCTTCAATGGGCAACAGGTAACTTTCTATCAAAATAATATTATTTATTTATTTATTTATTTATTTATTTATTTTTCCTTCATTTGCTAATTAGACATAACACAGATTATGATGCTTACTCAATTTGTTATTTTTAGTTTATTTTCTTCCTAATTACCTTATCCATCCATGCCTTCTCTGTAATAAGATAAACCAATCTTCCATTTCTCTTAATTTTGTAGAAATCCAACTGATTGTATGAAATGCATGTAAATTTAGTTTGTGATAGGTTCCGAGTTATTTCAATTTACATGTTGCAAGTATATTTATATTAATAAGGTTTCATCCAGAAAAATTAAAGGAAATTTTGGCATTAAAGTAATTCCATAAGTAAAGTAATTTATAATCTTTCAAAATATGTTCCATTGAATTTAGTTATCAAAATTTGTTAGTATCCACAAAATGTATAATATAGGCAACTCTCTTAAAAGCCAATACAAAGAATGCAAAGGAGGAGTGAATTTTCAAATAAAAGTAGCCATGCTAATCTAATTCATGCATGTCTTTTGTGTACCATGTTGAAAGAAGCACTTAATAATTGCATAGGCCCATAGTTGCAAGGGTACAGAATTTCGTGCATTTTTTTTTTTTTTTTATAGTGAAAGTAGGCCTTTGCAATTGTATGATTTTCCATATTTCACAACAAAGTAATCATTGCAAATTCTGAGTTCTTGCTCTTGGAGTTCCAAAGTGATCTTTACCATTCCTTTACTCCACACGGCAGAATTTGAAATCACTTGTGGTGAACGAAATTACTTTGTATAGCTCCATATCCTTTGTCGACTAGAAAATGTATTGTGACGTAAATTATGAGTAAGATTCACCTTAGATGATCATCTTATTTTGTGATCACCCTTACATAATCCTTTTTCCTGATTGGGTCACGTGAGTAAGGTCAAGTCGTTACTACGTCAAATAATGGAACTTGATGCCTTAATGGAAAATCCACTATATTAAAGCCCAATAATTTTATAGAGACATACTTCAAATGTTTGGATGGGCCTTGTATTTCAATTTGGCAACTTAGTATGTCTAGGTTTATTTTCCAAAGCTTCAAGTGCTCCACAATTTAATCTCAAGAAATTTGTGGTGAAATTTGAGTTTTCTTTTTGTTGAGTCCATCCAATTAGATTGTAACTTTTATGTAACTTCAGCAATATATCGAGAAACATTGGCAGTTGCCCAATCTCGCGAGACCACACGTGGTTATTGCGGTTTCTGTCCATGGTGATCTACGAATCCAAATACTGAGGCCTTTAACTAAATGTCTTTGCGTTTGACCTTTATCGTATGTATAGATATATTGTACACAAATCTGCAGTTTGTGTTTAATATGTCGTTAAATTGGTTATTGATAGTGATTTATTGACATTAAAAGAAGTTTAGTGAACTAAAGATAAATAATTGTCCAATTAAGGAAAGCGCGCAGCTATTTATATGGGAAGTAGTTGCTGCCGATAGAGCCTTTTGGCTCACTGCATAAGATTGCCCTTTAATTGTGGTGCGATTATAGCTGAAGTTGATGGTGGGTCCCTCAAGGTAGCGTGTCTAAGTATCTCCACTTCAATCTCGACTTTTCTACTTCGCATGCAAGAGAGGAATTAGATTGGCAGGGTTTGCGAAGAGGCTTTGGGGTTTTTAACTTTCAAGGGTTCTTAATCTTCATTCAAGAATTTTACACTTGCCTTGATGCCTTCTCATTTTGGGCGTAGAAAGTAGGGCTGCAAAAATCTATGGCATTATAACGAAACGTTTCTAATAATTGTATAAATTTCTTCCAATGTTGTAAAGAGGTGGAGTCAACGAAAGTTGCAGTGGAAGGTTGGATTGTCGGGGATGACAGTATTCGAACAAAGAAACACACAGAAATTAAACTTGCTGTAATAGATGGGAGCAACAGGCGATGGCCATGTAGATGGGAGATTTCGAGTAACTAGAAGAAAGGATTTTCTCAAGTTGAAGTGGTGAACTTTTGAAGAGGACTAGTTACTCTTTGCCAAAAATTAAAAAGAGAAAAGAAAATAAAGCTTTCCATTGTAAGTTATTATTCAGAAGGAATAAAATTGGCTCACTAATCAAATTAATTTGCGCAATCATTTTCCAAGTAAAGATCGAAGCAAGATTTGTTATATTGTTTAGCAACGACACTAGTATGGAGATTTTCTTAGTCCTTTTTTTCAATTTTATTCTTTTTTCTCCTTTTGTGCAACTTAATGATGCTCTTCTTGGCGCACATAGATATTAACATTTTGGAAGTTTCTGAATTCGTGATTTAATTGAATCACCAATTTAATGAGTGAATACTGCAGGTTGCCTTTTCGAAATTGGAGACATTAGTAATCCGGGGCTTGGATAAAGTCGAGTTTTTGTTTTTCCCATCTATGATTAAATCTCTCGCACAACTGAGAAATCTACAAGTATCTTATTGCAAGAAGATGGAGGCGATCATTACGGAGGAACAATGGTTGGGATTGGAAATATCAGAAACTCTGGCATTCCCGATGTTAACTAACTTGAAATTAAATTGTTTTAAAAGTTTGATGAGCTTCTCTTGCAAAAAGTGTAAGATTGATTTTTTGTTTTCATCACTAAAGATCTTCTTGTAGGTAAATTCATCATTGCAATACAAATGGTGACATTCTTTTCATCCATTGAAAAACTTATGATAGGTTCACGAGAAGCTCGGAGTCAGGACCGCATCAAATCATGCTCCATTGCACTCTTTAGTCAAGAGGTACATGATTAATGTTACGTCAAAATATATATAACAAAAGTATTAAATATGCAAAAGACAAAGCATGGCCAAAATAAGAACTAACTAAATAACTTACAAGGTGTACTTTGGTTAAAAATATTTTAAAGAAAATGAGTGGTGCACAAACATAAATATTGAAAGTTGTCAGACATGTATGAGTTGCAATTTTTTAATTGTAATTTCTCCAGAAATAGTTTCCATAAAAATAGTTAAACATCTCTTATGGTACTAGCACAAAGCATGAACGAGTAATACAACTGCCAAACAAGATCTCTAAAAGCTTTTTGATGCTCATAGGAAACTTAAAGCTCTTAGCAACCTCGCATGTACGGCATCGACATTGCACACATCGACATTTGTGCAACTTAAGACAGAATCACCAATTTCATGAACTCGTAATTTACATCTTGACACTCATCTATCTTCAAAGTTCATGATTAAGTCAATCACCAATTCCATGAGCGAATATTGCAGGTTGCATTTCCTAGCTTGGAGGCACTATATATCACCGGCTTGGATAACATAGATATGATATGGGACAGTCAAATCGCTGCGGATTCTTTCCCCAAGCTAAAAACCTTTTGTGTGGTTGACTGCAATAAGCTTGTGAACATAGTTTGTTGTTTCATTCTAAGACGGCTCTTGAGCTTGGAAAGATTGAATGCAAGAAGCTGTGTCTCACTTGAAGTTGTTTTTGAACTTCAGCCACTAAATTATCTAGATGGACATCCCATTGCTCTTCCATTAAAAGAGCTAACAGTATCGGAATTACCAAAGCTAAAGTGTGTATGCGATAAGGAACTTTACTGTCAAGTTGAATTCCATTGTCTACGTTCTATTAGCGTTTCAAGATGCGAGAGCCTCACCTCTTTGTTTCCAGCCTCAATAGACAAATATCTAATCCAACTTGAGAAGTTGTCAATCAATGAATGTGGCATTGTAGAAATCATCGAAAGTGAAGAAGGACTAGCTCCCAGGTTTGTATTCCCAATGTTAACCTCCCTTGAGCTTGAGTGTCTAAGAGAGTTGAAGTGCCTCTACACCGAAACACATACTTCATATTGGCCAGCATTAAAAACCTTGAAGGTGCATGGCTGTGACAAAGTGGAGATACTTGCATCGCACTCTAAGAATGAGATGCCACTTGATAAATCGCCTCTCTTCTTGATAGAAAAGGTACGATTAAAGATTACTTCTTTTGCTTTAACGGTGCATATTTGAAGTGATGATTAAGATCACAACCAAGCATCTCATATAAGTAGTTCTACATAGGAAAATGTAAACTGTACAACTCACCTTCAATTTATAGAAATATTTCAACATTGAAACATCACATGTTCTTCAATATTTGACTGAACATTCTTGTCAGATGTATCAAATGCATTTTTAATGATCCCCTTTTAATAAAGTTTTAGGTTAATTCCGATGGTTTAGCTCTCTCCTAGGTGCCACAAAGATGAAAGCACGTGGCATGTGTTGTGATCTTAGCATGGCACGAGTGTGTTGTCTAATTTGAATCCTATAAAGATTACCGATGTTTTGCTAAAAACGGAAAGATTTGACATTATTGTTGACATTAATCATTGAAATTTATGCACGTGCGACTGTAATTGATGCATAAGTTATTTTCACAAGGGATTAATCTTTAGAATCGTGAATGCAAGGAGTTACTTAAGCTCAAATATGGATACAAGTTGAATATAAAGATTATTGATAATGTTTATTTGATGTGGGCACATATCTTTTTATTGAATCACATGAGACTCGACATTTTATAAATGTAGTTATTGCGCACAACATGCAGGACTTATATCATAATACATGAATGCTCTTTTAATTAAGTTGGCTTTAAATTCTGATTTGACTATTTTCTTAGGACGCATTCCCTAATCTCCAAGAGTTAACATTGGATTTATCGGAACGGATGGAGGTATGGCGTGGGCATTTTCGTGATGGAAAATTCTTTTGCAAGCTTAGTTTGCTTAAGCTTCATCATCTCTCCCAAGAGTCTTCAATATCCACATGTCGCTTTGTTGAGAGTTTAACCAACTTGGAAGAGTTGGTTGTATGTGAATCTTATCTAGAAGACCCAAGCAACAATGAGGAAGCCATAGAAGGCACAAGTAGTCATGAGATGAAAGTAATATTACCCTTTTCAAGATATATTCAACATCTGCAAACTCTAGATGTGTCACTTTGTGATGGGTTATCAAAGATGTTCACACCAACAATTGTTGAAAATTTGGTGGCACTCACAAAATTGAGGATAAGTAATTGCAGAATATTGATAGAAGTCATTAATGATGAGAAAGGTGGGGATGGCCGTGTGGTGGCTTTCAATAAACTGAAGTATATGGAGCTTGATGAGTTGACAGGGTTGACAAGTTTTAGCTCAGGTAGATACACTTTGATGTTCCCACTCTTGGAAGATGTCATCGTGACTAGGTGTCCCAACATGAAGTTTTTCTCTCAAGGACCCACAAAGGCATCAAAATTAAAGAGAGTTCAAGTATCAAAGAATGCGTGGTTTTGGGTAGAAAACCTCAACATCACCATCCAAATTATGTTTGAAGAAATGGTATGCACTAGTTACCAAATTCCATGTATTTGGACAGTTTTGACCACTAACCGAATAATTGCTTTTTGCTAGAGGTTTACACTTAATGATGCATTTTTTTTTTTTTTGACAGGGTACGCTTGTTGGAGTAGAGAAAATGTTGCTATCTAACTTCCCCGAGCTAATTGGAAAATGGCATAACGAACTTAATCCCATCAAGTCATATTGGCAATTACAATCGATGGTGGTAGATAAATGTCCGTCATTTATTAATGCTATTCCATCCAGATTGATGCTTGTCCTAGACAATTTGGGCTTTTTGCAAGTGCGCGACTGTGAGTTGCTTGAAGAAATATTTGATTTGGAAGGGCTGGAGGCTGTGGAAAGCACTCGAATACTACCTCGGCTACAAGAATTGAACTTGGCCAATCTACCAAAATTGAGGCGACTATGGAACAAAGATCTTCAAGAATCGATACACTTTGATTCTCTAGGTATTCTCATCCTTTATAATTGCGGCAACTTGGGACATGCTTTTGCTCCATCAATGGCTCGGTGCCTTGCCAATCTTCACAAAATGGAAATAAAGGAGTGTGGTCGGATGGAAGGAGTGATCGTAGAGGAAGAAGGGCAAGGAAGCGCAATTGAGAAGATTACATTCCCGAAGCTCAAGCGGATGAAAATGGAATGCTTGCCCAATTTGACTTGTTTCTTCTCGGGAAAAAATCATACGCTGGAATGCCCCAAATTAGAAGAGTTGAGTATTGCCCATTGCCCCAATATGAGAAGTTTGACTGGGCAATCTTGGATGGAGAATGACCATGGCATCTCTTCACTTTTTACTCCCCAGGTCAGTCTTTCAAACAAATGCATTTTTGGGCGTTTCAATTGGAACATATTCTCATAGTATTGGATGATGCACGGTATGATACAAATTTTGTGCTTTGTGTGGGTTTATGTATGTAATCTTCTGATATTTAATACAAAGCTTAAAAATATTCTAATCCTTAAGAAATATAACTATGAATTGTAAATCTTTGTATCCTTTTAGAAGTGTTAAGTTGGTGTCAATTCATGAAATCATATCATGTGTAGTACCTCAGAATTAATTAGCAAGGTTCTTAGGAAAGTTATCACAATAACCATATAAAAACATTTAATTTTTGCAATTTCAAGTATAAAGAGCTAAACAGTAAACATAGAATAGCATCTAAAAATGGCAAAAAAATGTAGTATCACCACTTCATATTGTCTTGTGCAGAAGCAAACTAGCATCGTTCTATTAAACATGAATAAAAGGGGAAAAGAAAGCTTCATAATGTAAAAGCCTAGTTCACAAATTGCTTAGCAATTACAGCTCATTGTACCTTAATCATCTTCTCAATCAATGAAATTGGAGGAATTAGAGAGAGCTGCTCTTTTAATTGGAGTGCTCTAAACTTCAATAATGATCAATGCAATGAACCTTTTTATTTCCTAATAATTACCAATGCCTAAGCTAGGTCTTGATAATAAAATAAATATCAATAAAAAGGTCCATATGCATATGCATGAAGCGGTTCATCTTCTTTGTTCGTAAATCATACTTGAATTGCTATACTCCAACAACCTATCAAATTAAATACACGTGTTATACAAGAAATATTAACTCTGCATTATCTTATTGAGTGAAAATCAATGGGATACTGCGCACAATCTATGTTTGGCAGGAGAAAATGCAAATTACTTTTTCCAGAAAAAGAAATGGCCAAAAAAAGGAAAAAATAAAAGAGAGAAAAGGACAGTTGGATAATAAATAGTAGCAATTCCGTGGGCGGTTGCCGCCATTGCAAGTCTTATTTCATAACTAGATGACAATATTTAGTAAATGTCCTAGCTAAAATAAAAATTTTAAAAATCGGAATAAATTATCCAATCAACATTACTATCGAAGAGAAAACGTTAGGTGAATTAAATACACAATGTAGAATTTGTATTGAATCATCTGTAGATTGACACATGACAAAGTCGGGGCCACTTATCAAGTGAACCATCAAAATTTTTGCTCCCCCTCTCTTCAATGACGCCCCGTTACCGGAAAGCTCTGCTGTCCTCTTCCTGGCGTGGCTTTGCTCCCTCTCTCTTTCCTCCGCGAAGGTGCATCTCTATGCGTGAAGCACACCACTGCCTTGGCCTCCGTTGGTTGCGGTGCGCTCGCTGGACAAAGGAAAAAAAAAACAAAAAGAGGAAGAAATTAGATAATGCGTATTTGACGTTTTAGGGTGCGTTTGTTTGTATTTCTGTTCAAAAATTGTTCCAAGGAACATAAATAGAAAAAAAACTATTTCTGTTCCGGGGAACAATTTTTTACCAGAAAAACGCGTTTGGTAAACTTGTTCCGGGAACAAAAAAAAAAAACAGAAACACGTTTGGTAAATTTGTGTTCTTTTTTTTGTTTCTTTTAATTTTTTAATTTTATTTTTCCATTTTTTCTTTCTTTTTTCTTTTTTTCTTACCGGTTGCTAACTCCTCACTATGACCTACGACCGGTCGATGATAGAGGTCGGCGGCCCTCAGCCTTCAACATGATGCTCGCTTGGTTATCGCCAGGCTCCACAAGGTCGTACTGGTGATGACCGGGCGAGGTCGCCGGCCCTCGACGGTCAGTCGCCGGTCATGGACGAGGCCGGCGACTGGCTAAAGAAAAACGAAGAAGAAAAGAAAAAGAAAAGAAAGAAGTGTTTTTCCAAATTGTTCCAGAAACAAGAAACAAGTTCTTTTTGTTTCTTGTTTCTGTTCCAAATTTATTCCCGGGAGCAAAAAAACAGATTTGGAACAAAAACGCAAACAAACGCGTTTCTATTCTTTTTTTGTTCCCGGGAATAAAAAAAACAGAAAATCTGTTCATGAACAAAAAAAAAGAAATACAAACAAACAGCCCCTTAGCTTCTCCCCCCTTAAGAACTGTTCTCTCTAGTCATTTCGCTCCACCTTCATCCTTCTCTTCGCGACAAGGGAAAAAAAAAAAAAAAGAAAGTGAACCAAATCTACTCAGTCAAGTAACAATAACTCTTCTTCCTCCCCTCCCACCAGCCCCCCCTCCTCTACGTTCTTTTTTTGGGGCGATCAATTGGGTGGTTTGTCCAATGGTTGAATCGGAAGCTTCGGAATCGCTTCTCTGAAAGCTCGTCTCCTCTCTATGCGGGTGCATGCATGGGTTCCAAGCGATTACGCAAACTGGAGCTTGTTGGTTATGGCGGGTCGAAGTGGATCTCCGATGCGGAAGCGATTTCGGCGTCAATTCGGTTGGGGCGTTGATTCCAGCAAAGAAAAAT
Source organism: Eucalyptus pauciflora (assembly GCA_007663325.1). Lineage (NCBI taxonomy): Eukaryota > Viridiplantae > Streptophyta > Magnoliopsida > Myrtales > Myrtaceae > Eucalyptus > Eucalyptus pauciflora. The sequence continues at coordinate 1,839,041 of VMYD01000385.1, forward strand.
TAAAGAATCTTCTCTTCAGCCCTCTCTCACTCCTCCTTCGTCCAAAACCGCCCGACCTCCGCCCCTCGTCTGCTATCGCCAACGGTGGTGTCACCGGTGCCTTGATTAGGCTGACCCCCGCTATAGCCAAGCCAAGCATGGTCGGCTTACTCTGTTTTGCCCGTCTCATCGTTCTACACATCTCGAAATCTAGCCGTCCATAGCGCCAAAGTTGCAAATCCGAAAGTCGACCACCGTCGCTTGCAGCCATGGACGAGCCGCTGTCACTAAAGCCGTGGTTGCAGATTTGGAAGTCCCTTTGCGAGCAACGACGGCTTATGGACTGCCATTGTCCCCTCTGGTCGTCACCCGCGGTCGGCTCGTGGTCGGCCTCGTCCATGGCAGAGCCACCTCTCCATCGTCACAGCTGCTCGTGGTCGTTGCCCGTCCAGATTTGGACTAGAGTCGTGCCTCCAAATCTTGTATCGTCCATGGACGCAAGCCTAGGTCGTCCATGGCTCGCGAGGAGGCTCCTCCATAGATCTGGCGAACGCAGCATGTCCATGGCCATGAGCCTTGACGGCGAGTTTGAGATCCCGACGGCCAGGGACTACGAGATCAAACAGCGAAAGAAAAAATAGAGGAATAGATGTCAAGGAAGAGCGGCCATGGACAAGACATGGCTAGAGCTTGAACGCGGCCATGGACGAGACGGCGTCATGAACGGGCAGACCACAAAGACGACGGAGAGGGTTGGACGCCCGGCAATGGTCGCCTTGGACGTGGCGCTGGCAACTCCGCCGGTGGCGACCCCGGGGGGAGGCGGGAAGGATGGGCTCAATGTGGCTGGAGATGGAGGAGAAAGCGTAGATGGTGAAGGAAAGTGAGGTGGAATGAGATTTTCTATATTTAGTCATCTAACCAAAAAAAAAACAATATTTAGACGGAATCAATCATCCGGTCAACACTTCCATTCCGTCGCATGAAGTTCCGTCTAAATCAATCATCCGGTCAACACTTCCATTCCGTCGCATGAAGTTCTGCGAAACACAACACCCCCCCACCCCCCCCGACGGAAAATCCTTGTGTTTTTTGTTATTCTAATACTTTTGCACAATTCTTCCTATTATTACCTAGGAGTAGAATGTTTAATCGTAACGAGTATTTATACATTTGTTTACTCTTTAATCGTAAGAGTTATCATTAGTTATATATGTACTTCTAATCTCATTTGCATGTTTAAGCTGTCATGTAATAATAGGTATCTCCAAATATTTCAAAAAGTCATTATAAAACTCAATAAAAAATACTAATAAATTTGGGGAAGTATGAAAACAGTGTCAAATATGAGTTATCATGTAATAATTGTTAGATGAATTCAAAAACTCATCATAATCCTCAATTAATAATATTAATAGATTTAACGAAGTGTGGAAAGTCACCCTGATTTTTGGTTGTAACAAGTGGTAATTGGCTTAATTTTGTTGTAACCAAATGAAAAATATCAATACTTGCTTCTCAATGGACAATACGTTAGAGGTCATAATATAGTAAAAAAACATAGTAGATTTTCTCCAAACAAACAAATGTCATCCACTTTCGTTTTTATTTATTATTATTTTTTTTTTTTGCCTCCACACCCAAACAAAACTCCAAATCCTCAACACAAGGCATCAATCAAGGACAAGAAATTGGTCACCAGTTTTTGCCAGCAGTTAGATCACTGACCCACCGCAAGATTCTATTTTCCCTTTTCCAACTCAAGACCTAAGCAAGTTATTAATGGTCCACTAGGTCTTGATTTAGATCTGAATCTTTTCAATGTAGAACTAGTAAATTGATCCAATTTGCTTTTTCTGAGATCGTAACATACGTTATTTATTCAAGTCATTATGTTGTCTATGCTTGTTACAAATTTATTTTCTTTCAATACAAAAATTTTATGTACATAAAAAAGATAAAAACTTGTAAACAATTGAAGTTATTATTATTTTTAATCTAGTTTGCCATCAAATTTTTATGACACTTCTCATTAGTGAACTTTACTAATTAGAAGGTTCATAAGTAATGTTCGCAATTAGTATTAGTGTCAAATAATTAACAGTGCTTATAGTTGCAAGAAGACACATTGAATAGAGTCGGACTCGAGTTGCCAATTAATTGTAAGTGAAGACACTCAACTCTCACTTGTGCTCCCATTCCATGGCTTGTTGATCTCAGCCATTGATCTATATAAAAAGGTTAGCTTTGGAATGTATCACTCGATGCACAAATGATTGATGATGATCGAGGCACCATATGGCGAAGGGCATCCTCTTCCAAGTCCATGCTATAACAAGCCAATAAACACCATAGTTCCAAGTAATTTTACCTATGTACCTATATGATACTAAGATAATCTTACCGATTCGATTTTACTAATAAGTTTAGATTTTTTTAAATCTACTGGGATGAAAATGGGAGTTAATTTCTTTGAATTGATAAGAAATATACATAGAACCATCTTATACCTATCATTGGAGTATCATATAATCTTGCACTCACTAGCGTGGCAATGGAGCTGATATAAGGAAGAGAGGAGAAGAATATGTGTAGGGGAGAGCACGGTCCGGGTTGGGTTGGTCCGCCCCCTAACCCTAGGACCAACCCACACAGTGCTGGTTCTCAATTTTTGGGACCGAGGACCGACCCTATTGAGCTTAGGACCGAGGACCGAACCAACCCAATGGGTTCGGTCCAGTTTCAGGGTCAACCCGGGACCAATCAATAATTTTTTTTTTATTTCATTTTTTATACTCCTTAAAAAGTTATTGAGGACCGAACTGATCCAATGAGTTCAGTCCGGTTTCAAGGTCAACCCAAGATTAATCAATAATTTTTTATTTCATTTTTTGTACTCTTTAAAAAAGCGATTGAGGATCGAACTGATCCAATGGGTTCGGTTCAGTTTCAGGATCAATCCAAGACCAATCAATAATATTTTATTTCATTTTTTGTACTCCTTAAAAAAGGGCAACTGAGAACCATATCGACCCAATGGGTTCGATGATGAACGAGGTCAGCTAAGAAAGGCAAGTGGTGAGGGCCAAGTGGGTGAGCATAGAACAGAATGAGCATCAAATGTCGAGCGGGAAGCAACAAGCCAAGCGAGCATCGAGCGGCGAGCGGCACGAGTGACCCAAAGCAAGCGAGGCGAGTGTCAAGTGGTGAGCGGAGAAGTTTTTTTCGATTTTGGTAAATTGAAGACTCAGAGGACAAATAAGACAGAAGAAAATGAATACTATAGGATGATACCATAAAAAGCTGTTTATGCCTTTTTGGACGCCGTGAGGATTCCTCACAAAAACATTTTCCTCATTCGTAAATTATGACTATTGATGCCGTAAAAGACATTAAAAATCTAAGTTATTAAAGAATAATGTAAAATTACTTGAACTCCTCAATAAAGAATTGTTAAATATTGTTGACGCAATTTATTTTAAGGTTTTCTCTATATAAAAAATTTATAAGTAATATTATATAAATATAATCAAGGTTGGTCTGGGTTGGACCGACCCGGAACTCTCAGAACCGAGGACCAATCCGCACAGTGCTGGTCCAGAAATTCTAGGACCAATGACTGACCCAATCTCCCTGGGAACCAGATCAAGACCGGCAGGGTTGGGCCGTTCCAGGGTTGATCCTAGACCAATGCTCACCCCTAAATATGTGTATATATCCCAAACGGATTGAACACATGTGTCAAAGCTACTTTAAACCATGCTTCAACTTCATTCATTCCTTGAAGCAAATAAATCTAAGAAATTCTTACCTCGTCTAATGTTGCATTATCAAAAGATCAGTGCAAGCAACTTTGATAATGATCAGTGCAAACAAATTTGACAAATTGCATTTTCACCTTGAGTCTCTAAATTTGACAATGATTAGTGCAAGAAACTTTCTACTTCTTAACATTCACCTATGCACTCAAGTAAAATGGCATTTTTTATATTTGTGATCGGCAAACATGAAAGATGGGAATCTAAAAATTAATCGTTGCAACTTTCCGAAAATTTAAGGGGTAAGGCATTGCTAGTCTAAATGTCAATTAAGCCACTCAAAAGCGGATGCTCAATTTACTATTGATTATAAATGCATTTATCATTTCATGCTTGTTGCAATGCAATATACTTGGCCTTAGTCATCTGTCAACTAAAATGAAAGCATTAACTAGCCCCTTCCCATTTTTGTCACTAACAATTTCTTGTATTCTTTTAACTCAATTAAATCACATTTATTGTTTCATTTTTTTCAATATGGTAGGTACAATTTCCTCAGCTTGGGTCGACGTTGTTCTCCCATATGGATAATTTAAGCAAAATATGGACTAACGTTCCTCAAGAAACTCTCACTTTTGACTATTTATGTAAAGTGAAGGTTCAGAATTGTAAAAGCCTTGAAAATCTATTTCCACATTGGGTGGCTACAAGTCTAACCCAACTTAAGATACTTCAAGTGGAGTCTTGTGGGGTCGAGGAAATAGTCACTAGTGGAGATGACACTCCACACTCCAATGCTACTCAAATTCTTTTCCCGAAACTAACCTCTCTGGTGTTACATGATATGCCTCGACTCCAGAGCTTTAGTCCTAACTTGCCCTCTTTGAATTGGCATTTCTTGGAGAAATTACGAGTGACTCACTGTGACAAACTAAACATGTTGTCCTTTGCGGCATCCATGAATAGTTGGGCTCAAAGAAATGATCAGCAAGACCTTCTAGACCAAGAAGCACACTCTTCATTTGAGATGGTATGATTATAGCTGCTCTCCCTCGGTTTTTACTTTGTTCTTTAAAGCACTCACTAATCTCATGTCCATTGCATGATCACATCACGTTATAATGTTATAGAAAACTTGATCTCCCTTGCCTATTAGTTTGTTGAGGGCATTAAGATATTTCGAATATCTTACGTATACTTTCATTTGTGGACATGCATAAGATATTCTGTTACATAGAATTACAAAAATAGTTACAGATTTTCTATTGACAACACAATATATTCCTAATCTAATCTAATGGCGCTCTCTGGGGAAATCAATAAGAATTTGACACGAGATCCTCTCCATTATTGACACATTTCTCACATTTGAACTTTTCTTCTCTTTTTATTTTTCTGAAAAATCAGACAAAAATAAACTAAAACGATTTCTTTCTTTTTTTAATAATAATAACATTAGAACCTTAACTCACTATATTACACTTTATCCTTTAATTCGTCCATTATATTTCACTACATAATCACATCACATTATAATACTATAGAGATCCCGAAACCTCTTACCTATAAACTTGCAAACAACATAAGATGTTTCTTATATTTTAAGCACACTTTTAAGTTTGTGGGCCCCATATGTTTTTAGTAACATCATGAGTGTATTCCGTTACATAAGATTGCAAAGATGACAAATTTTTGTTGACAAGATAAGATATTTCTAATAAAAGATGAATTTGGTGAGCTGGAGGGATCTTGAAGTTAGATTCACCCTACCAACTTAACCATACCAACCTCTACTTGAGACTTGAATGCATGGATCTTTATATTTAATTAACTATAAGAAGATGACCACTTTCCATGTAAATCATCTGAATTAGGTTTACCTTTTACAACACATTGTTCATTGTTGTTGAATTTACTTCTTTGGTTGTATTGGCAATTTGACAGGACTTTCCCAACTTAGAGAGACTTTTATTAGTTGATAACCATATTCAAATGATACGAGATGGAAATTTTCCTAAGGACATCTTTGGCAAGCCAAAAGCACTAACACTAGCATGCTTTCATGATGAAGAGGCTGTCTTTCCTTCTGGATTCCTCCTAGAAAGATTTCAGAATTTACAAAGTCTTGAGGTATTCTGTAGTTCCTTTGAAGATATATTCCCTGACGAAGGGCTTGTTGAAGAGGGCAAACATTTGGCACTTGAAAATTTAAGAGAACTTAAGTTAAACCAGCTACACAACTTAAAGCATGTGTGGAGAGAAGACTCTTTAGTGTTGAAAATTCTCCAAAGCATAAAAAAATTGGAGGTTTGGGATTGTCCCCGTTTGACGACAATATTTCCAGCCGCGACATCCTTCCAGAATCTGGCAGGGTTAGAGGTGAAAAATTCCTCTGGATTGATACATCTAATAACGGCTTCAGCGGTCACAAATTTAGTACGTCTCACTTGGATGACCATAATAGGATGTGAAAGAATGAAAGAAATAGTGGCAAACGATGGAGACAGAGAAGGAAAAGTGATTTGTTTTAAAAAGCTAAAAAGATTGACACTCCAACATATGCCAAACCTAGAATGCTTCTCCTCCATCCCGAATTGCACCTTTAGGTTGCCATCCTTATATAGTATTGTAGGAGAAGAGTGCCCAAAAATGAAGATCTTTTCTAAGGGTACGCTGAGCACACCAGAACTGAGAATTGTGTCACTATTTAGATACAAGTGGGACTGGAATCCGAAGAAGGGTGATGATCTCAATACAATCATGCAAAAGTTATCAGCATAAACATATGCACGTAGAATTGGTAAGATCCAATTGACATCATTCTCTCATCTATTTTTTTTTCCTTGTTCTTTATTTTCTTTTGGTAGTGGTGTAAGTTTTTTAAAGTCTTCTTTTTGTGACTTCTTTATTATTGATTCTGTCAAATCAGCATCATCATCAAACCAATCGATCGATCTCGCCTTCTCCTTCGCTAAACAGCAGGAAGCAAAGCAAGGCTCTCCTTCTCCTTCTTGATGCCAGAGGTAGGCTCTCTCTCTCTCTCTCTCTCTCTCTCTCTCTCTCTCTCTCTCTCTCTCTCTCTCTCTTCTTCTTCTTCTTCTTCTTCTTCTTCTTCTTCTTCCCTGCTGGAGCGAAAACAAAGTGTCGAGAATGCCAGGACAGAGAGAAGCGAAGCTGCAACACTTAGCAGAGTGGAGCCGTAGGGGAGAGAGAGAGAGAGAGAGAGAGAGAGAGAGAGAGAGATTTAGCTAGATGAAGTGTTATCGTCATCGCTGTCACTGGAGAGAAGATCGTACTCTCTCTCCTCCGCTCTTGAACCCGGCAAACTCGTAAGTTCTTCCGATTTTGGTGTCTTATTGCGCGTGAATTAGTTTGAAGCTGGAAGTTGGTTTCGTAGAGACCTTCCTCAATCCTCGCCTTCTTCTTCTTTAGCTAGGGCTCTCTTCTTCAAACTAGCAATTTTATTGCCCTAATTCCACATCTTCCGTGCTTTCCTCACGACCATTGGCGAGAGAAACGCATCTACGTAGGACATTTCTACGTGTTTGAGCTCTCATCGATGGAGATGATATAGGGAGAGATATCTCTCGAGCATCATTAAACTTGAAAATATTTAGAGAGAATTCCATGCCTTATCAAATATATGAGGGAGTCACTTTTACGCCTTGCGTTTAACATGTCTTTCCCGTTGTTCTTTTCAAATTCTAGAATAATTTTTAAGAAGCCCTTTTTCTTTTTCTTAATTTTTAAGATGTTGCAATAATAAAATTTATTTCCAATTTATTCTAAAATCTTTTCATAGCAAGTCAAACTGATAAAGTGTACTTAAACTGCCTCTTCACAGAACCATCCCTCTCACTGATTCGCTTGCCATCCTCTTGTGGTTGAATACAGGTACAGTTACGAGCATTCTTTTTCTATGGTTTCATTTTGCTCTTGACTCGAGCCACCGCCGTTGCCTTGCGTTTCTGCTATCTAGAGCAATAGCATGGATTTAGCTTCAGTCTTCATTCGGTTCCTTTCGAAGATTAGTTTCTGTCAACCATATTCAAAATTTGATTCGTACCTATTTCGCTTCTACATACTGCATGTCTGGTCAATGTGAGGGAATTCCTGGTGTTCGTCTTTTTTGGTGGGGCTATCGTTATTGCAAAAAGGGAATGGTGACTTCGAGCTTCTACTACTGAAAAGGATAAGGTTGTGTTCTTAGATGTGCATCCATTACGGAAGGCTTTCACAGCCTGCATTACTTGGTATTATAAGTTTTTGGATAGTGGATGTATCTAGAGTTAGGTGGTCCCATTGGTCAATTGTTCACCCTTTTTGAAGTCGATGCAACTAGGATGGTTGTATAAGGTGTGTGCTTCGTTTCATTGGTTGCGGGAGAAGATGTCGATGCGAGTAGAATCATGTGTAGAAGATGTGGATATGCATGGTGCACTTGAAGAAAAACAACCTCGACCGGTGTTTTGGTTGGGGATGTCTGCACTGAAGTAGTAAAGCTTCTTATCTTGTTCTTGCACAGCTTCTGATATGATTGAAGAATCTGATGTGCTCTTGCACTCCTTAAATTGCACCAGATTTTGCATGGTAAAATCGTGAGGCATGTACAATTGACGTTTGTAGAGGAGTAGGGATATGCGGATGATAAAGCCAAATGTACATTTATATTTTCTTGTTGTGGCTAAAGTCGGATTTCTCTCTGGATTCCCTGGAATAGAGTCTGTCCCTGGTCCTCAATTGCCTCAGATTGAGGCATCCTGAGTTGGTTCTTTTATGTTCCCATGTGCCCCAGGCCTCTCACTGCTCTTACATCAGCCAATAAATTTCAAATGGGGCATCCCTTTTTTAAAGGTGGTGATGAGGCCCTCTTATGTTAAGTATGGCTTGGTATGATCCCACACTTATTGACCCAAACTCGCATGTCTGAAAATTAAACTTATGGATGTTGTTTATATCTTTGCTTATGCTCTAGTGTATTTCCAAGTTGACCTGTTGACCTAATGTAGTAAACAACATGACATGTTTTTTTCCTTGATGTGTTCATGGGTATATGTTTAAAACTAGGTATAGATCTTAACAATGGAGTAATTGAAGCAGGGAAAACAATAGAAGGACAGTTATTGGGACATAAGTTGGTGGTTGAGGTTTGAAAGATACCTGTTGTCTCCTTTATTGTGGATAGATGTTTTGGAAAGATATCGCTGTGGCAAGTCTTAAGAATTAGAATCCAAGTCTTCTTATACGGAGAAATTTGATGTTGTTATTCAATGCTGTAAATTTAGAAAATCATCACACAGGGAGACTAGTTGATAAGGACAAGCAAATTGCAGAGAATGTCGCTACCTCCGTGACTAAAGGGAAAGACTTGAAAGATAAGGAGGTGGCTAGTTATGATTCTGAAATTTCATTGTGGATCTGATGACGTATATTTTAATGTCAAATAGGAGATATTGTCTTATTTTGTGACATTAACCTGATATTTGAAGGGGGAGGTGGGGAAGATGAGCTTACTTTGTCAAATTGAATCATTAGTTTGATAAAATTTGAGCTGCACTTGAAAGAATTGAACAGATTACATTGAAATTTTCATTTCCATCCGTGTTCTGGTCATTGATGTCTTTGCCTTTTACCCTACACTTGTGTGTGGTCTGTGTGGTTGAAATGCATGTGTGTTAAATATACAGAGGACATGGAAGGCTTCTACCTTGTTGCCCTCCAGGAGCATATATTTTGACATTTTGACTTTGGATTGCGGGATGAGATTGATGACTTTCATAATATGGTTTATTGTTGATTAAAACTCCTAGAACTAACAACTACTGCCTTAAATTCACATTGTGTGTGATTTTATTCTCTCATTGGTGTATGCTTATGTTTTGGTTTTTCTTCACCATATGTTGGTTTTTTCTGTTGGTTGGCCCGCATTTGCTAGAGAACTTGTCTGCATGTAGGAATGTTTGTGTGTTTCAGCTCATTGATAGGGAGGATGTTATGTTCAGAGTCTAAATTTTCACTAGTGTTGGTAAGGACTTGATTTACTTGATAAAGATGAACTCTGGAAGTGTACTTTAGCTGATCCAAAATAAATTCAGTACTCCTAGTAATACCTCCTTTATTTTGTCTTGATGAATCAATGAAGTTTGCTTCTATTCCAATTGGGTTTGTGAGGTTCATAATAATCTAAATGCACGCTCATAATGCCACATTCCAAATCTAAATGAACCAAAAAGGATGTGCTTCAGGATGTCCTACTTGATTTATGCATTCTTGTTATAGGCATATGATGATTTATGGGTTTTATTTTTCTCACAGAGATTGCCAACGAGGTTCATGAAAAAATATGTTGAGAATCTCTCTAAAAGGATGCTTCTGAGAGTGTCAATCAGTGCAATTTATTGGCCTGTGGAATTGGAAAAATGTGATGAGATGGTCTTGTTATCAAAGGGTTGGAATGAGTTTGCAGAGCATTACTCTATCTGTGAGGGCCAAACTTTGGTCTTGAAATTTGAATGGATTCCATTTTCGATGTAATCATATTTGATAAAAGCACATTTGAGATAGCATATCTGGCAACAAATGCTGATGTGAGGAACCAAGCCTCAACAATTGTGGATTTGTCTGGCCGAAAGTGAATGCATTCTCCCAAGTGTCCTCAGCTTTGAAAGGCAATGGAATCTCATCACGTTTGCAAAGTTCATGGCAGTTCCTCTGTACAATCATCAGCTCGGAGTTTGGGGAAAGACGGAAGTTCGAACTGCTCATCATGAGATTTTCGAGGTGTGAATCTTAATGCATTAGCTAATTCTCCCCTTGACTGTGTTGTTCTCATGTTTGATTTGAATTTCGTACAGGGACATTCCATGTTGTTAGGTTAAGAGGAGATTCTGTTAGAGCTTATTCATCCTCTTAGTGTTTCTCTGTCTCTAGCTCTCCCCTGCGTGCATATGGATGTGTTGGGGGATCTCGTAAATTTCTAGGTCATATCAATTTTGATTGTGCTGAAAATGATGTTGGTGTGCTTATAGGCCTTGGAAGCTAGACCATTGGAAAGACTCAGATCTATTGACGTCTCTTGAATTTAAATCACATAGTCTCGCTAGACTATGTTTGCTCTAGAATAATCGTGTCAATAGTTTCTGTTTTTATCCTTCACATTCTTTGGAAAGCATCCTCATGCTGTCTTGCTCAAAAATCATTGGTTGTTTTCTTCTTTCTAATGACAAAATTGTGAAATATCTACTTGAGCAGAGAGCTCCTGGTTCATTTGGAAAAACGCACATGAAGAGAAGCCCGCACACCACAGCTCTCATATTTCAAGACAAAGCATTGCCGTTGAAGCTCATCAGCCACGAACATTATGGAAAGTCATCTGCCTGTTGGGCCACTTTCACAAGAGAAACTTCTCTGAAGGTGGAAGAGGTGTGTGTTCGAGCTTTATTAATAGGGACGATATCATGTTCAGAGAGTATCTATCTTCGGAACCACTGATACGACTTGGGTGAATCATACTATGCAATACGATGCAGCAGAGGAAGCACCGCTTTCAGCTCACTTTTGGTGAGAACAGCACTTATAAAATTGTTAGGCTGAATTCGGCAAAATGGATAAAAGCATGAATTTTGTTCCGATGAATGGAATGGTCCTGAATGTGTTTGATGCCTTTCCTTAATCCTAGACCTAATAATCACCATGTGGGCAGGAGTCGTGAGTCGGAGGAAGCTGATTACTATTGTCGATTCTGTAACTTCCTTTTCAGGAGACATTCTCTCAAATTAGGTGAGTCTTTAAGGTTTCCGATGGCTCAGCCTAACCTTTATAACTGTAAAGTGAAGTTATGTCGAATACACTTCCTTTAAGCCATATATCAACTATGATTTTACAAGCTTCGGGGAACTTACATCAGATTCTTTGCATTGTCTGTTTTCGATTTTTTGAAGATTTCGTGATCAGTCTTTCCATATGTAATGGATGAGTCATTTATCCAGGTAGAGTTAGGACAACTAAACTAAGCTCTATTATTAGATACCCCATGAATGAATGGACCCAGACGATCACCTAAAGGCTTGCATTCTTTGTAGCGGTAGCTTCTTGTTACTGCGTGCTTTTTCTTCTCCCCACATGGTGTCATAGAATCCACAAAGAAACTTCTTCAGATCTCCATGATTTGCATTTTTTGGAGAGTCTTTATGTTGATCCGCTATCACAAGATACGCGTATGATCGATGACGATGTTGCCTAGGAGTGAGCTTTAGGAGCTTACCCATTCTCTACACTGCATTGTAACAGAACGAAACAACACATAATATTGATATTAATAACCATGAAGCAAAGCAGACCCAAATAAAATTTCATTCGACCCCTAGAACACCAGAACACATAATTAACAAATCAAATTCGAAAAGATGGAATCATCGACTAATTTAAAGAATAGCGGTTAAGCTATGCAACGACAGGTCCCCCATCAAAGTACACCAGGGTAAGGAGTGTCATTGAATAGCAAAAGCAAATTACTACTTCAAAAAGAGACGAAGCATGTCCAGAATCTGCCAATGGTTGCTTACCCTTTCGAACAAAATAAGGCAGGAAAAGAGGACGCGGGAGACGTGAAGCTTTCTCGATCTTTCTTCTTCTTCCTCAAGAGCGAAACTGGGTGAACCTCTACTGCACTTCACGGAGGATGGAACGAAAATCAAGCATCGGAATTGCAAGGACTGAGAGAAGCGAAGCTGCACTTAGTGGAGCAGAGCGAAGTAGAGGGGGGAGAGTTACTGTCGTCGCCGTCGCTGCCGGTGGCGGCGGAGAGAAGACGAAAGTGCGACGCCGGAGATTGCATAACCGAGTCTGGGTGGACAGTCCCCTACTCACTTCATCAAAGAGGAAGATCATACTCTCTCTCTCTGACGTATTGTAAGTTCACGCTTCTGCAACCATCATTTCTCCAGTCTGCCAGAATTTCTTCCGATTTTCGTTTCTTATTACGCGTAATTTTCTTCCGATTTGCGGAAAACCTTTCCTCAATCGTCGTCGTGTTCTTCAGCAAGGGCTCTGCTTTCAAAATTCGTTCCACAGTCGAGTCTTGTCCCTGTAAATTTCTCAACCCACTGCTTAAGATCGTGGACCAATAGAGATCCTCAATCGTCGTCGTCTATATCTCGTCTGCTTCTCCTGTGAGTATATGTATGGTCTTTCTTTATCACACTGGCTGCTTTGAAAATGTGCATGGAGTATTTAGTCAGATCATTGCCGGCGAAGATAAGGAGCTAATCCGCACAAGCATGTGGCGTTCTTCTCTCTTGGTACGCAAGCATTTGTGATAGAATCATGTCTGTGTAGGAGATTTCTTACGTGTGTGAGCTCATTGATGGAGATGATATAAGGTGTTGCTTTTACGCCTTGTTCTTAATAAACTCCGGAGTGCTCATCATCATAAGAATTTGGAGGTGTGACTTGCGGTTTAACATGTCGAGTTTCTGCTTGTGTAACTCTCTTTCCGTCGTTCTTTTTAAATTCTAGAAAATTTTCTAAGAAGCTCTTGTTTTAATCTCGATTGGTTACGTCATGATTTGTACATAAACTGTCACTACAGTTGTCGTTTTTCAAGTACAGGGAGGACCAAACAGTTAGAAGATTTGAAGCACCCGAAGCTGGTTTTTTATGGTCCCACACACCCAAGGCCTCTCACTGGTCTTAAATTGTGGCACCCCCGAAACCCGATAGGGTCGCCACAGAATACTACGCGAAAAGAAACTAAGGCTAGAACAACTTACACAACGATAGAAGAAAGAATTGTAATTCGGGCCGCGGCTTAGGCGTAAAAATTTTTCTTTCTTAAAAAAAGCTTTAGGGATTTGCGCAGCTCATAGCGAAAATAAGAGACGAGTCTCACCATCACTCCGCTTCCCTCACGACAGCACAATGCACACCAACTATTTTGATTAAACGAAAGCACAAGGCCGAACCACTTTTATTTACATATATATTTTCAAAGGGTTTCACGGGTCGGTACAAAAAGGTAGGCCAAGACTCATCTATGTGCTCGGCCTTCAACCTCAAAAAGAGACACACGACCCTCAAAATAAAACGTGTAACGATCTCCCCTCGGACTACTCGTGTCGGCCATCCAAAAAGTTGCTAACCCCTACTCCACGTACGCGGGCCATCACACCCATCCCAGTGCGTCAGGCGGTGGGGGTGGCAGCATCCCCATCATCACCCCGTCACGGCGAATATGGACGGACACGTACTCCTGGATGACTGGGCTTCCAGATAGACCCACGTCATAGGACACAATCGCACGCACACGGATGAACGTCAGTCCCGGCAGGGTGGGACAATCGATCTCTGTCAGCTCGACCTCCACATCAGACGGAAGGCCGTAAAACACTCCCCGCGTGACGGCAGGGAGAGGCATCGTGCTAATCTGAAATGTTGGTCCCCGAAGGGGTGAGTACAATCACTCAACCGGTAAAGGAATCCAATCACCAATCATGCATTTAAACAATACAAACAATTACATCATACACTTCACACATGCATTCCAACATACTTACCTCGAAGCCATGTACATGCCATCATACATCATCATCACAATCATAATATGTATATTGCATAAACTTCGAATGATCATCATCATCATACCATATGATCCATACATGTCATCATCATGTCATATCACATATGCATGTCATCATCATGTCATATTACACATGCATGTCATCATCATGCCATAGGTGGTTATCATCATGTCATATCACATATGCATGTCATCATCATGTCATATTACACATGCATGTCATCATCATGCCATAGGTGGTTATCATCATATCATATCACATATGCATGTCATCATCATGTCATATTACACATGCATGATTTAATTTCCACTTGGAATTCTCAATTGATCATCACATCACCCTTCCTCGGGATCATCCATCCCATACTTTACACCCGCACCCTATTCGGCCCTTGCGAGAAGAACCTCCGGAATTATGCCATTCATGGCCACCGGGCATCCGGCACCCCCACCGCTCCGGGCATCTCGCACCCCAACTGGCATCACGAGGCATCCCCTCGGGCAAAGACCTCCGAGGCTTCCGACACCCAACCATTCCGGGCATCCTGATACTCCCAGGGCCATCCAGTCATGTATCTCTATACATTTCCGGGCATCCGGCACCCATCCCATCCCGGGCATCCTGATACTTCCAGGGCATTATCATCCGCCACATACAGTTTCCTCATTTATCATTGTTCATGTTCGCCAATTATGTCACAAATTATCATGCACATGATGTAATGGCAAGACAATATCATCTATGTTCTTACACATGCATCATCAAGCATTTACATATATGCAATAGATACAATCACCCATAGTAACTAAGTTCACATGTCACTCAAAACAATGTACTAGTCAATTGTATTTAGAATTTATTTAAATCCCAATTTATTCTATTTTGCAATTAATTAATTAAATAATCACAAAAATCACAAATTCATGAAGTCAAAAAATAAAATATTTTAATGCCATAAAATAGTGATTTTTCCACAGAAAATGCATGGCCAATCAATTTCTACACAAAAGGCAAAATTACTAAAATTACCGCATAAAATCTCGGACAAAGGCAAAATGTGCAGTTTTCTAAGTAATTCCATTAAAATGCCCAAACGACCTCAGAAAATTATGAAATTTTACCAGGTTATAGTTAAGACATTAAATTAGATTTTTCATGCAGGAATCTAGGCCAAATTCGTTTTAGATAAATTTCTACAGACCCACGAAGCTTCTGGTCAGGTTACCGAAACGCCCAGGGTCCTATGTCCGAAATATGGAGATTTGACCTACCTACACATCTTCGTTTTCTCTGAAATTTGGATATGTCTTACTTCTAATGATTCTCCTACAACTTCCATGAAGGAACTTAGGCCAAAATACCAAAGGAATACCTCCAAATGGTTCCACGAAGTCTCGGGTATCCCACACCGCGACTCCAGATTCATTGTCTTCAAAATCAGGTTGGTTTCCTAAGCTATACTTGCTCATTTTGCTTCAAATTTGATTATGTTCATCCTTAAGATGTGATCTTCAAGTTTCATGAAGAAGTCGAAGAGAGATTCTTAGTAAAAATCAACATGCAACCACAAATCCACCACAAGGTCAGAAAAACAGTTCCAGATCTAGGGTCTCCGAAAAATGAGGCTTTTACCCCTCAAATATCCATCATTTTTCACGAAATTTTAGTATGTTATAGTTCAAGGTGTTAGCTACAACTTTCATGAAGAGATCCAAGCCAAAATCGAACTCCAAACATGCATGCAAGCTCCCACAAGTTTCTGACTCCAGTGATCCGTGCGAAAACAGCATGCACCTCCAAGAACAAACCATCCTCACTCCATTTTCGTGCATTCAAAACAACAAAAACCCAACCAACATGCAAAACACACATGCAAGGAAAGATGATGGACCCTAAACTCGCCTTAAACGCGAAGAGGAACGACGGCAAGCGGCGGACGGACGGGCGGCGTGCGGCGGACGGACGGGCTCCTCCTCCTCTTCCTCTCTCTCTCTCTCTCTCTCTCTCTCTCGCGCGCGACAAGCCCTCCCCCCATCCGGCCACTCTTCCCTTTTTGATTTCCCAAAGGCAATCATTGCCTTGCCTCACCAAGAGCCAATGCATGGCAAGGCTTCCTTGCCACTTGGCAAGAACCAATTCAAATGGGCTTTTGGGCTTGGGCTTGGGCCCTTCTTGGGCCTACTTGGAAGAAGTGGGCCGGCCACTTCTTCCTCTCCCCTGGGCCGGTGACAGCCCCCTTCTGGTGGGCCTTAATGGGCCGACCACTTGGCCCATTAGGGTCCACCCTTGGGCCTAAGGCCCAATCCAACTTCCTTTTTTTTTAATTTAATTAAAACTAAAAATTAATTACACCTAATTAAAAATTCTATAACATTTAATCTATAACAATTTAATCTATAACAAACATGGCAACACATAAATTTATCCTTGTTAATTATCTTATAATGAAGTTTAAATTAAAAACTCAAGGCACAAAGCACAAAGCCTTAAGAAAGAACTAAGGCTATAACACAAACCAATAGGTAAATTCATTACCTATTTAAAAGCTCTAGGGCACCTTAGGGCACCTTAGGGCTTGCCCTAGGGCTTGCCCTTGATTCCTAGGATGCCACAACTCTCCCCTCCTTAGAGAATTTCGTCCTCGAAATTAAACGTCATTTACGACCTCAAAAATGTAGGGGTACTTCTCTTTCATCCGGTCTTCACTTTCCCAAGTGGCTTCCTCCATATCGTGATGTTGCCATAATACTTTCACCAAGGGAATCTTCTTATTCATGAGAATTTGTTCTTTCCGATCCAGTATTTGCACAGGTTCCTCGATATATCTCACTTTCTCATCCACTTTGATGGCTTCATGATCGAGTATGTGACCGGGATCTGGCTGGTACTTTCTTAGCATCGACACATGGAACACATCATGAAAATTTCCCAAATTAGGAGGTAGTGCCAAACGATAAGCCGCATCTCCTATTCTCTCGAGTATCTCAAAAGGTCCAACGAATCTAGGACTCAACTTTCCTTTCACTCCAAAACGAGATATTCCTTTTAACGGAGATACCTTAAGATATACATGATCCCCCGTTCTAAATTCCAAGGGCCTCCTACGCCTGTCCGCATAGCCCTTTTGTCTACTCTGAGCTGTCTTTAGTCTCTTCCTGATAATCTCAACAACTTCAATGGTATCTTGTACCAATTCAAGTCCTGTCAATCTTCTTTCACCTACCTCGTCCCAACAGATAGGGGTTCTGCACCTCCTCCCATATAATGCTTCATATGGGGCCATGCCTATACTTTTCTGAAAACTATTGTTATAGGCAAATTCTACCAAATGCAGGTTCTCATCCCATTTTCCCCTAAAGTCAATGACACAGGCTCTCAACATATCCTCTAGAGTTTGTATCACTCTTTCTGTTTGTCCATCCGTTTGAGGGTGATATGCTGTGCTGAATTGAAGTTTCGTTCCTGAAGCATTTTGCAGACTTCGCCAAAAATTTGAAGTAAATCTGGAGTCTCGATCCGAGGTGATTGTTACGGGTATACCATGCAAACGCACTATCTGACTTACATAGATCTCAGCGAGTCTATTCATTGAATAGTTCATACGAACTGCTAAGAAATGGGCAGACTTAGTTAAACGGTCCACCACTACCCAAATTGAATCGTGGCCACTTGATGTCCTTGGCAATCCTTGCACAAAATCCATTGTCACATGCTCCCACTTCCACTCTGGTATGTCTAACGGTCTTAAAAGTCCTGCTGGCTTACGATGTTCTGCCTTTACTTGCTGGCACGTTAAACATTGAGAAACATACTTGGCCGTATCTATTTTCATACCGTTCCACCAAAATTGTTGACACAAATTTCTGTACATTTTTGTACTACCTGGGTGAATACTATACTTGCTCTTATGTGCCTCCGACAAAATCTCCTTCTTTACTTCTTCGTTGTCGGGCACACAAAGTTGTCATTGGCATCTTATTGTCTCATCTTCAGAAATTTGAAACTCGGGTCTCTTTCCTAGGGACATCGCCTCCTTCACTTTCAAAATCTCCGGATCAGATCTTTGCAAGATCTTGATTCTCTGGATAATTTTCGGCTCAATCCTTAAGGCTTTAAGCATACCAGTAAGATTATCCACCTTCAACTTAAATTCCGAGTCTGCTACAGACTTTAATAAACTCCATTCTACTATCCTTAAACTAGCCATCTCTATGGCTGACTTTCGGCTAAGAGCATCTGCTACTCTATTTGCCTTCCCTGGATGGTATCGTATCTCGCAATCATAATATTTCAACAATTTCATCCACCTTCTTTGTCTCATGTTCAACTCTTTTTGCGAGAATGGATATTTCAGGCTCTTATGGTCCGTAAAAATCTCAAACTTCTCCCCATACAAATAATGCCTCCATATCTTCAAGGCGAACACTATAGCTGCCAATTCTAGATCATGTGTGGGGTAGTTTAACTCATGGGGTTTCAGTTGTCTAGATGTGTAGGCTATGACCTTGCCATGTTGCATCAAAACACATCACAATCCTTTATGAGATGCATCACTATATACTGTAAAACCATCCGGTCCAGAGGGTATGGTTAAGATTGGAGCCGTGGTTAACTTCCTTTTAAGTTCTTGAAAGCGCCTTTCACAATCCCCACTCCATTCGAATTTCACATTTTTCCGAGTTAACTTGGTTAAAGGACCTGCCAATCGGGAAAACCCTTCAATAAACCTTCGGTAATAACCGGCCAATCCTAAGAAACTTCGTATCTCGGTAGGTGTGGTCGGTCTTGGCCAATTTATTACCATCTCCACTTTTGCCGGGTCCACTGCAATTCCTCCTCCTGACACCACATGTCCTAAAAATGTTATCCGGTCCAACCAAAATTCACACTTGCTGAATTTGGCATATAACTGATGGTTCCTCAGATTCTGCAAAACTATCCTCAAGTGTTGCTCATGTTCTTTTGGTCCTTTTGAATACACCAAGATATCGTCGATAAAAACAATCACAAACTTATCCAAATAGGACTTAAATACCCTATTCATTAGATCCATAAATGCTGCGGGTGCATTCGTCAATCCAAAAGGCATAACAAGGAACTCGTAATGTCCATAACGAGTCCTAAACGTAGTCTTAGGGATGTCTTCCTTCTTAATCCTCAACTGATGGTATCCTGACCTCAAGTCAATCTTAGAGAAAACCGAACTTCCCTGAAGTTGGTCAAACAGATCATCAATTCTAGGCAGAGGATACTTGTTTTTAACAGTCACTTGATTCAGTTGCCTATAGTCAATGCATAAGCGCATCGACCCATCCTTCTTTTTCACAAACAGAACTGGTGCACCCCAAGGTGAAGCACTAGACCTAATGAATCATTTGTCAAGCAACTCCTGTAATTGCACTTTCAACTCTTTTAGTTCCACTAGGGCCATTCTGTATGGGGCTTTCGATATTGGTCCGGTTCCAGGCATCAGTTCAATTTCAAACTCAACTTCTCTTTCCGGGGGTAATCCAAGCAATTCCTCGGGAAATACATCTGGAAACTCATTTACTACACTAATTTCATCAAGTCTCAACTCTTCCTTGGCACAATCTTTAACCATTGCTAGATACCCTTGACATCATTTGCCAAGTAACACATTAGCCTCTACTGCAGAAATAAGTGCTACTGATAGGTGGGTCTGACCACCTAAAAACTCACAACTGGTCTGGTCGGGTAAAGCGAATTGGATTACTCTTCTGTAACAGTCCATTCTAGCCTAATACTTACAAAGCCAATCCATTCCTAGGATAACATCAAAGTCATACATGGCCATCACGACTAAGTCTATTTCCGTGTCCTTTCCTCCTACGGTTATCTTACATTTCTCACACACCAACGTAGACAACACCACATCCTCTAAAGGCGTAGAAACACAAAGAGGAATTCCAAGAAAAGTCGTTTCAATTTCACTCAACAGTCTATATCTGTCAGACACAAAAGAATGCGTAGCACCTGTATCAAACAATGCATAAGCCTTCTTGCCATTTATGTAAATTGTACCTGAGATGATGTTGTTGGAAGCTTTCGCTTCCTCTTGAGTGACCGCATACACTCTTCCTTGAGCTGGTGGCCTCTGAGAATTTCTTTGTGAATTTGATTTGACAGCACTCTGATATCCCTGTCGCACTAAGCCAGCACTCACCTGCGACCTTTCTTGTGGGCAATTTCTCCTAAGATGGCCCACTTGTCCACAACCAAAGCACTTCAGTTGCCCATTACAAGGTCCTGGGCCGTGCCTTCCATTGCACCTTTGACAAACACCAGGCTGATAGGGCGCATTTCCTATATTCAAACCACTCCTTACTCCCCCAGAATTTCCAAAATTACTCTTCTTCCTCGCGTCCCAAGTCTGACCTTGACCAGAATAGGGTCTCTTACCCCTTCTCACATCATTAGAATTCCACGATTTCTTGAACTCTGACCGCTCTCTTAACAGCTCCTGCTCCACCAATTGTGCCCTTTCATAGATCTCATTGTAATCTCTTATGTTCAAAGGCACCAGTTGCTTTCTAATGTCAGTTCTCAACCCTTTCAGAAATCTCTTGGCTTTTTCCTCCTGATCCTCAATCAGTCTAGGAGCATACCTAGATAGTTCAAAAAATCTAGCCTCATACTGATCCACTGTCCGCTCCTTTTGTTCTAGCTGAACAAATTCTGTGATTTTCTTATCCTTGGCACAGTCAGAAAAATGCTTTCTATTGAAAGCCCTGACAAACTCATCCCAGTTTATATCAGTACCTGGTGGGAAGATCGTATCCCTTGAAGCTCTCCACCAAAACTTCGCATTTCCCTCCAGCTGGTACTCTGCTAAAGTTATTTTCTCAGCATCATTGCAGTCCAACAACCGGAAAATTCTCTCCATTCCATCAATCCAATGCTCAGCCTCCTCAGGACTTCCCATGCCACTGAATTTAGGTGGCTTCAGCTTCAAAAATTGTTCCACTAGTCCCTGAGTACGGCGCTCTGCTCCGGGTTGTTGCTGCGCCTGCCTTTATATCAGATTTCCAATGTTGGCCAATGCTTGCAGGATATCCTCCATTCGGGGTTCAGCCCTTGATGAAGAGGCTTCAGCCCTCGGTGGACGATGACTTCCAAACCGTACCATAGCTTTCCTGCAGTTCCAAGCATTTGCCTCAGGAAAAATCTAAGACTCACTGCCTCCATTCATAGCAACCACTACCACTACTAAAGTAACATACACATGTTACTGGCAACCTAAAACAACTACCAAGGATCTACGGGCGAATACTCATTACCCGTTATTCAATTATTCCATTTTATATCCTATGGTGTGCATTGTCAAAACTTCCCTCATTTGCCAAATGAGGTCTCCTTATCACTCCAAGCAAAAACCTTTGGCTCTGATACCAACCGTTGTGGCACCCCCGAAACCCGATAGGGTCGCCACAGAATACTACGCGAAAAGAAACTAAGGCTAGAACAACTTATACAGCGATAGAAGAAAGAATTGTAATTCGGGCCGAGGCTTAGGCGTAAAAATTTTTCTTTTTTAAAAAAGGCTTTAGGGATTTGCGCAGCTCATAGCGAAAATAAGAGACGAGTCTCACCATCACTCCGCTTCCCTCACGACAGCACAATGCACACCAACTATTTTGATTAAACGAAAGCACAAGGCCGAACAACTTTTATTTACATATATATTTTCGAAGGGTTTCACGGGTCGGTACAAAAAGGTAGGCCAAGACTCATCTATGTGCTCGGCTTTCAACCTCAAAAAGAGACACACGACCCTCAAAATAAAACGTGTAACGATCTCCCCTCGGACTACTCGTGTCGGCCATCCAAAAAGTTGCTAACCCCTACTCCACGTACGCGGGCCATCACACCCATCACAGTGCGTCAGGCGGTGGGGGTGACAGCATCCCCATCATCACCCCGTCACGGCGAATATGGACGGACACGTACTCCTGGATGACTGGGCTTCCAGATAGACCCACGTCATAGGACACAATCGCACGCACACGGATGAACGTCAGTCCCGGCAGGGTGGGACAATCGATCTCTGTCAGCTCGACCTCCACATCAGACGGAAGGCCGTAAAACACTCCCCGCGTGACGGCAGGGAGAGGCATCGTGCTAATCTGAAATGTTGGTCCCCGAAGGGGTGAGTACAATCACTCAACCGGTAAAGGAATCCAATCACCAATCATGCATTTAAACAATACAAACAATTACATCATACACTTCACACATGCATTCCAACATACTTACCTCGAAGCCATGTACATGCCATCATACATCATCATCACAATCATAATATGTATATTGCATAAACTTCGAATGATCATCATCATCATACCATATGATCCATACATGTCATCATCATGTCATATCACATATGCATGTCATCATCATGTCATATTACACATGCATGTCATCATCATGCCATAGGTGGTTATCATCATGTCATATCACATATGCATGTCATCATCATGTCATATTACACATGCATGTCATCATCATGCCATAGGTGGTTATCATCATATCATATCACATATGCATGTCATCATCATGTCATATTACACATGCATGATTTAATTTCCACTTGGAATTCTCAATTGATCATCACATCACCCTTCCTCGGGATCATCCATCCCATACTTTACACTTGCACCATATTCGGGCCTTGCGAGAAGAACCTCCGGAATTATGCCATTCATGGCCACCGGGCATCCGGCACCTCCACCGCTCCGGGCATCTCGCACCCCAACTGGCATCACGAGGCATCCCCTCGGGCAAAGACCTCCGAGGCTTCCGACACCCAACCATTTCGGGCATCCTGATACTCCCAGGGCCATCCGGTCATGTATCTCTATACATTTCCGGGCATCCGGCACCCATCCCATCCCGGGCATCCTGATACTTCCAGGGCATTATCATCCGCCACATACAGTTTCCTCATTTATCATTGTTCATGTTCGCCAATTATGTCACAAATTATCATGCACATGATGTAATGGCAAGACAATATCATCTATGTTCTTACACATGCATCATCAAGCATTTACATATATGCAATAGATACAATCACCCATAGTAACTAAGTTCACATGTCACTCAAAACAATGTACTAGTCAATTGTATTTAGAATTTATTTAAATCCCAATTTATTCTATTTTGCAATTAATTAATTAAATAATCACAAAAATCACAAATTCATGAAGTCAAAACATATAATATTTTAATGCCATAAAATAGTGATTTTTCCACAGAAAATGCATGGCCAATCAATTTCTACACAAAAGGCAAAATTACTAAAATTACCGCATAAAATCTCGGACAAAGGCAGAATGTGCAGTTTTCTAAGTAATTCCATTAAAATGCCCAAACGACCTCAGAAAATTATGAAATTTTACCAGGTTATATTTAAGACATTAAATTAGATTTTTTATGAAGGAATCTAGGCCAAATTCGTTTTAGATAAATTTCTACAGACCCACGAAGCTTCTGGTCAGGTTACCGAAACGCCCAGGGTCCTATGTCCGAAATATGGAGATTTGACCTACCTACACATCTTCGTTTTCTCTGAAATTTGGATATGTTTTACTTCTAATGATCCCCTACAACTTCCATGAAGGAACTTAGGCCAAAATACCAAAGGAAGACCTCCAAATGGTTCCACGAAGTCTCGGGTATCCCACACCGCGACTCCAGATTCATTGTCTTCAAGATCAGGTTGGTTTCCTAAGCTATACTTGCTCATTTTGCTTCAAATTTGATTATGTTCATCCTTAAGATGTTCTCTACAAGTTTCATGAAGAAGTCAAAGAGAGATTCTTAGTAAAAATCAACATGCAACCACAAATCCACCACAAGGTCAGAAAAACAGTTCCAGATCTAGGGTCTCCGAAAAATGAGGCTTTTACCCCTCAAATCTCCATCATTTTTCACGAAATTTTAGTATGTTATATTTAAAGGTGTTAGCTACAACTTTCATGAAGAGATCCAAGCCAAAATCGAACTCCAAACATGCATGTAACCTCCCACAAGTTTCTGACTCCAGTGATCCGTGCGAAAACAGCATGCACCTCCAAGAACAAACCATCCTCACTCCATTTTCGTGCATTCAAAACAACAAAAACCCAACCAACATGCAAAACACACATGCAAGGAAAGATGATGGACCCTAAACTCGCCTTAAACGCGAAGAGGAACGACGGCAAGCGGCGGACGGACGGGCTCCTCCTCCTCTTCCTCTCTCCCTCTCTCTCTCTCTCTCTCTCGCGCGCGACAAGCCCTCCCCCCATCCGGCCACTCTTCCCTTTTTGATTTCCCAAAGGCAATCATTGCCTTGCCTCACCAAGAGCCAATGCATGGCAAGGCTTCCTTGCCACTTGGCAAGAACCAATTCAAATGGGTTTTTGGGCTTGGGCTTGGGCCCTTCTTGGGCCTACTTGGAAGAAGTGGGCCGGCCACTTCTTCCTCTCCCCTGGGCCGGCGACAGCCCCCTCCTAGTGGGCCTTAATGGGCCGGCCACTTGGCCCATTAGGGTCCACCCTTGGGCCTAAGGCCCAATACAACTTCCTTTTTTTAAAAAAATTTAATTAAAACTAAAAATTAATTACACCTAATTAAAAATTCTATAACATTTAATCTATAACAATTTAATCTATAACAAACATGGCAACACATAAATTTATCCTTGTTAATTATCTTATAATTAAGTTTAAATTAAAAACTCAAGGCACAAAGCACAAAGCCTTAAGAAAGAACTAAGGCTATAACACAAACCAATAGGTAAATTCATTACCTATTTAAAAGCTCTAGGGCACCTTAGGGCTTGCCCTTGATTCCTAGGATGCCACATAAATTGGCCAAGAAATTTCAAACGGAGAATCCCTTTTTCAAGGCGGTGATGAGGCCATCTTCTGTTAAGCATGGCATGGTAAGATCCTAGGCTTATTTACTCAAACTGGCATGACTGAAAATCGAATATATCAATGATATTTATATCTTTACCCATACTCTAATGTAATTCCAAGTTTACCTCATTATGTAGTAAACCACGACATATTCTTTTCCTTGAAGTGTTCATGAGTGTATGTTTAAAACCCGGTATACATCTTAATGATGGAGTAATTAAAGAATGGAAAACAATGAAAGGATAGTTATTGGGACATAAGCTGGTGGTTAGAGGTTCGGAAAGATAACAATCGCCTTCTTATTTTTGTGGATAGATGTGTTGGAAAAGTAAATGCCAAGGCAAGTCTTAAGAATTAGAATTTGACTTATATGTTAATTGCACAAGGAGACTATGACATGAACAGGCAAATTGCAAAGAATGTTGCCGTCTCCATAAACTCTGGACTGCTCATCATCATGAGAATTTGGAGGGGTGACTTGCGGTTTAACATGTCTTGTTTCTGCTTGCGTAACTCTCTTTCTCTCGTTCTCTTCAAATTCTAGAAGAGGCTTTTTAAGAAGCTCTTGTTTTAATCTTG
This sequence comes from Eucalyptus pauciflora, assembly GCA_007663325.1. Classification (NCBI taxonomy): domain Eukaryota; kingdom Viridiplantae; phylum Streptophyta; class Magnoliopsida; order Myrtales; family Myrtaceae; genus Eucalyptus; species Eucalyptus pauciflora. The sequence continues at coordinate 1,864,859 of VMYD01000385.1, forward strand.
ATTGATTACCTAATGATGTGGGGATAACTTCCAACCCATGCTATATTTTTTCATGGCAAGTCCAATTAATGAAGTGTAAACAAACTATCGCTAAAGTTGTCGTTTTCCAAGCACAGGAAGGACCAAACAGTTAGCAGATTGAGGCATCCTGAGCTGGTTTTTTTATGGTCCCATGCACCCAAGGCCTCTCACTACTCTTAAATCGGCCGACAAACTTTCTGACGGAGCATTCTATTTTAAGGTGGTGATAAGGCCAACTCATGTTAAGTATGGCTTGGTATGATCCGAAGCTTATTTACTCGAACTGGCATGTCTGGAAATCAAATATATTGATGCTGTTTATATCTTTGCTTATACTCTAGTATATTTCCAAGTTTACTCCATTGTGTAGTAAACCACATTATATGTTATTTTCCTTGAAGTGTTCATGGATATATGCTTAAAACCAGGTATATATCTTCACAATGGAACATAAGCTGGTGGTTGGTGGTTCGAAAAGATAACAATCATCTCCTCTTTTTTGGTGGATAGATGCATTGGAAAAGCAATTGCTGAGGCAAGTCTTGAGAATTAGAATCCAAGCCCTCTTATATGGAGAAATTCGACAATGTTATTCAATGTCGTAGAAGTAGAATATATATATGCAAATTGCACTAGGAGACTATTAAAATGGACAAGCAAATTGCAAAAAAATGTTGCTGCCTCCATAACTAAAGAGAGAGACCTAAAGGATAAGGGGGTGACTTGTTATGATTTTGAAATTTCATTCTAGATCTAATGACTGATAATTTTGTTGTCTACTTGGAGATACTGTTGTCTTTTGTTATATTAGTCAGATTTTTTTTGGGAGATATTTGTTTTGTCAAATTGAACCAATAGATTGATATAACCTTTTTTGAGCTGTGCTTGAAAGAATCAAATAGCTTAAAAATTTTCAATTCCATCCATGTTCCAGTCATCGGTGTACTTGCTTTTTCCCCTTGTGGTCTGTGTGGCTGATATTCATATGTTTTAAATATGTATAGGACCTGGAAAGCTTCTTCCGAATGTGTACCCTATTGCATTCCGTGAGCATAGATTTGACCTTGACTTTGGATTGAAGACTTTCGTTATATGGTTTACTGTCTATCAAACTCCTGAAACTAGCAAGTAATGCTTTAAACTCACACTGTGTATGATTTGATTCTCTCATTAGGGTATGCTTATGTCTTGATCTGTTCTTCACCATATGTTGGTTTTTTCCACCATGTAGATGGGTAGTTTGCTCCTGTTCAATTTATCACGCGACATATTCAGGAAATTAAGCAAATTGACTCTCAGGTATTCGGATAGGTCATGGATGGTGAAGCTAAGGAGTTGTGGACAATTTTTTTTTGGGGAGCATTCTTTTCCACTGGTTGGCCCACTTTCGCAAGAGAAAGTCATATGCATGTAGAAACTCATTGATAGCGATGATTTTGTGTTCAGAGTCTACATATTCACCAGTGCTGGTTAGGACTTGATTTACATTGATCGAGATGAACCCTGGAAGTGTCACTTTCGCTGGTCCAAAATGAATTAAGTATTCCAAATCATAACTCCTTTATATAGTCTTGAGGAATCAAGAAGTGTACTTCTATGCCGATTGGGTTTTATGAGGTTGATCATAATCCAGATGCACACTCATTAATGCTACATTCCTAATCTGAATGAACTGAAAAGTATGTGCTTCCAAATGTCCATTTTGGTTTATGCATCCTTGTTATGTTGTTCTTCGTTTTGAATTTGAAATAAAGTCTCATAGGCTTGTTAAGATTATGGGCTTTATTTTACCTACAGGGAATACCAAAAAGGTTCAAGAGGATGCTTTTGAGAGAATGGTGCAATTATTTGGCTTGTGGAATTGGAAAAATGTGATGAGATGGTTTGGCTAGCAAAGGGTTGGAATGAATAAGCAGAGCATCACTCTATCTATGAGGGTCAATTTTTGATCTTCTAATCTGAAGGGGACTCCATTTTCCATGTCACCATAATTGTTGAAAGGATGTCCGAGATAGAATATCCGCCAATTAATGTCGATGTGAGGAACCGAGCCTCAGCAATTGTCGAATTGCCTTGCTGAAAGTGGAAGGTGCCTTTGATTGCCGTGATGTTTCAGTCGAGCTTGAAGTCTGGGGGGATGAATTGCATTCAGCCAAGTGTCCTCAGTTTTGTATGGAAAAGGAATTTGATCAGGTTTGCGAAGTTCTTGGCAGCTCTTATGCACATTCATAAGCAAAGTTTGGGGAGGGACATAAGTTTGAACTGCTCATCACAAGATTTTCAAGGTGTGAATCTTAATATATTAGCTAATTCTCCCCTTGACTATGTTGTTCTCATGTTTGATTCGGATTCTGTACAGGAACTCTCCATGTCATTAGGCTAAGAGAAACTGTGTTAGAGTTAATTCATTCTTGTAATGTTCTCTATAGTTCTCCCGCATGAACATATGTATGTGTTGGGAGATCTCAAAAATAATGGAAACAAGCCAAGCCGGTCATATCAGATTTGATTGTGCTGAGAATCGTATTGGTGTACATATAGGCCTTAGGAAGCTAGACCATCAGTAAGACTTAGATCTATTGATTTAGGGTTGCTATGTCGGTAGATACGAGTTTTACATAACAAGAATAGAATATGGCTAAAAAGCTAAAGCTTTTTTGATGTTCTGTTTGCAACTACTGCAGGTAAGCTGAGAGAGCCGGGCTTTTGAAGAGCTCGAGCCAGCTAGCAAATTTATACTCAATTCTCCTTTCTTCCAAATTGCAGTGAGGTGAACATATCTGAAGAAAAACAATATAGTAAGATCCTCATGACAATGACAACTCTTGGATTTAAATCACATAGAGTCACTAGACTATGTTAGCTCTAAATATTTAATCATGTGGCAATATTTTTTTCTTTTTATCCTTTACATGGTTTGAAAAGGATCCTCATAATGTCTTCCTAAGATTTCATTGTTTGTTTTCTCCTCTCCGATGACAAAATTGTGAAACATCTACTTATACAGAGAGTTATCAGTTCATTCCCAAAGAAGCACATTAAGAAAAGCCCGCAGACCGTGGCTCTCATATATTCCACACAAAGCATGGCTGTTGAAGCTCATCAGCCATGAAATTATGGAAAGTCATCCCCTGGTTGGGCCGCATTCATGAGAGAAAATTCTTTGAAGGTAAAAGACGTGTGTGTCTTTGAGCTTTATTAAAAGGGACGATATCATGTTCAGAGTAGCCATCTTCAGAACCACTGATAAGACTTGCCCGATTAATACATGCGAATACTATACAGCAGAGTTGCTAGGCTGAATTTGGCAAAATGGATAAAAGCATGAGTTTTGTTTAAATGAATGGAATGGTCCTGAATGTGTTCGATACCTTTCCTTAATCCTAGACTTAATAATCACCATGTGGGCAGAGTCGTAAGTCGAAGGGTGCTGATAACTAATGTCGATTTTGTAACTTCCATTTCAAGATCTCTCAAATTAGGTGCTTCTTTAAGGTTTCTGGTGGCTTAACGTGACCTTTAGAATTGTAAAGGGTAATTGTAAAGGGTAGTAACATAGAATACACTTCCCTTAAGCCAGCGCAACCATGATCTACAAACTCCTGTGAACTTACATCAGATTATTTTCATTGTCTCTTTTCAATTTTTTGAAGATTTTGTGATAAGTCTTCTCACATGTGGGCGCAAATTGAAGTTTTTTAGTTTCTTCCCATTCGAAGAGCATTTGCAATTTATTTTGTCAAATTAACTAAATTGTGATATGCATGGCAAAGCAATTTCCAATCTATATTACATCTTTTCATTGGTTAGTCAATGAAGGAAATTTTTACACCAATGTCTACTAAATTGCTCATTGTTCAACTGTGGAAAGAAGAATATCTAGTCACCCACGCCGCCAAATGATATGATATCATAGTATAGACAAAGTCAGTCCCCCAGCTTGGAAGGACTAGCTTTATTATTTCTATTTATATAGAAATGGCAAGTAGTCCATATGCAGATTCAGCCATTCTGAGTTAGTTTTTCATGATCCTACACTTCCAGACCTCTCATTACTCCTAGATTAGCCCGCAAATTCGATGTATAACTATCCTTTTTCAAAATGGTGATTCCACAACTTATATGAGTAGTCTGATAAGATCTTGAGCTTAATTAGTCACCGGTATACCTAGAGCTTAGTTATAATTGCTAGCACCGGTGATACCACGACCGTTTTAGCAGTCGATGTCTACTTGTTGGAGATTTTTTTTTTTCCCATTTATACAGTGTCTATAGTTGAAGCCAATAGCATCCTAGAACAATATTCTGAGTTAGTTTTTCATGATCCTACACTTCCAGACCTCTCATTACTCCTAGATTAGCCCGCAAATTCGATGTATAACTATCCTTTTTCAAAATGGTGATTCCACAACTTATATGAGTAGTCTGATAAGATCTTGAGCTTAATTAGTCACCGGTATACCTAGAGCTTAGTTATAATTGCTAGCACCGGTGATACCACGACCGTTTTAGCAGTCGATGTCTACTTGTTGGAGATTTTTTTTTTTCCCATTTATACAGTGTCTATAGTTGAAGCCAATAGCATCCTAGAACAATACTCATTAATAACATGTATTAAAAAAATGATGTTAGCTATTAATTTCTTTCATCCTCAAGCACTTTCAAACGGATAAATTTATCCTTGGATTTCTTCAACTTCAAATCATTACCTTCTTGCTCTTTGCCCTCCAATTTTATCTTTGGATTTCTCATTTCACTTATATAATTTCATAGCTCGGTCATTCAAACATGTAAATGTGCAGAGTATTCTGGATGGATTCATTAAGCAACATATCCAAGCAACTCTTAGGCATTCCAACAATGAAGTTCATCGGGAGCCATAGACTCGTAAGAGGGGCCTTGTCTGTGTCCTTTTCTTCTGATTGATGTGCATTTCGGAGAGAAACTCATCTGCGTGTAGGAAATGTCTACATGAATGGATGAACAAAGATAATCACCGGAAGGCCTGCATTCTTTGCAGCAATAGCTTCTCAATACTATGTGCTTATCACTACTCCTTACTCGGTACCTACACGTAACTATGTGCTTTTTCTTCCCTACATTTAGTGTCGAAAATCCACAAAGACACTACCTCAGATCTCCATGATTTGTATTTCCAGAGTCTTTATGCTAATCTGCCGTCATAAGATACATGTATACAAAAATAAATGCAGCAAATGGCCTCTCATCAACGAAGAAGTTGCCTAGGAGTGAGCTTTTGGGGCTCACCAATTTCATACCCCGCGTTGTGACAGAATGAAACAACACATAATATTGACAGTAATAACCATGAACCAAAGCAGACCCAAAATAAATTAATTCAACCCCTAGAAAAGCAGAGCAGGTAATTAACAAATAGAATTCGATGAGACTGAATTATCGACTAGTTACCCTCGTTACCAGATGGAACAACAATTTAAAAAACAGCAGTTAAGCTATGCAACAATAGGTCACCCATAAGAGTTTATGAGGGCAAAGAGACATCGAATGGCAAAAGCAATTACTACTTGGGAACAGGACAAGCATGTCCAGTATTTGTGAATGGTTGCTTACCCTTTCAAAAAAAAGAATGAGACATGAAACTTTCTGAGGCTAAAACCAAAAATTACAGGCTGGGTTAAGCAGAGTAATTACAATGGTCCCATCTTGCGTCAACGATCTTATAATGGGCACATGTGCTGTGTATTATCTCATTTTCTGTGCTTATGTTGATCCCATCATAATATTAATATCAACTGAAAAGGAGACTTCGAGTAAACACCGATTAAATTTGTGACCACGCAAAATATTCACTCCTTGACCACAACGCATTCAAATAATGCAACTAAACACACTGCATTAATAAATTAGTGACTGCCAATCTGAAAAAACCAGAGGATGAGGAAGCACTTTGTTGGGGGGACATACCAGAGATGGTACACCGTTCATGAGCAACTCTCATTTCGCACGCCATGAGCCATTCTCGAGTCCGATAGATCCTGAGGGTGACGAGTGATCTAATGAGGTGGGATCCGGAAAAGCTTCCTCCAGGTGGGATGGGTATGTCTTCACGAGGCTTGGGAATGATGGGCACTGACTCCTGCTGCAGCTCCTCTTGAAACTATAGGGATTGATGTATTGCCAGCCGACATGTAGTTCATCTTTGCAGGAGAATTTATAACGTAGTCAATCGCCTGCATAGCGAAATCGAATTTCATAAACTCCACAACAGGCCTGAGACCGTAGAAAGCAGCACCGACTTCAACTCCAGCAAAACCAGCCTCTGTGATTGCAGCATCGACAACCCTCTCAGGTCCATGCTTCTGCCCAAAAAAAAAGAAAAAGAAAGAAAGAAAGAACCGTTATTCTCCGACCTCCTCACCCATTAGAAAGACTCTAGGATCTGCAGGTATTTCATCGTCAAATGCAGTATTCAGAGCCTCTCTCACAGTCATCTCTTTTGCTGCGGTGGCATAACTATGTAACGGCGTTTCTGCGTCACAACTTTTCCGCAGCCTTTCTCTCAACATCACAGCATCCAAGCCTCTGGCATTGGCTCTTCCTATTAGAATCAACAACATCATGCGCTCTCGAACTCTAACTTGCTCTCACCGCCAGATAAGGCTCACTGATTCTCTCTCTCTCTCTCTCGAACGGGTATCCTTGGAAAAAGAGTCCAGCTTCGTCATTCCATCAAACACCTTCCTTGCAAACTCCAGATTTTTCTCCAACCAGATTTTTTTTCTCATCTCTCTCTCTCTCTCTCTCTGTGGCTCTGGATTCCCCTGATTCATCTCCAGCAATTCAGATCATCCCCACAGTGAACGACACCATCAGATTCCACACTCGAGTCGCAGCCACTCTGATTCAAGTCATCATTTTCCTGTCCTTATCCATGTCTGGATCAGATTTATCTGTGGCCGGGCCATCTCGGGCTCACACCGCCATCGCCGCTGAACCATCGTCAGGCCCGTTTCATTTCCAAGACATATTTCGATTCATTCCAGGATATGTGCTGTCGATTCTTGCTTCATTCTGTTCGCTCCCACTCCACCGCCGTCTTTCGGATTCCATTATTTCACCCATCCACGCCGCGCGCAAATGGGGATGCCCGGTGGTGTTAACTGTTTACAAGAGCTTTATCCGATTGCCAAGGCTAAGGTTGGATGGATCATCATCATCGTCTGGACACGATCGGCCGAATCAAAGGATGAGATTCTTCGGTTACGCTCTCGGCACTCCCGCCGGTCCGGCGTCGCTTCGTCGACCGCGGCAGCCGAGGCCAATCTGAGTCTGTCATCATCATCCGAGACGATACGCCCGAGCGTGAAGATTGGCGGCGGCGAGCATGAAGAGAAAAACGAAGGAGAATTAAAAAGGCGGGAAGCGAAGCGGGGGAGGGAGATGATTCGGATGTTGTGTGGGAAAACGGCGCAAACGGGAGAAGCCTGGGGTTGTTCTGGATGAGAAAGGAATTGACTTTGAAAATAAAAAATATATATAAAAAAAAAAAGGTAAAAAAAGAACCCACCGTCGTTTTTGAAAAAAGCTGGTAAAAAACTTCAAATTATATTCATTTTCGTCGCATTTATTTTTCTTTCTGTTAAAATTATGCCCATTTGGCATATTTATCCTAAATTTTCTTTTGACATAAAAAATCCTAAGTTTATACCAATATGGCATTCACCTTTTATTAAGATTTCATTTGATGATTTTATATTTTTTTCAGTTGAAGTTGTTCTTATTTCATTTGACGTCAACATCATTCACTTTCCGTCATCCATATAAGCAAATTTTTTAACCATACTTTTTGACAAAAGGTAAATATGTTAAGAAAAATTAATATAAATAAAATTTGGAATTTTTTATGGTTTTTACCCCTTTTTTATTGGCTTCATCAATAATAAGTCACAACTCATAATTGAGAATATGTTGATCCCTCTCATAGAAGCAAGTCCATATGCTTGTCACTTATCGACCACTGCCGGGCTCCCATTGCCCTTTCCCTCCTAGATGTCCTTGGCGGTGATTATGGTAGTTGTTTTAGTATTAGGAAAGCACTTTTGTCTCTAGATTGCTCGGATATTGAATTCGCGGCTTAAAATTCGCTTTCGTAGATCACGCAAATCTGTTGCCCGTAACTCATTCTTACTTGAATGAACGGTGTCTTGATGTCATTTGTGAAAGGAAAATTCCACTTTTATCCCTCGCAACTTCAATTCCATAGAAATATTTTTAATTTCCACATGTCTTTCGACTTCGTATTTCTAATGACCCAATATCATTTCCGGCTAATGGCGTACGACGATGAATGGTGTCGGAAATGAGGGATTCCAAGATTTGAAGTGATCTTCAACTGGGAGTGGGTCGTGGCTTTATTAGCATGTAGGGTGGTCTAGAAAGGGGCTGCAGCCGATTAGGCCTGATGGACTTAAGACGAAATTTCATCTTGTCAGAGCTATGTGAATTGGGCCACGAACCAGAAAAGCCCCCCTTTCGAACACCCATCATTTTCTAAACGTTTTTATTTTTTAATTAGTTTAGTATTTGTTTGTTTATCTATTCTTTTTCGCTCTCTTTTGTTGTTTTTGCTATTTTCTATTTTTTACTTTCATAGAGACGGACACTTGAATTATTGATAAAAATTCAGGTGTCAACAACATACGTGATAACACTAAAGTTAGGATACATTTGGTTCAGCATTTCCAAAAAAAAATTAGCCTTCAAAGCCCATTGACGAAATGCTGAACTGTTTGGCAACCATTTTGAAGTAGCTTTTAAATGAAAGTCAGCATTGGGAAGGCTGAAAGCCCAATGCTAGTAGGGACTAGTTTTGAGCTTTCAACATTTGGTCAAATGCTGAATTTTTTTTTTTCCAAAACTATCATTACTCATTCTTCAAATTTCTTATTTTTCCCTCATTATTATTTTTTAAATGCCAAAATAATGCTAAAAAATCAAATTTATATAAATGCTAAAAAAATTAAATATATTTTGGTCTTTTTAAAATATATATATTTGATTTTTTAGCATTATTTTCAAATTTATATTTAAAAAGTTATACACATTATTTTTTCAATTTTAAACAAATAAAAATTAAAAAATTTCAACGAAGAATCTGGTCTTTTTTTTATATAATTATATATGTATTTGATTTTTTAGTATTATTGTTAAAATTTATATTTAAAAAGTTGCATACATTATATTTTCAATTTTAAAAAAAATTAAAATTAAAAAAAAAATTCACCGAGTCTTCTGCTCAAAGGAATGCAGCACGTTCTGTCTTTGGCCAAGCATCGATTTCTCTCTATTCATCTTCCATTTTTCACCGAGTCTTCCCCCATCAGGTCGTTTCATATCCGATTCAACTTCCAAGTCAAATTTCGATTCGTTCCAAATACGTTCCGTCGATTCTTGCCTCGTTCTGTTCTCTCCCACTTCATCGCCGCCTTTCGGATTCCAATGACGTCGCTTGCGTCCTTTGTTTCGGGGATGTTAGGGTGGTTGTTTGACAAGAGCTTTATCTAATCGCCAAGCTGAGGTCAGACGGATCATCATCATCTGGATAGGATCCGCCTATTCAAAGGATGAGATTTTTCGGTTCCTCTTAGATTTCCAGCCTGTCCAAGAAGCCCCTCCAAAGGAAGACTTGCTCAAAAGATGGAATTCGTCGAGAGGAAGATTCATCCAATATCTTGCAATCATTTCCTTTTAATTTTTCTTATTCTTGAAAGAGCCATCAAAAACTCAAAGTAGATTTATTGGGATATATTTATAGTGAAATTTTATTTGTGATGTTGAAATCTTAGAATTAAATTTTTCTAAATTTGTATTATTCTTCATTAGATAATTTTCCAGCAAAAAATTAAGTTTCCAACAAAAAATTAGGTCATTTAGAGTGTCTATCTGCTTGCCGTCTACTAGCCGCCATCGAGCCACCACTAGGGTCCTATCGCCCTATCTCTCCTAGATGTCCTTGGCATGGAGCCTGGCCTAGGGTAGCATTCCTAGTCCTTGTAGGAGTGGGATTATTTTTAATTGATACACATGATTGAGTGAGATAAACCGTGCCTTCTAATGTCATGCTTAGCTATTCCCGAACACCTTCATGAAATTCTCTCGCACTGAACTCATCCCCCTCGCTGCGCTCTCCACTCGATGAATCTCGCAATTCCCCCTCGGCTTCCACGCCCGCCTCCAGTCTTCAAAGAGGGCAGGGAAAAGAATAAGGGAACGCCTACTTGGTGGATGAAATGGGTTGGAGCCAATTTATATAATTAGTTCATTATTTATTTATTTATCTATTCTTTTTTCACCCTTCTTTTTTTTTTTTTTTTTTTTTTGCTATTTTTTTTTTGTACTTTTACAACTACATTCGCTTGAGTTGTTGACAAAGCTCAGGTGTCGACAACGTACATGACAAAACTAAAATTAGTGCCATCGAAAGCTCGACACATTTGTAATTTGGTTGTTTGACAAGTGCATTCTGCATTGATTACTGCGTTCTTTGGAAATGTTTTCCAAAAAGCAAAAAATGATGACAAGGGCGAAAAGAAAAGGCTCTTCCCTTTCTAAAAGTAATCAAATTTTAGAGTCTAAAATTCCAATTTAAATTCTATGTTGGCATTACCGACAAAAATTTGTTAAATTGGCACTTTCCCTTCTCCTTGCAAATTCTAATATACGTGAAGCGGTTTGAATATAATAATTATCATTTTGGAACTTAAGGTCTACCATTCTTTCAAAAGGACAAGTATCAGAGAAAGCTTCTCTTGCGAGTATAAGAGCGTAAGCAAAAACATGAGGTAGGGTTTCACTTTTCAACCAAAAGCGAGTAAGTCCAAATGGAAGATTGGTAGCACAGGGAAGACACTTTAACCCATTAGAGTTTGGGATTTGGGGCTATTTCCATCGACAAAGCCCTAAATTCGAAATGGGCACTACACTGTCAATTTGTGTGGGAAATTTGAAGAGATTTGGCTTCCTGACTATTCTATGCATGTTGTTTCGATTGATTAAGTGTAAATAGATTTCCTATTTTTTCTTCAAACAAAGGATTTTATCAATCTTCTCTTTTATGTGGAAAAGGTGTTGATGATTGCCGCAACCTCTTGGTTTTCATTGGGTTTGTTTTATATGTATATTGTAAATCCTGCTATGAGAATGAGTAATTTGCTTTTGATGACCTGATTGTGTATTGCTTCGCATCCAGCAAAGACCTACCGCAAGGATACTTAACATTGCATAGGAAGATGATCATTGATTTATTCAAACGGTATGATCTTGAAAATCCCATTATGATGATGTGCAATTGTACAAAAATGCAATCAAGCGCCGTATTTAGAGCCTCTCTCACACTCATCTCTTTCGCCACAATAACATAATTCTGCAACCCGTATCTCCGCAGCACGACTCTTCCGCAACCTCTCTCTGAACAACAGAGCATTCAAGCCTTCAGCAGTGGCTTTTCGTCTTACAATCGACCACACCCTGTGCTCTCAAACTCAAACCTGCTCTCGCCTCCAGATAAAGCTCACTAATTCTCCCTCTTGAAAAAGGCATTCTTCGAAACTGTTGGGTTCGTCGGATCCCCGAAAACCGGATTCGGCACTTAAATCGAACCCCTAAATCAATGCGGAAGATGAGCCCGGGAATTAAACACGTATCACCGATCATAAAGCACACCACAGATTCGAGCGTACCTTGTTGGCCACAGATTAGACACCGATGCCGTATTGAGGAAGAGATTTCAGTCATGTTCGATCCGATGTCGAAGAATCGTCATCAAGTGAAGATGGCGTCGCTTCTTAGCCTTGGAGAGAGAGAGAATTCTTGAAGAGAATGAAGAACGTTCTTACAAAAAATGCCAAGAGGTTTTTTCTCTTTCTCTCTCATCCCTTTTATAGGTTCCCCTTTCCACGGGCCTAATTCCCGTGGGCCGGACCTTTAGGCCCATCGTGGTCGGGCCAACTAAGGCCCATGACTAAATCCATCATCTCCCACTCGCACATGGTGGATCAAAAACTAACATGGGCGGATAGGCCCAACTGAGGCCCATCAACTGAAAATCCCTCTTTTCCTCTTTCAACATTCATACCGGTGAATAATCCGTGCGACCAGCATACTTTGAGAGCTCGTTGCTATACATCTGTTAGGAATATATAGCAGCTCATATTGGGCATCATTTTCCGAGTAAATTTAGTATGCAGTACCCTAGATCGATCGATCACATTTATATCTTTCTTTAATCTCATTTGAACAATGATATATTTATTGTATTCACAATTATGATTATCTCAAAGACAGTCATAATTGGTCGACCTGTGAATACAAAAACCACAATTTGATTCTTCAAATCCGATCTTCCTCTTTCCTTCAAACTCTCAATTTTAGTTCAACTTGCTTTTCTAGAAATGTCCTATTAGATCGAATCAACTCATGATCATTGGCAACATTCTAAGATAGCAAACACTAAATAGAAATCTTGAGAATAAGTAAGAGTCATGAGGGCACTAAAATTGAGGAACTCTTTTCCTCAAGAGTCTCACACGTCATAAAAGTTGAGATCAAACTTTTGCTACTCTTATAGGTCGTCTCATGCATACGTAGTATGAAATACGTATTACGGTATTAACTCCTTTCCCATGGAGCGTATGTCTACACAATCAATACCGTACAGATGATAGTTCAGACATACCCAATGTCTAACTTGAGTTCACGTATTTACTCATTCACAAAATTCATCAGAACTCACATCTGGCATCTTAGACAGATAAAGTAAAATGTGTGGGTTATTTTACTTTCGGACATCGTAAGTACTATGTCCTCATCTTAACACTCAGTTAAGGCGACATACGTATTTTAAGCTTGAGCTCTCGATTATCACCTAGATAATAAGCTTAAAAACCGTCTCATCTCTATTTATCACATAGTAAATAGAGGCGATTACCCGTGTGAGTGGGCTAATCTCTTATCTGTCCGACATACTTTCTCAACATAATATAATGCACTAAGCATTATGATGCATAAAGACCAAACAAAAGACTCATAGGCATTAATAATGAAACAACACTAGTTCATACATGTGAACAACTCAGAAAAATTACAATCGAGTACATCAGACTCTACGCAATCCTAGAGATATTACATGACCACAAACCACATCTCTAGGTATTGGCTTTGTCATAGAATCTGCTTCCATTCTATGCGTAGATATGTACTGCAAGTTCACATCCTTTCGTGCAACATTATCTTTGACAAATTTATATTTGGTATCTATATGTTTGGTCTTGCCATGATATTTTGGATCTTTAGTGTACGCTATAGCTGCTTGGCTATCACAATTAACTAATAATTGATTTGCAACTTTCTCAATAACACCTAAGTGATCCAAAAAATCTCTTAAGCCAAACTCATTCTTATATTATTGCTGATAATGCCACGAACTCATCTTCCATCGTGGACAAGGCTATACACGTTTGTTTCTTACTGCTCCAACATATGGTGCCATTATTCAATAAGGAAACAAACATAGAGGTAGATTTCCTTTCGTCTAAACCTCCTCCCTAAACAGTTTCAGGATAGCCTTTGAGTCGCAGATCCTTTCCTTGATAACTCATCGTATAATCAGCAGTTCCCTTTAGATACCTCAGTATTCTCTTAACGGCTTTCCAATGTGCTGGACCTGAATTGGATTGGTATCTACTCACCATTCCAACTGCAAAACATATGTCGAGTCTTGTACACATCATAGCGTACATCAAGCTCCCAACTGCACTAGCATAAGGAACATGTTTCATTTGTTCCTTTTCTTGTGGAGTCCTCGAACACAGTCTATGGCTCAATCCTTCACCTTTCGCAATAGGAGTGTCTATGGGTTTACAATCTTGCATACGAAATTGTTCAAAAACTTTATTTATATATGTTTCTTGCGAAAGAGACAACGATCTCTTCAAACGATCTCTTGAAATCTTAACTCTAAGAATGTATGCAGCCTCACCCATATCCTTCATCTCAAAGTTAGAAGACAACCAACTCTTTACAGTATGAACAAACTCCATATTGCTTCCGGCAATCAATATATTATCAACATATAATGATATGATCACAAATTGATCCTTGGATCTTTTGATATATACGCAATGATCCTCATCAATCATTGTAAAATCATATGCCATTATGGCATTATGAAAACGTATATACCATTGTCTCGATGACTGCTTAAGGCCGTATATCGATCTCAAAAATCGACATACCTTTTCTTCTTGGCCTTTCACTATGAAACGAGTAGGTTGTTCCATGTATATTTCTTCCTCTAATTCTCCATTGAGGAAAGCAGTCTTTACATCCATCTGATGTAACTCAAGATCCATACTAGATACTATTGCCAGAATAATGCGAATCGAGGTGAATCTCACTACAGGAGAAAACGTATCTTCATAATCAATTCATTCCTGTTGATTATACCCATTCGCAACAAGGCGAGCCTTATGCCTTTCTATCGAGCCATCAGCCTTTCGCTTTATTTTGAGAACCCACTTGTTCCCAATAGCTCTGCGTCCTTTTGGAAGATCAACCAATTCCCAGACTTGGTTTGATTTCATTGACTCCATTTCCTCTTCCATTGCATGAATCCATTTTTCCTTACTAGGGCAATTCAGAGCCTCATTAATATTTCTAGGCTCATCCTCATCTTGTGGAGCAATCATAAAAGTTTCCCCTTCAATGTCAAAACGTCGACGGGGAATACTTTGGCGACTTGTTCGCCGTATGGGAGTTTGTACACTATGCACATCATTTCCCATTATGCTCCCACTTGGATTAGATAATGATGATGTCGTCTCATTATGTGCTTGCAATTGAGAATGAGTTGAATTCAATTCATCACTTCTCATATTACTCCCACTTGGACGAACTCCACTAAGATCATTATCTTGATCCGAGGTTTCAAATAGGGTGTTGTCTTCCCCTATTTCGCCCTTCTTAGGAAATTCATCCTGTAAGAATGTGACATCCCGTAATTCAAATTCAGTTATACTCCCACTTTCCTGCTCACCTATGAACACATACCCTTTTGAGTGTTCCGAGTATCTTATGAAAATACTCTTCTTTCCTCTGGGACCCAATTTCCCAAACTTGTGAGATGACTCATGTGTATAGGCAGCACAACCCCATGGCTTAAAAAAACTTAAGTCCGGTTTTCTACCTGTCCATAACTCATATAGAGTGGAAGTGACTGATTTGGATGGCACTCGGTTAAGTATATAGGCAGCAGTTAACAACGCATCACTCCAAAAGGTGATAGGTAAGTTAGCATGCGCCATCATGGACCTAACCATTTCCAGTAGGGTTCTATTTTTTCTCTCTGCAACACCATTTTGTTGAGGAGTATATGGAATAGCCAACTGTCTTTCTATTCCTTTTTCATCACATAATTTTCTGAACTCATCAGATAAATATTCTCGACCTCGATCGGATCTCAATGCTTTTATTTTATTGTCTAATTGATTCTCTACCAGGTTCATAAATCTTTTGAAACAACTTATTGCTTCAGATTTGTGAGAAATCAAATAGACATATCCGAATCGACTATAATCATCTATAAAAGTGATGAAATAAACAGCCACTTGCCTTCCTCTCACATTCATTGGACCACAGACATCAGAATGGATTAAGTGCAGAGGAAATTCAGCTCTTTTACCTTTTCTAAATGGTTTCCTTGTTGTTTTCCCTTCTAGGCAATGCTTACAGATGGGCAAATCGACTTTTTCAATATTGCCCAACAAGCCCTCTTTGGCTAGTCTATTCATACGTTGTTGGCCAATGTGACCAAGTCTAGCATGCCATACATTCACATCATTATCATATTTATTAGGAGACGTGAGAAGGGAATAACAAACATTTGTATTAACATAATCAATATCCAATACAATGAAACCATCTAGAAAATAACCATGACCATAATAGTTTGTATTCAAATACAAATCTACACTTCTCTTATGGAAGTTCACATTAAAACCTAATTTAACCAACACTAAAACAGACACTAAATTCCGACGAATCTCCGGAGCATACAACACATTATGAAGGAACAAAGTGCGTCCATCACGCATATTTAGTTGGCTTGTGCCAATTCCTTTCACTTCAACTCTGGAGTTGTTTCCCACATAGATCCACTTAGTTCCAGTAGGTACTCGTCGGAATTCCACGAAGGATCCTCTATCCTTCGCTACATGGTCTGTCGCTCCTGAATCCACAGTCCACAGAGGATTAGATTCAGTCAAGAATACAGAACTTAACACATATGCAAAGTTCCCAATTGTACAAAGGGCGTGTACCTTCTTTGGCTCGCGACAACCGCGGGCATAGTGACCCTTCTGGTCACAGTTGTAACATTTCACCCTTGAGATATTCTTCACATGAGGACGTTTTCCTCTCTTTTGTTGGTTAATTCTTGGTTTCTTGCAAGAAGGACTTGATCCCTTGCATTTCCACATATTGAACGAATCAATGCGCTTGCGCTTAGAGCATGAAACCCCTTCTGAGCTTAAAGCAACACAGAAAATATATGTTTCCTGCTCTAATGCCTTGAGGCGATGATCAGCTAACTCAAGGTGGCGCACAGCATCCTCTAGATCTTCCATAACATGGTCAAGAGCTTTTAGTGCTTTTTGCTTTTCCAGCACACATTGAATTTTCATTTGCCAAATTTCATAGTTGTCACCTTTGAGCTTTTCACCTTTGCTCAGCTCGACAACTATGCTCTTTGTGGTTGAAGCCATTGATCTGAACACATCAGACATATATGCCGAGTTATTAATGCCTATCACTTATGCATCTATTTTGCACAAACCCATCATATTAATTAATAATTTTAAGTAAGGTTTCAGAATCAAAATGTCACTATGTTTCCAATCATCCTCCAAAAATCCTAACTTAAAAACTATCATTAATATGATTGTCATATGCAAAATCAATTCTATGAAGCTACAAAAACTTCTATTACTACCCACAGCTAACTACCCACAGCAACCAGCAATCACAGAAAGCAACAAATAATTGACATACAATATAATAAAAAAAAAAAAAAAGCTTTCACATAATATGGCTAACATATAGGTTGCTACAACAACAACAATCAGGTAGTTAACTTTACATAAGATATCCACCAAGAACATTAAATAAAGACAAGCCATAACATCTATAAACGAGGCATCATACAACTAATAGGGAAAGCAGCTACATGTTCCAATTTCTTTTTCTTTTTCTCTGTAAAATTTTCTGGCATTCTTGACAGCCACGGAAAAACAGACGGATATCCCTTAGGATTTCTCCTACGCACATTCAGTCATGGCCCAATTGAAGTCATTCCTTGGGTCGCAGTCTTTGTGGCTCCAACCCGATAGTATTCATCTACGAATTCCATTACTAGCGCCTTATAGCTAGTAAATGCTTTGACCTCCTATAGGCGATTCAACACTCCTTGCCAGTCTAGTGGAAGAGTGTTCATAAAGAATCGCACCATCTGAATATCTTGCATGGGATAACCGTTCCAAATGACTTCCTGAATTTTGTTGTTGACCTCTATGACATGATCAATTATGTCGTCACTCTCCCATCAATAACCATTCAGATCGGCTATCAACATTGTAAGCCTTTCCTTCTGTTCATCTGACATTATGCGCACAGATGCGCGCGGCTTACGGGGAGGCATTTTCTTGCAACAAATGCAGAACAAAAAATGGATTACATATAATCCATATAGACATAATTTTAAAAAAAAGAAACAAATCCTTTTCTTTTTTTTTGTCAACGGTCAACCGTCAACCGTCGCGGTCAACGGTCAACGGAAGTCAACGGTCGCGGTCAACGGTCGTCAACGGTCAACGCTCGCGGTCAACGGTCCGGAAGGTGAGCCGGTCGGGCCGATCGCCCGGTCGAGCCACTCGCCCGGTCAGGCCGCGCGCGCCGCGCTCGCGCCGGACGCCGAGCCGCGATGTCGCGTGAATATCATCGAGCGTCATCTCACCGTCGCCGCCGCGCGTCGACATGTCGCCGGACTCGTCTCAACGTCGCCTTCCTCCCTATGCCTTCAGATTTTTATTTCGACTTACATAAAATCGGAAAAATGGGCGAACATGCTCGGGTATCAGGAAAAACGTGAACCGATGCTCTGATACCAATGTTGGGTTCGTCGGATCCCCGAAAACCGGATTCGGCACTTAAACCGAACCCCTAAATCAATGCGGAAGATGAGCCCGGGAATTAAACACGTATCACCGATCATAAAGCACACCACAGATTCGAGCGTACCTTGTTGGCCACAGATTAGACACCGATGCCGTATTAAGGAAGAGATTTCAGTCATGTTCGATCCGATGTCGAAGAAGCGACGCCATCTTCGAAGAATCGTCGTCAAGTGAAGATGGCGTCGCTTCTTAGCCTTGGAGAGAGAGAGAATTCTTGAAGAGAATGAAGAACGTTCTTACAAAAAATGCCAAGAGGTTTTTTCTCCTTCTCTCTCATCCCTTTTATAGGTTCCCCTTTCCACGGGCCTAATTCCCGTGAGCCGAACCTTTAGGCCCATCGTGGCCAGGCCAACTAAGGCCCATGACTAAATCCATCATAAACGAAGCCCAGCTTCGTCATACCACAGAACACCTTCCTTGCAGACTCGGTTCCCTCCTCCATATTGCAACCGATGTTTTTCAATCTGGATGAAAAGCTGGTGGTAGCTCCATTCGTGGATGCAAGGAAGCGTCGACTGTAGAGAGATTCCAATTGACAGCTTCACTCACTTTTGGTTTCGTAGAGAGAGAAGGAGACTTCTCTGCTCAATCTGCATCGCTGGAGTGGAGATTAGATCAAGGAGAGAGAGAGAATCGAGACGGAGCAATCGGGAGAGAGAGAGACCGACAAAGGAGCTGAGAATTTTTTTTATTTTCTCCTCTTCTTCTCTTTTCTTTCATCTGTGTTTTTTTGCTACTTAAATATTTATTGCCAGTAAAAATCCACGTGTCGACGATGAAACTCCAAGGCCCCTGCTTTACTTAAATAACAATAAATTTTATGTGCCCTCATTCATTCATTAATTGTCAGCTTTTGTGAACTTAATGCTTCGCGGCCTCTTTCCTCCTTATTGGACCAGCGAAAGGGAGAAAAAAACGCGTGGAGAATTTTTATCCTTAAAAATGCACTCACAATCTCGCCTGAAATTTAAATGAATTGACCGATCATTCAGTGAATTCATATCACCTAAAATTTAAATGAATTGACTGATCATTCAATGAATTCGTATTGCTCGTATATGATACTACGATCCAAAAGTTGAAGCCCGATTCGACACTAGACGGGCTTAACTTTTTTAATTTGACCATAAGCGAAAATTCATATCTATAACACACTCTGATTGTGCCAGCTTAACGATGCACACTCCACAATCGAAGCATTGGGTGTCACCATAAGAAGCACTAGCATAACAGTCTCAAGTCACAATGTTGGACCTTAGATCAGTCAAGACTTGATTCAAAGCTCATGCCTAATCTTCCTATTTATGATACTGATCGCCAATTGCACACCTTGTACATAAGTATCGCATCTAGGTCACTTCTCACAAGAATTGAACCCAATAGAAGTCTATGAACATAAGTGCGATTTATGTGATGCATACTTCTGTCATCCTATAGCCCTATTGTCCTCCATTTTGGTTCTTATTTGGTTCACTAAAAAAAAAAAAAACACCCAATTGAGTTTGGCTTATAAATAGGGTCCTTTCTTACAATGCACTCCGTCCTTCGTTTTTTGTTTTTAGGCAAAGTCTCGTTCTTAGGCCTTCATCATGTCATATATATGCTTTTTAAATCATTTTTGTATGAAATCTTTCTCTCTTTATAAATATACATATACATTTATATATGAAAAATTTAGTGGAACGGTGGGATCCTCTAATTTTAGGAAATAAATTCACATTATGAGAAATGACCCACTGCACTTGTTTGACCTCTTTCCCCTCCTATTTTGCTCATACGTTCCTCCCTCACCCTCACGAGAAAGTACTCAATAGTTAGAATGCACCATGTCATAGGCTACCATGGCGTGCATTTTTGTCGAACTCCAATAAAAAAAAATGCCACGTGTCAATGATGACAGAAAAAAAATTAGAACTCTAACTTTCTTTTTCTCTCTTTCCTCTCCCTCCGCCGTCCACAACCAGCTCCTCCATCCGCCGTCATCAGCAGATTCGCCGGAGCCACATCCAGGGCGACCATCCATGCACAAGCCACCCCATTTGTCATCGCGGGGGCTCAAAACCCACTTCGTCATCACTCGCAACCACCCCTTCGTGAATGAACAAACCCCCAATAACTTGCAGCTCGTCCATTTGCTTCCCCGGGCGATCAAGCAAAGGTAGAGACTTTCAGGTCGATCTCACTTTGAGACTACCAATGGCATAGCCATTGAAGCATGCGACACTGGAGTGAAGGTCCATCACAAAAAAAAAAAAAAAACACAAGGTTGAGATCTTTAAAGGGCCATCAAATATGTCTCTGTACAGATTTAAAAATGGGCCCTGCTCCAAATCTGTCCAACAAATCTTTTTATGATTAGATGAAACCAGCAAGCGATGCCAACGCTCGTCCATGGCCGTCGTTGATGTCGTTCGTCCAGATCTGGAATTCTGGGCGCTCGCGAAAACATGAAAATCCGAGGTCAATTGTCGCTGGAGGAAACCTGGAAATCCGAGGTCCATGGCCATCGGCGGGAGTCATCAGAGGTGACGGTGGAAACTCGAGGTCTTGACCACTGGCGGAGTCGCCGGCGCTCGCGGAGATTTGGAAATCGAAGGACCATGGCTGCATATGGCGGGGGACAGCGTAGAAGGGAGAGGGAGAAAAAGTGTGAATTTTAATTTTTTTATATATTCCACGTCATCGACACGTGGCATTTGTGATTGGGCCTAAAAAATGCGTGCTGCGTCAGCCTATGATGTGATACAACTGAATACTTTCTCTATATCCATTTTTATAATATAATATTGTAAACTTGAGTCATAACGGTCCTAACGCTATGCCACTACCATTAATATTACAACTAGGGGTGCGCCAAAAAAAAACATGAGCCCGAAAATCAAGACCGAAACGCCCGGCCAGACCGATTTTTGGGCTAAAATAGTCCCGAGCCAAGCCACCGCGCCTAAAAATAATCTTTCAATTCAGCCTGATATAAGCAATTTGGGTTTTAGTTAAAGCTCCCGTGCCCGCCTTGTTCACAAACTAGAAATAATGTCTTATTTTCCTTCTTCCCAGGCCTCCGCCATCTTCCCTTTTCATGAATACTTAGGTCTCAACCTCCCTCGGTCTCTCTTCTATCATGCTCATTGAGTCATTCAATCCCCATTAAGCCGCCACCGTGGCACCATCGAGCCCCTACCGTGTGGCCGCCGAGCCCCACCACTCACCATATGCTCGCTCGTGTCATGGTCTCCCTCACGCTCCCCTCCTCTCCAGCAAGTAGCAAAACAGGTTCTTACTAGCCTGTTCTGATGTCCTCCAAGGTTTTTGGTTTTAGAACCTGCTATTTGAATTTTTGAGGAAAAATTAGAAAAAAGAAATGCACATTTTTCAGATATCGGGCTTTGATCGTATTGGGTCTAGGGCAAATGGCATGGTTTAATCTAGGGCCAGGTTCTTGAGCTAGAATATCCCAAGCTACGTATGTTTTGACGGGCCAAAGAATTGGCAAGAGCCCACTAGCATCGCATTTTAACTCATTCATGAAACACATGCTAATTCAATTTAAATTTGGATACATTGCACTTATTAATCTAAATAACTAATACAACGCTAAAAAAAAGATGCAATAATATAGATACACTAAATTACTTCATTTGGGAGCACATGAGATTTGCCAAAGTCACGCTAAATGTTTCTTAAAATTCATGTCATTTTGAAATTTAATACTATATTATATATATATATATATATATATATATATTTTATTTTTCTTTAGCTCTTTCGAGGAGAATTGATAAAGCAAATTGGATTATATATCTGCTGGATGAAAACCGGCCTAAAGTTCTCCCGAAGCAACCTCTGCTCGACGCTTCACTCGATTGAACTAGTCACAGGTCGGTCTATCATTATGAAGCATTCATCATGTAACCTCACAGTTAGGTTTCTCGTCTTATTGTTCCTCAAACCCCTCCTCCTTTCTTTTCTCACGTCGCTTCAGTGTCTTACTGTCAAACATCTTGTCCTCGGTCACTGAGCAATTAATTTGTCCTTTTTCACACTGTACAGAATATAAATATCTTCATAGGATCCCCACTCGTGAACCAATCGCGATAAGTGTACAACGCGTGATTTCCATAACATCCTTACAACAATTATTAACTATTCTGAAAACGAGAGCAGGTGCACGGACAGGTGCATGGATTCGCAGATTTTCTGAAGTCCCTAAACTCTTTAGGCTCAAAGTTACATGCACGATCTCAACCATCGAATAAAAGAAATTTGATGTCAACCGTTGGATTTGGCAAGACGATTTTGTCCTGCCAAACCCGACTGTCCAATACCTCACGCCAAAAATGAATAAAGCTGAGTCATATCATTATTGCACCGATCAGTGTGCAGGCTATGGTTTGGATTCTCTGGCTTGACACGTGAAATGAAGCAATTGTCACTAAAATTCACTGCTGCCCGTACAGAAGCGCACTGCTCGAGAAACTGATCATGCATCCACGTCCTAGAATTCGAAACTAATTAGCTTTCTTCCTTTCCTTTTTGCGCTTCTGTTTGACTATGAGGGCTTATAGTCATAGACTTGTCGCTTTATTTTTATTTTATTTTTAAATAGAGAGTTAATTGCGCGAAGTTCCTTGAGAAGGGAAAGGATCTCTAGAACTTGGTGCTTCTTAAAGCTCTGGCCGGTTCAGCCTGAACTATGCAACTAGAAATGTGAAACAATGACATGGTTTAGCTGCAGAAAGGGTAGCGAAAAATCACAGAGCATTAGTCCATTGGTCATATTCACATCATTCACAGAGCATTAGTCCATTGGTCATATTCACATCATAGTTTTCAAATATCGAGGGTACTCCTCCTTTTGCCTAATATTATTCGGTGAGAGTGCTTGGGAGATATGATCATGATGTACAGTTATACAAAAATGCAATCACTAAAATCAAATGCGATTTAGTGAATCTACCAAAATGGACTCATATTTGATCGGCGAATCATTATATGAGTTGGTTATGTTTAAAAAATTGATTATAAATAAATTTAGAATGTTAGAATCCAGAAATATATGTGTGCTAAATGTGTTCACGATTTACCTAAACCCATACCTTCGTGACTCTCTCTTCACCTTCTACGAGAAAATAATGGAATCTTTGTATTATTCCAAATTCAGAGAATTCTTACTAGACTGGCAAGATAGGCCTTACTTCACTATATCAAGTTGGCTTTGTTTTTCCTCATTATTTTTTTATTTTTGTTAATCTTATAAGTTTATTTAGGATGATGCTAACTTTACATGACTTTAATTAGTCATAACACTTTTTTTTGTTATAAATTAGTCGCAGCATTTTCAAATAGTCATAATAGATATATGGATCTAAGAGCAATTTCACATTCTAATCTAATAATTAAGACATCTTCAATTTTATTTTGTGAATTGAGTTTTTTTTTTTATCACTTAAGAGACGCCTTGAGGGGCTTTTTGTCAATAAATATGTGAAATGAAATACAAGAAAAATCAAGAGTTATTTTCCAAATAATAGTTAGCATTAATTAGATATAAGGGTCTAGTTGGCCCAAGTCTAATGTGTCAATAAGGACAACATTATCAAAAATTGTTATTCAATATATAATCTCTAAATTGGCAAATCATTGAGATCACCTATCTCTTTAACCCTTATTGGGGCATCATATATCCTCACGCGACAAGGGTTAATTGAAGTGAAGTGATAGCTTGTTCATTTTGGCCTCATCAAGCGAGTCGTCAGTTTTTGCTTAATAATTGGCAACTCTTGGCTTAATTGATCATTGCCTTAGAAGGGGTGAAGTGGGAAAGCAATGTTTCTTGATAGTAAATCTATTTGTTTTTTTTAGATTGTGATGATATTAATATCTTCATAGGATTCCTCATCAATTGTCCTAAACAAATCCTGATAAAGTGTACGATGCTATACATGATGGTTTAGGTTTCTGTAACATCCTTTCAACCATTATTTACTACTCTGAAAAGAAAAGTAGTTGTATGGTACATAGATCTAACCGACAAAACCATTATTTACTACTCTGAAAAGAAAAGTAGTTGTATGGATACATAGATCTAACCGACAAAAGTTGATGTAACAAAGTAATGGGCTCAAAGTTACGGGCACCATCCTAGCCGTCAGATAAAAGAAAATGGATGTCAATTGTTGGATTTGGCCTGACCATTTTGTCCCGCCAAACCCCACCATCCCATGTCTTACACCAAAAGTTGTAACCGATACCATGTCACCAGTGCACCAACCATTGTGTAAACCATAGTCTGGATTCTCTAGCTTTACCCTTGTGAAATGAAGCAACTATCACTTCAATGCAATGTGCAGCACACTGCTTATGGAAACTGATCTTGCATCCATGCTACAAAATTTAGAACTTACTAGTTTTTTCATTTTTATTCTGCACTTCGGTTTGACTATGACGAGTTACTATATAAAGAATAATTAATTCAAAATGTTTCTTGAGAAGAAGTGGAAAGGATCTCTCCAACTCAATGCTTCTCAAGACTCCAGCAAAACAATAACATCTCTTTGTGGAAAGATGTCGAGGATTAACAGGGCATTACTCCACCATGGTCTCTCTTCATGAATACTTAGGTCTCAACCTCTATCGGTCTCTCTTCTCTCATGCTCATTGAGTCATCCAATCCCCATTAAGCTGCCACCGTGGCACCATCAAGCCCCTACTGTGCGGCCGCCGAGCCCCACCACTCACCATATGCTCGCTCGTGTCATGGTCTCCCTCACGCTCCCCCACTCTCCTGCAAGCAGCAAAACAAGTTCTTACAAGCCTATTATGATGTCCTCAAGGTTCTTGGTTTTAGAACGTGCTATTTGAATTTCTGATGGAAAGTGAAAAAAATGAAAAGAAAAGCACATTTTTCAGATATCGAGCCTTATCGCCAAATGGCATGGCTTCAATCTAGGCCATGTCTTCGAGCTAGAATATCCCAAGCTACGTATGTTTTAATGGGCCAAAGAATTGCAAGAGGTTGCTAGGTCGCATTTTAACTCATTAATGAAACGCATGCTAACTCAATATAAATTTGGATACATTGAATTTGCGAATCTAAATAACTAAATGCTTAAAAAAAGATGCCATAACATGAATGCACTAAATTACTTCATCTGGGAGCACATGAGATTTGCCAAAGTTACACTAAATGTTTCCTAAAATTCATGTCATATTGAAATTTAATACTACATACCTTTTGTTTATATATTTTCGTCTTTAGCTCTTTCAAGGAGAATCGATAAAGCAAATTGGATTATATTACTCCCGGATGAAAACCGGCCTAAAGTTCTCCTGAAGTAACCTCGTCGCTCATTCGATTAAACTAGTCACGGGTCGGTATGGAGCATTCATCATATGAACCTCGCAGGTGTCTTATTGTTCCTCGAACCCCTCCTCATTCCTTTTCTCACATCGCTTCAGTGTCTTATTACTGTCAAACATCTTGGCCTCGGTCACTGAGCAATTAATTTGTCCTTTTTCACACCGTAAGGATATAAATATCTTCATAGGATCCCCATTCGTGAACCAATCGCGATGAAATGTACTACGCATGATTCAGATTTCCTTACAACAATTATTTACTATTCTGAAAGAAGAGCAGGTGCACGGACAGGTGCACGGATTCGCAGATTTTCTGTAGTCCCTTGATTCTTTAGGCTCAAAGTTACATGCACGATCTCAACCATCGAATAAAAGAAATTTTACGTCAACCGTTAGATTTGGCAAGACCATTCTGTCCTGCCAAACTCGACTGTCCATACCTCACGCCAAAAATGAATAAAGCCGAGTCATATCATTATTGCACTGATCAGTGTGTAGGCTATAGTTTGGATTCTCAAGCTTGACACGTGAAATGAAGCAATTATCACTAAAATTCAATGCTCATCCGTACAGAAGCGCACTGCTCGAGAAACTGACTTTGCATCCACGTTATAGAATTCGAAACTAATTAGCTTTCCGCATTTCCTTTTTACACTTCTGTTTGACCGTGATGACTTATTGTCATGGACTTGTCGCTTTTATTTTTATTTTTATTTTTATAATAAAGAGTTAATTACACGAAGTTCCTTTCGAAAATGTGGAAAGGATCTCTAGAACTTGGTGCTTCTTAAGGCTCTGGCCGGTTCAGCCTGAACCATAGAACTAGAAATGTGAAAGAATAACATGCTTTCACTACAAAAAGGGTAAAGAGAAATCACAGAGCATTAGTCCATTGGCCATGTTCACATCATAGTTTTTAAATATCAAGGGAACTCCTCTTTTTGCCTAATATTATTCGATGAGAGTGCTTGGGAGATATCATGATGATGTACAGTTGAAAAATGCAATCACTAAAATAAACTATGCAATTCAATAGATCTACTCTTATTTGATAGGCGAATTAATTAATAAATGAGTTAGTTATGTTTTTTTTGTTTATTTGTTTTTTTTTTTTGTCGGTCATACTCTACTCCTATTCTAACTCTCACTCTCAAACTTTTGTCCTGCCTCCTTACAGAGCATGGGAGTCGAAACCCACTCCCAAAACTTAATTCGTCCCCACCCTAACCCCTTGAGAAGGTGGGGATTCGAATCCCCTACCTCCCCATTCTAAGTTAGAAGGGTGGCCACCGGGATAAACCCCCGTGGTTAATGAGTTAGTTATGTTTAAAAAATGGGTTATAAATAGGTTTAGAATATTAAAGTCCAAAAATATATGAGTGTTAAATGTGTTCACGATTTACCTAAATCCAACCTACCTTCGTGACCTTCTTCACCTTTTATGAAAAAATAATGGAATCTTTGGACTATTCCAAATTTAGAGAAATCTTAGTAAACTCGCAAGATAGGTCTTACTTCACTATTTTTCAAGACGGCTTCGTTTTTCCTCATTATTTTTTATTTTTATTAATCTTATAAGTTTATTTAGGATGATGCTAACTTTACATGACTTTTTTCATATGCACTTACTCATCACAAGCTAGGTAGTTATTATGGAAAAGATCCTCATCAACTTAATTACAAAGAGAACGTTCCTCATGACTTTAAATAGTCATAACATTTTTGTTTTGTTCTAAATTAGTCATAGCATTTTCAAATAGTTATAATAAATATACGGATCTAAGAACAGTTTCACATTCTAATCTAATAATTAAGGTCGGGAAAAAACTTAAACATCTTCAATTTTATTTTGTGAATTGAGTTTTTCTATCACTTAAAGAGACGCCTTGAGGGGCTTTTTGTCCATAAATATATGAAATGTAATAAATGAAAAATCGAGACTTATTTTCAATTGATGGTTAATATTAATTAGATATAAGGGTTTAAGTTGGCCCAAGTTTAATGTGTCAATAAGGACAACATTATCAAAAATCGTTATTCAATATATAATCTTTAAATTGGCAAATCATCGAGATCACCTATCTCTTTAACTCCTAATGGGACATCACAAGGTTAATTGAAGTGAAGGGAAAGCTTGTTCATTTGGGCCTCATCAAGTGAGTCGTCAGTTTTTGCTTAATAATTGGCAACTCTTCACTTAATTGATCATTGCCTTGAAAGGGGTGAAGTGGGAAAGCAATGTTTCTCTACAGTAAATCTATTTGTTCCTTTTAGATTGTGATGATATTAATATCTTCATAGGATTCCTCATTGATTGTCCTAAACAAAACTGATAAAGTGTACGATGCTATACATGATGGTTCAGGTTTTTGAAACATCCTTTCAACCATTATTTACTATTTTGGAAAGAAGAGTAGTTGCACGGATACACAGATTTAACCAACAAAAATTGATGTAACAAAGTAATCAGCTCAAAGTTACGGGCACCATCCCGGCCGTTGGATAAAAGAAAATGGATGTCAATTGTTGGATTTGGCCTGACCATTTTGTCCCGCCAAACCCCACCGTCCCATGTCTCACGCCAAAAGTAGTCACCGGTGCTACATCACCACTGCACCAACCATTGTGTAAACCATATTTTGGATTCTCTAGCTTTACCATTGTGAAATGAAGCAACTATCACTTCAATGCAATGTGCCGCACACTGCTTATGGAAACTAATCTTGCATCCATGCTACAAAATTTAAAACTTCCTAGTTTTTTCCTGTTTATTTTGCACATTGGTTTGACTATGATGAGTTATTGTATAATAAATAATTAATTCAAAATGTTTCTTGAGAAGCTGTGAAAGGATCTCCCCAACTCGATGCTTCTCAAGGCTCCAACCGATTCAACTTGGATTACAGACCTAGATAAGTAAAACAATAACATCTTCTCTTTGTAGAAAGGTGTCGAGGATTAACAGAGCATTACTCCATCGGTCATGTTCACCTCATGTTTCCCAAATATAAAGCAAATTTCTCTTTTCACCTAATATTATTCAATGAGAGCACTTCAGAGATTTTATGACACATACAATTGTGGAATAATGCAATCACTAATTCAAACTAAGCATGCAATTCATTTGGGCCTCATTGAGGGAGTTGTTAGTTTTAGCTTAAAGGTGGTCTCATCTTCCCCCCACTATTCTCATTTGGTCTCTCATATACTTTAGATATCTGAGCAGTGGCAGTGGATGTTTTCTTATTTTTACAATTGTTAGAGTTGAAAGAGCTCATCTTTTTCTAGTATTCCTATTTTTGAAATTGTAATGTCTTCCTGGTCTAGTGTTTAGAGTAAGTTTGTGTCCCAGTGTGATATGTCTGTAAAAGAATTAAAAAATTCTATGTTAGACTATCACATTGTTTGATCAATCATTTCCAAACACATTATTCTTAGTAGGATTCAATTAGTCAACAAACTTGAACCAGAGCGTCCGTTTTTCAAAGTGGTGATGTGGCCATCTTATATGAAGATATTCATGGAAAGATCCCAAGCTTAATTCATTAGTGGCACATCTTCAAATTTGGAAGCTTGCCTTGTATTTAGCTTGTTTTTAGCTCCAGTTTTCACTTTGTTTGCTTTATCCCTTATACCTGTGGCTAAGACTTGAGATTATATTATGTGCATATGTATAGTCTAAGAGCACAAATCTTTACAAGCTAAGATAGATGACTTTCAGATTATGCACCCTATCATATAGTTAAGGCTGTAGCTTATAACTCCTAAAACTAGTAAATATTATCAAGTGTCATGAATGTACATATTATTGTGTTCTCTCATTCTTTGTGCTTATATTATGATCTTTCATATTCATACATTGCTTGTTCAAACATGCATGTGGGTAGACAATTCTCTTTGTATTCTTCAAGGGATATATTGAGGGAAATAATTGAATCGTAACTCTGAGTCATTCATATGCACGATGAAACCGAGGATCCATTACATCTTATCAAAAGTATGAGGACTAAATTACATTCGCCTTGTTCCATGCCAAGTTCGAACTACAATCACAAGAGTTTGGTAACGTAGCTTTAGTTTTACAAGCCATGCGTTTTCTCACGTGGCGATCTTTTGACCAGTGTTTAATTAAACGTCATCTTTTAAAAATGGCTTGAAAATTTAAGTTCCTATTAACAAAAAGGATTACATGGTGGATGATTTGATTATTAAAATTATTATTTTCAAGAAGGCAGAAATGATTATTACCACAATCCCATGATTGTACCATGCTTGCAAAAGTGAGCTCCATACATGCCCCTTGTCAGATAGAGCTCTGTGATTGGAAAATAGTATTGCACGTTCCTGGAACCCCTCATCACTCCTTTTGTCACTTCACTTCAGTCACGCACGGTCAATCATCTTTGCCTTGGTCATTGAGCAATCAATTTGTCCTTTTTTGCAACTTTAATGATATGTATATCTATATAGGATTCGTAATTGATTGTCTCGAACCAATTGTGATGAAATGTACTATGCATAATTCAAGTTTCTATAACATACTTTCAACCCTTATCTACTATTCTTAAAAAGAAGAGTAGTTGCATGGATATACAGACTTGACTGACAAAAATCGATGTAACAAAAATAATGTGCTCAAAGTTGTGTGCATGATCTCAGCCATTGAATGAAAGAAAATTAATGTCTGGCTATTCGATTTGCCATGACCATTTTGTCCTGCCGAACCCCACTGTCCCATGTATCACGCCAAAAGCAGTAAGCTATGCTATATCACCATTGCACTAATCATCATTTAAACCATAGTTTTGATTTTCTAGCTTCACCCTTGTGAAATGAAGCAACTATCATTGAAATCCAATGCGCAGCACACTGCTTATGGAAGCTGATCTTGCGTCCATGTTGCAGAATTTAAAACTTAGTTTTCTTCCGTTTCTTTCTACACTTCGGTTTGACTATGATGAATTATTGTATAATAAAGAACTAATTCCCAAATGTTTCTTGAGAAGCTGTCGGAAAGATCCCTCCAACTCGATGCTTCTCAAGGCTCTAGTCGGTTCAACCCGGACTACAAAACTAGAAAAGTGCAACAATAACATCTTCTCGTTGTGGAGGGGGTGTGTTGGGGATTCGTGGAGTATTACTCCATTGGCCATTTTTTAACTCATAATTTCAAATGTAAAGGAAACATCACTTTTCTCTTAATATTATTCAACGAGAGTGCTTCAGAGATGTTATGATGACTTACAATTGTCCATCAACACAATCGCTAACTCAAACTAAGCATGCAATTGATCTGGGCCTCGTCGAGAGAGTTTCAGTTTTATCTCTAATGATTGGCGACTCTTTACTTAATTGACCATTGCCTCCTCCGGAGAAGGGGTGAAGTGGGAAAGCAGTGTTTCTCGATGGTAAAAGGACAGACAAGTGAGGGCACTGGGTCAGTTCTTGTAAATTTATGTACACTTAGATGTTTGTACAGTAGCGGTAGACGAGAGGACATGAAGACAGACAACGGTGAAATGCAGAAAGCCATCCATTTCCAAAGGAGGGACTTATCGCATTAATGGCCTTCTCACCTCACCCCAAAAAAAAAACCAAACGCCAAAACAAACCCCAATACGAAGCAATCTTTCGTATGTTCAAATGTTTGTTCATGAGCAGTGGAAGAAAGGTCTTCGAGACTTGGACCTTAGTGATGGTGACTGATCAAGGAGCATTAAGTTACCAAAACAAAAAAAATCACTGAATCGTTTATCAGTCTTTTATCATTCTTGTCTTGATGGAGGCAACCGACAAATAGCAGCCCCTTTGTATTTTTATTTTTGGCCAGTGACGACGTGGCGGTAATCTGCTCGCCATCCAACTTCCCAAGTGTAGCTCCATCTATATGCGTCTCCTCTTTCTTCCTTGGGGTTTTTGATTGATTCTCAAAATTTATTTTAAATAGTTAAATACTTAAGATGCATTTGATAAAATTTCTATTTCTCTATTCTTCAGAATACATTTGAAACAGAAATCTGTTTGGTAACGCAATTTGATTTTTCTATTTCTTGAATAGATTTCTATTCCAAAAATAGATTTGAAAAATAAATCAAAGACTAAAATTTTTAACTTCTCAATTTCTAAAATAGAAATTAAGAAATTGATTTCTGACCAGAAATCAATTTCCATTCCATAAATTTTATCATGCGTACCCCTAATGTTAAAGCTCGGCCGTTTATTATAAACTTTTTCAGCAAAATGTTGCTATTTTTTTATGCTCCATCCTTCGAAAAAATTAAAAGTGAAAGAAAAATTAGGTTTACAAATTATGGAAACCCACGTAACTTTACTTGGCAATGATCGTATGTTTTTTAAAATTTTTAAAACCAATTTGTGATAACTACAATATTTGAAAAGTGAATGTTAAAAGTAAAAGATTCGCAATAGACCCCAAGCATTTGGGAGAAAATTGGGAAATTCTAATTGGAACGACAGACCACGAAACAATGTCAGTGGTGACTCGAATCGTTTCCCATAGTAGTTGTGTCATGTAAAGAGCATCATTATTCAAAAAAGTAAACTGGTATAAAATGATCAATTTACTTCGAAGTTTTGATCCAACAATTCTACACGAAATCACTTGACATTTTAATATAACAATTTGCTTAATTATAATATTACTTCCATATTTTAGATAGGGTTAATACCGCAAAAATATTAAACTGATATGTATATATATATATATATATATATATATATATATATATGATAAGTTTACTCCAAACAAAATTTCAAATTGGTACATAGGCGACAAATTTACTTCCCATTATTTTCTGTTACAACTTTATCATCAAATTATTGAATTAGATGATACGTGGCGATTAATAGACGTATCAATTTGGGGTTTGATATGTGTATTGGTTTGTGATTTTTCATAATATTAATCCAATTTAATAAAGATTAACTAGGGTAAATTTTTCATAAATATATCAATTTGGGTTTTCGGAAGTCAAAAAATTAATTTTAAGTAAATTTATGATATGTATATTAATGTGGATTTTCGATGAGAAAAAAAATCATCAATTTGATATTTGTCGTAATAATAACTCTTTTAAATATGATTTTCATTGACTCCCGCACAAGGCGGTTTAGGACTAGTACGTAATCAGTGTTTTTCAATTAACAGTGGAGGAAAGGATGAAAGGATAGATCAAGACTAGTACATTAGCGGTGGGAAAGGAGGAAACGATGGATAACTCATCAATGTTTGTCCATTAGCGGTGGAAGAAAGATGGAGACACGGACGATGGTGATTGTGACAGGTCAGTAAAGGAATAATAATGCAGAAAATCATACATTTCCATACTCAAGGAATTGACTGGATGTTTAGTTAAGGCCTAACTAAGGTTAGGTTAGTGGTCTCCAAAGTATGTACCCATCTCCTCTTTTTAGCTCGTTGTTTGGGCGTTTGTCGGAAAATCATCCATTTCTATGTCCATTGACTGATGTTTACATTTTAAAATACTTACATAACTTTTAATTCATCACTTAAATATTATAAATTTTTTTTACACAAGATTGATTTTGAAAAGATTCCACGTGACATTCCATCATTACTTTTATCGACTTCCGGTTCTCTTTATTTACACTTACATAACGAAGAAACATTTTTTCTGCATTTTGCTTCCCCTCAAGAAAATTAAAATTGGGACAGAATAGGTTCATAAATTATGAAAAACCATATAACTCTATATGAAAGTAATTACATATTAACGACATTTTAAAAATGAATTTTGATGACTGCAATATTTGAAAAATAAATGTGAAGTAAAAGACTCTAGATAAACCCAAGCACTTGAAAAACGCCCCCCGGGGGGGGGGTGTGGGGGAAGCGGGGAGGCGTGAAAATAATTACATATTAACAAAATTCTAAAAATGATTTTTTGATGACCGCATTATTTGATAAATAAATGATAAAAGTAAAAGACTCTAATTGTGAAAATGAATGAAAGACTAGGTTAGTTGTGTGGCACACGATCATTCATTTCCTATATTAATTTTTTTTAATGTAAAGAGTAGCAATATTCAAGAAAGTAAACAATTTTGATTATAATGTTAATAAAAAATAGTAAAAATTTAATTTCCTAATCTAAAAACTGAGGTTACGTCTAATGTAACAACTATATTTGACATTAAATCTAACAATTAGCTTGATTATAATGTTATTTCTTTAATTTTAATATGATTTCATGGACCAGCACACGGACTAGGTTCAGGAGTAGTACTTAATCAATCATTATCTGCGGAGGATAGGATGGATACCTAATTTATGTTTGTCTAATCACATTAGCAATTTTCGTCGAAAGTTGGCCGAAATGATTACATTGGTAAATAAAAAAAAATTTATAATTATATTGACAAAATTAAAAAGTTTTGAACTGAATTGACTGTCATATAATAAGTCTATAACTTTTTGGGCAATATTTTAGTCCATAAGAGGCGGAGGAAAGGATGGATGACTAATCAATGTTTGTCCATAAGCGGTGAAGGAAAGAATGGAGACTTACACATTGGTGATGGTGACCGGTCAAGGAGCATCCATCTCAACATACATACATATAAGATGGTGACTTAGAAATTAGAACTAGTAACGAATTGATGTTTATATTGCTCGATTGTTTATAAGTCCACATTGTTGTTTTGATCGAGTCGACTGAAAGCAGTGTTTAGTTTTGTTTATATATATATTTATAATTTTTGACCAATGACGACTTGGAGCAGTGTCCTACAAGTTTTCAGTTTCCCAAGGAATTCAGTGAAGAGGAAGAGTGGTAAAAGGACTGGGAGTCACCGCTAGTCCAACTGGCCTCACACACCAAGGGCCAAGTTGTCCTGCATATCAGCTTGTCGATCTTCACTTACCATTACCACGCTTTGTCCCTGTGAAAAAATGATTCAAGAAAAGCAGCATCTCCTTCATACATGGGAGAGAGAGAGAGAGAGAAGGCTGTGAATAAAAGAAAAATCAACTTTTTATCCTGCAAAAAGGGCAGCTGTCAAAGAAATTCACTTCATGCAAGTTTCGGCGAAGACAGCTCGTCTACACTGTACAGAAATATGAAGAAAAAAGTCGTGAAGAGCTCGAAAAAGTAAATAGATACTGCTAACTTCTGTAGCATATGATGGAGACAGAACTTGGGACATGGGCTTCTAATCTAAAGTCTGATTTCTCACGTCAAAGGCCATACCTATTGTACGTGCCCCGGCAGGCATTTCACTAAATTATTTTGGATTTCAATAGTATTTTTATTTTGAATTTTAATTGCAGAGAAATGGACTTTAACCACAACCTACCTTCATTGGTTTGTTTGACAGTTAAAACTGCCCAAATTGTCTTCTTATTCTAAGTAAATATATATTTTATAATCTTGTTTCTGGCTTTTCTTTTGGTTAATCATTATTTTTTTTCTGTTGATTGATTTTTTGTTGATATTACACTGATGAAAAGGAAACATAACTTAAAAAGAACACTTTTTGCTATTAATGAGTGTTTTTACAACATATGGAATATTTTGCCATATATGAAAATATTTCAGCCTATAATAGATACATTTACGGAGTATAAGTAGTTTTTATTAAGAGTAACATGTAATCTTATCAATATGTTAAAAAATTATCAATATGGATTCCTTGTAATATTTTCAACGGCAAAACATCTAACTTTAACATTAAGTCAGATACCCCTCTTAAAATGCCAAAAAAAAAAAAAAGGGAAAATTCATGAGGATGTACGGACCAATCATAAAGGGTCTCGCTTTTTCTGGACGCCATGTGAAAATTAAATTTCACATGTGATACTCTGTCAGGGTTGTTCCCAAATTCGTCCCTATGTAATATTTCCTTAAGAGACCAAAACGGACAAAATGCTAAAATACCTGTTCTGTTATGGTTAACTTCTCACATTCACATTTTTAGCTTGCGGTTACTTTTACCATGCCTTTTTTTCGTATTTCCATTTTCACCTACGGTATCTCTATGGGGAAAGTGCTCTGAATTTGATTACGTTCGGTGTGAATTTTCTTTTTGGGAAATTATACTCTTTGATATAAAATTATGCACTGACTTCACAAATAAAATCAATGTGAAAATCTCCTCTATGTAATTTTGTAATTAAACCCTCTACCCAAAGAGCTGCCTTTAAGAATTGAATTTCATGCTCTATCCAAAAAAAAATTGTGGCCATCTAAGCTCCACATCAAATAATATTATGCACTACTAACCAGAAAAATTATTGACATAATCGCACAATTAGTTTTAAACTTATTATATCGGAACTAATCGAGTCTTAAATTATTTCTAATTGAACCAATGTAGTCGTAAACCTTTGGGGAAAAATGTAATCCAGTCTGACCAAGTCATACTTGATTTATTTGACGTGACAGTGTAGTCAGCACCGACAATCTCACATATAATGCTGAGGTGTGACGTGGATCATTTCAACAAAATGATGCCTTTTTTTTATTGATTTTAATGATTTTTTTTTCATGTAATTACGGGTTGCATACAAGTCTTGCAAACCTACAAAAATCCACTTAGAGCTGAGCTTTGATGTTTTAAATTTATCTTAATTGGGTTTTAAAATTTTAATTGACTCATGTACAACCTGACGCACTAAAATTGAGTTGAAAAATGGATTTGTAACCTATATTGCTACTTCTTTAAGAACTATGTCGCGAGTGTGGCCTATCCTTGTCCGTCTGTTCTCTTTATTAATTACATTTTGTTATATTGATGCTAACACTGCTTAAAGCACTCATTCCATGGGCGATGATATAAGTCTGAGTCATTTTTGTTATTTTGACAGCTGGTAATTATATATATTTTTTATTTTTTATTTTGAAGCTACACGGCGCGCGTGCAATTTAAATTTTAGAAAAAAAAAAAATCAAGCGAAGAGACTGTATCCAATATTGTGACTACGTGGGCTTAGCTTTCATCACTTTTATAATTTTCTCGCACCTAATCAATGTTTGTGCATTAGCGGTGACCAGTCAACTGAAGGAATAATAAAATGGAGAAAATCACCCATTTCTGTCGGTCATCGCCTACAAGTCCCCCATTCTATTCTTGTCTGTATTGGATGCTACCCAACTTATAAAGGAACTGACTGGTGTTTAGTTAAGGCCACCGAGCTCTTCCCTGCGTATATTGATTGCTCTTCGACATTCCCTTGCATCATCCTTCTCCGCACTCAAATCTCTTTGCCTTCTTCGTCTCTCATCGTTCTTGCTCTGTCTCACCCTTTCTTCTCCTCGGCACAACCTTTCTTCCTTCTCCTCTTCTTTTCCTCCTTCGTCATCTGCTTCTCTTTTTCATCGTTCTCTTTATCTCTGTCTCTGTTTTCTCACTCTTTATTTCTCGGACAAAAAATCAAAGAAAAATAATGGCCGATTCTGTCGTTTCGATTGCATGGGATGTTTTGAAGTGCTTAGTTGCTCCCATCAAGCGTGGATTCAGATACGTCATGTCCTCCAAGAGCTACGCCGACAATCTTCGGAAGGAAGTCGGGAATCTGGAGTACGAGGCTGAGAGGATCCGCCATGCCGCGGAAGGGGCCGAAAACAATCTACAAAGTATCCACGGATGGGTCCGGGAGTTTCTGGCAAGTGCTGAGAAGGCCTTGATAGAGGCGAGAGACCTGTTGGGCGAATTCGAAAAGGCGAGCAAGACTTGCTGCCACGGGACTCTTCCCGACCCCAGTTGTCGCTATCAGTTCAGCAGGAAGGCCAAGCACAAGACCGATGACATTAAGAATCTCATTCTAGAAAACAGTAAGAGGGAGATCTCCTTCAGCGGTCCTGCTCCTGGTGATGTCGCTGCTCTAATTCGAGCTGGGAGAGAAGGCAAAGATGTCGTCCAGTCGACCACCACGGCGGTCTCCGCTTCTTCTGTCGGCTTCGAATCCAGAGCTTTGATGATGCGGAACATCATGGACGCTCTTGTGGATAACCGCTATAGCGTGGTCGGGGTTCACGGGATGGGCGGGATCGGCAAGTCCACCCTTTTGGTGGATGCTGAGAAGAGAATAAGGGAAAAAAAGTCGTTCGATTGGGTTGCTAAGGCTGACGTGTCGCAAAATCCAGACGTCAAGAAGATTCAAGAAGAGATTGCCCACTGGTTGGGCCTTAATGACATAAAGAAGGAAGACAATGTCAGTTTGCGAGCGAAGCTTCTGCGCGAGAGGTTGGAAGATTTGGAGAGGAAGAAAAACAAGGTCCTCATAATATTGGACAATCTATGGGAGCAGCTCGACTTGAAAGTAGTCGGCATTCCTTGTGGACTTGACAACAAAGTCATAGGATGCAAGTTGTTATTGACTTCGAGATTTCAAGATGTTTTGCGAGGGGAAATGGGCTGCGACAGGGACTTCCTCCTTGGTGGGCTGCAGGAGGAAGAGGCAAGAACATTGTTTGAGAGGATGGTGGGAGACAAAGTTCACGACGACGAGTTCAGAACCTTGGTGGATGAAGCCCTCCGCAAATGCGCAGGTTTGCCTTTCCTAATTGTTAATTTGGCAAAACGTTTTAAACACGCTGGTTTACCCGAATGGAAGAATGCTTTAAAACAAATAGGGTTGTCTAAAAACGAAGGACTCGGTGAGATGATAAATAACATGTTGCAATTGAGTTATGATCATTTAAAAGACGCGGAGAAGTCATTGTTAGCACTCTGTGTTGCTTGTGGCACCTCTAAGCCTTCTCTTGAAGACTTGGTGAGGTACAGTGTGGGTTGGGGGCTATTTCAAGAAGATAACATGGATGAAGCTAGAGATAGTTTGAGATCACTGATTCGTACTCTTCAAGCCTCCTCCTTTTTGTTAGAGGATGGAGATGATTATGGTTTCAAGATACATGACTTGGTTCGTGAGTTTGTTGCCTCAATTGCTTCAAGAGACCATCCTCTTCTCGTGTTGAAAGATCAAGATAAGTCGATAACAGAGTTGCCGAAGGACAAACTCAAAAGTTGCGGATCGATATGCTTTCCCTACACTAACATGAAAAAGCTTCCCCAAGAATTAGATTGCCCTGAATTGCGGATTTTTTTGTTGTTCGCAAATAATCGATCTATTGAGGTTCCAGATTCATTATTTAACTCTATGAGGAAACTCATGGTCTTAAATCTTACTGGGATACGTCTCACCTGCTCCCCTTCGCCATTTCAGTTTTTGAAGAACTTACACTCTTTGTGTCTTGACAATTGTTTGTTAGACAATGTATCCATTCTTGGGGAGCTGAAAAGGCTACAAATTCTCAGCTTTGTGAACTCCAGAATTCAGCGATTGCCAAAAGAAATTGGGCAACTAGTAGAGCTAAGGTTGTTAGACTTGAACTATTGTTCAAACCTTCAAATAATTGAACCGGGTGTGCTTCGAAACTTGATCAAATTGGAGGAGTTGTACATGAAAAATAGCTTTGATCAGTGGAATATCATGGAGCAAACTCCACCAACTAATGCCAATATGATTGAGTTGAATGACATGAAGTATCTCAAGACTCTGCATATATCCATTCCCAACCCAAGTGTGCTGCCAAGGGATTTAAAAGTAGAAAAATTAACCAAGTACGAAATTGAAATGGATGAAGATTCTTGGTGGAATGAAGAAGGATCAAGGATATTGATCCTCCAGTGGGATCCAATAAGCGAAATTTTGCAGAAAGGATGCATACAGAGTATCTTAGGCAAAACTGACAATTTGATTTTGGATGGGTTGAATGGAATTGAGCAAAATATTTGTGCATTATCCCAAAAAGGCTTTCCAGAATTAAAGCATCTAAAAGTCATGAATATTCCCTCGATCCATTACATCCTCCAATCACCATCCCATATAGATTTTAAGACATTGGAGTCATTACTTCTCGAGAATCTCATCAACTTAGAGAAGATATGCACCAACAATATCTCCTCCAAGTCCTTCAGTGCATTAAAAGTAGTACGAGTTGAATGTTGTCACAAGATGGAAGTTCTATTTCCTCTTTCATCGATGAGAGAACTTCCACAGCTGAAAAAGATCAAAATTGTCGATTGCATGGTAATGCGGGGGATTTTAGAAGCTGATGAGAGTGGCAAATTTGAGTTGCGTAATTTGCATGCATTGAAATTGCATTATCTGCCAAAAATCAAGAACTTTTTTACCACTAGGTTAGCTCCTTCAAGTAGCACATCAGATGACCCAGTAGCCACTCAAATTGCATTCTTCAATGGACAACGGGTAACTTTCTATCAAAAGAATGCTAATTATTTATCAATGTTGTCTTCCTTCGCTTATTAGATGTAATGCACACTATGGTGCTTATTTAATTTGTTATTTTTAGTTTGTTTTCTTCCAAATTGCCTTATATGTTCATGCTTTCTTTGTAATTAGTAAAGCAATTTTCTATTTCTCTTCATTGTGTGGAAATCCAACTAATTATATGAAATCCATGTAAATCTAGTTTGTGACAGATTCTGAGTTATTTTCAAAATACATGCTACAATTACATCCATATCCATAGGCTTTCATAAGCAAAATTGAAGGGAATTTTGGCACTAAAGTAATTTCATTAGTAAAGTAATTTTTAATTTTTTGAAATGGATTCCATTGAATTTAGCTATCAAAACTTTGTTATAACCCACGAAATGTATAATATAGGCAACTCTCTTAAAAACCTAACATGAAGAATGGAAAGGAGGACATGATTTTTAAATAATAGCAACTATACTAATCTGATTGAGGCACGTCTTTTTTGTATTGCATTTAAATGAGCACT
Organism: Eucalyptus pauciflora; assembly: GCA_007663325.1. NCBI lineage: Eukaryota > Viridiplantae > Streptophyta > Magnoliopsida > Myrtales > Myrtaceae > Eucalyptus > Eucalyptus pauciflora. Next base: position 1,905,294 of record VMYD01000385.1, read on the forward strand.
TAGTCATTGCATAGGTCTCATAATTGTAAAGAGTAGAGAATTTTGTGCATGTTCATGCACGCATGTATTATTTATAGATATATTTGTACTTATTTTTGGCATAACAAACACAAATTCACAATTGGTGTTTGATATCTTGTTAAATTGGTTATTGATAGTGTTTTACTAACATTAAAGAGAGAAGTCAGTAAACAGAGGACAAACAATTGCCCAGTTAAGAAAAGCGCATAACTATTTTGTCCAACAAAAGTTGAGGCGGTTATTTCGTTGACTAGTGTATTTTCATAATGGCGATAAGCACCGAAGGCGATGGTGGGGCCCAAGACTCCTGTAATATGTTAATTTCCCTGTCAGTTGAGGGTCCTGGATATATTTGTTGCGGGTCCCACAAGGCTGTGTGTGCGAGCCTTTACGTCTTCGCTTTTTCTTAATCACCGTAGTGTTTGGGGCTTTTAACTTTTGCCATTGTTCTCATCGGACACAGACCATGGATATCAATTGAACTTTTTTGGGCCAAAATTTGAGGTCGAAAGTGTTGTTGGGTTTGCTTTATTGTATAGAGAGAGATGACTAATGCTCCACTTGCTAATCCATTTCTGAAGGACTTCAAATGGAATAAAACTAGCTCACTCAATAAATTAAGCTCAGCATTGCGAGTTTTTTTAGCGAAGGAAGATTGGCAATCAGAAATGACGTTAGTATGTAGATTTTTTTACTTCGTTTTTCTGTTTTATTCTTTTTGTGCAATTTAATAATCCCCCTCTCCACTTGGCACTCATCTATATTTACTCTTTGAAAGTTCATGAATTAAATATCTAACTTAATCACCAATTCCATGAGCAAATTTCGCAGGTTGCCTTTCAGAGATTGGAGACATTAGAAATCATTGGCTTGGATAGCCTCGAGTTTATATTTTTCCCACCCATGGTTAAATCTCTCACACAATTAAAAAAACTGACTATATCGGATTGTGAGAAGACGGATGCGATCATTATGGAAGAAGAAGGGTTGGGAATGGAAACATCAGAAATTTTGGCATTCCCAATGTTAACCGATTTACACTTAGAACGATTGAAAAGTTTGACGTGCTTCTCTCATGGAAATTGTAAGATTGATTTTTTGTTTTTATCATTGAAGATTGTCTTGTAGATATATTCATCTCTACAATACAAATGGTAATAGTCTTTTCATCCAATGAAATACCAATTACAGGTGCACAAGAAAGTGGAAGTCAAGATCGTGTCACGTCACATGCCACTATACTCTTCAATCAAGAGGTACGTGATTAACATTCCGTTAAAATATTAAATACACTGGAGACTAGCATGGCCAACATAAAAACTAAGTTACTTATGATGTATATTTTGGTTAAAATATTTTTATAGAAAATGAGTGTCGTACAAGCATAAATGTTCAGAGTTGCTGACATGTATGAGTTGCAATTTCTTACTTTCAATTTCTCTACAAATAGTTTCCATAAATATGGTTGAACATCTCTTATCGTACCTGTACAAAGCATGAATGGGTAATACGATTGCTGAATAGGATCTCTAAAAGCTTTCCGATGTTCCAAAAAAACTTAAAACTCTCATCAGCCTCACATGTATGGCATAGACATTGCACGCATGTACATTGAAAGAAATTGAAAAAACAGTTGAGAGGAAAGTGAGCAGCAAAGTTCGAGCGCCCGGAGATGAAGGGCCTTTAATACGCTCACTTGACATCATTTGCACTTGCAAGATCTCATTTATTTTCTTGATCGAAGGAAGCTTTGCTCTCTCTCTTAATTGCACCAGTAAAAGGAATTTAAGCGCTCTCCATCCCCTAACTGAGCAAGATATCTAGGGTCTAGGGCTTAGGAAATCACCCTGCTTAGTTTTTATATGAACTGCAAGACCATTCTTATGAAACTCTCGTTAGAGAAATAAAATACAATTCGCAGATAAGATATTTTTAGTTGAGTCATATGTCTTGTTGAGTGTATAGTGAAAGAATGTTTCAAAGGAAAATGGAATAGAGTGATTTACAGGCAAGTCCATTTTGACTAAACTAAATGCAATATAGGCCATTTACCTAAAACGTTGTTTATGCACCCAAAGAAGCTGTGAAAACGGACCCTCCCACAAAATTAATACGTCGACTTTCTTAAATAATTTTAATTTTCTATAATGGGATATTCAGGAAAACCTTCAATTATTTGAATTGAGTATAAGTATGATCTATCTTTGATATCTAACTGTTGGGTCCTCCAACATGGATAAAAATCAATGAATTTTAAAGGGAAAATTCAATCGATTAAGTATATTTAGTTCTTTCAAGTGGGGAATGATGTAAGTAAGATTTGTTCGTTTGACCCAAGCAATTCTTTTTTTAATTGCTTTCTCTTAGCCTCCCTCTTTAATTGCTTTAGAGTGATATAATATTGATTTGAGGCATTCGGTATTAGGAAAAATCACACCTTCTACTGCATTGCACCTTTTGATGGATGATTGGTTGGCTTTTTAATCTCAATCTCTCCATCATTTTCTTTCTAATTGCAAATATACTTCCTCGAGTGATCCACAACAATTTTCTTTTACTACATCAATTCCGTAACTTCTAACGTTGATCACCCTTTTGACACAGTTCTTGTTTCTTTAAATCGATTCTTCCTTGTCTGTAAGTGATTTAAAGGTACGATCCAATATTATTTGTTTTGCTTTGATGGCGAATATTTGAAGTGATGGTTAAACCAATCATCTCATACAAGTTGCTTTTACAAGCGAAGATATAAACTGTACAACTCTCCTTGAATCCATAGACATATTGCAACATTGAAACATCATATGTTCTTTGAGTATTGATTGAACATTCTTGTCAATGTTTGATGTAACAAATGCATACTCATTGATCCCCTTAAAAAAGAGGCTAATTCCAATCATTTAGCTCTCTTTTAGGTACCACAAAGATTTTTTTTAAAAAAAAAGCACATGGTATCTGGTGTGATCTTACCATGGCACAAGTGTGTTGTCTAATTTGAACCCTATAAAGAGTGTTGATCTTATACTAACAAAGAAAATATGGGACATTATTGTTGACATTAACGATCGAAATTAATGCAATTGTGACTGTAATTAATGCATAAGTTATTTTCACGAGGGATATATCTTTAGTAATGTGAATTTAAGGAGTTAATCAAGTTCAAATATGGGTACAAGTCAAATATAAAAGATCAACGATAATGTTTGTTTTATGAGGGCACATTTCTTCCCATTGAATCACTTGAGACTCGACATTTTAAAATGTAGTTATTGTGCTCGATATGTAGGATTCAAGATATATTCAACATCTGCAAACTCTAGATGTGTCACATTGTGATGGGTTATCAAAAATGTTCACACCGACAATTGCTGAAAATTTGGTGGCACTCACAAAATTGAGGATAAGTAATTGTAGACTATTGACAGAAGTCATTAATGATGAGAAAGGTGGGGAGGGGTGTATGGTAGCTTTCAATCAACTAAAGTCCATGGAGCTTGATGGGTTGATAGGGTTGAGAAGTTTCAGCTCAGCTAGATACACTTTGATGTTCCCGCTCTTGGAAGATATCATTGTGACTAGGTGTCCCAACATGAAGTTTTTCTCTCAAGGACCGATAGAGGCATCAAAGTTAAAGAGAGTTCAAGTGTCAAAGGAAGTGTGGTTTTGGGCAGGAAACCTCAACATCACCATCCAGAATATGTTTGAAGAAATGGTACGCACTAGTTACCAAATTCCATGTTTTTGGATGGTTTTGACCACTAAATGAATAATAGCTTTTTGCTAGCTAGAAGTTTACGCTTAACGATGCATTTTTTTGACAGGGCACGTTTATTGGAGTAGAGAAAATGTTGCTATCTGAGTTCCCTGGGTTGATTGGAAAATGGCACAGCAAACTTAATCCCACCAAGTCGTCTTGGCAATTAAAATCAATGGTGGTAGATAAATGTCCGTTATTTATTAACGCTATACCATCCAAATTGATGCTTGTCTTAGACAATTTGGGCTATTTGCAAGTGCGCGATTGCGAGTTGCTTGAAGAAATATTTGATTTGGAAGGGCTGGAGGTTGTGGAAAGCACTCGAATATTGCCTAAGCTACGGGAATTGAACTTGGCCAATCTACCAAAATTAAGGCAACTGTGGAACAAAGATCTTCAAGAATCAATATGCTTTGATTCTCTAGCTACTCTCATCCTTTACAATTGCGGTAACTTGGGACATGCTTTTACTTCATCAATGGCTCAGTGCCTTGCCAATCTTGGTTGGATGGAAATAAAGGAGTGTGGTCAAATGGAAGAAGTGATCGTAGAGGAAGAAGGGCAAAGAAGAGCAGTGGAGAAGATTACATTCCCGAAGCTCCGGAAGATGAAATTGGAATGGTTGCCCAATTTGACTTGTTTCCTTTCGGGAAAAAATCATATGCTGGAATGCCCCAAATTAGAACTGATGATAATTGCCCATTGCCCTAAGATGGAAAGTTTGATTAGGCAATCTCATATGGAGGATGACCATGGCACCCCTTCATTTTTCACTTCCCAGGTCAGTCTTTCAAACAAATGCATCTTCGGTGTTTCATTTTTCACTTCCCAGGTCGCCCCTTCATATTTATTTGTGTGGAAGCAAACTAGCATCGTTTTGTTAAACATGAAGAAAAGGGAAAAAGAAAACTTCATAATCGTAAAAGCCAATTTCACAAATTGCTTAACTATTACAACTCATTATACCATAATTAGTGGAGCCAACTTTTTTATTTTTTAATAATCACTGATGCTTGAGCTAAGTCTTGATAAAAAAAAAAAAAAAAGGTCAATATGCATGACGTGGTTCGCCTTCCTTTTTCGTAAATCATATTTGAATTGCTATGCTCCAACAACCTATCAAATTACGTACCCGTATTGTACAATAAATATTAACTTTGGATTATCATATTGAGTGAAAATTAGTGTGATACTGCGCACAATCTATGTTTGGCAAGATAAAATGTATATTACTTTTTCCAGAAAAAGAAATGGCGAAAAAGAAAAATAAAAGAGAAAAAAGGACAGCTGGATAATAAATAGTAGCGATTCTGAGGGCGGTTGCCGACATTGCAAGTCTTATTTCATAACTAGATGACAATATTTAGTCAATGTCCTAGCTAAAATAAAAAATTTAAAAATCGGAATAAATCATCCAACCAACAACACCACCGAAGCGAAAATATTAGGTGCATTAAAAACACTGCGTGGGATTCGTATTGAATCATCCGCAGACTGACACGTGGCGACGCCGGACCCGCTTGTCAGTTGAGCCATTAAAATTTTTGCTCCCCCTTTCTCTTCAATAACGGCCCATCACTAGAAAGCTCTGCTCTCCTCTTCCTGGTATGGCTCTGCTCCCTCTCTCTCTTTCCTCCGCGAAGGTGCATCTCTACATGTGAACCACACCACCGCCTTGGCCTCCATCGGTTGCAGTGCGCTCACTGGACAACGGAAAAAACAAAAAAAAATGAAAAAGGAAGAAATTAGACAAAGTCTATTTGGTGTTTTAGACTTCTCCCCCCCCTTAACAATTGTTCTCTCTCAGCCATTTTGGTTCACCTTGATCCTCCTTTTCGCAACGAGGAAAAAAAAAAGTGAACCAAATCTACAGAGTCAAGTAATAGTAACTCTTCTTTCTTCCCCTCGCCCCCCTTCCTCTACTTTCTTTTTTTGGGGCGATTGATTGGGTGGTCCGTCCAATGGTTGAATCGGAAGCTTCGGAATCGCTCCTCTGAAGCTCGCCTCCTCTCTGTGCGCGTGCTTCCATGGGTTCCGAGTGATTACGCGAACCGGAGCTTGTTGGTTACGGCGGGTCGAAGTGGATCTCCGATGTGGAAGCGATTTCGGCGTCGATTCGGTGGGGGCGTTGATTCCGGCGAAGAGAAATTAAAAAATCTTCTCTTCAGCCCTCTCTTCCTTCTCCTTCGTCCACAGCCGGCCGACCTCCGCCTCTCCTCCGCTGTCGCCAACGGCGGAGTTACCGGCGCCTTGATTAGGCTAACCCTCGCTATGTCCAAGCCGAGCATGGCCGTCTTCCTCTGTTTTGTCCGTCTCATCGTTCTACAGATCTCGAAATCTGGCCGTCCATAGTGACGGAGTTGCAGATCTGGAAGTCGATCACCGTCGCTTGCAGTGATGGACGAGCCGCTGTCGCTGGAGCAATGGCTGCAGATCTGGAAGTCCCGTCGCGGGCAACGACGGCTTATGGACTGCGACTGTCCCCTCCGTCGACGCCCACGGTCGGCTCGTGGTCGGCCCCCGTCCATGGCCGAGCAACCCCTCCATCGTCACAGCTGCTCGTGGCCGTTGCCCGTCCAGATCTGGACTGGAGTCGTGCCTCTAGATCTGGTATCGTCCATGGACGCAAGCCTAGCTCGTCCATGGATCGTGAGGAGGCTCCCCCACAGATCTGGCCACCGCAGCTTGTCCGTGGCCATGAGCCTTGACGGCGAGTTTGAGATCCCAACGGCCATGGACTGCGAGGTCAAACGGCGAAAGAAAAAACAGAGGAATAGATGTCAGGGAAGAGCGGCCATGGACGAGAGGGCCGGAGCTTGAACGTGGCCATGGACAAAGACCACAAAGACGACGGAGAGGGTTGGACGCCCGGCAATGGTCGCCTTGGACGCGGCGCCGGCAACTCCGCCGTTGGTGACGGCAGAGGGAGGCGGGAAGGTTGGGCTCGATGTGGCAGGAGATGGAGGAGAAAAAGCGTAGATGGAGGAGGAAAGTGAGGTGGATTGAGATTTTTTATATTTAGTCATCTGACCAAAAAAATAGAACAATATTGAGTCAACAATGTCATGGCTACATAAAAAATTAAAAATAATAGGAATCAATCATCCAGTAAAAAAAAACAAAAAAAAATCATTCAGTCAACATTTCCATTCCGTCTCATGAAGTTCTCCTCATGTGAAGACTGAACGCAGTAAATGACGATCTCCTCCGGCACTTCTTTTTTTGGGTTGAACCCGAGGCACTTGAAAATGCGCGATATCATTTTTTATTACAGATTCTATACAAGTTCTGTTTTTTTTTTTCCCTGACGGAGGAAATGCTTTTTTTTTTTCTTTATTCTAATACTTTTGCGCAATTCTTTCTATTATTTTATGCGAGTAGAATGTTTAATTATAACAAGTATCTACACATTTGTTTACTTTTTAATTGTAAGAGTTATAACTAATTATTTATTTATAAAGTCATTTTCATGTATAAGTTGTTATATAATACCTAGCCCTGCGTTCTAAGAATTTTTCAAAGTCATTATAACACTCAATCAACAATACTAATAAATATTGGGAAGTATGAAAATAGTCATCTAATCTTTTGGTAGTGACAAGTTGTGATAGAATTAATTTCATTTTAGCATCAAATATGAGTTGTCATATAACAATTGATTTCTCCCACATTATTAGATAATTTCAAAAACTCATCAAAATCCTCAATTAAGAATATTGATAGATTTAAGGAAGTGTGGAGTCATTATTATTTTTTTTTTTTTGTGACAAGTCGTAATTGCATCAATTATATTGTAACCAAATGAAAAGTATCAATACTTGCTTTTCAATGGACAATTCGTCGGAGATCATGATGTAGTAAAAAAAAGAAAAGTTCTTGATTTTCTCCATACAAACAAAATGCGATCAGCGGGTGCACACCCACTTTTTGCCAAGAGGTGGATCACTCGGTACACTGCAAGATTCTATTCTTATTTTTCCACCTCAAATCTGAATAAATATTATTTCAAGGATGTTATTAATGATCCAATGTAAAACTAGTAAATTGACCCAACTTGCTTTTGTTGAGATCGTAACATTATGTTATTTATTCAAGTCGTTATGTTGTCCATGCCTATTAAGAAATTATTTTCTTTCAATGCAAAAATTCTCCATACATAAAAAAGAAAAAGGTTGTGAACAATTGAAGTTACTATATTTTTTTTTTTTTTATATCCAGTTTGCCATTTAATTTCATGACTCTTCCCTTTAGTGAATTGTATTAATTAGAAGATTCATAAGTACTGTTCGCAATTTAGTATGAATAAGTAGCAGTACTCATAGTAAATAGAGGAAATAATGTTGAGCCAAGTAGTTTCATTAATTCCTTCTTCAATATGTACACTGCTTAAGTTCTTTGCACTCGCAATTCATATCCTTAGTTGACTGGCTCATCATCACTATGCCCTTGCTTTTTCTCTAATTGTTATGCATGTTCACCTTGAAGAAAACAAATCTAAAACATAACCTATCTTTGCCGACAAAACTAACGTAACGGAAATTTTCAATCTGTATCAATGAATCTAAATGTTGCTCTTTTCAATAGTTCTATTGGACCGTCTAGCAAGCTCCCTAAACTTTTTGCCAGTTTTCATGCTTATTCATTGCAAAAATACAACTTGTCACTCCCTATGGCATCAACATTGTTTTGCGGGATTCATATTCTGTTCTTCTTCGTCATTTAATTGTGTAGAGAAACGGTTGAGTGAGCTGCCATTAATGTTTAGTCAATGGCTCCATTCGTGCATCAACATAAATAGGAGGGCTCTCATTTCTCTCTCTCTTTCACTTTTGCATTGTAGGTTTTCTTCTGCTACTATAAAAAAAATAAGGACTCAAGAGTGGGGGGATTAGGATGAAGTTGAAAGGTATAGAATCGAAATTTGGGAGACCTGCTTAGCAAATGTTTGAACGAGCCCAAGTTTCACGTGCATAGGGCCTATCTACCTAATTCTTGGACTTTTAAGTTATCCTTATGATTTGTCAAGTAATCAAGAAAAGGCAACGTTGTCTTGTCACTCCAAAATCTACGTACCCTTAATCGTCAATTAAGCCACTCAAAAAGTCGATGCTGAACGTACTATTAATTTATAAATGCATTTATAGTTTCACGCTTGTTGCAATGCAATATCCTTGGCCTTAGTCATCAGTCAACTTGTATAAAAGCATCAATTAACCCCTCTCTATTTATGTCACTAACAAAATCTTGACTTCTTATGATTTGTGAGAATGAGGGAAGTATGGAAATTCCTTCTTTAAGGTCATAATTCAATCCAATCACATCCATTATGTCATTTTTTTTCTCAATATGGCAGGTACAATTTCCTAAACTTAGGCAGATGGATCTCTCCCACATGGACAATTTAAGCAAAATATGGAATGATGATCCTCAAGAAACTCTGGCTTTTGATTGTTTATGGAAAGTGGAGGTTCGGAATTGTAAGAGCCTTGAAAATTTGTTTCCGTATTGGGTGACTACAAGTTTAATCCGACTTGAAAAACTTCAAGTGGAGTCTTGTGAGATCGAGGAAATAGTAGCTAGTGGGGATGACACTCCATGCTCCAATACTACTCAAGATCTTTTCCCAAAACTAACCTCTTTGGTGTTACATGACATACCACAACTCAAGAGCTTCTGTCCTAACTTGCCCACTTTGAATTGGCCATTACTAGAGGAATTACAAGTGACTCATTGTGACAAACTAAACATGTTATCCTTTGCGGCATCCATGAACAATTGGGCTCAAAGAGATGATCAACAAGATCTTTCAGATCAAGAAGCACACTCTTCATTTGAGAGGGTATGATTATAACTGCTCTCCCTTAGTTTCTACTTTGTTCTTTAAAGTAGTCACTAATATCATATCCATTGCATATCATGTCATGCTATATTGTTATAGAAAAGATGATCTCCCTTACCTATTAGTTTGTCGATAACATTAAGATATTCCTAATATCTTACGTATACTTTCATTTGTGGATATGCATAAGATATACCATTACCTAGAGTTACAAAAATATTTACAGTATTCTGTTGTCAACATAATATATTCCTAATCTAACCTAATGGTGCTCCTTGGCGACATCAATAAGAATTTGACAAGAGGTCCTCTCAATTATTGACACGTGTCACACATTTGAACTTTTCTTCTATATTTCATCTTCTACAAACTCTAAAAAAAATCAATTCGAACTTAATTTTAAACAAAAATAACATTAGTACCTTAGTGCACTATTTTCTACTGTATTTTTTAATACACTGGTGCACTGCATAATCGTCTTGTTGTCCTGTTATAATACTATAGAAAACTAGAACCCCTTTCCTATAAGTTTGCGGACAACATAAGATATTTCTTATATCTTAAGCACACTTCTAAATTTGTGGACCACATATGTTTTAGTAACATCATGAGTGCATCCCGTTACATAAGATTCCAAAGATGATAAATTTTTGTTGACAAGATAAGATATTCCTAACAAAAGATGAATTTAGTGATGGTAGGGATTTTGATTTTAGATTCACTCTATCCACTTGACCAAACCAACCTCTACATGAGACTTTTAAAAGCTTGAGTGTTGAATACAAGGTTCTTGAGATATATGAACTATAAGAAGATGGCCACCTTCTATGCATATCATGTAAATAGGTTTACTTTTAAGAACACATGATTTATTGCCGAAACTTCATAGAATTTACTTCTCTTATTGTATTGGTTGTTTGACAGGACTTTCCCAACTTTGAGAGACTTTTATTAGTCAATAACAATATTCACATGATACAAGATGGAAATTTTCCCGATGACATCTTTAGCAAACCAAAAGCACTAACATTGGCATGCTTTCATGATGAAAAGGCCGTCTTTCCCTCTATATTCCTCCTAGAGAGATTTCAGAATCTACAAAGCCTTGAGGTATTCTGTAGCTCCTTTGAAGATATATTCCCGGATGAAGGGCTTGTTGAAGAGGGGAAACATCCGGTGCTTGAAAATTTAAGAGAAATTAAGTTAAACAAGTTACGCAACCTGAAGTGTGTGTGGAGAGAAGACTCTTTAGTGTCGAAAATTCTTCAAAGCATCAAAACATTTGAGATTTGGGATTGTCCCTGTTTGACGACAATATTTCCAACTGTGGCATCCTTCCAAAATTTGAAGAAGTTAGTGGTGAAGAATTCCTCTGGATTGGTACAACTAGTAACAGTTTCAACGGTCACAAATTTGATGCATCTCATTAACATGACTATAATAGGATGTGAAAGAATGAAAGAAATAGTGGCCAATGATGAAAATGGAGAAGGAAAAGTGATTTCTTTTGGAAATCTACACTATTTGACACTCCAAGATCTGCCAAGCCTAGAATGCTTCTCCTCCATCTCGAGTTGCACCTTCAAGTTCCCATGCTTATCGAGTATTAAAGTGGAAGAGTGTCCGAAAATGAAGACCTTTTCTAAGGGTACACTAAGCACACCACAACTAGGTCATCGATATAGTTCGGTGAGCCTGTTCAGATACAAGTGGGAAGGAAGGCAATGGGAGAAGGGTGATGATCTCAATACAACCATACAAAAGTTATCAGCGTAAACATATGCGCATAGAATTGGTAAAGATTCAATTGATGTCATTCTCTCATCCATTTGTTTTTTTTTTCTTATTTTTGGTAGCACGATAAGTTTTAAAAGTTTTCTTTTGTAACTTTTCTATTATTGATACCGTTGGATCAAAGCATCATCAACCCTTATCTATTGATCGATCAATCTCGCCTCCTTCACTGAACAGCAGGAAACGAAGCAAGGCTCTCCTTCTCCTTCTTGATTCCAGAGGCTCTCTCTTCTGCATTCACGGAGGACGAAGCGAAAAGGAAGCGTCGGGAATTGCCAGGATTGAGAGAAGATGGCACTGCCGAGTTTGGATAGTTAGTCCTCCACTCACTTCATCAAAGAAGAAGATCATTCTCTCTCCGCATCTGTATCCGACGAATCGTAAGTTCACTCTTCTGCACACATCATTCCTCTCGTCTGCCAGAATTTCTTCCCGATTTTCGTGTCTTGTTGCTCGTAATTTTCTTTCGGTTTTCGTAGAGACCTTTCTTTAATCGTCGTCATCTTCTTCAGCTAGGGCTCTGCTTTTCAAATTCGTTCCGTGTAAATTTCTCTGTCCACTACTTCAGATCATGGACCAATAGAGGTCCTCCACTGATATCATCAAAGAAGAAGATCTCTCTCTCTCTCTCTCTCTCTCTCTCTCTCTCTCTCGCACGCGCGCGCTTGAACCCGGCAAACTCGTAAGTTCACGTTTCTTCCGATTTTGGTGTATTATTGCGCATGAATTAGGTTGAAGTCGGAAGCTAGTTTCGTAGAGACCTTCCTCAATCCTCGCCTTCTTCTTCAGCAAAGGCCTCTGCTCTTAAAAATTCGTTCCACATTAGAGTCTAAAAGCATAAGTTCCTCAAACTAGCAATTTCATCTTAACAATGGAGTAATTGAAATAGGGAAAAGAATGAAAGGACTATTATTGGGACATAAGCTGGTAGTTGGAGGTTCGAAAAGATAACAATCGTCTCCTTTTTTTTTTGTGGATAGATGCGTTGGAAAAGCAATTCCTGAGGCGTCTTAGAATTAGAATCCAAGTCCTCTTATATGGAGAAATTTGACAATGTGATTCAATGCCGGAGAAGTAGAATATATATGTTAATCGCACAAAGAGACTATGTTCATATGGACAAGCAAATTGCAAAGAATGTTGCTGCCTCCATAACTAAAGAGAAAGACCTAATCGATAAGGGTTTGGCTTGTTGTGATTATGAAATTTCATTGTAGATCTAATGACTGATAATTTTGTTTTCAAATAGGAGATGCTATTGTATTTTGTTATATTGATCAGATTTGGGGAAAAAAAGATTTACTTTGTCAAATTGAACCAATAGTTTGATAAAACCTTATTTGAGCTGCACTTGAAAGAATCAAACGGCTTAATTTTAAACTTTCAATTCCATCCATGTTACGGTCATCAATGTATTTGCTTTTTCCCCTGTGATTGTGATTTACGTGGCTGAAATTGATATGTTTTAAATATACATAGGACCTGGAAGGCTTCTTCTGACTGTGTGCCCTATTGCATTCTGGGAGCATAGATTGGACCTTGACTTTGGATTAATGGCTTTCGTCATGTGGCTTACTGTCTCCTGAAACTAACAAGTAATGCCTTAAACTCACTCTGTTTACAATTTAATTCTCTCCTTAGGGTATGCTTATGTCTTGGTCTTTTCTTCACCATACGTTGGTTTTTCAACCATGTACATGTGCACTCAGCTCCTGTTCAATTCATCATGCAACATATTCAGGAAACTTAGCAAATTGGGGGGGGGAGGGGGTACGTTCTTTTCTGCTGGTCGGCCCAAATTTGCAAGAGAAGGTCATCTGCATGTAAAAACTCATTGATAGGGATGATTTTCTGTTCATAATCCACATATTCAATAGTGCTGGTTTGGACTTGATTTACATTGATCTAGATGAACTCTAGAAGTGTCACTTTCACTGGTCCAAAATGAATTTAGTATTCCAAATAATAACTCCTTTATATAGTCTTGAGGAATCAATGAAGTGTACTTCTATGCCGATTGGGTTTTATGAGGTTGATCACAATCCAGATGCACACTCATTAATGCCACATTCCAAATCTGAATGAACTGAAAAGTATGTGCTTCAAGACGTCCTCTTTTGGCTTATGCGTTCTTCATTTTGAATTTAAAAACAAGTCTCATAGGCTTATTAAGATTATGGGTTTTATTTTTCCTACAGGAATATTAAAAATGTTCAAAATGATGCTTTTGAGAGAATGGTGCAATTATTTGGCTTGTAGAATTGGAAAAATGTGATGAGATGGTTTGGTTAGCAAAGGGTTTGAATGAATATGCAGAGCATTACTCTATCTGTGAGGTTCAATTTTTGGTCTTCTAATATGAAGGGGACTCCATTTCCCGTGTCACCATAATTGATGAAAGGATGTCCGAGATAGAATATCTGCCAATCAGTGTTGATATGAGGAACCGAGCCTCAGCAATTATGGAATTGTCTTGCTGAAAGTGGAAAATGCCTTCGATTGCCATGACCTTTCAGTCAAGCTTAAAGTCTGGGGGGATGAATTGCATTCAGCCAAGTGTCCTTGGTTTTGTATGGAAATCGAATCTGATCAGGTTTGCAAAGTCCATGGCAGTTCCTATGTAGAGTTTGGGAGGGCAGAAGTTCCAATTGCTCATCACAAGATTTTCCAGGTGTGAATCTTAATATTAGCTAATTCTACCCTTGATTGTGTTGTTTCTCATGTTTGATTCAAATACCGTACAAGAACTGTCCATGTCGTTAGGCTAAGAGAAACTGCGTTAGAGTTAATGCTAAGAGAAACTGTGTTAGAGCTAACTCATTCTCTTAGTGTTTATTTGTCTCTAGATCTCCCGTGTATGCATATATATATATATATATATATATATATATGTGTGTGTGTGTGTGTGTGTGTGTGTGTGTGTGTTTATTTGTCTCTAGATCTCCCGTGTATGCATATATATATCTGTGTGTGTGTGTGTGTGTGTGTCTCTAGATCTCCCGTGTATGCATATATCTGAATGGGCCAACGATTGCTGTGGTGTTGAGACTGAATGGGCCAACGATTGCTGTGGTGTTTCGGTTGAGCTTCAAGTGTCCTCAGCTTGTGTGTGTGTGTGTGTGTGTGTGCTGAGACTGAATGGGCCAACGATTGCTGTGGTGTTTCGGTTGAGCTTCAAGTGTCCTAAGCTTTGTATGGCAATGGAATATGATTAGGTTTGCAAAGTTCATTGCAGTTCCCATGCAAATTCATTAGCAAAAAGTTTGGGCAGGGACAAAGTTCGAACTACTCATCACGAGATTTTTTGAGTGTGAATCTTAATATATTAGCAAATTCTCCCTTTGACTGTGTTGTTTTTCGTGTTTGATTCAAATATCATGCAGGAACTCTCCACGTCGTTAGGCTAAGAGAAACTGTGTTGAAGCTAATTCATTCTTGTAATATTTTTGTCTATAGCTCTCCCTCGTGTACATATGTATGTGTTGGGGAGTCTCATAAATAATGGAAACGAACCGAGCCAGTCATATCAGATTTCATTGTGATGAGAATGGATTGGTGTGTATATAGGCCTCAAGAAGCTAGACCATTAGTAAGACTCAAATCTATAGATTTAAGGTTGCTATGTCAGTAGATATGAGTTTTACATAACAAAAAATAGAATACGCCTAAAACGCTAAAGCCTTTTTCATGTTCTGTTTGCGGCTGATGTAGGTAAGCTGAGAGAGTCAAGCTTGTGAAGAGCTCTTGAACTGGCCAGCAAATTTATACTCGATTATCCTTTCTTCCAAATTGCGGTGAGGTGGAATATATCTGAAGAAAAGCAATATGGTAAGATCCTCATGACAATGACAACTCTTGGATTTAAATCACATAGAGTTGCTAGACTGTGTTAGATCTAGATATTAATCACGTGGCAATAACTTTTTTTTTGTCCTTTACATGCTTTGAAAAGGATATTCATATTGTCTTCCTCAGAAACATTGGTTGTTTTTTCCTTTCTGATGACAAAATTGCAAAATGTCTCCTTGAGCAGGGAGTTCCTGGTTCATTCCTAAAGATGCACTTTAAGAAAAGCCCACAGACCATGGCTCTCATATTTCAAGACAAAGCATGGCATTGAAGCTCACCAGCCCTAAACATCATGGAAAGCTATTTGCCCGCAGGGCTGCATTCATGAGAGAAACTTCTCTGAAGGCAGAAGAGGCGTGTGTTTGAGCTCTACTGAAAAGGACAATTCGTGTTCGGACTATCCAACTTCAGAACCACTGATAAGACTTGGCTGAATGATAATACTATGCAATACAATATAGCAGAGGAAGTTTTGACTTAGCTCACTTTTGGTGAGAATGTGACTTTCAGAATGGCTCGGCTGAATTCTGCTTCCAAGCCGGCAAAATGGACAAAAGCATGAGCTTTGTTCCAATGAATGAAATGGTCCTGAATGTGTATCATGCCTTTCCTTGATCCTAGACTCAATAATCACCATGAGGGCACGAGTTGTGAGTCGGAGGAAGCTGATTACTACTTTTGATTCTGTAACTTCCATTTCAGGAGACAATCTCTCAAATCTAGGGCTTCTTCAAGGTTTCCAGTGGTTCAACCTGACCTTTAGAATTGTAGAGGGTAGTAACATCAGATACACTTCCCCTAAGCCATATACCAAGTCTAAATTTCAAGGTGTAACCATGATTTTACAAGCTTTGGTGAACTTAATCAGATTCTGTTCATTGTCTCTTTTTGATTTCTTCAAGATTTTGTGATTAGTCTTTTCGCATGTGAGAAGTTTGTTAGTTTCTTCTCATATGGAAAGCATTCAGAATTTATTCTGTCAAATTAACTGAATCATGATATGTATGGCAAAGCAATTTCCAATCTATGCTGCATCTTTTCATGATTAGTCAATTGAGGAAATTTTCACATCGATGTCTACTAAAATTCCTCATTGTTCAACTGTGGAAAAAGGGATTTCTAGTCAAGCACCTTTCTACCCTCGGCCATGCCGCCAAATGAAATGATATCATAGGATTTAGATAAAGAAGTCCCCCAACGTGGAAGGAATAGCTTTAGTGGGAAGTAGTCTATATGTAGATTGAGCCATTCTGAGTTGGTTTTTCATGGTCCTATACTTCCTAGACCTCTCATTAGACACTAAAATTAGCTTGCAAATTCGATTTATAACTATCCTTTTTCAAAATGGTGATCCTACATTTTATATGAATAGTCTCGTATGATCTTGAACTTAATACAGTCACCTCTACCTAGAGCTCAATTATGATTGTTAGCACCTACAATATCATGACCGCTTTAGCAATTGATGTCCACTTGTTGGAGTTTTTCCCATTTATATGGCGTTTATAATTTAAGCCAATAGAACACTAGAACAATATTCACTAATAACACATTAAAAAAGGATGTTAGCTAGCAATTTCTTTTCATCCTTTAGTGCTTTCAAAAGGCTAAATTAATCCTTAAATTTCCTCAACCTCAAATTATTATCTTCTTGTTTTTTGCCCTCCAATTTTATCCTTTGATTTCTCATTCCACTTAACAATTGCATAGCTTGGTTGTTCAAACATGTAGATGTGCAGAGTATTCCGGGTGGATTCATTAAGCAACATATTCAGAAAAAGCAAAGAGCAACTCTTAGGTATTCCGATAGTGAAGCTCATCGGGCCCTACAGACTCGTAAGAGGGGCTTGGTCTCTATATTTTTCTTCTGGTTGACTTGCATTTCCGAGAGAAATTCATATGCGTGTAGGAGATGTTTGCCTGTTTGAACTAATTGATAGGGATGATGGTATTTGAAAAATATATATTTTGAGTCTGCATGTTTCAGCTAGTTGATAGGGATGATGGTGTTTGAAGACTTCATTGTATGAAATGAGTACTCCCATGTTTAGTCGTGCTGCATCACTGACTAGCAAAATTTCTTTTCTTTGTTAATTGAAAATAAACTCAGAAAGATTTTATGAAGACTTTGGTGCCTCGATTTGTAATGCAACGATTTAGGCAGGAATTCTAGGTAGTTATATTTTCATAAATTTCCACTTCTTCATTACTGTTTAGAAGAGTTACCACTTCAATAGAAGACAATAACAATATCAAAATGGATGAGTCATTTATCCAAGTCAGAGTCATCTAAACTAAACTCTATCATCAGATCTCCCATGAATGAATGGACCCA
Source organism: Eucalyptus pauciflora (assembly GCA_007663325.1). Taxonomy (NCBI): domain Eukaryota; kingdom Viridiplantae; phylum Streptophyta; class Magnoliopsida; order Myrtales; family Myrtaceae; genus Eucalyptus; species Eucalyptus pauciflora. Next base: position 1,922,889 of record VMYD01000385.1, read on the forward strand.
GATGATCACTCTAAAGGCCTGCATTCTTTGCAGCAACAGCTTCTTGTTACTATATGCTTATCACTACTCGTGAATCGGATACCTCTACGTAATTATGTGCTTTTTCTTGTTCCCACATGGTGTCATAGAATCCACAAAGAAACTTCTTCAGATCTCCATGATTTGTATTTCTAGAGTCTTTATGTTGATCTGCTATCACAAGACGTGTATAATCAATGACGACATTGCTTAGGAGTGAGCTTTAGGAGCTCACTAATCCTCTACACCACTTTGTAACAAAACGAAACAACACATAATATTGATACTAATAACCATGAAGCAAAGCAGACCCAAATAAAATTTCATTCAATCCCCAGAACACTAGAGCACATAATTAGCAAATCAAATTCGAAAAGATGGAATCATTGGCTAATTTAAAGAATAGCGGTTAAGCTATGCAACGACAAGTCACCCACCAAAGTATATGAGGGTGAGGAGTGTCGTTGAATAGCAAAAGTAAATTACTACTTCGAAAAGAGACGAGCATGTCCAGAATCCGCCAATGGTTGCTTACCCTTTCGAACAAAATAAGGCAGGAAAAGAGGACGCAGGAGACGTGAAGCTTTCTCGATCCTTCTTCTTCTTCCTCGGGAGCGAAACTGGGGGAACTTCTGCAGCACTTCACGGAGGACAGAGCGAATACGAAGCGTCGGGAATTGCGAGGACCGAGAGAAGTGAAGCCGCACTTAACGGAGCGGAGCGAAGTAGAAGTGGGGGGAGAGAGAGAGAGAGGGTGATTCATCCAGATGGAGTGTTACTATCGTCGCCGTCACCGCCGCCGCCGCCGCCGGAGAGAAAAGATGAAAGTGCGACGCCGGAGATGGCATAACCGAGTCTGGATGGACAGTCCTCCACTCACTTCATCAAAGAAGAAGATCATACTCTCTCTCTGAGTTCATGCTTCTGCACCCACCATTTCTCCCGTCCGCCAGAATTTCTTCCGATTTTCGTTTCTTATTGCGCGTAATTTTTCTTCCGATTTGCTGAATCCTTTCCTCAATCGTCGTCATCTTTTTCAGCAAGGGCTCTGCTTTCAAAATTCGTTCCACAGTCGAGTCTTGTCCATGTAAATTTCTCAACCCACTGCTTCAGATCGTGGACCAATAGAGGTCCTCAATCGCCGTCGTCTACATCTCGTGTGCTTCTCTCGTGCGTATATGTATGGTCTTTCCTTATCACACTGGCTGCTTTGAAAATGTGCATGGAGCATCTAGTCAGATCATGGCCAGCGGAAGATAAGGAGCTAATCCGCACAAGCATGTGGCGTTCTTCTCTGCTGGTAACGCAAGCATTTGTGATAGAATCATGTCTGTGTAGGAGATTTCTTACGTGTGTGAGCTCATTGATGGAGATGATATGAGGAGTTGCTTTTACGCCTTGTTCTTAATAAACTCCAGAGTGCTCATCGTCATGAGAATTTGGAGGGGTGACTTGCGGTTCAAATTCTAGAAAAGTTTCTAAGAAGCTCTTGTTTTAATCTTGATTGGTTACGTCATGATCTGTACATAAACTGTCACTAAAGTCGTCTTTTTCAAGTACAGGGAGGACCAAACAATTAGAAGATTTGAAGCACCAGTAGCTGGTTTTTTATGGTCCCACACACCCAAGGCCTCTCACTGGTCTTAAATTGGCCAACAAATTTCAAACGGAGAATCCCTTTTTCAAGGTGGTGATGAGGCCATCTTCTATTAAGCATGGCATGGTAAGATCCCAAGCTTATTTACTCAAACTGGCGTGACTGAAAATTGAATATATCAATGTTGTTTATATCTTTGCCCATACTCTAATGTAATTCCAAGTTTACCTCATTATGTAGCAAACTACGACATGTTTTTTTCCTTAAGTGTTCATGAGTATATGTTTAAAACCAGGTATACATCTTAACGATGGAGTAATTAAAGCAGGGAAAAGAATGAAAGGATAGTTATCGGGACATAAGCTGGTGGTTAGAGGTTCGGAAAGATAACAATCGTCTTCTTTTTTTGGTGGATAGATGTGTTGGAAAAGCAAATGCCGAGGCAACTCTTAAGAATTAGAATTTGAGTTATGTGGTAATCGCACAAGGAGACTATGACATGAATAGGCAAATTGCAAAGAATGTTGCTGTCTCCATAAACTCCAGATTGCTCATCATCATGAGAATTTGGAGGTGTGACTTGCGGTTTAACATGTCTTGTTTCTGCTCGCGTAACTCTTTCTCTCGTTTTCTTCAAATTCTAGAAGAGGTTGTTTAAGAAGCTCTTGTTTTAATCTTGATTGATTTCGTAATGATGTGGGGATAACTTCTAACCCATGCTATATTTTTTCATGGCAAGTCCAATTAATGAAGTGTGAACAAACTGTCACTGAAGTTGTTGTTTTCCAAGCACAGGAAGGACCAAGCAGTAAGCAGATTGAGGCATCCTGAGCTGGTTTTTTTATGGTCCCCGACACCCAAGGCTTGTCACTGCTCGTAAATCAGCCAACAAATTTCAAATGGAGCATCCCTTTTTCAAGGTGGTGATGAGGCCATCTTATGTTAAGTATGGCTTGGGAAGATCCCAAGCTTATTTACTGAGACTGGCATGTCTGAAAATCAAATATATCCATGCCGTTTATATCTTTGCCTATACTCTAGTGTATTTCCAAGTTTACTTAATTATATAGTAAACCATAAGATATGTTATATTCCTTGAAGTGTTTATGGGTATATGTTTAAATCAGGTATAATTGAAGCACGGAAAAAAACGCAAGGACAGTTATTGGGACATAAGCTAGTGGTTGGAGTTTTGGAAAGATAGCGATTGTCTTCTTTTTTTGTGAATAGATGTGATGCAAAAGCAATTGTTGAGGTGTCTTAAGAATTAGAATCCAAGTCTTCTTATGTGGAGAAATTTGACAATGTAGAAATCAGGTATATGTAAATCGCACAAGGAAACTATGTGGATATGGACAAGCAAATTGCAAATAATGTTGCTGCTTCCATAACTAAAGAGAAAGACCTAACAAATAAGGGGGTGGCATTTTTATGATTCTGAAATTTCATTGTAGATCTAATGAATGATAATTTTGTTGTCAAATAGGATATACTGTTGTATTTTGTTATTTTAATAAAATTTGGGGGAAAAAAGAAGATGATTTTACTTTGTCAAATAGAACCAATAGTTTGATAAAACCTTATTTGAGCTGCGCTTGGAAGAACTGAACAGCTTAAGTTTGACATTTGACATACATGTGCCAGCCATTGATGTATTTGCTTTTTCCCTATGATCGTGGTCTGTGTGGCTGAAATTCGTATGTTTTAAGTATATATAAGACATGGAAGGCTTCTTCTGAATGTTTCCCTATTGCACTCTATGAGCATAGATATTGACATTTGACTTTGGATTGATGACTTTCATTATATGGTTTATATTAAAATTCCCGAAATTAGCAAGTAATGGCTTAAACTCACATTGTGTGTGATTTGATTCTCTCATTAGGGTATGCTTATATTTTGGTCTGTTTTTCACCATATGTTGGTCTTTCAACCGTGTTTAGGGGCAATCTGCTCCTATTCAATTCATCACGCAACATATTCAGGAAATCATGTGAATTGCGACTTTAAGATATTCAGTCAGATCATGGACAGTGAAGCTAAGGAGTTATGGAGATGTGATATTGGGGTGGGGGGTTGTTCTTTTCTATTGGTTGGCCCACATTTGCAAGAAAAGGTCATCTGCATGTAGAAATTCATTGATAGGGATAATGTGGTGTTCAGAGTCTACGTATCCACTAGTGCTGCTTAGGACTAGATTTACATCGATTGAGACTAACTCCGGAAAGGTCACTTTGGCCGGTACAAAATGAATCCAAATAATAACTGTTGTATAAAGTCTTGATGGACCAAGGAAGTGTACTTCTATGTCGATTGTGTTTATGAGGTTGATAATAATCCAAATGCACACTCATTAATGCCACATTCCAAATCTGAATGAACAGAAAAGGATGTGCTTCAAGATGTCCTTTTTGGTTTATGCATTCTTGTTATATTGTTTTTCATTCTGAATATGAAATCAAGTCTCATAAGCTTATGAAGATTATACATTTTATTTTTTCCCACAGGGAATACCAAAGAGGTTCATGAGAATATGCTGGGAATCTCTCAAAAGGATGATTTCTGAGAGATTGGTTTGGCCTGTGGAATTGGAAAAATGTGATGAGATGGTTTGGCTATCAAAGAGTTGGAATGAATTTGCAGAGCATTGCTATATCTGTGAGGGCCAATTTTTTGTCTCAAATATGAAGAGGACTCCATTTACCATGTAATCATATTTGATAAAAGCATGTCCGAGATAGAATAACCACCAGTCAATGCCAATATGAGGAACCGAGCCTCAGCAATTGTGGAATTGTCTTGCTAAAAGTGGAAGATGCCGGCAATTGCCATGATATTACGGTTGAGCTTGAAGTCTTGGGGGATGAAGCCAAGTGTCCTTGGCTTTGTATGACGTTGGAAATTGATCAGGTTTGCTAAGTTCATGGCAGTTCCTAGGCATATTCATCAGCACGGAGTTTGGGGAGGGACAGAAGTTTGAACGGCTCATCTAGAGATTTTCCAAGTATGAATCTTAATATATTAGCTAATTCTCCCCTTGATTGTGTTGTTCTCTCTTTTGATTCGAATTCCATACTGGAACTCTCTACGTCATTAATCTAGGAGTAACGGTGTTAGAGCTAAATTCATTCTCGTAGTGTTTCTCTGTCTCTAGTTTTCCCATGTGTGCATATGTATGTGTTGGGGGATCTTGTAAATTCAAGCCAATGGAAACAAGCTGAACCAGTCATAGTGGATTTGATTGTGCTGAGAATTGTATTGGCATGCAAACAGGCCTCAGGAAGCTACACCATTAGTAAGACTCAGGACTATTGATTTAGGGTTGCTATGTTGGCAGATTTGAGTTTCACTTAACTAGAATAGACTATGCCTAGAAAGCAAATAACTTTCCTCGTGTTCTCTTGCCACTGCTGCAGGTGTAAGTTGAGAGAGCTGGGCTTGTGCAACGCTCTTGAACCGGCCAACAAATTTAAACTTGAGTATCCTTTGTCCGAAATTGCAGTGAGATGAATACATCTGAAAAAAACAATGTGGTAAGATACTCTCAGGTTTAAATCACAGAGTTACTAGACTATGTTAGCACTGGGTTAATCGTGCATTGTGTCAATAGTTTCTATTGTTATCCTTCACATTCTTTGAAAAGGATCCTCCCACTATCTTCCTCAAAAATCATTGGTTGTTTTCTTGCTTCTGATGACAAAATTGAGAACTGTCTATACGTGAGCATTGAGTTCCTGGTTCATTCCCAAAGACGCATATTAAGGAAAGCCCACATACCATTGGTTTCATATTTCAAGACAAATCGTGGCCGTTGAAGCTCATCACCCACGAGCACTATGGAAACTAATCTGTCCGTTGGGGTGCATTCAGGAGAGAAACTCCTCAACAGGTGGAAGACGCCTATGTGTTCGAGCTTTATCGAGAGGGACAATATCGTGTTTAGAGTATCCATCTTCAGAACCACTGATAAGATTTGGATGAATAACAATACTATGCAATACGATGCAGCAGAGGAAGCATAGTTTTTAGTTCACTTTTGGTGAGAACCGAACATACAGAATTGCTAGGTTGACTACTACTTCTAGTTCGGCAAACTAGATAAAAGCATGTGTTTTGTTCCAATGAATGGAATGCTCCTGAACGTGCTTCTTTAAGGTTTCCAGTGGCTCAACCTGACCTTTAAAATTGTAAATGGTCGTACACTTCTCTTGAGCCATATACCAAGTCTGAATTTCAAGGCACGATCATGATTTTACAAGCTCCGATGAAGTTACATCAGATTCTTTTCGTCATCTCTTTCTGATTTCTTGAAGATTTCGTGATCAGTCTTTTCGCATGTGGGCGCAAATTGAAGTTTGTCGGTTTCTTCTCATGTGAAGGGCTTTCTGGTGATGGGGTGTCATCGACATAAATTAACATCATGATCAATGAAATTCCTCTCTTTAAGGTCAATAGGAATCAATCCACAATTGATTGCTTGAATCCTAATTTAAACAATGTCTCAGATGAACTTGCTTTATATCTTCAATACTCCCATCACTCTTTTTAACTATTGTAGCGGGGGATATTTGGACTATCTGCCTTAACTAGTCCTATGGATTTTATTACATGTTTGTTGACATATGACATAAGTACTCACCGCTCTCATGGCCCCTCTATGATTTTGTCCACAGGAAGCACCTCATCGTTCTGAAAATAAATATTTCTTGTACCTGATTCTACAATCTTGAAGTTGGATTCGGGCAACGGTGCTCTGTCGGCATTCGTCTTTCATTCGACACCGCATGTTGCTTATGCATGCAGTACAATCCAGATAGCACAATGCCCCGTTGCACGCTCTGTGGCCGTAACGAGACTCCTCGCCGTCTTCGGACATTGGAAGCCCATCCAGCAATGTGCATTCTATAGAGTTTGAGCTTCGTGGATTTCTTCGCCAATCTCACGTATGATGACGTTTGCTTAAAGACTCAATTTTTGTTTGACTCTATTGAACAATATTATTTGTTTATTATTTTATTTTCACTCAAGGACTCCAACAGACAAAAATCAACACTTCAAGAATCCCCGAAACATAAGGTTTTGCATTTCGTCAAGTAACTTCAATAGTTTGTCTTGACATTTTCCGTGCTAAGCTAGTTTCACGTTCAATATGGAATCCATCTAGAATGGAATAATCCCTCCTACTATATGTGGGAATATCTTCGAGTTGCATTGTACTAGATGGTCAATGTGGTTGGATATGAAAAGTGCTAGGTATAAACAACCAGTCTACCAAATTAGTGTGCAAATGAGATTTTTCTATAAGTTGGGTAAATATCATATGGAGTTATTTTGTATAATCAAGTCACTAAACTTTAATTTAATTTCAATCGCTCGATGCACTAACGCTATTTTCTTTTCCCATATGCAATCAATGCATTATGAAGACTTTTTCGAACAATTTTTCTAGGCAATATTGACATGGTAGTCTTATATGTCTGATTGGAGATGTTGTAACAATCATAGGATGCCATGTGAGTCTCAATTAAGAAAAAGCCAAAAAAAAAAAGGTTAAAAAAAAGAGAGAGGGTTACGTGGCCCTTGTGTAATGAGGAGAGGTTCTCAAGGCATAACTGGATCCGTAGGAAGCTAAGGGTGTGCATGATAAAATTTATACTTCTTTATTTTTCTGTTCCCCGGAACAGGTTTGGAATAAAAATATGTTTGCTAACGCAATTTGATTTTTCTATTCCTGGAACAGATTTCTATTCCAGAAATAGATTTGAAGAAGAAATCATAAGCTAAAATTTTTAACTTCTCAGTTTCTGAAATAGAAACTAAGAAATCAATTTCTGGCCAGAAATCAATTTCTATTCCAGAAATTTTGTCATGCGCACCTTAAAGTGATCATAAGTATCAAAATCTTTTTTTTTTTATCCCCCATTGGATTTTCTAAAAATCTATATAATCGAGTATGTAATGACTTTTCAATTCTATTTTTCCCCACAAATTGATAAGACTCAATGAGCAATTGTAGAATCATGAAATATCCAATTGCCCTAAATGAACCAAACTAACCCAATGGTAATTTCATTACATATTTTTATGCTCAAAAGCATTGTTTTACTTGCAGAAATAATCATTATTTACCGAAGCTTGCCCCCACTAAGAAAAATTTCTAGATACATTCATGGATTGGCCATAATTTGGTTGGATTTCGATTAGTTACAAATTCTGGAGCCCATTCACCAATTGAAAAAAAAAAATTCAATAATCCAATTGCAAAAATGTCATATAATTAAGTCATCGCTACTAATTTCTCATCTATCGTTCCCTTTAACAAATTTGAATGCCTAGCCTCACCCTATCAAACATCCACAAAATCCCCATCAATCCATCTCCTTTTTCCCTTCAACCGAGCGGCTACTCATAGCCGCAATCTCAAATGAAAACCTGCTGAATGGCATTATGCGATCTTTTGAGGCCATTTTGGCTCAGTCTTTGAAAGTTGAGCTGAAACTTTCGGAAATAAATATCTGAAATCATTTGATATAAGACTGCACGGTCTGCTTCTACTTTGGAATCGTAGGTAACTGTTAGTTTTTGAATTTGTTCGCCAGAGAGATGAGCTACTCATGTATCCATCTTTAACTATTGTAGTTTCTGCTACAGGCGAAGGGAAGAGACTAGATTATTATTATTTTAAGTGGAATCTTCGGGCGAAGGGAAGAGACTAGATTATTATTATTTTAAGTGGAATCAAGAGTTAATCATGTGCAAGTGTTATGCATGAGCATGTCATGTGACATCCAGGCAGGCCAAACAACCTCAGTGTTAGCTATAATTTCTCCCATTATTTGGGATGCTCTTGCTATAAGAGAAAATAAATGACAGCATATAATGATTTTTTTTTTCCTTTTGGGTGTTTTGAGAAATTACTCAAAAAGCTCTATCTTTTAACTGGGGGTTGAAAGTTTGTTATTTTAACTTGTGTGCAATCACAGATTTTCTACTAGTACCAAAATATAGGAGGCGGTTGCTTCTCAAAGGGGCTTCTCAAAGGAGTTGTAGCACTTCTTGGTGTTCTTATTTTGACATCTATCAAGCTAAAGAAGAACGTGAGGAATGGAGATTCACTAATTTGATACAATGCAAGAAGTGAAGCGACACTAAAAATTGAAGAGCGACCGTTCAGTAAGCCCAAAAATATTTAAGCACGCAACATTGCAGCTGTATCAACACAGCAGAAGACGGCATTCTGATCCAGCCAAAATAGGATGAGAAAACAAAATGAGTCCGTCCACAGCAGTTCATGCAACATAAAAGAGACATTGATCAGATACAGGGATACAAACATAATCACAGAAAACAATCATGATGGAGTTTAAAATGATAGAAAGAAATGAAAACTGTAGGTACATGTATCTACTGTTCATGCCTATCAATTTAGTAAATTTTAATTTTGTCGCACCACAAGGACCATATATGCTAGTACTTCATTCTCTCTTTATTTGGTTCTTGTATGTGTGGACAGCTGCTAGTATTGGTGCCTTTTTCTTTGCATAGATGAAAGTGATACACACTTACTTCCATTAGCTCCCACTTGAAGTATCATTCCCCCTCCACACTCCCACCCCATTCTTTGCTTCATGTTTCTTTCAATTTATATCAGTTTCTCAATTAGGAATATTTGGAAACTGAGCAAGAACAGACCTGGGAGCATGAAGGAAATTATAGCGTCTGGGGTGGGCTCTCTTGATGATGATATTTTGTCTAATCCACGTCGTACCCACATTGTTAGTACACTCAGTACTTCCTCATGAAGCAATCAAAAATTGCATATAAAAGAGACATCCTCATTAAAGAAGGAAGTACAAAGGCACTTCAAGGCCAGGATCATCAGTGCCTGCAAAGCAAAACGAAGAGAACTATAGAAGATATATCTAGGAAATGCTGCAATATTCAATGAGGTAAAACCGACATGGCTAAGAAGATCACCCAGACTGCAAACCTAGAACATCTGAAATCCCATAAATGATATGTAACCAAGCCCTCGTAAAATGTAGCGTTCAGCACAAAAGCCCTGTCTAGAAATGAGAGACTTTGCTCCAAGGATTGGAATCACATAGAAAACTGCTTTTTCGAACATGCCTTGGATGGACAGCAAAGCTGAATGATTACCTTAGCTTAGCAGAACATGCTTATATGATTTGATTCCAATCAAAGTGATCAAAACACATTTATAACTTCCACAATGCCATATTAGGAGGGTAAAAAACTCATGCATGCACAAGAGTTAGATGCCCAACGCATACACTTAAAATGTTTAGTGGACCGGTGAACCTCCCTCTCTATCATGATTCCAATCTGACTACCTCAGCAGTTGAACACACAAAGTAAACAACATTATATGAAACAAACTCTTGGTTGAAGTGATTCATGTAGAACTAAAACATGCTCTCCAAGTTCTCTATATGTTCCTGTTTGTAATGCCTAGCATTGCAATCATTAAAATGGTGACTACATTCCCACCAAATGCCACAAGTGTGGACATCATTAAGGAGAAGCAAATCCAAGAAAAGTGAAACTGCCATACTATTCCATTTATACCAAAAAAGACAATGTATCAAATTTAAAATATATATTACTATGGAACTCAGACAATTTATTTCCATCCTGCACTTGAAAAACCACAAACAGAGATGCTCAATCAAATTCCCTAAAACAACAGATGCTCCGTTAGCTAGTTAATGAACGAATGAAACTACATAAACATTAATCATCAGATTACTTATTTCCACAAAGATCGGGCCCAAAATGGGGCATAGGGACGAGATAGAAGTGTGCTGTGAAAGCTTGTTTAAGGAGTCCTTCGATCATTAGTTTTCTCTACAGTTGTAGTGGAACTTAGGCACTTGTCGAGATATAACAAAACCAGTCAGTGGGAAAGACAACTCAATGATCCCCAAGTTGAACTAGAAAGGGCTTAACCAGAAACTCGAAAGGCAAAACCATCACATGATTCGTTCTAAAGCTAGCTCCAAAAAAGCGATTGCATCACCAAACATTTCTAAATATACAGATTTACATATCGAGAACTGACGATGAATATATGTAGCTAGAAGCCCAAATCAAGACAATGAGACAAGCTGGTTAAAGGCCAGAAAGTGAAAATCCTACGAGATTTCATTTCCACTATGGACACGATTCGTTCCTTGGTGGGTAGCAGAAAAATTCAAGAGTTACAGATTTCGCGTCGAACAGAATTAAATAATCCAGCCCTAGACATAAGATCAGGAACCACTATGGGTCGTGTGTGAAGCCACTGGAACGAGCTACAGAACGATTCTCATCCAACTAATCTGATCTGATACTTCGGTTTCGCAGTAACCCTGATGTCGAATCCTGCGGCAACAACATCATCACCGTTGAATCTAGCATCGATCGAAAGTGAATCGACAAGTGTCAAATTCCAAGACCTCAACTTCGCATTGGAAGCGGCTTAAGAGAACTTACGGGAAGAGGAGGAGGGGGGAGAAGCTGTGTGGTGAAAAGAGGAGGAACGGTCTGCCGTTGGGACTGTGGTGGCGTTGCCAGGGTGGCTCCCAATCCTCGGGTATGTCGGAGATCGGACTTCCCGACGGCGGCGACGGTGGTGTCGAGGGCGGCGGCGATGGCTTGGCGGGAGAGGAAGGAGATGAAGCAATGGAGGTGTTTCCAAGAATTGCAATGGAAGGGACTAGAAAACCGTGAAATTGAAAAGGGAAACCTGATCCCGATTCGTTTGGGAATTTTCTTTATTTTTAGCCAATCACAAATTTCGGAAAAAATTACCTCAATTTAAATCTCTGAAAAATGTGGTGTAAATATTTGGCTGGCCAGTGAGATCAAATTTTTATTTAATACTGATTAGGCAATTTCATATTCTTGTTTGGCTGGCCAGTGAGAATGTGACAGGAGAGAGGAGAGAAAGGATTGAAGGAGATTCCAAGTAGGATGACGGGAGGGAACAAAAAACGTGAAATTGGAAAAGAAAACCTAATCCCAATTCCTTTGGGAAATTTATTATTATTTTTTGCCAAATTACAAATTTGAGATAAAAATATCCTTGTTTTAAGTCGCCGGCTTAGACCTTTATTTGAGCCTAATTTGGCCATTTTATGCTCTAATCTATAGCAAAATCCATACTTTTCTTTTTCTCCATGGAAGAACTTGCTATATGAAAATGAAGGAGCTGGACTTGAACAATTTGCATGAAGACTTCTGGACTTTGACTTAGAAAAACTTTTGGAGTATTATCATAGGAAAATTTGTTAGATGATGATTGTTGATCTTTCGTCATTTCAATTTTGAAGAGCTTCGATGCTTTAGGATCTTTTTCTCTTGAATTCTTTCTTCTTTACGACCACCGATTATCCTGCAAAGAGCATTCATGATATGCATGGCAAAGCAATTATCCATCTATGCTACATCTCTTCATGGTTAGTCAATTAAATAAATTTTTACATCAATGTCTACTAAGGCTCTATTCATTTCATGGAAAATATTACGTTTTTAGAAAAAAAAATTCAATAAGTCATTTTCTAGGAAAATGACAATATTTTTTGGTATTTACTTGAAATTTGAAAATAAACAAAAATAAATAAATTTCTGCTGTTCTGTTTGGAAAATTCAATTTGATTTTCTTTCGTCCACTCCTTTTAACAATTTTCTTATTTTTTTAAATATAATCTTAAATTTTTAAATTTTTATTTTTCTTTCTACTTTTTTATTTTATTTTTTCCTTCTATTTTTTTCTTTTCCTCCTCCTTCACTCAGTTGCCGTGGCCAATGGAATGCTAGAACAATACTCATTTAATGACATTTATTAAAAACAAGATTTTAGCTATAGCAAGTTTTTTCATCCTCAAACACTTTCAAAAGGATAAATTTATCATTGGATTTCTACAACTCCAAATCATTACCTCCTTGCTCTTTGCCCTCCAAATTTATCCTTGGATTTCTCATTCCACTTCAACAATTTCATAGCCCGGTCATTCAAACATGTACCCGTGCAGATTATTCCGAGCGAATTTATCAAGCATCATATTTAGGAAAAGCAAAGAGCAACTCTTAGATATTCCGGTGACTGTGCTTTTTCTTCCCCCCCATGTCGGTCGACAAATGCACAATGATACTTCCTTGCATCTCCATGATCTGTATATTCAGAGAGTTTTTATGCTAATTTGCTGTTGTTAAATACATGTATACAAGAGATACAAATGTTGCAAATGGCCTATAATCAACTAGGACGTTGCCTGGGGTGGGAGCTTGAGGAGTTCACCAATTTCCTACGCCGCATTATAACAGAATGAAACAACATTTAATATTGATGCTAACAACCATGAAGCAAAGCAGATCCATATAAAAATTCATTCAACTGCTAGAACACCAAAGCACGTAATTAACAAATCGAATTCAACACGACTGAATCATCAACTAATTTAAAGAATAGCGATTAAGCTATGCAACAATAGGTCTCGGATCAATGTTTATGAGAGCAAAGAGTGTCATTGAATAGCATAAGCAAATTACTACTTTGAAATGAGACGAGCATGTCCAGAATTTGCGAATGATTGCTCACCCTTTCGAACAAAAAAAGACAGGAAAAGAAGACGAAGGAGACATGAAGCTTTCCGATGCTAATACCAAACATCACAAGCTGATGAAATTAGTGTAATAACAATGGTCCCATCTTGCACCACACATAAAAACAATGCAACACACTACGTTAGAAATCGGTGACCGCAAATCTGAAAAGGCGGAGGACAAGGAAGAACTTTGGTTGGAGGAACGTACTGGAGATGCTACACGGTTCATGAGCAAACTCATTTCGCACGCCACGGACGATTCTCTTGTCCAATAGATCTTGAGGGTGATGGCTGATCTAATGAGGCCAGATCTAGTAAAGCTTCCTCTACGTGGGATGGCGACTTCTCCGCAGGGCTTGGGAGTGATGGGCACTGACTCCTGCTGCAACTCTTAAAAACCATAGGGACTGACATATCATCAGCTGACATGTGCTTCATCTTTTCAACAGAATTTATAACTTGTTCGGTCACCTGCATGGCGAAATTGAATGTCAGAAATTCCACGACAGGCCTGAGACCGTAGAAAGCACCGTCGACTTCAACTCCAGCGAAACCAGCCTCTGTGATTGCAGTATCAACAACCCTCTCGGGTTCATGCTTCTGCCAAAATAAAGAATCCCGAAGTAGCATTCAAAGCCTCTCTCACAGTCATCTCTTTCCCGCAGTAGCATAACTACATAACGGTGTTTCTACGGCGCAACTCTTCCGCAGCCTCTCTCTCAGCATCATAGCATCCAAGCCTCTGGCAGTGGCATTTTGTATTAAAATCGACAACATCATGCGATGTCGACTTCGAACTCTCTCTCTCTCTCTCTCTACGCTTGCTCTTGCAATCTTTCTTCTCGTGTCTCACACTCACGCCAACGAGTTACAAAGCGAGTGATGGGATGGAGTCATTCTTTTGCTCGTGTCATGGTCTCCCTCCTGCTCCCCCTTTCTCCAGCAAGTAGCAAAACAGGTTTTTACGCGCCTGTTCCGATGTCTTCAAGGTTTTTGGTTTTAGGACGTGCTATTTGAATTTCTCATGGAGCGTAAAAACAAAAAAATAAAATAAAATAAACACATTTGTTTTCGGGCCGTGCCAGATCCTATTGGGTCTGGGCCAAATGGCATGGCTTCAATCCGGGCCAGGCCCTCAGTCACGTATTCCCCCTCCCCCCAAAAAAAAAAAAAAGTTTCGCTCCAGTCCTTGGCCACGACACCTTCATCGGCTTCCACAGCTAATAGATGGTCCAGCAAATGACCACATAGCCATTGGAGATATATAGGGGACGCTATTTTCCATATCAGCCAACCTCACAAGTTTTCGGAGACCGGTTTGGTTTCGCCTCTTCTCTTCACGTTTTTCCCTTTTCTGGAGTTCATTTTTTCTCTCCCCTTTCTCTCAGCATTGTGTGATATCAGCTCATGCAAGCGAGCCAATTGTGGGAATTGCTTGTAATTTTCTTGTTTTTCTTTCTTTTCTTGGCAAATGGAGCAACACCAATCCGTTGCAGCCCATCTAAAGTTCCAATCGCATTTCATTAAAATGTGTATCATTCATCCGGCCAAACCTACAACTTGAGGTGAGTTGTTTTCTCTCGCGACAAAAGCAAGAATGCTAGCATCTTACTAGTCGAAAGTTAAAAAAGACTTATATCAAGACACGATAGCTGGAGCTATATAATTCATGATAAGATATCGTGCTTTTCTAATTCCTATCGATTGAGTGACATGAAAAGACTAATATAATTTCTAAAATAAAGGGTTTGTTGTCATTACCCTGTGAGAAAATCCGGCAAAAGGGCGAAACAAGAATTGAAAACTTGTTTTTTTTTTTTTTTTTGTCGGTAAATTGAAAACATGTCGAAGAGGACAAAGGAAGAGCAAATTCTTATCTGGATGCGGGGAAGCTTGAGCATAGGGGTTCTCATCATCGTCATTAATCGTTGGAGCCCCGCACATGATTAATGGCTCCGTCTTGAAGATGATCGAGGGAGGGAGGAGGGAGGGAACACGGTAACAGCGGTGGGGTGGCGGAGTGGGAGAGTACACGGGCAGATGGCTCCTATTCAATTTCGATTGGGTTTGTGAGGTTCATAATAATCCAGACACATGCTCATTAATGCCTCATTCCAAACCTAAATGAACTGAAAAGGACGTGCTTCATGATGTTCTTATGCATTCTCGTTATGTTGTTCTTTATTTTGAATTTGAAATTAAGTGTCATGGCCTAGTTAAAATTATGGTTTTTATTTTTCCCACGGGGAACACCAAAGAGGTTCATGAGAAAATATGGTGAGAATCTTTCAATGGCCTGTGGAATTGGAAAATTGTGATGAGCTGGTTTGGTCTTCAAACGGTTGGAGTGAATTCATGGAGCATTACACTATATGTGAGGGCCAATTTTTGGCTCTTCAAATCTTAAGTGTCATTTTCCCATAATCAAGATAGAATGCCCGCCAATGAATGCCGATATAAAGAACTGAGCCTCAGCAATTGGGGATTTGTTTCACTGAAAGTGGAAGCTGCCTGCAATTTCCGTGACGTTTCAATCAAGCTTGAAGTCTAGGGGATTGAATTGCATTCACCCAATTGTTCTCGACTTTGTAAGGCAATGGAATCTGATCGGGTTTGCGAAGTTCATGACGGTTCCTATGCACATTCATCAACACAGAGTTTGGGAAGAGACAAAAGTTCGAACGGCTCATCACAAGATTTTGGAGGTATGAGTCTTAATCAACAAGTTGATTCTCCACTTGACTCTGTTCTCGTGTTTCATTCCAATTCTGTTTTTCTTACAGGAACTCTCCACGTGATTAGGCTAAGATAGGGAGCGTTAAAGCTAATTCATCCTTTGTAGTGTCTATCTATCTCTAGCTTTCCCATGTGTGCGTACGTATTTGTCGGGGGATCTCATAAATGTCAAGCCAATGGAAATAAGCTGAATGAGTCATATCGGATTTGGCTGTGGTGAAAATGACATTGGTGCGCACATCGGCCTCGAAAGCTAGACCATTAGAGAGACCCAAATCCATCGAATTAGGATTGATGTCTCGGTAGATACGAATTTCACATAATAAGAATAGCATATGCCTAAGCTTTCTTCATATTCTAATTTGCGACTTTTGCCGACAAATCAGAACAGCTAGGCTTGTGCAGAGTTGTCAAACCGGCTAGCAAAATTAAATCCGACCAAATTGCAATGAGGTGAATATATCTAAAGAAGAGCGACCTCATGACAATGACAACACTTGGATTTAAATCATAGAGTCGCTAGACCATGTTAGCTCTAGGTTAATTGTGCATTGGGTCATTAATTTCTGTTTTTTTTACATGCTTTGAAAAGGATCCTCGTACTGTCTTGGTCAGAAATCATTGGTTGTTTTCTTCTTTCTGATGGCAAAACGGCAAAACGTGCAGTTAAGCAGAGAGCTCCCGGTCCATTCCCAAAGACGCACTTCAAGAAAAGCCTGCAGATCCTGGCTCTCATACATCAGGACAAATCATGGCCGGTGAAGAGCATCGGCCACGAACATTACGGAAAGTTATATGTTGGTTGGGCTGCCCTCATGAGAGAAACTTCTCTGAAGGAGGGAGGCTTGTGCATGTCCGAGCCCTATTGGAAAGGGCAACGTCGTGTTCACTGTTCAGAGTATACATCTTCAAGACCACTGGCCAGACGTAGGTGAAAAATCCTATGCAATAGGACACGGCAGAGGAAGCATTGCTTTAGCTCAGAATTGCTTGGCTAAAATCTGCTTCAAATTCGACAAATCAGATAAAAACGTGAGTTTTATTCTAATGAATGGAAAGATACCTTTAATCGATCCTAATGTTACAGTCACCATGCGGGAATGAGTCATGAGACGGAGGAAGCTGATTGCTTCCGGTAAAAGTAACATAGCCTCAATTTCTTACTCCTTCTATAGTAAATTTCTGTCGTCGTCAAAGCGCTCTCTATATTTCAAAACACGAAAGGAAATTTATATTCATTTAAGCAAAGAGAGAGAATAAAAGGATGCAAGAGCCTTCCTTTGAGTCTCTAATAATCAAATTATTCAGTGCTCTCTCGTGGTTAATGCATAGATTCTAATTTTAATTGGATAGAACTGAAAAAGAGTTGTATAAGCTAGCAATGAGCTAGAAATAGGTCCATAAGAGAACTTGACATCCTCGACTAGGGAAATGAATCACAAGGCGAGGAAAAAAGAACTTTTGGGGGCGTCCCTGGGGTGTTGATGGCATTAAACACAATTATTGTGAATTATGCAGAATTTATCTAAATTATGAGTTGAGCCTTAGATGGCATTCTATACTCATATTAATTGATGACGATAAAGAAAAGTAACTAACTTATGTGAAAATTACCGAATCTTTTAAAAATATAGTGTCAATTTAAAACTTACGTAATTTATTAATCAGATAAAAACTTTATAAATTACGTGTGGAGACAAATTACTTTCAATCTCGACCTCCGTTAGCTTTCCATCAACTAACAGTGTTAAATGTTTGATGCGTTAATTCTACGTCATTATCTTATTCCAAGTCGGAATTTATATATATGCTTCTTTCTTTCTTTCTTTCATTTTACCTTTTTCTTTCTTCTCCTTCCTTTCACTGTACAACAACCTGGCCACCGTGAGTCAGCTGCACGATCCAATCAACGGCCCAGCTCTCCGTTCACCACCACCACCTCACCGCCGTTCCAGCCCTCTGTACACAACCACCTCGCCATCTTCCACAGCCCCAGCCGTTCATCCTCTCTTCCGCCCTTGAACGCCGCTGAGATTTCTGTTTTCCCCAACCTCTCGCCACATATCTCCACCACCACCGCCTCTACTCTTGGCCGATGATCCCCTGGCTTCCGATGTCAAGTGGCCCGGCCGCGGCTCGTCCTCGCCGTCGTCGAGCTCGAGCTCGGCCGGCGCTCTCGAGCCTCATATTTTGGATCTAAGCTCAAGCGAGCCCTAGATTCGAGATATGGTGATCAGCTTGACCTCAGATTTGTGTTGATTAGGGTGGAGCAGGGTCGACGGCAGCCACAACTAGATTTTTGGAGGCCAATATCCGTCCGTCCATGGCTTTTCAATCCGAGTCTGCGGATGTTTCTTGATTCAAAATGGGCGAATCAGCAGAAAGTTCGGATTTTTTTGTCCAGAATAAGATCACGACCAGTTTTATTTTAAATATAAAAAAAAAAAAATGCAATTACAGAAGAGAAGCATTGTATAGTTAGTCACTTTGCCTTCAAGAAGCTGAAAAAATAGTTGGAAATGGGCTCTGGAATACAGATTTAGCTCATTCCACTGAAGTACAAAGGAATGTGTGCAGGTGGGGTAGAAGGTCGTCGAGGTAGGAGGTCTGGATGCCGGGGTTCCATCCGCGGTTGCCGCCGACAAATGTGGTCGGTGGCGGCGGCGGAGGCCGGAGACACTACGGCGGCCGCAAGGAGGAAGTGGAGCATGACAGGTGGGATGATGGTGGCCATGGACGGACAACCTTTAGGTAGCGAAAGGAAGAAGGAAGATTAAAAAAAGAATAAAAAAAAAGGAAAAGCTATATATAATTCTGATTCGTGAAAAAAAGAATGAGTGGAATTGACAAATGAGACGCTTAAGGATGCTCTTTGGACGGACAAAAAGTTAACAAGGGTCAGATTTGGATATGAAGCCAAAGTTGCTGATTGTTTATGAGATAAAAAAAAAAAAAAAGTTAGACCATTAGAAAGCTCGCATCTATTGATTTAGCATTGTTATGTCGATGGACATGAGTTTCGCATGACCAAAATAGTGTATGCCTAGAAATGGAAAGCTTTTTTCATGTTCTGTTTGCGACTGCTGCAGATAAGCTGAAAGAGCTGAGCTTGTGCAGAGCTCTTGAACCGGCCAGCAAATTTAAGCCCGAGTGTCCTTTCTTCCGAAGTTGCAGCAAGGTAAATATATCTGAAGAAAAGCAACGCGATTAGATCCTCATGACAAGGAAAACTGTTGGATTTAAATCACACAGAGTTGCTAAACTATGTTAGCTCTAGGTTAAGCGTGCATCGTGTCAATAATTTCTGTTTTTATCCTTCAGATGCTTTGAAAAGGATCCTCCTACTGTGTCTTCCTCAGAGCTCATTGGTTGTTGCAAAATGTCTACTTGAGCAGAGAGTTACCGGCTCACTCCAAAAATGCGCATTGAGAAAAGTCTGCAGACCGTGGCTCTCATATTTTAAGACAAATCATGGCCGGCAATGATCATCAGCCACGGTTGTCATGGAAAGTTCTCTGCCAGTTGGACCGCATTCACAAGATAAACTTCTCCGTAGGCAGGTGGCAATGTGTGCTTGAGCTTTATTAGAAAGGATGATGTCATTTTTGGAGGGTCCTTTATCAGAACCACTGAGAAGACTTGGGTGAACAATACTATGCAATGGACACAGCAGAGGAAGCATTGCTTTTAGCTCAATTTTGGAGAGAACAGAACTGCAGAATTGCTAGGCTGAAATCATCTTCTGATTCGGCAAATTGGATAAAAGCACAAGTTTCGTTCTAATGAATGGAATGCTCCTGAATGTACATGATACCTTCCTTGATCCTAGTGTTGGCAGTCACCATGTGGCCATGGGTCATGAGATGGAGGAAGCCGATTACTAATGTCAATTTGATAACTTCCATTTCTGGAAACAATCTCTCGAATTAGTTGCTTCTTTAAGGTTTCCGGTGGCTCAACCCAACCTTTGGAACTGTTGAAGTTGTAGTAGCATTGAATACGCTTCCCTTAAGCCATGTACCAACTCTGAATTTCAAGGCACAACCCTTGGTTTTACAAGCTCAATGTGGACATACATTAGATTCTATTCATCGTCTCTTTCCGAATTCATGAAGATTCTATGACGAGCCTTTTTTGGCATGTGGGCGGCACAAATTGAAGTTTTCTTAGTTTCTTCTCATGTGAAGAGCATTCGGAACTCATTTTGTCAAATGAACTGAATCTGATATGCCTGGCCAAGCGATTTTCCAACCCATGCTGCTTCTTTTCATGGTTAGCCAATTAAAGAAACTTTCACACCAATGTCTACTGAATTCCCTCATTGTTTTAAACGGGGAAAAGGGGATTTTCATGCCTCTCTTGCAGCCATCTCTTTTGCCGCAGTAGCATAACTCTGTAACGGTGTCACTGCCACACAACTCTTCCGCGACCCCTCTCAACAAAACAGCAATCAAGCTGGATAAACATCGCCGATTCTCTGTCTCTCTTGAACGGGGCGTTCTTCGAAACAGAGTCCGACTTCGTCATTCCATCAAACACCTTCCTTGCAAACTCGATTCCCTCCTCCACGGGGCAACTGACGGCAATGGAATTACGCCGGGGGGAAGAGAGTGAGAGAGAGAGAACAAAGGCGAAACAGAAAATCAAACAGACAAATTGGGATGAAAACGACCTGGTAAGGGTGAACATCGAATGATGGATTCCGTCATCGCCTGAATGTAGCAAGGAACAGCTGTCTGCAGAGATTTCTCGAAGCAACGTTCATCGGAGAGAGTTCGTGGGCAAAGGGAATGTCTGGATACTGTCTGCCAATTCAAAGGATGAGATTTTTTTGGGTTTCTCTCTATCGGCCCTCCCGCCGGTGCGGTGTCCCTTCATCGACCGACGCGATCTGAGGCCGATCGAGTCGTCATCGTCTGAGACTGATAGGCCGAGAGCGGTGAAGATCGGTGGCGAGGCTGAAGAGAAAACAGCGAGAGCTAAGCCGGTGGAGATGATCGCGTTGCCGCGTTCTGTTCCCGGTTTGAATGAACAGTGTGCTTTAATGTCATATGTGAAAGCAAAATTCCACTTTCGTTTCAAACAACTTCTAATTCCGTAGAAATATTTTAATTGTTCTAAAGTCTTTTGATTTGAGATTTCTATTCAAGTTTCCTTTAATTGGAAAATTAACCAATTTCATTTCCGATTATCAAAATGTCATCGACATAAATTAACATCGTGATGAAATGAATTTCATCTCCTTAAAGTAAAGCAGGAGTAAATCCTAATTTAAATAATGTCTTGCATAAATGTGCTTAATACCTTTCAATAGTTTATCTGCACTATTTGCCTTAATTAGTCCTACGGATTTTTGTTGACATCGGGCGCACGGTCCTTGCCACCATAAAAAGGAAGGAAAAAGCAGCTTCTGACCAGGGGTCCTACCATCCTTATCGGGAAACACTTCATCAATATGAAAATGAGCATTTCTCGTACCTAATTCTACAATCTCGGAGTTGGATCTGGGCCCCAGTGCTGCGTAAATAATAAAGTTTATTCTAGTTGATTTCTTCGTCTCACGTATCACGACGTCG
Organism: Eucalyptus pauciflora; assembly: GCA_007663325.1. NCBI lineage: Eukaryota > Viridiplantae > Streptophyta > Magnoliopsida > Myrtales > Myrtaceae > Eucalyptus > Eucalyptus pauciflora. The sequence goes on from VMYD01000385.1 coordinate 1,944,425, forward strand.
GCTTGAAGATTTAGTTTTCGTTTTGATTCTTTTTTTTTTCCACTAAGGACTCCAAGAATAAAAAATCTCAACTCCAATAAACCTCGAAACATAAGTTTTCGCATTTCATCAAATAACTTCACTTTGTCTCAATATTTTCCGTGCTAAGCTAGTTTCACGTTCAATATGGAATCCATCTGGAATGTAATAATCTCTTGCTTTTAATGTGGGAATATCTTAGAGTTGCCTTGTACCTAATGGTCATGTAGTCGATGGTGCGGAAAGTGCTAGGTATAAACAATTGATATACCAAATTGGTGTGCAAATGAGATATTTCCGTAAGTGGGGTAAATGTAAAACATAGTCACTTTGTACAATCAAGTCACTAAACTTTAATTTCAATCGCCCGATACATTAACATCATTTTTTTCCCATATGTAATCAATGAATTATGAAGACTTTTCGAACAATTTTCTATGCAATATTTACATAGCAGTCTTACATATCTTATTAAAAATGTTATAACAACAACACGACATCATATGAGTCTCCATTAAGAAAAAATCAAAAAAAAAATATAGAAGTTTAAAAAAAGAGAGGGTAGAGATTCGTTCACTCCAACTTAGGTGGAAACTCTCCGTCTCATTTGGGTTACATGGCCCTGTGTTACGAGGGGTGGTTCTCAAGGCGTAACCTGATCGGGAGCTAGCTAAATTTATCATGAGTATTTAAATCTTCTTTTATCCCCATCGGATTTTCTAAAGATTTATCTAATTGAGTCCATAATGACTATTTTCATTTCAATTTGCCCCCGCAAATCAATGAACCTCAATAAGCAATTGCAGAATCATGAAAATCTAGTTGCCATAAACAAACCAAACCGATGCAACTTGTTATTTTCATCTCATATTATTGAGTTCAAAAGCATCGGTTTGTTTACTAAAATAATAATTATTTGCCGAAGTTCGCCCCCACTAGGAAAAATTTCTAGATACACCCATGAATTGGCCATGGTTTGCTTGGGTTTTGATTTGTTACAAATTTTGAAGTTCATTTGATGATTGAAACCAAAATTCAATGACCCGATTGTAAAATTGCGCTATATAATCTAGTCATCAATAATTGATTCCTCATATGTTGTTCTCTTTAACAAATTTGAACGCCTAGCCTCATCCGATCAAACTTCCACAAAATTCTCATCAATCCCTCTCCTTTTCCCCTTCAACTTGGCTGCTACTCGTAGCTGCAATCACCGCCTTCTCCCTGTCTTCAGTTGAATGAAAACCTGTTAAATGAGCGTTATGCAATCTTTCGAGGCCCTTTTAGCTTGGTCTTTGAAGGTTGAGCTGAAACTTTGAAGGTTGAGTTGAAAACTTTCAAGAATAAATATCTGAAATCATTTGATGTAGGACTACGCAGTCTGCTTTTGCTTTAGAATCATAGATAACTGTTAATTTTTTAATTTGTTTGTCAGAGAGATGAGTTTCTCATGTATCCATTTCTAACTATTGTAGTTCCATCTTTAACTATTGTAGTTTCTGCTGCAGGCAAAGGGAGGAGATCATATTTTTTTAGGTGAAATCAAGAGTTGTTTTTTTTTTCTTGGTCGAAGAAATCAAGAGTCGATTATTGCAGTGTGACTTCTAGGCAAGCCAAACAACCACAGTGTAAGCTGTAATCTATTCTATTATTTGGGATGCTTTTGGTACAGGAGAAAATAGAAGAAATGACAGCATAAAATGGTCCTTTTTTCTATTGGGTGTTTTGAGAAATTACTTGGAAAGTTCTATTTTTTAATTGGTGGTTGAAAAGTCTATAATTTTAACTTGTGTGCAATCCCAAATTTTTCACTAGTACTAAGATAGAGGATGCAGTTGCTTCTTAAAGGTGGTGTTGTAGCACTTCTTGGTGTTCTCATTTTGACATCTATCAAGCTAAAGTAGAATGTGATGAACAGACATTTGCTAGCATACCTACAATTTTCGTTTCTTTCTATATCACTTTAAATTTCTTCATTATGATTGTTTTCTGTCATTTTGTTTGTATCTACGTTTCTGATTAATGTCTCTTCTTATGTTACATGAACTGTGTGGACATACTCTTTTTTTTGTTTTCTCTTCCTATTTTGGCTGGATCAAAACGTCGTCTCCTACTGCATCGATACAACTGCAGTGTTGCATGCTTCAATATTTTTGGAATCGTTGAACGGTTGCTCTTGAATTTTTTGTGGCACATTACTTCTTGCAATTGATCAAATTTTGGTTTTTCTTCCTTGTTTATTCCTGTATGATTCCGCCATTCTCTAGATGTTACGTTTTGCCGTCCAACAAGTTGGTCCTCATGGTGGGTATCTATTGTATATGCTAGTACTTCATTCTCTCTTTCTTTGCTTCTTGCATGTGTGGGTGGCTGCTACTATTGGTGCCTTTTCCTTTGCATAAACAAAAGTGATACCCCCCGTTCTTTGCTTTAGTTTTCTTCCTATTTATATAAGTCTCTCAATTAAGAGTTTTTGAAATTGAGCATGAAGAAAATGACACCCTTGGGGTAGTCACTCTTGCTGGTGATATTTTGTCCAGTCCACGTCATACCTACAATGTTTATACACTTAGTACTTCCGAACGAATCAATCAAAAACCGCATATAACTTCCACAGTACAGTCTTAGGAGCGTAAAGCAAAAGGAAGAGAACTATAGAAGACATCTGGGAAATGCTGCAATATTCAATGAGGTAACCAACATAGCTAAGAGGCTTACCCATACTGCAAACCTAGAACATCTAAAAAGCCATGAATGATATGTAACCAAGCCTCCATAATATGTAGTGTTCAGCAAGAAAGCCATCATTTCTACAAATGAGAGACTCTGCTCCAAGGATTGGAAGCACGTAGAAAACTGCTTTTATGAACATACCTCGGATGGACAACAAAGCTGAATGATTAGCTTAGCTTAGCAAAACAGGCCTCGCCTCTGTGATTTGATTCTGACCAACTGGTCAAAACACATTAGTAACTTCCACAATGCCATGTTAGGAGAGTAAAAAACTCATGCATGCACGGGAGTTAGATGCCCAACACATAAACATTTAGTGGACCAAGGAACCACCCTGTTTGTGATGATTCTAATTTGACTACATCCACAATCGAACACACATCAACATATATGTAAACAGCATTATATGACACAACCTCTTGGTTGAAGTGATTCATGTAGAACCAAAACATATCCTCTAAGTTCTCAGTCTGTTCCTGTTTGTAATGCCCAGCATGGCAATCATGAAAATGGTGACTACATTTCCACCAAACGCCACAACTGTGGACACCATTAAGGAGAAGCGAATCCAAGAAAAGTGAAACTGCCATTCTATTACATTTGAGCCAGAAAAGACAAGGTATCAAATTTAAAGGATAAATATTACTAAAGCACTCGAAAAATCTATTTCCATCCTACGCTTGAAAAGCCACAAATAAAGATGCTTTATCAAAATCCCCTTAAACAACATATGCTAGTTAACAAACGTACGAAACTACGTAAACATTAATCATCGTATTACTTACTTCCACAAAGATTGGGCCTAAAATGGGGCATAGGGATGAGAGAGAAGTGTGCAATAAAATCTTGTTTAAGTGTAGTCCTATAATCATTATTTTTCTCTATAGTTCTAGTGAAACATAGCACTTGTGGAGATATAATAAAACTAGTAAGTGTGAAAGACAACTGAATGATCGCTAGGTTGAAGTACAAAGGGCTTAACCAGAAATTTGAAAGGCAAAAGCATCACATGATTCGTCCTAAAGCTAGCTCCAAAAAAGTGATTGCATCACTTAACATTTCTCAATACACTGAATTTACATATCAAGAAATGATGATGAATATATGTAGCTAGAAGCCCAGATCAAGACAATGAGACACAAGCTAGTTAAAGGCCAGAAAGTGGAAATGAAAAAGTGAAAATCCTATGAGATTTCATTTCCACTATGGATACAATTCGTTCCTTGGTGGGTAGCAGAAAAATTCAAGAGTTACAGATTCCGCGTCGAATAGAATTAAATAATCCAGTCCTAGACATAAGATCAGGAACCACTATGGTTCGCGTGTGAAGCCACTGGAACGAGCTACATAACGATTCTCATCCAACTAATCTGATATGATACTTCGGTTTCGCAGCAACCCTAATGTCGAATCCTACGGCAACAACATCATCACCACTGAATCTAGCATCAATCGAAAGTAAATCGACAAGTGTCAAATTCCAAGACCTCAACTTCGCATCAGAAGCGGCTTAAGAAAACTTGCAGGAAGAGGAGGAGGGGGGAGAAGCCATGTGGTGAAAAGAGGAGGAACGGTCTGCTGTTGGGACTGTGGTGGCGTTGCCAGGGTGGCTCCTGATCCTCGGGTATGTTGGAGATTGGACTTCCCGGCGGCGGCGACGGTGGTGTCGAGGGCGGCGGCGATGGCATGGCGTGAGAGGAAGGAGATGAAGCAACGGAGGTGTTTTCAAGAATTGCAACGGAAGGGACTACAAAAACGTGAAATTGAAAAGGGAAACTTAATCCTGATTCGTTGGGGAATTTTCTTTTTTTTTGGCCAATCACAAATTTCGGAAAAAAATTTCCTCAATTTAAATCGCTGAAAAATGTGGTGTAAATATTTGGCTGGCCAGTGAGATCAAATTTTTATTTAATGCTAATTAGGCAATTTCATATTCTTATTTGAAATGAAAACTTGACAAGGCGAGGAGAAAAAAAAATGGAGGAGTTTTCAAGTTGTGTGATGGGAGTGACTTGAAATTGTGAAATTGGAAAAGAGAACCTACTCCCAATTCATTTGGGAAATATATTCTTATTTTTTTTTATCAAATTACAAATTTAGGACAAAATTACCCTTAATTAAGTCGCCGGCTGATACCTTTATTTGAACCTAATTTGGCCATTTTATGCCTAATCTATAGCAAAATCCATACTTTTCATTTTCTCGATGGAGGAAGCTTGCTACATGAAAATGGAGGAGCTGGACATGAACGATTTGCAGGAAGACTTCTCGACCTTGACTTAGACAAACTTTTGGACTATTATCACAGGAAAATTGGTTATTGACCTTTCGTCATTTCAATTTTGAAAAGCTTTGATGCTTTAGGATCTCATTTCTCTTGAATTCTTCTTCTTGACAACCACCGATTGTATGCAACGAGCATTCATATGATACGCATGGTAATGCAATTACCAATCTGTGCTACATCTCTTCATGGTTACTCAATTAAACAAATTTTTACACCAATGTCTACTAAATTCCTCATTGTTCAATGTGCAAAAAGGATTTCTAGTCACACACCTTATTGCCCTCGGCCATGGCGCCAAATGAAATGATATCATAGGATATAGATAAAGAAAATCCCCTAGCGTGGAAGGAGCAGCTTTACTATTTTTATTTATAGTAATGGGAAGTAGTCTATATGCAGATTGAGCCATTGTGAGTTGGTTTTTCATGGTCTTACACTTCCAAGACCTCTCATTACTGCTAAATTAGCCCACAAATTCGATTTATAACTATCCTTTTTCAAAATGGTGATCCGGCATCTTATATGAATACTTTGGTAAGATCTTGAGCTTAATTATTACTATATAAAGAAGAGTTGTAAACTAAAGTACTTCTTCTTCGAGTAGGAAGATATCGGTTTTTCTCCTTCCTTCTCTTCGATAAGAACCCTCGCTAGGAAAGAGATTCCATCGGCTCTTCTCTCGTATGAAGACCAAGAACAACAACTTCTTACCCCCACACGGTCTTGTCACTGCTACACCTAAAGCTCAATTATGATTGCTAGCACTCACAATACCGTGACCGCTTTATTAGTTGATGTCCACTTGTTGTAGAATTTTTTTCATCTGTCTTGTGTATATTTGTAATCCAATAGAATATTAAAACGATACTCATTAATAACATGTATTAGAAAAATATGTTAGCTATTAATTTCTTCGACTTCGAATATTACCTTCTTTCTCTTCACCCTCCAATTTTATCTTTGGATTTCTCATTTCACTTATATAATTTCATAACTCAGTCGTTCAAACATGTAAATGTGCAGAATATTTCAAATGGATTCATTAAGCAACATGTTCAGGAAAAGCAAGGAGCAACTCTTAGGTATTCCAATAGTGAAGCTCATCAGGAGCTATGGACTTGTCAGAGGGACTCTGTCTCTGTCCTTTTCATATGGTTGATGTGCATTTCAAAGAGAAAGTCATCTGCATGTAGGAAATGTCTGCATGAATGGATGAATAGAGATAATCACCTGAAGGCCTGCATTCTCTACAGCAATAGCTTCTCGATACTATGTGCTTATACTCATGAGTTGGATACCTCCACGTAACTATGTGCTTTTTCTTCCCCACATTTAGTGTCGAAAATCCACAAAGACGCTTCCTCATATCTCCATGATTTGTATTTCCAAAGTCTTTATGTTGATCTGCCGTCATAAGATACATGTATACAAAAACAAATGCAGCAAATGGCCTATAATCAAAGAAGAAGTTGCCTAGGAGTGAGCTTTCGGAGCTCACCAATTTCCTAACCCGCATTAGAATAGAATAAAACAACACAATAATATTGATACTAATAACCATAAAGCAAGCTGACCCAAAATAAATTAATTCAACCCCTAGAACAGCAAAGCAAGTAATTAACAAATCGAATTCGACAAGACTGAATCATCAACTAATTACACTTGTTACCAAATGGAACAACAATTTAGAGAACAACGTTTAAGCTATGCAACAATAGGTCACCCATCAAAGTTTATGAGAGCAAAGAGTCACTGAATAGCAAAGCTATTACTACTTCGGAACGAGACAAGCTTGTCCAGAATTTGCGAATGATTGCTTACCCTTTCAAACAAAAGAAGGCAGGAAAAGGACGGAGGAGACGTGAAGCTTTATGAGGCTAATACCAAGCATTACAAACTGATGAAATTAGTGTAATAACAATCGTCCCATCCTGCGCCAACGTTATTCTATTGAGCATGTGTCAATGAATTATCTCATTTTTCTGTGCTTATGTTGATACCGTCATAATATCAAACTGAAAAGAAGTTTTGAGTAAATTTGCGACCACACAAACTATCCACTCCATGACAACAATGCATTCAAACAACGTAACTAACACACTACATTAAGAAATTAGTGATTGCCAATCTGAAAAAAGCAGAGGATGAGGAGGGACTTTGGTTGGAGGAACATACCAGAGATGTTACACAGTCATGTTTGATAGATCCTGAGGGTTATGAGCGATCTAATGAGGCCAGATCCGGCAAAGATTCCCCTAGGTTTTTGGTCAGTCTTATTTTATTCATATTCTACACTCACTCTCAAACTTTTGCACTGTCTCTTGCAAGGCGTGGGAGTCGAAACCCACTCTTGTAACTTACGCGTCCCCACCCCATCCCCCTAGGTTGGATGGCGATGTCTTCGCTAGGCTTGGGAGTGATGGGCACCAACTCCTGCTGCAGCTTCTCTTTAAACTATAGGGATTGACATATCGCCGACCAACACGTAGTTCATCTTTGCAGGAGAATTTATAATGTAATCAATCAGTTGCATAACGAAAGCGAATGCCATAAACTCCACAACAGGCTTGAGACAATAGAAAGCAGTGCCAACTTCAACTGCACAACAGGCTTGAGACCATAGGATCGAGGACTTTATTATACTAATGAATCAATTGGTGTCATTTCTTGTTCATTTCATGAAAAGATATTTGTTAAGCAATTTGAATTGATTTTAGATCTATTCACTAATATGTAAAGTGATCATGCGGATACGCAATTATTATAATAATAACCAGCAACGAAGAATATCAAATAAATTGTATGGCAAAGCGAGTGTTTAACGCTAATAAATAAAAAAAGATACCATTCCTTACTAGACTAAAAGTAAATGACAATCAATACATTGAAAAGCGTGTAATCAAGTGATAATTCGTCTGAAAAAAGGAAACATTGAAAACCTATTGCAAAGCCTTAAGAGTTTGGTTAAATATTGTGCATGATTTTTTTATCAATGATTTTCCACAATTTTGAGAGAAGACTCCCCAAAAGACTATTTTAAAGCATTTTCCAAGGAATTCTACTTTTCATAAGCTTTTTTTGTATTTTTTTGGAAATTTGGAATTTTTAATTCTTCTAATTCTTTTATATCTTTATATATATTCGAATCTTTAATAAAAGTAATTCTTTTATTCCGAAAATAGGGACTCGGGCTGGGCCCTAGGGCCCCGTCAAAAAACAGGCTGCCATCTGATCCCTCGTGGGTTTGGCGAACAAGGCTTTCAACAAGCTCCATTTACAAACTGATCTAAGCCCACCTTTTGAAATAATTATACTGAGCCCAAGCTCAACTAAATACCAAAACCAGCCCACATTTGCCAAGCTTCAACTTGAGTCCAACGCCCACTAATCCCATCGCCTAAGAGGTCAGCCCGAAATCTCTGATTTCCCTGCCTCGTTCATTCTGTCCTCCACGCCCCCTCTCCAATGTTCCCCTCTCTTACGTCGTTCAGGTCCTCATCTTCCGGCTCGGAGACGGCGACGAGCGGGTGAGCTCGTGACAAATCGGGCTTTATGGTATGCCGCCTTGGCATCTTCGAGCCGAGATCCTCGGGCAAAGGAGGTTTGAACCGAAAAGCAAACTCACCGGCGACGCAGAGATTTGGGAGCGAAAGATGGTGTGCTCGAGGGCGTCGGCCAGAGATCGTCGGAGAGGGTTCGGGCGTGGCAGAGCTGCTGGAGAACTCCTTCTCGCTCTCGAGTTTCACTCTCCTCCTCAACTCTCGCTCGGATCTCCCTCTGTTCTCCGAACCTTCCTCGTTCGATTCTCGCGGCCGCGCGAGAGAGGAGCGCACTTGACCAGCCCCACCTCCGGTCCGTGACTTCTTAGAAAGTTTATCCAATTTAAACAGCTTTGGTTAGGGATGTATGGTCCTAAAACCATAAATTTCTAAAGTGGATTTTGAAATCAATTATTTCAGACGATTGCATGAAGCCTCGAAATTCGCTTAGGTGAGAAAAGAACCAGACTTGTAAAATTTCCGAGGAGACCCACATGACCTTTTCCGTGTTTTCTTTAAAACGATTGAGGGACAAGAATGTTTCGGCTTAAATCATGTTGACATAACTTTGCCCCCTTGAGATCTGGTCAACTATCCATGCCATCTTTGGACTTATGACATTTCTTTGATGGGGGAAAATGATGAACCCGAAAAAGGCCAGAAGGAAAATCTCATTTTTTTGGGTCATGGGTTGATTTTTGAAATAGACAGTCAAAAATGCTAGGGGGCAGGTATTATGGTTGTTTTCAAGAATTTGCCCCATAACATGGACTTCAGTTCTTAAAAGTCGTGCTAACACACGCAATGGGATAACGCATGTTGATGGCCTACCAAGCCTTTTCTCGAGAGGCATTCCAGTGATGATACTGTATTCTTCCAGAATTGGGGTTAGCTCGAACGCACCAAATATAAAAGTAGCCATCTTCGGGCACCAGAAATGTGCCATGGCTTGTATGACTTCGGGATGAACACGGACTTGGATCAATGATAGAAGATGACCGACTTTGGCTTTCACGCGCTCTTGGGCATACTGGTCCAATTGACCCCACCACCTGAAGAGCTCTGCCTTGGGAGTGGGAATAAGCTGGATGTCATCTTCTCCCATCGCATATAAACCGGGACTCGAAAAACTCACCATAAATTGCCATGGGTCAATAAAAAAGACTGAGTAAAAGTAAATAAATTACTTTGCTTTTAAAGAAAATGGCAAGCACAAAGACATGCACATGGGATGTGCGGCTCGATTTCTAACTGAGAAGGCTTGTTGAAATTAAAAGGGTATCCGCCCATCGCAGTCTCGCGTTAGCAGCATACTCTCCTAACCTCGGCTAAAGAAATTCGGGGAAAAGAAAGGCAACCTCTACATCGCGGTCTCGCGTTCGAGGTCGTATCTTTCTTGACACCATCCTAAATATCCTATGGCGGCCCAGGTCTGGCGACCGGGTTGTGTGTGTCATGTGTAGTACTGAAACAGTAAAACATGCACAACAATTCATAATCATAGGAAAATATATTTTAAGCAAAATTAAAATAAATTTCTAAGCTACTGACCTGTAAAAAAAAACAATAAGTCAGTAAATTAAATAAGACAAAAAGGCCTAAGTCCTCAAAGTCCCCAGCGGAGTCGCCAAGCTGTCGCGACATCTTTTTTTTCCGGCGCCCGATCAGGGCGGGTGCCTAACGGAGGCTAATGGCTCGGCTAGGTTTATTAAGCCCGGACTCTCCCAAGTCCACCAATTCACGACTTTAATAGTTTAAGTTTTTAACCTGTAAGTTAATTTTTAAAACAGAGTCGCCACTAATTAATTTGGGGTGGGTTGATTAGATACACATGCGAAGTATTTGGAGAAATATTCGCTCATGCGCAACCAGAGAAATTAGGATCGGGGACTTGATTACACTAGTTAATCACTAATGCCCTTTCGGTACCTAATCTTGTTTAAACCCTAAGGTTTTTTTTTGGATGTTTTAGGAATTTTCCATGCATCTTTGGGAGGAAAAACATTTTTGAGTCTTTTTCTGATTTTTTGGACATAAAAGGGATTTTTTTTTTTTTGGATTTTTTTTGGAAAATAAGTCTTTTTGGCTTTTTTCCTGGATTTTTGGCATTTTTTTGGAAAATATGGAATATTTTTGATATTTTTGATTTTTTTAAATAAAAATATTTTTTAATATTTTTTTTTGGAAAATAAAGTATTTTTTAATAATTTTTTTTGAAAATTATATTTTTTCAGAAAATAAATTATTTATTTATTTAAAATATTATTTAAAACAGAATTTAGAAAAACAATGCGGGCCCGACTCGGATTTTTTGGTTTCTTTTTTTTTTTACTTAAAACGGTGCTGCGTCGTTTTGGGAGAAGGGGGGGGGGAACCGGTGAAACCCTACCCGGTTCCCCCGACCCGAGTCCGACCCAACGACCCGGGTCGCAATCCGAACGAATCGGGAACCCTATAGTTCCCGATTCGCAGCGCCGAGGAGGGGAGGGATGAGCGGACACAGTGGCGATGGCGGTAACAGCAACGACAGGGGGGATGGCAACGGCAGCGGCTACCTACGGTGGGGTGCGGCGAGTGGCGGAGACGGCGAGCGACGGAGAGGGGCAACGCCTTCGATCTCTGGCCGCGAGCTTGCGGATCTGGGTTTCGCTCGCCACCGGTCTCCTCCGAAGTCTCTCGGAGGGAGATCGACGAACTCGCGACCCGACTGCTTTGCCTCTGCTTCGCTTTGAGTTCCCTGAAGTCTCTCAGGGGGGCTCGAAGCTTTGCCGGTTGCTGCGAGTGCTCTGGACGGAGGGGGGGCCTCGGTATTTATAGGCGAGGGGGTGGCCGGTCGGCGGAGCTTTGACCGCCGGTCCCCCTCGCGCGCCGAGCGGCTTCAGACGACCAGACCGGCGTCCCATCCGACGCCAGCTGCCCTCACGTTGCCGTCCGCCTGCCCATCCGGCGTCACGCCTCCTGCGCGTGCGTTGCAGAGGCGCGAGGAAGGAGAAGACCCGGCTGGGCCGGGCTGTAGCAGAAATGGGCCAAGGGGCCCATGTGGAGGGGGAAAGGGCTGCTTTCCCTATTTTGGTGTTTTTTTTTTTCTTCTGTTTTTGTTTTGTTTTGCTGTTTTTGTTTTTTTATTATCCGAAAGAGATGAAATAAAATAAAATAAAACATAATTAAAATGAAAATTTAGGCGTCAACAGGAGGTAAGAGGCTTAGCACTATCCCGAATAAGAGATCGGTACTTACGCGTGATTCATGTGTTTTATGAGGATCACATCTTGGAATTTGCTAAGGGAGCCAGAAGAGGTTGTCATTTTGGTTGACAAATTATTGTAAATTTTAAATGTTTACTGATGGTAATGTCAATCCGTTAATTGTAAACATCCGAAGTCTTTCTCTTTTATTGAAAAGATTAATGCTCTTTTTCATAGGCAAATTATAGTGTTTACTTGCTTATCCTAAATAAAGCAGGGCGTGTACTGTTGTAAGGATGTATTAATGAAAATGCAAAGAAAAAAATTATTCAAAAAATCATAAACCTACTTACATATTCTATAGTAATAGCATTCTTCATCTTGCCGATATTTTCAATGACCATCAATAATTATTCTTGCTATTGTCAGTTCTCTTAATTAGTGCGATGTCGCCTACTTATTTAAGTCCACGTAATATCTAAGTCCTTGCATTTATGCTATGAGTAACGTAAAGAAGTTTAAGATTTAATTTTCTACTAAGTGGGTCATTAAATGAGTTAACTGGAGTCAGTATAGGGTTAAGTAACTAGACCGATTTTACTTGGAAACTAGACCGAACTGCCCTGAAAATCAATTCATTTCCTAGTTTCAAATTCTTGGATTCAGTGGAAACTGATTCGATTCCCAATTTTGAGTGAAGAACTATCCGGGAACTAGACCAAATTTGGAATTTGTTTCATAAAGCCTAAAAATCTTAATTTTTCTTTTGGCATCTTTTTCTCTATATCTATCTAATTTTATGTGCTCTCTAACCTCACTTAGACACTTTATGACTCTTTCTCTCGCTCACGACTCACCATCCCTCCTCGCTCACTCACAGCTCACTCTCACTCGTTCCTGACTTGCTTTTGCTCACTCAATTTCGTTCATCTTTTACTTTTAACTGTTTTGTTGCTCATAATATTTTACTATTAAAAAGGAAACCCAAAAAATGAATACAAGAAAAATAGATTCTCCGGTAGACCTTGAAATGGAACCAAAAAAACAGGGCAGGTTTTAGAACAAAGTTGATAGGTTCTAGGTTCTAGGTTCTAGAAACTGAAACTCAATACAACATAAGGGTTATTCGTTTCCAGTTCCCAAATTTGCGAATTGAGGACCCATCCAATCTGGTCTAATAGAACCAATCACTTTTCTTTTCCACTACTTGATGCTATATGTTATGAAGAAGTTGAAAAAAAAAAGCTGGTTACTTTTATTTTTTTTGAATAAATAACTAAAAAAAGGACATGTGATTAGTCTGGTCCGATCCGGTTTCCCTTTGAATAGGGAGCCGCACTGATACTCTCAAGAACCAGACCAAATCAGTTAGTACCCAATTTGGGCAGTCCATTTGCACACCCTAGTTCTATATCTGGAGCTTACTTACTTTGAAACTGATCAACTCTAGTTTAGTATTCAATAAAGATCCGTCACAACATCTAATGTTTTAATTTTGTGAACCAATCTCAGTATACCTAGCACTATTTGTATACTATTTCCAATAGGTGAGAAATTCCAAAGCCTGTAGGAGAGTTCATCATTTCATGTAATCACCAACTTTAAAACCTACCACGACTCTTCATTTCGCTAGCATAGTCGCGTAGCTTCTTCTAAAGAATAATTATTTCCCCTTAACTGTTAAATTCAAGGTTCGAAAACCTTTTGTCTAAGAGAAGGACAATGGTGTCGAGACTCTCTCGACACCGACGTTTTAGTTCTTTTAAGAGATTGTTGTTTATGTTGTCCTCTTGTTTGTCGGTTCTCGCAATAACAATAGACACATCCCAGTCAAAAGTACATGAAAAACACGAGCAAGAAACATTTTGTTAAATATGGTAAATTACGCCTTGCGGTCCTTGTGCTTTGAAGTCCATTCCAATCCAGCGCCTTCACCCTTTTAATTTGATAATATGGTTCCCAATCAATTTGACGAAAATTTCACGCTCAAATCGCTATTGCTTATGTCCAACTCCGCTTAATTGAAGTATTGCTAAATAGGTGACGGCCTTTTTACTGAGGTGCTCGTCCAAATAAAACGCAATCGAGTCTCTTCGACATAACTCGAAGGTGTCTAAGCATCCAAACCTCATATATTTTCATCACGACATTCACGTGATGGGGTATCGGCAGTCCAAGAAACTTTGGTGAAGATAGTAACTGGACTGTTACAAAATCCTGGGTGGTTTATGAACTATTAAAATTCCTAGATGCTACAGGAAAGTCACCTCAACTAACGCTCCGCACCAGCAATATCTAGAAAATGCATCTAGAACATTCTTGCTCCACTTCATCGAGAATTTATGACTCATAACAAATTATTATTTTTACGATAATTGAAAGGTTGTTATACTAACAAAGCCGTTTCAGTTTTATAAAATCAGGAGGAGTTAAAGTGGAATTGGGTCTTCAAAGTCATTTTCTCTTTGGAATGCATATTGTATTGAAATTATTAATGCATGGAATCCACATAGCGGGGTTGACCCAGGGCTTGGCCACGAAGACCCGTCAAACCTCGCACATATAAATACAGACTTGCTCTAATTGCTGTAACTCAACATTCGAAAATTTTAAAAGTTGAAATTGCTTAGGTATGTGCCTTTTTTATCTTGCACATTAAATATGCATTCAAGTTTGATTAATTTTAACTAGAGTTTTTTTTATATAAAATATCGACGTGAGTTTAAATATTACATCTATAGTGATACTTATAAGCGAGAAAAATGGTCTGTGTCTCTATCAAGTCAAATTCAACTGGAAAGTTGGTCGGATCCCAGGCAAAGTGCCATCGATTGTGAAGAAATAAAAGTTCGGTGCCGATAATAAAATCAAAGTGAGGCAACTTGATTGCAAAATCTACGAATGCTCATAGAAAATCAACACTTTTAAAAGAATTTTTTTTTTTAAAAATGATCGCTTAAGTAATGAATGTGATGAAAATATTTTCATCATTGATAATGATCTATAGATATAGATTGTTACTAATAATAAGAATATTTTCTATTGGTTAATCGGTTAATTTTCTTAATGTTTCATAATTGTTATCCACAGGATGGGTACCGCAATTCTCAGAGGGACATTTGAGTCATTTGAGGATGAAAGAAAGAACGGTACGTAGCATGCGCATTTTGAATTCAATATGCATTTATTCAAATATATAATAATATATTTATATTTAATTGACAAGATCATGTAATTTTTCATGCAACCAATATAAACAAATATGGTTGGTCAATTTCGCATATGACTGATCAGTGTAAGAGTTTTCCTAATGTGGATTATATTAATTGATATTGTAATTTACCATTTTACGGGGTTGGTGTAAGGTGAGATTAAAGATTTCTTAATTAGTCTAATATGGGGCTGGCTGGTGTGGGCCGAGTTGAGCCTAACCCGTAATAAAATGGACTGGTTGGAAACTCTATAAATAGTACGCAATCTCTTCTGTAATCCTAATTCTCACAAGTATCCTCAGGAGCGTTCATCTAGCGCTTAAACCGGTGATATAGAGGGCAATAGGGGAGAAGGACTTGCGCGTGGATCATTGCTTTTCCGCTTTCGCATCAAGAATGATGGATTCCAAAACAGGTGCATTAATCTTTTTATTCGATTATCTATGCTCTTGTTCTAGTTATGGAGATCATGAAATTTCACGTTTTGCTTCTTACAATCAATTCCATAGCTTGAGAAATGTAGAAATCGAATTCGTCAGAGTTGTCTGTAGCAATTAGCAAGTCATATCGCCTAAAGCCTGCAGATAAATAAATATAGCTTCGATTATTCTGTGCAAAGAAGCAGGAAATGAGAAGCCAAGAAACGCCGGAGCTACGCTCAAGCTTGATGTGAAGATCGTGAACGAAGTTCATGTTTCGCCGGTGAGGGAAACGTTTGGTGGGCTCTACGCTCTCTCGAACCTCGACCAGACCTTTCCGTACATGATTGGGGGCGTGCTCACCTTCAAGGGCGAAGGGAGGGGAAGGCATCCCACTGTGATCGAGACGATCAGAGAGTCATTGGCCAAGGCATTGGTCGAGTTCTATCCGTTTGCGGGCAGACTTGTCATGGGGAGCGATGGGAGGATGGCAGTGAGATGCACTGGAGAAGGTGTCCCATTCGTCGAAGTGACGTCGGAGGATGACATCGCAGTGCTGGGCGATATCAGCGCCATCGATCCCGCCATGCTGCGAAAACTCGTGAAGCACAGCGACGGAGCCCCAACCATATTGGAAGTACCTTTGCTAACGGTGCAGGTAAATACAATTGAAAATGGTGGGTTTCACTAGATCCGATGGTCTTATTTAGTTTAGTACACATAAGTAGATATCCACTTACTGTTTACCATGAAATCCAGGTGACGACGTTCAAGTGCGGAGGGATCGTCATCGGCATCGTCATGAATCACGTCCTTGTCGACGGGAAAGCCCTCATGGACTTCATAGCTTGTTGGACAGACCTGGCTCGAGCCAAGCTGCCATCAGTTCTTCCCTTTCTCGATAGATCGATATTGCGCCCGAGGCGACCTCCACACATCAATTTCCCCCACCATGAGTATGCTCCAAGAGACCGGCGGCCCGAATGCGTGGTCAACCCCCAAACCAAGCCCCTTATTTACAGATCCTTCTACTTCAAGCCACACGCTCTCATTCAGCTCAAGAAATCGTCAAGAATCACGACCCATAATGGCTCTTCCGTAGTCCCAACAACCTTCGAAGTCATATCGACGCTTGTGTGGATCTCGCGAACCAAAGCTCTCGGAATCGGTCCTCACGAGACAACGAAGCTACTCACGGCAGTCGACATCCGCCCCAAGTTTGACCCCCCGCTGCCGAGTGGCTACTTCGGGAACGGCATCGCTTGGTCCTGCGCTGAGTGCAGCGCCGATGAATTGACCCGCAATCCCTTCTCGTTCGCTGTCCGAATTGTGCATGAGGCGCTCGCATCTGTCACCGAGAGTTACATAAGGTCGGCCATCGACCACATCGAGCTGAACAGGGTTCTGGTAGACTGTGAGGGCAACGCTTGCTGCATCAGCAAGTGGAGCGGGCTCCCTTTCTACAAGATGGATTTTGGGTTCGGGAGGGCGTTCCAGGTGGCGCCGGCTATGGTCCCTGACAATGTCATCTTGGTCGCTTCCCGGGGCAGGGAGAGCGACGAGTTGGTTGTGTCCCTGGGGCTTACTCGCGACGCCATGGATGTTTTCTCGAAGTTGATTCAGCATGAGCTCTCGCTGTAAAGCAAGTTCTAGTCTCATCCATGGATATGAGTATATGAAGCTTAGTTTTCACGCCCTTAATTTTAAGTAGGACTAGCGCAATGGTGTTGCGCTGCTTGTGCCTATTGTTTTATTCGATATGCTTCCATTAATAAAGTGATGTACTTTCCAGAAAAGGGAATCTTATAGATACAAATGTCAATTTATGAAAGAGCACCCATAACATACACTAGTAATGTGAAAAAAAGTTCTACGCATGTGGTTTTGTACACCATTGATCGAATATTAAGAGTAAATTAAGGGCATCTGAGGCCATTCGTGTGAGAAAATATTAACCACACAAGTTGTGGAAGGAAAAGCAAGTGAAAAAAATGAAATAAAAAAGAAGGGAGAAACGGCAAAGAAGAAGAGAAATGGAGGTGCGAGTTTGCAAGAGGAGAGAGAGAAGGAGAGAAAAATCTGACAAATGGGCCATTCGTGGACACGTCACTTAATAGATGGGCATCTACTTTGTGGCGCTAGCACAACTTGTGCAACTAATATTTTTTCTTAATTTTGAGTAAGACTAGCATAGTGATGTTGCGCTCCTTGTGCTTGTTGTATTATATGACATACTTCCATCAATGAAGTGATGTACTTTCTAAAAAAAGGGAATCTTATAGAGACAAAAGTCAATTTATGAAAAAGTGGCCATAACATATAGTAACGTAAGAAAGTTTTACACAGGTAGGGGCAAATATAAAATTCGTGTAAATTTTTTCTTTACACAGGTGGTGTGTGTGCTATTTTTCTTTGTGAATTAATGGGTTTGTGTTGAGTGTTTGGTAAAGTACCATTTTTAGGCACTATCTATATATCTTTAGCATTAGGAAGAGTATTGTTGGGTTGTCATTATTGTTAGGCATTCATTAATGTACAAGTGTGAGCGTACCAAAGAGAAAAATTCCCTATTGGCTAATTGATGAGAAATTGAGCAGTTAATAAATCTAGTAGATTTATAATTTATTGATTTAAACTCTTAAAAAATGTAATTTAATAATATGATTTGTTGATGGGTTCATATTCTTGAAAATCTACTCTCCAAGATAAGTTTTATTCTTTCCAAGAGTTTTAGAATTTTGAGAACCAAAGAGATATAGCTAGGGGTGAGCATCAGTCTAGAGTCAACCTTGGACCAATCCTGAACCGGCCCAACCCTACTGGTCCTGGTTCGGTTCTTAGGGAGATCGGGTTGGTCCTTGATCCTGGGATTCTTGGACCAACACTGTGCGGGTTGGTCCTCGATCTTGGAAGTTTAGGTTCGGTCAAACCCGGACCAACCCTGATTCTATATATATATATATATTATATGTAATATATTATTTATAATATTTTTATATAGAGAAAACCGTAAAATCAACGGCGTCAACAACATTAAATAGCTCCTTAGTGAGGAGTTCAAGTAATTTTACACTATTTTTTAATAACTTATATCTTTTAATGTCTTTTGCGGCGTCAATAGCCATAATTTACAAAGGAGAAAAATGTTTTTGTGAGGCGCCGACAACGGTCCCTGACAACGTCATCTTGGTTGCTTCCCGAAGCAAGAAGAGCGACGAGTTGGTTGTGTCCCTAGGGCTTTACTTGCGACGCCATGGATGTTTTCTCGAAGTTGATTGAGCATGAGCTCACGCTAAAAAGCAAGTTCTAGCCTCATCCATGGATATGAGTATATGAAACTTAGTTTTCGCACCCCTAGTTTTAAGTAGGACTAGCGTGGTGATGTTGCACTACTTGTGCCTATTGTTTTATTTGATATGCTTCCATTAATAAAGTGATGTACTTTTCAGAAAAGGGAATCTTATAGATACAAATGTCAATTTATGAAAGAGCACCCATAACATACACTAGTAATGTGAAAAAAAGTTCTACGCATGTGGTTTTGTACACCATTGATCGGATATTAAGAGTAAATTAAGGGCATCTGAGGCCATTCGTGTGAGAAAATATTAACCACACAAGTTGTGGAAGGAAAAGCAAGTGAAAAAAAGGAAATAAAAAAGAAGGGAGAAACGGCAAAGAAGAAGAGAAATGGAGGTGCGAGTTTGCAAGAGGAGAGAGAGGAGAGAAAAATCTGACAAATGGGCCATTCGTGGACACGTCGCTTAATAGATCGGCATCTACTTTGTGGCGCTAGCACAACTTGTGCAGCTAATATTTTTTCTTAATTTTGAGTAAGACTAGCATAGTGATGTTGCGCTCCTTGTGCTTGTTGTATTATATGACATGCTTCCATCAATGAAGTGGTGTACTTTCCAAAAAAAAGCGAATCTTATAGATCCAAAAGTCAATTCATGAAAGAGTGGCCATAGCATATAGTAACATAAGAAAGTTTTACACAAGTAGGGGCAAATAGAAAGTTCGTGTAAATTTTTTCTTTACACAGGTGGTGTGTGTGCTATTTTTCTTTGTGAATTAATGGGTTTGTGTTGAGTGTTTGGTAAAGTACCATTTTTAGGCACTATCTATATATCGTTAGCATTAGGAAGAGTATTGTTGGGTTGTCATTATCCATGTTAGGTATTCATTAATGTACAAGTGTGAGTGTACCATAGAGAAAAACTCCCTATCGGCTAATTGAAGAGGGATTGAGCAGTTAATAAATCTAGTAGACTTATAATTTATTGATTTAAACTTTTAAAAAAGGTAATTTAATAATATGATTTGTTGATGGGTTCATATTCTTGAAAATCTACTCTCCAAGATAATTTTTATTCTTTCCAAGAGTTTTAGAATTTGGAGAACCAAAGAGATATAGGTAGGGGTGAGCATTGGTCTAGGGTCAACCCTGGACCAATCCTGAACCAGCCCAACCCTACTGGTCCTGGTTTGATTCTTAGGGAGATCGGGTTGGTCCTTGATCCTAGGATTCCTGGACCCGCATTGTGCGGGTTGGTCCTCGGTCTTAGAAGTTTAGGGTGAGTCCAACTCGGACCAACCCTGATTCTATATATATTATATATGTAATATATTATTTATAATATTTTTATATAGAGAAAACCGTAAAATCAACGGCGTCAACAACATTAAATAGCTCCTTAGTGAGGAGTTCAAGTAATTTTACACTATTTTTTAATAACTTATATCTTTTAATGTCTTTTGCGGCGTCAATAGCCATAATTTACAAAGGAGAAAAATGTTTTTGTGAGGCGCCGACAACGGTCCCTGACAACGTCATCTTGGTTGCTTCCCGAAGCAAGAAGAGCGACGAGTTGGTTGTGTCCCTAGGGCTTTACTTGCGACGCCATGGATGTTTTCTCGAAGTTGATTCAGCATGAGCTCACGCTAAAAAGCAAGTTCTAGCCTCATCCATGGATATGAGTATATGAAACTTAGTTTTCGCACCCCTAGTTTTAAGTAGGACTAGCGTGGTGATGTTGCACTACTTGTGCCTATTGTTTTATTTGATATGCTTCCATTAATAAAGTGATGTACTTTTCAGAAAAGGGAATCTTATAGATACAAATGTCAATTTATGAAAGAGCACCCATAACATACACTAGTAATGTGAAAAAAAGTTCTACGCATGTGGTTTTGTACACCATTGATCGGATATTAAGAGTAAATTAAGGGCATCTAAGGCCATTCGTGTGAGAAAATATTAACCACACAAGTTGTGGAAGGAAAAGCAAGTGAAAAAAAGGAAATAAAAAAGAAGGGAGAAACGGCAAAGAAGAAGAGAAATGGAGGTGCGAGTTTGCAAGAGGAGAGAGAGGAGAGAAAAATCTGACAAATGGGCCATTCGTGGACACGTCGCTTAATAGATCGGCATCTACTTTGTGGCGCTAGCACAACTTGTGCAGCTAATATTTTTTCTTAATTTTGAGTAAGACTAGCATAGTGATGTTGCGCTCCTTGTGCTTGTTGTATTATATGACATGCTTCCATCAATGAAGTGATGTACTTTTTAAAAAAAAGCGAATCTTATAGATCCAAAAGTCAATTCATGAAAGAGTGGCCATAGCATATAGTAACATAAGAAAGTTTTACACAAGTAGGGGCAAATAGAAAGTTCGTGTAAATTTTTTCTTTACACAGGTGGTGTGTGTGCTATTTTTCTTTGTGAATTAATGGGTTTGTGTTGAGTGTTTGGTAAAGTACCATTTTTAGGCACTATCTATATATCGTTAGCATTAGGAAGAGTATTGTTGGGTTGTCATTATCCATGTTAGGTATTCATTAATGTACAAGTGTGAGTGTACCATAGAGAAAAACTCCCTATCGGCTAATTGAAGAGGGATTGAGCAGTTAATAAATCTAGTAGACTTATAATTTATTGATTTAAACTTTTAAAAAAGGTAATTTAATAATATGATTTGTTGATGGGTTCATATTCTTGAAAATCTACTCTCCAAGATAATTTTTATTCTTTCCAAGAGTTTTAGAATTTGGAGAACCAAAGAGATATAGGTAGGGGTGAGCATTGGTCTAGGGTCAACCCTGGACCAATCCTGAACCAGCCCAACCCTACTGGTCCTGGTTTGATTCTTAGGGAGATCGGGTTGGTCCTTGATCCTAGGATTCCTGGACCCGCATTGTGCGGGTTGGTCCTCGGTCTTAGAAGTTTAGGGTGAGTCCAACTCGGACCAACCCTGATTCTATATATATTATATATGTAATATATTATTTATAATATTTTTATATAGAGAAAACCGTAAAATCAACGGCGTCAACAACATTAAATAGCTCCTTAGTGAGGAGTTCAAGTAATTTTACACTATTTTTTAATAACTTATATCTTTTAATGTCTTTTGCGGCGTCAATAGCCATAATTTACAAAGGAGAAAAATGTTTTTGTGAGGCGCCGACAACGGTCCCTGACAACGTCATCTTGGTTGCTTCCCGAAGCAAGAAGAGCGACGAGTTGGTTGTGTCCCTAGGGCTTTACTTGCGACGCCATGGATGTTTTCTCGAAGTTGATTCAGCATGAGCTCACGCTAAAAAGCAAGTTCTAGCCTCATCCATGGATATGAGTATATGAAACTTAGTTTTCGCACCCCTAGTTTTAAGTAGGACTAGCGTGGTGATGTTGCACTACTTGTGCCTATTGTTTTATTTGATATGCTTCCATTAATAAAGTGATGTACTTTTCAGAAAAGGGAATCTTATAGATACAAATGTCAATTTATGAAAGAGCACCCATAACATACACTAGTAATGTGAAAAAAAGTTCTACGCATGTGGTTTTGTACACCATTGATCGGATATTAAGAGTAAATTAAGGGCATCTGAGGCCATTCGTGTGAGAAAATATTAACCACACAAGTTGTGGAAGGAAAAGCAAGTGAAAAAAAGGAAATAAAAAAGAAGGGAGAAACGGCAAAGAAGAAGAGAAATGGAGGTGCGAGTTTGCAAGAGGAGAGAGAGAAGGAGAGAAAAATCTGACAAATGGGCCATTCGTGGACACGTCGCTTAATAGATCGGCATCTACTTTGTGGCGCTAGCACAACTTGTGCAGCTAATATTTTTTCTTAATTTTGAGTAAGACTAGCATAGTGATGTTGCGCTCCTTGTGCTTGTTGTATTATATGACATGCTTCCATCAATGAAGTGATGTACTTTCTAAAAAAAAGCGAATCTTATAGATCCAAAAGTCAATTCATGAAAGAGTGGCCATAGCATATAGTAACATAAGAAAGTTTTACACAAGTAGGGGCAAATAGAAAGTTCGTGTAAATTTTTTCTTTACACAGGTGGTGTGTGCGCTATTTTTCTTTGTGAATTAATGGGTTTGTGTTGAGTGTTTGGTAAAGTACCATTTTTAGGCACTATCTATATATCGTTAGCATTAGGAAGAGTATTGTTGGGTTGTCATTATCCATGTTAGGTATTCATTAATGTACAAGTGTGAGTGTACCATAGAGAAAAACTCCCTATCGGCTAATTGAAGAGGGATTGAGCAGTTAATAAATCTAGTAGACTTATAATTTATTGATTTAAACTTTTAAAAAAGGTAATTTAATAATATGATTTGTTGATGGGTTCATATTCTTGAAAATCTACTCTCCAAGATAATTTTTATTCTTTCCAAGAGTTTTAGAATTTGGAGAACCAAAGAGATATAGGTAGGGGTGAGCATTGGTCAAGGGTCAACCCTGGACCAATCCTGAACCAGCCCAACCCTACTGGTCCTGGTTTGATTCTTAGGGAGATCGGGTTGGTCCTTGATCCTAGGATTCTTGGACCCGCATTGTGCGGGTTGGTCCTCAGTTTTTGAAGTTTAGGGTTAGTCCAACTCGGACCAACCCTGATTCTATATATATTATATATGTAATATATTATTTATAATATTTTTATATAGAGAAAAGCATAAAATAAACAGCGTCAACAACATTAAATAGCTCCTTAGTGAGGAGTTCAAGTAATTTTACACTTTTTTTAATAACCTAGATCTTTTAATGTCTTTTACGGCGTCAATAGCCATAATTTACAAAGGAGAAAATTGTTTTGTGAGGAGAGCTCATGGCTTTCAAAAGAGCATAAATAACTCCTCACGGCATCCTCCTCTATTACTCATTCTCTTCAATCTTATTTTTCCTCTTAGTCTTTGATTTACCAAAATCGAAAGAAACAACTTCTCCGCTCGCCTCACTGGCTTTGGGTCACTCATGTCGCTTGCCGCTCGATGCTCGCCTAGCTTGTTGCTTCCTGCTCAACGCTCGATGCTCACCCCACTCGATATTCGTTGCTCGCCTCTCTTAGCTAGCCTCGTTCGTCACTGAACCCATAGAGTCAGTCCGGTCCTCGCTCGCCTCTTTAGGGAGCACAAAAAATGAAACAAAAAATTATCAGTTAATCCCGAGTTGACTCTGGAACTGTACCAAACCCATTGGGTCGATCTGGTCCCTGGTTGCCTTTTTCAGAGAGTGCAAAAAATGAAATAAATAAATTATCGGTTGGTCCCTGGTTTATCCTGAAACCAGACCGAACCCACTAGGTCAGTTCGGTCCTTGGTCCCAAGCTCAATAGGGTCGGTCCTTAGTTCCAAAAATTGAGGACTAGTACTGTGAAGGTTGGTCCTAGGGTTAGGGGGTGGGTCGGCCCAACCTAGACCATGCTCACCCCTAGATATAGCTACAATTGTCCATGTGCTGCTATTGAACAAAAGGTCCAATATTCATATTGTAGGAAATGCTTCCATTATTCCCAAAATAAGTAATTTTCATGATTATTACCCTGCAAAGCATGAATTGCATTATATATGTTTAATGAGGGACTAACATTAATTCCTCGCAATAACATTATGTTCTGAAATCAGAACCTTTTCCTTTCGACAATGAAGATGCATCTTCATAAGGCGATGAAAGATAGGGCAATGACTTTTAAGCATGTGTTTGATACGCCCAAGGATAGAAGACTACAACAAAGCTGGGATATACATCCTTCTATTTTTGATTGATTAGGTTGTCCTGTTTTGTTGTGTTTTTTTTCCCTCTGTTGTGTTCTTGTTACCTTTTGGTTTTCCTTGGAACCACGGCACCCTTACACTCTCTTTGACTTGACTGTCTTTTTGAGTGTCCGTCCCTTGTTGGTGTTGGGCCTCCTTCCTTATATATATTTTGCAAAATCTATTCATTTCTTAACTTTACCAAAAAAAAAAACATTAATTCCTTGTTGTGAATTTTCAATTTTATAAAACCAGGAGTAAAAGTGGAACTAGGTCTTCAAAGTCAATTTCTCCTTTTAATGCATCTTGTATTAAATAAATAAATACATGCAACCCACATTGCATGAAGACCTGTCGGCCCTCGCGCACATAAAAATAGGCATGCTCCAATTGTTTTACTAAACTGTCCATGCTTCAACTATTGAAATTCTGCAGGTGTGTGCCTTTCACTTTTTTGGATTTGATGTGCACATTTTAATCGAACATATTGCTACCGTTAATTATGATATTTCTTTTGATTATCCTCATCTCTCAAGATTGCGCTTATATTTCATTTGGATTATGCATATCCTTGATTGTTATTTTATTTTAGATAGTCATTTAATAAAGCCTATCTTATGTTCTCTTCTTCTACACACATTAAAATACATAGAAATTTCACAACTATTTCCTCCCATTTTTTATATTTCAAGTTATACCAAAAGTGATGATGATGATTTTTGTAATATTTTAATAAGTTTTATGAAATTTCTCTTTTTTGCTTTCTTTTTTCTTTTTCCTTCATAGGATTTCTAGCCAGTGAAATAACTTGGGCCCCAGCAACGGTTAATGACTCTTGCTGGCGATAGGCAAAGGCTTCGAGCTCTCGCTTGGATTTAGGGGAGGGCCCACAATGCCCTTGTCCTAAGGCTAAGAGTGGAAACATATAATAAAAAAGACAAATAAGGGGTTTTAAATAATTTGAACTTAAAAAATCTTCCTTTGATACCATGTATGATGTTGTGAGTATTTTAGAATGAATCACTTAAATTCCAACATAGAAAGCCATAAATATTAGGGGCGTGTAATCAAACCTATTCAACCTTGGAACCAGCCCATCTTGGTCAGTTCATAAAAGACCAATTTGGTGCCTCTGTAAAAAATTTGGAAATTGACTATGATAGGTTTGATTTGTATGCATTGTAAACTTGTCAAGGCTGGTTCTAGGGTAGAATTGGTCAAAACCAACACAAAATTTGGAAACTTTTTCGCACAACTACTTACTAGACTGGAAGTTACTCACTCTATAACCAATCACCTTAATATATATATCCATGAAAAAAGACACCATCATGGTCCAGTCCCTTTGCATCTCAATAGATGTTTTCCAATGACAAATGTTGACACTTAAAATTTCTATTAAAGGCTTCATATTTTTGTAACCAAACTAGGGCAATCATTAGTTGAATTTGGCCAAACACGTGCATGATCTCAGCCATCGAATAAAAGAAAATTAATGTCAACTGTTGGATTTGGCATGACCATTTTGTTCTACCAAACCCCACTATGCCATACCTCACACCAAAAATAATAAGCTAGGCCATATCAATATTGCACTAATCAGTGTATAAACTATAGTTTGGATTCTCTGGCTTTGAAATGAAACAATTATCATTAAAATGTAATGTTGTCTTTAGCTCATCCAATCAGAATCGACAAGGTGAATTGGACCATATATCTCCAAGATGAAAACCGGCCTAAAGTTCTCCTGTGAAGCAACTTCCGCGTGTCGCTTCATGGTGGCATGTGTTCTTGGAACCATTGTCACTCATTTTTTCGCTTCCCTTCAATGTCTTACTGTCAAGCATCTTTGCCTCGATCGCCATGCAATCTATTTGTCCTTTTTTCATACTATAATGATCTGAATACCTTCATAAGATTCCAAATCGATAGAGCTCTGTCATTGGAAAAAAAGAAGAAAAAGCTATGCATGTTGCATAAGTCCACAAGATGCAATAATTTGACAAGACATCAGATAAATGGGGTGTCCCCATTCCCTTTTGAGTCCGCACTCATATAGCTAAGGTTGTGAATATACATATTATTGTGTTCTCTCATTTCTTATGTGCTTATATTATGGTCTTTCATATTCATGCATTGCTTGTTCAAACATGCATGTGGGTAGACAAGTCTCTTTGTATTCTCCGAGGGATATGTTGAGGGAAATAACAAAATTGCAACTCTGAGTCATCCAGATATTGTGCACGGTGAAACCGATGATCCATCACATCTTATCAAAACGATGAAGATTGAATTATATATGCCTTGTTCTTTGCCAAGTTTGAACGGCAATCACAGGAGTTTGGTAAAGTCACTTGTAGTTTAATAAGCCATGTCTTTTCTCGCATCGCAATCTTTTGACAGCATTTAATTAAATCACATCTTTTACAAATGGTAGGTACTTGAAAATATGAGTTTCTATTAACAGTAAGCATTACGAGGTGAATATTTTAATTATTAAAGTTCTTATTTCAAGAAGGCAACCATGCATTGTTACCATAGTCTCATGATTGTACCATGCCCACATAAGTGAGGTCCAATTGTACTCTTCTGTCTATAGAGCTCTGAGTTTGGAGAATAGCTTTGCCGATTCCTCAAACCTCTTGTTGCTCCTTTTGTCACTTCGCATCAACAATGCACAGTCTAGCATCTTTGCCTCAGTCACCAAGTGATCTGTTTGTCCTTTTTTAGACTTCAATAATATGAATATCTACAAAGGATTCATAACCAATTGTCCCTCACCAATAGTGATAAAGTGCACTATGCTTGATTTGGGTTTCCACAACATCCTTTCAACAATTATTTACTATTCTAAAAAGAAGAGTAGTTGCATGCATACACAGATTTAACCGACAAAAATTGATGCAACAAAGTGATGATCTCAGCCATCGAATAAAAGAAAATTAATGTCAATTGTCGGATTTGGCATGACCATTTTTTTCTACCAAACGCCACTGTGCCATACCTCACACCAAAAATAATAAGCTCCGCCATATCATTATTGCATTAATCAGTGTATCAACTATAGTTTGGATTCTCTAGCTTTACGCTTGTGAAATGAAACAATTACCATTAAAATGTAATGCTGTCTTTAGCTCATCCAATCAAAATCAACAAGGTGAATTGGACCATATATCTCCAAGATGAAAACTGGCCTAAAGTTCTCCTGTGATGCAACTTCCACCAGTCGCTTCATGGTGGCATGTGTTCTTGGAACCATTGTCACTCCTTTTTTCGCTTGCCTTTAATGTCTTACTGTCAAGCATCTTTGCCTTGATCGCCATGCAATCTATTTGTCCTTTTTTCAGACTATAATGATCTGAATATCTTCATAAGATTCCAAATCAATAAAGCTCTGTCATTGGGAAAAAAAAAAAAAAAAAGCCATGCATGTTGCTCAAGTCCACAAGATACAATAATTTGATAAAACATTTGATAAATGGTGTCACGCCCCGAACCTCGAGCGTGCGAACATCCCTCGATGGTCGACTGAAAATGCGACGTTCCAAGACGCGTCGCCGACCCTTTTTTTTTATTTTTTATCTTATCAATTAAGCACATGCAGAAGTGAATTAAATAAACACCCGGCCAATAAATAAACATAGGGATAGTAAAACACAACAACGATTTTCCCATAAAAACCATGACTTATTTATCCATTGTTGTCCCTAGGAAGTTTAATGATTTAGAAGTCCTTACACTAGCAACTTCCAACCGACCTTCTTAAAAACCTTAGGGATCAGGGTCACCTTAAACTTCACTAACGGCAGGGCCAACCAAAAGGTGTCGCATCTCGCGCCCACCACATCCACACTTGGCAAATCTCGCCGCTACGGCCCTTAAAAAGGTTAGCCCACAACGGGATGAGATAAAATCTCAGCGAGTCAAACCCTAAGCCTCGATTAGGATGCAAATTCACCTCGAAGGTGTCTTTGTTCTCTTTTTTGAGCTCATTTTTAGATTTTCTACGGGTTGTTGTGATGTTGTGAGTTGCTAGGATCACTCTCGTGACTCTGCAATTGAAGAATGCAATTCTACTTCAGATTTTTCGAGATCGTGGATCCGTTCTTCAAATGCATGTTAAGTCGAGCCTGTGAAATATAGCCGCAAAGCTCAGGTGCAAGCTCATTCTTGTTGATTATCTCGAATAATTGCTGCAGCCGCAATAGGATTGTCTGCTGCAATTTATGTTTAAATACATCCATAAACTTGAGGTTATTCGTCTTGTCTTGGCTAACTCGGTGATTGTGATCTTGTTAATGTTAAATCATACGCATTTAATTAACCAATCCGCAAAAAAAAAAAAAAAAAAATGTGAGCATTTACTATATCAAATCTTTATTCTGATATATTATTCATGTTTACCTTGCTTTGACTGGAAATTACCTTATTAGCATAACCAAAGCATTAAATAAGATGTTAATATAACTATCAATAATGATAATTCCATCCAAATTAGTTAAAAAGAGAAATATTTCCCATGATCCCTTATTCTCAATTCTCAACTCAACATGCTATAAATGCTTTGTATGATCCATCGCATGAAGTGCTCACTGTGACATGTTCATATTAATAATCTGAATCACAAATCAACGTTCATTGCAATGCATATTTGTCTGTTAGATGGTCGATACTTGTTTAGTTCTCCCTGCCAAAAATCTTGCAAAGATGATTCCGTCTACATCTATGTTACTTTGGCAGTTTTTGGATTAATGTTCCGTAAACTGTACAGGTTTCTAGATTAATGTTTCGTAAACTGTACAATCTCTTTTACTAGGAGGAGAAAGAAATTGTCAGCATTATCTCCTGCATGCTTAAAATTTATTCTTATGTTTTTTTTTTACATTGGATCACCTGACCATTGAGATTAATTTGATTTCTTTTCTATTGATTGTGGGTTTGATGAATCCAAGTAACAATCCAAGGTAAGTTTCGATTGTCTGCAATGTGAATTTGGTGGCTGGGGAGGTTCCACTGTGAAACGTTGGCCTCAGTTGTTCTGAATGAAAGGATACGTTTGCTTGAATTGTCAGCTTAATAAGGAAGAGAGTGATGCAGGCTACAGTTTGTCATGAAAAAAGAAACAAGCAACAATTGCTGAATTTCTATTCTGCAAGAAATGGAAGTGAATTAGAATAACTAATGTGCTTTTGAGCAATGATGCTGATCGCTGGATTATCTTTGTGAACATATGGTATCTTTATGTCTCTTTCGAACATTTGGTATTTGCTTTGCTCTCTTTCTGGTAAACAGTAGTCCGGACTTTTGGTTGATTAATCCTTCTTTCTGCAAATGACTTTGGCCCCTGTTATGGTCCGCTTTCAGTATTCGAGTCACATTGTAATTTGTGTACCTGGTGATGTGATACGGTCTTGTTGATTCATTTCTCAATATGTTTCCCAAACGTTGCTTGTTGTAAAAAATTTCAAATATTAAATTCCATCAGCCTCAGTTTTTCCCTTTTTTTGTTGATCAGAATTCTGTGTTTGTATGAGCTTGATCTTTGCCTTGGATTAACTCGAATGATATTTCATCATAGATATCTAGGATGGAGTATTTCCTTAGTTGGCTACTTTGTGGAATTTGCTACTGATGAAGTAGATTGACTTGCTAGAAGGAATTAGTGCTCTGTTAAGTGCAACCAATTTTTTGTTAATTTTCCTGCTGGGTATGATGTAGTTCATTGAATGAATGCTCATTAGATTTGGTTGATTCAAACAATGGTAAATAGCTCAAGCAACATCAAGAAAAGATATAAACGCATTTCCCATTTGTTGAAAGTCATCATCATTCTTTCTCTCGGCAGTGAAAGACATTGGAAATATCGTAGAGTAAGAATTGAATGAAGAGGCATCGTAGTTCTGGACCTGTACGTCAATTTTGGCTTGTCTATTTAATAGCTAATGTCATGCCAATATTTGAATGAATTCACGCACTTATTTTGAGTAGGCTTTGGAATAATCACAATCTGTGGACCCAATGAGTTTGAACAATTGATGTGTCGGGGAATTTTTTACTAGTACCGAGTCCATTGGACGGAGTCTATGTTAGCAGTTGATTATCTAAGCCTCATATGCGACTTTCATGTGAGGCTCACAAGAACAACAATAATGGGCCCAATCTATGCGTGCGCAGACACTGCCTTGTGGAAGCTATCCTTTGGCTGACGGCGTAAAATGAAAAAATTCTTAAATCTCTGCCTTCTTTGTACTTTTGCACTTTGGATTTAGCTTGCCATAAATAAGTGCCCTGGACTTACTTTTAAGTTATGTCATTAATTGGGGGATTATGAAAAAGTTCTGGAGGAGATATGGAAATACTCTCCCGAATTGATACTTCTAAAGGCCACAAGTTAGGAAGCATCGACATTCTCCAAGAGTCTTTGTATCGTGTCGGAGTGTTCGATACTAGTTCGATACTCTCCGACACTTGGTCAACTCTCCTAACACTCTCCAATAAGTGAGTTTGAAATTCCAACACATGAGTTCGAAATTTTGATACGTGATTCCGACACGCATGGGATTTTAAAAATTTTCAATAAATGAGGGGTCAAATTGTAAATAATTTAAAAAGTAAAAAAAAAAATATAAACATAATAAATGAAGAGAGAAGAAAAACATAATTTTCTCTTCTCTTTTGATTCTCACTTTCCTAACACATAATTCAACCCCTAAGTTTGTGTTTTCCTCTTCTTTTCCAACACGCTTTGACACGCGAGTTTAGAACGTGGATTGCTTTTTTTTTTTTGCCTCAAAGTTTTATGAATTATTGAAATAGAATTGAATTTATCAAATTGAAATGATGAATGATATTAACAAATAGCGAATTAATATTTTTAGTGTAAATTCATTTTAGACTATTTTTTACTATTTATATATTTGTGAATATGAATTAAATTAATTTGATTAAAATAATCATAAAATTGATAATTGTATATATTTAATATATAACATGTCCCAACATGTCGGAATTTTTATCTTTTAAGAAACAATTTGTAGGCGCGTCATGTTGTATCATATCGTGTGTCGCATATCGATGTCAGTACTGTTTAAGCCATAGGCAACTAAAAAGGAGTCACGATGAGGTCAGTACGTTATTGAGCATGACCCCACCGGTCGTCATCATCTCAAACTTTTCAGGAGGCAACTCCATTTTTCAGTTGTTAAAATTCGATAAAGGTGATTCCGAGATGGTTTATTCCTCGAGCATTGGCCAAATATAAAACCCGAGGATCGATTTCTCCGACAAGAAAGGGATGACGTTGTCGAACTTGAAGATTTAGAGGGTTTCCTGCAATGTCAGTCGATTTTACCCAGTTCTAGCAGAGTATCCACCTGCCCAGTGCCCATCGTGAGAATTTGATGATGTGAATTGTAGTTATGTTAGTCATGTTTCCGCCTTTATCGTTGTCTTTTCTTCATTCTTTCCAAATTCTTTAATGCTTTTCGACGAGCGTTTCGGATGTTGGTTAATTCGGTAATATTTGGGAAGTGCAGATTCTAATTAATCGGTGGGGTAACTAGCTCCAATGTGAAGGGAATGCAATTATATTTCATCAATTTTATTTTTCTGATTTTCCATGGACATACTAACTACTAATGCATGCTAAATCATTTCATACTTAGTCAATGCTCAGTAATTTCTGGAATGGAATCACCACAATCTGAAACTTTACACAGAAAAGTCTCAATTGGTAAACAATTGGAACCCACCGAAGCTGCAAACCTTGAAAATCAATGTCAGCGGAGCTTTTTTTTGAAGGAAAAATAGTTTGAGCTATTTCGGGAATTCTTTGGGACAAAACGGGAGCTCTAATGGATGGCTCTACTACGAAGATTCCAGCATTGCCGGCGTTTTAGACGGAAGCCATGCACCTACTCAACAATCACATTTGTTTTAATTGAGGAAGCCCATCTATCTTTGGCCCAATTTCAGTTTCTCTCCTTGGCCCACTGTCACCGCTCCGCAAACAAAGTGGCCGATTGGGTCGTGAAAACCCAACGTTTGAATGCTCTCCGTTCCTCTTGGGTGGCCCATCCCTCCAATCTTTATGAGATTTTTTTACGTTCGGATGCCCCTTCGTTGGGCTTTTGTTTTAAGGACCCCCGAGTTTTAATTTATGGGCATGTCTTCAAGTTTGAAACCTTGCCTCGTATATTAATTTGTTTTAAGCTTGAATTGGTCAACGGTCAAAACCCAAGTTCAAGATTACATGGAAAGTAGATGATAAAGCAAGTCTTAAGAGTTAGAATCTGGAGAAACTGGACAATTCCAATTGAGGTTTTTCATGCAATTTGACTTGAAAAACTAGAAAACTGAAATTGGACCAGCAAGTGAATGAAGGGATTAATTAAACTGCACTTTCATCCCTTTCCTGTTGGGGAAAAGACAAAGGATAAATGCTCGAGCCTTTTCCAACTCGATACAATGTTGGGTAAAGAATATATATTGTCTCATTATCAAGCCTCGAAACAAAAAATCTCATAAATTAAGTCCAGAAATTAAAACCAAGCCTAATGAAGTCATATGTCGAAGTGACCCCAAAATGTAATCCCAATATTAAAGCAAACGGGATTTTTTTTTATATCATTTTTTTCATTTTTTTTATTTTTTTATTCATTTCATCTAAGAAAAACACTATGTAAAATTTCAATTTATTTCAAGATTCAAGAGATATGACCTCCCTAAACCCAAAGAACGTGAATAAAATGAAATTCAAGTAAAATCATTCTTAAAACGTGATCGCCCAACTGAGACTTGCGTTTGTCTACCATTTTTATCTTTTTTTATTTTTATTTTTAATTAATTTTTAATTAGTGAAAACAAAATAGGAGAATTTATCCGGAAGCAAATCTACCCCAAATATATCCACTCTAGCTATTTGACTCACGAACATTATTAGCTAAAGCTCACGGGCTCTGTTTTTTGTTCTTAAGCGGCAAAAACAGAGTGTGTGGAATTTACCTTGATGAGAGTGAGGTTTTGACCTCGATCGATGATCAGATCGGAGACAAAGTCCCTGAAGGTGTCGACATCGACGATCGAGGCTGGCGAAGGGGGAGCGACCAAGAGTCCGTGCTCTTTCGGCCATCCTGACCGGAAAACAGAGCAGAACGAGAGGAGGCCTTGCTGCAGCGAAATCAGCAATGGCGGAGTGGCTCCAGTGGCGGCTAACAGCGTCTGGAGGATGATGGAGAAGCGAAAACTGATGAAGAAGCCTCTAGAATGCCTATATGTGATGTGCACAAAGATGAAATCGTTGCGGATGAATTCGTTGCGGGCCTCGATTCCCTTCTTCCTTCATGAGTGCACATAAAGATATTGGTTGCATTTAACGTTTGGCTTAATGGATCAGATGATACCACTGTCAAGGTTAGCATTTTCATACAAGTTAAAGGTCCTTTCTTCCGGATATTCATTCTATTTAGACTGGCCTCTTTGTAAAGTTCGATCCATGAGTGTTGCGTTTATTTCAATCAATCTCGCAATTGTGCTAAAGATTAATTTGCCCCTGTCACTCATCCTTCTCCCATTAGAGATCGATATGTAATCTTAAATACTGAAAACTCTCTCGCACGGCTCATCGATATTTAATTTCATCGACTTGCTAACGATCTAGAAAAGACATATCGAAAAAATGAAGACAAAATATTAGGTCCCCAACTTTGCATCTGCCTTACAAATGTTCCCCGGCTAGATACAAAACAAGATGGATTTACTCCTAATTGCAATGTATGCAATTATGTCCTTTGATTCGTTGGATTCTTATTATTCAATTTTGTGTCCTTCAATTTGTTGATTCGTGCAATTCATAATCTTTTTCTTGTTTGCATCCCTTCCTTACATAGCATATTCATAGATGATTTGGTTATCGACTCAAAAATCCCTGCATACTCCAACAAATCACTTATCGTACTTACCAACCAAAAAAAAAAAATATCGTACTCATATGATTCTGGGTTCTCAATGTATTAAAAATCAACAACGTGACAAAAAAGACAGTGAATAATTTGTATCTCGTCTATTTTCTTTTTGCCCTTTTTTGTTGGCCTCTGAATGCGTATTGTACTACATATTACATAATTTCGTTGTGGTTGTGTGTGTGGCATCCCAAAAAAAAATAATAATAATAAAATAAAATTCAAAACTAGCTCTAAGGCGTATTAAAGCCCATAATTAGGTAATAAAATTACCTATGGTTTATGTTTTAGCCATTAGTTTTCTCTTAAGACTAAGTGTTATATGCTTGTGTTCATGAGTTTTTAAATTAGTGTTATAGGATAAATTAATAAGGAGAATCTATTCTTGGCAATGCACCTCATAGATTTAAAATCCCTATAGTTTAAGTGTTACAAGTTTTATGACCATATGAAATTGGAAATTTGAAATTTACTAAGAGAGGGAATTAAGAGGAATTGTTAAAAAGTAAAAATTTGAAAATTTAATTAAGGATTGAACTTTAGGCCCAAGGGTATTGGGCCTAAAGTGGGCCAAATTGGCTAGGCCCATGAAGCCCATGATGGGCCATCGACCGTGCGAAGGAGGGGGAGGGGGATCGGTTTGCATATCCTCCCCCATTTGTCCCGAACCCTCCTGCCAAATGTCCCTCATGCACCCCTCAATCATTGCTAATGATGAGCTAGGGGGAAATAAAAAGAAAAGTGGCCGGTTTAGGTGGGTGGGTGGGTGGGTGGGTGGGTGGGTTTTGGTCGTGCAAGTGAGAGAGAGGGAGAGAGAGCTTACCGAGAGAGTGAGGGAGAGGAACGTGCGAAGGAGGAAGCCGCCCGTGCGTCCGTCGATTTGCCGCCGTTGTGCTCGCCGTAGCTCGGTTTGGAGGCAAGTTAGGATCCAATTTCTACTCTTGCATGTGTGTCTTGCATGTGTGGTTGAAATGGGGTTGAATCTTGGGTGTTTAGAGGTAAGGAACCGAAGCTAGTGTGGTTTGTTCTTGAAAAGGCTTGCTGATTTCGTGTATACTGCCTGACCCAGAAACTTGTAGAGGCTTGCATGCATGTTTCGAGTTGGATTTCGACTTCGACTCCTTCATGAAAGTTGTAGACAACATCTCAAAGTATAACATACTAAAATTTGGGACAAAACGGTTGATTGTTAAGGGGAAAAAACCTTCCTCCTACGAAGACACTAGATCTGGAACTGCTTTGCTGACCTTTTGGTAGTTTTGCGGGTTGCATGTTGCTTTTCACCGAGAATTCCTCTTCGACTTCTTCACGAAACTTATATAGAACATCCTAAGGACTAACATACTCAAATTTTAGGTAAAATGAGCAAGTGTAGCCTAGTGAATCGACTTTCTCTTGAAGACGGTAAATCTGGAAATACGGTACTGGACACCCGAGACTTCTTGGACCCATATGGTGACTATTATTTGAAAATTTCACTTAGATCCCTTAATGAAAGTTGTAGGGGACCTCTTGAGTCAAAACATATCAAAATTTCAGAGGAAACGAAGAAGGATAAGTAGGTAAAAACTCGATATTTCGGAGATAGGTATACTGGACGTTTCGGTGCTAGAGCCAGGAGCTTCGGACGTCTATAGAAAATTATCTAGAACGAATCTTGCCTAGATGTCTTCATGAAAAATATACTTTAGGGTCTTGACTATAACCTGGTAAAATTTCATAATTTTCGGAGGTCATCCGAGTATTTTAATCGAAATATTTCAAGAACTGCACAATCTGATCTTAACCGAAGTTACATGCTGTATTTGTGTGAATTATATTTTCTTGTGTGAAACTCTTTTGGGCATGTGTTCTTCATGAAATTGTTACCTTGTTTTCTTGTCTATCACATGTCCTGATTTTATGATTCTTGAGAATTATATGGATTTTAAATTTAAATGTTTTCTAAAATGGTACAAGCTGGAATTTAGTAAACTTCAAAAAGGCATGATATATGGACTATTCCAAATTGTATGGACTCCATCCATGTATTGTACTGTTATGAATAATGGTGTCTTGTTGCATGTATGATGATGATTGGAAATGCATATATGAATAAAAGGATGAAAAGGATCTTGATTGCTATCACATCACATGCCATGTTAAAACTGAATTATAATTGAAGATGTGAATTAAGATAACTGAGAAGGCCATCGGAGGTGTGAGCCAACGATGCCCCGAGAGTGTCGGGCTAGAAGGGTATGGCCGATTGCCTGGTGGCCTTAAATGGCCAGATGCCGGAGGGTCCTCGGGAGTTTCGAGATGCCCGGAGAGTGGGGGAGCCGGAAGCTCGGCAGGTATTGTGCCGAGGGATGCCTCGTGATGCCAGTTGGGGTACGAGATGCCTGTCAGGTATTGTGCCGGATGGTTCTTGCAATGCCAGGTGGGGTGCGAGTGATAAATGTGGGATGCAAACATTGGTCCCGGGAAGGAGAAATGTGGCAGTGCAAAATGAAAGAATGAAATTGGGAAATTGGAATTGGATTATGCATTATGGTATATGTATGGCATGATGATGATGAGTGCATGGTTGTATGTGCACCTATGGCATGATGATATATGTGTGACATGATGACGATCACCTATGGCATGACGATATGTGTATGATATGATGAAGATCACCTATGGCATGATGATATGTATGTGATATGATTGTGATGAGTATATGAGGATGTATGTACATATAGTATGATGACATATGCATGGTTGCAAAGTAAGTTATGCTTGGATGCATGAATGGCATGTACTATGCTATGATTGTTATGATTGAATTGTGTGATGCATTGAGTGGTTGATTGGTCCTTTACCTGCTGAGTGGTTGTACTCACCCCTTTGGGGATCAACATTTCAGATTAGTACGATGCCGCTCCCTACTATCACGCGTGGCACTTTTTACGGCATTCCTTCGGACGTGGAGGTCGAGTGAGCGGAGATCGACTGTCCCACCATCCCTGGTTTGACGTTCAGTCGGATTCATGTTTTAGTTATGTATGATGTGGGCCTGGCTGGGGGCCTGGTCATTCAGGAGTTCATATCTGTTCACGTTCGTCGAGACGGAGTGATGTGGGGGATGTTGCCGCCGCCACCGCCTGACGCACCAGGATGGGTGTGACAGTCCGTTCGTGAAGAGTAGGAGCTGTAACTTTTTGGGAAATAGCCGACACTAGTTGATGGGGGATCTTACACGATAGACATAGTGGGTCGAGTGTTTCTTTTTGGGGTTATGGCCGAGTGTAGCTAAAAGTCCTGGCCTTTCTTTTGATGTACCGACCCGAGAAAATCCATCATGAAAATATGTAAATAAAAGTGTCTTGGCTTTATCTTTTCTTATGATGTTTAGTGGTGTGCAATTGTATCATGGTTGTTGAAAGGGGGAATTAGTAAGACTCGATTATGCTTCCGCTAATGAGTTGCACTGGGACCGTTTTCAAAAAAAAAATGCCTATGAACTACGATGCTTCTACTAAGAGATGTAACTAGTGTTCATTAGGTGTAGCGATAAGTAACTGTGGCGACCTTAGGTGGTTCAGGAGTGCCACATTGTGTCCTACGTACGTATAATATATGCCTTTCATGAAAAAAGTGCACTAATCGGGTCCTTTCATTGATGCTTGTAATTTTTAATTGATTGCAAATTATATGTGGTCTAGCGCGAATGGGTTGACGGGCCGAGGCTTATTCTGGTGGGCTTGGTACGGACTGGGCTGCGCTTGTGGATCGGGCACAACAGATCGGACCTGGCTATGTCAATTCTGACTGAATTAGACCTTTTTTAATTACTTTCTTTTCTTTTGTCGTTTTTTGTTTGGATTTTTACTTATTTTTCATATCATATTTTTATATTTATTTTTACCACAGTGGGTGTTCGATTTCCTAGAAAAAATTCAAGTGTCAATAGAGGCAACATTCTATCATCTAGCCAAAGATTTACTTCACATTGAACTCTACTACTATCTTTTATTTGCGCAATACTCATTCAATGAAAGAATAGTCCTCGTACTTAACTCTACAATCCTTGAGTAATGCTACAATCTTTGAGTTGAATTTCAGTATGATAATGTCGCTGCACTCGTGCTTGAGTTGATTTCACATAGGATTGATGCATGGTGTATCACTTGGGCCTTGAAGCACACCATTACATGCTCCACCCATGTAGCACACTGCGGTGGAATCATTATACATGCTATAGTAATTGTACTCATGCTCACCATCTTAGTACCCAAGTCCTTTTGGATGATTTTCACTATAGTTGCGTATGGAACCAACGGGAAATACTATTGCTTGCTATAGATTATCTTTGACACAATCATGTCTATTGCATAGCTCATTGTGGTGCACAAAAAGAAAGAGTTAGTGATGCGTACGATTCCTTGAAATGCCATCATGATATTCATATAGGTGATCTATGTATTTTCAAGATTGCTAATTTATTCTTATAGTATTAATTATCTTGTGGATCCATCCAAGTCTTACAAAGTAGAAGCGTTATTGCATGGATCGATGTCACTTAGTTAATATAACATGTAGGCAACATATGAGTTGGGTATAACCACAATGAGTTCCCATCTAGCATGTGGAATTGCAATGAGCATTTGACATTAGTGCTGGTGAGAGTTTTAGAGAGTTGGTATGAAAAGGGGCTAACTTGGAAAGCCAGGGAGTGGCATAACTTTTTCCCCCCTTTGAAATATGAACCGATCTTTTGTTTACAAATCCTAAGTTTCTCGGTGAAATCGTAGTACTTATACATGATTCTGCAATCTTGAATTGTGCTCCAGCGGTATGTGGACAAACTTTTGTTATTTGCTTCTGGGCGATATTCATGCAGCCGGCACAATTCGATTGGGTCAATGCCCGACTGCACACTCCTTGGCCAAAGGAGTCCACATCACCAATTGGCTTAGCCAGGATAGTTGAACCCCTCAGTTTCGGTAATAAGCCTCGTATCAATCGAGAAATAGTCCAAAACACCCACGTAAGCTTTCAATTTATGGTACTTCTCTCCACTACAAATCTTTTAGATAAACGAGATGTCGAATCACTTACAGTGTTCAAGCTGTACAAAATCCTCACGAACGTAAATGTGATTCTTTGTGATGTAGACATCTAGCATATGTGGTTCTTTCATTCACTTTTGTTTAGAAACACAAGATTGGAATCCAGCCATAAAAAGGACTCGTTTTAAGAGGGCACTCCCTCATTTATTTATTTATTTATTTATTTATTATTATTATTATTATTATTATTATTATTATTATTATTATTATTATTATTATTATTATTTGGGTTAAGTAGTTGATCTCTTAGTCATTAATCACGTCAAATGGATCTTTGCTTATATCAAACTTTAGAGCAGTTCCAACTAATCGTCCAGCCACTGTTATGATATAGGCAAAAATAACTTAGTGATTCTCCATCATTCTTGGAATCTTGACTAAATGCGAATCTTCGCTGTTTTCATTACTTCAAGGTTTGTCATACAAGACAAAATTTCTTGACGTCCCTATAATGCATCCCCTCATCTCACAACCTTGTATAAAGTAGAATACACACACATATACATATATATATATATATATATATATATATATATTTTATGAATGTCTTATTTCTATTTGCTTATTTCCTAAAATTCACACAAGGTATAATTGAATCAAATATTATTTTTGCCTTAAATTTAATCCATATAAAATTTTCCAATACCCTCACGATTGGTTCGCAATTCCCACACCACTTTACATGCTAGACGTTTGAAATTCCCAATTTGCATCTTAGATTAACTTGAAAGACCGAATCACCATCCAATAGTGAACAAAACTTAAGTTGGCGTCAGAAAAGTACAGGAGCATTTTTTTAAAAAAAAAAGTGAAAACAGAGTCTAATTTAAACTCTACTGAACAATAAAAATTCTGGATGATGTGTGACTTATCGGGATTCATGCAAGCTATATTGTTTTTATTTTCTTTCTAAGGAAACTTTTATGTTAATCGAATTCATGCAACTATTATCCAACCTAGGAAATTTCTATGTGCGCACCAAGCGATAAAGATCCTTTGCCACGGTTTGTGCTCGCGTCACGCCATCAGCTCGGGGCTCCGTGTAGCTCGCTCTAATGCTTACTCAGTTCTCTCCCCTTCCCTCTCTCCACACCACCACCGTCGACATCTCATCGCATCCAGCCATCTCAGTTGAGATTTTCCGAGATTCGACGAGGATGAAGAACAGATCTGGAGGAAGGGCATTCAAATCTCAACGCAATTAACAACTAAGACGTTGACAGCGGGGACGCAGAGCTTGATGCGCGGCATAGAGTCCTGTCGGGATCCACAGACACAGCACTGCCACAAGTTCATGGCCAGCGCGTCGAGTAGAGAGAGAAGATCGAGGACCAACAAAGATGGGGAAGGAGCGATGGAGT
Source organism: Eucalyptus pauciflora (assembly GCA_007663325.1). Taxonomy (NCBI): domain Eukaryota; kingdom Viridiplantae; phylum Streptophyta; class Magnoliopsida; order Myrtales; family Myrtaceae; genus Eucalyptus; species Eucalyptus pauciflora. The sequence continues at coordinate 1,985,280 of VMYD01000385.1, forward strand.
TTCTATGTCTCTGATGACGGTGGCTGGCTTCAGAGGCTATCATGGTTGGGCTAGGCATGCGAGGAAAGTTGCAACGAGATAAAGAGAGAGGATTTCTGATATATTTTGCTCATTTACGGTCAGAAACCAAGTGAGGATCTTCTTCATGTAGCACACATCGTAGCAGACGATCTTCATTCTTCCTTGTGTATGCCATTTTCGTCGACCTAACCTAGTAATCTTATATCAAGTATTATAAATTCTCTTTTTATTTCTTTTAAAATATTAACATTTTAGATGTGATTGTTGACTTATTTGGACTGGCAGTTTCGTGCTCTAGGGAGAGAACCATCCAAAGCTGTTCATAAACCGCAATTCCATCACTAAATATGAAATTCTCTCAATTATAATGAAATAAAACAATTTAATAAGAAATCTAGTTGGCTTTATCATTTGGGGATTTTCCTTTGTACTATACTAGCGCAGGAGCACACACGTCTGCGCATTTGCGAAAAGAGAATTGAAATGGTTGTGATAGCACAAATTTAAAAGTAACATATTTGACGTAATTATATCATATACACCATTTGTGTAAAAATAAAGTTATGCATGGATGTCTCATACACTATTAATTTGAGAGTGGCGTGTGCACTATTTTTCGATATGTTTGTGCGATTAGTTGATACTTGTTTAGATTTTTTAAGCTATGATTTCGTTCTTTTTGTTATACCGTTTCACCATGTTAAATTTTAACAATAAATACAGGCATTTCTGAGTTGGTTTTTCATGGTCATACACTTCCCAGACCTCTCATTACTCCTAAATTAGCCCACAAATTCGATTTATAACTATCCTTTTTCAAAATGGTGATTCCGCATCTTATATGAGTAGTTTGATAAAGATCTTGAGCTTAATTTGTCACTAGTATACCTAGAGCTTAGTTATAATTGCTAGCACCGGTGATACGGCGACCGTTTTAGTAGTCAATGTCTACTTGTTCGAGATTTTTTTTTCCATTTATACAGTGTCTATAGTTGAAGCCAATAGAATCCTAGAACAATACCCATCATTAACATGTATTAAAAAAATGATGTTAGCTATTAATTTCTTTCGTCCTCGAGCACTTTCAAATGGATAAATTTATCCTTGGATTTCTTCGACTTCAAATCATTACCTTCTTACTCTTTGCCCTACAAGTTTATCTTTGGATTTCTCATTTCACTTATATAATTTCATAGCTTAGTCGTTCAAACATGTAAATGTGCAGAGTATTCTGGATGGATTCATTAAGCAACATATTCAGGAGAAGCAAAGAGCAACTCTTAGGTATCCAACAACGAAGTTCATCGGGAGCCATAGACTCATAAGAGGGGCTCTGTTTGTATCCTTTTCTTCTGGTTGATGTGCATTTCAGAGAGAAACTCATCTACCTGTAGGAAATGTCTGCATGAATGGATGAACAAAGATAATCACTTGAAGGCCTGCATTCTTTGCAGCAGTAGCTTCTCGATACTATGTGCTTATCACTACTCGTGACTCAGTACCTCCATGAAACTATGTGCTTTTTCTTCCCCACATTTAGTGTCGAAAATCCACAAAGACACTACCTTAGATCTCCATGATTTGTATTTCCAGAGTCTTTATGCTAATCTGCCGTCATAAGATACATGTATACAAAAACAAATGCAGCAAATGGCCTATCATCAACAAAGAACTTGCCTAGGAGTGAGCTTTTGGGGCTCACCAATTTCATACCCCACGTTGTAACAGAATGAAACAACACATAATATTGACACTAATTACCATGAAGCAAAGCAGACCCAAAATAAATTAATTCAACCCCTAGAACAGCAGAGCAGGTAATTAACAAATAGAATTTGACGAGACTGAATCATCGACTAGTTACCCGCGTTACCAGATGGAACAACAATTTAGAGAATAGCTGTTAAGCTATGCAACAATAGGTCACCCATCAGAGTTTATGAGGGCAAAGAGACATCAAATGGCAAAAGCAATTACTACTTGTGAACAGGACAAGCATGTCCAGAATTTGTGAATGGCTGCTTACCCTTTCAAACAAAAGAAGGAGACATGAAACTTTCTGAGGCTAAAACCAAAAATTACAAGCAGAGTTAAGTAGAGTAATTACAATGGTCCCATCCTGCGTCAATGATCTTATAATGGGCACATGTGCCGTGTATTATCTCATTTTTCTGTGCTTATGTTGATCCCATCATAATATTAATATCAACTGAAAAGGAGACTTTGAGTAAACACCGATTAAATTTGCAACCACGCAAAATATTCACTCCTTGACAACAACGCATTCAAATAATGCAACTAAACACACTGCATTAATAAATTAGTGACTGCCAATCTGAAAAAACCAGAGGATGAGGAAGTACTTTGTTGGAGGACATACCAGAGATGTTACACCGTTCATGAGCAACTCTCATTTCGCATGCCATGAGCCATTCTCGTGTCCGATAGATCCTGAGGGTGACAAGTGATCTAATGAGGCCGGATCTGGAAAAGCTTCCTCCAGGTGGGATGGCTATGTCATCACGAGGCTTGGGAGTGATGGGCACTGACTCCTGCTGCAGCTCCTCTTGAAACTATATGGACTGATGTATTACCAGCCGACATGTAGTTCATCTTTGCAGGAGAATTTATAACATGGTCAATCGCCTGCATAGCAAAATTGAATGTCATAAACTCCACAACAGGCCTGAGACCATTGAAAGCAGCGCCAACTTCAGCTCCAGCAAAACCAGCCTCTGTGATTGCAGTATCAACAACCCTCTCAAGTCCATGCTTCTGCCCAAGAAACAAAAAAGAAAAAAGAAAAAACCTTGGTATTCTCCGACCTCCTCACCCATTAGAAAGACTCTAGGATCTGCAGATATTTCATCGTCAAATGCAGTATTCAGAGCCTCTCTCACAGTCATCTCTTTCGCTGCAGTGGCATAACTATGTAAAGGCGTTTCTGCGTCACAACTTTTCCGCAGCCTTTCTCTCAACATCACAGCATCCAAGCCTCTGGCAGTGGCTTTTTCTATAAGAATCAACAACATCATGCGCTCTCGAACTCAAACTTCCTCTCATCGCCAGATAAGGCTCGCCAATTCTCTCTCTCTCTCTCTCTCTCTCTCTCTCAAACAGGTATCCTTGGAAAGAGAGTCCAGCTTCGTCATTCCATCAAACACCTTCCTTGCAAACTCCAAATTTTTCTCCAACCAGATTTTTTTTCGCATCTCTCTCTCTCTCTCTCTCTCTGTGGCTCTGGATTCCCCTGATTCAGCTCCAGCAATTCAGATCATCCCCACAGTGAACGACATCATCAGATTCCACACTCTCGTCGCAGCCACTCCGATTCAAGTCGTCACTTTCCTGTCCTTGTCCATATCTGGATCAGATTTATCCGTGGCCGGGCCATCTCGGTCTCTCGCCGCCATCGCCGCTGAACCATCGTCAGGCCCGTTTCATTTCCGAGACAAATTCCGATTCATTCCAGGATATGTGCTGTCCGATTCTTGCTTCGTTCTGTTCGCTCCCACTTCACCGCCGTCTTTCGGAATTCCATTATTTCGCCCATCCACGCCGCGCGCAAATGGGGATGCCCGGTGGTGTTGACTATTTACAAGAGCTTTATCCGATTGGCAAGGCTAAGGTCGGATGGATCATCATCATCATCATCTAGATACGATCAGCCAATTCGAAGGATGAGATTCTTCGGTTCCGCTCTCGGCACTCCCGCCGGTCCGGCGTCGCTTCATCAACCGCGGCAGCCGAGGCCAATCTGAGTCTGACATCATCATCCGAGACGATACGCCGAGCATGAAGATTGGCAGCGGCGAGCATGAAGAGAAAACACAAACGAGAATAAAAAAAGGCGCGAAGCGAAGCGGGGGATGGAGATGATTCAGATGTTGTGTGGGAAAACGGCGCAAACGGGAGAAGCCTGGGGTTGTTCTGGATGAGAAAGGAACTGAGTTTGAAAATAAAAAATATTTTTTTTAAAAAAAGCTAAAAAAGGAACCCACCGTCGTTTTCGAAAAAAGCCGGTAAAAAACTCCAAATTCTATTCATTTTTGTTGCATTTACTTTTCTTTCTGTTAAAATTATGTACATGGCATATTTATCCTAAATTTTTTCTTATGACATAAAAAATTCTAAGTTTGTACTAGTATGACATTCACCTTCTATTAAGATTGCGTTTGATGATTTTATATTTTTTTCAGTTGAAGTTGTTCTTATTTCATTTGACTTCAACACCGTTCACTTTCCGTCATCCATATAAGCAAATTTTTTTAATCATACTTATTAATAGAGGGTAAATATGTTAAAAAAAATTAAGGTAAATGTGTTATAATAGGCAAAATTTGCAATTTTTGATGGTTTTCCCCCTTTTTCTTGGTTTCATCAATAATCAATCATAACTCATAATTGAGAATATGTCGATCTCTCTCATGGAAGCAAGTCCATTTGCTTGTCGCTTACCGGCCACTGCCAAGCTCCCATCGCCCTTTCCCTCCTAGATGTCCTTGGTGGTGATTATATGTCATTTGTTCTTGTCACTTTTAGTATTAGGAAAGCACTTTCGTCTCTAGATTGCTCGAATGTTGAATTCGCAGCTTGAAATTTGCTTTCATAGATCATACAAATCTGTTGCCCGTGACTCCTTCTTACTTGAATGAATGGTATTTTGATGTCATTTATGAAAGGAAAATTCCACTTTTATCCCTCGCAACTTCAATTCCGTAGAAATATTTTTAATTTCCATGTGTCTTTAGACTTCATATTTCTATTTAAATTTCCTCTTCTTGGAAAATTGACCCAACATCATTTCCGTACGACAACGAATGGCGTCGGAAATGAGGGATTCCAAGATTTCAAGCAATCTTCGGCTGGGAATGAGTCGTGGCTTTATTAGCATGTGGGGTGGGCTATAGAGGGCCCGTAGCCGATTAGGCTTGATGGACTTCAGACGAAATTTTATCTTGTCAGAGCTATGTGAATTGGGCCACAAACCAGAAAAGCACCCCTTTTTAACACCCATAATTTTCTAAACGTTTTTATTTTTTAATTAGTTTGTTATTTGTTTGTTTGTTTATCTATTCTTTTCCGCTCTCTTTTGTTGTTTTTTGCTATTTTCTATTTTTGTACTTTTATAGAGATGGACGCTTGAATTTTTGACAAAAATTCAGGTGTTGACGAGATATGCGGTAATATTAAAGTTAGTGCCATGGGAAACTCGGTACCTTCGTAAATTGGTTGGTTAATAAGTGCATTCTACATTGACTAACACATTCCCTAAAAATATCTTCCGCAAAACCAAAAATCATAAAAAGGGCGAGGGGGAAAAGCTCCTCCCCTACTAAAATTAGTCAAATTTAAGAGTATAGGAATCAAAATTATATTCTATATTGACATTACCAACAATTTATTTGTTTTGTTACTCCCCCATCTCCTTGCAGACTCATCTCTAGCTTTGATACACACGAACCGGTTTGAATGTAATAATTCTGATTTTTGGACTCAAGATCTACCATTATTTGAAGGAAAGGAGTACCGAAGAAAGCTTCTCTTCCTAGCATAAGAGCGTGAGCAAAATCCTACAAGATTTCATTTCCACGATGGATACCTTCCTTGGTGGGTGGCAGAATGATCTATGAAGCACTGACACTCTCCAAGAGCTTTCGTGTCGTGTCGAACATTTCGACACGTGTCTAACACTTTCGAACACTGCGACACGTGTTCGACACTTTCGAACACTTGGTCAACACGTGTCAGAAAATCTAACATTTAGTTAACTTTCTCGACACTCTTTAACACTCAAGTCAAAATTCTGACATACGAGTTTTCGGCATATGATACTGATATCGAGGTAATTTTTAAAAATTCAATAAATGAGAAGTCAAACTATATATATATGTGAAAAAATAAAACACAATAATAAAAATAATAAATGGAGAAAGAAGAAAAACATGGTTTTTTTTTTTACTCCTACTTCCCGTGATACACAATTCACCTCTTAAGTTTTTTTCTCCTCTTCCAACATATCTAACATGCGAGTCCAGATTATGGTCGCTTGTTTTTCTCCAAGTTTTATGAATTATTGAAATAGAATTGAATTTTGTCAATTTGAAACAATGAATGATGTTAATAAATGGCAGATTAATGTTTTTAGTGCATATTCATTCTACGATTTTTTAATTATTTATTTATTTATGAATTTGATTCAAATTAATTTGATTGAAATAATCATAAATATGATAATTTATTATGTATATATAAATATATATTTAATATATAACGTGTCCCAACGTGTCGGAATTCTCTATTTTTTGAGAAATGACGTGTCGGCGTGTCGTGTCGTATCGCGTCGCGTGTCGCATGTTAGTGTCGGTGCTACTTAGAGAATAATTCAAGAGTTATAGATTCTGCATCAAATTGGATAAAATAATCCGGCCCTAGAAATAAGATCATGATTCACTATGGTTTGCATGTGAAACCACTGGAATGAGCTACAAAACAATTCTCATACAACTGATCTGATTTGATACTTCGGTTTTGTAGCAACCCCGATGGCAAATCCTACGGCAACACATCACCATTTAAAAGAAGAGAAGGAAAAAAATGATAAAAGCATTGAATCTAGCATCGATCAAAGGTTAATCAACAAATGTCAAATTCCAAGACCTCAATTTCACATTGGAAGCAAGCTTCAAAATCCACATAGATACTTCCTTGGATCTCCATTATCTGTATTTCCAGAGAGTCGTTAATCTGATGTCACTAGAAACATGTATACAAGAGAAACAAATGCCCCAAACGGCCTATCATCAATGATGATGTTGCCTAGGAGGGAGCTTAAGGAGTTCACCAATTTCCTACACCGCATTATTACAGAATGAAGCAACACATAATATTGATACTAATAACCATGAAGCAAAGCAGACCCAAATAAAAATTCCTTATACCAGAGCATGTAACAAACAAATCGAATTTGACATGGCTAAATCATGGACTAATTTAAAGAATAGCAGTTCAACAATAAGCCACAGATCAAAGTCCATGAGGCAAAGAGCGTCATTGAATAGCAAAAGCAATTATTACTTCGGAACAAGACAAGCATGTCCAGAATTTGCGAATGATTGCTTACCCTTTCGAACAAAAGAAGGCAGGAAAAGGATGAAGGAAATGTGAAGCTTTCTGAGGCTAATACCAAACATCACAAGCTGAGTTAATCAGTGTAATAACAATGCGCCTACACTATTATATTGAGTATATGGGTCATTTTGGTACCCTCATATTATCAACTGAAAAGGAGACTTGAGTAAACACCAATTAGATTTGCAACCACACAGCCTGTCCTCTCTTCGATGACAAAGCCTTCAAATAATGCAACTAACACAGTGCATTAAGAAATTGGTGACTACAAATTTGGAAAAAGTAGGGGATGAGGAAGAACTCCGGTTGGAGGCACATACCGGAGATGTTACGCCGTTCATGAGCAACTCTCATTTTGCATGCCACAGACAATTCTCGCGTTCCATAGACCCTGAGGGTGACGAGTGATCTAATGAGGCTGGATCTGGTAAAGCTTCCTCCGGGTGGGATGGTGACATCTTCACAGGGCTTGGGAGTGTAAGGCACCGACTCCTGCTGCAGCTCCTCTTGAAACTATAGGGATTGATATATCGCTAGTCAACATGCAGTTCATCTTTGCAGCAAAATTTATAACGTGTTCAATCACCTGCATAGCAAAATTGAATGTCATAAAATCCATGACAGGCCTGAGACCATAGAAAGCAGCACCGACTTCAACTCCAGCGAAACCAGCCTCTGTGATAGCAGTATCAACAACCCTCTCAGATCCATACTTCTGCCAAATAAAAGAAACTTTAGACACATTGAAAGACTTTAGGATCTACAGACATTTCCTCATCAAACGCAGCATCCATAGCCTCTCTCACAGTCATCCATTTGCCCACAGTAGCATTACTACATAACGGCATTTCTGCGGCACAACTCTTCCGCAGCCTTTCCCTCGACTACATAGCATCCAAGCCTCTGGTAGTGGCTTTTCGTATTAAAATCGACAACATCATGACCTCTCGAACTCAAACTTGCTCCCACCTCCAGATAAAGCTCGCTAATTCTCCCTCTCTCGAACGGGTATCCTTGGAAACAGAGTCCAGCTTGGTCATTCCATCAAGCACCTTCCTTGCAAACTCGACGGGATTTTTTCCGACCAATTTTTTTTTTTTTTTTCGCATCTCTCTCTGGCTCTAGATTCCCCTGATTCATCTCCAGCAATTCAGATCATCCCCACAGTAAACCACACCATTAGATTCCACATTCGAGTTGCGGCCACTCTGATTCAAGTCCTCGCTTTCCTGTCCTTGCCCATGTGTGGACCAGATTTATTTGTCGCCGGCCCATCTTGGGCTTACGCCACCATCGCCGCTGAACCATCATCAGGACCATTTTCATGTCTGATTGAACTTCCGAGTCAAATTCCAATTCACTCCAGAATATGTCCCGTCGACTCTTGCTTCGTTCTGCTCGCTCCCACTTCATTGCCGCCTTTCGGAATTCCATTATTTCGCCCATCTATGCCGCGCGGAAAGGGGCACGCGGGGTGGTGTTCACCGTTTACAAGAGCCTTTTATCCGATTGCCAAGGTCTCTGGATGGATCATCATCATCATCATCATCTAGATACGATCCGCCGATTCGAAGGATGAGATTCTTTGGGTTTCGCTCTCGGCACCTCCACCGGTCGGGCGTTGCTCCTTCAACCGAAGCAGCCGAGGCCGATCTGAGTCTGTCATCATCCGAGACGATACGCCAAGCGTGAAGATTGGCAGCGGCGAGTACGAAGAGAAAAACAACGGAGAATAAAAAAAAAAGGCGCGAAGCGGAGCGAGGGGGTGAATGGAGATGATTCGGATTTGGTGTGGGAAAACGGGGCAAACAGGTGAAGCCAGTGGTTGTTCTTTGGATGAAAAAGGAATTGAATTTGAAAATAAAAGAGAATAAAAAGGAAAAATGAACCCACCATCGTTTCCCCAAAAAGCCGGCAAAAAACTCCAAATTATATTTATTTTTGTCGCATTTATTTTTCTTTTTGTTACGCAAAAGCTCAAAATTATGTACATGGCATATTTACTCTAGTTCTTATGACGTCAAAAATCTTAAATTCGTACAAATATGACATATTTACCTTATGCCAAGATTTCTTATGATGGATTTTATATTTTTTTTCTTTGGTCGAAGTTGTTCTTATTTCATTTGACGTCAACACCATTTACATTTCGTCATTCATATAGGCATTTTTTTTTAACGATACTCATTGAGATAGGATAAATGCATCATATAAATATAGTTTAAAGTTTTTGGTGCCATAAAAAAAAAATTAAGATGGATGTGTTGCAGTGGGCATATTTTAGGATTTTTAGTGATTTTCCTCCTTTTTTTCTCAACTTCATTAATAATCAATCACAACTCAAAACCGAGAATGCATCGATCTCTCTCTGCTTGTCACCTATCGGCCATCGCCGAGCTTCCATCACCCCGTCCCTCCTAGATGTTCTTGGTGGTGATCATGTCGGTTGTTCTTGTCCCCTTTATTGTTAGGAAGGCACTTTCAATTGCTCATATAATGAATTTGTGGCTTAAAATTCGCTTATGTAAATTATAAGAGTATGCTGTCCATGACTTGTTCCAGCTTGAATGAATAGTGCTTTGATATCACTTGTGAAAGGAAAATTCCACTTTTCTTTCTCGCAACTTCAATTCCAAAGAAGTATATTTAATTTCCACTGGTCTACATATTTAATTTCCATTGGTCTACCGGCTTGAGATTTCTATTTAAATTTCCTATTATTCCGGTTAATGGCATACGACGATTGATGGCATCGGAAATAATGGGATTATGATTTTAAGCGATCTTTGGCTGGGAATGGGTTGTGGCCTTATTAGCAAATAGGGTGGCCAGGGGGACGGTAGCTGACCAAGCTTGATGCACTCACGACGAAATTTCATCTAGGGAGAGCTAGTGAGTTGGGCCACGAACCAGAAGAGCCCCCCTTTTTTAACACCCATTATTTTCTAAGAGTTCTTTTTTTTTTTAGTTTATTATTTATTTGTTTGTTTATCCATTCTTTTTCCGCTGCTTTTTGTTGTTTTTTTTTTTAGTTTATCATTGCATTTGTTAAGTGTAAATTTTCTTTTTGACAAATTATACTTGTTGAAACAAAATTATGCACTCTATATTTTTTTGTCGGCATACTCTATTTTTACTCTAACTTTCACTCTTAAATTTTTGTTCTACTTTCTTATAAGGTATAGAAGTCAAAATACATACCTAAAGATAAATTTATCCCTATCCCAAATCTCTTGAGAATATTGGAATTCGAACTTCTCACTCCCTCTTTTCATATGGAAATGGTAGCCATTGAGGCAAATCTCAGTAATTAAATTATGCACTCCCTTCACACGCATATTAATGTGATGATCTACATCTACAAAATTACATGAGAACATTCTTTTCCTTAAGAGCAGCCTCTGAGGTTGATAATAGCACTCCAGATAACTAGAAAGGGTTTTTCCTTCTTCCATAAATTGGACTTGCTACATTCTACGTAAAAAAATGTAGCCACCAAGGCTCCACCTAAGCTAACGTTATGCAATACCGACTTAAAAGTCCACTGCCCGTATCACAATTTGTTTACTATTTGGAAGTGCTGGCGAACTTTGTATGCTGGTCATCTGGTCATCATATGTCTCTATTCATTTTAAACAAAATTGTGTGGATGAATTTCTGTAAAACTAGCAAGATGGCCCTTCATTGCACGGGTTTAAGACTATTTTTATGGGTTAAAGACTATTTTTTATATTATTTTAAATGCTATTTTTAATCTATTTTGCCTTTGTTCCATTTCAAGTTATTATTTTTCATAAATTTTTAAATTAATTTTGTTGCATCGTGATTATTTGTGAATTCCTTTTTAACTTACGTTAATATATTTAATGAACTACACGGACATTCGTGTCAAAATATTTGAGAGCCCGTACTTTAACTTTCCTACGAGGAATTTTGGTATTTAAGAGAGAGAGAGAGAGAGAGAGAGAGAGAGAGAGAGTATGAGATATTGTATAGAGAGTATGAGATGTTGTATAGAAGTTAAAATAGAATTTGGATAATAATATAACTTAAAGACTAATGTAGATAATACCTTGAACTTGATGTTGCCATAAAAATGTGCTCTGGAATATTAAACTACACTATTAATTAAGAAAATGGATGACCACTCAACATCACATTTTTACAAGGATTTGACTGGCGCTTATAAACTAAGGTGAGATTAGCGTGCTGGATGGTTCATACCTATCTCCTTTTTCTTTCTCGCAATTTGGGTCTTCGTAAAGGTTTTTAATCGTTCACTCTCTAGAACCGATTGTTGATGTCACATCCAACAGCAAAAAGTTGCTGTGCTTCTATCACCAAATTATCAGTCTGTCAAAAACCGAAATCTGACTTAATGGAAAAAAGAAATAGTAAATGCTCAGGTGAAAAAGGACTCATCACATCACATATCTATCTCCATCACCCTCAATTAAAAAATAGCAAACATTATTGTTGTCCCTTTATTCCAATAAATCTGGAGTTAGAGCTCTACTTTCTCCCTTAGAAGAGGCTTGGTATTCAGGAAAAAAAAATAAAAAAAACTATCTTGCCATTAATGTTCGCTGCAGAGGAAGTGTGTGTAAAGGACTTCAAGTCCGGAAAACTTTACCTCTATAAATAATACAACCGGCATATGACGCCAAGCGCCAGGTCATACTTCGTATCAGTGCGTCCATCTTCACTAGCCATTGCCAAGCTTTATCTCCATATACACAATACTTTTTCTTGAATCATATATATATTGAAAAAAGGCTAATTGTCGTAACTATGCACCACCTAAAATTAGACTAACTAACTACTAAGTTTAACTTAACTCAGGCTCTCTAGCTCATATCAATTTGCGATTTAGGTTCAAATATCTAGCATGCAAAAGGGAGTGGTAGTGTAAGTCAATTAGATATCTAAGTAAAATAACTACATTATTTTACTTCTACGAACCAGAGACTTTGGGTACGGGGATTTGGTTACACTAGACTTTTTTAATGCTCTTTCGGTATCTTTCTCTTTTATTTCGGAAAAATATTTGCAAGCAGCTTGAATTAATTTTAATTCACTTCTCTAACATGTGAGGTGATCATATGGATGCGCAAACCACTAATTTAGCACTCAATAAAGCAAATAATAAAAATGTAGAACTTACCTCATGGTAACGAAATCATTTGCGTTGTTAAATAAAAATTTATATCAACAGTCCTAGATATGATTTATAATTAACATGCAATCACTCAATTTTTGTTTTCACTCATTTAATGAGAATCTAATCTATATGCAATGCAATGTTACTAATCTAACATTAAGTGATATGACATAACAGTATAGCCTAAATTATATGACATGAGTAAAGTATTTTTTTTGTTTTTATTCATGAAATTCGAAATTAAAGAAATGCGATAATTAAATGTGCAATCTAAATTAACCAATTGACCTAATTATAATGACGTGCATTTTATAAATAAATGAACCTAGCAATAATAACTGAACGACGTGCATTTCAAGAACCTAATTCTATATGATATGCGCTTTTTTTTTTTGTAATTTTTTTTATAAAAATTCGTAATTAAAATTACTAAAAAAATTAAAATATAACTAAAGTGAGATATTATCTATTTTAAGTTAGGAATATACTAATCTAAATCCTATCTTAACTTAGAAAATTATCTCATCATGCAATTTAATTCAAAAATATTATTTAACCTAGATACCATCTAAACATGCATTTCAAAAAAAATCTAACTAACCTATCATGCAATCAATTCCAATCTACACGAAATGCAAATGCATTTTTTTTTTTTGTATTTTTGGGATAAATAAAGCAATTAAAAGATAAACACTAAATCATCCATGGTCATCAAATATATTATCCACGGTTCGAATTTAGAAACGATATCTAATCAAACCTGATTAAAATCAATAAATTGATCTTAAGACTTAAAAATCAAGATATTAATTTTATTCTCGTATAATTAATTATTCCATCTAAAAACTTATAGATGGAGTAAAAATTTTTGTGCGATTGCAAATTAGATAGTGCATCGGGAATTTCAATTGAGAAATGTTTCAAATAAAGAAAACAAAATATCAACAACTAAAATAAGATAAAATAAGTCTGCCTAATAAAATAAATTTACCTAATAAAATAAATCTACCTAATAAAATAAAATAAATTTCTAGTTAAATTGGAATTTTTTCCGAAATCCACACCGCTCAAGTTAACCACAATGGAGGCTTGGCGCGGCTAAGGATGGTAGCTGTGATGGTAGTTCACCGGGGGTGATGGGTCGCCGTTCGGAGTGGGGGGTTGTCCGTCGGAGCTCCGGCGAGGAGGCTCGGGCAGTAGATGATGGCACAACGAGGGGGAGCAGCAGGCGAAACAGGGGAGTCGCTCGGGGGCCGCGAGCAGCAAGCGAGAAAGGCCGGCGTCGCAGGGCTGCAGCGGCGTCGGGGACGTTTGCAGGGAGGTGCGACGTTTGGTTAGGAACCTGCTGACGTCGCTTGGTTGCTGGGTCGAAGGGCGGCAGCTGCAGAGAAGTCGGGAGCAGGGGAGCCCAGCGTCTGGCGGAACGGCGTGCTGGTCTCGGAGCAACGGCGTCAGGCGTCGCGGCTGGGGCGCGGCGGGAGCTAGCGACTGGACGCGGGCGGCGCAGGGGTGCCGGCACAGCGGCAACCGGCGACTCAGGCGACAGGCGAACGGGAGACGCACCGAGGAAGAAAAACAGTGCCCTTTCCCCCTTTCCTTTTTCCTTTTTTCTTTTTTTTTTTCCTTCTTTTTCTGTCTCACCAGTCCCCCTCACACGTCTCTCTCTCTCTCTCTGCCCTCTTTCTGCACAGCTTTGACTTTCCCCTTGCAGCCTTTTCCTTGCCTAAGGAGGAAAAATAAACCCCAAGCAAAGAGCTTTTTATTCCTTTCCCCTCTGTGTGTTGCCTTTTTTTGACTTAAGACTCGAGAAGAACCCCAAAATCCTATGCGTGGCCACGGCTTAGGATTTTAATTTTTCCAAATCCATATTCACAAAGATTTATTTTTCTGAATGCAATATGTTTTTTTTCCGAACACAATATTTACTTTTCCGAACGTAATATTTGTTTTTGATATGATTCAGGATTACAAGAGGATTCTTCTCAAATTTAAAATATCGCACAAATAAATCCGTAAAATCTTCTCGAGAATACGGGTTTGGGCCGATTTTCTCTTCGTGGACTTAGCCCAGCTCATCAAATTAAAGTTCTAAACCATCAATTTGAACACATCTGTCACCGGCCCAATGTAAATGCAAATTAATAATAAATGCACTTAAAACTATATGCTATGGAACTTAATTGAATAATTTAATTTTTTTATGCAATAAATAAATGACTAAATGGATTGCCAAATTGGTTAATATGGGTGTGTACAAATTGGGTAAAATTTTAGGTGACAGAAAATTATAGTATGCAAGTTCCGAAGAGACCTTGTGCACACTGTATTGGAATATAAATATAAAAGTTGTGTAGAGCTTGAAAGAATAAATAGATATTGCTAACTTAAACCGTAGTAATAATAGAGACCAATGTTACTGCAGCATTCAAAATATTTACCATGAAATCGGTTTATACAATTAGAGATACAAAACAAGTAGCATTTGTTCAGAGTAAAGTGAATTGGTTAAAAAATGAATGGCACAGATTACTTGGAATATTTTTCAACGGTGAGAAATCTTACCTAATTGTTGGGTCACTTGAAGATAGAAGCCCCTCTTATAATCTAAAACAAAATTCTTGAGGATGTATTGACCTTCAAATTTATCCCTGAATAATATTTCCTGATGCCGAAATAGCCATTCTCTTATAGTTATCTTCCTACATTCCACATTTTTAGATTGCCATTACCTTTCTTTTGTCTTCTTTATTTTTCCATGATCACCTACAATATCTCTTTGTGTGGAAAGGGACATGAATGTAACTATGCTTATTATTGTCTATGTTGGGTGTAAATTTTCTTTTTTGATTGATTTTACTTTTGGAAATAAAATTATGCACTCACTTCACGCACACTATTAGTAGAAATATGCTAAAGTGATCTTGAAACTAATATGTTAACGTGCAAGACACGATTGATATTCACATAAACAACATATGCTTAAGAGTTAAGACTAAAGTAGAGTTAGGGATTTGCTAAAGTGCAAAATAGAACAAAAAATAGACAAATAGCATGCGCTTAAGAATTAGAGATTGTTAATGTGATCATTGTTGAGTAAAGCTTGCATGCAGACATGCCATATAACACAACTTCACAAGAGTTTGTGTGTGTGAACACAACTTCACAAGAGTTTGTGTGTGTGTGTGTGTATAACACAACTTCACAAGAGTTTGTGTGTGTGAACACAACTTCACAAGAGTTTGTGTGTGTGTGTGTGTGTGTGTGTGTGTGTGAGCTATGTAGCACGGACACTCTCCGGAAGCCTTCGTGTCGTGTCCGACACTCCGACACGTGTCCGACACGCTCCGACACGTCCCGACACGCTCCGACACGTGGTCAACGAGTGTCGGAAAATCCGACACGTGGTCAACTCTCTCCGACACGGTTCGACACGCGAGTCCAAAATTCCGACACGCAATTCCGACACGCACGGGGTCAATTTTAAAAATTTCTAATACTTGTGGGGTCAAAATATAAATATACACAAAAGAAGTAATAAAAGAAGTAATAAAAATGCTATAAATATACACTCACGGGGTCAATTTTTTTTTTCCAGTTTTGTTTTTTTAGAATTGTTTTAGTTTTTTAAAAAGTCTTTTACTATGAAAGAAGTAATAAAAAATGCTATATATGATAAATAAATAAATTTAAAAATATCATTTCAGCATTTTTCTTTAAACAATGTTTTTTTCTCTAAGTTTTATTTATAATTGTAGCAAATTAAAATAATGAATGATATTATTTAATATTTTTCGTGTAAATTAATTTTAGGTTATTATTAATATTTATGTACTTATATATATTTATATATATATATATATATATATATATATTAAATAACGTGTCGGAACGTGTCGAAATTCTCTATTTTTAAGAAATGACGTGTCGGCGTGTCATGTCGTGTCGTGTCGCGTGTCGCGTGTCCGTGTCGGTGCTACATAGTGTGTGAGTAACTTGCCTAGCAAAAGATCTTAGCAAAAGATCTTATCATACTTTTAAAAAGAGATTTTTCTTTTTTTTGTTTGGTGGAGAATATTACTGTATTGCATTTTAGTTAGAAATAGTTAATAATCCATCCATTTTCTCTGTCACTAAAAACACAACCAACATAATCATGGAGGATGTTCCTAAAAGATCCCTATAGGGACTAACATTTTTTTGGTAGTGTGCATGCTCTAGAGAAGCAACTGTTGGGCTCGGAGAATTTGCACATCAACAACACCAAACAAGTATCTGTGAAACAACCATATTAATCATAGCTTCCATCTTACTGAAGTGTTCTCACATATGACATTTAGTAGCACAAGAAGTTGAATTTACCACCGGTTGTGTGGATATATTTGAAACTATCTGACCCAGTTTGACCAAAGTTATGGTACCATTCGTTGGCACCAAGCAGAACTTCTATTGCCGAATGCTTTACTGTATAATCAACCAGCTATTGCAATCAGTCTTTGTAGGTGCTATATACATTTCAATTTCAAATTCATGTGCGAGCACATGCATCAATCGATGAAAACGTTAACATTATGAGAAAGAATAAAGATGCCTTTTTCATGTATTTTGTTAAGTCCTCTAGAAGCTCCAAGGGTCCCCTTGTGCATTCTGCGTTGGTATATATGGTCCACATTAAAATTTGAGTTGATGGCAGGGTGGTGCAAAGTCACATGTCACATGTTCTCTTTGTCGAGCAGCACCATGCGAACGATCTGTCGATTGTCTCCACCTTTGGCAATTAAAATCCTAAAAAAATCACGGTAAGTGACAATGTGGTAACTGGTAAGAGTTAGAACTCCATGTCACGTGGGTGTGGCCAGTCCTGTCCATTCATTATCTTTTTTATGATATTGGTGCTGACACGCCGACCGTGTAGAGCACACATTTCGAGGGCAATCGTTAAACCATCAAGTCGAATCACTTGTTTACTGTAAATGGCGGATAGTCATCTCTCTCTTTCTCCATTCCGAGGGCAATCGTTTAACCATCCAGTCGAATCACCTGTTTACTTTGAATGGTGGATGATTGTTTAACCATCAAGTCGAATCACCCGTTTACTTTTTTTTTTGCGGAAGGATAATAATTCATTACTAGCCCATAAAAGGGGCTCCATTAGATGGAAAGTCAATACATAATATAGAAATTAGAGACTGAGGAGGAAATAAAACCCAGTTGGTAGGAAGGGAGTTGGCTTGGTAGGCTTTGGCGACCCAATCCGCGGCCTTGTTGTTTTCTCTCGGTTCGTAGAGGACCGAAACTTCGTTAAGCTGGGCCATAAGTCTTTTACAATCATCTACTATTGATTGGGCCGGCCAAGGTGGCTCAGCCCGGCCCGATAGGCTCTCCACCAAGGATAAGTTATCAGATGATATGCACACCTTCAGATCACTTCCTTTGAAGACCTGCAGCTGAAGTCCCGCGCGAGCAGATCTGCCTTCCTTTACCCTCAGCAAGACCTCTCTCAAAGCTAAGGGATTTGGCCACGGCAACCGTCGAGGCTTGGATTTTTTTTGGCAAATCCTTCAACGAGAACACCAGCAACGTTTCTACAGACACCGGCTACCGAACCCGCAAGCTCGGATCTGCACCAGGAGGCGTCAATATTCCACTTCAGCTCTTGCGGACCGGGTAAGACCCATTTCGTCGGGATCTCTGATTCGGTTTGCAGCCGTCTGCTTCGGCTTATTCCTTTGTCTACCCTTCTCGTGTAGAGATCTGCAGCTGTTCGAGCTTCTGAATCACCCGTTTACTTTGAACGGCGGATAGTCATCTCTTTCTTTCGCCATTCGTTACTATTCGATGCTCCCCTTCCTTCGTCCTTTTCTTTGCACTCAAATCACTTTGCCTTGTTCATCTCTCGCTCTGTTTCGCTCTTTCTTCTCCTCCTCTTCAGTATCTGCTGCTCTTTTTTTCATCTCTCTCTCTCTCTCTCGGCAAAAGAAAACAACGAAAAATGTCGGCCGATTCTGTCGCCTCTATTGTATGGGATGTCATGAAGAGCTGTGTGGTTGTTCCCATCAAGCGTGGATTTAGATACGTGATCTCCAGCAAGAGCTTCGCCGATGGCCTTCGGGAGGAAGTCCGGAATCTAGAGAATGAGGCTCAGAGAATCCGCATTTTGGCAGAAGTGGCCAGGAGTAATCTTCGGAATTTCTATGATTGCTTCACGGAGTGGCAGCAAAGTGCTGACAAGGCCTTGGAGGAGGCGCGAGACCTGTTGGGAGACATCGACAAGGCGAACAAAATGTGCTGGCACGGGACTCTTCCTGACCCCAAATTTCGCTATCACTTTAGTAGAAAGGCCGAGCACAAGATCGATATCATCAAGCAACTTGCACAAAAATGCAGCGGATTCAAGGAATTGAACGACATCTGCTTCAGTGCTCCCGCTTTGGGGAATGTCGCTGCTCCGACTCCGGCGAGGATAGAGGGCAAAGATGTCGTCCAGTCGAACACCACAACAGCTTCCGCTTCTTCTGCCTTGTCATCGATTAAGTTTAGGGACAATGACATCTTCGAATCCAGAGCTTTAATCATGCGGGACATCATGGACGCTCTTGCCGATAACAATAATAGCGTGGTCGGGATTTATGGGATGGGCGGGGTCGGCAAGTCTACGCTTTTGATGGATGTTGAAAGAAGAATAAGGGAAGAAAAGTTGTTTGATTGGGTTGCTAAGGCTGACGTGTCAGAAAATCCTGACATCAAGAAAATTCAAGGAGACATTGCGGATGCATTGGGCCTTAGTGACATAAAGAACAAAGAGTATGTCAGTGGGCGAGCAGAACTTCTGCACAGGAGGTTGGAAGATGAGGAGAGGCAACAAAGGAAGGTCCTCATAATACTGGACAACCTATGGGAGGACCTCAACTTGAAATCAGTCGGTATTCCTTGTGGACATGACAACAAAGTCAGAGGATGCAAGTTGTTGTTGACGTCCAGAGATCGTCATGTTTTGCGAAGGGAGATGCGCTGCAATAAGGCCTTCCTCCTTGATGTGTTGAAGGAGGAAGAGGCAAAAAGATTGTTTGAGACGATGGTGGGAGGCAAAGTTCACGTAGAGTTCGAACCGCTGGCGGATGAAGCACTCCGCATAAGTGCAGGTTTGCCTTTCCTAATTTGCGCAATGGCAAAACTTTTTATAGATGCTAGTTTATCTGAATTGAGTGATGCTTTAAATCAAATTGAGCTGTCTACAGATGAAGGAATAAGTGCAGTGATAAATAAGGTGTTGCAATTGAGTTATGATCATTTGAAAAGCGAGGAGGCAAAAAGTCTGTTACAACTCTGTGCTGCTTATGGCATCTCTGAACCCTCCGCTGAAAACTTGGTGAGGTACAGCTTTGGCTGGGGGATATTTCAAAATGATAGCAGCATGAAAAATGCTAGAGATAGGTTGTTCACACTCATCCGCACTCTTCAAGCCTCCTCCCTTTTGTTAGACAATGGAGGCGGAGATGGTTTCAAAATACATGACTTGGTTCGTGACTTTGTTGCCCGGTTCATTTTAAGAGATCACCCTCTTCTCTTGTTGAAGGATAAAGATATGTTGGCACAATTGCAAAAGGAAAAGCTCAAAAGTTGTACGGCGATATGCTTTCCCTATATTAACATGAAGGAGCTTCCTGAAGAATTAGATTGTCCTGAATTGCACATCTTTTTGCTTTTCAGCAACAATGAATCTCTAGAAGTTCCAAATTCATATTTCAACTCCATGAGGAAACTTGCGGTCTTAAATCTTACTGGTATACGTCTCACTAGTTCGCCGATGCCATTTCAGTTCTCCGAGAACTTACATACTCTGTGTCTTCAGCGTTGTTTCCTAGAGGATGTGGCCATTCTTGGCAAGCTAAAAGGGTTACAAATTCTCAGCTTTGTGGACTCTGAAATTCAACGATTGCCAAAAGAAATTGGGCAACTAGTAGAGCTGAGGTTGTTGGACTTGAGACGTTGTTCACAACTTGAGATAATTTAACCGGGTGTACTTCAAAGCTTGATCAAATTGGAGGAGTTGTACATGGAGAATAGCTTTGATCAATGGAATGCTGTGGAGCAAACTCCACCAACTAATGCGAGTCTCATTGAGTTGGATCACATGAAGAATCTCTATACTCTATATGTGTCCATTCCTGACTTGAGTGTACTCCCAGGGGACCTAAATGTCGAGAAACTAACCAAGTACAGAATTCAAATAGGTAATGCGTGGCGTTGGCTGAGTGAGTGCAAAGGATCAAGGACACTGGAGCTCAAGTTGGATCGATTAAGCGATGTTCACCGAAAAGGATGCATACAAAATGTCTTAGGGAAAATTGATGATCTGCTTTTAAATGGATTGGACGGAAGTGAGCAAAGTGTTTGTGCATTATCCGAAAAAGGTTTTATAGAATTAAAGCATCTACTGGTCGAGAATAGTCCCTCTATCCATTACATCCTCCGACGGCCTTCCCTTATTGCTTTTGAGATGTTGGAGTCATTACTTCTCAAGAAGCTTGTCAACTTGAAGAAGATATGCTACAGCCATATCTCCTCCTCCAAGTCCTTCAGTACCCTAAAAGTAATTCGAGTTGAAAGTTGTAACAAGATAGAAGTTCTATTTCCTCTTTCATTATTGAGAGGACTTCCACAGCTAGAAGAGATTGAAGTTGTAGGTTGCAAGTTAATGCGCGGCATTGTAGAAGCTGATGATTTTGGCAAAGTGGAGTTGCGTAATTTGCATACATTGAAATTGCGTGACTTGCCAAATATCAAGAATTTTTTCAGCACTAGAATAGCTCCTTCGAGTAGCACATCAAACGACCAAGTTAACACTCAAGTTGCATTCTTTAATGGGCAACAGGTAACTTTCTATAAATAAATAAATATTTATTTATTTATTTATTTTTCTTTCCTTTGCTAATTAGATGTAATACTATGATGCTTATTCATTTTGTCATTTTCAGTTCATTTTTTCCCTAATTACCTTATTTATTCAGGCCTTCTCTGCAATAAGATAAAGCAATATTCTATTCCTCTTCATTGTGTAGAAATCCAACTAATCATGTGACATCCATGTAAATTTAGTCTGTGATAGGTACAGAATTATTTTCAACTTACATGCTTGAAGTATATCTATATTAATAGGATTTCATTATGCATTAAAGGGAATTTTGGCATTAAAGTAATGTGACTATTCTAGGAAATTAACTAAATTGAAGAGAGGGAGAGATTTTATCTAAGTATGGGATTATATGATTGTTATGTGAGAATATCCAAATTACTGTTTGCCCATTGTCGACAAAATCTAGTTAGAATTCGTACTTTTTGTTTTGTCTCCAGTAATTCCAATAGCCTTCTCATTCTACAGTCATCGACATGGAGATTTTTTATTAACTTATTTTTATTTTGTTCTTTTTTACTATTGTGCAACTTAAGACTGAATCACCAATTTCGCGAATTCATAATTTACATCTTGGCACCCATCTCTATTCACATCTTGAAAGTTCATGAATAACTCAATCACCAATTTTGTGAGCGAATATCGCAGGTTGCATTTCACAGCTTGGAGACATTATATATCACCGGCTTGGATAACATCGAGATGATATGGGACAATCAAGTTTCTGCAGATTCTTTTTCTAAACTAAAATTGCTTATTGTGGAAAAATGTAATAAACTTGTGAATGTGGTTTGTTCTTTCATTCTAGAACGGCTTGTGAGCCTAGAAAGATTGGAAGCAAGTTATTGTGGTTCGGTTGAAGTTGTTTTCGAACTTCAGCCACTAAATCTTTTAGATCGACATCCTATTAATCTTCCATTAAAAGAGCTGATAATATCAGGATTACCAAAGCTAAAGTGTGTATGGGATAAGGAACTCCACCATCACGTTAAATTCCAGGGTTTACATTCTATTTGGGTTTTCAGATGCGAGAGCCTCACCTCTTTGATTCCAGCCTCAGTAGCCAGAGATCTAATGCAACTTGAGGAGTTGAAGATCGATGAATGTGGCATTGTGGAACTCATCAAGAAGGAAGAAGGATTAGTTCCCAAGTTTGTATTCCCAAATTTAACCTTCCTTGAGCTTAAGCATTTGTTTGAGTTGAAGTGCCTCTACACCGGAACACATACTTCGCACTGGCCAGCATTGAAGACCTTGAAGGTGGATGGTTGTAACAAAGTGGAGATACTTGCATCCCAAACTGAGAATGAGATGCCATGTCATAAACAGCCTCTCTTCTTGATGAAAAAGGTACAACCCAAGATTATTTGTTTTGCTTCAATGGTGAATATTTGAAGTCGGCCACATCCAAGCATCTCATACAAGTAGCTCTACATATGAAGATGTAAACTGCTGATTCACCTTGAATCCATATGATTATTTCAACATTGAAACAACATATGCTCTTCAAGTATTGATTGAACATTCTTGTCTTTGCTTGATGTATTAAATGCATTTTCGTTGATCCCCTTTAAAGAAAAAGGTTTGGGCTAATTCCGATGGTTTAGCTCTTTCCTAAGTGCCGCAAATATTGAAAACATGAGGCATGTGATGTGATCTTACCATGGTGCAAGTGTGTTGCCTAACTTGAATCCTATGAAGATTACTGATGTTATGCTAAAAACAGAAAGACGGGACATAATTGTTGACATTAATCACTTAAATTTGTGCGATTGTGTTTGTAATTGGTGCAACAGTTATTTTCACAAGGGATACATCTTTAGACGCGTGAATGTAAGGAGTTATATAAGTTCGATATGGATACAAGTCAAATATAAAATATTAACGATAATGTTCATTTGATGGGGGAACATTTCCTTCTGTTGAATCACATGAAACTCAGCATTTTAAAATGCAGTTATTATGAATGATATGCACGACTAAAATAATAACGCATGAATACTCTTTCAACTAAGCTGGTTTTAAATTCTGGTTTGATTGTTTTCTCAGGGCGCATTCCCTAATCTCCAAGAGTTAAAATTGGATTTATCGAAACGGATGGAGATATGGCATGGGCATTATCATGATGGAGAATTATTGTGCAAGCTTAGAGTTCTTGAGCTTCATCATCTCTCCAAGGAATCTCAAAAATCCACATGTCGTTTTGTTGAGAGTTTAACCAACTTGGAAGAGCTAGTTGTATGTGAATCTTATCTAGAACAGCCAGACAGCAAGGAGGAAGCCATAGAAGGCACAAGTCATGAGCTAAAAGTAGTATTACCCTTTCCAGGATATATTCAACATCTGCAGACTCTTGATGTGTCACATTTTGACGGGTTATCAAATATGTTCACACCAACAATAGCTGAAAATTTGGTGGCACTCACAAAATTGAGGATAAGCAATTGTAGAATATTGACAGAAGTCATTAGTGATGAGGAAGTTGAGGAGGGGCATGTAGTAGCTTTCAATCAATTGAAGTATATGGAGCTTAGTGGATTGATAGAGTTGAGATGTTTCGGCTCAGGTGGATACACTTTGATGTTCCCTATCTTGGAAGATGTCATTGTGACTGAATGTCCCAACATGAAGTTCTTCTTTAAGGGAACAATGGAGGCACCAAAACTAAAGAGAGTACGTGTATCTACAAATGCGGCAGCAGCGTTATTTTGGAAGGAAAACCTCAATATCACCATCAGAAATATGTCTGAAGAAATGGTATTTGCTTTTTATCACCAATAGAGTAATTGCTTATTGCTAACTAGAATTGTATGTTTAATGATTCATTTTTCTGATAGGCTACAGTTGCTGGAGTAAAGGAAATGTGGTTGTCTGAGTTCTCTGAGCTAATTGGAAAATGGCACAGCCAACTTAATCCCATCAAGTCATCTTGGCAAATAAAAACACTGGTGGTGGATAAATGTCCATCATTTATTAACGCTATTCCATCAAAATTGATGCTTGTTTTAGAGAAAATGACAAGCTTGCAGGTGCGTAATTGCGAGTCCTTGGAAGAAATATTCGGTCTTGAAGGGCTTGAGACTGTGGAAAGTACTCAAGTGTTGCCCCGGCTACAACATCTGAACTTGGTCAATCTACCGAAGTTGAGGCAACTATGGAACAAAGATCTTCAAGGAATGATGTGCTTCAATTCTCTTTATGTTTTGACCCTTTATAAATGTAGTAACTTGAGACATGCTTTCAGTCCATCGATGGCTCAGTGCCTTGCCAATCTTGCACAGATGGAAATAAAGCAGTGTGGTCAGATGGAAGGAGTGATCGTACAGGAAGATGGGCAGGGAAGTGTAGTGGAGAGAATTACATTCTTGAATCTTTATTGGATGAAGCTAGAATGCTTACCCAATTTGACCAGTTTCCTCTTGGGGAGGAATCATATGCTGGAATGTCCTAGATTGAAGCAGCTGACCATTGTCCAGTGCCCCAAGATGAGAAGTTTGACTTGGCAATCTAGGATGGAGATTGATCACGACACCCCCTCACTATTCACCCCACAGGTCAGTCTTGTTTTTCGTTATCTAATGCTTTTGATTTTGAGATCAATCATCTTTTCAGATCAATGTACCAATGAATGGGGTGTCAGTAATTGGAAGTTGGAAATAGAATGGTGCTTTGCACGTGTCACATAAAACAATTTCAGTTCCACTTTTTTCTTTTTTTTTTTGGCCAAAGAAATCCTAAAAAACACGGCATTTATCATGAATAAGAATTTGGTTTCCCCTTACACACCCAAATTTTGCCAGCGGTCGGATCACTGGCCCCCTCAAAAGAGAATGAATATTGTTCCAAGCAAGTTATTAATATCCCATTGGATCTTGATTTGGATCCGAATCTTTTCAATGTAAGACTAGTAGATTGACTCCATTTGCTTTTTCTTAGATCATTTAAGTCTTTATGTTGCCTCTACTTGTTGCTAATTTATTTTCTTTCAGTACAAAAAATTTGTGCACACAATAAAGGAAAAACATGTAAACAATTGAAGTTATTTTTTTCTTATTATTTGCCAACAATTTTTCATGACACTTCTCATTAGTGAACTTACTAATTACAAGATTCATAAGTAATGCTCCCAATTAAGATTAGCATTGAATTAGTAGCGGTGCTCATAGTCAACAGAGGAAATGATCTCTGTCTCGAGAAGACACATGGAATAGTGTCGTACTTGAGTTGCAAATTAATGTTAAGTGAGATGCTCAACTCTCATTTGTGCTCCCCTTCCATAGCTTATTGATCTCAGCCATTGATCTATATAAAAAAGAGTAGTTCTGGAATTTATTGCTCAATGCATCAATGATTGAGGATGATCAAGGTACCCTATGGCGAAGAAACAGGATGGATGTCCATCATTTCCATCTATACATGGACATGGTTACGTGATCATCTTCCAAGTCCATGCTATAACAACCGAATAAATATCATAGTATAAGGTAATTTTACCTTTGTAACCATATGATACTAAGAAAGTGCTACCGATTCGCTTTTGCTAATAATTTTTGGATATTTCTAAATCTGCTAGAAATGAAAATGGGAAGTTAATTTCTTCAATTGATAAGAAAGATATGTAGAACCATTTTATACCTATCGCTGGAACATCGTAATCTTGCACCCACCAGCGCAACATTGGAGCTGACATTAGGAAGAGAGAAGAAGGGATATATATATTTTCCCTATTGGATTGAGTCACATACGTCAAAGCTGCGTTGAACCGTGCTTTAGCTTTGTTCATTCCTTGAAGTAAAGAAATCTAAGAAAATCTCACCTTATCTAATGTTGCATTATCAAAAGATCAGCGCAACCTTCTAATAATGATCGGTGCAAACAAATCTAACAAATTGCAGGAAAATTGGAGAATCCGATAATTCATCATTGCAACTTTCCACAAATTAAAGGGAAAGGCGTTGCTAGTATTTAATGTCAATTAAGTCAATTAAAAGCAGTGTTCAATAATTATTGCATCATTCGACGGAAATTAGGGGAGGTCGTCATCAGAGTAGAATATTAAGGAATGTATAGGTACACGTCGTCGTCTAATTTTTTAAGAATTAAAATCAAAATTTAAATTTATTTCGATGGATTAGCTAATACCTTTACAGAATTTATTTTAATTTGCATCACTTCTTCAAAAGGCAATTAACGCATATCAAACTGATCATGTCAGTCTTTTCCCCCCGGTTTTTGATCCGTTTTGTTACAGGTACTGTACGTGTACGAGTTTCAATTATTTTCTTTTCTGGCAGAGGAAATGCTTGTGTGTAATTTTTTCATTCTAATGCTTTTGCCCAATTTTTTTTATTATTATTGTTATTTGTGAGTAGAATGTTTTATTGTATCGTGGATTCATATGTGTTTACTCTTTAATCATAAGTCGTCAAGAATTAGGAGCTGTAATGTAATAATATATATCCTCCACATAATTATAAATTGCAAAAGGTCATCATAATAGGCACCTTAGAGTACTAATAGTTGTAGGGAAGTATGAAAATAATCATATAATTTGCTCCTTGTGACAAAGTGTAATATTGTTAATTTCTTGTTAAATGCGAGCTGTGCAATCATGGTTGTCCCCACATTGTTAACTCATCAAAATCCTCAATCTGCAATATTAATAGATTTAGGAAAGTGTGGAAATAATCATTTTGTTTATTGTGGTGATAAGTCGTAATTGCATCAATTTATTGTAACAAAATAAAAAAGTCAATGCTCGCTTCTCAATGGACAAGTCACAAGAAGTTATGACACAGTTGATTCTCTCCAAACAAACATAATTTGACTGAAGCAGATATCTTGGTGGACCGTTCGATACTTGTCACAAACTTTTCTAGTTTCATAGTCCATGGACCTAGGGAAGTACGGAAATATGCATATGGAAACAAAGGTTGTACATAACGTAATTTCATTAATTTCATCATACCCAGTGAAAATTCTGCATGAGCTGTTAAATGAACAATTCATTGCAACTCATACTATGGTTTCAGTTTTTCGTACCATGATTTATTTTGTCATAACATATTTCATGTGTTCATGAACACTAATTGTATTAGTCTATGGATCCTTGTTTGTGTGAGAAATTTACCTTAAGATTCATGTCACGTGAGATATAGGAAATTCCAAAGTATTCATTTGGTATTTGAGTTCGTGATTGCGTTCTTTGTGCCGTAACACGATGTAAAATGGTCTGCTATCTTTTGTGTGCACGAGTATTAAATTGTGGCAAGCACCGTAAGGTAATCCAATTTGTCACACCGCATTACATGATTATTGGAATGCAATATACTCGGCCTTAAACATCGGTCAGCTGAAATAAAAGCATCAATCAATCTCTCCCTATTTATCTCAGTAACAAACTCTAGGATTTTGAGAGCTTGAAAAATTTGTAAAATTCTTTTTTATGGCCATAACTCAATGTAACTACATTCATTTTTCAATTTGTCAATATGGCAGGTGCAATTTCCTTGCCTTGAGTTGATGATTCTCTCCCACATGGACAATTTGAGCAAAATATGGACTGACGTTCCTCGAGAAACTCTCGTGTGTAAACATTTACAGAAACTGGAGGCTCAAAACTGTAAGAGCCTTGAATATCTGTTTCCATATTGGTTGGCTACAAGTCTAAACCAACTTGACAAACTTCGAGTAGAGTCTTGTGTGATTGAAGAAATAGTCGTGAGTGGGGATGACACTTCATACTCCAATATTGCTCAAGTTTTTTTCCCAAAACTGACCTCTCTAGTGTTACATGATATGTCACGACTCAAGAGCTTCTGTCCTAACTTGCCCACTTTGAACTGGCCACTCTTGGAGGAATTGCGAGTGACTCATTGTGATAAAGTGAACATATTGTCTTTTGCAACATCCATGAGCAAGTGGACTCAGAGAAACGATCAGCAGAACCTTTCAGACCAAGAGGCACATTTTTCTTTTGAGAGGGTATGATTACCATTGCTCTTCCTCAATTTCTACTTTGTTCTTCAACGCACCCACTAATCTTATGTTCCCTGCATAATCATGTCACATCATAATACTATGAAAAACATTATCTTCCTTACCAATCGGTTTGTCGACTGCATAAGATAGATCTGATATCTCAAGTATATTTTTCATTCGTGGACACACATAAGATATTTCATTACATAGAACTACAAAAATAATTACAGATTTTTGTTGACAACACAATTTGATCATAATCTAATCTAATCTAATGGTGCTTCTTAGGGAAGTCAATGACATTTGGCATGAGATCCTCTTGACACATGTTGCAC
This sequence comes from Eucalyptus pauciflora, assembly GCA_007663325.1. NCBI lineage: Eukaryota > Viridiplantae > Streptophyta > Magnoliopsida > Myrtales > Myrtaceae > Eucalyptus > Eucalyptus pauciflora. The sequence continues at coordinate 2,013,820 of VMYD01000385.1, forward strand.
ATTTGAATGTTTCTTCTCTATTTATTTTCTACAAACTATAAAAGAATAAACTAGAACATTTTTCCTTTTTAATAAAATAACATTCTTTAATTCATTATATTCTACTTTATCCTTCAATTCACTCATCACATTTCATTTCCACTAAGCACGTCACATTATAGCACTAAAAGTTTGCGGACGAAGGAAGATGTCTCTTTATCTTAAGCACACTTTTAAGTTTGTGGACACTATACATTTTAGAAACATTATGGGTGCATCCCATTACATAAATTCCAAAGATGACAAACTTTTGTTGACAAGATAAGATATTTCTAATAAAAGATGAATTTGGTGAGCTGGAGGGCTCTTGAATTTAGATTCACTCTACCAACATAACCATACCAACCTCCACTTGAGAATTTTAAAAGCTTGAGACTTGTTTGCAAGGATCATTAGATTTGATTAAATGCCCTTCCATGTGAATCATATGAACTAGCTTTACCTTTTACAACACATGAATTATTGTCAAACCTTTGTTGAATTTACTTCTCTCTTCATGTTGGTAATTTGACAGGACTTCCCCAAGTTAGAGAGACTTTCATTAGACGATAAAAATATTCAGATTATACAGGATGGAAAATTTACTGATGACATCTTTGGCAAGCCAAAATTATTAACATTGGCATGCTTTCATGATGAAAATGCTATCTTTCCTCCCATATTCTTCCTAAAGAGATTTCAGAATCTAAAAAGCCTTGAGGTCTTCTGTAGTTCCTTTGAAGATATATTCCCTAACGAAGGGTTTGTCCACGAGGGAAGAAATTATGTGCTTGAAAATTTAAGAGAACTTAAGTTAAGCAAGCTACATAGCCTAAAGCGTGTGTGGAGAGAAGACTATTTAGTGATGAAAATTCTTCAGAGTATTGAAACATTTGAAGTTTGGGATTGTCCTCATTTGACAACATTATTTCCAGCAAAGACATCCTTTCACAATTTAACGAAGTTAGTGGTGAAGAATTCTTCTGGATTGGTACATCTAGTAATAGCTTCAGAGATCACAAATTTGGTGCATCTCATTGAGATGACTATAATAGGATGTGAAAGAATGAAAGAAGTAGTGGCAAATGATGGAAATGAAGAAGGAAAAGTGCTTTCTCTTGGGAAGCTAAGAATATTGAGACTCCAACATCTGCCAAGCCTATTATGCTTCTCCTCCATCACAAGTTGTAGTTTCAGGTTTCCTTCCTTGTTTAAGATTGAAGTGGAAGAGTGCCCAAAAATGAAGTTCTTTTCTAAAGGTACGCTAAGCACATCAGAATTAAAATATGTGAAATTGTTCAGGTACACGTGGTCATGGAATTGGGAGGGTGATCTCAATAAAACCATACAAAAGTTATTAGCATAAACAAGATACATGTGGCCATGGAACCGGCAGCCATGTGTGTGCTAATTCCTCCACTTTGGCCCTGTTGAGAAATTTCTGTACTCCTCTTTCGTTTCTTCCTTCAGTCAGGCAACAGTGATACGTCTGAAACGTTAATCCAAAAAGAAAGGATTTTTCTCGCGATAAGGTGCTTTTTGGAGACGAGCTGAACAGTGTGCACTTATCCTGAGTTGGTTTTCTATGGTCCCCTCCACCCAAGTCCTCTCATTGCTCTTAAATCGGCCAACAACTTTCAAACGGGGCATCTCTTTTTGAAGGCAGTGATGAGGCCGGCTTATATTGATGATGGCATGGTAAGACCCCAGCTTTTCAACTCAAACTAGCATGTCTGAAAATTAAATATATGAAGGCTGTTTACAATGTCTAAAACCAAGGAGTACTAGTTAGATGTGCCGGATCTAAAAACTGTATGAAGCACGTGTCTAACCAAGCTTCCCATAGGGGCTTTCCAGCAATAGTCCAGTAACCTGATACCTAGCTTGGATGCGTTTCTTATTTTAACGTGCTAGTGCCTGCATGCCATGTCTCCCCAATTGGAGAGAGGGTTTTTCTTCCCTCTCCTTGAGAATACCCGAATTTTGTGTCCTAGAATTCAAATGAAGTAGTTTTAGGACATACTCAGGTCCACATATCTTTGCTTATACTCTATTGTTTTTTTCAAGTTGACTTTATTTGTGTAGGAAACCACATGACATGTTATTTTCCTTGAAATGTTGATGGGTATATGTTTTAAACCAGGATTATATCTTAACAATGTAGTAATTGAAGCAGGGAAGAGAATGAAGCGACAATTATTGGGACATAAACTGGAGGTCGAAGGTTTGAGAAAATAATCATTTCTTTTTTGGTGGATAGATGTCTCAAATTGTTGGAAAGCCAATGCTGAGGCAAGTCTTAAGATTAGAATCCAATTCTTTTTATATGGAGAAATTTGAGAGAGAGAGAGAGAGAGAGAGAGAGAGAGAGAGAGAGAGAGATTGAACCAACAGTTTGATAAAACTTTATTTGAGTTGCACTTGAACGAATTAAAACAGCTTAAGTTAAAGTTTTCGATTGTATTCATGTTCCGCTCATCGATGTCTTTGCTTTTTCCCTTCGCATGTGGTCCATGTGCCTAAAATTCTCGTGTGTGTGTGTGTATGTGTGTAGGACATGGAAAGATTCTTCTAAATGACCCTATAGCACTCTTGGAGCAAAGATATTGACATTTGACTTTGAATTGCAGGTTAAGATTGATGACTTCCATAGTATGGTTTCCTGTCTATTAAAACTCATGAAACTAACAACTACTTCCTCAAACTCGCTGTGTATTATTTGATTCTTTCATGAATGTATGCTTATGTTTGGTCTTTTTTCACCATAAGTCGGTCTTTTAACTATGTACATTGGCAGACTGCTCCTGTTCAATTCTTCAGGCGGCATATTCGGGAAAACAAGCAATGTGTGACTGTCAGGTATTCAGACAGTTCATGGACGGTGAAGCTGAGGAGCTATGGACACAATCGAGGGCAGTCTTTTCTTGCTGGTTGGCACGCATTTGCAAGAGAAACTCGTCTGCGTGTGGAGAATGTTTGTGTGTTTACGCTTATTGATAGCGATGATGTTGTGTGCAAAGTCTACAAATTCACTAGTGCTCGTAAGGACTTGTTTTACATTGATCGAGATGAACTTTGGAAGTGATGCTTTGGCTGGTCCAAAATAAACTCAGTATTCCAACTAGTATCTCCTTTCTCATCTTGATGAATCAGTGAAGCGTACTTCTATTCCTATTGGTTTGTGAGGTTCATAATAATCCAGATGCACACACTCATTAATGCCACATTCTAAATCTAAATGAACCGATAAGGATTTGCTTCAGGATGTCCTTTTCGGTTAATGCATTCCTATTTGGTCATTGTTCATTTTGAATTTGAAATCAAGTCTCTTAGGCTTATTAAGATTATGGGTTTTATTCTTCCAACAGGGAATGCCAAGGAGGTTCATGAGAAAATAGGGTGAAAATCTCTCAAAAAATTATGCTTGTCAAAGTGTGAAATGGTGCAATTATTTGGCCTATGGAATTGGAAAAATGTGATGAGATGGTCATACTTCAAAAGGTTGAAATGAATTTGCAGAACATTTACCCTATCTGCAAGGGCCAATTTTTGGTCTTTAAATCTGAAGTGGTTTCCATGTAATCATATTTCATAAAGGCGTCTCCGATATAAAATGTCCGCCAATGAGTGGTGATGCGAGGAACCAAGCCTCAGCAATTGTGGATTCACCTCGCGAAAGTGGAAGATGCAGGCGATTGTCGTGATGTTTCGGTCAAGCTTGAAGTCTTGGGAGATGAAGTGCATTGACCCAAGAGTCCTCGGCTTTGTATGGCAACAAAATCTGATCAAGTTTGTGAAGTTCATGGCGGTTCCTATGCACATTCATCATCGCGGAGTTTGGGGATAGACCGAAGTTTAAACTGCTCATCACGAGATTTTTGAGGTGTGAATCTTAATCACTAGTTAATTCTCCTCCAGACTCTGTTGTTCTTGTGTTTGATTCAACTTCTGTATAGGAACTCTCCACCGCTAGTTAAGAGAGACTGTTAGAGCTTATTCATCCCCGTAGTTCTTCTCTGCCTCTAGCTCTTTCGTGTGTGCATATGTATGCGTTGGGTGATCTCATATATGTCAAGCCAATGAAGACGAGCAAAACCGGTCATATTGGACTTAAATGTGCTGAAAATGACATTGCTGTGCATATAGGCCTCAGAAGTTAGACCATTAGAAAAGCTCGCATCTATTGATTTAGCATTGTTATGTCCATGGACATGAGTTTCACATGACCAAAATAGTGTATGCCTAGAAATGGAAAGCTTTTTTCATGTTCTGTTCGCAACTGCTGCAGGTAAGCTGAAAGAGCTTAGCTTGTGCAGAGCTCTTGAACCGGACAGCAAATTTAAGCTTGAGTATCCTTTCTTCCGAAGTTGCAGCAAGGTAAATATATCTGAAGAAAAGCAACGCGATTAGATCCTCATGACAAGGAAAACTGTTGGATTTAAATCACACAGAGTTGCTAAACTATGTTAGTTCTAGGTTAAGCGTGCATCGTGTCAATAATTTCTGTTTTTATCCTTCAGATGCTTTGAAAAGGATCCTCCTACTGTCTTCCTCAGAGCTCATTGGTTGTTGCAAAATGTCTACTTGAGCAGAGAGTTACCGGCTCACTCCAAAAATGCGCATCAAGAAAAGTCCGCAGACCGTGGCTCTCATATTTGAAGACAAATCATGGCCGGCAATGCTCATCAGCCACGGTTGTCATGGAAAGTTCTCTGCCAGTTGGACCTTATTCACAAGATAAACTTCTCCGTAGGCAGGTGGCAAATGTGTGCTCGAGCTTTATTAGAAGGGATGATGTCATTTTTGGAGGGTCCTTTATCAGAACCACTGAGAAGACTTGGGTGAACAATCCTATGCAATGGACACAGCAGAGAGGAAGCATTGCTTTTAGCTCAATTTTGGAGAACAGAAATGCAGAATTGCTAGGCTGAAATCTGCTTCTGATTCGGCAAATTGGATAAAAGCACAAGTTTCGTTCTAATGAATGGAATGCTCCTGAATGTACATGATACCTTCTTGATCCTAGTGTTGGCAGTCACCATGTGGCCACGGGTCATGAGACAGAGGAAGCTGATTGCTAATGTCGATTTGATAACTTTCATTTCTGGAAACAATCTCTCAAATTAGTTGCTTCTTTAAGGTTTCCGGTGGCTCAACCCAACCTTTGGAACTGTTGAAGTTGTAGTAGCATCGAATACGCTTCCCTTAAGCCATGTACCAACTCTGAATTTCAAGGCACAACCCGTGGTTTTACAAGCTCAATGTGGACATACATTAGATTCTATTCATCGTCTCTTTTCGAATTCATGAAGATTCTATGACGAGCCTTTTTTGGCATGTGGGCGGCACAAATTGAAGTTTTCTTAGTTTCTTCTCATGTGAAGAGCATTCGGAACTCATTTTGTCAAATGAACTGAATCTGATATGCCTGGCCAAGCGATTTTCCAATCCATGCTGCTTCTTTTCATGGTTATCCAATTAAAGAAACTTTCACACCAATGTCTACTGAATTCCCTTATTGTTTTAAACGGGGAAAAGGGGATTTTCATGCCTCTCTTGCAGCCATCTCTTTTGCCGCAGTAGCATAACTCTGTAACGGTGTCACTGCCACACAACTCTTCCGCAACCCCTCTCAACAAAACAGCAATCAAGCTGGATAAACATCGCCGATTCTCCATCTCTCTTGAACGGGGCGTTCTTCGAAACAGAGTCCGACTTCGTCATTCCATCAAACACCTTCCTTGCAAACTCGATTCCCTCCTCCACGGGGCAACTGACGGCAATGGAATTACGCCGGGGGGGAAGAGAGTGAGAGAGAGAGAACAAAGGCGAAACAGAAAATCAAACAGACATATTGGGATGAAAACGACCTGGTAAGGGTGAACATCGAATGATGGATTCCGTCATCGCCTGAATGGAGCAAGGAACAGCTGTCTGCAGAGATTTCTCGAAGCAACGTTCAACGGAGAGAGTTCTTGGGCAAAGGGAATTTCTGGATACTGTCTGCCAATTCAAAGGATGAGATTTTTTTGGGTTTCACTCTATCGGCCCTCCCGCCGGTGCGGCGTCCCTTCATCGACCGACGCAATCTGAGGTCGATCGAGTCGTCATCTTCCGAGACTGATAGGCCGAGAGCGTGAAGATCGGTGGCGAGGCTGAAGAGAAAACAACGAGAGCTAAGCCGGTGGAGATGATCGCGTTGCCGCGTTCTGTTCCGGTTTGAATGAACAGTGTGCTTTAATGTCATCTGTGAAAGCAAAATTCCACTTTCGTTTCAAACAACTTCTAATTCCGTAGAAATATTTTAATTGTTCTTAAGTCTTTTGATTTGAGATTTCTATTCAAGTTTCCTTTAATTGGAAAATTAACCAATTTCATTTCCGATTATCAAAATGTCATCGACGTAAATTAACATCGTGATGAAATGAATTTCATCTCCTTAAAGTAAAGCAGGAGTAAATCCTAATTTAAATAATGTCTTGCATAAATGTGCTTAATACCTTTCAATAGTTTATCTGCACTATTTGCCTTAATTAGTCCTACGGATTTTTGTTGACATCGGGCGCACGGTCCTTGCCACCATAAAAAGGAAGGAAAAAGCAGCTTCTGACCCGGGGTCCTACCATCCTTATCGGGAAACACTTCATCAATATGAAAATGAGTATTTCTGGTACCTAATTCTACAATCTCGGAGTTGGATCTGGGCCCCAGTGCTGCGTAAATAATAAAGTTTATTCTAGTTGATTTCTTCGTCTCACGTATCACGACGTCGGCTTGAAGATTTAGTTTTCGTTTTGATTCTATTAAAAAAATTATTTGTTTTTTTTTTTCACTCAAGGACTCTAAGAGTAAAAAATCTCAACTCCAATAAACCTCGAAACATAAGTTTTCGCATTTCATCAAATAACTTCACTTTGTTTCACGTTCAATATGGAATCCATCTAGAATGTAATAATCCCTCGCTTTTAATGTGGGAATATCTTAGAGTTGCATTGTACCTGATGATTGATGTAGTCGATGGTGCGGAAAGTGCTGGGTATAAACAATTGATATACCAAATTGGTGTGCAAATGAGATTTTTCCGTAAGTGGGGTAAATGTAAAACATAGTCACTTTGTACAATCAAGTCACTAAACTTTAATTTCAATCGCCCGATACATTAACATCATTTTTTTCCCATATGTAATCAATGAATTATGAAGACTTTTCGAACAATTTTCTATGCAATATTTACATAGCAGTCTTACATATCTTATTAAAAATGTTATAACAACAACACGACATCATATGAGTCTCCATTAAGAAAAAAAAAAATATAGAAGTTTAAAAAAAGAGAGGGTAGAGATTCGTTCACTCCAACTTAGGTGGGAACTCTCCGTCTCATTTGGGTTACATGGCCTTGTGTTACGGGGGGAGATTCTCAAGGCGTAACCTAATCAGGAGCTAGCTAAATTTATCATGAGTATTTAAATCCTCTTTTATTCACATTGGATTTTCAAAAGAATCATATAATTAAGTCCATAATGACTATTTTCATTTCAATTTACCCCCGCAAATTAATGAACCTCAATAAGCAATTGCAGAATCATGAAAATCTAGTTGCCATAAACAAACCAAACCGACTCAACTGTTATTTTCATCTCATATTATTGAGTTCAAGAGCATCAATTTGTTTACTAAAATAATCATTATTTACCGAAGTTCGCCCCCACTAGGAAAATTTTCTAGATACATCCATGAATTGGCCATGGTTTGCTTGGGTTTTGATTTGTTACAAATTCTGAAGTTCATTTGACAATTGAAATCAAAATTCAATGATCCAATGTAAAAATGTGCTATATAATCCAGTCGTCAATAATTGATTCCTCATCTGTTGTTCTCTTTAACAAATTTGAACACCTAGCCTCATCCGATCAAACTTCCACAAAATTTCCATCAATCCCTCTCCTTTTCCCCTTCAACTTGGCTGCTACTCATAGCTGCAATCACCGCCTTCTCCCCGTCTTCAGTGGAATGAAAACCTGTTAAATGAGCGTTATGCAATCTTTCGAGGCCATTTTGGCTCGGTCTTTGAAGGTTGAGCTGAAAACTTTGAAGATTGAGTTGAAAACTTTCGAGAATAAATATTTGAAATCATTTGATGCAGGACTACGTAGTCTGCTTTTGCTTTAGAATCATAGATAATTGTTAATTTTTAATTTGTTTGTCAGAGATATGAGTTTCTCATGTATCCACTTCTAACTATTATAGTTCCATCTTTAACTATTGTAGTTTCTACTGCAGGCAAAGGGAGGAGATCAGATTTTTTTAGGAGAAATCAAGAGTTGATTTTTTTTTCTTGGTCGAAGAAATCAAGAGTCGATTATTGTAGTGTGAAATCTAGGCAAGCCAAACAACCACAGTGTAAGTTGTAATCTCTCATATTATTTGGGATGCTCTTGGTACAGGAGAAAATAGAAGAAATGACAGCGTAAAATGGTCCTTTTTTTCTATTGGGTGTTTTGAGAAATTATTCGGAAAAGCTCTATCTTTTAATTGGTGGTTGAAAAGTCTGTAATTTTAACTTGTGTGCAATCCCAGATTTTTCACTAGTACTAAGATAGAGGATGCAGCTGCTTCTCAAAGCTAGTGTTGTAGCACTTCTTGGTGTTCTCATTTTGACATCTATCAAGCTAAAGTAGAATGCGATGAATGGACATTCGCTAGCATACCTACAATTTTCATTTCTTTCTATATCACTTTAAATTTCTTCATTATGATTGTTTTTTGTCATTTTGTTCGTATCTACATTTATGATTAATGTCTTTTCTTATGTTACATGAACTGTGTGGACATACTCTTTTTTTTGTTTTCTCTTCCTATTTTGGCTGGATCAAAACGCCGTCTCCTACTGCATCGATACAACTGCAGTGTTGCATGCTTCAATATTTTTGGAATCGCTGAATGGTTGCTCTTGAATTTTTTGTGGCCCATTACTTCTTGCAATTTATCAAATTTTGGTTTTTCTTCCTTGTTTATTCTTGTATGATTCCACCATTCTCTAGATGTTACGTTCTCTCTTTCTTTGGTTCTTGCATGTGTGGGTGGCTGCTACTATTGGTGCCTTTTCCTTTGCATAAACAAAAGTGATACCCCCCGTTCTTTGCTTGAGTTTTCTTCCTATTTATATCAGTCTCTCAATTAAGAGTTTTTGAAACTGAGCATGAAGAAAATGACGCCCTTAGGGTAGTCACTCTTGCTGGTGATATTTTGTCCAATCCACGTCATACCTACAACGTTTATACACTTAGTACTTCCGAACGAATCAATCAAAAACCGCATATAACTTCCACAGTACAGTCTTAGGAGCATAAAGCAGAAGGAAGAGAACTATAGAAGACATCTAGGAAATGCTGCAATATTCAATGAGGTAACCAACATAGCTAAGAGGCTTACCCAAACTGCAAACCTAGAACATCTAAAAAGCCATGAATGATACTAACCAAGCCTCCATAATATGTAGCGTTTAGCAAGAAAGCCATATCTACAAATGAGAGACTTTGCTCCAAGGATTGGAAGCACGTAGAAAACTGCTTTTATGAGCATGCCTCGGATGGACAACAAAGCTGAATGATTAGCTTAGCTTAGCAAAACAGGCCTCACCTATGTGATTTGATTATGACCAACTGGCCAAAACACATTAGTAACTTCCACAATGCCATGTTAGGAGGGTAAAAAACTCATGCATGCACAGGAGTTAGATGCCCAACACATAAACATTTAGTGGACCAAGGAACCACCCTGTTTGTCATGATTCTAATTTGACTACATCAGCAATCGAACACACATCAACATATATGTAAACAGCATTACATGACATGACCTCTTGGTTGAAGTGATTCATGTAGAACCAAAACATATCCTCCAAGTTCTCAGTCTGATCCTGTTTGTAATGCCCAGCATGGCAATCATGAAAATGGTGACTACATTCCCACCAAATGCCACAACTGTGGACACCATTAAGGAGAAGCGAATCCAAGAAAAGTGAAACTGCCATTCTATTACATTTGAGCCAGAAAAGACAATGTATCAAATTTAAAGGATATATATATTACTAAAGCACTCGAAAAATCTATTTCCATCCTACGCTTGAAAAGCCACAAATAGAGATGCTTTATCAAAATCCTTTAAAACAACATATGCTAGTTAACAAACGTACGAAACTACGTAAACAGTAATCATCATATTACTTACTTCCACAAAGATTGGGCCTAAAATGGGGCATAGGGACGAGAGAGAAGGGTGCAATAAAAGCTTGTTTAAGTGTAGCCCTATAATCATTATTTTTCTCTATAGTTCTAGTGAAACATAGCACTTGTGGAGATATAATAAAACTAGTCGGTGTGAAAGACAACTGAATGATCGCCAAGTTGAAGTAGAAAGGGCTTAACCAGAAACTTGAAAGGCAAAACCATCACGTGATTCGTTCTAAAGCTAGCTCCAAAAAAGCGATTGCATCACTGACATTTCTAAATATACAGAATTTACATATTGAGAACTGACGATGAATATATGTAGCTAGAAGCCCAGATCAAGACAATGAGACACAAGCTGGTTAAAGGCCAGAAAGTGAAAATTCTATGAGATTTCATTTCCACTATGGACACGATTCGTTCCTTGGTGGGTAGCAGAAAAATTCAAGAGTTACAGATTCTACATCAAATAGAATTAAATAATCCAACCCTAGACATAAGATCAGGAACCACTATGGTTCGCGTGTGAAGCCACTGGAACGAGCCACAGAACGATTCTCTTCCAACTGATCTGATCTGATACTTCGGTTTTGCAGCAACCCTGATGTCGAATCCTGCGGCGACATAATCACCATTGAATCTAGCATCAATCGAAAATAAATCGACAAGTGTCAAATTCCAAGACGTCAACTTTGCATCGGAAGCGGCTTAAGAAAACTTACGGGAAGAGGAGGGGGGGGGGGGTGGAGGTGAAGCCGTGTGGTGAAACGAGGAGGAACGGTCTGCTGTTGGGATTGTGATGGCGTTGCCGGGGTGGCTCCCGATCCTCGGGTATGTCAGAGATCGGACTTCCCGACGACGGCGGCGGCGATGGCTTGGCGCGAGAGGAAGGAGATGAAGTAATGGAGGTGTTTCCAAGAATTGCAATGGAAGGGACTAGAAAACCGTGAAATTGAAAAGGAAACCTAATCCCCATTCATTTGGGAATTTTCTTTATTTTTTAGCCAATCACAAATTTCGGAAAAAAAATTACCTCAATTTAAATCGCTGAAAAATGTGGTGTAAATATTTGGCTGGTCAGTGAGATCAAATTTTTACTTAATACTGGCTAGCCAATTTCATATTCTTATTCGAAACGAAAATGTGACGAGAGAGATCAAAAAACGTGAGGCTAGAAAAGAAAACCTAATCCCAATTCATTTGGGAAATTTGTTCTTATTTTTTACCAAGTTACAAATTTCAAACAAAATTACTCTCATTGAAGTCGCCGGCTTAAACCTTTATTTGAGCCTAATTTGGCCATTTTATGCCCTAATCTATAGCAACATCCATACTTTTCTTTTTTCTCCAAATGCTTGTGCTCGCCAACCTGGCAAGGCCAAAGCTTGCCGCTCACCTGGCTCGCCAATCTGGTGAACGACAAGCTCGAAGCCTTGGGCTTCGCTAGATCAACGAGCAAGCGAGCCACTCACTAGAGGCTGGCTGGAGTCTCGCTTGTGGTCAGCAACCGACTAAAATAGAAGGAAAAAGAAAAAAAAATTAAAAATGCAATTTTTTTTAAAAATTTAAAAAAAAAAAAAAAGATAGAAAGGATAACATGAGTGTGAGATAAGAAAGAGTAAGTGAGGAAAATGTTTCCCTCAACTTAAAAAGTGGAAAATATTTTCTGCTATTTTGGAAGACTTTTTTCCATTAATGGAAAGTGTTTTCCTTGAACAATTCATTTTTCGTAAAACAAATGCTGAAAAATTCAAAAAATGTTTTCCTAAAAGTTGTTTTTGGCGAAATGACCGGAATGCAAATTCACTCATTGTTCAACTGTGGAAAATGGATTTCTAGTCACCCCCTTTACCCTCGGCCAAGCCGCTAAGTGAAATGATATCAATATGATATAAATAAAGTCCCCCTGCGTGGAAGGAGTAGCTTTACTATTTCTATTTTTATAGAAATGGGAAGTAGTCTATATGCAAATTGAGCAATTCTAAGTTGGTTTTTCATGGTCCTTCACTTCCCAAACCTCTCATTACTCCTAAATTAGCCGGCAAACTCGATTTATAACTATGCTCTTTCAAAATGGTGATCCCGCATCTTACATGAATGGTCTGTAAGATCTTGAGCTTGAATCGTCACTGGTATACTTACAGCTCAACTATGATTGCTAGCACCTACAATACCACCACCGTTTTAGCAGTTGACATCTACTTGTTGGAGATTTTTTTTTTTTTTTCCATTTATACAGTTTCTATAATTGAAGCCAATAGAATCCCAGAACAATACTCATTAATAACATGTATTTAGAAAAGGATGTTAGCGAGCAATTTCTTTCCATCCTCGAGCACTTTCAAAAGCATAAATTTATCCTTCCTTTGACCTCAAAACATTACCTTCTTGCTCTTTGCCCTCGAATTTTATCTTTGAATTTCTCATTCCACTTCAACAATTTCATAGCTCGGTTGTTCAAAAATGTACACTTGCAGTTTATTCCAGGTGAATTCATCAAGCAACATTCAGGAAAAGCAAAGAGCAACTATTATGTATTCTTTTCTTCCCCAATGCCGTGTCAAAAAATCCACAAAGATACTTCCTCATATCTCCATGATATGTATTTCCAAAGAGTTTATGCTACTTTGCTGTCTCTAGATACATTTATACCAGTGAAACAAATGCGGCAAATGGCCTACAATCAATGACGGTGTTGCCTAAGAGGGAGCTTGAGGAGTTCACCAATTTCTTACACCGCATTATAACAGAATGAAGCGACACATAACAGTGATGCTAATAACCGTGAAGCAAAGCAGACCCAAATTAAAATTCATTTAACCCCTAGAACAGCAAAGCACCTAGTTAACAAATCGAAGTCAACAAGACTGAATCATCGACTAATTTCCCTTGTTGCCAAACGGAACTACAATTTAAAGAACAATGGTTAAGCTATGCAACAATATGTCACCGATTGAAATTTATGAGGGCAAAGAGTCATTGAATAGCAAAAGCAATTACTACTTCGAAACAAGATGAGCATGTCCAGAATCTGCGAATGATTGCTTACCCTTTCGAACAAACGAAGGCAGAAAAAAAGGACGAAGGAGACGGGAAGCTTTCTGAGGCTAATACCAAACGTTACAAGCTGAAGAAATCAGTGTAATAACAATGGTCCCATCCTGCACGATGCAGATCATCCACTCCTCAACGACAATGCATTCAAATAATGCAACATACTGCATTAGAAATTAGTGACTGCCAATCTGAAAAAAGCAGAGGATGAGGAAGCACTTTAGTTGGAGGAATGTACGGGAGATGTTACACGGTTCATGAGCAAACTCTCATCTTGCATGCCACGGACGTTTCTTGCGTCCAGGGTGATGAGTGATCGAGCGAGGCCGGATCCAGTAAAGCTTCCTCCAGGTGTGATGGCGACGTCTTTGCAGGGCTTGGGAGTGTCGGGCACTGACTTCTGCTGCAGCTCCTCTCGAAACTATAAGGACTGATATATTGCCAACCGACATGGAGTCAATCGCCTGCGTAGCGATATTAAATGTCATGAACTCCACGATAGGCCTGAGACCATAGAAAGCAGCGCTGACATCAAATCTAGTGAAACCAGCGACTGAAATTGCAGTATCAACAACCCTCTCAGGTCCATACTTCCGCCAAAAAAAAAAAACCCTTAGACACATTTGAAAGACTCAAGGATCTACAGAAATTTCCTCATCAAGCGCAGTATTCAAAGCCTCTCTCACAACCATCTCTTTCCTGCAGTACCATAACTCCGTAATGGCCTATCTGCGGCACGACTCTCCAGTAGCCTTTCTCTCGACAACATAGCATCCAAGCCTCTAGCAGTGGCTTTTCGTATTAGAATCGACAACATCATGCGCTCTCGAACTCGAACATGCTCTCACCGCTAGATAAAGCTCGCTTATTCTCTCTCTCTCTCTCTCTCTCTCTCTCTAATGGGTATGCTTGGAAACAGAGTCCAGCTTCGTCATTCCATCAAACACCTTCCTTGCAAACTCGACAGATTTTTCTCCGACCAGATTCTCTCTCTCTCTCTGGGGCTCTCGATTCCCCTGATTCATCTCCACCAATTCAGATCATCCCCACAGTGAACCGCACCATTAGATTCCACGTTCGAGTCGCGGCCACTCTGATTCAAGTCCTCGCTTTCCTGTCCTTGCCCATGTCTGGACCAGATTTATCTATCGCTGGGCCATCTTGAGCTCACGCCGCCATCGCCGTTGAACCATCGTCAGGGCCATTTCATGTTTGATTGAACTTCCAGGTCGAATTTTGATTCACTCCAGAATATGTCCTGTTGACTCTTGCTTCGTTCTGTTCGCTCCCACTTTATCGCTGTCCTTCGGATTCCATTGTTTCGCCCGTCTACGCAGCGCGCAAAGGGTATGCGGGGTGGTGTTCACTGTTTACAAGAGCTTTATCCGATTGCCAAGACTGAGGTTGGATGGATCATCATCTGGATACAATCCGCCGATTCGAAGGATGAGATTCTTCGAGTTTCACTCTCGGCACTCCCGCCGGTCTGGCCTCACTTCATCAACCAACCACGGCCGAGGCCAATCTGAGTAGTCATCATCATCCGAGACGACCCGCCCAGCGTGAAGATTGGCGGCGGCGAGCATGAAGAGAGAAACAGCGGATAATAAAAAGGGCGCGAAGCGAAGCGAAGGGGTTGATGGAGATGATTCGGATTTTGTGTAGGAAAACGACGCAAACAGGGGAAGCCGGCGGTCATTCTTTGGATGAGAAAGGAATTGAATTTGAAAATATGAAAAGAAAAAAAAGGAAAAAAAAAGAACCACCCGTTGTTTTCCAAAAAAAGTTGGCAAAAAACTCCAAATTATATTCATTTTTTGTCACAGTTATTTTTCTTTGTTTCACGTCAAAAACTCAAAATTATATCTTTCTATTTTATTTTTTGTGATGTCAAAAATCCTAAATTGATACCGGTACAGCACATTCACCTTCTATTAAGATTTCGTATGATAATTTCATATAATTTTTTTGGTCAAAGTTGTTCTTATTGCATTTTACGTCAATATCATTTACCTTCCGTCATCCATATAGGTAGATTTTTTTAACAATACTCATTGATAGAGAATAAATGTGCCACATAAGTATAGTTTGAAATCTTTCATGGCACAAAAAAAAAAAAGTAGATGTGTTAAAGTGAGCATAGTTTGGGATATTTGATAGCTTGGCCCTTTGGGATATTTGATAGTCACAACTCAAAACCAAGAAAACATTGATTTCTCTCATGGAAGCAAGCATTTACTTGTCGCCTATTGGCCATCGCCAAGCTTCCGTCGCCCTATCCCTCCTAGATGTCCTTGGTGATGATTATGTCAAGTTGTTTTTGTCCCTTTTACTGTTGGGAAGGCACTTTTGTCTCTAGATTTGCTCATATGTTAAATTTGCAGCTTGAAGTGCGCTTTTATAAATCGCCTGAATCTATTGACTGTAGTTAGTGTTTTGATGTCACTTGTGAAAGAAAAATTTCACTTTTGTCTCTTGCAATTGCAATTCCATTAAAGTATATTTAATTTCGACTGGTATTTCGACTTGAGATTTGACCCAATGTCATTTCTGGTTAATGGTGTATGACGACAAATGGTGTCGGGAATGGTTGGATTCCAAGATTTCAAGCGATCTTCGGCTGGGAATGGATCATGGCTTTATTACCATATAGGGTGGGCTAGAGGAGCCGACTGGGCTTGATGGACTTAAGACGAAATTTTATCTCGTGAGAGCTATGTGAATTGGGCCACGAACCAGAAAAGCCCCCATTTTTAGCCCCCATCATTTTCTAATTTTTATTTTTATTTTTTAAATATTTTATTCTTTATTTGTTTTTTTTTATCTATTCTTTTTCACTCTCTTTTGTTGTTTTTGCTATTTTCTATTTTTTTAAAACTTTTTTAGAGACAAACGCTTGAATTTTTGACAAAAATTCAGGTGTCAACTACATGTGTGATAACACTAAGGTTAGTGCCATGGGAAGCTCGGTATTTTCATAAATTGGTTGGTTAACAAGTAATTTTGCATTGACTAGCAAATTCCCTGAAAATATTTTCCACAAAACCAAAAAACTTAAAGAAGGCGGGAAGAAAAAGCTCGTCCCCTCCTAAAATCAGCCAAATTTAAGAGTATAGGAATCAAAATTACATTCTATATTGGCATGACCGACAATTATTTAATTGTTACTCCCCTATCTCCTTCTAGACTCAACTCTAGCTCTGATACACGCGAAGTAGTTTAAATGTGATAATTCTCGTTTTTGGACTCAAGATCTACCATTCTTTGAAATGGAGGAGTATCAGAGAAAGCTTCTTTCGCTAGTGCAAAAGCGTGAGCAAAATCATGAGATAGGGCTTTGCTTATGAGCCAAAAGAGGGTCGGCTAGCAAGTCCAAATTGAATATTGGTAGCATGGAGCTTCTTCCATCAACAAAGCCCTAAATCCAAAATGTTCAAGCACTACACTGTCAATTTATGGGAAAATTCAAAGAGATGAGGCTTCCTAACTATTCTATGCACATTGCTTCAACTAATTAAGTACAGATAGATTCTCCAATTATTCTTCAAACAAAAGATTTTATCGATCTTCTCTTTCTAGTGGTAACAACTAAAGGTGTCAATGAGGTTGGTTTTCAATGGGTTTGTTGTCAATGCATATTGTAAATCTTGCTATGAGAATGAGCAATTTGCTTTTGATGCTTGATTGTGTATCACTTCCAGAAAAGACCTAGTGCAAAGATACTTAATGTTTTATGGAGAGATGATTGTGGATTTATTCGAATAGAAGGAGAAGGTTTGACTAATAGAGGCTAGAGAAAAAGTGAGATCTTGAGAGGATGACGAATTTCAAAGAGAAGATTTAAAAGAACAAAGTTTTTTGAAGAGCAAATATCTAGAGGGAGATCTTGCTTCTTATCAACCTGAGTTAGGGATGGAATGACTATGTGATTAAAATTTGGATCGAGTTGGAGATATCAAAGACGGAAGCAAAGGAGAGGACTCGTGTGGGAAAGATAATTTTACTTGTGACGTTTATACTAAAAATCTTAAGTGTTGAAATAAAAATAAAAAGTCATTTGACAATCACTAAATATTTGGAATTCCTTTCCAAACATAGAACTGTGATCGTAACTAGTAGGCCATAACCATACAATTGGGAAATTATAATTATCATCAATTGTTTGAAAGAAGGTTTTGTGTTGATCGCCTACTGGTTAGGTGGTGTTTTACAGCTTTTCTCTAGGATTGGCAAACGGGTTGGCTTGGCTTGAGCACGACACAGCCCTCGCCACATGGGTCGGCAGCCATTTGGTTGGCCTAGAATAATTAAAAATGGCCCGAAGGACCAGGCCTTTGGAGCAAATGAAAAGTTTTTTATTTTTTAAATGCTAGCACGAAAGGAGCCCTTTAGTTGAGTCATTTAGAAGTCTGGATATGGTCTAACCAAAAAAGTCATGAATACTCAGCAAAAAATGGAAGAGTCTAATTAGCACTAAATAATTCATTGGCATTTAAAAAAATATGTTTTATCATAGCTGTTACTTTAAGTTATATTGTATTGGACAAATCATAATATGCAAGTATACGCATAATTGAGCAGTACAAATAGAATGAATAGCCTAAACTCATCCATGAAATGTATGCTAACTCAACATAAATTTGGACACACTCCCTTTGTGAATTATTGCCAAACAAAGATCCAATAACAACAAATGCACTAAACCACTTAACTTTATTTGGGAGCACATGAGATTTGCCATATAGTTAGCCATATCAATTACACCAAATGTTTCATAAGATCCATATAATCTCATAATTTAATACCACATACCTTTATTATGTCTTGAGCTCATTCAATGAGAATCGACAAAGTGAATTGGACTATATATCTCCCGGATTAAAACCGGCCTAAAGTTCTCATGGGAAGCAACTTCCACACATTGCTTCCTGGTGGCCTGTGTTCTTGAAACCATTATCACTCTTTTTTTTCACTTCCCTTTAGTGTCTTACTGTCAAGCATCTTTGCCTCGGTCACCGAGCAATCTATTTGTCTTTCTAAATATCTTCATAGGATTCCCAATTGATAAAGCTCTATCATTGGAAAAAAGCTATGCGTGTTGCTTAGGCCCACAAGATGCAATAATTTGACTAGACATCAAATAAATGGGGTGTCCCTACTTGCTCGAGTCCACATTCATATAGTTAAGGCTGTGAATATACATATTATTGTGTTCCCTCATTCTATGTGCTTATATTATGGTATTTCATACTCATATATTGCTTGTTCAAATATGCATATGGGTATACAATTCTATTTGTATTCTTCAAGGGATATACTAAGGGAAATAATTGAATCACAACTTTGAGTCATTCAAACATCGCGTGCGATGAAACTAAGGATCCATCCCATCTTATCAAAAAGGTGAGGACTAAATTACATTTTCCTTGTTTTTTGCTAAGTTTGAACTGCAATCACAAGAGTTTGGTAACATTGCTTGTAATTTTATAAGTTATTTCTTTTCTCGTGCTGCCATATTTTAATTGGTGTTTAATTAAATCACATCTTTTATAAATGGCAAGTACTTGAAAATATGAATTTCTATTAACAATAAGCATTGCATGTTGAATGATTTGATTATTGAAATAATTATTTTCAAGAAGGCAGCCATGCATTATTACCACTGTCCCATGATTGTGCCATGCTTGCAAAAGTGAGGTCCATACGTGCTCTTTTGTCTGATAGAGCTTTGTCGTTGGAAAATAGCTTTGCACATTCCTTGAACCCCTCATTGCTCCTTTTGTCACCTTGCTTCAATGATGCACGGTCAAATTTTGCGTCGGTCACCGAGCAATGTGTTTGTCCTTTGTTGGACTTTAATGGTATGAATATCTTTGAAGGATTCGCAATATTGTCGTGAACCAATCATAATGAAGTGTACTATGCATGATTCAAGTTTCCACAACATCCTTTCAACCATTATCTACTATTCTTGAAAGGAAGAGTAGTTGCACAGATACATAGATTTAACTCACAAAAATTAATATAAGAAAGTAAAGGGCTCAAAGTTACTTGTATGATCTCAGCCATTGAATGAAAGAAAATTGGCGTTGATCGTTGGATTCAGCATGACCATTTTATTCTGCCAAACCCCACTGCACATATCTGACGCCAAAAGTAGTAATCTGTGCTATATCACCATTACGCTAAATCAATTTGTAAACCATAGTTTGGGTTCTCTAGCTTAAACCATCTGAAATGAGGCAACTATCACTAAAATTCAATGCGCAGCACACTGCTTATGGAAACTGATCTTTCCAAGTTGCAGAATTTAAAACTCCGTAGTTTTCTTCCTTTTCTTTCTGCACTTCGGTTTTACTATGAGTTATTGTATAATAAAGAATTAATTGCAAAAATTTTCCTGAGAAGCTGTGGAAAGGATCTCTCCAAATTGATGCTTCTCAAGGCTTCGGTCAGTTCAACCTGGACCGTAAAACTAGAAAAGCGAAACAATAAAATCTTCCTATTGTTGAAAGGGTGTTTGGGATTTACGGAGCATTACTCCATTGGTCATGTTCATCTCATAGTTTTCAAATATGAAGGGAACTCCTTTTTTCGCCTAATATTATTCAACAAGAATGCTTTGAAGATATTATGATGATGTACAACTGTACAAAGACACAACTAATTTAAACTAAGCATGCAATTAGGTGAAATTGGGAACATGCCAAAGGCTACTTAATATGTGCATGAATTCAAACAACCATCGGCATCGCATTGGTGATTTATTAGGTAAGATTAGCTTAGATTGACATGTAGTTCCAAAATTATGGCACCCCATCATTCAATTTCACTTCCCTGCAAGGACATATTAGTATATCAAAAACAAGAATGTGGACTAGTATCCTTGATTCGAACTTTGCTTAAGCAAGGAATAATTCTCAAGTATTGTATGATTCCATGCCATTATGATTCCACATTAATCCGTGCCATGATGTCTTCAAATTCTTGCTTGAAATTTTCAATTTATTCTTACAACTATTGTTGAAAGAAATGAAACAACTTCAAATTTTCCTTAAAACTAAGTTTTCTTTTTTTCATTTAAAAGGATGATTTGAGGGGTTTTCCGTCAAATATTTGAAAATTGAAGTGGTAATAAATGAAAAGACAAGACTTATTTTCCGATGATAGTCAACATTAATTAGACATAAGGGTCTAAGTTAGTCCAAGTCTAACATGTCAATAGGTGAACATTATCAAAATTCAATGAAGATAGAATATATATGATAAGTCTCCATTGACATTTTTATAATTAAATGAACAATTGAGAAAAAAAAAATTAGAGTCGTATTCAATGCATTCATGTTTTTTTTCTATTTTAGAAATAGAAATTTTGTACAGTTACAAAATGTCATTCTTCTCCTTAGAAATTTATCCAAAAAATAGAAACAAAAAAAAAAATATTCCAGAACAAAGATTGTTCCCAAGAATAAAATTGTTACCAAACACACCCTATATAGTGGGATGTCCCATCTTCCTCTCAAGTCCAAAATGCTTTTTGAAAAAACTAAATAGACGAAAGCAGAGCATCAAACACTAGATTTTGGCTACAATGTGGAAATAAGTCGATAAATTAATGATAAACCAAGATTGTTATAATGAGATCATTGGCAGCAAAATATGCAGAGGAATCATGAAAACTTGATTGTTAGGTCCAAGCACACCTCATGCAGCAAGCTACCACTCAAACTTTATCGACTTTTTCCAGTAAAAAGTTGCTATGTTTTGACGCCACCCTCCCTTCTTTATCTCTCTTCATTCTTGCTCTGTTTCACTCTTTCTTCTTCTCAGCACTACCATTCTTCCTCCTCCTTCCTCCTTTCGTCCCAATGGTACGATGCGGGCACAATTTGCACTAGACAATCTACATCCCATGTATATGGTCCACATATCATCAACTCCATTTGCATGTTTGACAAAAAAGGATATAAAGAATATATATATATATATATAATATACGTGTGCAATTGGCAAAAAAGAGAGTTCAAAGACCTATTGACAATTTTCGCAAAAAATTCAATTACTAAGATGCCTAAATCGCTTATCAATTATCAAATCCCGCTCCAAAACTAGTTTGAGCCATCATCTATTTTTTCAAAAATGCAATGAAGGAAAACCATTTCTTTCATCCTTCTTTTGCTAAAGTATGCATCGCAACTCACAAGATATTACTAAGTATCATTTGAGGCGCATGCGTTTTGGTGTTAGTGTCTAGAACGGCTTTATTTCACATGTTGCCTTGCTATTTGTTCATGATGCGTAGATTCTGCAAACTACTTCTACTTTGTGGGCCAATGCCAACACATGTCCCTTTGAGTTCCGTTGATCTACCGTCAAGTTCCTATCAGTCCTTGCCAAAAAAGATGCCTTTTTCCGAGAATCTTCAAAAGGTGTGACTATCCGAGTGCATCGAGTCCATTCAAAAGATCAATAATATGTTTCTACCGGATCCATCGGGATAGACTATTGAAGAGTGGGAAATGGAACAGCTCATCAGGAAATTTGAAAGAGAAAAGGACGAAAGTTTTGACAGCTTAATGAATACTTCGAGTGAACACAGACACCTCACTGTGTGTACTGTGTAAGGCATCTTGTCTTGCACGATGCCTTGTAGGGCTGTATTATTGAGTCCACTATGCATTATTGGTGTGGGACTCGCTCTCTCTTTCTCAAAAGAAAAATCAACGAAAATTGTTGACTGATGTTGCCGTTTGAGAATAATAGCAAAAATTACATTAAACTGATATAAATAAGTAACTTTTAAAAGAGCCACAACTGAAAGATATTAACAAAATTCCAACCATATCATCATATGGTAATTTTATGATAATTATTTCACATTCTAATCTAATAATTATGGTTGGCATAAAAATTAAGCAATTCAATTTTATTTTGTGAACTGAGTTTTTGTGTTTTTGTTTTTCACTTAAAGGGACGCTTAGAGGGGCTTTTTGTCAACAAATCTGTGGAAGATGATATATGAAAAAGTCAAGACTTAATTGTAAGTAATGGTTAATATTAGTTAGACATAAGGATCGAAGTTAGTCTAACTCTAATGAGTCAATGAGAATAATATCAAAAACTGCTATTTGATATATAATCTCTACAATGGCAAATCATCAAGATCACTCATCTCTTAAACCCGTAATGGGACATCACATATCCTCACGCAACAAGGGTTAACTAAAGTGAAGGGAAAAGTTTGTTCATTTGGGCCTCATCAAGAGAGTTGTCAGTTTTAGCTCAATAATTGGCAACTCTTTTGCTTAATGGATCATTGCCTTGAGAGGGGTGAAGTGGGAAAGCAATGTTTTTCGACTGTAAAAGGAAAGAGGCCAGACAAGCGAGGGCACCCGGTCAGTTCATGTATTTACGAATACCTAGATGTTTGTCCAGTAGTGATGGACAAAAGGACAGGTAGACATTGGCAATTGTGACTGGTCGAGTAAAGGATCAGTAAAATGCAGAAATCCATCTTAGCTCTTGCAACTATCCTTAATTACTTTATATTTCTCTCTCTCTCCCATAACTTACCCTAATTAAAGCAATCTTTCGTATATTTGGATGGTTTATGAGCAGTGGGAGAAGGACATGGAGACTTGGGCATTAGTCATGGGAATTGATCAAGGAACAGTAAAATGTAACAAAATCATCCATTATATTCACGCAGACTTACTTTTTTAATGAATCATCTATATCTATCAACTTCCCAAGCGGAGATCTATCCATACCTTATCTCCTATTTCTTCCTTGGGTTTTTGAGTCATTCTAAAATTTGCAAATTGCTGGATAGCTAGAGAACTCAGCAATTTATTGCAAAGTATTGCTGTCTTTCGACACTCCCCCGTCCTTCAAAAAAATTAAAATTGAAAGAAAAATTAGGTTTATAAATTATCAAAAGCCACATAACTTTATTTATCAATAAGTGTATATTTTTGAGAAATTTTAAAACCGATTTCTAATAACTGAAATATTTGAAATAAATCTTAAAATAAAATACTCGAAACAGACCCAAGCATTTGAAAGAAAAAGGGGGAAACTCCAATTGGAATGAGAGACCACAAAACAATGTAAGTGGTGACTTGAGTTGTTTCCCATATTAATTAGGGGTGTGCAACCGGACCGGGTATACCCGATTCCCAAACCGGCCCACCCGGAAAACAAGGTTGGGAATCAGTTCCCATTGAAACTGATTCGGGAACAGGTTCTGAATGATTACCCACCCGGAAACCAGTTCTTTGACTGGTTTTGGAACTAGTTCCCGGACCATTTTTATAAGTAAAGTTTTTCGCCCAATTTCTATTCTTACTCCCGCAATAAACGTTTTTCCTCTTAGCTCTCTCAAACACGCATAGCACTTCTCCTTTGTCATTCTCTTCCTCACTTGCTTCCCTCCCTCACCGGCTCCCTCTCGTACCGTCTGATGGACGGACAGTTTTTGTTGCCACCAAATTCTTGTGTATCACATGGATTGGCTCGCCTAATTTCTCTTTTGTAGGAGGAGTTATGTTTTCATAAACGAGTAGCTTCATGTAGTAGTTGTGAGAATAAGACTAACAGCCCTATGGATCCTTAATTTTATTTATTATGATTAGCCCTATGGATCCTTAATTTTTCGTTTAGTCAAAAAATTCATGTATTAATTTATTACCAGTACTTAATGTTTCAATATAAATTATGTGGATTACGTTATTTTCTCTCTTACTAATATAAAATTCAAAGTCGTATAGGATATGGGAAATTACAAAACAGGTTTCAGTAGAAACAGGGTTGACCCTAGAACCGGATCGGAAAAATATAATGGGTCAAGTACAGAGTCCAATACAAACAGGGTCAAGTACAGAGTCCAAAAAAGGGGAACCGGTTATAACAGGGTCGGGTACAGGGTTTAGGTCTAGACCCTACCCACCCTAGACCCAATCACCCCTAATATTAATGGTGTCCCATAAAGAGTAGCACTATTCAAAAAAGCAAATTGGTTTAGAATGTTTAATTTACTTAGAAGTTTTGATCTAAAATATTAGTGGTGATTCGAATTGTTTCCCACATTAATTGTGTCCTATAAAGAGTAGTATTATTCCAAAAAGTAAAATGTTTAAAATGTTTAATTTACTTGGAAGTTTTGATCTAACAATTCCATATGAAGTTATGTCTAATGTAACAATTTACAATTGAAATTCTAATCTAATTATTTGCTTAATTATAATGTTACTTTTATCACAAAAAACCCAAACTAATATACCTATGACAAATTTATTCCAATTCAAAAATTCTAAACTGATACACTTATGATAAATTTATCTTCCATCAATATATATTAAAATTTACCATCAAATTATTGAGTTAGATGACACGTGACAATTAATGAGTATACTAGTTTGGGGTTTTATCCTCTATGTATCATATGTGTATCAGTGTGGGGTTTTACCATCCATTTATCACATGTATACCAATTTGTGGCTTTTTGTGATTTTTTTTTTTTTTATACCTAGGGAACCCCGTACAGCCGGTAGCCGGGCGGGTAAACCCTGGGGCGACGCTAGCGGAGGACCCACTACCCCGACGTCGCGCTTAAAACTCCGTGCGGCCAACGGGATTCGACCCCCTCCACTTTCGTTAGCTTCACTGGAGAGCCTTATCCAACTGGGCCACCGTAGACGGTGGTGCTTTTTGTGATATTAATTCAATTTAACATAAAGTAATTTTGTTATAAATGTACCAAATTAGGATTTTGTGGTTCAAAAAATTAGGTTTTGATAAATTTATCACAAGTATACTAATTTGAGATTTTTCATGATTTTAACCTTTTTAAATATAATTTCATTGACCTGTGCAAGGAGCAGATTTAGGATTAGTACCTAATCAGTATTTGTCAATTAACGGTGGAGGAAATGATGAAAGGATGGATCAAAACTAGTACATCAGCAGTGGGAAAGGACGAAGGGATGGATAACTCATCAATGTTTGTCCATTAGCGATGGAGGAAAGGATGGAGCCAAGGACATTGGTGATGGGAAGGGTGTGTTTGGAAACCATTATGTTCCCGAGAACAATTTCTACTCAGAAATATTTTTTTTTTATTCTGTTCTTTGGACAAGTTTTTGAATATTCTAAGATATTTGGTGACTACGCAAAATTTTTATTCCCAAGATTGAAATGCGTTTGGTATGACCCTCAAATTTTTTTGACTTATAAATTCTTTTAATTTTTTAATAATTTTATTACATTTTTTTCTATTTCTTTTTTTCTTTTTTCCTTTTTTTTTTCTTCCTCTAGCTAGTCACCAGCCTCGCGAGAGTTGGCAACCAATTAGAGGAAGAAGAAGAAAAAAAGGAAAAGGAAAAAAGAAAATTACTTGATTCTTGAGTTGTTCCCAAGAACAAATAAACAATTTTTTCTAGTTTCTTGGTTCTATTATAAATCTATTCCAAGGCACAAATTTCTTCCCAATAATAAAAACATTAACAAACAGGCCTAAAGGAGCAACAATGCAAAAAATTGTTGTAAAATATTGTGTTGTGGTGAATATATAATAGAGAAGAGGTTGAGAAGAGAAAGCAATTGAACACCAGAGATAGTAGAGAAAGCCAGAGAAGAGGGTGTGACTGTTTATTCTGATAGTTGTTCACCGTAATAATTGTACATCAAAACTAAACTCTTATTTATAGGAGAACAAGAATGTACTTATCATTAATATCAATGTATCGAATGATACATGTACTAGATAAGGGAGATGAACGTTTATTGTATAGGGAGATGTACTTAGAATGTATGATACAAATGTACCATAATAAGTACATTAGATAAAATGAATATAATGAATATTCATTCATGTATTTCATCCATTCATGTATTTCATAACAAAAATCATCCATTTCTATGCTCAAAGAATTGATTGGTGTTTAGTTAAGGCCTAACTATGGTTAGGTTAACAAGCTCCATGGTCTGTATCCATCTCCCCTTTTTTCCTTGTAGTTTGAGTCTTTACTAGAAAATTATTCATTTCTACATCCATTGACCGGTGCTTACGTTTTAAAATGTTCATTTGAGGGTCATGACTTTTAATCGATTACTTAAATATAATAATTTTTTAAAAATGTTCATTCCAAGTGCCGGAAATCTAATGTGACATAACATCTAGGATGAACGCTTTGATATATTTATACCACTTAAATGAGTATCATACAAAAATAAAAACACATATGCTATCATTTTCTCGAGATCTTTAGCAATAAATTATGCGAGGAATCATGAGAGTTTGATTGATATGTCTAGCACGCCTTCTATAGCATGCAATCACTCAAATCCCGTCGCCTTCTTCCTCTCTCATCATTCTTGGTATGTTCCACTCTTTCATCTTTTCGAGCATAAGAACGCTTCAAGTGTCATAACTTTGCACAAAGGGACACTTAAGTGCCATAACTTACGAAATGTACACTTAAGTGCCATAACTTACGAAATGTACACTTAAGTGCCACATTCGAAGAAAAACGGATCACTTAAGTGTCACTTCGGCCAAAGTCTAGCCAAAACGCCGACGTGGCATTTTTCCAGTGAAACAAGCCCAAAACGACGCCGTTTTGCTCGCTGACGTGGCAAAATAATGCAAAAATTGCGTCGTTTTGGGCTGATGTGGTAAATATATATATATAAATTAATTAAATTAAATTTAGTATTAATAATTTTAAAATTAAATTTAGTATTAATAATTTTAAAATTAAATTTAGTTAAAATTTTTAATAAATTTTTTTAAAATTTTTTTTAAAAAAAAAAGGAAAGGGGGGGAGGCGGCTGAGGGATTAGCCCTCAGCCGCCACCACCGCCGCCCTGCCGTCACCGGGAAGGGCCGGCGACGGTGGGAGGAGGGTCGGCCGGGGTCACCGGGCCCTGGCCAGGGGCCGGCGACCTCGACCGATCGGCGGCGAGGGCTCACGAGCCCTCGCCCAGATTTGGCTAGTGGTGAGGGCTCGCGAGCCCTTGTCGCCAATCGGCCGGGGTCGTCGACCCCTGGCTAGGGCCCGACGACCCAGGCCGACCCTCCCCCCGCCATCACCGGCCCTTCCCAACGGCGGCAGCTGAGGGCTGATCCCTTAGCCGCCTCCCCCACTTTCCTTTTTTTAAAATTTTTCTAATTTTAAAATATTTTGACTAAATTTAATTTTTATTTTAATTTAATTAATTTTTATATTTTTTTTACCACGTCAGCAAGCAAAACGGTGTCGTTTTGGGCTCGCTTTGCCGAAAAAATGCCACGTCGGTGTTTTGGCTGGACTTTAGCCAGGCACTCAAGTGATCAATTTTACTCCGATTTTGGCACTTAAGTATACCTTTCATAAGTTATGGCACTTAAGTGTCCCTTTGTGCAAAGTTAAAGCACTCCAGGGGTCCGCACGTCCATCTTCTCGGCACAACCATTCTTCCTCCTCCTTTTTCTTCAACATTGGCTCCTCCTTTTCATCATTCTCTCTCTCTGTTTTATTTTTATTTTTTGGGAGGGGGGGTTCCATCTTCGTTTTCTCGCTCTTTCTTTCTCTAAAGAACAATCAGAGAAAATTGCCTATCGATGTTGTTGTTGAGAATAATTTAAAAAATTATATTAAACTCATATCAATAAGTAGTTTTTACAAGAGCAAGAATAAGGAGACAAACAAAATTCCAACCATATCATCATAAGAGAATTTTATGATAATTATTTAACTTCAGGATTGGCGCAATTTTATGATTTTATAATGACACCGAATGCAAAATACATTTACTGTCTATAACACCCGTCCCTCCTTCTTTACTCTAGCCTGCAATCTTTAGCGACCTCCAATTCAGTCGCCACCCCTAACCTCATAGCCAGCGCCGAGGTTGAGGCCCACCGGATTATCAAAATATACTTGTTCCTTATAATAAAAAAAATGTGCTTGCTTAACACTAGGATTAGTGCAATTGGTTGAGATGTTGTGGGATTTCTAGCTCGGGAGCTGAGGTTGCTCATTTGAATCTACGTGCAAATTGTTCGGGATTGAGCCACCTACAGAGGCCAAAAACGTGAACTTAAACTGTTCAAGAGTCTTGCAAGATAATTTATGGACTTTTAGATGGACAAGTTATCATGCCCGTGCCCTTATAAAAGAATTGCTTTTATATAGGATAATGCTAACTTTACATGATAATTTTTTTTCATATGCACTTATTCATCATAGACTAGGTTATTATTATGCAAATTATACTTATCAACTTAATTACAAGGGGAACGTCCCTCATGACTTTAAGTAGTCATAACATTTTTTTAATTAGAAATTAATCACGACATTTTCAAATAGTCAAAATAGATATGCGGATTTAGGAGCAATTTCACAGTCTAATCTAATAATTATGGTTGGCATAGAAATTAAATAATTCGAGTAGTTTTTTTCACTTAAAGGGACGTTTTCAGGGGCTTTCTGTCAACCAATATGGGAAAGATAGTACATGAAAAGTTAAGACTTATTTTTAACTTATGATTAATATTAATTTGATAGAATGGTCTAAGTCAGCCCAAATATAATGTGTCAATAAGGAGAACATTATCAAAAATCGTTATTCAATATATAATATTTGGATTGGCAATTCATCAAGATCGCTTCTCTTTAACCCTTGACGGGACATCGCACATCCTAATGCGACAAGGGTAAATTGGGGTGAAGGGAAAGCTTGTTCATTTGGACCTCATCAATAGAGCTGTCAGTTTTAGCTTAATAAGTGGCGACTATTTTGCTTAATTGATCATTGCCTCGAGAGGAGTGAAGTGGGAAAGCAAGGTTTCTTGACAGTAAAAGGAAAGAAGTCAGACAAGTGAGAGCACCCGGTCAGTTGTCATACATTTACGCACACTTAGATGTTGGTCTAGGAGTGGTGGACGAAAGGCTGTGGAGATAGACATCGGTGATGGTGACTGGTCAAGTAAAGAAACAGTGAAATGCAGAAAATCCGTCCACTTCTAGAAGAGACCCCAACATTCGAAAGAGAATGGGGGAAACTCCAGTTGGAATGAGAAACCATGAAACAATGTTAGTGGTGACTTGAAATGTTTCCTGTATCGTTTTTGTCCCGTAAAGAGTAGCAGTAATCAACAAAGTAACCTTAATAAAGAATGGCAAAAGTTTAACTTACTTAGAACTGTTGATCTAACAATTCTAATTGAAGTTATGTCTAATGTAATAATTACAATTGACATTCTAATCTAACAACTTGCTTAATTATAGTGTTACTTCTATGTTTTAGCTATGATTTCATTGACCTGCACAAGGAGCGGGTTTAGGACTTGCACTAAGTAGTATTTGTCTATTAATGGCGGAGGAAAGGATGAAAGGATGGATTAGGACATCCAATCGTGGATAGCTGCGCTGGATTAGAGTCCCTCCTTCATAGCCGAAATTGAGGGTTCAAAACTCGCAGTTGCTGAAGCGTTGTAAGTGGGGGACCATTGTGTTAGAGTCTTGTTTTAGTCTTCCCCGAGGTATAGGAGTTAGGCTCGACGACGCCACCGGGCGCGGCAAGTTAAGACGGAGTCCTCGGTTACCAAAAAAAAAAAAAAAAGAGGATGGATTAGGACTCATACATTAGCTTGGAAAAGGATGAAAGGACCGTTTGCGATGGCGAAGGATGAAAGGATGGATGACTCATCAATGTCTGCCCATTAGTGGTGGGGGAAAGGATGGCATTGGTGATGGTAACCGGTCCACTAAAGGAACAATAACGTAGAAAATCATCCATTTCCATGCCATAGAATTGATTGGTGTTTAGTTAAGGCCTAAACTGAGGTTAGGTTAACAAGCTTCATAGTCTGTACCCATCTTCTCTTTTTTCCTTGAGGTTTAGGTCTTTGCTATAAAACTCATCCATATCTATGTCCACCGATGTTTATGCTTTAAAATTATTCACTCGATTGTCATAACTCTCAATTGATCATTGATTAATGGGGGTGTTGGGGCTTGCTTCTAGTTGTTGCTATATACCATCGACCCTTTTGTTTAAGTCAAACATTAGAGTTCAAGATTTGGTGATTTGGAGCTTTAGCCTCTTGACTAAGCACCGACTCTGTTCATCTGAAAACAAATAGCACCGAGGTTGTTTATCTAAGGACAAATAGCATTTTTTGTGTAAATTTAGTCCATGTCATACAACCTTCCTTAAACGTAGGACAACCGGCTATGGTTGGACTAACGTGATAGATAAATCAAGCAAAACTTTACTGAGAGCACTTAATTACACTTTTCCTCAAAATTGTTAATCCTATAAGGTTTTTAAAAAAGATAGTGTAATTTTTCAACAATACTATTGAGCTTTAATGAGAAAAGAAGATTATTTTATACATCTCCACATTAATCATGAAAGAATCTTAATCTCGTACGTTTCGTGATTTGTCGAGTGAATTGACATTTTGCACTTGTCAATTTTGATCGTCAAATTGTATCTCCTCTCTTCATAATGAAACTCTATTTTCACATGTTAAAAACTCCACGCCGTCGCTAGGTGAGGCTCGTGCTCACCATGGCCAAATCTAGCAAGGCTAGCCTCGCCATGGCTAAGCAAGGTTGCCTTTGTCGGCCCTTGCCTCTGGCTAGTGGTGAGAGAAAGGAGGACAAGGGGAAAAAAAAAAGAAAAAGAAAAGAAAAGAGTAAAAAAGTAATAAAATTATTAAAAAATTACCACATTAGCACCAATCGGCTAAATTTGGCTAGCTGGACTACATTGGCACAATTACAAAAGATTTAGGACTTAATTGACTAAAAAAATGTTTAGAGCTGATATGGCACAATTATAATAGGTTTAACACTATTTTGATAATTACCCCTTATTATGCAAAAGGCCCTCATCAACTAAAGTTTAAAGAGAACATCCCCATGACTTTAATAAGTCATAACCATCATTTTTATTAGAAATCAGTCATAAAATTTCAAATAGTCATAATAAATAAAAGGATTTAGGAGTAACTTGACATTATAATCTAACAACTATAATTGGCAAAAAAAATTAACCAACTTCAATTTTTCCTTATGAACCGAGTTTTTTCATTTCTCTTTCACTTAAGGGATGGTTATGAGTTGCTTCCTATCAACAAATTTGTGAAAATTTGAAAGACAATACATGAAAAGTCAAGACTTATTTTAACTAATGGTCCACATTAATTGGGTAGAAGGGTCTAAGTTTGCCCAAGTTAGATATGTCAATAAGTAGGTTATTATCCATAATTGCTATTTAATACGCTAAATCAATAACACATCCATTTTACATTTTAGAGCTATTTCGATTTATATACTACTTTGAAAACAGAATTCAATTTTTTTTCCATTCAGTTAGCTTAATTATAATGTTAACTTCTATATCTTTTTCTATGCTTTCACAACCCACACAAGGAATGGGTTTAGGAATAGTACCTAATTCCCTTTTGCACTCAAATGTCTTTGCCTTCTTTGTCTCACGTCATTCTTGCTCTGCTATGCTCTTTCGTCATTCTCTTTACATCTCTCCGTTTTTTGGCCCTTTCTTTCTCGAAAAAAGAATCAAAGAAAAATGTTAGATCAATACTGTTGTTCAAAAAAATTGGAAAAATCACATTAAACTCATATCAATAAGTAAATTGTTGATGCAAGGATCTAAGTTATGGTTAAATGAGCAAGAACAGAGAGACATAAGAAAAATTCCAACCATATCTGCCAATTTTTATAATCTTCTACTTGGGGTACGAGTGTATCTACCTCAAACAATCCACCTCCCTAGGAGCTCCATCAATTTGCCTTTTGACTCCTTTTCTTTAAAGTGAAAGTCATGATGGGTTTTGCATGGATTGCAACAAAATTTAATGGTAAATATTTTGGCTGCTGATGCATAATCAATGATGATATTGACATGTTTGTCGAATCTTTCATTGACGCATAATCAACATTATCAACAATAAATACTTCTTTAAATTGGAACTCATGATAGGGTTTTCTTGCACTAAAAGGAGAAATTCACAAGACTAAAAATAAATAAATAAATAACTCCTCTAGTGAGCCTTCCATTCCACCAAAACCTTTGAAAAATGGTTAGGAAGATCTTCTAAAGTTGTTGTGATGATTTGGTATATATACATCACATTGGGTGGTGCTACTTACGCATCCAATTTAGCTTAAATCACATCCTTTTAAGTAAACTCAATCGTTAATAGACCCACTGACCAAAAAAAAAAAAAAATCGTTAATAGACCCGACTTTCATGTAAAAAAAGAATAATAAATCTGCCTTTTTCATTTTCTCTCTCATCTATTGTATTGTGTATTTTCTTATTTACTATAAACATTTGATAAGAGATTTTGTTTCGAATCTTGTCACCTACTCTTCTGATTCCACAAATTTGTTTATGTAAGAATTTATCTGAAAAACGTCTTCAGCCTTTGAATCATAGAAAAAAAGGCTGATTTGTTTAAAATATTGGAGCATAAGCACGTTCTGAAATATTAAATTACACTTATGATTTCATCAAGCTTTAGCTATAATTTTTTCAAAATATCATGATCAAATGTCCAATTCTTTTTATTATTTCTAGAAGAGACCGTTTCAACAAGTTAATTTGGCAGTAAATTTTATTTAGGTGAGTCCATATGTCAGTGAACTAATAAATGATTCTCTTTATATAGATATTGGTTTTGACACATTAGAAGTTATTTTTTTATTGCTAATTCGTTATTCTGCACTAATAATGCTAGAAAGTTTGGGAGATCATTGGGTGAGAGTTTCATTTTGCGCATATTAATTCCTTTTGTTTCGCTGCATCTCTATAGTTATATTAAGAGTAATAGTAGTTGCTAAACAGAAGAAAGAAATACGGAAGCCCGTCCATAAATTCAACTTGTTGACTATCCAGAATCTTTTGGCATATTCTCTGATGATGCGCATAAAAAATTGATTTGACGACCAACTGAGTGAAGTTACAAGTCAATTAGGGGTGCATGATAACCAAAATTTCTGTTCCAGAAATGATTTTTCTATTCCAGACCAATTTCTGGAACATAAACTTGTTTGATAACGCTTATCAAATTTTTTATTTCTGGAATAGGTTTCTATTCCAGAAATAGAAATGGAGGAGAAATCAATTTCTATTTCTCACAACCCTAATTTTAAAATGAAATTTATTCGAATAAATAAAATGATATTTATTTTTATTTTTACGAATAAATTTAAAAAATCCTTAAAAATGAATAAATAAAAATAAAAATTATTATAAAAATATAATTTATTCATTTTTATTTTTTATTTTTATCATAAATATTATTTTTATTTTTAATAAATAAATTTAATCGAAAGAAATTTATTTATTAAAAATAAATTTAATTAAATATCATTTTATTAAAAATAAAAATAAAAATATTCATTTTATTCATTTAAAAATAAAAATAAATTTATTAAAATAGATTAAAAATAAATAAATTATTTTTATTTATCATTTTATTTTTAGTTTATTAAAAATAAATTTATTAAAAATAATTTATTTATGAATATTTTTTGCCAAATATTTTTATTTTATTTTATTATTCATTTTAAAATAAATTTATTCGTAAAATAAAATAAAATAGAATAAATAAAATAAATTTATTTTTTTAAGGATATTTTTATTTTAAAATAAAATGATATTCTTATTTTATTTTTTATGATTTATTTATTTATTTTTGTTAATAAATCATTTTTATTTTTATTTTTCATATTAAAGGTCGTCGGTCGTCGCTGCCGTTGTTCGAAAAAAAGAAATTTTGTGTCGTTATCAAACGAATTTATATTTTTAGAGTAGAAATTTTGCGTCGTTATTAAACGGTTATTTTTGCTTAAAAACTCTTCTAAAAATAAAAATATAAAAAATTATTTCTGTTCCAGAAATTATTTATGAAACGTTGTCATGCGCGCCCTTATTCTCTCTTTGTCAAACAGTACAGCGTGGTAAGCGTTAGAACTCCATGTCACGTGGGCGCTGACACACCGTGTAAACTACATATCCCGAGGGTTGAATCACCTGTTCACTACTTCTACTTTAACAGCTGATAATCATCTCTCCTTTCTCCATTCGTTGCCAATCCACGCTTCCCTTCCATCATCCTTTTTCTGCGCTCAAATCTCTTGGCTTGGTTCGTCTCTTACTCTGTTTCGCTCTTTCTTCTCCTCGGCTCAACCATTCTTCTTCCTCCTCCTCCTCCTCTTTAGTTTCTGCTGCTCCTTTTCGTCATTCTCCCTCTCCGTCTCTCTTTTTTTCTCGCTCTTTCTTTCTCGGAAAAAAAAATCAAAGAAAAATGTCGGCAGATTCTGTCGTTGGTATTGGATGGGATGTCTTGAAGCGCTATGTAATTGTTCCCATCGAACGTGGATTCGGATACGTGATCTCCTCCAAGAGATTAGCCAACCGTCTTCGGGGGGAAGTCCAGAAACTGGAGAACGAGGATCAGAGGGTCAAGGTTCTTGCCGAAGAGGCTAGAAGGAATGTTCGGAAATTACTCGACGTCTTCACGACGTGGGAGGCAGGTGCTGACAAGGCCTTGGAAGAGGCGAGAGAGTTGTTGGACGACTTCGAAAAGGCGACCAAGACTTGCTGCTACGGGACTCTTCCCGACCCCAAATCTCGCTACCATTTCAGCAGAAAGGCCGAGGGCAAGATCGAGGTCATTAAGCAACTCACTAAAAAATGCAGCAGATTCAACGCATTGAACGACATCTCCTTCATCGATCATGCTTTCACTTCTTCTGCCTCGACGTCAATTAAGATTCGGGATAATGGTGTCTTCGAATCCAGAGCATTGATGATACGGAACATCATGGGCGCTCTTGCCAATAACAGTAATAGTGTGGTCGGGATTTACGGGATGGGCGGGGTCGGCAAGTCCACTCTTTTGGCAGATGCCGAAAAGAGAATAAGGGAAGATAAGTCCTTTGATCTGGTCGCTCAGGCTGACGTGTCGGAACATCAAGACATCAAGAGGATTCAAGAAGAGATTGCATACACGTTGGGCCTAAGTGATCTAAAGAACGAAGAGTATGTTAGCGTGCGAGCGAAACATCTGCACAGGAGGTTGCAAGACGAGGAGAGGAACCAAAAGAAGGTCCTCATAATACTGGACAACCTGTGGAAGGGGCTCGACTTGAAATCAGTCGGCATTCCTTGCGGATCTGACAACAAAGTCATGGGATGCAAATTGTTATTGACGTCGAGAGATCGTGACGTTTTGCGAAGGGATATGGGCTGCGACAAGTACTTCCCCCTTGGTGAGCTGGAGGAGGAAGAGGCAAGAAGTTTGTTTGAGAGGCTGGTGGGAGACAAAGTTCATGAGGACGAGTTCAAACCCTTGGTGGATGAAGCACTCCAAAAATGTGCAGGTTTGCCTTTCCTAATTGTCAATATGGCAAAACATTTAAAACATGCTGGTTTATCGGAATGGGAGATTGTTTTGAAACAAATCAAGTTGTCTAAAAACAAAGGAATCGGTGAAGTAATAAATGAGAGTTTGCAATTGAGTTATAAAAATCTAGAAGACACGGAGAAGTCATTGTTAACACTCTGTGTTGCTTATGGCACCTCTAAGCCCTCTCTAGAAAATTTGGCGAGGTATGGCATAGGTTGGGGGCTATTTCCAGAAGATGATAACATGGAAGAGGCTAGAGAGAGCTTGAAAGTAGGAATTCGTACTCTTCAAGCCTCCTCCCTTTTGTTAGAGGATGGAGACACTTATGTTTTTAAGATACATGATTTGGTTCGTGAGTTTGTTGCCTCAGTTGCTTCGAGAGATCACCCTCTTCTCGTTTTGAAAGATAAGTCGATAACAGAGTTGCCTAAGGACAAGCTCAAAAGTTGTAGGGCAATATGCTTTCCATACGTTGACATGAAGGAGCTTCCCCAAGAATTAGATTGTCCTGAATTGCAGATCTTTTTGTTGTTCACAAACAATGAATCTCTTAAGGTTCCAGATTCATTATTTCACTCTATGAGGAAACTCATGGTCTTAAATCTTACTGGGGTACATCTCACTTGCTCTCCTTCAACGTCGTTTCAGTTCTTGGAGAATTTACACACTCTTTGCCTTAATGATTGTTCGATAGATAATGTAGCCATTTTTGGCGAGCTGAAAGGGCTCCAAATTCTCAGTTTTATGAACTCCAATATTCATCAATTGCCACAAGAAATTGGGCAGCTAGCAGAGCTGAGGTTGTTAGACTTGAGCCATTGTCCAAACCTCGAGATAATTAAACCAGGTGTACTTCAAAGCTTGATCAATTTGGAGGAGTTGTACATGAATTGTAGCTTTGATCAATGGAATACTGTGGACCAAACTCCACCAACTAATGCTAGTTTGATTGAGTTGAATCACATAAAGAATCTCCGCACTTTGCATGTGTGCATTCCTAATTCAAGGATGCTCCCTGGAGATCTAAACGTCAGGAAATTAACCAAGTATGAAATCCGAATAGGTTATGTGCGGCGTTGGAGGGCACACAAAGGATCAAGGACATTGGAGCTCAAGTTGGATCCACAAGGCAATGTTCTTCAGAAAGGATGCATTCAAAGTATCTTAGGTAAAACTGACAATCTGCTTTTGGAATGGTTGGACAGAAATGACCAAAGTGTTTGCGCGTTATCCCAAAAAGGTTTTCCAGAGTTAAAGCATCTCCAGGTCAAAAATAGTTCCTCTATCCGTTACATCCTCCAATTGCTATCCCATGCACATTTTACGATGTTGGAGTCGTTATTTCTCATGAATCTCATCAACTTGGAGATGATATGCAATAGCCATATCTCCTCCAAGTCCTTCAGTGCATTAAAAGTAGTACAAGTCAAAAGTTGTGAGAAGATGGAAGTATTGTTTCCTATTTCGGTGGTGAGAGGACTTCCACAGCTAGAAGAGATTAAAGTTGTTGGTTGCAAGCGAATGCAGGGGATTGTAGATGCTGATGATGGTGGCAAAGTTGAGTTGCATAATTTGCGTGTATTGGAATTGCATAACTTGCCAAATATTAAGAGCTTTTTCGCTATAGGGACAGCTCCTTTGAGTAGTAAATTTCACAACCAAGTTGGCACTCAAATTGCATTCTTCAATGAGCAACAGGTAACTTTCTATCAAAAGAATATAATACTTATTACTATTTCCTTCCTTTGCTTATTAGATGTAAGACAAATTATTATGCTTGTATATTTTGTTATTTTCAGTTTATTATCTTCCTAATTACCTTATCCGTTCATGCCTTCTCTATAATTAGTTAAAGCAATCTTCCGTTTCACTTAACTGTGTAATCCAACTAATTGTATGAAATTCATGTAATCTTAGTTTGTGATAGGTTTTGAATTATTTTCAATTAACATGCCGCAAGTATATCTTTATTTACAGGGTTTCATAAGGCAAAATTGAAGAGAATTTCAGCATCAAAGTAATTCCATAAGTACAGTAATTTTTTATCTTTTGAAATGAATTCCATTGGATTTAGTTACCAAACTTTGTTATTATCCACAGAATGTATAAATGACTCTCTTGAAAGCTAATATGAAGAATGGGAAGGACCGATTTGTTATATAAAACTAGCTATACTAATCTAATCAACGCATGTCTTTTATGTATCGTGTTTAAATAAGCATTTAGTCATCGCATAGGCCCCAAAATTATAAGAGTACAGACTTTTGTGTATAGTTTTTTTTATAATGAAAGTAGGCCTTGGCAATTGGATGACTTCTTGTGCATAGGTTTTTTTTTTTTCAACAGACTTTTGTGCATAGTTTTTATATATATAGTGAAAGTAGGCCTTGGCAACTGTGTGATTTTTATTATGCCACACCAAAGTCGTCATTGCAAATTTGAAATTCTTGCTGTTTGAGTTTTAAAGTGATCTTTACATTTCTCTACTCCATACGGCGGTATTAAGGCCAAGTTGTTACAATATCAAATGATGGAACTTGATGCCTCGATATGGAATATCCATTGTCTTAAAGTCCAAATAATTTTAGAGAGACTTACTTCAAATGTTTTGACAGGCCTAGCATTTTAATTTGGCTACTTGGTATGTCTTAATTTAATTTCCAAAGCTTCAAGTGCTCCACAAGTTAATCTTCAAGATATTTGTGGTGAAATTTGAGTTTTCTTTTTGTTGAGTCCATCCAATGTAGATTGTGAATTTTATGTAGCTTCGATATCTTATCAAGAAAAACTGGTGGTTGCCTAGTCTTGTGGGACCATATGTGGTTATTACAGTTTCTCTCCATGGTGATTTACAAATCTAAATATCAAGTCCTTTAACTAAATGTCTTCACATTTGGCCTCTGAAGTATGTATGGTTACATTGTACATAAATCCACAGTTTGCGTTTAATATGCTGTTAAATTGGTTATTGATAGTGATTTACTAACATTAAAGAGAAGTTAAGTGAACTAAGGATAAACAATTGTCTAATTAGGGAAAGCGCGCGGCTATTTTATACGGGAAGTAGTTCCGACCAAGGGCGCCTTTGGCTGACTGGACAAGATTTGCCCATTGATATTGGCGTGATTATAGCTGAAGGTGATGGTGGGGCCCAAGACTCACGCCATATATCAGTTTGCCTGTCAGTAAAGAGTCGTGGAGATTTAAGTTGATGGTGGGTCCCTTAAGGTAGCGTGTCTAGGTATCTCCACTAGAATCTGGACTTTCTACTTCCCATGCAATAGAGGAACTAGATTGGGATGGTTTGCACGGAGACTTTAGGGATTTTAACTTTCAAGGGTTCCGAATCTTCGTTAAAGAATTTTACTCTTGCCTTGATGCCTTTTCATTTTGTGCGTAGAAACTAGGGCTGCAAAGATCTATGAAATTATAATGAAATGTTTCTAATAAATATAATAAATCTCTTCCAACGATGTAAAGAGATGGAGATGAGGGAAGTAGTAGTGGAAGGTTGGATTGTCGGGGATGATAGTGGTCGAACAAAGAAACACTTGTGATAGATGGGAGCATCTGGTGATGGCAAGGTAGATGGGAGATTTCGAGTAACCTTGCGGAAGAAGGATTTTCTCAAGTTAAAGCAATGAACTTTTGAAGAAGACTAGTTACTTTTAACCAAAAATGAAAAGGAAAAAGGAAAATAAAGCTTTCCATTATAAGTTATTCTTTAGAAGGAACAAAACTGGCTCACTAATCAAATTAAGCTTTGCAATCAATTTCCAAGTAAAGATTGAAGAAAGATTCCTTGTTTAGCAACGACAATTGTATGGAGATTTTATTCCTTTTTGATTTTATTCGTTTTCCCCCTTTTGTTTAACTCAATAATCCCTCTCTCTTCCTGAATTTGTGGTTTAACTAAATCTCTAATTCAATGAGTGAATATTGCAGGTTGCCTTTTCAAAATTGGAGACATTAGTAATCGAGGGCTTGGATAACATTGAGTTTTTGTTTTTCCCATCCATGATTAAATCTCTTGCACAACTAAGAGATCTACGGGTATCTTCTTGCAAGAAGATGGAGGCGATCATTATAGAGGAAGAAGGGTTGGGATTGGAAATATCAGAAACTCTGGCATTCCTGATGTTAACTAGGTTAAACTTACGAAATTTGGAAAGTTTGATGTGCTTCTTTCATGGAAAGCGTAAGATTGATTTTTTTTTCCATCACTAAATATCTTCTTCTAGATAGATTTATCCTTGCAATACAATGATGATAATCTTTTCAACTAATGAAAAATCATTGATAGGTTCAAGAGAAACTCAGAGTCAGGACCGCATCAAATCATGCTCCACTGCGCTCTTCAATCAAGAGGTACATGATTAATACTATGTCAAAATATTAAATATAAAAAAGTATTAAATATGCAAAAGATAAAGTATAGCCAAAATAAGAACTAACTAAATACTTACCTTGGTTAAAATATTTTAAAAGCACATGGCCATTTTGTATGGGAAAATTTATTGCGAGTGGAGCCTCTTAGGCCCTGTTTGGGTCAGCATTCCCAATGAACTTTCAGTCCCGAAAGTCCATTGGGAAAAAATTTAGGTATTCGGTTCAGCATTTGGAGGTGTCCTTGGCCAAATGCTGACATTTGAAATGCAAGTCCACCTATACTATTCATCCGTTGATTTTTTTTTTTTTTAAACCGATCATCTTTCCCACACCCCAACCGCTGTTGATCGGTGACAGAGTTTCATCGGATTTTATTTTTATTTAAAAAATAAAAAATAAAAACCCTTTGCAAATGTTGGGTTCACTTTTTTTTTTGTCATTTTTATCTTTTGACAATCAATAGTCCAACTTTTTATCAGTACACTAGAATGATCATTAATTAACGAAGATGATTAATACTATAATAATTACAAAAAAAAATATTCAAAGTTGAAAATAAACCTAAAAGAACCCTAGGCCAAAAGTTGAGCTTTGCATTTAATTTATAATCAAAT
Source organism: Eucalyptus pauciflora (assembly GCA_007663325.1). NCBI lineage: Eukaryota > Viridiplantae > Streptophyta > Magnoliopsida > Myrtales > Myrtaceae > Eucalyptus > Eucalyptus pauciflora. Next base: position 2,054,559 of record VMYD01000385.1, read on the forward strand.
TCTTTTAATATAATTTTTAAATAAATTTACTAATATATATATATATTTTACATTATTCTCAATATGAAAATATAAAAGGTTATATAGTCATTATTTATTTTTTGCAATTTTAAAAATACTAAAACTAAAAAACTTAATTTGGTCACATTAAAGGGCTTTTCAAATATATGTTTACCAAATGGTCTAGCATTTCGGAAAATCCCTTTACCTCAAAGGTATTTGCATTTCTCCAAAGCCGAACCAAACGGGCCCTTAGTGGACTAGATAAGATTACCCTTTTATGGTGGCGGAATTATCATCGAAGTATATTGTGGGGCCCAAGACTCATGCGATAGATTAGCATTCCCATCAGGAAAGAGTCGTGGAAATATAAGTTGTGGGTCCCCCATGCTAGTGTGTATAAGCACGACTTATCTTGTTCCCATGCTTTGAGCTTTCATGGAGAGAGCTTACTTTCAAAGATCATGGAACTAGATTGGAGAAATTTTGCAAAGGGCCCTTGCGACCTTGCCTTTTTTTTTTTTACATCGTAATCTTGTATATTATATCTAGTTGGTATTCTTTACACCAAGTTTAAAGAAGACGACAAATATATCAAATTCAAAAAGGGGAGCAATTATAGTGTTGATAAATTGGATCGCCACAACAACAATTAATGGCATTCAATTGAAATTGAGGACCATTATTTGTAGTACATAAAATTCTAGACTAGTAGGTGGAGGAAACATAGTTAACAATTTAACTAGCTTTAGTGATAACATTTAATAGATCCTTTTGGTATAATCTTTACACCAAGTTTAAAGAAGATGATAAATCATGCAAGTTCAAAAAGGGTAGCAATTACCGGAGAAAGCTTTGTTGTTGGTTTTTATCAAAGAAAATGATGTTACACCATGGTAGATAAATTTCATGGCCTCTATATGCACTTCTACAGATCGTAATTTACTAACATGAAAGATAATCAGTAAACTAAGTATAAGTAATTGCCCAATTAAAGAAAGCTCATGGCTATATTTTATATGGTGGAAAACCGTTGCAAGTGGAGGGGTTTTATTTGACCAGACAATATTGCTCTTTCATCGTGGTGCGGGCCCAGGCTCATGCCATTCGTTAGTTTCCCTCTAATACATAACGGTGGAGATATAAGTGGTGGGTCCCACAAGTTTGTGACGTCAGGATGTGACTTTTCTTCAACCCATGCTTTGAGCTCCCATGGTGAGAGCTTGCTTTCAAATATAACGGAACTAGATCGAAAAATTTGGAACGAGCCTTTATGGCCTTTTTTTTTTGTTTTCGCAGTAGTCTTTGGGGCTTTGAACTTTCTGGCATTCTATTTCTTCGTAAAAGAGTTACTCTTGCCTTAGTACTTCTTTTTATTTTTATTTTTTTATGTAAAATCTAGATATGCAAAGATTCATGGTTTTATAATGAAATGCTTCCTAAAACTGTAATAAATATCCTCTGACATTATAAAACGGTGGTAGCATACAAAAATGGTAGTCTAAGGCTTGCCAGGGATGACAATAGGCTAATGAACGAAATACCAAAAAGTTAAACTTGTTTTATAGGCAGGAGCGAGGGGTGATGGCGAGATAGATGGGAGATTGAGAGTAACTAGGCAGATGGAGCAAAATCTTAAGTGTTCAGAGTTGCTGACTTGTATGAGTTGTAATTTCTTATTTTTAATTTCTCTAGAAATAGTTTCCATAAAGATGGTTGAACATCTCTTATGTTACCTACACAAAGCATGAACAAGTAATACAACCATCGGATAGGATCTCTAAAAGCTTTCCGATATTCACAAGAAACTTAAAACTCTAAACAACCTTACATGTATGGCTTAGACATTGCACGCATGTACATTGAAAGCAATTGAAAAAACAATCGAGAGGAAAGTGAACTGTAAGGTTCAAGAGGCTGGAGATGATTTAAGACACTCATTTTGACTTCATTTGCACTTACAAGGTGTAATTTTTTTTCCCTTGTCGAAGGAAGCTTTACTCTCTCTTAACTGCACTGACAAAAGAAATCGAAGCCTTCTCCGTCGCCTAACTGGGCAAGACCTCTCGGGTCTTGGGCTTCAGATATCAACCCTCTTAGTTTTTACATGAACCGCAAGACCATTCTCGTGGAACTATCAAAGAAATAAAATACATTTTGCAAATCAGCCATTTCAGCTGAGTCATCTGAATTGTCGAGCAAATAGTGGAAGAATGTTTCCGTTGAAAATGAAACAGAGCAATGTATGGGCGGGTTGACTTTGACTAAACTAAAAGCAATATAGGCCGTTCACCTAAAATGTTATTTATGCAGCCAAGATAGGTTGTACAAATGGGCCCTCCCACAGGATTAATATGTCGACCTTCTTAGATATTTTTAATCTATTATAATGAGATATTTAGCACCGTTTCTATAATTTGACTCGAGTATATGTATATGATTTGTCGTTCGCATGTAACTGACCTTCCAGCATTAACAGAAAAACAATTTTAAAAGGAAATTTCAATCGGTTAAGTATTTATAGTGGTTTGAAGTGTGGAATGATGTGAGTAGGATTTGTTCATTTGACCCAAGCGATTCCTTTTCTAATCGTTTTCTCTTAGCCTAACTATATAATTGCTTTAGAGTGACCTAATGTTAATTTGAGGCATTCGGTATTAGATAAAATCATCTCTTACTGTAGTGCACCATTTGATGGCTGATCTATTGCCTTTTTAATCTCAATCTCTCCATCATTTTCTTTCTAATGGCTAATATTCTTCCTCAAGCGATCCCTCAGCTGCATTCTCTAATGGTGATTATCCGTTTGACTTGCTTTTTGTTTCTTTAAATAAATTCTTCCTCATTATTAATTAATTTATGAAATGGTGCAATTTCACTGAAGAATTTCATTTGTATTGGAACTTAAATGACCTTCTCTAAGTGATTTAACAATTGCCAGTATAGTAGCTATTTCATTCTTGGGTTAGCCAAAAAGGTACAAAGGGAGAGATTGTATTGAGTTTGGGATCTATGAAACAGTAATGTAATTAGATGATTGTACATGAGTGTATCCAAATTACCATTTTGCCTATGCTTAACACATTCTGGTCGAATTCCTACTTAGCACTTTTTGTTTTGTCTCCAGTATATTCCAATAGCCTTTCCGTTCTGGAGTCATCAACATTAGTATGGAGATTTTTTTTTCCTATTTTCATTTTATTCTTTTTTTCTTTTGTGCAACTAAAGATAGAATTACCAATTCCATGAATCCGTAATTTACATCTTGGCACTCTTCTTTATTTACATCTTGGAAGTTCATGAATTCGTAATTTAACTAAATCACCAATTCTGTGAGTACTGCAGGTTGCATTTCCTAACTTGGAGAATTTATATATCAATGGCATGGATAACATCGAGATGATATGGCACGATCCAATTCATGCGGATTCCTTCTCTAAGCTAAAATTGCTTTCAGTTAGTGAATGCAAAAAGCTTGTGAACATTGTACCTTCTTTCATTCTAGGACGGCTCTTGAGCCTGGAAACTTTGACAGCAGAAAGATGTGATTCCCTTGATGTTGTTTTTAAACTCCACCCACCAAATCCTCTAGATGGAAAGAGCGTTGCTTGTTCTCCATTACAAGAGCTAAAGTTAAATGATTTATCAATGCTAAACTATGTATGGGATAAGGAACTCTACCGTCATATTAAATTCCAGTGTCTAGGTTTGGTTACCCTTCGGAGATGCGCTAGGCTCACCTCTTTGTTTTCGACCTCAATAGCCAGAGATCTAATCCAACTTGAGGAGTTGGAGATCAATCAATGCGGCATTGTGGAACTCATTGAGAAGGAAGGATTAAGTGAGTTGAGCATCAATGTGGAAGCCATAGAAGGCCCAAGTCATGAGCTAAAAGTAGCATCATCCTTTCCAAGTTATTTTCAGCATATGAAAACTCTAGATGTGTCACTTTGTGATGGGTTATCAAATATGTTCACATCGACAATAGCTGAAAATTTGGTGGGACTCACAAAATTAAGGATTAGAAAATGTGAAATATTAACAGAAGTCATTAGTGATGAGGGAGGAAATGAGGGGCATGTAGTGACTTTCAATCAATTGAAGTATATGGAGCTTGATGAGTTGACTAGGTTGAGGTGTTTCAGTTCAAATGGATACACTTTGATGTTCCCTCTCTTGGAAGAAATCATTGTGAATGGATGTCCCCAGATGAAGTTCTTCCACAAGGGACAAATAGAGGTGCCAAAGCTAAAGGGAGTAAAAATAGGTTTGAATAAAGGGTATGAAGCGACAAAGTGCCAGTATTTTTGGAAGGGAAACCTCAACACGACCATCCAAAATATGTTGGAACAAATGGTACGCTTCAGTTGCTAAATTCTATGCAATTTGATTTTTTCTTATCACCAATAAAGTAATTTTTTTTTTGCTAACCAGAATTTTACGTTTAATGATGCATTTTTTGATAGGCTACGTTTGCTCAGACTAAGTATATGCGGTTGTTTGAGTTCCCGGAGCTGATTGGAAAATGGCATGACAAACTTAATCCCATTACGTCATCTTGGCAATTAGAATCATTAGTGGTGGATAAATGTCCATCATTTATTAATGCTATTCCATCCGGTTTGATGCTTGTTTTAAGAAGAATGATGAGCTTGCAAGTGCACGATTGCGAGCCTTTGGAAGAAATATTCGATCTTGAAGGGCTTGAGGGTATGGATTGCACTCAGGTGTTGCCTTGTCTACAATATCTGCACTTGGTCAATCTACCAAAGTTGAGGCAACTATGGAATAGAGATCTCCAAGGAACATTGTGCTTCAATTTTCTACGATATCTTAGCCTTTATAAATGCAGTAACTTGAGACATGCTTTTGTTCCATCAATGGCTCAGTGCCTTCCCAATCTATGGCAGATCGAAATAAAGGAGTGTGATCAAATGGAAGGAGTGATCACAGACGAAGAAGGGCAAGGAAGTGCGGTGGAAAATATTACATTCCCAAAACTTAGGTCGATAACTCTGGAATGCTTGCCCAATTTGACTAATTTCCTCTCGTGGAAGAATCATACATTAGAATGCCCTATTTTATCAAAGCTAAGAATTGCCCACTGCCCTGAGATGAGAAGTCTAACTTGGCAATCTTCGATGGAGATTGACAATGGCAACCCTTCACTTTTCACTCCGCAGGTCAGTCTCTCAAACAAATGCATTTTTGGCATTTCATTTGAACATATTTGTTAGTGTATAATTGGACAGTTGCATGGTATGTGTAGACAAAAGTGCTAGATATAAATGTTTGTAATATCAATCGCCAATGCTTTGCTCAAATTTGACGATGACTTGTGTTTCATACCTAAACAAAGACAACTAGAATATTTGCCTTCCCACAATAATCCATGGTCACGTCCTTAAAGTATTAATGCAAAACAATTCAGACATTGATAACCATGTGTGGTTTTAAAATCATTTAATTATACAGATCTATGTACATAATCTATTAATATTTACTTAAAAGATCAAAAATTTTCTAATCCTCGGCAAATATAACTATTAACGGTCATCTCCATATATTTTTAGAAGAGTTATTTTTGGGGCTCATAAAATCATATTGTGCACAGTACCTCAAAATTGATTACTGAGGGATTTTTAAAAAGTTATCACAATAACCATATGAAAACATTTACTTTTTGCAATTTCAACTATAAAGAACAAAACAATAAACATAAAAAAGCATCTAAAAATGGCAAAAGTAAAATGAAGTATTGCCCACTTCATATTTTCTTGCGCAGAAGTAAACTAGCGTCATTCTATCAAACATGAAGAAAAGGGGAAAAGAAAACTCCGTAATTATAAAAGCCTAGTTCACAAATTGCTTAACATAATCATCTTCCCAAACAATGAAATTGAAGGAATTAAAGAGAATTGCTCTTTTAATTGGAGTGCAATAAACTTCGATAATGATCAGTGCAGTATTTTAATAATCACCAATGCTTGAATTGGGTCTTGATAATAAAATAAATAAAACTAAAAAGGCCAATATGCATGGAGTTGTTCGCATTTGCCTTCTTCATTTGTAAATCATACTTGAATCAATATACTCCAACAACCTATCAAATTAGGTACCTGTATTATACAATAATTATTAACTTTGGACTATCATGTGGAGTGATAATTAGTGCGATAATATGCACAATCTATGTTTGGCAAGAGAAATTGTAGATTGCTTTTTCTAGAAAAGAAATGGCGAAAATAGGAAAAAATAAAAAGAGAAAAAAGGACAGCTGGACAATAAATAGTAGCAATTTCGTGTGTGGTAGCCGGCATTGTGGGTCTTATTTCATAACTAGATGACAATATTTAGTCAATATCCTAGCCAAAATAAAAATTTAAAAAAATCGGAATAAATTCTCTAATCAACAACACTACTAAAGAGAAAATATTAGGTGCATTAAATACATCATGTAGGATCCGTATTAAATCATCTGCAAATCGACATGTGGTAAAGCCGGGCCCACCTATCTGTTGAATGATCAAAATATTTGCTCCCCCTCCCTTCAATAACACCTCGTTACTGGAAAGCTCTCATTCCTTTTTCTGGTGTGGCTTTACTCCCTTCCCCCCCTCTCTCTCTCTCCTTCCTCGGTGGCCTTGGCCTTTGTTGCAGTGTTGTTGCGATGCGCTCACTAGACGAAGGTAAAAAAGAAAAAAAGAAAAGAGAAAAAGGAAGAAATTAGACAAAGTCTATTTGATGATTTATTAGCTTCTCCCCTCTAAGAAATGTTCGCTTTGAGTTATTTCGTTTCACCTTCATCCTCTTCGAGAAGAGGGGAGAAAAAGAAAGTGAACCAAATCTACAGAGTCAAGTCGCCCCCCTCCCCCTCATCCTCTTACCTTATGTTTTTTTTTTTTTGTTTGGGCGATTGATTGGGTGGTCTGCCCAATGGTTGAATCGGAAGCTTCGGAATCGCTTTTCTAAAGCTCGCCCTCCTCTCTGTGCGCGTGCTTCCATGGGTTTCGAGTGATTACGCGAACCAGAGCTTGTTGGTTATGGTTGGTCGAAGTGGATCTTCGATGCGGAAGCGATTTCAGCGTCGATTCGATCGAGGCGTTGATTCCTGCAAAGAAAATTAAAAAATCTTCTATTCAGCCCTCTCTTCCTCCTCCTTCGTCCACAACCGCCCAACCTCCGCCCCTCCTCCGCTATCGCCAACGGCGGAGTCACTGACGCCTTGATTAGGCTAACCCCTGCTATGTCTAAGTCGAGCATGGCTGACTTCCTCTGTTTTGTCCGTCTCATCGTTCTACAGATTTCGAAATTTGGCCGTCCATAGCGACAGAGTTGCAGATCTGGAAGTCTATCACCGTCGCTGGTAGCGATGGACGAGCCGCTGGAGCCGGAGCCATGGCTACAGATTTGGAAGTCCCATCGCGAGCAACAACCGCTTATGGACTGCGACTGTCCCCTCCGTCGACGCCCGCGGTCGGCTCGTGGTCGACCTCGTCCATGGCTAAGTCACCCCTCCATCGTCATAGCTGCTCATGGTCGTTGCCCGTCCAGATCTGGAGTGGAGTCGTGCCTCCAGATCTGGTATCGTCCATGGATGCAAGCCTAGCTCGTCCATGGCTCGCGAGGAGGCTCCCCCACAGATTTGGCAAGCGCTGCTTGTCCATGGCCATGAGCCTTGACGGCGAGTTTGAGATCCCGACGGTCAAGGACTACGAGGTCAAACAGCTAAAGAAAAAATAGAGGAATAGATGTCAGGGAAGAGTGGCCATGGACGAGACGACCGGAGCTTGAACGTGGCCATTAACGAGACAGCGTCATGAACGGGTAGGCCGCAAAGACGACGGAGAGGGTTGGACGCTCGGCAATGGTTGCCTAGGACGGGACGCCGGCAACTCCACCGGTGGCGATGGCGGAGGGAGGCGGGAAGGTTAGGCACAATGTGGGTGGAGATGGAGGAGAAGCATAGATGGAGAAGGAAAGTGAGGGGAATTGAGATATTTTTTATTTAGTCATCTAACCAAAAAAAGCCAATATTTAGTCAATGTCATAGCGTCCAGTCAACACTTCCATTCCGTCTCATGAAGTTCTCCTCATGTGAAAGACTAAGGTGCGTTTGGATGGACATTTAGAAAGCCATTCAGCCCTCAAAGCCCCTTCAGCCCAAATATGGGTGTTTGGCAACCAATCTCAAGGAGCTTTCAAATGAAAGCTCGCCCTTAGGAATGCTGAAAACATTTTTTTTCTTCCTAAACTACCCTCATTAATTTTTCATATTTCCGTTATTGCCCCTGTATTTATTTTTATTTTTTAATTGAAAAATGAGCAGCCCTTCACCGGACCGGCGAAGGGCGACGGCCGTCGGCGAGCCAGATCTGGCGCCGGTGGCTGTCGGATGAGGTCGCCCGAGGCGACCTCCGGCAAGGGTTGCGCGACCTAGCCGAGGGCCGCCGGAGGTTGCTCGACCTCGGGCAACCTCATCTGACGGCCACCGGCGCCAAATCTGGCTCGCCGGCGGCCGCAGCCCTTCGCCAGACCGGCGAAGGGCTTAGCTAAATTTTCAAAAAAAAAGAAAAAGAAAAAGAAAAAGAAAATATATATATTATACCCATCAAAGCCCCTTGAGAAAGTTTTTTTTACCAAACGCATATTCAACTCAAAGTCTATTTGCAAATTTTTTTTACCAAACACAATTGCATTTTCCCCAAATAGCTTTAGGCTTTCAGCATTTGCATTGGACTCAAAGCCCATTACAAATGCTGAACCAAACGCAGCAATGAATGACGACCTACTCCGGCACTTCTTTTTTTGGGTCGAAACTGAGGCACTTGAAAATGCACGATATCATTTTTTATTACAGATTCCATACAAGTTTTGGTTTTTCTTTTTTCCTGATGGAGAAAATGCATTTTTTTTTCTTATTCTAATACTTTTGCACAATTCTTTCTATTGTTTTATGCGAGTAGAATGTTTAATTATAAAAAATATCTACAATTTTTTTTTTACTTTTTAATTGTAAGAATAATCATTAATTATTTATTTATAATGTCATTTGCATGTATAAGTTGTTATATAATACCTAGTCCCGCATTCTAAGAATATTTCAAAAAGTCATTATAACACAATCAACAATGCTAATAAATTTGGGGAAGTATGAAAATAGTCATCTAATCTTTTGACAGTGAAAAGTTGTGATAGCGTTAATTTCATTTTAGGGTAAAATATGAGCTGTCATATAATAATTGCTTTCTCCCACAGTATTAGATAATTTCAAATACTCATCTAAATCCTCAATTAAGAATATTGATAGATTTAAGGAAGTGTGGAAAGTCTTTTTTGTTTTCTTTTTTGGTGACAAGTCGTAATGCATTAATTATATTATAACAAAATGAAAAATATCAATGCTTGCTTTTCAATGGACAATTTGCCGAAGGTCATGATGTAGTAAAAAAGAAAAACACTCTTGATTTTCTCCATACAAACAAAATGCGATCAGTGGGTGCACACTCACTTTTTGCCAAGGGGTGGATCACTCGATACACCACAAGATTCTATTTTTATTTTTCCACCTCAAATATGAATAAATATTATTTCAAGGATGTTATTAATGGTCCAATGTAAAACTAGTAAATTGACCCAACTCGCTTTTGCTGAGATCATAACATTATGTTATTTATTCAACTCATTATGTTGCCCATGCCTTTTAAGAAATTATTTTCAAATACAAAAATTTTCCATACATAAAAAAGAAAAATGTTGTGAACATTTGAAGTTACTATATTTTTTTATATCTAGTTCGCCATATAAATTTCATGACTCTTCTCTTTAGTGAACTGTATTAATTAGATGATTCATAAGTATTGTTTGCAATTTAGTATGAATAAGTAGCATTGCTCATAGTAAATAGAGGAAATGATGTTGAGCCAAGCATTAGTTATATCCATTCCTTCTTCAATACATACACTACTTAAGTTCTTCGCACCTGCTATTCATATCCTTAGTTGACTGGCTCATCATCACTATGCCATGGAGGAGTGAGAAGCACTTTTTGCCAGTCTTCATGTATATTCATTACAAAAATACAACTTCTCACTCCTCCATGGCATCAACATTGTTTTGTGGGATTCATATTATGTTCTTCTTCGTCTTTGTCCTCATTTAGTTGCGTAGAGAAATAGTTGAGTGAGTTGTTATTGATGTTTAGTCAATGGCTCCATTCATGCATCCACATAAATAGGAGGGCTCTCATTTCTCTCTCTCTCTCTCTCACTTTTGCATTGTAGATTTTCTTATGCTTCAGATGCTCTTGCATCCAATTGGAAATTGCCATTCTCTCTCTCTCTCTCTCTCTCTCTCTCTCTCTCTCTCTCTCTCTCTCTCTCTGATTGTGACGAACAAAAAAATGAGGACTCAGGAGGGGGGATTAGGATGAAGTTGAAAGGTACAGAACCGGAATTCGGGAGACTTGCTTAGCAACCATTTGAACGAGCCCAAGTTCCACGTGCATAGGACCTATCTGCCTAATTCTTGGACTTTTAAGTTATCCTTATGATTTGCAGAATAATCAAGAAAAGTCAACATTGTCTTGTCACTCCAAAATCTAGATATCCTTAATCGTCAATTAAGCCACTCAAAAAGTCGAATGCTAAACATACTATTAATTTATAAATGCATTTATAATTCATGCTTGTTGCAATGCAATATCCTTGGCCTTAGTCATCAGTCAACTTGTATAAAAGCATTAATCAACCCCTCCCTATTTATGTCTCTAACAAAATCTTGACTTCTCATGATTTGTGAGAATGAGGGAAGTCTGGAAATTTCTTCTTTAAGGTCATAACTCAATGCAATCACATTCATCGTGTCATTTTTTTTTCTCAACATGGCAGGTACAATTTCCTCAACTTATGTGGATGGATCTCTCCCACATGGACAATTTAAGCAAAATATGGACTGATGGTCCTCAAGAAACTTTGACTTCTAATATTTTACAGAAAGTGGAGGTTCATAATTGTAAGAGCCTTGAAAATTTGTTTCCGTATTGGGTGGCTACAAGTTTAACCCAACTTGACAAACTTCAAGTGGAGTCTTGTGAGATTGAGGAAATAATCGCTAGTGGGGATGACACTCCACGCTCCAATACTATTCAAGATCTTTTCCCAAAACTAACCTCTTTGGTGTTACATGACATGCCGCAACTCAAGAGCTTCTGTCCTAACTTGCCCACTTTGAATTGGCCATTACTAGAGGAATTACGAGTGACTCACTGTGACAAACTAAACATGTTATCCTTTGCGGCATCCATGAACAGTTTGGCTCAAAGATATGATCAACAAGACCTTTCAGATCAAGAAGCACACTCTTCATTTGAGAGGGTATGATTATAGTTACTCTCCCTTAGTTTCTACTTTGTTCTTTAAAGCAATCACTAACATCATATCCATTGCATATCATGTCGCGTTATAATGTTGTAGAAAACATGATCTTCCTTACCTATTAGTTTGTCGACAACATTAAGATATTTCTAATATCTTACGTACACTTCCATTTGTGGACATGCATAAGATATTCCATTACCTAGAGTTACAAAAATATTTGTAGTATTCTATTGACAACATAATATATTCCTAATCTAACCTAATGGTGCTCCTTAGCAACATCAATAAGAATTTGACTAGAGGTCCTCTCCATTATTGATATGTGTTGCACATTTGAAATTTTCTTCTCTATTTCATCTTCTACAAACTCTAAAAAAATCAATTCAAACAATTTTTTTAAAAACAAAAATAACATTAGTACCTTAGTGCACTATTTTCTACTGTATTTTTTATTACACTGGTGCACTACATAATCGTCATGTTGTCCTATTATAATACTATAGAAAACTAGAACCCCTTTCCTATAAGTTTGCGGACAACATAAGATATTTCTTATATCTTAAGCACACTTCTAAATTTGTGGACCACATATGTTTTAGTAACATCATGGGTGCATCCCGTTACATAAGATTCCAAAGATGATAAATTTTTATTGACAAGATAAGATATTCCTAACAAAAGATGAATTTAGTGAGTGTAGGCATCTTGAATTTAGATTCACTCTATCCACTTGACTAGACTAACCTCTACACGAGACTTTCAAAAGATTGAGTGTTGAATACAAGGTTCTTGAGATATAATGAACTTTAAGAAGATGGCCACCTTCCATGCAAATCATCTAAAAAGGTTTATTTTTAACAGCACATGATTTATTGCTGAAACTTCGTAGAATTCACTTCTCTTATTGTATTGGTTGTTTGACAGGACTTTCCCAACTTTGAGAGACTTTTATTAGTCAATAACAATATTCAAATGATACAAGATGGAAATTTTCCCGATGACATCTTTAGCAAACCAATAGCACTAACACTAGCATGCTTTCATGATGAAAATGCCATCTTTCCTTCTATATTCCTCCTAGAGAGATTTCAGAATCTACAAAGCCTTGAGGTATTCTGTAGCTCCTTTGAAGATATATTCCCGGACGAAGGGCTTGTTGAAGAGGGGAAACATCTGGTGCTTGAAAATTTAAGAGAAATTAAGTTAAACAAGTTACGCAACCTGAAGCGTGTGTGGAGAGAAGACTCTTTAGTGTTGAAAATTCTTCAAAGCATTGAAACATTTGAGATTTGGGATTGTCCCTGTTTGACAACAATATTTCCAACTGTGGCATCCTTCCATAATCTGACGAAGTTAGTGGTGAAGAATTCCTCTGGATTGGTACATCTATTGACAATTTCAACAGTCACAAATTTGATGCATCTCAATACCATGACTATAATAGGATGTGAAAGAATGAAAGAAATAGTGGCCAATGATGGAAACGAAGAAGGAAAAGTGATTTCTTTTGGAAATCTTCTCTATTTGACACTCCAAGATCTGCCAAGCCTAGAATGCTTCTCCTCCATCTCGAGTTGCACCTTTAAGTTCCCATGCTTATGGACTATTGAAGTGGAAGAGTGTCCGAAAATGAAGACCTTTTCTAAGGGTACGTTAAGCACACCATACCTAAGTTGGTGGGGTAATTCGGTGAGCCTATTCAGATACAAATGGAAAGGGAATTGGGAGGAGGGTGATGATCTCAATACAACCATACAAAAGTTATCAACATAAACAAATGCACATAGAATTGGTAAAGATTCAATTGTTGTCATTCTCTTATCCATTCGTTTTCTTCTTATTTTTTGGTAGCACGGTAAGTTTTTAAATTTTTCTTTTTGTAACTTTTCTATTATTGATACCGTCGGATCAGAGCATCATCAACCCTTATCTATCGATCGATCTCGCCTCCTCCTTCACTGAACAACAAGAAGCGAAACAGGGCTCTCCTTGTCCTTCTTGATGCCGGAGGCTCTCTTTGCTGCATTCACGGAGGAGGGAGCGAAAAGGAAGCGTTGGGAATTTCCAGGACTTGAGAGAAGATGGCACTGCTGAGTCTGGACAGTCAGTCCTCCACTCACTTCATCAAAGAAGAACATCATTCTCTCTCTCTCTCCCCCCCCCCCGCATCTGTATACGACAAATCGTAAGTTCACGCTTCTACACGCAACATTCCTCCCATCTGCCAGAATTTCTTCCCGATTTTCATGTCTTATTGCGTGTAATTTTCTTCTGGTTTTTGTAAAGACCTTTCCTTAACCATTGTCGTCTTCTTTAGCTAGGGCTCTGCTTTTTAAATTTGTTCATTGTAAATTTCTCAGTCCACTACTTCAGATCATGGGCCAATAGAGGTCCTCCACTGACATCATCAAAGAAGAAGATCACTCTTCTCTCTCGCTCTCTCGCTCTCTCTTGCACTTGAACCCGGCAAACTCGTAAGTTCATGTTTCTTCTGATTTTGGTGTCTTATTGCGCATGAATTAGGTTGAACTAGGAAGCTGCTTTCGTGTAGACCTTCCTCAATCCTCGCCTTCTTCTTCAGTAAAGGGCTCTGTTCTTCAAAATTCATTCCACATTAGAGTCTAAAGGCATAAGTTCCTCAAACTAGCAATTTTATCTTAACAGTTGAGTAATTGAAATAGGGAAAAGAATGAAAGGACTATTATTGGGACATAAGCTGGTGGTTGGAGGTTCGAAAAGATAACAATCGTCTCCTTATTTAGTGGATAGATGCGTTGGAAAAGCAATTCCTAAGGCGTCTTAGAATTAGAATCCAAGTCCTCTTATATGGAGAAATTTGACAATGTTATTCAATATCGGAGAAGTAGAATACATATGTTAATTGCACAAAGAGACTATGTTCATATGGACAAGCAAATTGCAAAGAATGTTGCTGTCTCCATAACTAAAGAGAAAGACCTAATCAATAAGGGGTTGGCTTGTTGTGATTATGAAATTTCATTGTAGATCTAATGACTGATAATTTTGTTTTCAAATAGAAGATGTTGTATTTTGTTATATTAATAAGATTTGGGGAAAAATGATTTTACTTTGTCAAATTGAACCAAAGTTTGATAAAACCTTATTTGAGCTACGCTTGAAAGAATCAAACGGCTTAATTTTAAATTTTCAATTCCAGCCATGTTCCAGTCATCAATGTATTTGCTTTTTCTGCTGTGATTGTGATTTATGTGGCTGAAATAGATATGTTTTAAATATACATAGGACCTGGAAGGCTTCTTCTGAATGTGTACCCTATTGCATTGTGGGAGCATAGATTTGACCTTGACTTTGGATTAATAACTTTCGTCATGTGGCTTACTGTCTATTAAATTTCTGAAACTAGCAAGTAATGCCCTAAACTCACTCTATGTACGATTTAATTCTTGATATTTTCTTCACCATATGTTGGTTTTTCAATCATGTACATGTGCAATCGGCTCCTGTTCAATTCATCATGCGACATATTTAGGAAATTTAGCAAATTGTGGATGAGTTTTTTTTTTTTTTGAGTTGGGGGGGGGTGGGGGAAGGGGTATGTTCTTTTCCGTTGGTCGGCTCATTAATAGGGATGATTTTTTGTTCAGAGTCCACATATTCACTAGTGCTGGTTAGGACTTGATTTACATTAATCTAGATGAACTCTGGAAGTGTCACTTTCGCTGGTCCAGAATGAATTCAGTATTCCAAATAATAACTCCTTTATATAGTCTTGAGGAATCAATGAAGTGTACTTCTATGCTGATTGGGTTTTATGAGGTTGATCACAATCCATATGCACACTCACTAATGCCAAATTCCAAATCTGAATGAACTGAAAAGTATGTGCTTCAAGACGTCCTTTTTGGTTTATGTGTTCTTCATTTTGAATTTAAAAACAAGTCTTATAGGCTTATTAAGATTATGAGTTTTATTTTTCCTACAGGAATATTAAAAAGGTTCAAGAGGATGCTTTTGAGAGAATGGTGCAATTATTTGGCCTGTAGAATTGGAAAAATGTGATGAGATGGTTTGGTTAGCAAAGGGTTTGAATGAATATGCAGAGCATTACTCTATCTGTGAGGTTCAATTTTTGGTCTTCTAATATGAAGGGGACTCCATTTCCCGTGTCACTATAATTGATGAAAGGATGTCCGAGATAGAATATCTGCCAATTAGTGTTGATATGAGGAACCGAGCCTCAGCAATTATGGAATTGTCTTGCTGAAAGTGGAAAATGCCTTCGATTGCCGTGACGTTTCAGTCGAACTTGAAGTTTGGGGGGATGAATTGCATTTAGCCAAGTGTCCTCGGTTTTGTATGGAAATCGAATCTTATTAGGTGTGCAAAGTTCATGGCGGTTCCTATGCAGATTCATCACCAGAGTTTGGGAGGGACAGAAATTCCAATTGCTCATCACAAGATTTTCCAGGTGTGAATCTTAATATTAGCTAATTTTGTCCTTGATTGTGTTGTTTGTCGTGTTTGATTCAAATACTGTACAAGAATTGTCCATGTCGTTAAGCTAAGAGAAACTGCGTTAGAGTTAATGCTAAGGGAAACTATGTTAGAGTTAATGCTAAGGGAAACTGTGTTAGAGTTATCTCATTCTCTTAGTGTTTCTCCGTCTCTAGATTTCCCGTGTATGCATATATATATGTGTGTGTGTGTGTGTGTGTGTGTGTGTGTGTGTGTGTGTGTGTGTGTGTGTGTTGAGACTGAATGGGCCGGCGATTGCTGTGGTGTTTCGGTTGAGCTTGAAGTCTTGGGGGATGAATTGCATCCAGTCAAGTGTCCTCAGCTTTGTATGGCAATGGAATATGATTAGGTTGGCAAAATTCATTGCAGTTCCCATGCACATTCATTAGCAAAAAGTTTGGGGAGGGACAAAGTTCGAATTGCTCATCACGAGATTTTTTGAGTGTGAATCTTAATATATTAGTAAATTCTCCCCTTGACTGTGTTTTTCTCGTGCTTGATTTGAATATTATGCAGGAACTCTCCACGTCGTTAGGCTAAGAGAAACTGTGTTGGAGCTAATTCATTCTTGTAATGTTTCTTTGTCTATTGCTCTCCCCTATGTACATATGTATGTGTTGGGGAATCTCATAAATAATGGAAATGAACCAAGCCAGTCATATCAGATTTCATTGTGATGAGAATGGATTGGTGTGTATATAGGCCTCAGGAAGCTAGACCATTAGTAAGACTCAGATCTATTGATTTAGGGTTGCTATGTTGGTAGATATGAGTTTTACATAACAAGAATATAATATGCCTAAAATGCTAAAGCCTTTTTCATGTTCTGTTTGCGGCTGCTTTAGGTAAGCTGAGAGAGTCAAGCTTGTGAAGAGCTCTCAAACTGGCCAGCAAATTTATACTCGATTATCCTTTTTTTCAAATTGTGGTGAGGTGAATATATCTGAAGAAAAGCAATATGGTAAGATCCTCATGACAATAACAACTCTTGGATTTAAATCACATACAATTGCTAGGCTGTGTTAGATCTAGATATTAATCACGTGTCAATAATTTTTTTTTGTCCTTTACATGCTTTGAAAAGGACATTCATATTGTCTTCCTTAGAATCATTGGTTGTTTTTTCCTTTCTGACGACAAAATTGCAAAATGTCTCCTTAAGCAGGAAGTTCCCGGTTCATTCCTAAAGATGCACTTTAAGAAAAGCCCGCAGACCATGGTTCTCATATTTCAAGACAAAGCATAGCATTGAATCTCACCAGCCCTGAACATCATGGAAAGCTGTTTGCCTGCAGGGTTGCATTCATGAGAGAAACTTCTCTGAAGGCAGGAGAGGCGTGTGTTTGAGCTCTAATGAAAAGGACAATTCGTGTTCGGATTATCCAACTTCAGAACCACTAATAAAACTTGGCTGAATGATAATACTATGCAATACGATATAGCAGAGGAAGTTTCGACTTAGCTCACTTTTGGTGAGAATGTGACTTTCAGAATGGCTTGGCTGAATTCTGCTTCCAATTCAGCAAAATGGACAAAAGCATGAGCTTAGTTCCAATGAATGAAATGGTCCTGAATGTGTACGATGCCTTTCCTTGATCCTAGACTCAATAATCACCATGAGAGCATGAGTTGTGAGTCGGAGGAAGCTGATTACTACTTTTGATTCTGTAACTTCCATTTCAGGAGACAATCTCTCAAATCTGGGGCTTCCTCAAGGTTTCCAGTGGCTCAACCTGACCTTTAGAATTGTAGAGGGTAGTAACATCGGATACACTTCCCCTAAGCCATATACCAAGTCTAAATTTCAAGGTGTAACCATAATTTTACAAGCTCCGGTGAACTTAATCAGATTCTGTTCATTGTCTCTTTTTAATTTCTTCAAGATTTTGTGATCAGTCTTTTTGCATGTGAGAAGTTTGTTAGTTTCTTCTCATATGGAAAGCATTCATAATTTATTCTGTCAAATTAACTGAATCATGATATGTATGGCAAAGCAATTTACAGTCTATGCTGCATCTTTTCATGGTTAGTCAATTGAGGGAATTTTCACATCAATGTCTACTAAAATTCCTCATTGTTCAACTGTGGAAAAAGGGATTTCTAGTCATGCACCTTTCTACCCTCCACCATGCCACCGCCAAATGAAATGATATCATAGGATAAAGATGAAGTCCCCCAGCGGGGAAGGAATGGCTTTACTGGGAAGTAGTCTACATGTAGATTGAGCCATTCTGACTTGGTTTTTCATGGTCCTGTACTTCCTAGACCTCTAATTACACACTTAAATTAGCTCGCAAATTTGATTTATAACTATCCTTTTTCAAAATGGTGATCCCACATTTTATATGAATAGTCTCGTATGATCTTGAACTTAATTCGTCACCTATAACTAGAGCTCAATTATGATTGTTAGCGCCTACAATATCACGACCGCTTTAGCAATTGATGTCCACTTGTTGGAGTTTTTTCCATTTATACAGCGT
Organism: Eucalyptus pauciflora; assembly: GCA_007663325.1. NCBI lineage: Eukaryota > Viridiplantae > Streptophyta > Magnoliopsida > Myrtales > Myrtaceae > Eucalyptus > Eucalyptus pauciflora. The sequence continues at coordinate 2,072,917 of VMYD01000385.1, forward strand.
TTATAATTGAAGCCAATAGAACACTAGAACAATATTCACTAATAACACGTATTAAAAAGGATGTTAGCTAGCAATTTCTTTTCATCCTTTAGCACTTTCAGAAGGATAAATTAATCCTTAAATTTCCTCAACCTCAAATTATTACCTTCTTGTTCTTTGCCCTCCAATTTTATCCTTTGATTTCTCATTCCTCTTAAATATTACATAGCTTGGTTGTTCAAACATGTAGATGTGCAGAGTATTCCGGGTGGATTCATTAAGCAACATATTCAGAAAAAACAAAGAGTAACTCTTAGGTATTCCGATAGTGAAGCCCGTCGGGCCTACAAACTCGTAAGAGGGGCTTGATCTCTATATTTTTCTTCTGGTTGACTTGCATTTCCGAGAGAAACTCATATGCGTGTAGGAGACGTTTACCAGTTTGAGCTAATTGATAGGGATGATAGTATTTGAAGACTCCATTTTGAGTCTGCATGTTTCAGCTAGTTGATAGGGATGATGGTGTTTGAAGACTTCATTGTATGAAATGAGTACTCCCATGTTTAGTCGTGCTGCATCACTGACAAGCAAACTTCCTTTTCTTTGTTAATTGAAAATAAACTCAAAAAGATTTTATGAAGACTTGATGCGTCAATTTGTAATGCAACGATTTAGGTAGGAATTCTAGGTAGTTATATTTTCATAAATTTCCACTTCTTCATTAATGTTCAGAAGAGTTACCAGTTAAATAGAAGACAATAGCACTATCAAAATGGATGAGTCATTTATCCAGGTCAGAATCAAGACAACTAAACTAAACTCTATCATCAGATCCCCCATGAATGAATGGACCAAGATGATCACCTAAAGGCCTGCATTCTTTGTAGCAACAGCATCGCATTACTACGTGTTTATCACTACTGGCGACTCGGATACCTCTATGTAATGACACACTTTTCCTTCTCTCCACGTGGTGTCATAGAATCCACAAATAAACTTTTTCAAATCTCCATGATTTGTATTTCTAGAGTCTTTATGTTGATCCGCTATCACAGAATACGTGTATAATCAATGACGATGTTGCCTAGGAGTGAGCTTCAAGAGCTTACTAATTCTCTACACCGCATTGTAACAGAACGAAACAACACACGATATTGATACTAATAACCATGAAGCAGAGCCGACACAAATAAAATTTCATTCAACCCCGGAACACCATAGCACATAATTAACAAATCAAATTCGAAAAGATGGAATCATCGACTAATTTAAAGAATGGCGGTTAAGCTATGCAATGACAGGTCACCCATCAAGGTATATGAGGGTAAGGAGTGTCATTGAATAGCAAAAGCAAATTACTACTTCGAAAAGAGACGAGCATGTCCAGAATCTGCCAATAATTGCTTAACCTTTCGAACACAAGAAGGCAGGAAAAGAGGACGCGGGAGACGTGAAGCTTTCTCGATCCTTCTTCTTCTTCGGGAGTGAAACTGGGGGAACCTCTGCTGCACGTCACGGAGGATGGAACGAAAATGAAGCGTCGGGAATTGCGAGGACTGAGAGAAGCGAAGCTGCACTTAGCGGAGCGGAGTGAAGTAGGGGAGAGGGAGATTCAACCAGATGGAGTGTTAGTGTCGTCCCCGTCGCCGCCGCCGCTGCCGGAGAGAAGACGAAAGTACGATGCTGGAGATGGCATAACCGAGTCTGGATGGATAGTCCCCCACTCACTTCATCAAAGAAGAAGATCATACTCTCTCTCTGACGAATCGTAAGTTCACGCTTTTGCACCCATCATTTCCCCCGTCCGCCAGAATTTCTTCCGATTTTCGTTTCTTATTGCGCGTAATTTTCTTCCGATTTGGGGAAAGCCTTTCCTCAATCGTCGTCGTGTTCTTCAGCAAGGGCTTTGCTTTCAAAATTTGTTCCACAGTCGAGTCTTGTCCATGTAAATTTCTCAACCCACTGCTTCGGATCGTGGACCAATAGAGGTCCTCAATCGTCGTCGTCTACATCTCGTGTGCTTCTCTCGTGAATATATGTATTGTCTTTCTTTATCACACTGGCTGCTTTGAAAATGTGCATGGAGCATTTCGTCAGATCATGGCCGGCGAAGATAAGGAGCTAATCCGCACAAGCATGTGGCGTTCTTCTCTGCCGGTACGCGAGCATTTGTGATAGAATCACGTCTGTGTAGGAGATTTCATACGTGTGTGAGCTCATTGATGGAGATGATATGAGGAGTTGCTTTTACGCCTTGTTCTTAATAAACTCTGGAGTACTCATCGTCATGAGAATTTGGAGGTGTGACTTGCGGTTTAACATGTCGAGGTTCTGCTTGTGTAACTCTCTTTCCGTCGTTCTTTTCAAATTCTAGAAAAGTTTCTAAGAAGCTTTTGTTTTAATCTTGATTGATTAGTCATGATTTGTACATAAACTATCACTAAAAGTTGTCGTTTTTCAAGTACAGGGAGGACCAGATAGTTAGAAGATTTGAGGCATCCGGAGCTGGTTTTTGATGGTCCCACACACCCAAGGCCTCAGACTGGTCTTAAATTGTCCAAGAAATTTCAAGCGGAGAATCCCTTTTTCTAGGTGGTGATGAGGCCATCTTCTGTTAAGCATGGCACGGTAAGATCCCAAGCTTATTTACTCAAACTGGTATGACTGAAAATCGAATATATCAATGCTGTTTCTATCTTTGCCCATACTCTAATGTAATTCCAAGTTTACCTCATTATGTAGTAAACTATGACATGTTCTTTTCCTTGAAGTGTTCATGAGTATATGTTTAAAACCAGGTATACATCTTAACAATGGAGTAATTAAAGCAGGGAAAAGAATGAAAGGATAGTTATTGGGACATAAGCTGGTGGTTAGAGGTTGGGAAAGATAACAATTGTTGTTTTTTTTTTTTTTTGGATAGATGTGTTGGAAAGTAAATGCCGAGGCAAGTCTTAAGAATTAGAATTTGAGTTTTATGTTAATCGCACAAGGAGACTATGACATGAACTGGCAAATTGCAAAGAATGTTGCTATCTCCATAAACTCCGGACTGTTCATCATCATGAGAATTTGGAGGGGTGACTCGCCGTTTAACATGTCTTGTTTCTGCTTGCGTAACTCTCTTTCTCTCGTTCTCTTCAAATTCTAGAAGAGGTTTTTTAAGAAGCTCTTGTTTTAATTTTTGATTGATTTAGTAATAATGTGGGGATAACTTCCGACCCATGCTATATTTTTTCATTGTCCTATTAATGAAGTGTAAACAAACTGTCACTGAAGTTGTTGTTTTCCAAGCACAGGAAGGACCATGCCATCTTATGTTTAGTATGGCTTGGTAAGATCCCAAGCTTATTTACTACTATTGGCATGTCTGAAAATCAAATAGATCCATGCCGTTTATATCTTTGCCTATACTCTAGTGTATTTCCAAGTTTACATAATTGTATAGTAAACCATAAGATATGTTATATTCCTTGAAGTGTCCATGGGTATATGTTTAAAATCAGGTATGTATCATAACAATGGAGTAATTGAAGTAGGGAAAAGAACGAAAGGACAGTTATTGGGACATAAGCTAGTGGTTGGAGTTTCGGAAAGATAGCGATTGTCTTCTTTTTTTGTGGATAGATGTGATGCAAAAGCATTTGCTGAGGTGTCTTAAGAATTAGAATCCAAGTTCTCTTATATGGAGAAATTTGACAATGGAGAAATCAGGTATATGTAAATCGCACAAGGAAACTATGTGGATATGGACAAGCAAATTCCAAAGAATGTTGTTGCTTCCATAACTAAAGAGAGACTTAATTAATAAGGGGGTGGCATTTTATGATTCTGAAATTTTGTTGTAGATCTAATGACTGATAATTTTGTTGTCAAATAGGATATATTGTTGTACTTTGTTATATTAATCAAATTTGGGGAAAAAAGAAGATGATTTTACTTTGTCAAATTGAACCAATAGTTTGATAAAACCTTATTTGAGCTACGCTTGGAAGAATCGAACAACTTAAGTTTGACATTTGACATACATGTGCCAGTCATTGATGTATTTGCTTTTTCCCTGTGATTGCGGTCTGTGTGGCTGAAATTCATATTTTTTTAAATATATATAAGACATGGAAGGCTTCTTCTGAATGTTTCCCTATTGCACTCTAGGAGCATAGATATTGACATGTGACTTTGGATTGATGACTTTCATTATATGGTTTATATTAAAACTCCTGAAATTAGCAAGTAATGGCTTAAACTCACGCTGTGTGTGATTTGATTCACTCATTAGGGTATGCTTATATTTTGGTCTGTTTTTCACCATATGTTGGTCTTTCAACTGTGTTTAGGGGCAGTCTTCTCCTATTCAATTCATCACGCAACATATTCAGGAAATCATGCGAATTGCGAGTTTCAGATATTCAGTCAGATCATGGATGGTGAAGCTAAGGAGTTATGGAGATGCGATATTGGGGCAGGGGGTTGTTCTTTTCTATTGGTTGGCCCACATTTGCAAGATTAGGTCATCTGCATGTAGAAATTCATTGATAGGGATAATGTGGTGTTTAGAGTCTACGTATCCACTAGTGCTGCTTAGGACTAGATTTACATCGATCGAGATGAACTCTGGAGAGGTCACTTTGGCCGGTACAAAATGAATTCAGTATTCCAAATAATAACTGTTGTTTATGGTCTTGATGGACCAAGGAAGTATACTTCTATGTCGATTGTGTTTATGAGGTTGATAATAATCCAAATGCACACTCATTACTGCCACATTCCAAATTTGAATGAACTGAAAAGGATGTGCTTCAAGATGTCCTCTTTGGTTTACGCATTCTTGTTATATTGTTCTTCATTCTGAATATGAAATCAAGTCTCATAGGCTTATGAAGATTATACATTTTATTTTTTCCCGCAGGGAATACCAAAGAGGTTCATGAGAATATGGTGGGAATCTCTCAAAAGGATGATTTCTGAGAGATTGGTTTGGCCTGTGGAATTGGAAAAATGTGATGAGATGGTTTGGCTATCAAAGGGTTGGAATGAATTTGCAGAGCATTGCTATATCTGTGAGGGCCAATTTTTTTGTCTCAAATCTGAAGAGGACTCCATTTACCATGTAATCATATTTGATAAAAGCATGTCCGAGATAGAATAACCGCCGGTCAATGCCAATATGAGGAACCGAGGCTCAACAATTGTGGAATTGTCTTGCTAAAAGTGGAAGATGCCGGCAATTGCCATGATGTTACGGTTGAGCTTGAAGTCTTGGGGGATGAAGCCAAGTGTCCTTGGCTTTGTATGATGTTGGAAATTGATCAGGTTTGCAAAGTTCATGGCAGTTCCTATGCATATTCATCAGCATGGAGTTTGGGAAGGGACAGAAGTTTGAACGGCTCATCAGGAGATTTACTAAGTATAAATCTTAATATATTAGCTAATTCTCCCCTTGATTGTGTTGTTCTCTCTTTTGATTCGAATTCCATATTGGAACTCTCTACGTCACTAGTCTAGGAGTAACTGTGTTAGAGCTAAATTCATTCTCGTAGTGTTTCTCTGTCTCTAGTTCTCCCATGTGTGTATGTATGTGTTGGGGGATCTCATAAATGCAAGCCAATGGAAACAAGCCGAACCAGTCATATCGGATTTGATTTTGCTGAGAAGTGTATTGGCATGCAAACGGGCCTCAGGAAGCTATACCATTAGTAAGACTCAGGATTATTGATTTTGGGTTGCTATGTCGGCAGATATGAGTTTCACTTAACTAGAATAGACTATGCCTAGAAAGCAAATAACTTTCCTCATGTTCTCTTGCCACTGTTGCAGGTGTAAGCTGAGAGAGCTGAGCTTGAGCAACGCTCTTGAACCGGCCAACAAATTTAAACCTAAGTATCCTTTGTCTAAAATTGCAGTGAGATGAATACATCTGAAAAAAACAATGTGGTAAGATACTCATGACAATGACAGCTCTTGGGTTTAAATCACAGAGTCACTAGACTATGTTGGCACTGGGTTAATCGTGCATTGTGTCAATAGTTTCTATTCTTATCCTTCACATGCTTTGTAAAGGATCCTCCCACTATTGACGCATATTAAGGAAAGTCCGCAGACCGTTGGTTTCATTTTTCGAGACAAATCGTGGCTGTTGAAGCTCATCAGCCACGAACACTATGGAAACTAATCTGCCCGCTGGGCTGCATTCAGGAGAGAAACTCCTCTGCAGGTGGAAGACGCCTGTGTGTTCGAGCTTTATCGAAAGGGACGATATCGTGTTCAGAGTATCCATCTTCAGAACCACTGATAAGACTTGGGTGAATAATAATGCTATGCAATATGATGCTGCAGAGGAAGCGTCGCTTTTAGTTCACTTTGGTGAGAACCGAACATACAGAATTGCTAAGCTGAATTCTGCTTCTAGTTTGGCAAACTAGATAAAAGCATGTGTTTTGTTCCAATGAATGGAATGCTCCTGAACGTGCTTCTTTAAGGTTTCCTGTGGGTCAACCTGGCCTTCAGAATTGTAAATGGTCATGACATCGAGTACACTTCCCTTGAGCGATATACCAAGTTTGAATTTCAAGGCGCAACTGTGATTTTACAAGCTCCAGTGAACTTACATCAGATTCTTTTCATCGTCTTTTTTCGATTTGTTGAAGATTTCATGATCAGTCTTTTCGCACATGGGCGCAAATTGAAGTTTGTCAGTTTCTTCTCATGTGAAGGGGGAATTTCTTTTATTTTTTTTCATATTAGCTGATTGTTGACATGCATGACAAAGCAAATATGCTGGCGTCTTTGCGTCCCTGCCGCTGCGGCACGACTCTTCCGCATACTCTCGCGACAGACACAGTATCTGAGCCTCTAGCAGTGACTTTTCGTCTTAGAATCAACAACATCCCGGCGCTCTCATAACTCGCTCTTGCCGCCGTATAAAGCTCACCGACTCTCTCTCTCTCTCTCTCTCTCTCTCTCTCTCTTCCTTGCAAGAACTCGATACCTCCTCCAAAGCACAACCGACGACAATGGAAATTCGGGAGACAGCAAGAGGATGGGAGGAAACAAAAGCGAAACATCCTGGAGATGGGACGTTCCGGCAATTGTGACTGTTGATCAGGGAAACTCCGTGGTCAAGTTTCGCTATCGTGGCTGCAAGGCGACTGGTATCTTCGAACCGGTAGCGACACTGTTTGTGCTTTAGTCGGTGCTAGAAGCAACAATCATTAGAGAATTCAATCTCGATGAATCGCTGGTGGGTGTTCGCAGTTAGACTCTCTCTCTCTCTCTCTCTCTCTCTCTCTCTCTCTCTCACACACACACACACGCTCGCTGGCTCTAGATTCCCCTGATTCATCTCCACCAATTCAGATCATGCCCACGGTGAAGCACACCATCAGATTCCATATTTGAGTCGTGGCCACTTTGATTCGAGTCGTCGCTTTTCCTGTCCTTGCTCATGTCTGTCATCGAGTCATCTTGCGATCACGTGGCCATCGCCGCTGAACCATCATTAGGGCCGTTTCATGTCCGATTGAACTTCCGAGTCAAATTCCGATTCACTCCATAATACGTTCTGTTGACTCTTGCTTTGTTCTGTTACGCTCCCACTTCATCGCCATCTTTTAAATTCCATCCTTTCGCCCATCTACGCCGCGTGCAAAGGGGATGCGGGGTGGTGTGTTAACTGTTTACAAGAGCTTTATCTGATTGAGGTTGGATGGATCATCATCATATGGACACGATCCACCAGCTCGAAGGATGAGATTCTTCGGGTTTTGCTCTCGGCACTCTCGCCTGTCCGGCATTGCTTCATCAACCGCGGCAGACCGCAGCAGCCGAGGCCAATCTGAGTCGTTGTCATCACCCGAGACGATACGCCAAGCGTGACGATTGGCAGCGGCCAGCGTGAAGAGAAAACAACGAAGAATAAAAAGGCGCGAAGCGAAGGTGAAGCCGGTGGTGGCCGTTGGATGAGAATGAAGTAAAGTGTTAAAAAAAATAAAAAATAAAAAAGAAAAAGAAAAAGAAAGGAAAAGAAAAAAAAAGAGACAAAAGGAAAATATAGAGAGCCCACGAGAAGTCGGTCAAAAGGAAGACTTGCCCAAAAGATGTAATTGATCATTCCATTGAACACAGTGCAATTGGCGGCAATGGGAATTCGGAAGACGGTGAGAGAATTGGAGAAACATGAAAAGAAACAGATATCAACAGACGTATCGAAATCAATTCTAGAGTCATCATGGCCCGAATGTCAGCAAGGAACCGGCTGTCCATGGATATTTCTTATGGCGCGATCTTCCTTCCTCTGTTTTTTGTTGCAGAATCGTCTCTCTCTCTGTTTCTCTCTTCCTTCCTCTGTTTTTTTGTTACAGATTAGTCTCACTCTCTGTTTCTCTCTAGCGCAATTCAATGAAGACCTTCTGCTCAAAGGACGCAGCACATTCAACAACCAGGAAACTCCGTAGGTCAAATTCTTCGCCACGCATCCTTTATGTCCATCTTCATTTTTCATTAAGTCTTTCCTCCATCAGGGTCATTTCCTATCCGATTGAACTTCCGAGTCCAATTTCGATTCATTCCAGTATATGTTCTGTCGATTCTTGCTTCCTTCTGTTCTCTCCAACTTCATCGTTGCCTTTTGGATTCCAAATGTTATCGCTCACGTCCTTCCTTTCGCCCGTCTACGCCGCGCACAAAGCGGATGTCGAGCCGGTCGCCCATTCAAAGGATGAGATTCTTTGGGTTCACTCTCGGCCTCCCGCCAGTTCGAGAAGCCCGTCAAAGGGAATACTTGCACAAAAGATGGAATTCCTGGAGAGGAAGACTCGTCCCTTAACTCATCCATCATTTTCTTTTTCTTTTCCTTGAAAAAGGCATCAAAAACTCCAAACGACACCATCAACGACACCATTGCCACATCTCTTCGCTACACGTAACTTCATCGGATCTCTCCCTCCATCTCGAGGCGCTCCCCCGCTCACTGAGTTCCGAGTCGCTCCACTAGCACCCTTGCTGTCCACTGCTGCCTTGAAACCGAGCTGCACTCGCCTCGTGATTGATTCCATCCTCACTGTCTTTAGAAACTTCGGTGATCTTCTCTCTCTCTCTCTCTCTTTTTCCTTCTTCCGGTTCGAATCGCGTTTTCGTTTTGTGGATTCTTATGTGTTTTGGCAAAGGTTTGAATCTGGTGGCCTCGAGCAATGTTGAATGCTCTTGTCGTTTTGCTCATCAATGAAGTTTTTGTCATAATTTTTTTTTTCCTTGTTTCCAATCATGAATCCGAGACCACTTAGAAACGAGCGAAGATTGAACTGAAAACGTTGTGAGAAATCGCCGCGGCGAGTGAGAGTTGTGCAGAGTTAAGCTCGATCGAACAGTGGTTCGGTTTTCCTTTGTTTTTTGGCATCCTATAATCACTTCTGGATTCAGTTTTGGTGTGAGGGTGACTCGCTAGCCATTCCTGATCAGTCCTTCGGTTAACGCTTTTCTCTAAATCTCGACTTGAGGAAACCTCAAAACATAAGTTTTTGCATTTCCTCAAATAATTTCTGTAGTTTGTCTTGATATTTTCCATGCTAAACTAGCTTCACATTCTATATGGAATCCATCTAGAATGTAATAATTTCTATACTAAATGTGGGAATACCTTAGAGTCAGAGTTGTGTAATGTGGTCGATGGAACGAAAAATGCTGGGTATAAACAATCGGTCTACCAACTTGGTGTGCAAATGAGATTTTTCCCATCACGTAGTCATTTTGTACAATTAAGTTACTAAACTTTGATTTCAGTTGCCCGATGCACTAACATTATTTTTCCCCCTATCCAATCAATGCATTATGAAGACTTTTCAAACAATTTTTCTCCGCATTATTTATGTGGTGTCTTACATATCTTATTGGCGATGCCATTACGATGACATGACATCATGTTTGTCTCAATCAAGAAAATAGCCAAAAAAAAGTTTAAAAAGAGAGAGGGTTACATGGCCCTTGTGTTACGAGGGGAGGTTCTCAAGGCGCAACTTGATCAGGAGGAAACTAAGGGCCTGCATGATAACCTTCCCCAGCCCAAAAATTTCTATTCTTTTGTTCCCCGGAACAAAAAAAGAATAGAAACCCGTTTGATAATGGCAAATTGATTTCTATTCCCCGGAATAGAAAAGTTAGCCCGGGAATAGAAATGAGAAACAAAAAAAAGTTGCTTCTTGTCTCAGGAACAATTTCTAGAAATAAGCAATTTTTTATTTATTTTTGTTTTATTTCTCACGCAAGAAAATTAAAAAAAACAAAAATAATAAAAATAAAGCAAATAAATACAAAAAAACAAATAAAAAACAAAAATAAAAAACAAATAAATACAAAAAAAACAATAAACAAATAAATACAAAAAAAATAATAAACAAATAAATGCAAATAAATAAAAACGCAAGAAAATTTTTAAAAAAAATACAAATAAAACAAATAAAATACAAAAAAATACAAAAAAAATAAATACAAAAAAATACAAAAAAAAAATAAAAAACAAATAAACAAATAAATACAAAAAAAGAATAAAAAACAAATAAATAAAAAACAAATAAAAATACAAAAATACAAAAATAAATAAAAAAACAAATAAATAAATACAAATAAAAAACAAACGCAAGAAAATTAAAAAAAAAAAAAACAAAAATAAAGCAAATAAAGCAAATAAATACAAAAAAAAATTAAAAAAATAAATACAAATAAAAAAAATAAATACAAATAAAAAAATAAAAACAAATAAATGCAAAAACAAATAAAATAAATAAATACAAATAAAAAACAAACGCAAGAAAATTTTAAAAAACAAAAAAAATACAAATAAAACAAATAAATACAAAAAAAGAATAAAATACAAATAAATACAAATAAATACAAAAAATAATAAAAAACAAATAAAAGAATAAAAAACAAATACAAATACAAAAAACAAATAAATACAAAAAGAATAAATAAATAAAAAGGACAAATAAAAACAAATAAATAAATAAAAGAATCGTTGCGTTATCAAATGCATTTCTATTCTTTTTCTATTCCAAGAGTAGAAATTTTGTGCAGTTATCAAACGGGTTCTTTTGCTCAGAAACTGTTCCCCGGAATAGAAATAGAAAAGAACTATTTCTGGAAAAAAACTCTTCCCCAACCAAGAAATTTTACCATGCGCACCCTAAAGTGATCATGAGTATCTAAATCCCTTTTTTATCCCCATCAGATTTTCTAAAGATTTCTTTAACTGAGTCCATAATAACTATTTTCATTTCAATTTGACCCTACAAATTGATGAAGCTCAATAAGCGATTTTAGAGTCATTAATAATCTAACTGCCATAAGAGAACCAAACCAACACAATAGTAATTTCATCACATATTTTTACCGACACAATGGTAATTTCATCACATAATTTTACACTTGAGGGCATTGGTTTATTTACTGAAATAATCATTACTTATTGAAGTTTTCCCCACTAAGAAAATTTTCTAGATGCATCCATGGATCGGCCATAATTTGGTCGGGTTTTGATGAGTTACAAATTCTAAAGTTCATTCCGCTATTGAAATGAAAATTTAATGATTGATTGCAAAAATGCGCTATAAAATTCAGTCATCACCATTGATTTACCCTAAATAAGTAGGTCTTATATTTTGAAGGTCAGTCTTAATGCGTTTAATATTGTTCAGTAACAGTAACATTCTTGTTCTTTTGGATATACAGCGCAATTCCAACACAAGTCCACACTTTAACTTCTGGCCTAGCCTCATCCGATCAAACTTTCGCAAAATTCCCATCAATCCATCTCCTTTTCCCCTTCAACCTAGTGGCCACTCGTAGCCGAAATCACCGCCTTCTCCCCATCTTCAGTTGAATGAAGACCTGCTGAATGAGCGTTATGCGATCTTTTGCAGACGTTTTGGATCAGTCTTTGAAGGTTGAGTTGAAAACTTTTGGGGAATAAATATCTAAAATCATTTCACATAGGACTACATAGTCTGCTTCTGCTTTGGAATCGTAGGTAAGTGTTAGTTTTTGAATTTGTATATCAAAGAGATGAGCTACTCATGTATCCATCCTCAACTGTTGAAGTTTCTGCTGTAGGCAAAGGTGAAATCAAGAGTTAATTACGTGCAAGTGTTCTGCCTGGGTTTTCTCACGTGAAATTTAGGGAAACCAAACAACCTCAGCGTAAGCTGTAATTTCTCCTATTATAGGTCTAGGAGAAAATAGAAGAAATGACAAGAGTAAAAATATATATATACTTTTTCCTTTTGGGCATCATTCAGTTGCAACAAATCAATTGAAAGTGCACTTGCTTTGGGCTTTGCTTCTCTTTCTTGACCTACTTACAGTCTTATCAAAATTCTTTTTTTTCTTTTGTCTAGGTCAGAATAGATAAGTCATGAATGTCTGGTGAGCCCTCATGAGCAAGTTTTTTCATGATTCCAAGTGTCCAAGGCCCTCCACTGCCCTTGAGAAAGCTAGAGAATTCAAATGGGAGTATCCATTTTTCCAAACAGTGATATGACCATCTTTTCTTAAGAAAGAAGTGGCGGTAAGGCCTAGATCTCCATTCATAATTGGCATATCTCAATTAGGCATGCCACCTATTCTATATATATGCGCCCCACCATGCAATTTTTTCCCACTTTAATTTGGTTTTTATAGAAACACAGGATATGTTATCTTCCTCGAAGTGATCATGGCTATATTTTTAAAACAGGCATCTTAACAACTGAGTAAAGGGACTAGGGAAAAACAATGATTCGGGACAGTAATCAGGAAATAACCCAGTGACAGGTGGGTGCAGAGACAAGATCAGAGAGGCTTGAGAAAGGCAATAACAACCATAAGTTAATTTAATGGTTTTTAATTGAAGTATAAATTTCTCCCAAAGATGGCTACTTGGTACTTTCTCTTGCTGCCTAGGCTTGGGAATAAGAGGCGACACGAAATGTCCAGCTTAAGCCATAGCTACTGCAACAGGCCTAGGCTTGGCATGACTGAGCTCACTGCAATAGCACGGCAACACTAGTCGGGTATTGTTCCCTAGCAACAAATGGTTTACAAGAGCTACTATTGCAAGCAGGTTCAAACTTGTGGTCGGAAATGAAGGGAAGGTAGTGCGGCCTAGACCTCAAAAATTAGTGCCACCAACTCAATGGTATGAAAAGAAGAAAAGAAGATCACTTCTTTTTGGCCAGGCATAAGAAGATCACTTACTTTTTGTGTATATGTTTCCATTTAGGACCCGATGTGCAGCTTTTCATGTTTGCTTGATGAATATCGCAATGCAAGATTGGTGACTCGGATATTCACCAGATTCAGCATGTCTCGATATTGATTACATGTATTTAATGTAGAGTCTAAGAGCATAGGATTGTGATATTCTGATTTCAGATTGCAAGTTGTGATTAAAGGCCATCTCATCAAGCCTTTTAGACTGCTAATATGGACTTTGGAAACTAACTATTAGCATAGATGTACGTCTTGTTTGCCTTTTCGCTTTGGTTGTATGCTTACATTCCTATGTCTTATCATATATCGGCTGGTCAAATGTCTTCATGGGCAGAGCGTTCCTTATGAATTCATAAATACATACATTCAAGAAAACCAGCAAATTGTGGCTCTTGGGTACTCGGACACATTGTGGCCGGTGACAATCAGGACCTATTGATGCTGTAGCAAACTTCTGTGTTGGTTGGTCCAAGTTTGTGAGCCAAACTTGTCTTGAGTGAAGGGGATGTCTACGTGTTTGAGCTCAATGATAGAGACCATGTTTAGGTTGAACTAGGATTTACGTTGGAAGCCACTTTAGGCCTTATACTAGTTGAAAGCAATTTTCGCCATTATTCTATTATGATGAAAGGAGATAAAAGTGCACTTATATTTGTAACCGTGCTCTTTTATTTTATCTTGTTACGATCTTATCATTTCTAGGCCTACACACATTTCCTACTTTGGGTATCTTTGTTGAGCTTGTCGCGCTTTTATCATTGCCTTTTTGGAAAGGATCTCTGGTTCAGCACTCGCCTTGGTTCTAGGTTACTGAACCTGGTCTTGTATTACAAAAGAATGTAAAAAATGACATGTTTAAAGGGATGTGGAAGCCCTAGTGGCTACCCTTCCAACATGGAAGGGAGAGGTGAGGGGTTCAAATCCCCATCTTCTCAGGGGGGATGGGGTGGGGATGCGTAAGTTTCAAGAGTGAGTTTCGACTCCCACGCCCTGCAAAAGGCAGGGCAAAAGTCTGAGAGTGAGTGTAGAATAGGCATAGAGTAGGACTGACCAAAAAAAAAAAAAAGGGATGTGGAAATTTATGCAGCATACCATCACTCATGGTCACCTGATAGTTTATCAAATATGGGAGAGACAGACTCTATACTCATGTAATTATATTTGATGAAAGTGCTTATATAGATACATTATCCCCAAGCAGTGATGAAATTGAAAACCCAGAGAGTGAATTCCATATAAATCTTGCCCTGTAGTCCATTGTTTTCCCATATTGTTGTGGTTATTCGTTGGAATCACATGGATGTTATTTTCCTTTAAGTGTTAATGGCTATATGTGTAAAATTTTGGTTTTGAAATTTCATTTTGTTAATTTGTGGATTCATAAGATTACCAATTTTAAAACAAAAGATTGTATTTTTTTTTATACTAATAAGGGGTAAAGAACATCACTATTATTCATAGGCTAAGAGGATGTGGTTCAAAATAGTGTGCACTACTATAGAGTCTATGAGCACTGTCCTAAGACATTTTGACTTTAGATTGCCAATTGAGGATCAGTTAAGACTGTTGATTGAAACTCCTGAAGCTAATAAATACAAGCATTAATTTACATTTTATTTGCCTTTTATCTTTATTGTTGGTTTGTATTTATTCTTTTCCTCATCATATATTGGTTCACAAATATCTACCTCAGCAAGAGTGTTCCTTGCGAATTCATAAAGAGATACATTTATAAGAATCAGCAAATTGTGACTTAGGTATTTAGACAAATCATGGTTGGTGCAGCTCAAGACTTCTGTTATCCGGCAAACCTCTCTGGTGGTTGGCCCACGTTTGTGAGAGAAGATAGTCTGAATGAAGGGGTTTCCTTGTGTTTGAGCTCATTGATAGCGACAATTTTATGGTCAAAGTCTCCATCTAGATACTGCTAGTAAGAACCTCACTTACTTTTGGATTTGCTTCTCCTATTTGATCCAGTTAGTCTTACCAGAATCATCTTTTTCTTTTGGGCAGGTCAGGAAAAACAGTGTAAATGTCCAGGAAGCCTTCCTGCACAACATTTTCATGGTTCCAAGTGCCTAAGGCCTCTCGCTGCTCGTGAGAAAGCTAGGGAATTCAAATTGGAGTATCCCTTTTTTCCAAACGGTGACTACTTGGTGCTTTCTACGGCTGCCTAAGCTTGGGAAGAAGAGGCAACGCAATATGTCTAGCTCAAATACTGCATCATGCCTAGGCTTGGGATGATTGAGCTCATTGCAATAGCAACACTTGTTGGATACTGTTCCCTTTGCAACAACCGTTTCAACTAGGCTAAGGCATTCGTTAAAGTGACCATAAAAAAGCAAACTGTTTGGTGAAGCTCCCAGGTGAGCATGTAACTTGAAATTAAAACGAATTCCCATAGGTCCCGTATGATCTCTCGAGATTTTGATAGTTTTGCGTGTAGTGATCTAGTAGTCATTCAAGCACGAAATTCTTACAACCGATCTAATCCACTTTGAGTATGGAAGATCATCCAAAGTAGATCTAACCTTTGTTGCATATGTGGTTCCCAAAATATCTTGGGAAGAATTTTAGGATCAAGGATAAATGCATTGGCTTCGGTATCAATAATTGCGATGACATGGATAGGCATATCGTACTTAGCGGGTATGTTATGTATGGGGAGATATGAATATAGTTCATATGAGTATTTTCTCTGAAAGTACACTTTTCTCAACTTTTATGAGTATCACGAAATTTAAGTGTAGTTCATTATCTCAACTTTTATGAGTATCATGAAATTTAAGTGTAGTTCATTATCTCGTCCTATTCTTTCATGAATTTTTACTTTTGCATTGATCTTCACGAGAGCAATCACTTTAATAGAGGAATGAGATATTAAATCTAGTGGGCGAATTGTTTTTAATTAAACTTGGAATGTGAAATTTGTTTTTTATTCAACCCCTCTTGATTGCCTAGTGGCTCCAAACCACTCTACGAGACTTCCCCAAATGTATAATATCCAATAATGAAATAAAGACAAAGAAATTGACGAAACAATTGGCTTCTTGCATTAAAAATATGCAGAGTAAATAAAAAATAAAAATGATGAAATTATAAACTCTCACATTTTCTAAATAGTGAAGTTTGTCATGCTTTCGACCAAAAAAAAAAAGTTTGTCATGCAATTCAAGTTACGAAAGCGCATTGCTCTTCAGAAAAGCTTCTAAACTTACATATATTATGATAATTTGATGAGAACAATATACCCTTTTTTTTGTTATCAAGGAGTAGAAAAGGAAAAGGAAAGACAAGAAAGCAAGAGAATAAAAATAAAAAGAAATTACTCTTTGCCATGCCAAATCTAACCTAATGGTGAACAAGGGTCAACACGATACAACCTCTCTTATATAACCACAAGATTCTCATATACTCTCCTCTATTCATTACTTGTCAACATTTGCGGACTTGATATAGTATATGGGATCCTTTTCCCTAAAGATGGACTCGCAGTCTCGTCGAAATACGAAAGAATCGATTAATCACTTAATGAATTCATATTGCTCATATCTAATTCTACAGTCAAAAAGCTAAAATTGTACACCGAGCATGCACAACTCTTTAATTTGACCACAAGCGAAATCCATGCAAGTAGTGCAATCTGATTGTGCCAGCCTGATGGCACACGCTCCTCGACCGAAGCATTTGGCATTGCCGTATGAAGCACTGATGTAGTAGTTGAATCCTCGGGTTGCAGTGTTGGACCTCAAATCGGTCATGACTTGATCCAAAGCTTGTGCATAATCGTCTAAATACTACACGTCATTGTATATCTTGTAGATAAGTGTCACATCTGGGTCACTTTTTATGAGACTTGGACTCTATAGAAGCCCCATGAACATAAGTGGGAGTGTATGTGATGTGGACAAGGACATCCTAGCGCCCTTTTTCCTCCCTTTCGGCTCTCTTTGGTTTCCTATAAAGAAATACAAAATTGTGTTTGGCTATGAAAAGGGTTCGTCTCCGTAAGGCACTCTGTCATTTATTCGTTGTTCGTAGGCAAAGTCAGCCCCAATTTTAGTCATTTATAATGTCACATGGATTTTTATTTTTTTTTTGACAACTTCCACAACTATTTCTATGTATTATTCACCCATTAGTGTATTATGTTGTTGCCGTCCTTGCAAATCCTAATCTCATAATCTTCAATGAAATTTTTCCCTCTCTCTCTCTCTCTCTCTCACTATGCATTAAAAATTTAAAATTAGGATCCTCCAAGTTTACAAAATAAATTCACATTATCATAAATGACTCACTTCACTTATTTTTGTCCTCTTTCTCCTCTTACTTTGCACATGTGTCTGCCTTACATACGAGTCTTGAATATGTTTATGTATGTAACATTATAAACTTTAAGTCATGTAATTATTGGAGTTCATGATAGTTATATAGCCCAAATAACATCATACTTCTGCTGCTGCTAATACTACCACTCGAAGTGTATCAAAAAAGGAAAAAGAAAAGGAAGAGCGAAAACTGGATGGAACCACCCATACTGGCCTGATAGTTTTGGGCTCAAATAGTATTGGGCAGGCCCACTAGGCCCGATTCATAGATCATATGGTATACATATATATAGCCTCTTCATGTCAATTCCCTTTCACGCCTGTTGAAGGCTCGACTTCTCTCATCCTCCCGTCTCTCACGCTGGTCGAGATCCACCTACCGTCCCACCATCGTCAAGCCCCACTTATGCAGCCATCGAGCCCCACCACTCACCATATCTCCTCCCTCCAATATTTCTCGCTCACTCTCTCATTCCCTCTTACGCTTGCTCGCGTCTTGGTCTTCCTTACGCTCCCTCACTCTCTACCGGTAGAGAACAGGTTCTTACGAGCCTGTTTTGATGTCTTAGGGTTTTTTTATTTTCGTACATGCTATTTGAAAATTTTATTTTAAATATTTAAATGATAGATAGTCCCTCTTTAAAAAGATGAGATTACCTTTTTTATTATTTTTGTTTCACAATTTATTAGTTACATTTAGACAGTGGAGAGCAGTGGAGAGGGCCATAATTGACGATTTTCATTTTTTAAGTACAAAATGACAAAAATCGCCCCTGAATTTGTTTAAAATTTTATTGGAGTTATTATGATAATTGGACTTTTGAGGTAATTTAGATTGAGAGACATAAGAGGAACCTCCCCCTTATAGAATTTACAAATTTGTTTTTGTTTTTACAAATCATACTCTTTGATATCCTCGTATTTAAATAAGAATTTATGTAAAATAGCCGACTAGTGTTAGCACAAGATATGATCCCTCATCGAGCTAATCGAGTTGGGAAAATTATTACTTACACCCGGTGCATACTCTATTCATGAATTGTTTGAGTTTGGGTTGATGATTTTTCGAGAACTAATATCTAGTCAAGCACTAACTTGAGCTACTCAAGTATCTTGCAAATTGAAAGCTCGAGCTCACCAATATTCGGTTTGATAAATTTTGTAAGCATAATTCAAAAATTTGATTGTTACATAATTATACATAGACATCCTCATCCAACACACAAGTATATCTAGTGTAGTGACTTTTCGTTCAGATCAAGCTCTAGCATAAGGATGAAGTTAATACTTGGTCAAGCTCAAATCAAACATTGAGTAAGGAGTTGAGCCGATTTCAAGTTTGGCACTGTAGCGGCTTGATTAGAGACCTCTAGGCCCCAACTATGTTGACATCCAATTCAATTAATAGGAGTCGACATGTCCGTTGATGCGATTGAGAATTCCGATGTGCAAAATTTGAGTGCAAGGTTATTATCGAGAAATCTCATTACTCAAGATGTAGTCATGATCTTCATCACGCAAGTTTTAGCCCCCGATAATTTTCAATCCCTATATTAACCGATAAAGGTAAGCCAACACTAATAAATGTCGAAAATCTTCAAAAGTCACCTTTTTGATAGCTTGGATGATAAAGGTAAGTGAACACTAATAAATGTTGGAAATCTTCAAAAGTCACATTTTCTAAATCTTAGCTGTAAACTCGTAGGGACGTAACTTGGCTTCGAAAATCCTTGTTGTAACTTTTCTCAGACAAAATAACACTCCAATTCTATGTATTTGGTATGTTTACTAAAAAATGGGCTTTTGCCGCGATTTTTTTTTGCCACAGATATACTTTCAATTTTGAATAACTATTTGACAATAGAAAAATTCCTCAACCCATAAGAAACTTTTAATACTAAACATCCTCTTTTCTATTCTTTAATAAATTAACTCGGAGTGTACATAAAATCTTTGACTATTTCAACTTTTGGGATTAATTGGGAAATCACTACTTTGCGTCATGTCATTCCCTCTTCCAACATGTACTTTCTATTGTTTAAAGGGATGTTTCACCTTTTATCTCCCGCAATTTAAATTTTTAAGAAATAAATTTTCAAATTTCCTCGGTCTATAATTGGAAAATTTACCTAATTTTATCTCCATTTATCAATATCATCAGTATAAACTAAAAAATCACGATAAATAAATTTTCTGTCCTTAAAGTAAACAGGGCATAATTTAAAAAATCAACAATTGTTAACATCTGAGAAATTAAAAGGGGATGATGAAGAAGAAGGAGAAGATCCGTCAGGTTTTCCAGTTCTTGTGTTTTCAGCTTTCGGTCACTTTCTGCTTCTTCTCGATTTCACTCTCTCTCCCCCTCTCCCTCTCTCTCTCTCTCTCTCCCCCCAACCCTCGAGCCTAGCTGCACCGCCGTATCGCGGCCTCCGACAGCCGCCGCCGCCAGGCCACCTTGGCGTTCGGCAGCAGCGCCGCCCCTCTCTCTGCCTCCTCCGAAACACCCTCGCCGAAACCCTAGGTCCCTCGCTTCGGTTCTCCGGGATTGATCGAAGATGGACGAGGACCAGGAGATGGAGAGGTTCGGGATGGACAACAATTACGAGGACGGGCAGCGGATTGACGGGGAGTTCTACTACCGGCAGCGGAGGGAGAAGCGCGCCCAGACCAAGGACGACGTGCTCTACGGCGTCTTCGCGTCGGGGGACTCCGATTCGGACTACGACGATTCCTCCGAGAGGAAGCGGAGGAAGAACAGGGACCTCTAGGTAAGGCCGATCTGTCGAAGCCCGTGAATTTCGTGTCCACAGGCACCGTCATGCCGAACAGAGAGATTGATGAGAACTCGAAGACGGAGAATGAGGATGACGAGTCTGCTGACGTGGATGAGGATAGGCCGGGCTTGGGGGTTGGTGCTGGGGTGGGTTTGGGGTTTAAGAAGCGAGACGATGGGTTCGATTAGAACGGCGAGGAGGAGGATGGTTTCTTGCCGACGGCATTTGGGCGGAAGATCAAGGAGGGAGCGGAGAGGAGGGGAGAGCAATCGAAATTGGAGAAGAAAGTGCAGCAAGGTGGGGCTAAGAGGGATTCTTATGAATCGGGGAACGTGGGCGGCTTCGAGAAGTACACCAAGGGAATTGGAATGAAGTTGCTCGAGAAAATGGATTACAAAGGGGGTGGTCTTGGGAAGAACCGGCAAGGGATTGTGACACCCATTGAAGCAAAGTTGCGTCCTAAGAATATGGGTATGGATTTCAACGACTACAAAGAAACTCCTGTAAAAGCGGCTGTTGCCTCGTTGGAGCCAGGGGAAAAGAAGCCATTACCTAACGTGCCCCGTAAGGAGAAGCTTTGGTCTAAGCAAGCAAAGGCGGCGACGCTGAAAAACAAAGCGACATATATTATAGTAGAAGAGCTGTTGGCGAAGAAGCAGGAACAGGGTGTTGAAGTTGTGCAAAAGGTACTCGACATGCGTGGACCTCAGGTTAGGGTACTAGCAAACTCGGAGAATCTGAATGCGGAAGAGAAGGCGAGGGAGACAGCTCTGAGCTTGCAAGAGGAAAAAGAGAAGTTGCAAGCCGAGGCAGAACACCAGAAGAAACAACTGAATAACGTGAAGGAGATGATGAATACGCTAGGTCGGATTGAGGAGGAAGAATCATTGGAAACATTGATATTGTACTCGCTAGCCAGGTTTTCTGGTGACATGCAAAGAAGGTTTCCTGATGATCCTGATGATTATGAACTCTGTAACTTATCCTGCATTGCTTGCTCGTTTGCGCACTCCCTCTGTTTATCAGAGTATTTCAGGGATGGGATCCTCTTTGGAATCCCTGCCTCACATGGTTTGGAAGTTGTTTCGCGGTGGAAATCTGTATTGCGAGGACAGGAATGTCTTGATATGTGGGATTTCGAATCCTCCTTATGCCCAGTTGGTTTCAGAAGTTGTCTCGCCTGCTGTGAGAATATCAGGCATCGACGCTTTTTGCGAGCGGTTGGACCACTGGCCCACTGCAAGATTCCACCTCAAAAGTGGCTAAATATTTTCTCAAGCACGTTATTAATGGTCCAACGTAGAACTAGTAAATTGACTCAACTCGCTTTGTCAGAGATCATAATATACTTTCGTTATTTATTCAAGTCGTTATATCGTCCGTACCAGTGAAGAATTTATTTTCTTTTAATACGAAAATTTTCTGTACATAAAAAAAGAAAAAACTTGCAAACGATTGAAGTTATTTTTTTTCTATCTGGTTCGCCATCTAATTTTCTTAACGCTTATTAGTGAATTTTACTTATTAGAAAACATGTGTGTGGCGTTGTATGAAGTCATATCATATCTGCCCAAAATGTGGGCGCCGAGAACTTAACAGCCATAGGGAGGGCCACGGCAGCTCCAGCAGCTAAAAAGCCCGATGATCCAGCAACTAAGCTTTGCACATGGAACAACGGAAGCACAATCACAATAGAGTCTGACTCTGTTAGTTTGTACTCTGACTTGATATTGTGAACCGATTATGCCAAATTGCGCTGAGTTAGCAGAGCATGTGATTGGGGCAACCCATAGCATCGGAGGTGTGCAAGAACAGAGCTACATCCAAGGGATCGTTTACCACTTTGGACATCAAGTCGAGGCTCGGCTCTACATCAGTCGAAGAGAGAGTGATTTTGATTGGCAGAGTGAAGCTTGGCGGTTAGGTGGGGGATGTTAAGCTTGGCGGTTGTATTTGATCCTTTGCGGTTCTTGAACTGCGACAATTTGGTATAGTAGAATGAGGAATATTGTCTCTCTAATAAACATGAAGAAAAGCAAACCCAAATAGTAATTCATTCAAACCCTAGAGCACCACAGCACGTAATTAACAAATTGAATTCGACACAACTAACTAATTACCCTTGTTGCCAAACGGAATAACAATTTAGAGAATAGCGGTTAAGCTATACAACAATAGGTCACCCATCAAATTTTATGAGGGCAAAGGGTGTCGTTGAATAGCAAAGGCAATGCAATTACTAATTTACTATTTCGTAACAAGACGAGCATGTCCATAATCTGCCAATGATTGCTTACCCTTTCAGACAAAATAAGTTAGGAAAAAAGGACGAAGGAGGCGTGAAGCTTTCCGAGGCTAATACATTAGCCTCAGAAAGCTTCACGCAAATTATCCACCCCTTGACGACAATGCATACAAATAATGCAACACACTGCATGTAAAAATAAGCTCACTGCAAATCTGAAAAAAGCAGAGGATGAGGACGAACTTTGGTAGGAGGGACATATCGGATATGTTAGACAGTTCATGAGAACCTCTCATTTCGCACGCCATAGATGATTCTCACGTCTGATAGATCCTAAGGGTGATGAAAGATCTAATGAGGCAAGATCCAGTAAAGCTTCCTCTCGGTGGGATGGCGACGTCTTCACAGGGGTTGGGAGTGTTGGGCACTGAATCTTGCTACAGCTCCTCTTGAAACTATAGGGACTGATATATCGCCACAACCCACACGCAGCGTAGCAAAATTGAATGTCGTAAAATCCATGACAAGCCTGAGGCCATAGAAAGCAACGTTGACTTCAACTCCAGCGAAACCAGCTTATGTGATTGCAGAATCAACAACCCTCTCAGGTCCATACTTCTAAAAAGAAAAGAACCTTTAGACACATTGAAAGACTCTAGGATCTCATCAAACGCAGCATTCATGGCCTCTCTCACAATCATCTCTTTCCCATAGTAGCATAACTACGTAACGGCATTTCTGCAGCACAACTCTTCCGTGGCCTTTCTCTTGACAACATAGCATCCGAGCCTCTAGCATTGGCTTTTCGTATTAGAATTGATAACATCATGCGCTCTTGAACTCGAACTTGCTCTCTCTCTCTCTCTCTCTCTCTCTCTCTCTCTCTCTCGAACAGGTATCCTTGGAAACAGAGTCCAGTTTCGTCATTCCATCAAACACCTCCTTGCAAACTCGATTCCCTCCTCCACAGCACAACCAACGGCAATTGAATTCCAGGAGACAGCGGGAGAATTGGGAGAAACAAAATCGAAACAAAAATCAACAGACAAATCTGGAACGAATCGAAATTAATCCTGCAGTTCAACGGGAGATGACGAATTTCGTCATCGCTTCAATGTCACGAGGAACTGGCTATCTCTGGAGATCTCTCGAAGCAACGATCGTCAGAGATTCCAGTTAACAGCTTCACTCCTTCATGTCTTCGTAGAGAGAGAGAGAGAGAGAGAGAGAGAGAGAGAGAGAGAGAGAGAGAGATTCTTCTCTGAACTTTAGACACTTCTTTTCTCCCCTCGATTTTCTTTTATTTGTACTTTTGTTATTTCTTTTTATTTTATTTTATATGTCTTTGATTTGTATTTTTATAAATAACAGAAGTACAAATAAAATTCAGCTTCTTCCATTGAAGAAGCTGAATTTTAATATTTTATCCCCTCTCTTTTCTTTTATTTGTATTTTTGTTATTTATTTTTTTATTTTATACATCTTTAATATGCCGAGAAAATTAATGCTACAGTCAAAAAGTTGAAGCTATGCTCCGATACTCGATGGGCATTACTCTTTAATTTGATCATAAACGAAATTGATGTAAATAGCACGTCCCGGTTGCATCGGTCCAACAACACATACTCTGTGATTGAAGCATTGGGCATCACAAAAGAACTACCGGCGTAGTGGTCTAATCCTCAGGTTCCGGTGTCGGAGTTTCAAAAGATCTTTTAGTTCGGCCCAATCTAGGCCATTTAGATTTTAGTTGAAGCTGGGATGATCTATATCTGCTCGGTCTAATCCCAACCTCTCTCATTCTCTCTTATCTCATCATTATCAAGTAGTCCAATCCCCACCAAGCCGCCACCGTGCCACCATCAAGCCCGGTCAGTCATCTTATGCTCTCTCTCTCTCTCTACGCTTGCTCTTGCAATCTTTCTTCCCGTGTCTCACACTCACGCCAACGAGTTACAAAGCGAGTGATGGGATGGAGTCATTCTTTTGCTCGTGTCATGGTCTCCCTCCTGCTCCCCCTTCCTCCAGCAAGTAGCAAAATAGGGTTTTACTAGCTTGTTCTGATGTCTTCAAGGCTTTTGATTTTAGGACGTGCTATTTGAATTTCTCATGGACAGTAAAAACAAAAACAAAAAATAAAATAAACACTTTTTTTTCTAAATTTCGGGCCGTGCCATCCTATCGGGTCTAGGCCAAGAGGCATGGCTTCAGTCCGGGCCAGGCCCTCAGTCACGTATTCCACCCCAAAAAAAAAAAACAACAAAAAAAGTTTCGCTGCGGTCCTTGGCCACGACGCCTTCATCGGCTTCCACAGCTAATAGATGGTCCAGCGAATGACCGCATAGCCGTTGGAGATGAATAGGGGACGCTATTCTTCCATATCAGCCAACCTCACAAGTTTTCGGAGACTGGTTTGGTTTCGCCTCTTCTCTTCACGTTTTTCCCTTTTCTGGGGTTCGTTTTTTCTCTCCCCTTTCTCTCAGCATTGTGTGATATCAGCTCATGCGAGCGAGCCAATTGTGGGAATTTCTTGTGATTTTCTTGTTTTTCTTTCTTTTCTTGGCAAATGGAGCAACACCAATCCATCGCAACCCATCTAAAATTCCAATCGCATTCCATTAAAACGGTTATCATTTATCCGGTCAAACCTACAACTTGAGGTGAGTTGTTTTCTCTCGTGACAAAAGTAGGAATGCTAGCATCTTACTAGTCGAAAGTTAAAAAAACTTATATCAAGACACATAGCTGGAGCTATATAATTCATAATAAGATATCGTGCTCTTCTAATTCCTATTGATGGAGTGACATGAAAAGGCTAATATAATTTTTAAAATAAAGAGTGTTGTCATTACCCCTTGAGAAAATCCGCAAAAAGGGTGAAACAAGAATTGAAAACATGTTGAAGAGGACAAAGGAAGAAAATATGCTTATCTGGATGCGGGGAATCATGAGCAAAGGGGTTCTCATCATCGTCGTTAATCATTGGAGCCCCGCACATGATTAATGGCTCAATCGAGTTGGGTGCACAAATCCGGATCTGAGGCGAAAACAGGAAAAGGGGCCCGTCCTGAAGATGATCTAGGGAGGGAGGAGGGAGGGAACACGGTAAGAGCAGTGGGGTGGTGGGGCGGGAGAATACACGAGCAGACGGCTCCTGTTCAATTTCGATCAGGTTTGTAAGGTTCATAATAATCCAGACACATGCTCATTAATGCCACATTCCAAACCTAAATGAACTGAAAAGGACGTGCTTCATGATGTTCTTATGCATTCTCGTTATGTTGTTCTTTATTTTGAATTTGAAATTAAGTGTCATGGCCTAGTTAAAATTATGGGTTTTATTTTTCCCACGGGGAACACCAAAGAGGTTCATGAGAAAATATGGTGAGAATCTTTCAATGGCCTGTGAAATTGGAAAACTGTGATGAGCTGGTTTGGTATTCAAACGATTGGAGTGAATTCATGGAGCATTACACTATATGTGAGGGCCAATTTTTGGCTCTTCAAATCTTAAGTGTCATTTTCCCATAATCAAGATAGAATGCCCGCCAATGAATGCCGATATAAGGAACTGAGCCTCAACAATTGGGGATTTGTTTCACTGAAAGTGGAAGCTGCCTGCAATTTCCGTGACATTTCAATCAAGCTTGAAGTCTAGGGGATTGAATTGCATTCACCCAATTGTTCTTGACTTTGTAAGGCAATGGAATCTGATCGGGTTTGCGAAGTTCATGACGGTTCCTATGCACATTCATCAACACAGAGTTTGGGAAGAGACAAAAGTTCGAACGGCTCATCACAAGATTTTGGAGGTACGAGTCTTAATCAACAAGTTGATTCTCCACTTGACTCTGTTCTCGTGTTTCATTCCAATTCCGTATTTCGTACAGGAACTCTCCACGTGATTAGGCTAAGACAGGGAGCGTTAAAGCTAATTCATCCTTGTAGTGTCTATCTATCTCTAGCTTTCCCATGTGTGCGTACGTATTTGTCGAGGGATCTCATAAATGTCAAGCCAATGGAAATAAGCTGAATGAGTCATATCGGATTTGGCTGTGGTGAAAATGACATTGGTGCACACATCGGCCTCGAAAGCTAGACCATTAGAAAGACCCAAATCCATTGAATTAGGGTTGATGTCTCGGTAGATACGAATTTCACATAATAAGAATAGCATATGCCTAAGCTTTCTTCATATTCTAATTTGCGACTTTTGCCGACAAATCGGAACAGCTGGGCTTGTGCAGAGTTGTCAAACCGGCTAGCAAAATTAAACCCGACCAAATTGCAATGAGGTGAATATATCTAAAAGAAGAGCGACCTCCGGCAACTTTTTAGAAGCCCACTAACGATAATGTTACGAAAGACATTGGTATAGCCTTTTCATTTCCAGTTTGTTTCATCTACAACATTGCAACACCGAAATCTACTTCTCGAAGTAAATTGAGAGATTCACGCGGTCGCATTGATGGCAAGCGTGCAGTGTATATGATCCTTTGCGGTTCTTGAACTGCGACGATTTGGTATAGTAGAATGAGGAATATTGTCTCTCTAATAAACATGAAGAAAAGCAAACCCAAATAGTAATTCATTCAAACCCTGGAGCACCAGAGCACGTAATTAACAAATTGAATTCGACACGACTGACTAATTACCCTTGTTGCCAAACGGAATAACAATTTAGAGAATAGCGGTTAAGCCATACAACAATAGGTCACCCATCAAATTTTATGAGGGCAAAGAGTGTCGTTGAATAGCAAAAGCAATTACTAATTTACTATTTCGTAACAAGACAAGCATGTCCATAATCTGCCAATGATTGCTTACCCTTTCAAACAAAATAAGGTAGGAAAAAAGGACGAAGGAGGCGTGAAGCTTTCTAAGGCTAATACCAAACATTAGCCTCAGAAAGCTTCACGCAAATTATCCACCCCTTGACGACAACGCATACAAATAATGCAACACACTGCATGTAAAAATAAGCTGACTGCAAATCTGAAAAAAGCAGTGGATGAGGACGAACTTTGGTAGGAGGGACATATCGGATACGTTAGACAGTTCATGAGAACCTCTCATTTCGCACGCCACGGATGATTCTCACGTCCGATAGATCCTAAGGGTGATGAGTGATCTAATGAGGCAGGATCCAGTAAAGCTTCCTCTCGGTGGGATGGCGACGTCTTCACAGGGGTTGGGAGTGTTGGGCACTGAATCTTGCTACAGCTCCTCTTGAAACTATAGGGACTAATATATCGCCACAGCCCACATGCAGCAGAGCAAAATTGAATGTCGTAAAATCCATGACAAGCCTAAGGCCATAGAAAGCAGCGTTGACTTCAACTCCAGCGAAACCAGCTTCTGTGATTGCAGAATCAACAACCCTCTCAGGTCCATACTTCTACAAAGAAAAGAACCTTTAGACACATTGAAAGACTCTAGAATCTGCAAACATTTCCTCATCAAACGCAGCATTCATGGCCTCTCTCACAATCATCTCTTTCCCATAGTAGCATAACTACGTAAAGGCATTTCTGCAGCACAACTCTTCCGTGGCCTTTCTCTTGACAACATAGCATCCGAGCCTCCGGCATTGGCTTTTTGTATTAGAATCAATAACATCATGCGCTCTCTCTCTTGAACTTGCTCTCTCTCTCTCTCTCTCTCTCTCTTGAACGGGTATCCCTGGAAACAAAGTCCAGCTTCGTCATTCCAACGAACACCTTCCTTGCAAACTCGATTCCCTCCTCCATAGCACAACCAACGGCAATTGAATTTCAGAAGACAGCGAGAGAATTGGGAGAAAAAACAAGATCGAAACAGAAATCAATAGACAGATCTGGAACAAATCGAAATTCATTCTAGAGTTCAACGGAAGACAACGAATTTCGTCATCGCTTCAATGTCACGAGGAACCGGCTATCTCTAAAGATCTCTCGAAGCAACGATCGTAAGAGATTCCAGTTGACAGACTCACTCCCTCATGGTTTTGTAGAGAGAGAAAGAGAGAGATTCTTCTCTGAATTTTGGACACCTTGTTCTTTTCTCCTCTCTCTCCTTTCTTTTATTTGCAATTTTGTTATTTCTTTTTATTTTGTTTTGTGTCTTTGATTTGTATTTTATAAAAAAAAACAAAAGTACAAATAAAATTCAGCTTCTTCAATGAAGGAACTGAATTTTAATATTTTATCCCCTCTTTTCTTTTATTTGTATTTTTGTTATTTATTTTTTATTTTATACATCTTTAATTTGCCAATAAAACTAATGATATAGTCAAAAAGTTGAAGCAATGCTCCGATACTGGATGGGCATCACTCTTTAATTTGGCCATAAGCGAAATCCATGCAAGTAGCACGTTCCAACTACGCCAATCCAACGATGCATGCTCCCTAGCCAAAGCATTGGGCATCACCATAAGAACAACCGGCATAGTGGTTTAATCCTTGGGTCTCAATGTCAAATTTTCAAAATATCTTTCTGTTGGGCCCAATTTAGGAAATTTGGATTTTAGTTAAAGCTGAGATGGCTATTATCCGCTTTTGTAATTTAGAAATAATGTCTTATTTTCCTTCTCACCAAGCCTCTTTCATTTTCCCCGATCTCTCGTTCTCTCTTATCTCATGATCATCGAGTCGTCCATACCCCACCAACCCGCCACCGCGCCACCTTCGAGCCTGCTACAGTGCTACTCACCGTATGCTTGCTCGGTCAATCTCTTTCTCTCTCTCAGTCTTTCTTCTCGTGTCTCGCCCACATGTCAGCGAGTTACAAAGCAAGTGATGGGACGGACTCACTTTTTTGCTCGTGTCATGGTCTCCCTCCCGCTCCCCCTCTCTCCAGCAAGTGGCAAAATAGGTTTTTACTAGCCTGTTCTGATGTCTTCAAGGTTTTTGAATTTAGGACATGCTATTTGAATTTCTCATGGAGAGTAAAAGCAAAAAATAAAATAAAATAAACACATTTTTTTTTTTAAAATTTCGGGCCGTGCCAGACCCTTGGATCTGGGCCATATGGCATGGCTTCAGTCCGGGCCAGGTCCTCAGTCACACATTTTTGGACTGGCCCCCAAAATAAGAAAAAGGTTTCGCTCCGATCCTTTGGCCACGAGGCCTTTACTGTAGAGCTGTTGGAGATGATAAGGGACGCTATTCTTCCATATCAGCTAACCTCACAAGTTTTCGAAGAATGGTTTAGTTTTGCCTCTTCTCTGTGTTTTTCCCCTTTATGGGGTTCCTTTTTTCTCACCCCTTTCTCTCAGCATTGTGTAATATCAGCTCATGCAAGCGAGCCAATTGTGGGAATTGCTTGTAATTTTCTTGTTTTTTCTTTTCTTTTCTTGGCAAATGGAGCAACACCTAAAACTCCAATTGCATTTCATTAAATTGGGTATCATTCATCCGGCCAAACCTACAACTTGAGGTGAGCTGTTTTCTCTCGTGGCAAAAGCAGGAACGCTAGCATCTTACTAGTCGATAGTTAAAAAGACTTATATCAAGACACGATAGCTGGAGCTATATAATTTGTGATAAGATATCGTGCTCTTCTAATTCCTATTGATCGAGTGACATGAAAATACTAATATAATTTCCAAAATAAAGGGTTTGTTGTCATTACCCTGCGAGAAAATCCGGCAAAAGGGCGAAACAAGAATTGAAAACATGTTGAAGAGGACAAGGGAAGAGCAAATTCTTATCTGGATGCAGGGAAGCTTGAGCATAGGGGTTCTCATCATCGTCATTAATCGTTGGAGCCCCGCACATGATTAATGGCTCCGTCCTGAAGATGATCGAGGGAGGGAGGAGGAAGGGAACACGGTAAGAGCGGTGGGGTGGCGGGGTGGGAGAGTAAACTGGCAGACGGCTCCTGTTCAATTTCGATTGGGTTTGTGAGATTCATAATAATCCAAACGCATGCTCATTAATGCCACAATCCAAACCTAAATGAACTGAAAAGGATGTGCTTCAGGATATTCTTATGCATTCTCGTTATATTGTTCTTTATTTTGAATTTGAAATTAAGTGTCATGTCCTAGTTAAAATTATGGATCTTATTTTTCCCACAGGGAACACCAAAGAGGTTCATGAGAAAATATGGTGAGAATCTTTCAACGGCCTGTGGAATTGGAAAATTGTGATGAGCTGGTTTGGTCTTCAAACGGTTGGAGTGAATTCATGGAGCATTACACTATGTGTGAGGGCCAATTTTTGGCTCTTCAAATCTTAAGTGGACTTCATTTTCCACATAATCAAGATAGAATGCCTGCCAATGAATGCCGATATAAGGAACCGAGCCTCAGCAATTGGGGATTTGTTTCACTGAAAGTGGAAGCTGCCTACGATTTCTGTGACGTTTCAATCAAGCTTGAAGTCTAGGGGATTGAATTGCATTCACCCAAGTGTCCTCGACTTTGTAAGGCAACGGAATCTGATCGGGTTTGCGAAGTTCATGACGGTTCCTATGCACATTCATCAGCACAGAATTTGGGAAGATTCGAACGGCTCATCACAAGATTTTGGAGGTATGAGTCTTAATGAACAAACTGATTCTCCACTTGACTCGGTTCTCGTGTTTCATTCCAATTCCGTATTTCGTACATGAACTCTCCACGTGATTAGGCTAAGACAAGGAGTGTTAAAGCTAATTCATCCTTGTAGTGTCTATTTGTCTCTAGCTTTCCCATGTGTGTGTAAGTAATTGTCGGGGGATCTCATAAATGTCAAGCCAATGGAAACAAGCTGAATGAGTCATATCGAATTTGACTGTGCTGAAAATGACACTGGTACGCATATCGGCCTTGAAAGCTAGACAATTAGAAAGACCCAAATCCATCGAATTAGGGTTGATGTCTCGGTAGATATGAATTTCACATAATAAGAATAGCATATGCCTAAACTTTCTTCATATTCTAATTTGCTACTTCTGCAGATAAACCGAAACAGCTGGGCTTGTGCAGAGTTGTCGAACCGGCCAGCAAAATTAAACCCAAACAAATTTTAGTGAGATGAATATATTTAAAGAAGAGCAACCTCATGACAATGACAACACTTGGATTTAAATCACAGAGTCACTAGACCATGTTAGCTCTAGGTTAATTGTGCATCGGGTCATTAATTTCTTTTTTTTCTTTTTTTTTGACATGCTTTGAAAAGG
The DNA here is from genome assembly GCA_007663325.1 of Eucalyptus pauciflora. Lineage (NCBI taxonomy): Eukaryota > Viridiplantae > Streptophyta > Magnoliopsida > Myrtales > Myrtaceae > Eucalyptus > Eucalyptus pauciflora. The sequence continues at coordinate 2,104,629 of VMYD01000385.1, forward strand.
ATCGTCGTACTGTCTTGGTTATAAATCATTGGTTGTTTTCTTCTTTCTGATGACAAAACGGTGAAACGTGCAGTTGAGCAGAGAGCTTCGGGTCCATTCCCAAAGATACACTTCAAGAAAAGCCTATAGATTGTGGCTCTCATATATCAGGACAAATCATGGCCGGTGAACAGCATCAGCCATAAACATTATGGAAAGTTATCTGTTGGTTGGACTGCACTCATGAGAGAAACTTCTCTGAAGGAGGGAGGCTTGTGCATGTTCGAGCCCTATTGGAAAGGGCAATGTCGTGTTCACTGTTCAGAGTATACGTCTTCAAGACCACTGGCCAGACGTAGGTGAAAAATCCTATGCAATAGGACACGGCAGAGGAAGCATTGCTTTAGCTCAGAATTGCTTGGCTAAAATCTGCTTCAAATTCGACAAATTAGATAAAAGCGTGAGTTTTATTCTAATGAATGGAAAGATACCTTTAATCGATCCTAATGTTACAGTCACCATGCGGGAATGAGTCATGAGACGGAGGAAGCTGATTGCTTCCGGTAAAAGTCACACAGCCTCATTTTCTTATTCCTTCCATAGTAAATTTCCGTCATCGTCAAAGCGCTCTCTATATTTCAAAACACGAAAGGAAATTTATATTCATTTAAGCAAAGAGAGAATAAAAGGATGCATGAGCCGTCCTTCGAGTCTCTAATAATCAAATTATTCAATGCTCTCTCATGGTTAATGCATAGATTCTAATTATAATTGGATAGAACTGAAGAAGAGTTGTCTAGCAATGAGCTAGAAATAGGTCCATAAGAGAACTTGACCTCCTCGACTAGGGAAATGAATCACAAGGTGAGGAAAAAAGAACTTTCGGGGGCGTCCCCGGGGGTGTTGATGGCATTAAACACAATTATTGTGAATTATGCAGAATTTATCTAAATTATACTGACTTGAGCCTTAGATGGCATTCTATACTCATATTAATTGATGACGATAAAGAAAAGTAACTAACTTATGCGAAAATTAACGAATCTTTTAAAAATATAGTGTCACTTTAAAACTTACGTAATTTATTAATCAGATAAAAACTTTATAAATTACGTGTGGAGACAAATTACTTTCAATCTCGACCTCCGTTAGCTTTCCATCAACTAACAGTGTTAAATGTGTGATGCGTCAATTCTACGTCATTATCTTATTCCAAGTCGGAATTTATATATATGCTTCTTTCTTTCTTTCTTTCATTTTACCTTTTTCTTTCTTCTCCTTCCTTTCACTGTACAACAACCTGACCAACGTGAGTCAGCTGCACGATCCAATCAACGGCCGAGCTCTCCGTTCATCACCACCACCTCACCGCCGTTCCAGCCCTCTGTACACAACCACCTCGCCATCTTCCACAACCCCAGCCGTTCATCCTCTCTTCCGCCCTTGAACGCCGCTGAGATTTCTGTTTTCCCCAACCTCTCGCCACATATCTCCACCACCACCGCCTCTACTCTTGGCCGATGATCCCCTGGCTTCCGATGTCAAGTGGCCCGGCCGCGGCTCGTCCTCGCCGTCGTTGAGCTCGAGCTCGGCCGGCGCTCTCGAGCCTCATCTTTTGGATCTAAGCTCAAGCGAGCCCTAGATTCGAGATATGGTGATCAGCTTGACCTCAGATTTGTGTTGATTAGGGTGGAGCAGGGTCGACGGCAGCCACAACTAGATTTTTGGAGGCCAATATCCGTCCGTCCATGGCTTTTCAATCCGAGTCTGCGGATGTTTCTTGATTCAAAATGGGTGAATCAGCAGAAAGTTCGGATTTTTTTGTCCAGAATAAGATCACGACCAGTTTTATTTTAAATATAAGTAAAAAAAAATGCAATGACAGAAGAGAAGCATTGTATAGTTAGTCACTTTGCCTTCAAGAAGCTGAAAAAATAGTTGGAAATGGGCTCTGGAATACAGATTTAGCTCATTCCACTGAAGAGTACAAAGGAATGTGTGCAGGTGGGGTAGAAGGTCGTCGAGGTAGGAGGTCTGGATGCCGGGGTTCCATCCGCGGTTGCCGCCGACAAATGTGGTCGGTGGCGGCGGCGGAGGCCGGAGACACTACGGCGGCCGCAAGGAGGAAGTGGAGCATGACAGGGTGGGATGATGGTGGCCATGGACGGACAACCTTTAGGTAGCGAAAGGAAGAAGGAAGATTAAAAAAAGAATAAAAAAAAAAGGAAAAGCTATATATAATTCTGATTCGTGAAAAAAAGAATGAGTGGAATTGACAAATGAGACGCTTAAGGATGCTCTTTGGACGGACAAAAAGTTAACAGAGGTCAGATTTGGATATGAAGCCAAAGTTGCTGATTGTTTATGAGAAAAAAAAAAGTTAGACCATTAGAAAAGCTCGCATCTATTGATTTAGCATTGTTATGTCGATGGACATGAGTTTCGCATGACCAAAATAGTGTATGCCTAGAAATGGAAAGCTTTTTTCATGTTCTGTTTGCGACTGCTGCAGGTAAGCTGAAAGAGCTTAGCTTGTGCAGAGCTCTTGAACCGGCCAGCAAATTTAAGCCCGAGTGTCCTTTCTTCCGAAGTTGCAGCAAGGTAAATATATCTGAAGAAAAGCAACGCGATAGGATCCTCATGACACGGAAAACTGTTGGATTTAAATCACCCAGAGTTGCTAAACTATGTTAGCTCTAGGTTAAGCGTGCATCGTGTCAATAATTTCTGTTTTTATCCTTCAGATGCTTTGAAAAGGATCCTCCTACTGTCTTCCTCAGAGCTCATTGGTTGTTGCTAAATGTCTACTTGAGCAGAGAGTTACTGGCTCACTCCAAAAATGCGCATCAAGAAATGTCCACAGACCGTGGCTCTCATATTTTAAGACAAATCATGGCCGGCGATGCTCATCAGCCACAGGTTGTCATGGAAAGTTCTCTGCCAGTTGGACCGCATTCACAAGATAAACTTCTCCGTAGGCAGGTGGCAATGTGTGCTCGAGCTTTATTAGAAGGGATGATGTCATTTTTGGAGGGTCCTTTATCAGAACCACTGAGAAGACTTGGGTGAACAATACTATGCAATGGACACAGCAGAGGAAGCATTGCTTTTAGCTCAATTTTGGAGAGAACAGAACTGCAGAATTGCTAGGCTGAAATCTGCTTCTGATTCGGCAAATTGGATAAAAGCACAAGTTTCGTTCTAATGAATGGAATGCTCCTGAATGTTACATGATACCTTCCTTGATCCTAGTGTTGGCAGTCACCATGTGGCCACGGGTCATGAGACGGAGGAAGCTGATTGCTAATGTCGATTTGATAACTTCCATTTCTGGAAACAATCTCTCAAATTAGTTGCTTCTTTAAGGTTTCCGGTGGCTCAACCCAACCTTTGGAACTGTTGAAGTTGTAGTAGCATCGAATACGCTTCCCTTAAGCCATGTACCAACTCTGAATTTCAAGGCACAACCCATGGTTTTACAAGCTCAATGTGGACATACATTAGATTCTATTCATCGTCTCTTTTCGAATTCATGAAGATTCTATGACGAGCCTTTTTTGGCATGTGGGCGGCACAAATTGAAGTTTTCTTAGTTTCTTCTCATGTGAAGAGCATTCAGAACTCATTTTGTCAAATGAACTGAATCTGATATGCCTGGCCAAGCGATTTTCCAATCCATGCTGCTTCTTTTCATGGTTAGCCAATTAAAGAAACTTTCACACCAATGTCTACTGAATTCCTTCGTTGTTTTAAACGGGGAAAAGGGGATTTTCATGCCTCTCTTGCAGCCATCTCTTTTGCCGCAGTAGCATAACTCTGTAACGGCGTCACTGCCACACAACTCTTCCGCAACCCCTCTCAACAAAACAGCAATCAAGCTGGATAAACATCGCCGATTCTCCGTCTCTCTTGAATGGGGCGTTCTTCGAAACAGAGTCCGACTTCGTCATTCCATGAAACACCTTCCTTGCAAACTCGATTCCCTCCTCCACGGGGCAACTGACGGCAATGGAATTACGCCGGGGGGGAAGAGAGTGAGAGAGAGAGAACAAAGGCGAAACAGAAAATCAAACAGACAAATTGGGATGAAAACGACCTGGTAAGGGTGAATATCGAATGATGGATTCCGTCATTGCCTGAATGTAGCAAGGAACAGCTGTCTGCAGAGATTTCTCGAAGCAACGTTCATCGGAGAGAGTTCGTGGGCAAAGGGAATTTCTGGATACTGTCTGCCAATTCAAAGGATGGGATTTTTTTGGGTTTCACTCTATCGGCCCTCCCGCCGGTGCGGCGTCCCTTCATCGACCGACGCAATCTGAGGCCGATCGAGTCGTCATCGTCCGAGACTGATAGGCCGAGAGCGTGAAGATCGGTGGCGAGGCTGAAGAGAAAACAACGAGAGCTAAGCCGGTGGAGATGATCGCGTTGCCGCGTTCTGTTCCCGGTTTGAATGAACAGTGTGCTTTAATGTCATCTGTGAAAGCAAAATTCCACTTTCGTTTCAAACAACTTCTAATTCCGTAGAAATATTTTAATTTTTCTTAAGTCTTTCGATTTGGGATTTCTATTTAAGTTTCCTTTAATTGGAAAAATTAACCAATTTCATTTCCGGTTATCGAAATGTCATCGACGTAAATTTAACATCGTGATGAAATGAATTTCATCTCCTTAAAGTAAAGCAGGAGTAAATCCTAATTTAAACAATGTCTTGCATAAATGTGCTTAATACCTCTCAATAGTTTATCTGCACTATTTGCCTTAATTAGTCCTACGGATTTTTGTTGACATCGGTCGCACGGTCCTTGCCACCATAAAAAGGAAGGAAAAAGCAGCTTCTGACCAAGGGTCCCACCATCCTTCGCGGAAAACACTTCATCAATATGAGTATTTCTGGTACCTAATTCTACAATCTCGGAGTTGGATCTGGGCCCAGTGCTGCGTAAATAATAAAGTTTATTCTAGTTGATTTCTTCGTCTCACGTATCACAACGTCGGCTTGAAGATTTAGTTTTCGTTTTGATTCTATTAAAAAATTTATTTGTTTTTTTTTTCACTCAAGGACTCCAAGAGTAAAAAATCTCAACTCCAATAAACCTCGAAACATAAGTTTTCGCATTTCATCAAATAACTTCACTTTGTCTCAATATTTTCCGTGCTAAGCTAGTTTCACGTTCAATATGGAATCCATCTAGAATGTAATAATCCCTCGCTTTTAATGTGGGAATATCTTAGAGTTGCATTGTACCTGATGATTGATGTAGTCGATGGTGCGGAAAGTGCTGGGTATAAACAATTGATATACCAAATTGGTGTGCAAATGAGATTTTTCCGTAAGTGGGGTAAATGTAAAACATAGTCACTTTGTACAACCAAGTCACTAAACTTTAATTTCAATCGCCCGATACATTAACATCATTTTTCCCCATATGTAATCAATGAATTATGAAGACTTTTCGAACAATTTTCTATGCAATATTTACATAGCAGTCTTACATATCTTATTAAAAATGTTATAACAACAACACGACATCATATGAGTCTCCATTAAGAAAAAATCAAAAAAAAAAAATATAGAAGTTTAAAAAAAGAGAGGGTAGTGATTCGTTCACTCCAACTTAGGTGGAAACTCTCCGTCTCATTTGGGTTACATGGCCCTGTGTTACGGGGGGAGATTCTCAAGGCGTAACCTAATCAGGAGCTAGCTAAATTTATCATGAGTATTTAAATCCTCTTTTATTCCCATTGGATTTTCAAAAGATTAATATAATTAAGTCCATAATGACTATTTTCATTTCAATTTGCCCCCGCAAATTAATGAACCTCAATAAGCAATTGCAGAATCATGAAAATCTAGTTGCCATAAACAAACCAAACCGACGCAACTGTTATTTTCATCTCATATTATTGAGTTCAAGAGCATCAATTTGTTTACTAAAATAATCATTATTTACCGAAGTTCGCCCCCACTAGGAAAATTTTCTACATACATCCATGAATTGGCCATGGTTTGCTTGGGTTTTGATTTATTACAAATTCTGAAGTTCATTTGACAATTGAAATCAAAATTCAATGACCCGATGTAAAAATGTGCTATATAATCCAGTCGTCAATAATTGATTCCTCATATGTTGTTCTCTTTAACAAATTTGAACACCTAGCCTCATCCGATCAAACTTCCACAAAATTCCCATCAATCCCTCTCCTTTTCCCCTTCAACTTGGCTGCTACTCATAGCTGCAATCACCGCCTTCTCCCCGTCTTCAGTGGAATGAAAACCTGTTAAATGAGCGTTATGCAATCTTTCGAGGCCATTTTGGCTCGGTCTTTGAAGGTTGAGCTGAAAACTTTGAAGATTGAGTTGAAAAATTTCGAGAATAAATATTTGAAATCATTTGATGCAGGACTACGCAGTCTGCTTTTGCTTTAGAATCATAGATAACTGTTAATTTTTAATTTGTTTGTCAGAGATATGAGTTTCTCATGTATCCACTTCTAACTATTATAGTTCCATCTTTAACTATTGTAGTTTCTACTGCAAGCAAAGGGAGGAGATCAGATTTTTTTAGGAGAAATCAAGAGTCGATTATTGTAGTGTGAAATCTAGGCAAGCCAAACAACCACAGTGTAAGTTGTAATCTCTCATATTATTTGGGATGCTCTTGGTACAGGAGAAAATAGAAGAAATGACAGCGTAAAATGGCCTTTTTTCTATTGGGTGTTTTGAGAAATTATTCGGAAAAGCTCTATCTTTTAATTGGTGGTTGAAAAGTCTGTAATTTTAACTTGTGTGCAATCCCAGATTTTTCACTAGTACTAAGATAGAGGATGCAGCTGCTTCTCAAAGCTGGTGTTGTAGCACTTCTTGGTATTCTCATTTTGACATCTATCAAGCTAAAGTAGAATGCGATGAATGGACATTCGCTAGCATACCTACAATTTTCATTTCTTTCTATATCACTTTAAATTTCTTCATTATGATTGTTTTTTGTCATTTTGTTCGTATCTACATTTCTGATTAATGTCTTTTCTTATGTTACATGAACTGTGTGGACATACTCTTTTTTTTGTTTTCTCTTCCTATTTTGGCTGGATCAAAACGCCGTCTCCTACTGCATCGATACAACTGCAGTGTTGCATGCTTCAATATTTTTGGAATCGCTGAATGGTTGCTCTTGAATTTTTTGTGGCACATTACTTCTTGCAATTTATCAAATTTTGGTTTTTCTTCCTTGTTTATTCTTGTATGATTCCACCATTCTCTAGATGTTACGTTCTCTCTTTCTTTGGTTCTTGCATGTGTGGGTGGCTGCTACTATTGGTGCCTTTTCCTTTGCATAAACAAAAGTGATACCCCCCGTTCTTTGCTTGAGTTTTCTTCCTATTTATATCAGTCTCTCAATTAAGAGTTTTTGAAACTGAGCATGAAGAAAATGACGCCCTTAGGGTAGTCACTCTTGCTGGTGATATTTTGTCCAATCCACGTCATACCTACAATGTTTATACACTTAGTACTTCCGAACTAATCAATCAAAAACCGCATATAACTTCCACAGTACAGTCTTAGGAGCATAAAGCAGAAGGAAGAGAACTATAGAAGACATCTAGGAAATGATGCAATATTCAATGAGGTAACCAACATAGCTAAGAGGCTTACCCAAACTGCAAACCTAGAACATCTAAAAAGCCATGAATGATACATAACCAAGCCTCCATAATATGTAGCGTTTAGCAAGAAAGCCATTTCTACAAATGAGAGACTTTGCTCCAAGGATTGGAAGCACGTAGAAAACTGCTTTTATGAGCATGCCTCGGATGGACAACAAAGCTGAATGATTAGCTTAGCTTAGCAAAACAGGCCTCACCTATGTGATTTGATTCTGACCAACTGGCCAAAACACATTAGTAACTTCCACAATGCCATGTTAGGAGGGTAAAAAACTCATGCATGCACAGGAGTTAGATGCCCAACACATAAACATTTAGTGGACCAAGGAACCACCCTGTTTGTCATGATTCTAATTTGACTACATCAGTAATCGAACACACATCATCATATATGTAAACAGCATTACCTCTTGGTTGAAGTGATTCATGTAGAACCAAAACATATCCTCCAAGTTCTCAGTCTGATCCTGTTTGTAATGCCCAGCATGGCAATCATGAAAATGGTGACTACATTCCCACCAAATGCCACAACTGTGGACACCATTAAGGAGAAGCGAATCCAAGAAAAGTGAAATTGCCATTCTATTACATTTGAGCAAGAAAAGACAATGTATCAAATTTAAAGGATATATATTACTAAAGCACTCGAAAAATCTATTTCCATCCTACGCTTGAAAAGCCACAAATAGAGATGCTTTATCAAAATCCTTTAAAACAACATATGCTAGTTAACAAACGTACGAAACTACGTAAACAGTAATCATCATATTACTTACTTCCACAAAGATTGGGCCTAAAATGGGGCATAGGGACGAGAGAGAAGGGTGCAATAAAAGCTTGTTTAAGTGTAGCCCTATAATCATTATTTTTCTCTATAGTTCTAGTGAAACATAGCACTTGTGGAGATATAATAAAACTAGTCGGTGTGAAAGACAACTGAATGATCGCCAGGTTGAAGTAGAAAGGGCTTAACCAGAAACTTGAAAGGCAAAACCATCACGTGATTCGTTCTAAAGCTAGCTCCAAAAAAGCGATTGCATCACTGACATTTCTAAATATACAGAATTTACATATCGAGAACTGACGATGAATATATGTAGCTAGAAGCCCAGATCAAGACAATGAGACACAAGCTGGTTAAAGGCCAGAAAGTGAAAATTCTACAAGATTTCATTTCCACTATGGACACGATTCGTTCCTTGGTGGGTAGCAGAAAAATTCAAGAGTTACAGATTCTGCATCAAATAGAATTAAATAATCCAACCCTAGACATAAGATCAGGAACCACTATGGTTCGTGTGTGAAGCCACTGGAATGAGCCACAGAACGATTCTCTTCCAACTGATCTGATCTGATACTTCGGTTTCGCAGCAACCCTGATGTCGAATCCTGCGGCGACATAATCACCATTGAATCTAGCATCAATCGAAAGTAAATCGACAAGTGTCAAATTCCAAGACGTCAACTTTGCATCGGAAGCGGCTTAAGAAAACTTACGGGAAGAGGAGGGGGGGTGGAGGTGATGCCGTGTGGTGAAAAGAGGAGGAACGGTCTGCTGTTGGGATTGTGATGGCGTTGCCGGGGTGGCTCCTGATCCTCGGGTATGTCGGAGATCGAACTTCCCGACGGCGGCGGTGGCGATGGCTTGGCGCGAGAGGAAGGAGATGAAGTAATGGAGGTGTTTCCAAGAATTGCAATGGAAGGGACTAGAAAACCGTGAAATTGAAAAGGAAACCTAATCCCCATTCATTTGGGAATTTTCTTTATTTTTTAGCCAATCACAAATTTCGGAAAAAAAATTACCTCAATTTAAATCGCTGAAAAATGTGGTGTAAATATTTGGCTGGTCAGTGAGATCAAATTTTTACTTAATACTGGCTAGCCAATTTCATATTCTTATTCGAAACGAAAATGTGACGAGAGAGATCAAAAAACGTGAGGCTAGAAAAGAAAACCTAATCCCAATTCATTTGGGAAATTTGTTCTTATTTTTTACCAAGTTACAAATTTCAAACAAAATTACTCTCATTGAAGTCGCCGGCTTAAACCTTTATTTGAGCCTAATTTGGCCATTTTATGCCTAATCTATAGCAACATCCATACTTTTCTTTTTTCTCCAAATGCTTGTGCTCGCCAACCTGGCAAGGCCAAAGCTTGCCGCTCACCTGGCTCGCCAATCTGGTGAACGACAAGCTCGAAGCCTTGGGCTTCGCTAGATCAACGAGCAAGCGAGCCACTCACTAGAGGCTGGCTGGAGTCTCGCTTGTGGTCAGCAACCGACTAAAATAGAAGGAAAAAGAAAAAAATTAAAAATGCAATTTTTTTAAAAAATGAAAAAAAAAAAAAAAAAGATAGAAAGGATAACAGGAGTGTGAGATAAGAAAGAGTAAGTGAGGAAAATGTTTCCCTCAACTTAAAAAGTGGAAAATATTTTCTGCTATTTTGGAAGACTTTTTTCCATTAATGGAAAGTGTTTTCCTTGAACAATTCATTTTTCGTAAAACAAATGCTGAAAAATTCAAAAAATGTTTTCCTAAAAGTTGTTTTTGGCGAAATGACCGGAATGCAAATTCACTCATTGTTCAACTGTGGAAAATGGATTTCTAGTCACCCCCTTTACCCTCGGCCAAGCCGCTAAGTGAAATGATATCAATATGATATAAATAAAGTCCCCCTGCGTGGAAGGAGTAGCTTTACTATTTCTATTTTTATAGAAATGGGAAGTAGTCTATATGCAAATTGAGCAATTCTAAGTTGGTTTTTCATGGTCCTTCACTTCCCAAACCTCTCATTACTCCTAAATTAGCCGGCAAACTCGATTTATAACTATGCTCTTTCAAAATGGTGATCCCACATCTTACATGAATGGTCTGTAAGATCTTGAGCTTGAATCGTCACTGGTATACTTAGAGCTCAACTATGATTGCTAGCACCTACAATACCACCACCGTTTTAGCAGTTGACATCTACTTGTTGGAGATTTTTTTTTTTTTTCCATTTATACAGTTTCTATAATTGAAGCCAATAGAATCCCAGAACAATACTCATTAATAACATGTATTTAGAAAAGGATGTTAGCGAGCAATTTCTTTCCATCCTCGAGCACTTTCAAAAGCATAAATTTATCCTTCCTTTGACCTCAAAACATTACCTTCCTGCTCTTTGCCCTCGAATTTTATCTTTGAATTTCTCATTCCACTTCAACAATTTCATAGCTCGGTTGTTCAAAAATGTACACTTGCAGTTTATTCCAGGTGAATTCATCAAGCAACATTCAGGAAAAGCAAAGAGCAACTATTATGTATTCTTTTCTTCCCCAATGCCGTGTCAAAAAATCCACAAAGATACTTCCTCATATCTCCATGATATGTATTTCCAAAGAGTTTATGCTACTTTGCTGTCTCTAGATACATTTATACCAGTGAAACAAATGCGGCAAATGGCCTACAATCAATGACGGTGTTGCCTAAGAGGGAGCTTGAGGAGTTCACCAATTTCTTACACCGCATTATAACAGAATGAAGCGACACATAACAGTGATGCTAATAACCGTGAAGCAAAGCAGACCCAAATTAAAATTCATTTAACCCCTAGAACAGCAAAGCACCTAGTTAACAAATCGAATTCAACAAGACTGAATCATCGACTAATTTCCCTTGTTAACAAACGGAACTACAATTTAAAGAACAGTGGTTAAGCTATGCAACAATATGTCACCGATTGAAATTTATGAGGGCAAAGAGTCATTGAATAGCAAAAGCAATTACTACTTCGAAACAAGATGAGCATGTCCAGAATCTGCGAATGATTGCTTACCCTTTCGAACAAACGAAGGCAGAAAAAAAGGACGAAGGAGACGGGAAGCTTTCTGAGGCTAATACCAAACGTTACAAGCTGAAGAAATCAGTGTAATAACAATGGTCCCATCCTGCACGATGCAGATCATCCACTCCTCAACGACAATGCATTCAAATAATGCAACATACTGCATTAGAAATTAGTGACTGCCAATCTGAAAAAAGCAGAGGATGAGGAAGCACTTTAGTTGGAGGAATGTACGGGAGATGTTACACGGTTCATGAGCAAACTCTCATCTTGCATGCCACGGACGTTTCTTGCGTCCAGGGTGATGAGTGATCGAGCGAGGCCGGATCCAGTAAAGCTTCCTCCAGGTGTGATGGCGACGTCTTTGCAGGGCTTGGGAGTGTCGGGCACTGACTTCTGCTGCAGCTCCTCTCGAAACTATAAGGACTGATATATTGCCAACCGACATGGAGTCAATCGCCTGCGTAGCGATATTAAATGTCATGAACTCCACGATAGGCCTGAGACCATAGAAAGCAGCGCTGACATCAAATCTAGTGAAACCAGCGACTGAAATTGCAGTATCAACAACCCTCTCAGGTCCATACTTCCGCCAAAAAAAAAAACCCTTAGACACATTTGAAAGACTCAAGGATCTACAGAAATTTCCTCATCAAGCGCAGTATTCAAAGCCTCTCTCACAACCATCTCTTTCCTGCAGTACCATAACTCCGTAATGGCCTATCTGCGGCACGACTCTCCAGTAGCCTTTCTCTCGACAACATAGCATCCAAGCCTCTAGCAGTGGCTTTTCGTATTAGAATCGACAACATCATGCGCTCTCGAACTCGAACATGCTCTCACAGCTAGATAAAGCTCGCTTATTCTCTCTCTCTCTCTCTCTCTCTCTCTCTCTCTCTAATGGGTATGCTTGGAAACAGAGTCCAGCTTCGTCATTCCATCAAACACCTTCCTTGCAAACTCGACAGATTTTTCTCCGACCAGATTCTCTCTCTCTCTCTGGGGCTCTCGATTCCCCTGATTCATCTCTACCAATTCAGATCATCCCCACAGTGAACCGCACCATTAGATTCCACGTTCGAGTCGCGGCCACTCTGATTCAAGTCCTCGCTTTCCTGTCCTTGCCCATGTCTGGACCAGATTTATCTATCGCTGGGCCATCTTGAGCTCACGCCGCCATCGCCGTTGAACCATCGTCAGGGCCATTTCATGTTTGATTGAACTTCCAGGTCGAATTTTGATTCACTCCAGAATATGTCCTGTTGACTCTTGCTTCGTTCTGTTCGCTCCCACTTTATCGCTGTCCTTCGGATTCCATTGTTTCGCCCGTCTACGCAGCGCGCAAAGGGTATGCGGGGTGGTGTTCACTGTTTACAAGAGCTTTATCCGATTGCCAAGACTGAGGTTGGATGGATCATCATCTGGATACAATCCGCCGATTCGAAGGATGAGATGCTTCGAGTTTCACTCTCGGCACTCCCGCCGGTCTGGCCTCACTTCATCAACCAACCACGGCCGAGGCCAATCTGAGTAGTCATCATCATCCGAGACGACCCGCCCAGCGTGAAGATTGGCGGCGGCGAGCATGAAGAGAGAAACAGCGGATAATAAAAAGGGCGCGAAGCGAAGCGAAGGGGTTGATGGAGATGATTCGGATTTTGTGTAGGAAAACGACGCAAACAGGGGAAGCCGGCGGTCATTCTTTGGATGAGAAAGGAATTGAATTTGAAAATATGAAAAGAAAAAAAAGGAAAAAAAAGAACCACCCGTTGTTTTCCAAAAAAAGTTGGCAAAAAACTCCAAATTATATTCATTTTTTGTCACAGTTATTTTTCTTTGTTTCACGTCAAAAACTCAAAATTATATCTTTCTATTTTATTTTTTGTGATGTCAAAAATCCTAAATTGATACCGGTACAGCACATTCACCTTCTATTAAGATTTCGTATGATAATTTCATATAATTTTTTTGGTCAAAGTTGTTCTTATTGCATTTTACGTCAATATCATTTACCTTCCGTCATCCATATATGTAGATTTTTTAACAATACTCATTGATAGAGAATAATGTGCCACATAAGTATAGTTTGAAATCTTTCATAGCACCAAAAAAAAAAAAAAATAGTAGATGTGTTAAAGTGAGCATAGTTTGGGATATTTGATAGTCACAACTCAAAACCAAGAAAACATTGATTTCTCTCATGGAAGCAAGCATTTACTTGTTGCCTATTGGCCATCGCCAGGCTTCCGTCGCCCTATCCCTCCTAGATGTCCTTGGTGATGATTATGTCAAGTTGTTTTTGTCCCTTTTACTGTTGGGAAGGCACTTTTGTCTCTAGATTTGCTCATATGTTAAATTTGCAGCTTGAAGTTCGCTTTTATAAATCGCCCAAATCTATTGACTGTAGTTAGTGTTTTGATGTCACTTGTGAAAGAAAAATTTCACTTTTGTCTCTTGCAATTGCAATTCCATTAAAGTATATTTAATTTCGACTGGTATTTCGACTTGAGATTTGACCCAATGTCATTTCTGGTTAATGGTGTATGACGACAAATGGTGTCGGGAATGGTTGGATTCCAAGATTTCAAGCGATCTTCGGCTGGGAATGGATCATGGCTTTATTACCATATAGGGTGGGCTAGAGGAGCCGACTGGGCTTGATGGACTTAAGACGAAATTTTATCTCGTGAGAGCTATGTGAATTGGGCCACGAACCAGAAAAGCCCCCATTTTTAGCCCCCATCATTTTCTAATTTTTATTTTTATTTTTTAAATATTTTATTCTTTATTTGTTTTTTTTTATCTATTCTTTTTCACTCTCTTTTGTTGTTTTTGCTATTTTCTATTTTTTTAAAACTTTTTTAGAGACAAATGCTTGAATTTTTGACAAAAATTCAGGTGTCAACTACATGCGTGATAACACTAAGGTTAGTGCCATGGGAAGCTCGGTATTTTCATAAATTGGTTGGTTAACAAGTAATTTTGCATTGACTAGCAAATTCCCTGAAAATATTTTCCACAAAACCAAAAATCTTAAAGAAGGCGGGAAGAAAAAGCTCCTCCCCTCCTAAAATCAGCCAAATTTAAGAGTATAGGAATCAAAATTACATTCTATATTGGCATGACCGACAATTATTTAATTGTTACTCCCCTATCTCCTTGTAGACTCAACTCTAGCTCTGATACACGCGAAGTAGTTTAAATGTGATAATTCTCGTTTTTGGACTCAAGATCTACCATTCTTTGAAATGGAGGAGTATCAGAGAAAGCTTCTTTCGCTAGTGCAAAAGCGTGAGCAAAATCATGAGATAGGGCTTTGCTTATGAGCCAAAAGAGGGTCGGCTAGCAAGTCCAAATTGAATATCGGTAGCATGGAGCTTCTTCCATCAACAAAGCCCTAAATCCAAAATGTTCAAGCACTACACTGTCAATTTATGGGAAAATTCAAAGAGATGAGGCTTCCTAACTATTCTATGCACATTGCTTCAACTAATTAAGTACAGATAGATTCTCCAATTATTCTTCAAACAAAAGATTTTATCGATCTTCTCTTTCTAGTGGTAACAACTAAAGGTGTCAATGAGGTTGGTTTTCAATGGGTTTGTTGTCAATGCATATTGTAAATCTTGCTATGAGAATGAGCAATTTGCTTTTGATGCTTGATTGTGTATCACTTCCAGAAAAGACCTAGTGCAAAGATACTTAATGTTTTATGGAGAGATGATTGTGGATTTATTCGAATAGAAGGAGAAGATTTGACTAATAGAGGCTAGAGAAAAAGTGAGATCTTGAGAGGATGACGAATTTCAAAGAGAAGATTTAAAAGAACAAAGTTTTTTGAAGAGCAAATATCTAGAGGGAGATCTTGCTTCTTATCAACCTGAGTTAGGGATGGAATGACTATGTGATTAAAATTTGGATCGAGTTGGAGATATCAAAGACGGAAGCAAAGGAGAGGACTTGTGTGGGAAAGATAATTTTACTTGTGACGTTTATACTAAAAATCTTAAGTGTTGAAATAAAAATAAAAAGTCATTTGACAATCACTAAATATTTGGAATTCCTTTCCAAACATAGAACTGTGATCGTAACTAGTAGGCCATAACCATACAATTGGGAAATTCTAATTATCATCAATTGTTTGAAAGAAGGTTTTGTGTTGATCGCCTACTGGTTAGGTGGTGTTTTACAGCTTTTCTCTAGGATTGGCAAACGGGTTGGCTTGGCTTGAGCACGACACAGCCCTCGCCACATGGGTCGGCAGCCATTTGGTTGGCCTAGAATAATTAAAAATGGCCCGAAGGACCAGGCCTTTGGAGCAAATGAAAAGTTTTTTATTTTTTAAATGCTAGCACGAAAGGAGCCCTTTAGTTGAGTCATTTAGAAGTCTGGATATGGTCTAACCAAAAAAGTCATGAATACTCAGCAAAAAATGGAAGAGTCTAATTAGCACTAAATAATTCATTGGCATTTAAAAAAAATATGTTTTATCATAGCTGTTACTTTAAGTTATATTGTATTGGACAAATCATAATATGCAAGTATACGCATAATTGAGCAGTACAAATAGAATGAATAGCCTAAACTCATCCATGAAATGTATGCTAACTCAACATAAATTTGGACACACTCCCTTTGTGAATTATTGCCAAACAAAGATCCAATAACAACAAATGCACTAAACCACTTAACTTTATTTGGGAGCACATGAGATTTGCCATATAGTTAGCCATATCAATTACACCAAATGTTTCATAAGATCCATATAATCTCATAATTTAATACCACATACCTTTATTATGTCTTGAGCTCATTCAATGAGAATCGACAAAGTGAATTGGACTATATATCTCCCGGATTAAAACCGGCCTAAAGTTCTCATGGGAAGCAACTTCCACACATTGCTTCCTGGTGGCCTGTGTTCTTGGAACCATTATCACTCCTTTTTTTCACTTCCCTTTAGTGTCTTACTGTCAAGCATCTTTGCCTCGGTCACCGAGCAATCTATTTGTCCTTCTGAATATCTTCATAGGATTCCCAATCGATATAGTTAAGGCTGTGAATATACATATTATTGTGTTCCCTCATTCTATGTGCTTATATTATGGTATTTCATACTCATATATTGCTTGTTCAAATATGCATATGGGTATACAATTCTATTTGTATTCTTCAAGGGATATACTAAGGGAAATAATTGAATCACAACTTTGAGTCATTCAAACATCGCGTGCGATGAAACTAAGGATCCATCCCATCTTATCAAAAAGGTGAGGACTAAATTACATTTTCCTTGTTTTTTGCTAAGTTTGAACTGCAATCACAAGAGTTTGGTAACATTGCTTGTAATTTTATAAGTTATTTCTTTTCTCGTGCTGCCATATTTTAATTGGTGTTTAATTAAATCACATCTTTTATAAATGGCAAGTACTTGAAAATATGAATTTCTATTAACAATAAGCATTGCATGTTGAACGATTTGATTATTGAAATAATTGTTTTCAAGAAGGCAGCCATGCATTATTACCACTGTCCCATGATTGTGCCATGCTTGCAAAAGTGAGGTCCATACGTGCTCTTTTGTCTGATAGAGCTTTGTCGTTGGAAAATAGCTTTGCACATTCCTTGAACCCCTCATTGCTCCTTTTGTCACCTTGCTTCAATGATGCACGGTCAAATTTTGCCTCGGTCACCGAGCAATGTGTTTGTCCTTTGTTGGACTTTAATGGTATGAATATCTTTGAAGGATTCGCAATATTGTCGTGAACCAATCATAATGAAGTGTACTATGCATGATTCAAGTTTCCACAACATCCTTTCAACCATTATCTACTATTCTTGAAAGGAAGAGTAGTTGCACAGATACATAGATTTAACTCACAAAAATTAATATAAGAAAGTAAAGGGCTCAAAGTTACTTGTATGATCTCAGCCATTGAATGAAAGAAAATTGGCGTTGATCGTTGGATTCAGCATGACCATTTTATTCTGCCAAACCCCACTGCACATATCTGACGCCAAAAGTAGTAATCTGTGCTATATCACCATTACGCTAAATCAATTTGTAAACCATAGTTTGGGTTCTCTAGCTTAAACCATCTGAAATGAGGCAACTATCACTAAAATTCAATGCGCAGCACACTGCTTATGGAAACTGATCTTTCCAAGTTGCAGAATTTAAAAGTCCGTAGTTTTCTTCCTTTTCTTTCTGCACTTCGGTTTGACTATGAGTTATTGTATAATAAAGAATTAATTGCAAAAATTTTCCTGAGAAGCTGTGGAAAGGATCTCTCCAAATTGATGCTTCTCAAGGCTTCGGTCAGTTCAACCTGGACCGTAAAACTAGAAAAGCGAAACAATAAAATCTTCCTATTGTTGAAAGGGTGTTTGGGATTTACGGAGCATTACTCCATTGGTCATGTTCATCTCATAGTTTTCAAATATGAAGGGAACTCCTTTTTTCGCCTAATATTATTCAACAAGAATGCTTTGAAGATATTATGATGATGTACAACTGTACAAAGACACAACTAATTTAAACTAAGCATGCAATTAGGTGAAATTGGGAACATGCCAAAGGCTACTTAATATGTGCATGAATTCAAACAACCATCGGCATCGCATTGGTGATTTATTAGGTAAGATTAGCTTAGATTGACATGTAGTTCCAAAATTATGGCCCCCCATCATTCAATTTCACTTCCCTGCAAGGACATATTAGTATATCAAAAACAAGAATGTGGACTAGTATCCTTGATTCGAACTTTGCTTAAGCAAGGAATAATTCTCAAGTATTGTATGATTCCATGCCATTATGATTCCACATTAATCCGTGCCATGATGTCTTCAAATTCTTGCTTGAAATTTTCAATTTATTCTTACAACTATTGTTGAAAGAAATGAAACAACTTCAAATTTTCCTTAAAACTAAGTTTTTGTTGTAAAATATTGCGTGGCGAATAAATAATAGAAAGAATAGAGAGATTGAGTAGAGAGAATTAGACACCAGAAATAGTAGAGAAAGCTAGAGAAGAGGGTGTGACTGTTTATTATGATGGTTGTTCACAGTAGTCATTGTACATCAAAACTAAACTCCTATTTATAGGAGAACAAGAATGTACTTATCATTAATATCAATGTATCGAATGATACATGTACTAGATAAGGGAGATGAACGTTCATTGTATAGGGAAATGTACTTAGAATGTATGATACAAATGTACCATAATAAGTACATTAGATAAGATGAATATAATGAATATTCATTCATGTATTTCATTGATTCATGTATTTTATAACACTCCCCCTTGAATATTCATTGTATTCATTATGATTGTGCATTAAATGATACTGCCTCATTAAAAACCTTAAGCCGGAAAAACCCAGTGGGACAAAAACCGGACAAAAGGGAAAAAGAGTGCAGAGCACAAATGTTATGATCTCTCCCTTTTATGGATGCATTAATTGCCTCGTTAAAAACTTTTAGCCGGAAAAACCCTGTGGGAAAAAACCGGACAAAAAGAAAAAAAGAGTGCAATGTATATATAGCCACTGCTGGGGCTGATCAATTTTGCATCTTGTGAACTCGCCGCATATCAATGTTGTAATGCATAGTTCATAATATCTCCCCCTCAATTGAGCCATATAGCCACTTCTGGGGCTAATCAATCTTGCATCTTATGAACTCGCCGCATACCAATGCCATATACTAATTTCTCAAAAGTTGATGTTGGCAATGATTAAAAAGATCTGCAAGATTATTTATGGATCAAATCTGTTTAACATCAATTTGTCGACTTTCTTGGAGTTCATGAGTATAGAAAAACTTCGGCGAGATATGCTTGGTCCTATCACCTTTGATATATCCTCCCTGACTTGTGCAACACAAGCAGCATTATCTTCATAAATTATAGTGGGAGAATTTGTAACCGGTATTAAACAACAAGAATTATGAATATGCGTTATAACGGATCTTAACCAAACACACTCTCTTCCAGCTTCATATAAAGCAATAATCTCAGAGTGGTTAGAAGATGTAGCTACTAGCGATTGCTTAGTAGAACGCCAAGAAATAGCGGTGCCGTTATAACAAAATAAATACCCGGTTTGAGAGCGAGCCTTATGTGGATCGGATCTATATCCAGCATCAGCATATCCAACTAAACCAGAGTTAGTGGAATCTTTGGAATAATATAATCCCAAATCTATGGTTCCTCGGAGATAACGGAAAATATGTTTAATTCCATTCCAATGTCTCCGAGTTGGCTCAGAACTAAATCGTGCCAATAAATTTACCGCAAAAGCGATATCTGGTCTCGTACATTGTGCCAAGTACATCAAAACCCCAATTGCATTGAGATATGGTACTTCAGGACCAAGTATCTCTTCATTTGATTCTCTAGGACGAAATGGGTCCTTTTGGGGATCTAGAGACCTTACAACCATAGGGATGCTCAATGGGTGAGCTTTGTCCACGTTAAAGCCTTTAAGCAATCTTTCAACGTATGCTGATTGATGGACGATTATTCCATTTGCTTTATGCTCAAGCTCTAGACCAAGACAAAGTTTGGTTTTACCCAAATCTTTAACTTCAAACTCCCTTTTCAAATATTCAGCAGTTTCAGCTAACTCTTATGGAGTTCCAATTAAATTTATATCGTTGACATAAACTGCTACAATAGCAAATCCGATTTCTGATTTCTTAATAAATACGCATGGGCAGATAGGATCATTCTTGTACCTTTCCTTAATTAGGTACTCACTTAGGCGTTGATACCACATGCGACCGGATTGCTTTAACCCGTACAAGGATCTTTGCAATTTTATTGAGAATAAATTGCGGGGAGTGCATGCTTCAGGCATTTTGAATCCCTCGGGAATTTTTATATAGATATCAGAATCTAATGAGCCATATAAATATGCCGTCATAACGTCCATAAGACGCATTTCCAATCTTTCAAAGATTGTTAGGCTAATGAGAAAACGAAATGTAATCATATTCATCACAGGTGAATATGTCTCATTATAATCAATCCCAGGTCTCTGGGAGAATCCTTGGGCAACGAGTCGGGCTTTATACCTGACAACCTCGTTTTTCTTATTTCGTTTTCGGATAAATACCCATTTATATCCAACGGGCTTTACATTATCGAGGATACGAGTTACAGGTCCAAAAACCTCTCGTTTAGTTAGGGAAGCTAATTCAGCCTTAATTGCTTCCTCCCACTTAGGCCAATCTTACCTTTGACGAAATTCAATAATAGATTGCGGCTCACAATCATCATCTATAATTTTATGGGCAACTGAGAATGCAAAAGTATCATTAATGATGATTTCATTTCGATCCCAAATTTCATTATAATATGTAATGGAATTCTCAGTATTCCTGGGATTGGTGTTCCTTTCATGGGTTTGCGCCTCTTCAGGGGCAATAAGCTCTTCGGGAGCAAGCACAACGCCAGGCTCTTCTGGAGCAGATTCCTGATTATTTCCCCTTCGTTTTCGAGGAGTAGTATCTTTTGATCCTATCGGTCTACCACACTTCAAGTGCAGGATATTTTGATCCATTTTAGCATGTCCTTCGGGAACAGCTATCCTAGCTAGAGCATTTACAGCTAGAATATGATAATAATGCAAATAAATGTGCAAATATGTCATTGCGCGCAAATAATAGGTAAACATGGGACCATCTACAAGATGTGTCCACTAATACCATAAAATATCGATAGTCCACTTGGTGGTTGTATTGGTCCACAAATATCACCCTGAATTCTTCACAAGAATAAAGGAGATTCAAGATTAACCTTTATTATATAAGGTTTGATAATAAGCTTTCCTTGTGAGCAAGCCTCAAAATTATAATCTTTGGACAACAATACCTTTATATCTTTTAAAGGGTGCCCTTTTATATTTTGAATTATCCTACGCATCATTGAAGCGCCAGGATGACTAAGGCGATCATGCCACAGTCCAAACTGATTAGGGCTTACAAATCTCCAGGATATGGTAGTGTAGGTCTCTGCAGCCTTAATCATGACACAATACAAACATATAAAAGAAGCTTCTAGCTTTTCATGGATGGTCTTCAAGCCCATCTTATAAGAGAAAATACCAATGTATTCCTTATCTTGCTCATAAATAGTCTCAATATGGTATCCATTACGGCGTACATCTTTGAAACTGAGCAGATTCCATTTGGATCTAATGCTTAGAAACGCATTTTCAATATGCAGGATGGTGCCATTTGGCAAAATAATTGTGGCATTTCCAAAACCATCAATAATCGGAACAAGACCAAATATTGTATGGATTTGTGCCTTACGCAATGTCATACTCGAGAAAAAGTATCTACTACGAAATATAGTATGTGTTGTTGCACTATCAAGCAAACAAACATCTCCATTTTTCTCGGTATTTTCCATTTGCATTTATGTTGACAACTTCAGGTGTCAAGTATCATAAAATTTGAAGTTTAAATCATCATCCACCAATCTAATGCCTCATCAAAGTAATCAGAGGTCCTCAAAGAAATCAGAGACATCAAATGATGCATTTGCTACTTCAGGAGCAAGAGGAGTCCCACCAATGGAAATATTATTGGTCTCAACAATGGTTATGACAGTATGATTGATTTTAATGGCATGAGATTCACCACGCTTGCCCGTATTATTTGAAGATGCCTGATATAGGTCAACAAAGTGCCTTGGCGTACGACAGGTACGTGACCAATGCCTAGTCATGCCACAGCGATGACAAATACTTTCATTAATCACCTTCTTTGGTTTCTTTTCTTTGCCATGATTCAGGCCAAAGTTTGATTTCATAGGGCAGTTAATTTTCCTGCCATTCCTTCTAGGATTATGTTCTTGCCTGCACTTATAGCCCTTAAAATGGCCAGTATTTTTCTCAAAGTTAGCATGTGCTTCAGGCAATGCTTTTGAGCTAGCAGGTTTAAGATAATGATTTTTGAGCAGCAATTTATTAGTTTGCTCAGCAGTGAGAAGCACAGAAATTAATTCATAATATGTGGCAAACTAACGTTGCCAATATTGCTATTGCAATACAATATTCGAAGCATAGAAGGTGGAGAAAGTTTTCTCTAATAATTCTGCATCAGCGAGTTTGATATTGCATTACTCAAGCCGAGAAATAAAGCAGAATTATAGTCAGACACTGATTTAAATCTTGCAGTCTAAGATTTTGCCAATCATATTGTGCTTGAGGAAAGATAACAATCTTGGTATGATCATACCTATCCTTCAACCTCCTCCACAAGATCTAAGGGTCTCAAACGGATAAATATTGAGTCTACAGGCTCTCATGCAAATGACGGTGAATAAAAATCAACGCATTTGCTTTATCCTTTTCATTTGAGGTTCTATCCTCAATAATTGCATTAGCGAGACCTTGCCCTTGGAGGTGCATTTCCATGTCAAGGCACCAAGATAAATAATTCTTTCCACTCACTTCCAGGATGTGGAATTTGGGCTTTTCAATATTTGCCATAATCCTTGCAAAAATTACTTACTCACGATAGATCTTCATGCTTGCAAAAATTACTTACTCAGTCGGTATATCTTCGTGCTTGCAAACATTACTTACTCAGTCGGTAGATTCTCGTGCTGATAACGTGTTGTAAAATATTGCGTGGTGAATAAATAATAGAAAGAATAGAGAGATTGAGTAGAGAGAATTAGACACCAGAAATAGTAGAAAAAGCTAGAGAAGAGGGTGTGACTGTTTATTCTGATGGTTGTTCACAGTAGTCATTGTACATCAAAACTAAACTCCTATTTATAGGAGAACAAGAATGTACTTATCATTAATATCAATGTATCGAATGATACATGTACTAGATAAGGGAGATGAACGTTCATTGTATAGGGAGATGTACTTAGAATGTATGATACAAATGTACCATAATAAGTACATTAGATAACATGAATATAATGAATATTCATTCATGTATTTCATTGATTCATGTATTTTATAACAGTTTTCTTTTTTTCATTTAAAAGGATGATTTGAGGGGTTTTCCGTCAAATATTTGAAAATTGAAGTGGTAATAAATGAAAAGACAAGACTTATTTTCCAATGATAGTCAACATTAATTAGACATAAGGGTCTAAGTTAGTCCAAGTCTAAAATGTCAATAGGTGAACATTATCAAAATTCAATGAAGATAGAATATATATGATAAGTCTCCATTGACATTTTTATAATTAAATGAACAATTGAGAAAAAAAAAATTAGAGTCGTATTCAATGCATTCATGTTTTTTTTCTATTTTAGAAATAGAAATTTTGTACAGTTACAAAATGTCATTCTTCTCCTTAGAAATTTATCCAAAAAACAAAAATTCCTGAACAAAGATTGTTCCCAAGAATAAAATTGTTACCAAACACACCCTATATAGTGGGATGTCCCATCTTCCTCTCGAGTCCAAAATGCTTTTTGAAAAAACTAAATAGACGAAAGCAGAGCATCAAACACTAGATTTTGGCTACAATGTGGAAATAAGTCGATAAATTAATGATAAACCAAGATTGTTATAATGAGATCATTGGCAGCAAAATATGCAGAGGAATCATGAAAACTTGATTGTTAGGTCCAAGCACACCTCATGCAGAGAGCTACCACTCAAACTTTATCGACTTTTTCCAGTAAAAAGTTGCTATGTTTTGACGCCACCCTCCCTTCTTTATCTCTCTTCATTCTTGCTCTGTTTCACTCTTTCTTCTTCTCAGCACTACCATTCTTCCTCCTCCTTCCTTCTTTCTCTTCAGCATCTGCTCCTCCTTCCTCCTTTCGTCCCAATGGTACGATGCGGGCACAATTTGCACTAGACAATCTACATCCCATGTATATGGTCCACATATGATCAACTCCATTTGCATGTTTGACAAAAAAGGATATAAAGAATATATATATATATATATATAATATACGTGTGCAATTGGCAAAAAAAAGAGTTCAAAGACCTATTGACAATTTTCGCAAAAAATTCAATTACTAAGATGCCTAAATCGCTTATCAATTATCAAATCCCGCTCCAAAACTAGTTTGAGCCATCATCTATTTTTTCAAAAATGCAATGAAGGAAAACCATTTCTTTCATCCTTCTTTTGCTAAAGTATGCATCGCAACTCACAAGATATTACTAAGTATCATTTGAGGCGCATGCGTTTTGGTGTTAGTGTCTAGAACGGCTTTATTTCACATGTTGCCTTACTATTTGTTCATGATGCGTAGATTCTGCAAACTACTTCTACTTTGTGGGCCAATGCCAACACATGTCCCTTTGAGTTCCGTTGATCTACCATCAAGTTCCTATCAGTCCTTGCCAAAAAAGATGCGTTTTTCCGAGAATCTTCAAAAGGTGTGACTATCCGAGTGCATCGAGTCCATTCAAAAGATCAATAATATGTTTCTACCGGATCCATCGGGATAGACTATTGAAGAGTGGGAAATGGAACAGCTCATCAGGAAATTTGAAAGAGAAAAGGACGAAAGTTTTGACAGCTTAATGAATACTTCGAGTGAACACAGACACCTCACTGTGTGTACTGTGTAAGGCATCTTGTCTTGCACGATGCCTTGTAGGGCTGTATTATTGAGTCCACTATGCATTATTGGTGTGGGACTCGCTCTCTCTTTCTCAAAAGAAAAATCAACGAAAATTGTTGATCGATGTTGCCGTTTGAGAATAATAGGAAAAATTACATTAAACTGATATAAATAAGTAACTTTTAAAAGAGCCACAACTGAAAGATATTAACAAAATTCCAACCATATCATCATATGGTAATTTTATGATAATTATTTCACATTCTAATCTAATAATTATGGTTGGCATAAAAATTAAGCAATTCAATTTTATTTTGTGAACTGAGTTTTTTTGTTTTTGTTTTTCACTTAAAGGGACGCTTAGAGGGGCTTTTTGTCAACAACTATGTGGAAGATGATATATGAAAAAGTCAAGACTTAATTGTAAGTAATGGTTAATATTAGTTAGACATAAGGATCGAAGTTAGTCTAACTCTAATGAGTCAATGAGAATAATATCAAAAACTGCTATTTGATATATAATCTCTACAATGGCAAATCATCAAGATCACTCATCTCTTAAACCCGTAATGGGACATCACATATCCTCACGCAACAAGGGTTAACTAAAGTGAAGGGAAAAGTTTGTTCATTTGGGCCTCATCAAGAGAGTTGTCAGTTTTAGCTCAATAATTGGCAACTCTTTTGCTTAATGGATCATTGCCTTGAGAGGGGTGAAGTGGGAAAGCAATGTTTTTCGACTGTAAAAGGAAAGAGGCCAGACAAGCGAGGGCACCCGGTCAGTTCATGCATTTACGAATACCTAGATGTTTGTCCAGTAGTGATGGACAAAAGGACAGGTAGACATTGGCAATTGTGACTGGTCGAGTAAAGGATCAGTAAAATGCAGAAATCCATCTTAGCTCTTGCAACTATCCTTAATTACTTTATATTTCTCTCTCTCTCCCATAACTTACCCTAATTAAAGCAATCTTTCGTATATTTGGATGGTTTATGAGCAGTGGAAGAAGGACATGGAGACTTGGGCATTAGTGATGGGAATTGATCAAGGAACAGTAAAATGTAACAAAATCATCCATTATATTCATGCAGACTTACTTTTTTAATGAATCATCTATATCTATCAACTTCCCAAGCGGAGATCTATCCATACCTTATCTCCTATTTCTTCCTTGGGTTTTTGAGTCATTCTAAAATTTGCAAATTGCTGGATAGCTAGAGAACTCAGCAATTTATTGCAAAGTATTGCTGTCTTTCGACACTCCCCGTCCTTCAAAAAAATTAAAATTGAAAGAAAATTTAGGTTTATAAATTATCAAAAGCCACATAACTTTATTTATCAATAAGTGTATATTTTTGAGAAATTTTAAAACCGATTTCTAATAACTGAAATATTTGAAATAAATCTTAAAATAAAATACTCGAAACAGACCCAAGCATTTGAAAGAAAAAGGGGGAAACTCCAATTGGAATGAGAGACCACGAAACAATGTAAGTGGTGACTTGAGTTGTTTCCCATATTAATTAGGGGTGTGCAACCGGACCGGGTATACCCGATTCCCAGACCGGCCCACCCGGAAAACAGGGTTGGGAACCAGTTCCCATTGAAACTGATTCGGGAACAGGTTATGAATGATTACCCACCCGGAAACCGGTTCTTGGACTGGTTTTGGAACTAGTTCCCGGACCATTTTTATAAGTAAAGTTTTTCGCCCGATTTCTATTCTTACTCCCGCAATCAACGTTTTTCCTCTTAGCTCTCTCAAACACGCATAGCACTTCTCCTTTGTCATTCTCTTCCTCACTTGCTTCCCTCCCTCACCGGCTCCCTCTCGTACCGTCTGATGGACGGACAGTTTTTGTTGCCGCCAAATTCTTGTGTATCACATGGATTGGCTCGCCTAATTTCTCTTTTGTAGGAGGAGTTATGTTTTCATAAACGAGTAGCTTCATGTAGTAGTTGTGAGAATAAGACTAACAGCCCTATGGATCCTTAATTTTATTTATTATGATTAGCCCTATGGATCCTTAATTTTTCATTTAGTCAAAAAATTCATGTATTAATTTATTACCAGTACTTAATGTTTCAATATAAATTATGTGGATTACGTTATTTTCTCTCTTACTAATATAAAATTCAAAGTCGTATAGGATATGGGAAATTACAAAACAGGTTTCAGTAGAAACAGGGTTGACCCTAGAACCGGATCGGAAAAATATAGTGGGTCGAGTACAGAGTCCAATACAAACAGGGTCGGGTATAGGGTCCAAAAAAGGGGAACCGGTTATAACAGGGTCGGGTACAGGGTTTAGGTCTAGACCCTACCCACCCTAGACCCAATCACCCCTAATATTAATGGTGTCCCATAAAGAGTAGCACTATTCAAAAAAGCAAATTGGTTTAGAATGTTTAATTTACTTAGAAGTTTTGATCTAAAATATTAGTGGTGACTCGAATTGTTTCCCACATTAATTGTGTCCTATAAAGAGTAGTATTATTCCAAAAAGTAAACTGTTTAAAATGTTTAATTTACTTGGAAGTTTTGATCTAACAATTCCATATGAAGTTATGTCTAATGTAACAATTTACAATTGAAATTCTAATCTAATTATTTGCTTAATTATAATGTTACTTTTATCACAAAAAACCCAAACTAATATACCTATGACAAATTTATTCCAATTCAAAAATTCTAAACTGATACACTTATGATAAATTTATCTTCCATCAATATATATTAAAATTTACCATCAAATTATTGAGTTAAATGACACGTGACAATTAATGAGTATACTAGTTTGGGGTTTTATCCTCTATGTATCATATGTGTATCAGTGTGGGGTTTTACCATCCATTTATCACATGTATACCAATTTGTGCCTTTTTGTGATTTTTTTTTTTATACCCAGGGAACCCCGTACAACCGATAGCCGGCGGGTAAACCCTGGGGCGACGCTAGCGGAGGACCCACCACCCCGACGTCGCGCTTAAAACTCCGTGCGGCCAACGGGATTCGACCCCCTCCACTTTCGTTAGCTTCACTGAAGAGCCTTATCCAACTGGGCCACCGCAGACGGTGGTGCTTTTTGTGATATTAATTCAATTTAACATAAAGTAATTTTGTTATAAATGTACCAAATTAGGATTTTGTGGTTCAAAAAATTAGTTTTTGATAAATTTATCACAAGTATACTAATTTGAGATTTTTTACAGTCAAAAGATTATTATTAATTTGGGATTTTTCATGATTTTAACCTTTTAAAATATAATTTCATTGACCTGTGCAAGGAGCAGATTTAGGATTAGTACCTAATCAGTATTTGTCAATTAACGGTGGAGGAAATGATGAAAGGATGGATCAAAACTAGTACATCAGCAGTGGGAAAGGACGAAGGGATGGATAACTCATCAATGTTTGTCCATTAGCGATGGAGGAAAGGATGGAGCCAAGGACATTGGTGATGGGAAGGGTGTGTTTGGAAACCATTATGTTCCCGAGAACAATTTCTACTCAGAAATAATTTTTTTTTATTCTGTTCTTTGGACGAGTTTTTGAATATTCTAAGACATTTGGTGACTACGCAAAATTTTTATTCCCAAGATTGAAATGCGTTTGGTATGACCCTCAAATTTTTTTGACTTATAATTTCTTTTAATTTTTTAATAATTTTATTACATTTTTTTCTATTTCTTTTTTCTTTTTTCCTTTTTTTTTTCTTCCTCTAGCTAGTCACCGGCCTCGCGAGAGTTGGCAACCAATTAGAGGAAGAAGAAGAAAAAAAGGAAAAGAAAAAAAGAAAATTACTTGATTCTTGAGTTGTTCCCAAGAACAAATAAACAATTTTTTCTAGTTTCTTGGTTCTATTATAAATCTATTCCAAGGCACAAATTTCTTCCCAATAATAAAAACATTAACAAATAGGCCTAAAGGAGCAACAATGCAAAAAATTGTTGTAAAATATTGTGTTGTGGTGAATATATAATAGAGAAGAGGTTGAGAAGAGAAAGCAATTGAACACCAGAGATAGTAGAGAAAGCCAGAGAAGAGGGTGTGACTGTTTATTCTTATAGTTGTTCATCGTAGTAATTGTACATCAAAACTAAACTCCTATTTATAGGAGAACAAGAATGTACTTATCATTAATATCAATGTATCGAATGATACATGTACTAGATAAGGGAGATGGACGTTTATTGTATAGGGAGATGTACTTAGAATGTATGATACAAATGTACCATAATAAATACATTAGATAAAATGAATATAATGAATATTCATTCATGTATTTCATCCATTCATGTATTTCATAACAAAAATCATCCATTTCTATGCTCAAAGAATTGATTGGTGTTTAGTTAAGGCCTAACTATGGTTAGGTTAACAAGCTCCATGGTTTGTATCCATCTCCCCTTTTTTCCTTGTAGTTTGAGTCTTTACTAGAAAATTATTCATTTCTACATCCATTGACCGGTGCTTACGTTTTAAAATGTTCATTTGAGGGTCATGACTTTTAATCGATTACTTAAATATCATAATTTTTTAAAAATGTTCATTCCAAGTGCCGGAAATCTAATGTGACATAACATCTAGGATGAACGCTTTGATATATTTATACCACTTAAATGAGTATCATACAAAAATAAAAACACATATGCTATCATTTTCTCGAGATCTTTAGCAATAAATTATGCGAGGAATCATGAGAGTTTGATTGATATGTCTAGCACACCTTCTATAGCATGCAATCACTCAAATCCCGTCGCCTTCTTCCTCTCTCATCATTCTTGGCATGCTTAGTAGAAAATGCTTCTACAATTTGATTCTGATCAAAGTGATCAAACCACATGTATAACTTCCACAATGCAATGTTAGGAGGATAAAGAACTCGTGCATGTACAGGAGTTAGATCTCCAATGCATGCATTAAAAGTTTAGCGGACTAGTGAACCTCCCTGTTTGTCATAATTTTGATCTGACTACATCAGCAGCCGAGCACACATCAACATATTAGTAACTAGCATTATATGATACAACCTCTTGGTTGAAGTGATTCATGGAGAACCAAAACATACCTTCCAAGTTCTCGGTTTGTTCCTGTTTGTAATGCCTAGCATGGCAATCATGAACTAGTGACTACATTCCCACCAAATGCCAAAACTAAGGACACCGTTAAGAAGAAGCCAATCCAAGAAAAGTGGAACTACCATACTATTCCATTTGAACCAGAAAAGACAAGGTACTGAATTTTGAAGGATATATAACAAACTTGGACAATCTATTTCAATCCTACACTTAAAAAGCCACAAACAGAGATGTTCAATCAAAATCTACTAAAACAATAGATGCCCCATTAATTAGTTAAATAACGAATGAAACTAATTTAACATTAATAATCAAATTATTAACTTCCACAAAGAATGGACCAAAAATGGGGCACAGGGACGAGAGAGAAGTGTGTACTTCAGTTGTAGTGAAACTGAGCACTTTTGGATTTATACTAAGACCAGTAAGTGCAGTAGCCAACTCAATGATCACCAAGTCGAACTAGAAAGGGCTTAACTATAAATTTGAAAGGCAAAAGCATCACATGATTGGCCCTAAAGCTAGCTCCAAAAGTGATTGCATCACTTAAATTTGTAAATATACAGAATTTTCATATCGAGAAATGATGAGGAAAATATGCAGCTAGAAGCCCATATCAATACAATGAGACACAAGCTTGTTGAAAGCTAGAAAGTGAAAATCCTACAAGATTTCATTTCGACTATCGATATGATACGTTCCTTGGTGGGTAGTAGAATAGTTCAAGAGTTACAGATTCCGCATCAAATTGAATAATATAATATAGCCATATACATAAGATTAAGAACCACTATGGCTCGTGAGTGAAGCCACTAGAACAAGCCACAAAACGATTGTCATTCAACTAATCTGATTTGATACTTCGATTTCGCAGCAACCCTGATGTCAAATCCTTTGCAATGTCATCACCATTTAAAAGAAGAGAAAAAAAATGATAAATGCATTGAATTTAGCATCAATCAAAAGTGAATCGACAAATGTCAAATTCCAAGACCTCAATTTTGCATCAGAAGCAGCTTAAGAAAACTTACAGCACTTCATTCTCTCTTTCCATGGTCCTTGTATGTGTGGGTGGCTGCTACTATTGGTGCATTTTTCTTTGCATGAACAAAAGTGATGCACCCTCCCTTATTTCGATTAGCTCCCACCCAATGTATCCTTCTGCTTGTGGACTTCCACCCCCTTCTTTGCTTTTCTTCCTATATATATATCAGTTTCTGAATTAAGAGTGTTTGAAACTGAGCAAGAATAAACCTGTGAGCACGAATAAAATGATAGCCCTTGGGGTGGTCACTCTTGCTGGTGATATTTGTATAATCCACATCATACCTACATTGTTAGTACACTTAGTACTTCCTCAAGAAGCAATCAAAAAACTACACATGAAAGAGACATCCTTAAAATATAGAAGAAACCACAACGGCACTTCAAGGCTTGTATCATTATGCCTGCAAAGCAGAAGGAAGAGAACTACAGAAGACATCTAGGAAATGCAGCATTATTGAATGAGGTAAAACCAACATAGCTAAGAAGCTCACCTAGAATGCAAACCGAGAAAATCTGAAAAGCCATGAAGGAAACATAATCAAGCCTCCGTAATATGTAGCGTTCAACAGGAAAGCTATATCTAGAAATGAGAGACTTTGCTCTGAGGATTGGAAGCACATAGAAAACTGCTTTCCTGAACATGTCTCAAATGGACAGCAAAGCTAAATGATTAGCTTAGCTGAGTAGAACATGCCTCGCCTCTGTGATTTGGTTCCTATCAAATTGGTCAAAAGACATTAATAACTTCCACAATGCCATGTTAGGAAGGTAAAGTTCCTATCAAATTGGTCAAAAGACATTAATAACTTCCACAATGCCATGTTAGGAAGGTAAAGAACCCATGCGTGCACATGAGCTATATGCCTAACGCACACACTTAAAATGTTTGGTGGACCAGTAAACCTCCCTGTTTGTCATGATTCTGATCTGACCACATCAGCAATCAAACCCACAACAGCATATACATAAACAACATTATATGATACAACCTCTTGGTTGAAGAGACTCATGGAGAACCAAAACATACCCCACAAGTTCTTGGTTTGTTCCTGTTTGTAATGCCTAGCATGGCAATCATGAAAACGGTATCTACATTCCCACCAAATACCACAACTATGGACACTGTTGAGGGGAAGCCAATGCAAGAAAAGTGAAACAGCCATACTATTCCATTTGAACCAGAAAAAACAAGGTATCCAATTCAAAGGACTCCACTTAAACGAGCTTTCACTACACATTTCTCTCTTGTCCTTATGCCCCATTTTTGGCCCATTCTTAATCTGATGATTAATTATGTAGTTTCATCCATTCGTTAACTAGTTAATGGAGCATCTGTTGTTTTAGCGGATTTTGATTGAACTTCTGTATTTGTGGCTTTTCAAGTGTAGGATGGAAGACAACTCAATGGTCACCAAGTCAAACTGGAAAGAGCTTAATCAAGAATTTGAAAAGCTAAAGTATCACATGATTCATTCTAAAGCTAGCTCCAAAAGTAATTGCATCACTTAACATTTCTGAATATACATAATTTACATATCGAGAAATGATGATCAAAATGTGTAGCTAGAAGCCCAGATCAAGACAATGAAACACAAGCTAGTTAAAGCTAAAAAGTGAAAATCCTATGCGATTTCATTTCCACGATGGATACGTTCCTTGGTGGGTGGTAGAATAATTCAAGAGTTACAGATTCTGCATCGAATTGGATAAAATAATCCAAGCCTAGACATAAGATCGGGAACCACTATGGTTTGCGTGTGAAGCCACTGGATTGAGCTACAAAACAATTCTTGCACAACTGATCTGATTTGGTACTTCGGTTTTGCAGCAACCATGATGGCAAATCTTGCGGCAACATCATCACCATTTAAAAGAAGAGAAGGAAAAAAATGATAAATGCATTGAAAGCCTTAGTCGAAAGTGAATCAACAAATGTCAAATTCCTAGACCTCAATTTTGCATTGGAAGCAGCTTAAAAATCGACAAAGATACTTCCTCAAATCTCCATGATCTGTATTTCCAAAGAGTCTTTGTTAATCTGATGTCACTAGATACATGTATACAAGACAAAAAAATGCCCCAAATGGCCTATCATCAATGATAATGTTGCCTAGGAGTGAGCTTGAGGAGTACGCCACTTTCCTACACTGCATTATTACCGAATGAAGCAACACATAATATCGATACTAATAACCATGAAGCAAAGCAGACCCAAGTAAAAATTCATTCAATCCCTAGAACACCATAGCACGTAATTAATGAATCGAATTTGACATGACTGAATCATGGAGTAATTTAAAGAATAGCGGTTCAACAATAAGTCACCGATCAAAGTTTATGAGGGCAAATAGTATTATTAAATAGCAAAAGCAATTACTACTTTGTAACAAGACAAGCATGTCCAGAATTTGCGAATGATTGCCTACCCTTTTAAACAAAAGAAGGCAAGAAAAGGATGAAGGAGACGTGAAGGTGTCTGAGGCTAATTCCAAACATTACAAGCTGAGTTGATCAGTGTAATAACAATGAACCTACGTTATTATATTGAGCATAGGGGTCTGTTAGGACTAGAATTAGCACCTAGAGGGGGGTGAATAGGTGTTTAAAGAGATTTTAATGAATTAATCCGAATGAGATATAAATAACTTTAAAATCAACAATTGCAGCAAATGAAAGCAGTTAAAGATAAAAAGGATTAGGGATAGAGAATCAAGACTCCAGATTTATAGTGGTTCGGCTTAGACCAAGCCTACGTCCACTCTCCCGCACGGACAGCCCTTCTGGCTGGATTTCACTAAGAATCAAAAAGAGTGATTACAATCTCACACTCTTGAGTCCACAGTGTAGATTACTCTACTACACTTCCTCAAGGTCTTACTACAATATGATCTCTCTTTTGATTACATATAACGCTCGAAGAATGATATCGCAAAATAAAAAAGGAGATTCAGACTTTGGAATTCTTCTATCCGCACCCTTCAACAACTAGAGCATCTCTCTTATATACTTCTTCATGCCTTCAATACCGTTGGCACCTTCCAAAGAAGTTCTTCCAATCAACCCGTTGGACATAATCAATTAGAGAGATCTCGAGCTCTTTAAGGTAAGTGTTGATAGCCCATCAATCCTGCTCGCCCATACAATCAAGATCTCGGTTTCCATAAGTAGATCATTCCAAATATAAGTTGCGAAATCTTTAGAGAATCTATACATATTCAAATATGAAAGTAAGATCTTTTAGTGCTGAATCCAGTAGAAAGATATTCACTAGTCGTTAGAATAAAGATCATATAAGATCAGAATAAACGTCGTTCTGGAAACTGTCCATGTGAGTAGACTTTGAAATATAAGTCTTGAGTCTTGCCAGCTTCAGACTTTGTTCTTCAGACTTTGTCAATAGAGTCTGTAAGTCTTCAGACTAGACTGATAAAAATGTTTTGTCAACTTCAAAATACTTTAAGAGAATTCATCCAACAATCTCCCCATTTTTGATGGTAACAAAACTTTCCTGCAGATTTGAATATTATCGCCCTGCAATACAACTTTTAAGCAAGCATCATAAAAGATTAGAATAAAAATAGTAGAAGTTATCCTGTACACATACTTTCCCTGTACACAGATTTGCATTCACCGAAACCTCATTAGTCATAAATAGACAGTACTATCTTTATCTAATTTAAGAAGCTTAAAGTATTGCCATAGTGAGCACACATTCAAAAATTGCACACGTTTTAAAAACTCAAGTCAAAGTCAAGATAGCACCTCAAAAAAATATAAAAGATAAGATTTGGTTTGAGAACAGAAAATCATTCGAAAATCTGCAAAGACTTCTCCCCCTTTTTGTCAGCATTAAAAAAATCAAGGAGCTCGAGGAATGCGAACAAGTTGAAAGTCCTCCATAGACTTGACAGTGTCTTCAAGCTTCCTCAAATCTTCCTGTACTTGGGTGAGAGTAGTGCCCTTTGCAGTATCCTGAATCTGACGCTGAACATCTTTAAGCTGATAATGCAGAGTGATGAACATTGCATGATTTTCATTCTGCAAGGTCTGAAATTCATATCCCATGGCATAAATTTGACCTTTGAGTTCCAAGATGATTTCAAGCAGCCTTTGAAAATCTCCAGAATTGTTAGTCTGAGTGCTTGTTTCAGCTCGGTCTGATGGTGGAGTCAAGCCAGTATGAATATCAGCCGGAAGTTCAGTATGTGGAGATGATGCCTCTCCTTCAGGAAACTGTGCAGCATGAACATCTTCAGCATCAGGAGGTGATCGACTAACACCTGTTTGTGCATCTTCTTCTCTAAAAGTCAGTAGAAGAGGGGAGTGTTCTCTGTCTGTATCTCCCCCTGTTTCCATGTCTTCTGGAGGAGAAAAGAACTCTTCTTTCTGAGGAGTTTCCTCAGTGACAGGCTGTTGTAGATCCTCTTTTTCTGCTGGAGAATCTGTTTGTTCTGGTTCATCTGCTTGTTCTGCTTTTCCTTCTTCCTCTTCCTCTCTTTCTTCCTCTTTCTTCTCTTCTTCTTTCTCTTCTTCTTTCTCTTCTTCTTTCTCTTCCTTTTTCTCTTTCTCTTTTTCTTCCTCTTCCTCTTTCTCTTTCTCTTTCTCTTTTTCTGCAAATTGATGTTCTGGAACAACTGGAACAGATGCAGCAAATTGAGAAACAAGAGCAGAGATGGGTATAGCATCCTCATCATCTTCATCTTCCAAGATGGTTGCCCTTCTCTTTTTGGTAGAACTAACCACTGGTTCTTTCCCTTTTCTTTTGGCCGCTGATGAGTCTGGTCTGAACTTGATAGGAGTCTTTTCCTTGAATTGCTCCAGCTTCTTGCTAAGCTCTTTCAGACGCATCTTGGTAATCATCCTCAGCCCGATGACCATTTTATCAATAGTCTTCACAGTGAGAATATGAGGAGGTTGAATGTTCAGATGTCTGAAGAGACGAGTAATGAGAGCAGCATAAGGAAGTTTTCCTTTGTCCTTTGCCATGCATCTGTACATGTGAAATATGATGGTGTGCGGCAAAGAGAAGTTAAGACAAGTCTTGATTGCAAACATCAACTTGGCTTCAGAGATGGATACATTTGTCTTGGATGTTGATTTGGGTCTCAGACAGTTGATCACAATCTTGTGCAGTAAAGTATTTGTTGCATTCATCCTGGAGTAGGAGAGTCGACCTTCTGCAATTCTGTCTCTTGCAAGTTCAAGAGTAGCATGGCTTACGGACACACTGATTGATTGGAAAGCCCCTCTTTCCACACCAAGTACATCAGCCAGAATGTCCTTATCAACAACATACTCTTTATCCCTCACGCTGAAAGAAAAGCTGTTTGCATCAATGAAACTGAGATTGGAGTAGAAGTACGCCGTTAATTCAGAATGTGCCATATCACAGTCAGTACAGAACTGATAAAGTTGAAGTTTTTCAAACTTTTCTCGCAGATTTATGCTCAATAAGTCCAGAAAATCGAAATCCACAGTCCGTGGGTTCATCACCCCACGCTTCAGTAACTTTTCATACTTCTTCCCATGTCCGTCTGAGCGGAACAGTTCATCCTTCTTCCCTCGAAGGTTTGCAGCCACACCCATCCATGGTTTAAAGTGGATGAACATCTTTTCATCATCATCCTTTCCCTCTGGCTGATTCATACTACCAAACCTAGGGTTACTGGGGAAGTTTGCAAATGCTTTTGCAGCTGTTCCTTCAGGAACAATCCCAGACCTCTCCATGACAGTGAGAAAATGAGTCTCGTTTCTGTAACCTTTCTCTTTCAGAAATTCATCCACGAAGGTCATTGCGGAACCACCTTCTTTTAATGCAGAGTAAAGCCTATAAACAAAGGCAGGCTTAAGAGTTCTTACTGGTTCAATATCTTCAAAAACCGTTTCTGCATCTTGAGGGCGATGTCCTTGAGGTCTAGTTGGGGAAGACCGCTGAGGAGTTTGCTCAGTAGGAAAGTCGCTTTCTTCAGTGAGATCAAAGTGCGTAGGCCCCTCACCAGATCCCTGTGGTCCCCTGTTTGCTATTCTGGAAGACTTCCTTTGATACGACATTGTGCTTTCTTTGGAGAAGCTTTCTCACTTGTGTCGCAAGAAAGTTGAAAACTTTGAAACGAAGAAGTTTTGGAGAGAAAAATACAGAGCAGTGAAAAGCTTTTGATCTAGGGTTTCTGGGTAAAGTGAAAACGAAGGAGAAGAAGTGTATAAAAGATAACAACTACGGGGGGTAATCCAAGCGTCGTATATTTTGGAAATCTTAAAATTTCATTTTGAAAAATAACTGCCTTAATAAATCGATAACCATTCTCTTTAAATATAACCGCCTTAAAAATAAACAGATAATCTTACCTTATCGATAAGACAGTTTAAGTAAATGAACTTACAATCGTGTCGATTCGTATTCTCAGTCTTTAACCTTTGAGTCTGATAATCTGTCAGACTTTAGTTTCTGAGTCTGAGCTTCAACATTCTTCAAGAGATAATATATTGAGTCTTGAGCGAATAGACTCAAACAGGCTTTTCTCAAGTGGCTTTGTGAAGATGTCTGCCAGTTGATTCTTTGAGTCTATGAATTGTATCAAGACCTCTTTGTTCTGAACATGATCTCTTATAAAGTGATGTCGAATCTCAATATGTTTTGCTCTTGAATGTAGGATAGGATTCTTTGTAAGATTGATTGCACTGGTGTTGTCACATCTTATTTCTGTGCAAGAGTCTTCAATGCCAAAGTCTTGCAGTTGTTGTTTTATCCACAATATTTGAGAACAGCAACTTCCAAGGGCTACGTATTCTGCTTCAGCCGTTGAAAGAGCCACAGTACTTTGTTTCCTTGAAAACCAAGATACTGCCCTGTTTCCAAGCAATTGACAAGTACCTGAAGTGCTTTTTCTTTCAACTCTACAACCTGCAAGATCTGCGTCTGAATAGCCAAGAAGTGTAAAGTCTCATTCTTTGGGATACCAAAGACCGATCTTAGCAGTAGTAGCAACATATTTAATAATACGTTTAACAGCACTTAAGTGAGATTCTCTAGGATCAAATTGAAACCTAGCACATATGCAAACACTAAATAATATGTCAGGTCTGGATGTAGTAAGATAAATAAGTGAAACAATGATACTCCTGTATAACTTTTTGTCGATTTTCTTCCCTGCTTCATCTTTGTCTATCTTCAAGGAACTTGACATTGGTATGTCAGTCTTTTTGCAATTTTCCAGACCGAACTTTTTAACAAGTTCTTTTGCATATTTCTCTTGATGAATGAATATTCCCTCCTTTAGTTGTTTGACTTGTAGACCAAGGAAAAAGGATAGTTCACCCATCATGCTCATCTCGAATTCATCCTGCATAGACTTAGAAAATTTCTTGCACAAAGTCTCATTAGATGATCCGAATATGATGTCATCAACATAAATCTGAACAAGTAGAAAGCTTTTACCTTCCTTTTTAATGAACAAAGTAGTGTCTACCTTTCCTTTAGAAAAGCCATTATGAATTAAAAAATTACTTAGCCTTTCATACCAAGCTCGAGGAGCTTGTTTCAATCCATATAAAGCTTTCTTCAGTCTGAACACAGAGTCTGGTTTCTTTGAATCTTCAAATCCAGGAGGTTGTTCCACGTAGACTTATTCTTGAATAAATCCATTCAGGAATGCGCTTTTGACATCCATTTGAAACAACCTGAAATTTTTATAGCAAGCAAAAGCAAGTAGTAATCTGATTGCTTCTAACCTTGCTACTAGAGCGTAAGTCTCATCATAGTCTATCCCTTCTTCTTGCGTGTATCCTTTAGCCACGAGTCTTGCTTTGTTTCTCGTTACTTTGCTTTTTTCGTCAACTTTGTTCCTGAAAACCCATTTAGCTCCAATAACTGATTTACCTTTTGGTTTGGAGGTTAATTCCCAGACGTCGTTAATACTGAATTGTCTGAGCTCTTCTTGCATTGCTTCAATCCAGCTTTCATCAGCTAAAGCTTCTTCAATATTTTTGGGTTCTATTTCAGAAATAAGAGCAACAGCACTAGACTCTTCTCGCCTTTTGGATCTTGTTCGAATTCCCTCATTAATGTTCCCAATAATGAGTTCTTCAGGATGACTAGACTTGTGCTTCCAGTTACTGGTCAGTCTGTTAGATTGTTGATCTTCTTCTTGAGTGGATTCTTCATCAGTAGCTTGTTGTACTGATTTTGATTTAGTAACTGCTTCAGTGGAGTTAGATCTAGCAGTGTCTGGAGCAGATTCTGAATCTTCAGTCTGTATTTGCTGAACTTGTGGAGAGTCTTGAAATTTGACATTCATTGATTCTTCCACAGTCTGAGTCTTTTTGTTGAATACTCTAAAAGCTTTGCTTGTAGTTGAGTATCCAAGAAAGAATCATTCATCTGATTTTTCTTCAAACTTACCAACACGATCATTTGCATTCTTTAGAATAAAACATTTGCAACCAAATATTTGAAAATAAGAAACTATTGGTTTCTTTCCTTTAAAAATTTCATAAGGAGTTTTCTCAAGAATTGCCCTTAAAAACACTCGGTTTATAATATAGCAAGCAGTTGAAACAACTTCTGCCCAAAACCTTGAAGAAATTTGATTTCCAATTAAAAGTGTTCTTGCCATTTCTTGTAAAGACCTATTCTTCCTTTCCACAACCCCATTCTGTTCTGGTGTATATGGAGAGGAGAATTTGTGTTGAAAACCAAATTCATCACAAAATTTAGTAAAGTCTTGATTTTCAAACTCACCTCCATGGTCTGTACGAATGCTTGAGATAGTGTGACATTTCTCATTCTGCACTTTCTTAGCAAACTTTGAAAAGAGAGAGAAAGTCTCTGACTTACTTGAAAGAAAGTAGACCCAAGTAAATCGTGAGTAATCATCCACGATTACCAGACAGAACCTTTTTCCACCAATGCTTTTCGTTCTGGTAGGTCCAAACAAATCCATATGCAGAAGCTGCAATACATGATTAGTGGAAACTTTATTTATTGATTTGTAAGAGTTTCTAACCTGTTTACCCAGTACGCATGGTGTACATAGATCAGACTTTGAATAATTGAGAATAGGCAACCCTCGAACAAGTTTCTTGGTAGAGATCTTGTTGATTTGCTTCATATTGATATGGCCTAGCTTTTTGTGCCATAGATTTGCTTCATCTTGTACTGATATTAAGCACTGTGATCTTTCTTGATTCACATCCAGAAGATAGATATTTCCATGTCTTCGACCAGTAAAAGATTGAGTAAAGTCTTTACTGATTCCAGAGCACGTTTCTTCCTGAAAGTTGATCTTGAAACCAGAATCACACAACTGACTTATGCTAAGCAGGTTGTAATTTAATCCTTCAACTAAGGAAACATTATTGATAGACAAACTTTCAATCTTTACTGTTCCTCGACCAATAATCCTTCCTTTGTTGTTACCACCAAAGGAAACTTTTCCTCCGTCTATCTGGATAAGTTTTATGAAGCAGCTTGAGTCTCCTGTCATATGTCTTGAGCAGCCACTATCAAGATACCATTTAATCTTCTTTTTGATAGTAACCTGCAATTAACAAGAATTCAAGCTCTTTTTGGTACCCATACCATCTTGGGTCCAGAAGTGTTAGAACAATAGACAGTCTTAGCCCAGCTCTTTTTAACAGGTCTCCAAACCAAAGGACATTCTTCCTAAAAATGTTCTAAGCTTTTACACTTGGAACATCTCAAAGCATTTCTGCCAACAGGTTTTACAAAAACTTTCTGGAAATGATTCTTATAAGCAATTCTAGCTGGTCTCTGTTTAATTCTTTCTTTTACATTCGGAAAATCAATTAGTGGAATTGTCTCAGAAGTCATACCAAGACCTAACTTATCAAAATATGGTCTTTGTATCGAAAGAATCTTATCCAGCTTTTCAGAACCATTTGAAAATCTTTTTGATATGTTAGTGATATCATTTTTCAAAAGATTATTTTCATTTGAAATACTGTCTGAGTTTTCTTTCATAACAGCAAAATCTTTTTCCAGCTTTTCAAACTTTTCTTTCATAAGTTTATCCTGTTGCTTCAATGTAGAATTTTCCCTTTTCAATTCGGAGATCCTCTTAAGAGAGGTTTTCAGACTAAGACAAAGTTCATCAATATATTTAGAAACTTTAACAGGAATTTTCGAGTTACCAACCTCGAGTTCGCTGTCTGAGTCTGTGTCTGAATCAAGGTTTGAGTCTGAGTCTGATTTTGCCATTAAACAGATATTGGCATAATCATCGTCACTTTCTTCACATTCAGTATCACTCCAAGTCTCTGCTTTGAGTGCTTTCCTGTTTTTCTCAGTCTTCTATTTTCTCTTCTTTAATAGAGGACAGTTGGGTCTGATGTGTCCATTTTTCTTGCATTCAAAGCAAGTCACTTCTTTATTAGAATCATCTTCCTCTGTTGACTTGTTTTGAAACCTTTGAGAATTTTGTTTATTCCAATTGAATTTCCTTCCTTTTCTGTTCAACTTTCTGAATCTCTTTATCATGAGTGCCAGTTCTTCATCATCTAGATCTTCTTCAGAGTCTGTAGCATCAGAATAGTCATTAGACTTTAAGGCAATAGATTTCTTACCTTTTGAGTCTTCCTCTTCGTTGGTCTGTTCCACTTCATAGGATTGAAGAGTCCCAACCAGTTCGTCTACAGAGAGTGGAGCAATCCTCTGTGTCTCTCTTATTGAGGTTTTTATGTAATTCCAGTCTTTTGAGAGTCCTCGAAGGAGTTTGTTGACCTTCATAGGTCCTGAGATTGGATGTCCCTGATATTCAAGGCCATTCA
The DNA here is from genome assembly GCA_007663325.1 of Eucalyptus pauciflora. Taxonomy (NCBI): domain Eukaryota; kingdom Viridiplantae; phylum Streptophyta; class Magnoliopsida; order Myrtales; family Myrtaceae; genus Eucalyptus; species Eucalyptus pauciflora. Next base: position 2,146,579 of record VMYD01000385.1, read on the forward strand.
CAATTTCAGTAAAGCGACTAAACATTTCAGTTATTGATTCTCCTGATCTCATCTTAAAGACTTCATATTGTCCCAAGAGAATGTTGATCCTCGTTTCTTTCACACGATCAGTTCCTTCATAGGTAATGTGAAGCCTATCCCATACTTCTTTTGATGTATCACAAGAAGATATTCTGTTATATTCAGTAGGGGATAAAGCACAATATAAAGAGTAAATAGCTTTGGCGTCGAGAGTCTGTCTCTTGGTGATTTCTTCTTGAGTTAGAAGAGTAGGAACAATAGTTTCTTTTCCTCTCTCTGATTCCGATGCAGCAGCAGGAATGATTCCTTTATCAACCACTTCCCATTCCAAAGGATCTTTCGATCTTAGGAATGCCTTCATCTTATTTTTCGAAATGCTGTAATCTTTTCCATCAAAGTATGGAGGTCTGGTATTGCTTTGACCTTCAACCAACCCTGTAGGCAACATGCTAGCCATAGATCTTTTACTTAGAAGTAAAGACACTTCTTATAAACAAGTACACAAGCTCTGATACCAATTGTTAGGACTAGAATTAGCACCTAGAGAGGGGTGAATAGGTGTTTAAAGAGATTTTAATGAATTAATCCGAATGAGATATAAATAACTTTAAAATCAACAATTGCAGCAAATGAAAGCAGTTAAAGATAAAAAGGATTAGGGATAGAGAATCAAGACTCCAGATTTATAGTGGTTCGGCTTAGACCAAGCCTACGTCCACTCTCCCGCACGGACAGCCCTTCTGGCTGGATTTCACTAAGAATCAAAAAGAGTGATTACAGTCTCACACTCTTGAGTCCACAGTGTAGATTACTCTACTACACTTCCTCAAGGTCTTATTACAATATGATCTCTCTTTTGATTACATATAACGCTCGAAGAATGATATCGCAAAATAGAAAAGGAGATTCAGACTTTGGAATTCTTCTATCCGCACCCTTCAACAACTAGAGCATCTCTCTTATATACTTCTTCATGCCTTCAATACCGTTGGCACCTTCCAAAGAAGTTCTTCCAATCAACCCGTTGGACAGAATCAATTAGAGAGATCTCGAGCTCTTTAAGGTAAGTGTTGATAGCCCATCAATCCTGCTCGCCCATACAATCAGGATCTCGGTTTCCATAAGTAGATCCTTCCAAATATAAGTTGCGAAATCTTTAGAGAATCTATACATATTCAAATATGAAAGTAAGATCTTTTAGTGTTGAATCCAGTAGAAAGATATTCACTAGTCGTTAGAATAAAGATCATATAAGATCAGAATAAACGTCGTTCTGGAAACTATCCATGTGAGTAGACTTTGAAATATAAGTCTTGAGTCTTGCCAGCTTCAGACTTTGTTCTTCAGACTTTGTCAATAGAATCTGTAAGTCTTCAGACTAGACTGATAAAATTGTTTTGTCAACTTCAAAATACTTTAAGAGAATTCATCCAACAGGGTCATGATGGTACCGTCATATTATCAACTGAAAAGGAGAATTGAGTAAACACCAATTAGATTTGCAACCACACAGCCTATCCACTCCTTGACGACAAGGCCTTGAAATAATGCAACTAACACACACCATTAAGAAATTGGTTACTGCAAATCTGGTAAAAGCAGAGGATGAGGAAGAACTCCGGTTGGAGGGACATACCGGAGATGTTACACCACTCATGAGCGACTTTCATTTCGCACGCCATGGACAATTCTTGTGTTCCATAGACCCTAGGGGTGATGAGTGATCTAATGAGGCCGGATCCAGTAAAGCTTCCTCCGGTTGGGATGGCGACATCTTCGCAGAGCTTGGGAGCGTCAGGCATCGACTCTTGCTGCAGCTCCTCTTGAAACTATAGAGACTGATATATCGCCAGTCGACATGCAGTTTCTTCTTTGCAGCAGAATTTATAACGCGTTCAATCGCCTGCATAGAGAAATTGAATGTCATAAAATCCACGACAGGCTTGAGACCATAAAAAGCAGTGCGTACTTTAACTCCAACGAAACCAGCCTCTGTGATTGTAGTATCAACAACCCTCTCCGGTCCATGCTTCTGCCCAAGAAAAAAAAAAAAAAAACCTCGGTATTCTCCAACCTCCTCACCCATCAGAAAGACTCTAGGATCTATAGATATTTCATCATCAAATGCAGTATTCAGAGCCTCTCTCACAGTCATCTCTTCTGCTGCGGTGGCCTAACTATGTAACGGCGTTTCTGAGTCACAACTTTTCCGCAGCCTTTCTCTCAACATCACAGCATCCAAGCCTTTGGCAGTGGCTTTTCCTATTAGAATCAACAACATCATGTGCTCCCAAACTCGAACTTGCTCTCACCGCCAGATAAGGCTCGCTGATTCTCTCTCTCTCTCGAACGGGTATCCTTGGAAAGAGAGTCCAGCTTCGTCATTCATCAAATACCTTCCTTGCAAACTCCAGATTTTTCTCCGACCAGATTTTTTTTTTCGCATCTCTCTCTCTCTCTCTCTTCCACACTCGAGTTGCAACCACTCTGATTCAAGTCGTCGCTTTCCTATCCTTATCCATGTCCGCATCAGATTTATCTGTGGCCGGGCCATCTCGGGCTCATGCCGCCATCGTTGCTGAACCATCGTCAGGCCCGTTTCATTTCCAAGACAAATTCCGATTCATTCCAGGATATGTGCTGTCCGATTCTTGCTTCGTTCCGTTCGTTCCCACTTCACCGCCGTCTTTTGGATTCCATGATTTCACCCATCCACGCCGCGCGCAAATGGGGATGCCCGGTGGTGTTAAACTGTTTACAAGAGCTTTATCCGATTGCCAAGGCTAAGGTTGGATGGATCATCATCATCATCATCATCATCTGGATACGATCTGCCGATTCAAAGGATGAGATTCTACAGTTCCACTCTCGGCGCTCCCGCCAGTCCGGCGTCGCTTCGTCAACCACGGCAGCCGAGGCCAATCTGAGTCTGTCATCATCATCCGAGACGATACGCCCGAGCGTGAAGATTGGCGGCGGCGAGCATGAAGAGAAAAAACAAACGAGAATAAAAAAGGCGGGAAGCGAAGCGGGGGATAGAGATGATTCGGATGTTGTGTGGGAAAACGGCGCAAACGGGAGGAGCCTGGGGTTGTTCTGGATGAGAAAGGAATTGCGTTTGAAAATACAAAATATATATATAAAAAGGTTAAAAAAGAAGCCGCCGTCGTTTTCGAAAAAAGCTGGTAAAAAATGCCAAATTATATTAATTCTTGTTGCACTTATTTTTCTTTCTGTTAAAATTATGTCCATGGCATATTTATCCTAAATTTTTTCATATCACATAAAAAATCCTAAGTTTGTATTAGTATGACATTCATTTTTTATTAAGATTTCGTTTGATGATTTTATATTTTTTTTAGTTGAAGTTGTTCTTATTTCATTTGATGTCAAAACCGTTCACTTTCCGTCATCCATATAAGCAAATTTTTTAACCATACTTATTGATAGAAGGTAAATATATTGAAAATATTAAGGTAAATATAATTTTGATTTTTTTTTTTTATGGTTTTTCCCCCTTTTTTCTTGGCTTCATCAATAATCAGTCACAAATCATAATCGAGAATATGTTGATCTCTCTCATGAAAGCAAGTCCATCTGCTTGTCACTTATCGGCCACCGCTAGGCTCCCATCGCCCTTTCCCTCCTAGATGTCCTTGGTGGTAGTTGTTCCTGTGCCTTTTAGTATTAGGTAAGTGCTTTCGTCTCTAGATTGCTCGGATGTTGAATTCGCGGCTTGAAATTTGCTTTCGCAGATCATGCAAATCTGTTGCTTGTGACTTTGTTCTTATTTGAATGAACGGTGTTTTGATGTCATTTGTGAAAGGAAAATTCCATCCCTCGCAACTTCAATTCCGTAAAAATATTTTTAATTTCCACGTGTCTTTCGACTTCATATTTCTATTTAAATTTCCTCTTATTGGAAAATTGACCCAATATCATTCCCGGCTAATGGCGCACGATGACGAATGGCGTCGGAAATGAGGGATTCCAAGATTTCAAGCAATCTTCGGCTGGGAATGGGTCGTGGCTTTAATAGAGGGGCTGCAGCCGATTAGGCTTGATCAACTTAAGACGAAATTTTATCTTGTTAGAGTTATGTGAATTGGGCCACGAACCAGAAAAGCACCCCTTTTTAAGGCCCATCATTTTCTAAACCTTTTTTTTTTTTAGTTAGTTTATTATTTATTCATTTGTTTATCTATTCTTTTTGGCTGTCTTTTGTTGTTTTTGCTATTTCCTATTTTTGTACTTTCATAGAGACGGACACTTGAATTGTGTTGACGACATACGTGGTAACACTAAAGTTAATACTACGAGAAGCTTGATACTTTTGTGAATCAGTTGGTTGACAAGTGTATTCTAACACATTTCCCAAAAATATTTTCCGCAAGACCAAAAATCATAACGAATACGTTAGTCAATTCCTTTGGTGACATGCAAAGAAGGTTTCTTGATGACTATAAACTTTGTAACTTATCCTGCAACTCCCTTTGTTTATCAGGAGTATTTTAGGGATGGGATCCTCTTTGGAATCCCTCGCATGGGCTGGAAGTTGTTTCGCGGTGAAAATCTCTATCGCAAGGACAAGAATGTCTTAATATATGGGATTTGGGATCCCCTTATACCCAGTTGGTTTGCAAAAATTATCTTGCCTGCTGTGAGAATATCAAGCATTAACACTTTTTGCGAGCGTTTGGACCACTAACCCACTGAAAATTCAGAAGACAACAAAAGAATTGGAGAAAAATAAATTGAAACAGATATCAACAGACGAAGTCGGAACGTATCGAAATTAATTCTAGAGTCGAATCGAAGATAAAAATGATCCAGTGGTAAGTATGACTGTCGATCGACGGACATCATCATTGTTTGAATGTCACGAGGAACCGGTAGTCTGTGGAAATTTCTTGTGGCGCAATCTTCCTTCCTCCGCCTATTGTTTGAGAATCAACTCGCTCTCTGTTTCTCTCTAGCGCAATTCATCGAACACCTTCTACTCAAGGGAATGCAACACGTTCTATCTTTGACTGAGCATCGTTTTCTCTCTGTTCATCTTCCATTTTTCACCAAGTCTTCCCCCATCAAGGTCGTTTCATATCCAATTCAACTTCCAAGTCAAATTTTGATTTGTTCCAAATACGTTATGTCATTCTGTTCTCTCCCACTTCATCGCCCCCTTTTGGATTCCGATGCCATAGCTCACGTCCTTCGTTTCAGGGATGTCAGGGTGGTTGTTTGACAAGAGCTTTATCCAATCGCCAAGTTGAGGTCGGATGGATCATCATCATCTGGATAGGATCCGCCCATTCGAAGGATGAGATTTTTCGGTTCCATTCTTGGATTTCCCACCGGTCCAAGAAGCCCCTCCAAAGTAAGACTTGCTCAAAAGATGGAATTCGTTGAGAGGAAGATTCATCAAATATCTTGCGATCATTTCCTTTTACTTTTTCTTATTCTTGAAAGAGCCATCAAAAACTCAAAGTAGATTTATTGGGATATATTTGTTGTGAAATTTTATTTGTGATTTGAAATCTCATAATTAAATTTTGCTAAATTTGTATTATTCTTCATCAGATGATTTTCCAGCAAAAAATTAGGTTGTTTTGATTTCAGTTAAACCACGTGCAGCTCTATTTGCTTGCTGTCTACCTGCCGCTATCGAGCCACCACTAGGGTCCCATCGCCCTATCCCTCTTAGATGTCCTTTCAAGGAGCCCAGCCTAGGGTACCATTCCTAGTCCTTGGAGGTGTGGGATTATATTTAATTGATACACATGATTGGATTGAGATAAATCACGCCTTCTAATGTCATGCTTAGCTATTCCCAAACACCTTCATGAAATTCTCTCGCGCTGAACTTGCTCCCCTCGCGGCGCTTTCCGCTCGGCGAATCTCGTGATTTCCCCTTGGCTTCCACGCGCGCCACCAGCCTTCGGAGAGGGCAGAGAAAAGAAGAAGGGAAGGCCTACTTGGTGGATGAAATGGGTTGGAGCTGATTTATATAATCAGTTCATTATTTATTTGTCTATTCTTTTTTCACCCTTCTTTTTTTGGTACTTTTACAACCACGTACACTTAAATTGTTGACAAAGCTCAGGTGTCGACAACATACATGATAACATCAAAATTAGTGCCATCGAAAGCTCGACACTTTTGTAATTTCGTTGTTTGACAAGTGCATTCTGCATTGATTACTGCATTCCTTGGAAATATTTTCCAAAAATGCAAAAAATGATGACAAGGGCAGAAAGAAAAGGCTCTTCCCTTTCTAAAATTAATCAAAAACTGACAAAAATTTGTTAAATTGGCACTCCCCCTTCTCCTTTCAAATTCTAATATACGTGAAGCAGTTTGAATATAATAATTCTCATTTTGGAACTCAAGGTCTACCATTCTTTCAAAAGGATGAATATCAGAGAAAGCTTCTCTTGCGAGTCGCAAGAGCCTAAGCAAAAACATGAGATAGGGTTTCACTTCTGAGCCGAAAGCAAGTAAGTCCAAATGGAAGATTGGTAGCATAGGGATTTGGTCCTTTTTCCATCGACAAAGCCCTAAATTTGAAATGGGCACTACACTGTCAATTTGTGTGGGAAATGTGAAGAGATTTGGCTTCCTGACTATTCTATGCATGTTGTTTCGATTGATTAAGTGTAAATAGATTCCCTGTTTTTTCTTCAAACAAAGGATTTTATCAATCTTCTCTTTTTGGTGGAAAAGATGCTAGTGATGTTGGTTTTCATTGGGTTTGCTTTATATGTATTGGAATTCAAGTCGGCGGAAGACGACTTACCTTTATCCAATGCGCAAACTTTAATTAGCCCCGGAACGAACGTTGAATTGCCAATGAAACATGAACAATATCACCTCACGTTGGTTTGGATGTGATCACGAGGAAAGCACCCAATTTCCACAGCGTAAATGCTGATCGATCTTGTAAAACCGAAATGGAATGCCTTCTTCTTCTTGGATGGAAATGGTGAGAATTTTGGTGCGTATGTTCTGATAACAACAACCATCAACGGTTGTCTTCAAATGGCTTATATACGACACCTTTCATACCCTTTCAAAGAGGTGCATTTCCATCGTAGCTTATCAAGGTCAAATGGTGCGTTCCAATCACACCCCATCATAAGCCAAACGGTACGTTCCAATCGCACCCCATCATGGACGTACTAGCTAAAGTACTACAATATGCATATTGTAAATTCTGCCATGAGAATGAGTAATTTGCTTTTGATGACCTGATTGTGTGTTGCATTGCATCTAGCAAAGACTTACTGCAAGGATACTTAACGTTGCATGGGAAGATGATTATTGATTTATTCTAACATTATGATCTTGAAAGTCCCATTATGATGATGTACAATTGTACAAAAATGCAATCAAGCGCGGTATTCAGAGCCTCTCTCACACTCATCTCTTTCGCCACAGCACCATAATTCCGCAACCTGCATCTCCGCAGCACAACTCTTCCGCAACCTCTCTCTCAACAACAGAGCATTCAAGCCTTCGGCAGTGGCTTTTCGCCTTACAATCGACCACATCTTGTGCTCTCGAACTCGAAGTTGCTCTCCACGCCATATAAAGCTCACTAATTCTCCCTCTTGAAAAAGGTATTCTTCGAAACAAAGCCCAAATTCGTCATTCCACAGAACACCTTCGTTGCAGACTCGGTTCCCTCCTCCACATTGCAACCGATGTTTTTCAATCTGGATGAATAGCTGGTGGGAGCTCCATTCGTGGATGCAGGGAAGCGTCAGCTGAAGAGAGGTTCCAATTGACAGCTTCACTCCCTTTTGGTTTCGTAGAGAGAGAAGGAGACTCTTCTCTGCTCAACGTGCATCGCTGGAGTGGAGATTAGATCAAGGAGAGAGAGAGAATCAAGACGGAGCGATCGGGAGAGAGAGACCGACGAAGTAGCTGAGAATTTTTAATATTTTCTCCTCTCTTTTCTTTTCTTTCATTTGTATTTTTTGTTACTTAAATATTTATTGCCAGTAAAAATCCACGTGTCAACGACGATGAAACTCTAAAGCCCCTGCTTTAATTACATATCAGTGAATATTACGTGCCCTTTCGCAGCCTCTTTCATCCTTATTTAACCAACGAAAGGGAGGAAAAACGCATGGAGACCCTTTATCCTTAAAAATGGACTCACAATCTCGTCTGAAATTTAATGAACTGATTTATCGTTTAGTGAATTCGTATTGCGTTGAAGTCGTGATCCGACGCTGTACGGACTTAACTCTTTAATTTGAGCATAAACGAATATCATATATGTAACACATTCTGACTATACCAACTCAACAATGCATGCTCTATAATCAAAGCATCGGGCGTCACCACAAGAAGTACCAGCATAGTAGTCTCGGGTCATGGTGTTGGACTTTAGATCAGCTAGTACTTTATTTGAAGCTCGTACCTAATCTTCCAATTCACAATACTAATCGCCAATTGCACACCTTGTATATAAGCACCGCGTCTAAGTCACTTCTCTTGAGAATCGGACCCTATGGAATTCTCATGAAAACAAGTGTGATTCTACGTGATGCATACTTATGTCATCCTATAGTCCTTTGGTCCTCCCTTTTGGTTCTTATTTGGTTTACTATAATAAAAAATAAAAATAAAAAACACCCAATTGAGTTCTGCTTATAAATAGGGTCTTTTCTACGGTGCACTTCGTCATTCATTTTTTGTTTTTAGGCTAAGTAAATCTCACTCTTGGTCCTATATCATGTCATATAGATGTTTTTTAAATTTCTTTTTTGTATGACATCTCTATGTATGTATGTATGTATGCATGTATCAAAATTTTAGTCGAAAGGTGGGATCCTCTATTTTTAGGAAATAAATTCACATTATGATAATTGACCCATTGCAAATTTTTGGCCTCTTTCCTCTCCTACTTTATACGTTTCTCCCTCACGAGAAAGTACTCGGTAGTTAGAATGCACCATGTCATAGGCGGACGTGGCATTTTTGTTGAAGTCCAATAAAAAAAATGCCATGTGTCAATGATGTGGACATAAATAAAAAAAATTAAAACTCTCTCTCTCTATCTCTCTCCGCCGTCCATAGCGAGCTCCTCCATCTGCAGTCATCAGCAGAGTTGCCGAATCCACATCTAGGGCGACCATCTATGGTCGAGCCACCCGTTTTGTCATCACGCCGGCTCGCATTCGTTGCCCGTTCATGGCCGAGCCAGCAACCCACAATAATTCACTGCTCGTCCATTTGCTTCCCCGGGCGGTCAACCATAAGTAGAGACTTTCAAGTCAATCTCACTTTGAGACCATCAATGGCATAGCCATTGAAGCATACGACACTGGAGTGAAGGTCCATCATATAAAAAAAAAACTCAAGGTTGATATCTTGAAAGGGCCATCAAATATGTCTCTGTACAAATCTGGAAATGGGTGCTACTCCAAATTTGTCTAACTCTATATATGATTATATGAGACCAGCAAGAGATGTCGACGCTCATCCATGGCCATCGTTGATGTCGTTCGTCCAAATCTAGAATTTTGGGCGCACACAAAAACATGAAAATCCAAGGTCCATGGTCACCGCAGGAAACTTGGAAATCCAATGTCCCTGGCCAACAGTGGGAGTCATCAGAGCTCACGGTGGAAACACAACGTCTCTAGCCACCAACAAAGTCGCCGATGCTCGCAGAGATTTGGAAAACAGAGGACCATGGCCAATCGTATTGGGTCTGGGCCTCATGGCATGGTTTCGGTTTGGGCCAGGTCCTCGGGCTAGAATATCCCAAGCCATGTATTTTTTTATGGGCCAAAGAATTGGCAAGAGGCCCTTGGGATCACATTTTAACTCATTCAAAAAACGTATGCCAACTCAATATAAATTGGATACACTGCACTCGGGAATCTAAATAATTGATACAACACAAAAAGATGCGATAACGTGGATGCACTAATTTACTTCATTTGGGAGCACATGAGATTGGAGATAGTTAAAATAAATGTTTCATAAAATTCATGCAATTTCGAAATTTAATACTACCTACATTTTTTTTCTGTCTTTAGCTCATCCAAGGGGAATCGATAAAGCAAATTGGACTATCTGTCTCCTGGATAAGAACCGGGCTGAAGTTTTCCTGTGAAGAAACTTCCGCTGGTCGCTTCATTCGGCTAAGCCAGTCATGGGTCGATCTATCAATACAGAGCAACCATCATGTGACATTGTTGGTGTCCTACTGATAGTGGGACCCCTCGTTGCTCCTTTTCCCACTTCGCTTTCGCGTCTCACTGTTAAGCATTTCGGCCTCGGTCACAGAACAATTAATTTGTCCTTCTTCAGACTGTAATGAATGTAAATCTCTTCGTAGGATTTCCAATCGGTTCTCCTAAACCAATCGCGATAAAATGTACTCCACATGATTCATATTTCCACATAATCTTGACAACAATTATTTACTATTCAAAAAAGAAGAAAAGATGCACGAATTCACAGATTTTCTGTAGTCCCCTATTTCTTTAGGCTTGTCTCACCCGTCAAATAAAAGAAAATTGATGTCAACCGTTGGATTTGGCAAGACCATTTTGTCCTGCCAAACCCCACTGTCCCATGCCTCACACCAAAAATAAATAAGCTGTACCATATCATTATCGCACTGATCAATGTGCAAGGTATGGTTTGGATTCTCCAGCTTTACACTTTTGCATTGAAGCAATTGTCGCTAAGATTCAATGCGTATTAATACTGAAGCACACTGCTTATGGAAACTGATCTTGCATCCATATTGCAGACCGTGAAACTGATCCTGCCAAACCCCACTGCCCATGCCTCACGCCAAAAATAAATAAGCTGTACCATATCATTGTCGCACTGATCAATGTGCAGGGTGGGGTTTGGATTCTCCAGCTTTTACACGTTTCCTCTTATCTGCAAGTCCTCTTATCGACAGATATCTTATTGATAGTTAGATGCATTGTGGGCTGGGATGAAACCGCATGGGCCCCAGGTCCATCATTAAAGATTGCACTAACCTTCTGAGCCAATTAAAAGGAGTTTTCATCCGGTTTGAGTGAAGGGAATTTAATCAAGCGGCCGACTGGGTTGCTAAAGCCCATCATGCCCGCTCTCTCCCGACGGATTAGATTACACATCCCCGCATACCCTTTGGTTAATATTATGTTCGGATCTCGAACTTTTTTGTAATTCAACATCTTCGGTTTAGCAATGAAAATCCACGTTTTTAGACCCAAAAAAAAAAAAAAAAAAAACTTATATCACGAAAACAAAATTCTTGAAGGAAAAGAGCACGTGACTCTTCTTACTGGTCTGGTCTCTCGCTTTTATTTGTCTATTGGTCGATGAATTCATTTCGAGTGACCGCTTTGTATAGATTCTTAGAAATTTCCACTTTGTTTCTTTTGTCCTTTTTGCGAATACCCTTCATTTTTTTCAATATTTATACGGGGTTAATTACGGTTTTAGTTCTCTAAGGTGTAATATATTTACAATTTCATCTTCTAACATTTATTTTGTACAATCGGGGAAATGACGGTTTGGTCATTTAAGTATTGTTTTGATCATTCAAGTCCTCTAACGGGAAACTCGTCCAAAAAATCCTCAATTTATTATATGATTGGTGTTAACTAGATGGTCATGTTAGATATTTCCAATCAAAATTATTTGGAAGGCTACATTAGTAATTCGTCAAAAAGTTTAGCACTAAATTTGTATCTTCAAAAAGTTTAGGATTGGTAATTTGTCAGAACGTTTATGACTAAATTGGTATAATTAAAATGTTTAAGACTGAATTGGCTATTGAAAAATAAATTTAGGATCTTTGGGACAATTTTCCTAGCCTCGAACATTCTTGTTGTAACTAAAATTATCAAATTAAGGTTTCTTTCTCCTTTTTCCCTTCTCCTAATTCGTTTTTCGCTAATTTGGCACTCGTTTGGTGTTTTGTTAGCGCCAAGTGACAATTTTTGTTATAATGACGATTCTGTGAGAACAATCAATCTAGAGGATTTATTTGCACAAACTAAGAAAGTTAGAAAAATCGATTCTACATAATAAGACTAACAATACCGAATCACACAAATCAATAAAGCCGGAAGACTTGATCGAAATGAATAAATGTTGGGAGACCAAATCGCACAAACGCACCGAAAGATGGAAGACTAAAACAAGTACCTAACCCCTATATATGCACGTCGACCCCAAGTTGGAATTCTCAACACGACCTTTCCAAAACAGTGAGTTCATATAGGGCGTGTTTGTTTGTGTTCCTCATTTATGTTTATGAACAGATTTTCTGTTTTTTTGTTCCCGGAAACAAAAAAAGAATAGAAACGCGTTTGTTTGCGTTTTTGTTCCAAATCTGTTTTTTTGTTCCCGGGAACAAAAAAAGAACAGAAACAAGAAACAAAAAAAAAGTTGTTTCTTGTTTCTGGAACAAAAACAAAGAACAACTTTTCTCTCTCCTCTCTTTTCTTTTCTTTTTTTTTTTCTTCGCTTCTACGGCCGCCACCGGCCATTGTCGATCGTCGATGAGGGTCGACGGTCATTCACCACTCATGAGAGGTTTCAGAATGCATGAGGGTCGAAAGGCCTGCGGTCGATGAAGCCGGCCACACCGCGAAGTTCGAGTCGTCATGCTCGGCTACGACGTCAAATAAGCCAGCGAAAGCTCGGCTCGCCTTAAACTGGCAAGTGACCGGAAGCTTCTGAAATTAATTCCATGAGGCCGGCCACCGGCTTAAAAAGAAAAGAAAGAAAAATGAAAAATAAAAACATTAAAAAATTAAAAGAAACAAAAAAAGAACACAAATTTACCAAACATGTTTCTGTTCTTTTTTATTCCAGGAATAAGTTTACCAAATGCGTTCTTTTGTTCAAAAAGAAAAAAATGAAAAATAAAAAAAAACATTAAAAAATTAAAAGAAACAAAAAAAGAACACAAATTTACCAAACATGTTTCTGTTCTTTTTTATTCCAGGAATAAGTTTACCAAATGCGTTCTTTTGTTCAAAAACTGTTCCCCGAAACAGAAATACTTTTTTCTATTTCTGTTCCTTAGAACAAAAAAAGAACAGAAACACAAACAAACGCACCCATATTCGCCAGCTCGTTTGAATCACCTAACCCGTGCATTACTATAGCTTCCAAACGTGAATGTGTGAGTCAGTTTTCATTATCTTATCCTGCCCTCAACCCGTTAATCTAAACTGACCCCTACGGTTACACCTACCATTGGTGGGAAAACAATCTTCCACGCTTGTCGTCCTCGAGCAACCGCGTCTCCCTCCATTAGGAGGGCGTGAAGGATTGGTGACGGGACAATCGCAAGAAAGTTGGATGAGCGTTGCGTGAATATATATATGTCCCACACAGATGGGAGGGCAAATCCCAGCAAAATCTCTCTCTCTTTCTCTTCGTTTGCTTCGTTTGGGAAATGGGGTCCAAGGACATGGGGATTTTGCTTACATTTGCACTGATGGCGATGCGCTTTTCCTCTGTCCGACCGGAGGCTCAATACCTCGACTTCGTCGTGAGTGAATAATGATGCACGCATGCATTTCTGAAGTTCTTCTCATGCTTTTCATTTCCTCTTTTTCATTCATATCACGAAGGGAAATAGTTTTTTAAGTTCTGGGATTATAGTTTGAGTATATATGCGTGTGTAATCGGTGGTTCTTTGATAAATTTTAAGGTGGAAGAGAAGGTGTTCACGAGGCTGTGCAGCTCCAAGAGCATGTTGGTTGTGAACGGAAGTTTTCCGGGGCCAGTGATCAAGGTTCACAAGGGTGACACCATCTACGTCAATGTTCACAACCGTGGAACCTCCGGCCTCACTATGCATTGGTTCTCTCTCTCTCTCTCTCTCTCTCTCTCTCTCTACATCAGCCAAAGGTGAGAGGTTGCACTCGCTAGCCATAGGCGAGGGTCACCTTCTCTTGAGTTAGGTTTGCCCTTGCTAGTCACCCCTCACCCAAATTTGTTGTGTAGAGGCCCTTGCCAGCCACCTCTTGCCCGAGTGAGAATTGTGACGCCCTTGCCTAGGTCTTCGCAAGCACGATTGCCTTGACTGACCATGGGTGAAAGGGAACAGAAAAGAGAAAAAAAGAAAAGAAAAGAATAAATAGATAAATTTAAAAATTTGCAAAAATCATTCGCCATCGAACGATTTTTTTTACCAAAATTTGCTGAAAAAAAATCGCAAATTTATTTTTAAGATTAAATTGGCCAAATTGAATATTTATGACTGAATTAATCGTCGTATAAGAAGTAAAGATATTTTAGACAATTTTCTTACTTGTTAATGAGAACCCATGGCACTTTTTAATACAAAATGTTCGATTTTTAAAATACTTCACCGCGCATTTTTTCACGAGGACAATTGATGCCTTGGACGATAATCAAATGTATGCATCATTTTAATATAAACTAGACAATCAAATGTGTGCATCTTGTAATTAAGAATTTTTGACGATCAATTATTTTTTGTTCATGCTTCAAGCATAGAATATTGTGTTTCGAGCGCTAATCGAACTTTCAAAATTTAGATAGAGATTGTTATCTATATGTCCATGTCGTTGTATGATATTAAGGATTGTACGTATTAAAAAGGATTAATATTATTAAAAATTTTAAAATGGTATTTACATGTCTCGTTTACCTTGAATTAATTTTAATTTCATAAAAATTCCAAATTGATACCCCTTGATAAAATTACCTCAAATTAATTTCCGTCTAAAAAATAGAGTTAATACTAAGAGAATTTGTGACTGAGAATGTTAGAATCACGGAGAGATGGTTATGATAAAGTTTGCCAATCATATTTGAATGTAACTGCAGACAAAAGGAGAGGAAATCGTTTGCTTATTTTGACTCTGTAATAGGCACGGAGTTAAGCAACCAAGAAATCCATGGTTCGATGGTCCGGAGTACATAACACAATGTGCCATTCCAGTTGGTTCGAACTTCACTTATGAAGTCAATTTCACCACAGAAGAAGGCACGGTTTGGTGGCATGCTCATAGTGATTGGACCCGCGCGAGTGTCCATGGCGCAATTGTCATTTATCCGGCCGAAGGAAGCACTTACCCCTTCCAACAGCCCGATGCAGATGAAGTTTTAGTCCTTGGTATGTACGGAAATTTCCATGCCGCCTCCTCTTCATTTCAATAAGATCGACCATTTCGAGTTTTATATATACTCTAACCGATGCGCAGAACCCATGAGGGTTTGGACATTCACACCACAAAAGAAAAAAAAAACATACAGCAGGTTAAAAGTAAGCGAGTGTTTTTCATTAATTAATCAATTTCAGCAAACCAAATTCGTGAAAGTCTAGAAAATTAATTCACGGAAAATTTATTTAGATTCATTTGGCATGGCATGCATGAAATTTGGTACGTACTAGAGCATTCTCAGTGCGTGCACATCTACGCACCTCTGCCCTTTGTTCTCAATGAAGGAAACGGTAAGGCCGCAAGAAGAAAGGAGGCATTTATGCATATTCATATATGTCCATTTTCTCCTAAAATGAACAATAGTTCTTTCAAGTGCTGATAAATTAGAACCTATACCGCAATTTAGTATTTTGGTAGCAACTAAAAATCTTATAGTGGAACGCGAATGTCATAAGACGCTCGTGCTCATGAGCAGGAACCTTAAAGAGTTAAGTATTTCGAGGATATAACAAGTATTTTCTCCTGACAGGGAGAGAAAAAAGAGTTGTTTAACCATAGATAAAGAAGAGCTACTGCATTATGTTCTATTTAAAATGATTTCATGATATGGTTTCCAAGACAAAAAGGGTATCTTGGACTTGTAATTGATGGTGGATTATTAAGCGTTTTGTTCCTCCTTTTTTTCTCTGAAAGGGTCCTGGTACATAGATGATTATCAAGAGCTGGTTGACTATGACTTGGCTGAAGGTATAGACTTGCCCACCTCAGATGCATACACCATCAATGGCCAGCCAGGGGACTTTTGCCCCTGCTCCAACGGTATGTTGCAGTCCAAAACGACGTTGCCAAATTGGAACATGCCTAGATCCATTACCTATGTTACAAATTCTTGTATTCTTTTCCTTTTTGTTACTTGCATGGTTGCAGAATCGACTTACCGTTGGTATGTCGACTTCGGGAAGACCTACCACGTTCGGATAGTCAACGCGGACATGAATGCGGAGCTCTTCCTAGCCATCGCAAGCCACAACCTCGTGGTTGTCGGCATGGACGGAGGGTACGTGAAGCCCTTCGTCACCGACTACATCATGATCTCCCCGGGGCAGACCATCGACGTGCTGCTTGTGGCCAATCAGTCACTCGGCCACTACTACATCGTCGCTCGGCAGTACTACTCCGGGAAACTGCTATACACCGAGTTCGACAAGACAAACGCGTCCGCCATCCTCCAGTACCGCGGGAGTTATGCCCCTCCCGAGGAACCCGAGCTCCCCGTTCACCTCCCATCCTACTATGACATCGATGCTCAATTCCAATTTACTCGGAAACTTCGAAGCTTAGCCAGCGTGGACCACCCCATTGATGTTCCGCTGGACATAAGTACCAGAATGTACGTCACGGCGTCGATAAACATCTTTTGGTATCCCAGTGAGCGGATAGGTTCGAGCTTGAATAATATTTCTTGGGTCAACCCGCACACTGATGTACTCTCAGCCTACTACAGGTAACTCATCCACTTCGAGGGGGTGAAAATTCTCTATTCCACACGATATAATTCTTTTGGTGTCTTAACTAATCTCGACTGTCGATGAGAATTTCATGTTCACAAATCGATGATTGAAATTTAATGAGGCGCAGAAGGTGGAGAACCCATGTGCCCACTATATATATATATATGATGTGGTCATATACAAGCAATATAAACAGGATCGACAGCATCTCATTGCCGATCAAAATGAGATTTTTTTTGTATTTTGATATCGCTATAACATCGACCGCACGATTGTTAAAGGAACACGAGTGGATTCTACACGACCGACTTCCCTGACCAGCCACCGACGTTCTTCAATTTCACGGCGGACGATCTTCTAGTCAACACGACGGAGCCGATCAAGGGGACCAAAGTGAAGGTGCTGAACTATGGCGAAGAGGTGGAGATGGTGTATCAAGGGACCAACATTCTGAACGCCTCGATAGCTCACCCGATGCACTTGCACGGCTACACCTTCTACGTGGTCGGGGTCGGGGGAGGAAACTACAACCCGGAGACCGACCCGAAGACGTTCAACCTTATCGACCCACCTCAGCTGAACACTTTTTCGATCCCGAGGAGCGGATGGATGGCCGTCAGATTCAAAGCAACTAATCCCGGTACGCACGATCGCAAGCAGATGGTAATCTAATCTTATCAATACACCGGTGATTGATCATCCCTCCTTCCTCCTCCTTCTTTTCTCCCTCTAGGTGTCTGGTTATGGCACTGTCATCTGGATCGACATTTAACTTGGGGCATGAACACGGTCTTGATAGTGAAGGACGGCGGCACACCGGAGACGAGCCTAAAGGCCCCTCCACCGTACATGCCCGCTTGCGAACCTGCTGCACTCGCCCTTGAGCCACGAGGATTGAACGACCACTCAAGGACTGACGTAGACTAAGTATGTACTGCTGTGCTCGCTTTGCTGTTTGCTTGTCGAATAAAACGGCCTCCGTCCATGGACTTGGCAGGATGATCTACCAGCTTTTATGAATCATGGGATGTAATGCGAATTCTTACATTCGCTTTTCTTATGCTTCTGTTCTGGGGCAATCTCCTCGCGCATTATCCCTTCGATTCCTGTCCTCCATCATTCAAGGTTTATAAGGGCTGGCTCTATTGTGTCCGCAAAATTATGTGGTTGGTTTCTTTCTTCTTCATCATCTTCTTCTTTTTCATATTTTGTTTGTAATGAAACCATCCTTGTCACCATCCCGCCCCACCTTTGGCATGAGAGCATGATCCGGCAGGTTAGCATCAACGCCCAGCCAACGTCGAACGTCTCGAAAGTCTTTTATCTTTAGTTAAGCACATGCGGAAGCGATCATAAACAATCCCTATACAAACAAACATGGAAGCCAGGCAAGACATATGCAAGCCAAGCATATAAAAGCAACATATATTCATTCACATATTCACACATTAAAAGCTGTTTTGATTACATGCCCATCCTAGTCCTAGGCTACTTATTTTCTTTTCCATATATAGTCAATCAAAAGGCTAGGGTAGCCTAGCTCCTCTACCGAGCTACTCCCAAAAGCAGCCCCCCATGCTAGATTCATTCCCTTCCCGGACCCAGGTTCACCCATCACATACTTGAAATTGTTAGAATAATAAGAGTGAGTTGATGACTCAATAAGTAGAAATCCTTAATTCTCCTATAGGTGGACATCTCGCCGTCGATCGTCGGATACAAGGTCACCACCCACTTGTTGATGGCAAATCAATAACAAGATTCGTGCATTGTCTTGCTTATACATATGAAAGGTTCTCAACCGTCTATGTGCTTTCAAGAATCAAAGACAATGAGTTAGTGCATATGAACAATATTTCCAAAGATTCGTGGCTTATGATCATCTCGGTCATAAAAAGGGATGCGTGCATCTCATGAAACTCATTCAAGTATTAAGTGACCCAATTCAAATATATGCTCAAATTGACACAATGACTTAACAATACATATCAAATAAACCTAGCTTTTGCAAGCATCACACATGTATCAGTCCACACATGGACTTTCATTTTTCCTTTTTAGTATCATATTAGTTGAAATTAATCGACTCTACCGGTAACAATCGAGCATCGGTCCCCCCCTTGGCAACCAGCATCGTCCTGATCTCATTAGCAGGACGACATCTAGGGTGACCCCCAGGCATCGGCCTCACCTGGGCCGGTATCGTCCACGATCTCAATATCGGGACGGCATCCGGGGCTTTACCCTAGGCAACGACCCAGCATCCCCCGGCATCCCCCAGCGTCGGCATATAAGTCCATCGTGTGTCCATGCACTTCAAACATCAATCAATTCTTGTTATGTTGAAACTCTTTGCCAAATAAAAGGCCCGAAGGCATGCCATGCAAGGTAAAGTAATGAATGACTCTTGTGTTTTATTAAACCAAACTCATGCCGAATGCGATTCGGGCTTGGGACCTTGACTTGGAACCATTCGCTCAGCCTTTAGCATTGTCCATAGTCACCGAGACCTCTCCTTGACATCCGGGTATGCTTGATACCCATGCAGGATCATGAACTTATTTAATGCAACAACAAGCAATAGAAACACAACAAGCATAACAATACAAAGCCAACACAAGCAAACAATGACATGCTCCTAAAATCGATAAGCATAGCACATCGTCCTATAAAAGAGTTAGGAAAATCTACTTACTACTTTTTTTGGACCTAGCTTCAAGATGCTTCTTCATTGGTTGGTCGGCGTCTAGGGCAGTTTGAAAGAGAAGGACGTGGAAGAGAAGGAAGGAAGGGAGATGAAATGATAGAAAGGCCAAGGCTTAAAATGTGAGGATGGTTCATCCTATTTATAAGCCTCCTCTTCTTAGATTTTTATTGCGAACTCATGATGATGCTAAATGACAAGTTGGCCTACCTATCTTCTCGAGTTAGCGGCTAGGTCCTTTGGTGTTGGCTTATGATTGATCCACCTATTTGCTTATCCTCCAAGGCTCAGTCTAGGTTCATTATTGCCTAAGGTGCCTAAGGGACACATAAGCCACTTTAATGCCTAATGTTTTTTTTTAATTGGTTGGTCATCACCTTGTTCACCAAGGCTACAATCTAGGGACATCATACCCTAAAATTCACCTAAGATTTTAGGGCACACCTAAGTAGGTGACTCTCCCTACTTATTAATTGCCAAGATTTCATGCAATCATTAGGCTTAGATGTGTTCACATTAGCCAACTTGCTCTCCAAGTTTCTTCTCTTTAACACACTAAGGTCCAAAAGCATTTAATGCATTCTTATCTTCAAGCCAAGAAGTCTCTAGATTAGCTTGCTACTCAAGTTGGCGTGCAGCCCCCTTCTCCTCCAAGTTGGGCGTGTGGTTCTCCTATTCTAAGACGAAAACAGTTTTGAGAAACTTTCAAAATCAGTACCATTACCTTATCAAACGGACTCGAAAATTATAAAATTTTACTATGTTGTAGAGAAGACCTTAGAAAACATTTTTCATGAAGGAATCCAAGCCAAATTCGTTATGTTGAAAGAGCAACAAATCATTGAACATAACCCAAATATTCATCTGTCGAGCAGATTCAATGGTCAAAGAGAAAGACTCATTTTGAAATCCAAATCTTCACAAAACTCTTTGAAATTATAATATGTTGTAGATATGAATGTCACTTAAAAATTTTGTGAAGGAAGCATGTACAAATTCATAAGGGAAGATTTTATAAAAATTCAAGAAAGCAACTTGGTTGCCGTTTTTACTATACTGGGCAGGTTCTATATGATAATTGATTGAGCCTTCATTCTAACCATTTTACCTCAGAAAAATATAAAATTTAAGAATGTTATAGATCAAGATATTTTGAACAACTTTCTTGAAGGGAGCTTCTCCAAATTCGTAACATAAAAAGCTCTATAAAATTGGCAAACAACAAAGGTCCAGAAATTTCAAACATTAAATGAGGTAAATTCTAGTTGAAAAGAGAAGTGTTCCCACTTGGTCTTGAATCAAGGTTCATCCATGGCTGTACAATCTTATCTCCCGAGATCCTAAGTAGGCTCTATATTAGCTTGGACACTTGTCTCGGTTATTTATTCGCTAATGTCCAAAAGAGATAAGGTAGACTTTTCTTGGTCTAAAGTTGGATTTCTCTTGGCCTTCTCTCTCTCTCTACATGTGACCTCTCATTTGTAGGTTCCAAAGTCTACCATCCACACTTAGATCCTAGGATATTAATGAGTCTAGGCTATAAAGATATCTTTTTCCCCACTTTATTTAATACGTTGACATTTGTTCACACTTGTTCACATTTGTTCACACTTGTTCACACTTATTTTCTAGGAAGGTTTGACTAACCTAAGGCCTATCTTAACCTCCTAGTTGAGACCAAAATAAGGGTCGAAATCGAGAATGTTACAATCCTTGAATTACTTCGAGCTGTGCGCAATCTTTTGATTTGCTCACAATCGCACAAAAGTGAGCTGATAACTTTTCTCCTTCATCAACGTTTCATGTGATTAGTCTTTGAATCTAACATGGCAAAGAAAATTAACATAAGATCCCCGATCCATGAGTTTGATTAATAATAATATAAAAAAAAAAAAAGCACCAGAGAAGGCTCCTTCTCCGTCATCATGCAATTTTTTTTTGCATTTCTTCTTTTTCCCCCTCCTTTCACGAAGAGAAAGACTACATGAGATTAGTGGTAGTTTATGCTAGTCTCCCTGATATGGGAGCGGCTTTGCTAACCGTCTCTTAGCCAAGTGACGGAGGAACGGTTAGCTAATGGCCACACATTTCCAAGGAAACCGGTTGACTTTGTCACCCGGTTTCCCTACTTATTTTTTTATTTTTGATTTTTCTTTTCTAAAAAAAAATTAGTGAGAATATCAACTGGTGTCCCTCCTTTACTTTTTTAAAATTTTATCTTTTCCAAAAAAAATTAATGAGAACCCTCCTAATAAAAAAAAATACAAGTAAAAAACAAGTGATCAAAGTGATAATTTCTTATGTTTGTGCACATAAGACTCAAAGCCATCCTCAAAAAACCCTTCAAAATTCCAATACAATCCAAACATCGTTAATTGCAAGTAAAAAAATATTATCACCTATTAAAAAGAAATAGTTAATGTCATTATATAGATATATTAAATTTAAAAGATGAAAAACACTTGAAACGTTGGTTTTGCACTAATAACAAAATCATTGTGCAATGAATTGGCTCCTGAGTCTTTTCACTAAAATCAAATTGTTCTAAAAAGACTCTCCAAGTAACCTTAAATTAAGACAAGTAATATCAATTATGCATAAAACAAATGAAGTAAAGAAAAGGACAAAATAAAAGTAATGAATTAGAGGAGAAGAAAATTCACCCCATTGATCCAACTCTCGTAGATGAAGATTTGTTGGGACCTATTCAAAGGATTTAAACAATAGTTTATCTAGAACGAGCGATTGATCTGAAGATATCAACTAGAATAAGAAAGAGAAGGCTCCGAATCCTTCTCAAATCGATGGCGCGGGTCCCTTTCCCTCTCGATGTATCTTTTCTCCCTCGGCTTTTCTCGGATTCCCTTTCTATTTCGGTGTCCGCATAAGGCCGGTCGCGTCTCCCTGAGTGAAGAGGCTGATTAGTCTATACATGCCAGGATCTCTGCCTTCATTTCCTCGAAATGGACGAGAGATCTTTTGAATCCCTTGCACGCGAAGCTGAATGGTGCTTCTTACGATTGCCAATAAGTACGTTCCGCGTATCGTAAATAATTAATGAAAAATCAGGATAGTCTGCTAAACACTTTTTTTTTTTTTTGTGCTTCGAGAAAACGTGAAGTCCTCATTCCTTTTTTCTCTTTTTGCCAGAGATCCCTGGCTCTCCCTTCGATTTCAGTCAAACCTCTTAATCATTCTTCCCCTTTGTCAATTGCATGAAACTTACCCCTTTCCTTTGTCAATTTCAGCATCCCCACGTTCCACAAATGCCACGATTCGAACTCTGCTTAAGCAAGGAGTCATGCCCAAGTATGGTATGATTCCCTGCCATTGTGATTCCACATTAATCCGTACCATGATGACTTAAAATTCTTGCTTGAAATTTTGAGTTTATTCTTACAAATATTGTTGGCAAAAAAGAAGAAGAAGAAAACAACTTCAAATTTTCCTTATAAACCAATTTTTCCTTTTATTTAAAAGGATGATTCGAGGGGTTCTCCGCCAAATGTGTGAAAATTGGAGAGGCGGCACATGAAAAGTCAAAACTTATTTTCCGATATAGTCAACATTAATTAGATATAAGGGTCTAAGTTAGTCCATGTCTAATGTGTTAATAGGTAAAACACTATCAAAATTTAATAAAGATAGAATATATATAACATGGCCATTTTATGTTTTATTGAGTGTTTTCTTTATTTTTAATTTAAATTCTTTTGTTCTTTTGAAATAAAAATTCTAACGATAGAAGTTTCCAATTGATTATAGCATTACAAGAAGAATATCAAGCAATGTCTAATTTATGACATGAAGGAAATCTCTATATGGTGGGACAATTATAAAAAAAAAAAGTCTTAAACTTATTGCAATTATGTCAATTCAATTCTAAACTTTTTGTTGGCAAATTTAATCCTAACTTTTTGTATTTATGTCAATTTAATATCTCCGAGATATTTTGGTTGGTCGATGCTAACGCGGCACTGCTAGTGTTGATGTGAACTTTCTTAAACAATATTTTAATATATTTTAATATTTTTTTTTTATATTTTCTTTTCTTAAATTCCCCCCCTTTCCCTTAGGGCTGCGGCAACCTCACTCACCCAGATCGGGTGAGGGTCAGGATGCCCTTGCTCAGTGCTGGTGAGGGCATCCTGAGCCTCGCCAACCGACCCTTGTTGGCCAAGTGAAATGGGAAAAGATTAAAGAAAAGAAAAAATGATAAAATATTCAAAAATTATTTAAATATTAGTTACAAAAGTATACGTCACCGCCGGCAATGTCACGTTACCATTGGCCAACCAAAATTGGTTGGATGGACTAAACTAGTATAAATGCAAAAAGATTTTAAACTGAATTGGCTAAAAAATTATTTATGATTGAATTGACACAATTGCAATAGGTTTATAACTTTTTTGATAAATTCCCCTATATAATAACAATAGGAACTAATTGGCTAGGGAGCGAATCAAAAGGCAAGGCTTGCAAAAAGGCACACAAGTGAAAACTAATATATGGATTTGATGATGCTTGTTCCTTACATAGGGAATGATACAAAGATATCATTCGAAACTCTTATACTTTTGTTTCCTTACATAGGGTCGACCAATAAATGGTCTAAATGACATATAATCGACTAGATCAATTTGATCGATGTTTCAATCAGTGATGTGATTGCTTGGGTGCCTATTTGATCTGTGCTAATATGCAGGTGGAATCTGAGGCCAAAGTAAGTCATATGACTCATGTTGTGCATAGGCAACCCTAAGGTGTAGTAGTTTACTAATCGGGTCTTAGGGAGTTCTGAGATATAGTCTCACCCCTGTTGTGGAACAACATTTTAGGACCCTGATGAAGAACCTAAGGAGAAAGAACTCGAAGATGAGTATCTGAAGGAGAACCCCGAGTATGATTTAGAGTAGGATCCTGATGACTTTTGCTATAGAATCTATTTGAGTAGAAACCAACCTTTTTAGCATGGCTTGTATATGTACATGTATGACTGAGTCATTATAGATGTACATAAGAGTGTTGGTTTTCAGATTCAACTTTCTAGTCCTATTTATATATCCCATTATTTTATTGTCTGGGGATTTTTATAACTGCTTCCGCATGTACTATCAAAAAAATGAAAGGGTCGGCGATATGTAATCCAGGAATATCGCATTTTAAAATCGACCAAAGTAAGGGATGTGCGCGTGCCTGAGGATCGTGACGTGACAAAATGGGTCGTGTGAGAAGGAGGAGGAGGAGAAGTATCGAGAGGAAGAAGAGAGGGAAGGGAGTCGTGCAACGAACGGCGAGGAGGAGGAGGAAAAGGAGGGCCGGTTAGGGTTTTTGATAAGAGAACTAAAAAAATATAAAAAGGAGATTTGATGGGCCAATGGCGTGAGTTTTCATTTTTTGGGGGGAGGAGAAGTGACAGGTAAGCTGTCACTATCAGGTGGTGGGGGAGGGAAATGAAAGTGTAATAAATTTTGGGGGTAGGGAAATGGACGAGGGAAAGTAGAGGGAAATAGGGGGAGGAAAATAAAAGTGTAATAAATTTGGGGTGGGGGCAAATGCCGAAATAGACGAGGGAAAGTAGAGAGTGGGGGGTGTGGGGACTTCTTCTTTTTTTAATGGAAAAATAAATAAATGACATTAAAAAATAATTTTAAAAAATAAAAGTACTAAATTTTGAATAATAATAAATTTTGATCATTTGTAAAAGATCATGGATTTATTTAAATAAATTGATTTTAATTTCTTATTAATCATTAGTTTTATTAATAACTTTTGTTAAAGTTAAAAACACGTTTCCAAACATGGATATATATTAATTATGAATATGTTTTTCGAATTTTCAATGAATTGACTTATTAATATTATTGGTGTAAATTCATTGTAGGCTCTTTTTTTTAATTAATTGATTATTTATGAATTTGAATCAAATTAAATAAATACAACGTGTCTCAATGTATCGCAATTCTCTATTTTTGAGAAATGACGTGTCGACGTGTCGTGTTATGTCACGTGTCCGTGTCGGGTATCCGGGCTACTTAGGTGTAAGGCATCTTGTCGTGCACCTGTATTATTGAGTTCACTATGCATTATTGGTGTGAGGCTCGCTCTCTCTTTCTCAGAAGAAAAATCAACGAAAATTTGGATTGATGTTGCCATTTGAGAATAATAGGAAAAATTACATTAAACTCATGTCAATAAGTAATTTTTGAAAGAGCAAGAACGGAGAGACATTAACAAAATTCCAACCACATCATCATATAGCAATTTTGTGATATTTATTTCACATTCTAATACAATAATTATGGTTCACATAAAAATTAAATAACTTCAATTTTATTTTGTGAACAGAGTTTTTTTTTGCCCTATTTTTCACTTAAAGAGATGCCTAGAGGGGCCTTCTATCAACAAATATGCAATAAATAATACATGAAAAGCCGAGACTTATTTTGAACTAATGGCTAATATTAGTTAGACATAAGGATCTAAGTTTAATGTGTTAACAAGGAGAACATTATAAAAAACCGATATTCGATATACATTCTCCACAATGACAAATTATTGAGATCACTCGTCTCTTAAACTCTTAACGGGACATCACATATCCTCACGCAACAAGGGCCATTTGAAGTGAAGGGAAAGCTTTCTCGTTTGGGCCTCATCAAGAGAGTTGTCAATTTTAGCTTAATAGTTGGCGACTCTTTTGCTTAATGGATCATTGCCTTAGGAGGCGTGAAGTGAAAAAGCAATGTTCCTTGATAGCAAAAGGCAAGAGGCCAGAAAAGCAAGGGCATCTGCTCAGTTTATGCATTTACGAATATTTAGATATTTGTCTAGGAGCGGTGGACGAAAGGACGTGGAGGTGGACATGGGTGATTGTGACCGGTCAAGTAAAGGAATAGTAAAATGCAGAAAATCATCTCAGCTCCTGCACCTACCCTCAATTATTTTTCTCTCCGGCTCCCCCAACGGACCCTAATTAAAGAAATATTTCGCATATTTAGATGGTTGTGCACGAGCAGTCGAAGAAAGGACATGGAGACTTTGAAATTTGTGATGGTGATTGATCAAGATACAGTATATTGCAAAAAAAAAAAAATCATTTCCATGTATGTACTTAGTCATCTATTTCCATTACCGAATCATTTGTCAATCTATCATCATTCTCGTCTTGATGAAGCGACGGACATATGGTGGCCCTTTTGTATTTTTATTGATATATACATTATAAGTCCAAAAATTTATCGTGAAAATGCAATTAAGTCTTAAAATTTTTAAATGTGTAATCAAATCTTAAAATTTATCAAATTGATACAATCGAGTCCTTTCATTAATGCCGTCAACTTGTCTAGTGAAAAATACTAACGTAGCATTTTTTAATAAATTTATTTTTATACATGGCATTTTTTATTACTTTTTGCTTTAATTCTTATTTAAATAATAGTAAAAAACTAAAAAAAAACTAAAATAATTTTAAAAACTAGAAAAAAAAAAGTGTAGGATCGTGGCTAGGGCCGTCCTCACCCATCGCTGACCCCTAATGAAGGCTGGTATTGCCCAGCCCAACCTCATTGACCCCAATAAAGGGCCAACGAGGGCTAGCATCGCCCAAATCTAGGCTAGCAAGGCTTGCTAGCCACAGGCGAGGGCTAGCGTTGCCCAGATCTAGGCAAGTTACACTAGCCCTAGCCAAAGCGTTGCCCAGATCTAGGCGAGCCTCGCCCAGGCCAGCAAGGGCCGCACGCCCTTTATCACTTAGGGTTGGTTACCTTTGTTGGTCCCTCTGGTGATGGCTAGCGATGGCAGCCCCCATTCACACTCTTATGACCTTTTTTTTTTCTACTTTTGTGTTTTTAATTATTTTAGCCTTTTTTTACTATTATTTAAATAATATTTAAGGCAAAAAGTAATTAAAAAATGCTGTTTGTGAAAAATAAATTAATTAAAAAATGCCACATTAGCATTTTCCCTAAGACAAGTTGATAGTGTTAATGGACGGACTTGATTGTACCAACTTGATAAATTTTAGGATTTAATTGTATATTTTGAAAGTTTTAAAACTCAATTTTACTTTCGCGATAAATTTTAGAATTTACAATGCACATATCTCTTTTATTCTTAGCTAGTGATGATATTGAGGTGAGTCTACTCATCGTTCAACTTCCCAAGTGTAGCTCCATCCATACCCTATCTCCTCTTTCTTCCTTGGGTTTTTGAGTCATTCTTAAATTTCTAAATCGCTGTATAGCTAGTGTTAGAACTTAACCGTTTATTGCAAAATGTTGCTGTTTTTCGACACTGCCTTCAAAAAAATTAAAAGTGAAAGAAAATTTAGGGTTATAAATAAATTTGGAATTATTGATGATAAAAAAAATTAGTTATCGATTTGGATTTTTATTTTATTTTATGATATTAAGCTTTTTAAATATGATTTTCATTGACTCACGCAAAGAACGGTTTTGGACTAGGACCTCGTCAGTGTTTGTCCATTAACAGTGAAGGAAATGATGAAAGGATGGCTCAGGACTAGTACATTAGCGATTGGAAAGGAGGAAAGGATGGAGACAGAGACATTGGTGACGGTGACTGGTCAGCAAAGGAGCAATAATTCAGAAAATCGTACATTTCCATGCTTAGGGAATTGACAGGTGCTTAGTTGAGGCCTTACCTAAGGTACCCATCTCCCCTCTTTTACTTGTGGTTTGGATGTTTGCTAGAAAACCATCCATTGACAGGTGCTTAGTTGAGGCCTTACCTAAGGTACCCATCTCCCCTCTTTTACTTGTGGTTTGGATGTTTGCTAGAAAACCATCCATTTCTATGTTTATTTACTGGTGTTCATATCTCAAAATGTTCATGTCATAATTTTCAATCATCCAATTTTTAATACACAAGATTGATTCTAAAAATATTTTACATGACTCTATATTCACTTTTATCGACTTCTAGTTCTATTTGCTTACACTTACACAAAAAACATCTTTCAGCATTTTGCTTTTCCTCAAGAAAATAAAATTGGAACAAAATAGGTTCATAAATTATGAAAAACCATCTAACTCTATTTGGCAATAATTGCATATTAACAAAATTTTAAAAATGAATTTTTTATGACCGCGACATTTGAAAAAAAATGAGAAAAATAAAAGACTCTAGATGAACCCAAGCATTTGAAAAGGGGGCGAGGGAGCAATATGAATGGGAGAACATGAAGCAAAGTTAGTTGTGGCACGCATCATTTCCTATATTAATTTTTTTTTCATGTGAAGAGTAGCAATATTCAAGAAAGGAAACTAGTTTACTATGTTAATAAAAAATAGCCAAAGTTTAATTTCCTAAGAGGGTCTAATATAAATATTATAATTGAGCTTACGTCTAACCTAACAATCACGTTTGACATTACAATCTAACAATTAGCTTGATTATAATGTTACTTCTATATTTTTGATATGATTTAAGACTGGCCTTGGGAGTAGTAGTTAATCAATTAGTATCCGTAGAGGATTGGGCAAATACCTAATTTATGTTTTTCTAATCACTATTTGTTATTAAAGAATAATTATCTAGAAAGTCCCAAACTTATTGTATAATAATCAATTTAGTCCTAAATTTTTCAATATTGCTAATTTAATCCTAAAACTTTTGACGATTTGCCAATATAGATATTTCGACTAATTTTGATTAGAAATCACTTACGACAATCGGTATATACATAAGCTATTTCCATTGTTAAAAGATTAATAATTAAATTTGGAAAGATTGAAAGTTTAGAATTGAATTGCCCATAATAAGTTTACAACTTTTTAGATAATATTTTGATCTATAAATAGCGTAGGAAAGGATGGAGACTCAATCGATGGCGATGGTGACCAGTCAAGGAACAATAAAATGCAAAAAGTCATCCATCTCAATATACATAGGTATTAAAAGATGCTGAGGAAAGGATGGAGACTCAAACAATGGCGATGGTGACCAGTCAAGGAACAATAAAATGCAAAAAGTCATCCATCTCAATATACATAGGTATTAAAAGATGCTGACTTCGAAATTAGCACTGGTCCCGGATCGGTGTTTATATTGCTCGATTGTTTATAAGTCCACACTGTTGTTTTGATCGAGGCGACTGAAAGCAGTCTTTTTTTTTTTAGTTTTGACCGGTGACGACTTGGAGCAGTGTCCCAGAGCCAGAAGTTTTCTAAGTAAATATATATTTTATAATCTTATTTTTGGCTTTTCTTTTGGTTAATCATTCTTTTTTCTGTTGATTGATTTTTGTTGATATTACACTGATGAAAAGGAGACATAACTTAAAAGTTAAAAAGAACACTTTTTTGCTATTAATAAGTGTTTTTACAACATATGGAATATTTCGCCATATATGAAAATCTTTCAGCCTATAATAGATACATTTCCCGAATACAAGTAGTGTTTATTGATGTGTAATGTGCAATCTTATCGATATATTAAAAAAATTATCAGTATGGAATTCTTGTAATATTTTTCAACAGCGAAAGATCTAACTTTAACAGTCAGTTTATGGTAGATGCCCTATTAAAATGCAAGAAGAAGAAGAAGAAGAATTCCTGAGGATATACGGACCAATAAAGGGGTCTCGCTTTATTTGGATGCTATGAGAAAATTAAATTTCACATGTGATACTCTGTCAGGGTTGTTCCCAAATTTGTCCCTATGTAATAGTTCCTTAAGAGACCAAAAAGGACAAAATGCTAAAATACCTGTTCTGTTATGGTTAACTTCCCACGTTCACATTTTTAGCTTGCGGTTACTTTTACCTTGCCTTTTTTTTTTTTTTTTTCGTTTTTCCATTTTCACCTACGGTATCTCTATGGGGAAAGTGCTCTGAATTTGATTACGTTCGGTTTGAATTTGATTTTTGGGAAATTATACTCTTTGATATAAAATTATGCACTAACTTCACAAATAAAATCAATGCAAGAATCTACCTCTATATAATTTTGTAATTAAACCCTCTACCCAAAGGGATGCCTTTAAGAATAGTATTTCATGCACTCTCCATAAACATTGTGGCCATCTAAGCTCCAAATCAAATAATATTATGCACTACCAGATAAATTTTTGACATAATTTCACAATTAGTTTTAAACTTATTATATGGAAACCAATCGAGTCTTAAATTATTTCTAATTGAACAAATGTAATCGTAAACCTTTGAGGCAATCTAGTCATTCTGACCAAGTCACACTTGATTTATTTGACATTGTAGTTTAGTCATCACAACAATCTTACATGTAATGACGAGGTGTGACGTGGACTATTTCAACAAAATGATGCCGTTTTTATTTTTAAATGATTTTTTCACGTAATTACTGGTTGAATATGAGTCTATTGCAAATCCACGGAGATCCACGTGAAGCTGAGCTTTGATGTTTTAAATTTATCTTAATTGGGTTGTAAAATTTTGATTGACTCATGTACAACCTGACACAATAAAATTGAGTTGAAAAATAGATTTATAACCTATATTGCTACTTCTTTAAGAACTACGTCGTGAGTGTGGCGTATCCTTATCCATATGTTCTCTTTATTAATTACATTTTGTTATATTGATGTGATGCTGTATAAAGTACTTGTTACACGGGCGATGATTTAAGTTGAGTCATTTTGTTATTTTGACAGCCAGTAATTTTATGTTTTTTATTTTTTATTGGAAGCCATATGATGCGCGTCCAATTTAAATTTTAGAAAAAAGAAAATCAAGTAAAGAGACTGTATAAAAAATTGTGACTCCGTGTCGTTACTTTTACAATTTTCTAGCACCAAATCAATTTTTGTGTATTAGGGGTGACCGGTCAACTAAAGGAATAATAAAATGAAGAAAATCATCCATTTCTTTTAGTCGTTGTTCACAAGTCCACTCCATTTCTTGTCTTCCATGCTTATATTTGATTGCTCTTCGACGTTCCCTTCCTTCGTCCTTTTGGGCACTCAAATCCCATCGCCTTCGTCTTTCATCGTTCTTGCTCTGTTTCGCTCTTTCTTCCCTTGAGGACAACCATTCTTCCTCTCCTCTTGTTCTTCAGTATCTGCAGCTTTCTTTCATCATTCTCTTTGTCTGTCTCTCTGAATTCTCGCTCTTTGTTTCTTGGACACAAAAAAAAAAAATGTCGATCGATTCCGCCATTTCTATTGCATGGGATGTCTTGAAGTGGGTAGTTGTTCCTATCAAGCGTCAATTCAGATACGTCATGTCCTCCAACACCTACGCACAGGATCTTGGAAAGGAAGTCAGCAAGCTGGAGTACGACACTGAGAGGATCCACAATGACACGGAAGTGGCCAAGAACAATCTTCGAATTGTCTATAGACAGGTCACAGATTGGCAGGAAAGTGCTGCGAAGGCCTTGAAGGAGGCGGAAGACGTGTTGGGAGACTTCGAAAAGGCAAGCAAGAGTTGCTGCTATGGGATTCTTCCCGACCCCAATTATCGCTATCAGTTTAGTAGGAAGGCCAAGGACAAGATGGAGGACATTCAGCGACTTGCTCGCGAATGCAGTGAATTCAAGGACCTCTCCTTCAGCAATTCTGCTCCGGGGAACATTGTGCTCCAACTCCGGCCAGGGGAGAAGGCAAAGATGTCGTCCAATCAACCACCACGATGGCCTCTACTTCTTCTGCCTCAATGACGATTAAGCTTAGGGATGATGGCGTCTTCAAATCCTGAGCTTCGATGATACAGGACATCATGGACGCTCTTGCCGATGACCGCTGTAGCGTGGTCGGGGTTCACGGGATGGCCGGGGTTGGCAAGTCCACACTTTTGGCCGATGCCAAGGAGAGAATAAGGGGAAAAAATTCGTTCCATTGGGTCGCTAAGGCTGATGTGTCGCAAAATCCAGACATCAAGGCGATTCAAGGAGAGATTGCAGACGCCTTGGGCCTCAGTGACATAAAGGACAAAGAGTCCGTAAGTGGGCGAGCGGAACTTTTGCAGAGTAGGTTGGACTATGAGGAGAAGGAGAAAAAGAAGGTACTCATAATACTGGACAACCTGTGGAAGGGACTCGACTTGAAATCAGTCGGCATTCCTTGTGGACATGACAACAAAGTCATAGGATGCAAGTTGTTATTGACGTCAAGATTTCGACATGTTTTTCGAGGGGAAATGTGCTTTGACAGGGACTTCCTCCTTGATGGGCTGCAGGAGGAAGAGGCGAAAAAATTGTTTGAGAGGATTGTGGGAGACAAAGTTCACGTTGACGAATTCAAACCCTTGGTAGCTGAAGCACTCCACAAATGTGCAGGTTTGCCTTTCCTAATTGTTAATTTGGCAAAACGTTTTAAACACGCTGGTTTACCCGAATGGAAGAATGCTTTAAAACAAATAAGGTTGTCTAAAAACGAAGGACTCAGTGAGATGATAAATAACATGTTGCAATTGAGTTATGATCATTTAAAAGACGCGGAGAAGTCATTGTTAGCACTCTGTGTTGCTTATGGCACCTCTAAGCCCTCTCTTGAATACTTGGTGAGGTATATTGTGGGTTAGGGGCTATTTCAAGAAGATAACATGGAAGAAGCTAGGAATAGTTTGAGATCACTGATTCGTACTCTTCAATCCTCCTCCTTTTTGTTAGAGGATGGAGATGATTATGGTTTCAAGGTACATGACTTGGTTCGTGAGTTTGTTGCCTCAATCGCTTCAAAAGATCATCCTCTTCTCGTGTTGAAAGATCAAGATAAGTCGTTAACAGAGTTGCCGAAGGACAAGCTCAAAAGTTGCGGATCAATATGCTTTCCCTACATTGGCATGAAAAAGCTTCCCCAAGAATTAGATTGCCCTGAATTGCGGATCTTTTTGCTGTTCACAAGTAATGAATCCATTGAGGTTCCAAATTCATTATTTAACTCTACAAGGAAACTCATGGTCTTAAATCTTACTGGGATACATCTCACTTGCTCCCCTTCGCCGTTTCAGTTTTTGAAGAACTTACACACTTTGTGTCTTAACAATTGTTCATTAGACAACATAGCCATTCTTGGGGAGCTAAAAAGGCTACAAATTCTTTGTTTTGTGAACTCTAAAATTCAGCGATTGCCAAAAGAAATTGGGCAACTAGTAGAGCTGAGGTTGTTAGACTTAACCTATTGTTCAAAACTTCAAATAATTGAACCGGGTGTGCTTCGAAACTTGATCAAATTGGAGGAGTTGTACATGAAGAATAGCTTCAATAAGTGGAATGTTGTGGAGCAAACTCCACCAACTAATGCCAATATGATTGAGTTGAATGACATGAAGTATCTCAAGACTCTGAATATGTCCATTCTCAACCCAAATGTGCTGCCAAGGGATTTAAAAGTCGAAAAATTAACCAAGTACGAAATTGAAATAGGTGACGTTTCTTGGGGGAATGAAGGATCAAGGATATTGTTCCTCAGGTGGCATCCAATAAGTGAAATTTTGCAGAAAGGATGCATACAAAGTATCTTAGGCAAAACTGACAATCTGATTTTGGATGGGTTGAATAGAATTGAGCAAAGTATTTGTGCATTATCCCAAAAAGGCTTTCCAGAATTAAAGCATCTACACGTCATAAATATTCCCTCGATCCATTACATCCTTCAATCGCCATCCCATATAGATTTTAAGACATTGGAGTCGTTACTTCTCATGAATCTCATCAATTTAGAGAAGATATGCACCAACAACATCTCCTCCAAGTCCTTCACTGCATTAAAAGATGTACGAGTTGAATGGTGTGACAAGATGGCAGTTCTATTTCCTCTTTCATCGATGAGAGAACTTCCACAGTTGGAAAATATCAAAAGTGTCAATTGCATGGTAATGCGGGGGATTTTAGAAGCTGATGAGAGTGGCAAATTTGAGTTGCGTAATTTGCATGCATTGAAATTGCATTACTTGCCAAAAGTCAAGAACTTTTTTATCACTAGGTTAGCTCCTTCAAGTAGTACATCAGATGACCTGGTAGCCACTCAAATTGCATTCTTCAATGGAAAACGGGTGACTTTCTATCAAAAGAATGTTAATTATTTATCAATGTTGTCTTCCTTCGCTTATTAGATGTAATGCAGACTATGGTGCTTATTTAATTTGTCATTTTTAGTTTGTTTTCTTCCTAATTGCCTTATCTATTCATGCCTTCTTTGTAATTAGGGTCCATTCGTTTCGCGGAAAACAACTTTCGGGAAAACATTTTCCGAAATTTCTGGTGTTCGTTTGGCGGAAAACAGATGGTCAAAGAAAATGTTTTTTGGTGAATGGAAAATCTCCTCTTAAGATTGTGGAAAATAATTTCCTCTTTTGAGAAGAGGAAAACACTTTCCATAACTTCTTCCACTCGTTTCTTTTCACTAACACATTTATGCTTTCTTTTTCTTTTCTATTTTTTTTAAAAAATCAAGATTTTAGTTTTTTTCCTTTTCTTTTTTCCCATTTCATCTTCTTCCTTGGTGGCCGGTCGTCGGCGACCGACCGTGAGCTAGCTCGAGCCTCACCCCAAGCCGACGCGGCAAAGCCCCGCCGGCCTGAGGCGGAGCTCGGGCCTGGCCAGATCCTGCGAGCTTGGCGGGGCTCCCCCGAGCTCGCCAGAGGTTCGCCGAGCTCTGGCGAGCCGCGAGCTCGGTAGATCTAGTGGCGGAGCTTGGGCTTGCCTGGATCAGGAGCCCGAGCTTCGCCACCAGATCCAACAAACTCAACCAAGATCGGCTGAGCCTCGCCTAGCTCGCCGGATCTGGCGACCGGGTCTTGGTTGGCCGCCAAGGTAGCGCATGACAAAATTTCTGAAACAGAAATTGATTTCTGGCCAGAAATCAATTTCTCAATTTCTATTCCCCAGCCAATTTCTGAGTAAAAGAAACCTGTTTGATAACGACTCAAAATTTCTATTTCTGAAACAGAAATCCGTTTGATAACAGAAAAAAATTTCTATTTCTATGAATCATGTTGTCCCCATCCTTTTACTTCACTCTTCTTGGTGCTTGTGATGGTAATTTAATTTGGTAAAAGTTGGTAAATCACTTTAATTTAGGGAGAAGTGCCAAAAAAGTCCTAAACCTTTTTGTCTTTGTGCGGATTTAGTCCTAAACCTTTTTTTGGTACCGATTTAGTCCTAAACCTTTCTATTTGGTGCCGATTTAGTCCTTCCGGCAAATTTAGCTCGGAAAATGCCTACGTGGATACAAAGCCAGCGCCGGCCGTCCTACGTGGATGGACCGGCGCTAACATGGATGCCTGAAAACAAAACGACGCCGTTTTATTAAAAAAAAATTAAAATTTTTAAAAAAAAAACCTAGAACCTAGTTTAAAACCTCCTTGTTTTATTGAGAAAATAAAATTTGGCGTCCAAACCCGACACCGCATTTATTTTCTATTTTCTTGCCTAACCACCTTTTTTGGAAATAATCTCGCGCAACTTTTTTTTTTCTCGAAAGCTTTCGGATTTATTTCGTACGGGAGCACGTACGAATTTATTTCCGAAAGCTTTAGAAAAAAAAAAGTTGCGCAAGATTATTTCCAAAAAGGGTGGTTAGGCAAGAAAATAGAAAATAAATGGGGTGTTGGGTTTGAACGCAAAATTTTATTTTCTCAATAAAACAAGGATGTTTTAAACTAGGTGCGTGCAAAGTTTGATCGATTAATTTTGAGTACGGGAGCACGTACGAATTTACTTCCGAAAGCTTTAGAGAAAAAAAAAAAGTTGCGCGAGATTATT
Organism: Eucalyptus pauciflora; assembly: GCA_007663325.1. NCBI lineage: Eukaryota > Viridiplantae > Streptophyta > Magnoliopsida > Myrtales > Myrtaceae > Eucalyptus > Eucalyptus pauciflora. The sequence continues at coordinate 2,182,697 of VMYD01000385.1, forward strand.
TCCAAAAAGGGTGATTAGGCAAGAAAATAGAAAATAAATGTGGTGTCGGGTTTGGACGCCAAATTTTATTTTCTCAATAAAACAAGGAGTTTTTAAACTAGGTTCTAGGTTTTTTTTTAATTTTTTTAATTTTTTTAATTTTTTTAATTTTTTTAATTTTTTTAATTTTTTTAATTTTTTAATTTTTTATTAAAATAAAACGGCGTCGTGAGGAGAAGGAATGGGGGAAAGCACGATAGTGAGGAGAGGAGAGGCTCGTACGTTGGAAGGAGAGGTGGAGAAATTAATTTCTGTTTCTCCTTCAAGAAATAGAGAAGCTAGAAATTCTAGCTTCTCATTTCTCCTCCAAAACAATTTCTGAAACAGAAATCTGTTTCAGAAATAGAGAAATCAGTTTGTGTTATCAAACGGGTTTCTCCAATTTCTCTGTTCCGGGGAACAGAGAAATTGAGAAACTGAGAAACAGAAATTTTATCATGCAGTACCCAAGTAGCCGACCATTGTCAGGCATGCGGGGGCAGAGGAAGGAAGAGGAAGAAGGAGGAGGAAGAAGGCGGCGGCGGAGGAAGGAGGAGGAAGGAGGAGCCGGGAGGAAGAAGGAGGAGGAAGGAGGAAGGAAAAGAAAAAGGGAAAAAGAAAAATAAAAAATAAAGAATAAATAAAGAATAATAAAAATTTCGATTTTTTTAAAATACAAATAATTAAAAATTCATTTAAAAAAAATACAAAAAAATAAAACTAATTTTTTGGTCAATTAAAAATATTAAAATTCAATTTCTAATAATTTTTCATAAACAATTAAATTAGCTAACGAACGGTGGAAAATATTTTCCACTTAAAATTTAGGTTTCGGCCGAACACCGGAAAATAGAGTCATTTTCCTAGAAAATGACTTCTGGGAAAATATTTTCCGGAAACATAATATTTTCCGCGAAACGAACAGACTCTTAGTAAAGCAATTTTCTATTTCTCTTCATTGTGTGGAAATCCAACTAATTATATGAAATCCATGTAAATCTAGTTCATGACAGATTCTGAGTTATTTTCAAAACACATGCTACAATTACATCCATATTCATAGGCTTTCATAAGCAAAACCGAAGGGAATTTTGGCACTAAAGTAATTTCATTAGTAAAGTAATTTTTATTTTTTTGAAATGGATTCCATTAAATTTAGTTATCAAGACTTTGTTATAACCCACGAAATGTATAATATAGGCAACTCTCTTAAAAACCTAACATGAAGAATGGAAAGGAGGACCTGATTTTTAAATAATAGCAACTATACTAATCTGATTGACGCACCGTCTTTTTTGTATTGCATTTAAATGAGCACTTAGTCATTGCATAGGCCCCATAATTGTAAGAGTAGAGAATTTTGTGCATGTTCATGCACACATGTATTATTTATAGATATATTTGTACTTATTTTTGGCATAACAAACACAAATTCACAATTGATGTTTGATATCTCGTTAAATTGGTTATTGATAGTGCTTTACTAGCATTAAAGAGAGAAGTCAGTAAACTATGGACAAACAATTGCCTAGTTAAGAAAAGCGCACAACTATTTTGTCCAACAAAAGTTGAGGCGGCTATTTCATTGAATCGTGTATCTTCATAATGGCGATAAGCACTGAAGTTGATGGTGGGGCCCAAGACTCCTACAATATGTTAATTTCCCCGTCAGTAGAGGGTCCTGGACATATTTGTTGTGGGTCCCACAAGGCAGTGTGTGTGAGCCTTTACGTCTTCGCCTTTTCGTAATTGTCGTAGTCTGTGGGGCTTTTAATTTTCGCCATTGTTCTCATTGGACACGGGCCGTGGATACCAGTTGAACTATTTTTGGGAGGAAATTTTAGGTGGAAAGTGTTAAGTTTGCTTTATTATATAGATAGAGACAAGTAATGCTCCACTCGCTAATCCATTTCTGAAGGAGAAATTCTTTGGTGGAATAAAACTAGCTCACTCATCAAATTAAGCTCAGCATTCCGAGCTTTTTTAGCGAAGGAAAGACTGGCAATTAGAAATGACATTAGTATGGAGATTTTTTTACTCTATTTTTCCGTTTTATTATTTTTTTTTTCCTTTTGTGCAATTTAATAATCCCCCTCTCCACTTGGCACTCATCTATATTTACTCTTTGAAAGTTCACAAATTTGAGATTTAAGTTAATCACCAATTCCATGAGCAAATTTCACAGGTTGCCTTTCAGAGATTGGAGACATTAGAAATCATTGGCATGGATAGCCTCGAGTTTATATTTTTCCCATCCATGGTTAAATCTCTCACGCAACTGAAAAAAATGACTATATCGGATTGTGAGAAGACGAAGGTGATCATTATGGAGGAAGAAGGGTTGGGAATGGAAACATTAGAAATTTTGGCATTCCCAATGTTAACCGATTTACACTTAGAACAATTGAAAAGTTTGATATGCTTATCTCATGGAAAGTGTAAGATTGATTTTTTATTTTTTATTTTTTATTTTTATTTTTTTTTTATCATTGAAGATTGTCATGTAGATATATTCATCTGTGCAATACAAATTGTGATATTCTTTTCATCCAATGAAATACCGATTATAGGTGCACGAGAAAGTCGAAGTCAAGATCGCGTCATATCACATGCCACTGCACTCTTCAATCAAGAGGTACATGATTAACATTACGTTAAAATATTAAATATACTGGAGACAAGCATGGCCAAGATAAAAACTAAGTTACTTATAATGTATATTTTGGTTAAAATATTTTAATAAGAAATGAGTGTCGCACAAGCATAAGTGTTTAGAGTTTCTGACATGTATGAGTTGCAATTTCTTACTTTCAATTTCTCTACAAATAGTTTCTATAAATACAATTGAACATCTCTTATTGTACCTGCACAAAGCATTAATGGGTAATACGACTGTTGAATAGGATCTCTAAAAGCTTTTCGATGTTCCAAAAAAAACTTAAAACTCTCATAAGCCTCACATGTACGGCATAGACATTGCACGCAACTACAATGAAGGAAATTGAAAAAACAATTGAGAGGAAAGTGAGCAGCAAAGTTCGAGCGGCCGGAGATGAAGGGCCTTTAATACGCTCACTTGACATCATTTGCACTTGCAAGATCTCATTTGTTTTCTTGATCAAAGGAAGCTTTGCTCTCTCTCTCTCTTAATTGCACCAGTAAAAGGAATTTAAGCGCTCTCCATCCCCTAACTGACCAAGATATCTAGGGTCTAGGGCTTAGGAAATCACCCTGCTTAGTTTTTATATGAACTGCAAGACCATTCTTATGAAACTCTTGTTAGAGAAATAAAATACAATTCGCAGATAAGATATTTTAGTTGAGTCATATGTCTTGTTCAGTGTATGGTGAAAGAATGTTTCAAAGGAAAATGAAATAGAGTGATTTACAGGCGAGTCCACTTTGACTAAACTAAATGCAATATAGGCTGTTTACCTAAAACGTTGTTTATGCACCCAAAGAGGCTGTGAAGACGGGCCCTCCCACAAAATTAATACGTTGACTTTCTTAAATAATTTAATTTTCTATAATGGGATATTCAGGAAAACCTTCAATTATTTGAATTGAGTATAAGTATGATCTATCTTTGATATCTAACTATTGGGTCCTCCAACATGGATAAAAATCAATGAATTTTAAAGTGAAAATTCAATTGATTAAGTATATTTAGTTCTTTCAAGTGGGGAATGATGTAAGTAAGATTTGTTCGTTTGACCCAAGCAATTCTTTTTTTAATTGCTTTCTCTTAGCCTCCCTCTTTAATTGCTTTAGAGTGATATAATATTGATTTGAGGCATTTGGTATTAGGAAAAATCACACCTTCTACTGCGTTGCACCTTTTGATGGATGATTGGTTGGCTTTTTTTTATCTCAATCTCTCCATCATTTTCTTCTTAATTGCTAATATTCTTCCTCGAACGATCCACTGCAATTTTCTTTTACTACATCAATTCCGTAACTTCTAACGTTGATCACCCTTTTGACATGGTTCTTGTTTCTTTAAATCAGTTCTTCCTTGTTTGTAAGTGATTTAGAGGTACGATCCAATATTATTTGTTTTGCTTTGATGGTGAATATCTAAAGTGATGGTTAAACCAAGCATCTCATACAAGTTGCTTTTGCAAGCGAAGATATAAATTGTACAACTCTCCTTGAATCCATAGACATATTGCAACATTGAAACATAATATGTTCTTCGAGTATTAATTGAACATTCCTGTCAATGTTTGATGTAACAAATGCATACTCATTGATCCCCTTTAAAAAGAGGCTAATTCCAATCATTTAGCTCTCTTTTAAGTACCATGAAGATTAAAAAAAAAAACACGCGGTATGTGGTGTGATCTTACCATGGCACAAGTGTGTTGTCTAATTTGAACCCTATAAAAAGTGCTGATCTTATGCTAACAAAGAAAAGACGGGACATTATTGTTGACATTAACGATTGAAATTAATGCAATTGTGACTATAATTGATGCATAAGTTATTTTCACAAGGATATATATATATATGTGTGTGAATTTAAGGAGTTAATCAAGTTCAAATATGGATACAAGTCAAATATAAAAGATCAGCGATAATGTTTGTTTCATGAGGGCACATTTCTTTCCATTGAATCACATGAGACTCGACATTTTAAAATACAGTTATTGTGCTCGATATGCAGGATTCAAGATATATTCAACATCTGCAAACTCTAGATGTGTCACATTGTGATGGGTTATCAAATATGTTCACACCGACAATGGCTAAAAATTTGATGGCACTAAAAAAATTGAGGATAAGTAATTGTAGAATATTGACAGAAGTCATCAATGATGAGAAAGGTGGGTATGAATGTGTAGTGGCTTTCAATCAACTGAAGTATATGGAGCTTGATGGGTTGATAGGGTTGAGAAGTTTTAGCTCAGGTGGATACACTTTGATGTTCCCTCTCTTGGAAGATGTCATTGTGACTATATGTCCCAACATGAAGTTTTTCTCTCAAGGACCAATAGAGGCATCAAAGTTGGAGAGAGTTCAAGTATCAAAAGCATCGTGGTTTTGGGTGGGAAACCTCAACATCGCCATCCAGAATATGTTTGAAGGAATGGTATGCACTGGTTACCAAATTCCCTACAATTGGATGGTTTTAACCACAAACTGAATAATCGATGTTTGCTAACTAGAAGTTTATGTTTAATGATGCTTTTTTTTTTTTTGATAGGGTACGCTTGCTGGAGAAAAGAAAATGATGCTATCTGAGTTCCCCAAGCTGATTGAAAAATGGCATAGCAAACTTAATCCCATCAAGTCGAATTGGCAATTAGAATCATTGGTGGTAGATAAATGTCCATCATTTGTTAACGCTATCACATCTAGATTGATGCTTGTTTTGAAAAATTTATTGTTTTTGCAAGTGCGCGATTGCGAGGTGCTTGAAGAAATATTTGACCTAGAAGGGCCGGAGGCTGTGGAAAGCACTCGAGTGTTGCCTCAGCTATGGGGATTGAACTTGGTCAATCTACCACAATTGAGGCGACTGTGGAATAAAGATCTTCAAGAATCACTATGCTTCAATTCTCTAAAAAATCTCGTCCTTTATAATTGTAGCAGCTTAGGACATGCTTTCTCTCCATCGATGGCTCGTGCCTTGCCAATCTTGAACTAATGGAAATAAAGGAGTGTGGTCAGATGGAAGGAGTGATCATAGAGGAAGAAGGAGAGGGAAGCGCAATGGAGAAGATTACATTCCCAAAGCTCAAGCGGATGACACTGGAATACTTGCCCAAATTGACTTGTTTCCTCTTAAGAAAAAAATCATATGCTGGAATGTCCCACATTACAAGGGCTGAACATTGCCCATTGCCCCAAGATGGGAAGTTTGATTAGGCAATCTCGGATGGAGAATGACCATGGCACCCCCTCACTTTTCACTCCCCAGGTAAGTCTTTCAAACAAATGCATTTTTGGCATTTCATTTCGAGCATATTCTCGTAGTATTGGACGATGCATGGTACGATACAAATTTTGTGCTTTGTGCGGGTTTATATACATAATCTTCTAATATTTAATACAAAGATTAAAAATATTCTTATCCTCAAGAAACATAACTATGAAATGTACATCTCCGTATCTTTTTGGAAGTGTTAAGTTGGTGTCGATTCATGGAACCGTATCATGCGTGGTACTTGAGAATTAATTAGCGAGGTTCTTAAGAAAGTTATCACAATAACCATGTAAAAACATTCAATTTTTGCAATTTCAACTATAAATAGCTAACAGTAAACATAGAGTAGCATCTAAAAATGGCAAAAAAAAAATGTAGTATCACCACTTCATATTTTCTTGCGCAGAAGCGAACTGGCATCGTTCTAGTAAACATGAAGAAAAGGGGAAAAGAAAACTTCATAATGTAAAAGTCCAATTCACAAATTGCTTAGCAATTACAGCTCATTGTACCATAATTTTCTTCCCAATAAACGAAATTGGAGGAATTAGAGAGTGCAGCTGTTTTAACTAGAGTGCTCTAAACTTCAATAATGATCAATGCAGTCAACCTTTTTATTTCCTAATAATCACCCATGCTTAAGTTGGGTCTGGATAATAAAATAAATAAAACTAAAAAGGTACATATGCATGACGCAATTTGTCTTATTTGTTCGTAAATCATACTTGAATTGCTATACTCCAACAACCTATTAAATTACGTGCTTGTATTATACACTAAATATAACTCTGAATTATCATATTGAGTGACAATTAGTGTGATACAGCACACAATCTGTGTTTGGTAAGAGAAAATGCAGATAACTTTTTCCAAAAAAGAAATGACAAAAAAAAGGAAAAAATAAAAGAGAGAAAAGGACAGCTGGGTAATAAATAGTAGCAATTTCGTGGGCGGTTGCCGACATTGCAAATCTAATTTCATAACTAGATCACAATATTTAATCAATGTCCTAGCTAAAATAAAATTGGAATAAATTGGAATAAATTATCCAACCAACAACTCTACTGAAGAGAAAATATTGGGTGCATTAAATACACCATGTAGGATCCGTATTGAATCATCTGCAAATCGACATGTGGAAAAGCCAAGCCCACCTATCAATTGAACGATCAAAATATTTGCTCCCCCTCCCTTCAATAACGCCCTGTTACTAGAAAGCTCTCTTTCCTCTTTTTTGGTGTGGCTTTGCTCCCTCCCTCTCTCTCTCTTTCCTTCCTCGGTGGCCCCGGCCTCCGTCTGTTGCAGTGCTGTTGCGGTGCGCTCACTAGACAAAGGAAAAAAAAGAAGGGAAAATCTCAAATAAGAGCCTGAAGTTAGTTCATTTTTTCAAAAAAGGACCCAAAGTGGACACTGTATCAAATAAGGACCCAAAGTGGCTAATTTTGTCTAAAAAAAGGACCCAAACTTTCAATCTTATTTACAGCTTGGGGTAGTTTTGTCCAAGAACATTTTTTCTTTAATTTTTTTCTTTCTTCATCTTCCTCACACCTCCTCCTTCGCTCTACATTGCCTCCTTCTTCAACACCATAATTAGGGCCCCTACCAGTGACCTCGTGAGCTTTATGTCATCACGTAGTTGGTCCTAATGACAAGAAGTCGGATTGGAGTTATTTGCTACTGGCCACCTTCTCGGATGCTAAAATCCTCAGTTCCTCAATATGCATCAAATCTCGACTCGCTTGTGCTCAGCCTAAAGCTTGGATTGACCTCCATCTAATGACGACGATGCTGGATTTTCTATCAGGGGCAGTGGTCGATGAGATCGAGAGCTCGAATAGGACTTGTCAATGGCGGCAATAGGGCAACGAAGTACAACAGTTTCTATTGTTAATGATGTCAGATACGACTAATGATCAATCTCAAGATGGGGTATCGATTGAGGAGAAGAGCTATGTCGATGAGAATGGCAAGAGTGTGAGTGGGTGTTTCCAGACTAGGGATTATTAAAAGGAGCCATTGGCATTGCAAAGGGCAAGGGGGATATTTGAAAGATTGAATTTACATAAGAGAGGCAAACTCTTGCTGAGGTTGAAATAGTCGCCAGCTGCAACAAAATTGTTTTTTGGCGTGAAATTGTTGATCACCAAGTGTTAATTGAATAGAGGCATAAGTTAGTCAAACAAGACGATCTGGCAATGCTTGGATATTGCTACTCTGCTATTGGCAAAGCATGAGCGAAAACAACACAAAAAATTGCAGTTGTTGGGTTAGTGAAAGGCCCAGAATAAGTGGAGTTTGATGCACTCTCGAGGTGAGAGAAATACGTCGCCAAAGGGATTAGTTGCATAGCTTGGGAGTTGGACAAGAAGTTGACTCTCGGCAAAAGCAGATTCATATTATGGTTTTGAGATTAGAATTTGCGATGAATGTTGGAATAAAAAGAACTTATTTTTGAAAGCTCATTGGGCTTCGTGGAATTGTCTACAAACCATTTTGAGGAGCGAAATATAAAATTTTCAACGAGTTAGACTACGTTGTAATGGCTCATGTTAAAGAAAACTCAATCTTGATCATACAACGAAATGACACAAAGAGCGATGGAGGGGCTGATAATGGAGGTGATGTAGAGAGTGAGAAAGATGAAGAGAGAGACAAAAAATAAACAACAATGTTCTTGGACAAAAGTACCCCTGGCTGTGAATAAAATTAGAAGTTCAGGTCCTTAATTGAGAGTAAGTTAGCTACTCCGGATCCTTATTTGAGATAGTGTCCACTTTAAGACATTTTTTGAGAAAATGGCTCCACTTCAAGTCCTTATTTGAGATTTTTCCAACAAAGAAAAAAGAAAATAGAAAAGGAAGAAATTAGACAAAGTCTATTTGATGATTTTAGCTTCTCCCCCTCTAAGAAATGTTCGCTCCGTATTATTTTGTCTCACCTTGATCCTCCTCTTCGCGACGTGGGGAAAAAAGAAAGTGAACCAAATCTACATAGTCAAAGTAACAATAACTCTTCTTCCTCCCCCTCCCCCTCATCCTCTTTTTTTGTTTTTGGTCGGAAAAGGAAATATATAGATTTACGGAAGAGGTACACCATTAGTAAGTAAGTCCGTACAGAGAATATCGAAAAGCGGAGGAGGGATGGAAAATGGCCATGAAGGAGAGAGACTTCGGGCCTTGTGGGCCTTGGCAGCCCAGTTGGCGGCTTCGTTTGCACTTCGTCTGCAATGAACAAGGCGCAGGTGTGGTAACCCTTGGAGAAGCGCCGCAGCCTCAGCAACCATCGAGCGGATCTCCCATGGAGGGGGATGAGAGGAGTTGACCGCATCAACGAGGATGTAGCAGTCCGATTCCAAGGTAATGTGCCGATCAGTGTGGCCTTTCTGCAGCAGATCTCGTAAAGTGAGGGTGAGAGCTTGAGATTCTGTTTGCAGTGCCGAAGAAGCAGCAACGCTTCTTGTGAAACCATCGACGATTCGACCAGCATGATCACGAGTAATAGAGGCCACCGATCCTTCATGAGATGCATGTATAAAAGCTCCATCAATATTGATCTTCCAGGTGCCAGAATCCGGAGGATGCCAATCCGGATCGGAGGTTGAATGGCGAGGCGGAGATGTCGGAGCTGCTGCACAGAGGCGACGTTCGGTCAGAGCAATTGCCATGGCTGTAAGAACCACTTGGTTGGGGTCCGGTCGAACTCTGCGAAAGACGAAGTTGTTTCTGGCTTTCCAGATCTGCCACAAAGTGTGTACAATCATCTCCAGATCAGGTAAGAAATTTCTCTCAGCTAATAGTTCTGTTAACCAGGCGTCCATCCGTTGAAAACTATAAGCGGTCGGATTGATGTTTAGCTGGGGGTGTGACCAGACGTGCTTTGTCCATGGGCAGAGTAGGAAGATATGTTCTGTTGATTCTGGAGTATTGGCATGACATAACTGGCAGGTTGGAGTTGAGAGAATATGTCTGAAGTAGAGGTTTTCACGCGTAGAAAGGGCATTGTGGCAAATGGACCACAGGAAAATGCGAAGCTTGGGAGATGTCTTGATTTGCCAGATCTTGCGCCAAAGATGTGTAAGGGCTTGGTAGGAAGATGATGCCCTGTTACGGTCAGTCATGAGTGCCTTTACATTAAGGTAGTTATAACCATTCTTCACTGTGTATGCGCCATCTAGAGTGCCTTTCCAAAACAGCCTATCATCTGTGCATTGAGATCGAAGGGGGACAGCTAGGATCTCAGTCACTATGTGGTCATCAAAAGAAGCTCGCAGCATAGGTTCATTCCACGAGTACTGACCTGGTAGAATAAATGCAGCAACCTGCTGTGGTTCGCCTTGGGGTGCAGGACCGCCGATAATACCACGAGATAGCCACCTGTCTTTGCGGATTGAGATATGTTGCCCATCTCCAACAGACCATTGTAGATTATCCTGAATAGAGTCTCTGCCAAGCAGTAGACTCTGCCAGCCCCATGAAGGTCGTGCGCCTCTACTTGCGTGCAAGAAATCCGTACTATGATAGTAAAGGCCTTTAAACAGTGTAGCCCATAGGGAAGTGGGATTATGAAGTAGACGCCAAGCCTGCTTACCGAGTAAGGGTTTGTTAAAAGTAGTGAGATCACGAAAGCCCATCCCGCCATTATCCTTTCGTATAGTAAGGGAATCCCACGACTTCCAAAAGATACCCGTCTTGGTGCTAGAAGTCTGCCACCAAAATCTGGCCATTTTTTGCTGAATTGACTTACAAAGAGAGACAGGAATCTTGAATATAGACATCACATATTGTGGGATAGCTTGAATCACGGTTTTAAGTAAAAGTTCCTTACCACCCTTCGAGATAAACTGTTCCTTCCAGCCTTCTAGTTTAGAATGCACCCGAGCTAAGATCCAGGCAAACATCGCCTTCTTTGAGCTACCCCAGTCTGATGGTACACCAAGGTATTTGCCACATTTGGTGATTACAGGGACTCGTAGTTCTTGAGCCAAATTCTGTTGTAGTTGAGTAGGGCACGCCTTGCTGAAAAGAATACCGGATTTATTCCGGTTCACCGTTTGGCCAGTGGCGAAGCAGTATTGGTTTAGCAAATTAGCAAGATTCTGACATTCTCGTAGCGTACCATCCAGGAAGAAAACCGCATCATCAGCAAATAATAAATGAGAGAGGGTTGGACACCATCTATTTAAAGTGATACCTTTAAGTTGTCCCATCTGAATAGCTTGTTGGATGAGGATAGATAGGACGTTGGCTACCAGAATAAATAAGTATGGCGATAAAGGGTCACCCTGTCGGAGTCCTCGGGTAGGGTGGATAAGAGGAAGGTTTTCGCCATTAAATCTGACACTGAATGTAGAAGTTGTAGTGCATTGCATAATCCATCGGACCCATACTGGACTGAAACCCAATTTGAGCATATAATCCCGCAGAAAATCCCATTCAACCCGGTCGTAGGCCTTCTGCATGTCTAACTTGAGGACTGCCTGAAAATGTTTCTTTCGTTTCCTAATCCGAAGTTGATGAAGGACCTCTTGGACAACCAATATATTGTCCTGGATTTGACGCCCACTAACAAAAGCAGATTGTTCCTGGGAAATCAGCATAGGTAACCACTTTTTGAGGCGATTGGCTAAAATTTTTGATATGATCTTATAAATATAATTGCATAGGCTGATGGGGCGGTACTGGTCGAGTCGTTCCGGGTTAGGGATTTTGGGTAGTAGAGTTAGGGTTGTTTGATTGAGTCCAGGTTGCAAAATTCCAGTACAAAGAAAATCTTGAACCAGATTAAAGAGGTCGTCTTTCAGAATGTCCCAGTGATGCTGGTAGAACATACCATTAAGACCGTCTGGGCCCGGCGCTTTGGTAGCACCCAACTGAAAGGCGGCTTGTCGCAGCTCCTCTTGTGTGACAGCTTGTGTGAGGTGGATATTCATATCGTCTGTAACCATTTGAGGGCACTGCCCCAGAACAAGTTCGTAGTTACGAGGCCCCATGGATGTATACAAGGTGTGAAAGTACTGATAGGTCATGTCCTTCAGTTTATGCTGATCACGCACCCAAGATTGATCTGAGTCTTGTAGCATACTGATGCGATTTCTCTGTCTGTGTTGAATGGTAGAGGCATAAAAGAATTTAGTGTTCTTATCACCCCATCTCAACTAGTTAATGCGGGATCTTAAAGCCCAATACTGCTCTTCTTGTTGCCAAAGGTGCTGGATATCCATCTGCAGGCGAGCCATCTCATCTTTATCATGAAGATCATAGGGCTTGTTCATGATGTCTTGGAGCTGGAACTTCAAGCAGTTGAGTTTTTCTCGTCCATTGCCAAATTTTCTGCGACTCCAGTTAGCAAGCGCGCCTGAAACAGCTTTGATTTTCCCTGAAATTGTAGAGCTAGAGAGATGGTCAGAGTGCCAAGTTGCAGCAATAATTTGATGACATTCTGGGTCTTGAAGCCAGAAAGCTTCAAAGGAAAAAGTTCTTCGTCTTTTGATGTGAGAGGCATCGGTTGAAAGCAGAAGTGGGCAGTGGTCTGACGCCAAGGCAGGTAAGATGAACACCTCAGCTGCAGGGTAAGCTAAAAGCCACTCCATAGTACAGAAGGCCCGGTCTAGTTTTTGCTTAATTAGTTCCTCCCCCTCACGCATGTTAACCCAAGTATATGCGCTGCCTTTACTTGCCACCTCTAGGAGAGAACATGAATCAACAAAAGCACGAAAAGATCTCAATCGATAGGGATCGGCCTGACGCTTACCAGTTTTCTCCCAGTGGTAAAGGATTTCATTGAAGTCGCCAATGCATATCCAAGGTAATGTGTTAGACGCACTAATGTGGTGCAACTCATCCCATACAGCCTGTCGTTGATTGTATATAGAAGGGGCATGAATACATGTGAGGCGAGTAACCATTGAAGAGTCCTCATCCTCTTACCTTTTGTGTTTTTGGGGCGATTGATTGGGTGGTCTGTCCAATGGTTGAATCGGAAGCTTCGGAATCGCTTCTTTGAAGCTCACCTCCTCTCTGTGCGCGTGCTTCCATGGGTTCCGAGTGATTACGTGAACCAGAGCTTGTTGGTTATGGTGGGTCGAAGTGGATCTCTGATGCGGAAGCGATTTCGACGTCGATTCGGTCGAGGCGTTGATTCCCGGCGAAGAAAAATTAAAATATCTTCTCTTCAGCCCTCTCTTCCTCCTCCTTCGTCCACAGTCGCCTGACCTCCGCTCCTCCTCCGCTGTCGCCAAAGGCAGAGTCATCGGCAGCCTTGATTAGGCTGACCCCACTCTGTCCAAGTTGAGCATGGCTAGCTTCCTCTGATTTGTCCGTCTCATCGTTCTACAGATCTCGAAATCTAGCCGTCCATAGCGACGAAGTTGCAGATCTGGAAATCGACCACTGTCGCTCGCAACCATGGACGAGCCATTGTCGCTGGAGCCATGGTCGCAGATCTGGAAGTTCTGTCGCGAGTAATGACGGCTTATGGACTGCCATTGTCCCCTCCGTCGTAGCCCGTGGTCGGCTCGTGGTCGGCCCCGTCCATGGCTGAGCCGCCCCTCCATCGTCACCAGATCTGGACTGGAATCGTGCCTCCAGATATGGTATAGTCCATGGACACAAGCCTAGCTCATCCATGGCTCGTGAGGAGGCTCCTTTACAGATCTGGTGACCGCTACTTGTCCATGGCCATGAGCCTTGACGGCGAGTTTGAGATCTCGACGGCTATGGACTATGAGATCAAACAACGAAAGAAAAAACAGAGGAATTGATGTCAGGGAAGAGTGGCCATGGACGAGCGGCGTCATGAACGGGCAGACCACAAAGACGACGGAGAGGGTTGGATGCTCGGCAATGGTCAACTTGGATGCGGCGGCAACTCCGCCGGTGGCGACGGTGGAGGGAGGCGGAAGGTTGGGTTCAATAAGGCTGGAGATGGAGGAGAAAGCGTAGATGGAGGAAAGTGAGGTGGACTGAGATTTTTTATATTTAGTCATCTGACAAAAAAAAAAGCCCAATATCTAGTCAATGTCCTAGCTACATAAAACATTAAAAATAATAGGAATCAATCGTCCGGTCAATATTTCCATTCCGTCTCATGAAGTTCTCCTAATGTGAACAGTGAAGGCAACAAATAACGACCTCCTCTGGCACTTCTTTTTCTGGGTCGAATCCTAGGGCACTTGAAAATGCGCGATACTGACCAAAATATGATTTTTTGGCCTTTTCTACTACAGTTGCAATTATTGCTCTTTCTTTTCTTTCAGTGACGGAGGAAATGCTTGTGTTTTTTCTTATTCTAATACTTTTGTGTAATTCTTTCTATTGTTGCCTTCGAGTATAATGTTTAATCATGAGGAGTATGTATATATTTATTTACTTTTTTATCGTAAGAGTTATTGCTAATTATTTATTTACTTCTAATGTCGTTTGCATGTATAAGTTGTCATGTAATAATAGGTATCCCCATATTTTGAGGATATTTCAAAAAGTCATTATAACATTGAATCAAGAATACAAATAAATTTGGGGAAGCATAAAAATAGTCATATGATTTTTTGGTAGTGACAACTTGTGATAGCGTTAATTTAATTTTTGTGTCAAATATGAGCTTTCTGGTATAATAGGTTTCTCCCACATTGCTAGATAATTGCAAATACTCATCAAAATCCTCAATTAAGAATATTAATAGATTAAGGGAAGTGTGGAAAGTCATTTTGTTTTTTTGGCTGTGACTAGTCGTAGCTGCATTAATTTTATTGTAACTAAATGAAAAATATCAATACTTTGCTTCTTAGTGGACAATCCGTGGGTCATAACACGATAAAAAAAAAACAAAAACATGGTTGATTTTCTCCAAACAAACATATTGTGGTCATCCACTTCTTCTTCTTCTTTAACTATTCTTTTTGCCCCCAACACCCGAACAAAACTCGTAAATCCTCAACATAAAAACATCAATCAATGATAAGAAATTGGTTACCACCTTTTATGAGCGGTTGGACTGCTGGCCCACCGCAAGATTCTACCACAAAAGTGAATAAATAATATTTCAAGCAAAGTTATTAATGGTCCAATGTAGAACTAGTAAGTTGATCCAACTTGCTTTTTTATGAGATCATAATATATGTTAATTATTCCAATCGTTATATTGCCTGTGCCTATTGCATATTTATTTTCTTTCAATACAAAATTTTTTCTGCACATAATAAAGAAAAACCTTGTAAACAATTAAAGTTATTATTTTTTTAATCTAGTTCGCCATCTAATTTGCATGACGCTTCTCATTAGTGAACTTTATTAATTGAAGATTCGTAAGTAATGTTCGCAGTTGCTATTAGTTTTGAATAAATAGCGGTGCTCATAGTAAATAGAGGAAATAATGTCGTAGGAAGACATATTTGAATACTATCAGACTGAAGTTGCCAATCAATTGTAAGTGAAGATGCACAAATCTCACTTGTGCTCCCATTCCGTGGCTTGTTGATCCCAGCCATTGATCTATTTAATAAAGTTATTTATGGAATTTATCACTCAATGCATCAATGATTGATGATGATTGAGGCACCATATGGCGAAAAAATGGGGTAGTTTATCTCCATCCTTTCCATATATACATGGACATGCTTATATAATCATCTTCCAAGTCCATGCTCTTAAAAAGCAAACAAGCATCACTGTACAAGATTTCTTATCTTCGTACAAATAAACATCAATGTACATGCTACTGATTCACTTTTGCTAATAATTTTTGGATTATTCTAAATCAACTAGAGATGAAAATGGGAAGTTAATTTCTTTTAATTGATAAGAAATATATGTAGAACCAGCTTATACCTATCGCTGGAGCATCATAATCTTGCACCCATTAGCACGGCATTGGAGCCAACGTAAGATAGAGAGAAGAATGATATGTATGTATATCTCGATCACATTGCAGTATGAAGCACGTGCATCAAAGCTTCTTTGAACCATGCTTTAGCTACACTCATTCCTTGAACCAAATAAATTTAAGAAATTCTTACCTTATATAATGTTGCGTTATCAAAAGATTAGTGCAAGCAACTTTGATAATGATCAATGCGAACAAATTTGAAAGTTGGAGAATCCAAGTATTCATCATTAAACTTTCCAAAAATTATAGGGATAAGGCGTTGCTAGTATTAAATGTCAATTAAAGCACTTAAAAGTCGATGCTCAATGTAGTATTGATTATAAATGCATTTATAATTTCATGCTTGTTGCAATGCAATATACTTGACCTTAGTCATTAGTTAACTTAAATGAAAGCATCAATTAGCCACTCCTCTTTTTTGTCACTAACGAGCTCTTGCATTCTCATGATTTGTGAGAGTGAGGGAAGTTTAAAAATTCTTTCTTTGAGGTCATAACTCAATGTAGTCACATTCATTACGTCATTTTTCTCAATATGCCAGGTACAATGTCCCGAGCTTGAGCAGATGGTTCTCTCCCATATGGACAATTTAAGCAAAATATGGAGTGACGGTCCTCAAGAAACTCTCACTTTTGACAATTTATGGAAAGTGCAGGTTCAGAATTGTAAGAGCCTCGAAAATGTGTTTCCGCATTGGGTGGGTACAAGTCTAACCCAACTTAAGGAACTTCAAGTGGAGTATTGTGGAATCGAGGAAATAGTCGCTAGTGGGAATGAGACTCCACATTCCAATACTACTCAAGATCTTTTCCCAAAACTAGCCTCTTTGGTGTTACATGATATGCCACAACTCAAGAACTTCTATGCCAACTTGCCCACTTTGAATTGGCTATTCTTGAAGGAATTGCGAGTGACTCACTGTGATAAAGCGAACATGCTGTCTTTTGTAGCATCTATGAGCAATTGGGCTAAAAAAGATTATCAATAGGGCCTTTCAAACCAAGAAGTTAACTCTTTATTTGAGAGGGTATGATTTTAGCTGCTCTTCCTCAGTTTCTATTTTGTTCTTTAAAGCACTCACTGATCTCATATCAACTACATAATCAAGCCACGTTATATTGTTATAGAAAACATGATCTCCCTCACTTATTAGTTTGTTGACAAAATTAAAATATTTCTAATATCTTAAGTATACTTTTAATTTGTGGACACCTATAAGATATTTCATTACCTATAATTACAAAAAAAAAAATTACAGATTTTTGTTGAAAGCGTAATATATTCTTAATCTAGTCTAGTGGTGCTCCTTGGGGAAATCAATGAAAATTTGACATGAGGTCCTTTTCATTGTTGACACCTGTTGCACATTTGAACTTTTCTTCTCTATTTCATCTTCTAAAAACTCTTTAAAAAAATCGATACAAACAATTTTAACAAAAATAACATTAGTACCTTAATGCACTATTTTCTACTGTGTTCCTTAATTGATCTCGTCTTATACATAGTCATTATGTTGTATTACTATAGACAACCTGAAACTCCTTCCTATGAATTTGAAGACAACATAAGATATTTTATTATATCTTAAGCACACTTTTAAGTTTGTGGACTGATACGTTTTAGTAATATCATCTGTGGATCCCATTACATAAGTTTCCAAAGATGACTAATTTTAGTTGACGAGATAAGATATTTCTAATAAAATATGAATATGCTGAGCTTGGAGAGATCTTGAATTTAGATTCACTCTACAAACTTAACCATACCAACCTCTATTTGAGACTTTTAAAAGCTTGATACTTGAATGTAGGGCTCTTGAGATATAATGAACTTTAAGAAGATGGCCACCTTCCATGCGAATCATCTTAATAGGTTTACTTTTTACAACACATGATTTATTGTCGAAACTTTGTTGAATTTACTTCTCTTGTTGTATTGGCAATTCGATAGGACTTTCCCAACTTGGAGAGACTTTTATTAGTCAATAACAATATTTAGATGATACAAAACGAAAATTTTCCAGAGGACATCTTTGGCAAGCCAAAAGCACTAACTTTGGCATGCTGTCA
Source organism: Eucalyptus pauciflora (assembly GCA_007663325.1). Lineage (NCBI taxonomy): Eukaryota > Viridiplantae > Streptophyta > Magnoliopsida > Myrtales > Myrtaceae > Eucalyptus > Eucalyptus pauciflora. The sequence continues at coordinate 2,200,595 of VMYD01000385.1, forward strand.
TGATGAAAAGGTCATTTTTCCTCTCAAATTCCTCCTAGAGAGATTTCATAATCTACAAAGCCTTGAGGTCTTTTGTAGTTCCTTTGAAGATATATTCCTAGACGAAGGACTTGTTGACAATGGTAAACATCCGGTGCTTGAAAGTTTAAGAGAACTTAAGTTAAACAAGCTACACAACCTAAAGAGTGTATGGAAAGATGGCTCTTTAGTGTTGAAAATTCTTCACAGCATCAAAACATTTGAGGTTTGGGATTGTCCTTGTTTGGCAACAATATTTCCAACCGTGACATCCTTCAAGAATCTAATGACATGAGTGGTAAAGAATTCCTTTGGATTGATACATTTAGTAACTGCTTCAATGGTCACAAATTTGGTGCATCTCAATTGCATGACTATAATAGGATGTAAAAGAATGAAGGAAATAGTGGCAAACGATGGAGACGGAGAAGGAAAAGTGATTTCTTTTGGGAATCTTGAGAAGTTGACACTCCAAAATCTGCCAAACCTAGAATGCTTCTCTGCCATCCCAAGTTGCATATTTAGGTTTCCATGTTTATGGAATATTTAAGTAGAAGAGTGCCAGAAGATGAAGACCTTTTCTAAGGGTATGCTAAGCACACCAAGGCTTATATTCTGTGTTGCTATTTAGATACAAGTGGGAAAGAGGGAATTGGGAGGAGGGTGGTGATCTCAACACAACCATACAAAAGTTATCAGCATAAAACAAATGCGCAGAGAATTGGTAAAGATTCAATTGATGTCCTTTTCTCATCCATTCTTTTTTCTTTTCCCTTTTTTGGGTAGCACCGTAAATTTTTAAAAATTTTCTTTTTTTGGTAACTTTTCTAGTATTGATTAAGTCCGATCAGCGCATCATCAACTCTGTCTATCGATCGATCTCGCCTCCTCCTTTGCTGAACGGCAGGAAGCAAAGCAGCGCTCTCCTTCTCCTTCTTGACACCATAGGCATCAAACGAAGCATCGAGAATGCCAGGATTGAGAGAAGTGAAGCTGCTGCACTTAGCGGAGCGGATCCAAGTAGGAGAGAGAGAGAGAGAGGGAGATTCAACCAGCTGGAGTGTTATCGTTGTCGCCATCGCTGGAGAGAAGATCGTATTCTCTCTCTCTCCTCTGCCCTTGAACCAAGCAAACTCGTAAGTTCTTCCGATTTTGGTGTCTTATTGCGCGTGAATTAGTTTGAAGCCGGAAGTTGGTTTCGTAGAGACCTTCCTCAATCCTTGCCTTCTTCTTCTTCAGCTAGGGCTCTATTATTCCAAACTAGCGATTTATCGCCCCTAAATCCACATCTTCCGTGCTTTCCTCGCGAGCATTGGCAAGAGAAATGCATCTGCGTAGGACATTTTTGCGTGTTTGAGGTCTCATCGATGGAGATGATATAGGGAGAGATATCTCTCGAGCATCATGAAACTTGAAAATATTAAGAGAGAATTCCATGCTTTGTAAAAAATATGAGGGGGTCGCTTTTACACATTGCTCTCAATGTACTCCAGACTACTCATCCTCATGAGAATTTCTTGTTGTTTAACGTGTCTTTGTTTCTGCTTGGCGTAACTCTCTTTCCCGTTGTTCTTTTGCCTTGATTGGTTACGAGATGCTGCAAGGATTAAATTTGTTTCCAATTTATGCTAAATCTTTTCATGGCAAGTCAAACTAATGAAGTGTACTTAAACTGCCTCTTCATAGAACCGTCCCTCTCGCTACTTCGCTCGCCATCCTCTTGTGGTCAAATCCAGGTACAGTTACGAGCGTTCTTCTTCAATGGGTTCATTTTGCAATTGATTGGAGGTGCCGTTGTCGTCTCGTGTTTCCTTTATCTAGAGCAATAGCATGGATATAGCTTCAGTTTTCATTCAGTTCCTTTCGAAGAGTAGTTTCTGCTGAGCATATTCGAATTTGATTCTTACCCTTTGCACTTCTGCATATTGCATGTCTAGTCAATGGGAGGGAATTCTTGGCAGTCGTCTTTTTTAATGGGGGAATGGTTATCGCAAAAAAGGAAGGGTGACTTCGAGCTTCTACTGTTGAAAAGGATAAGGTTGTGTTCTTAGATGTGCATCCATTATAGAAGGCTTTCACGGCCTGCACTACTTGTTATGATAAGCTTTTGGATAGTGGATGCACCTAGAGTCAGGTGGTCCCATTGGTTGATCATTTGCCCTTTTTGAAGTCGATGCAACTAGGATGGTCGTGTAAGGTGTGTGCTTCATTTCATTGGCTGCAGGAGAAAATGTCGATGCGAGTAAAATCATGTCGATGGAGTCATTTTGATGCCTTGTTCTCCATAAACTCCTGACTGCTTAGGTAGTGCATGACAAAATTTCTGAAACAGAAATTGATTTCTGGCCAGAAATCAATTTCTCAATTTCTATTCCCCAGCCAATTTCTGAGTAAAAGAAACCTGTTTGATAACGACTCAAAATTTCTATTTCTGAAACAGAAATCCGTTTGATAACAGAAAAAAATTTCTATTTCTATGAATCATGTTGTCCCCATCCTTTTACTTCACTCTTCTTGGTGCTTGTGATGGTAATTTAATTTGGTAAAAGTTGGTAAATCACTTTAATTTAGGGAGAAGTGCCAAAAAAGTCCTAAACCTTTTTGTCTTTGTGCGGATTTAGTCCTAAACCTTTTTTTGGTACCGATTTAGTCCTAAACCTTTCTATTTGGTGCCGATTTAGTCCTTCCGGCAAATTTAGCTCGGAAAATGCCTACGTGGATACAAAGCCAGCGCCGGCCGTCCTACGTGGATGGACCGGCGCTAACATGGATGCCTGAAAACAAAACGACGCCGTTTTATTAAAAAAAAATTAAATTTTTTTAAAAAAAAACCTAGAACCTAGTTTAAAACCTCCTTGTTTTATTGAGAAAATAAAATTTGGCGTCCAAACCCGACACCGCATTTATTTTCTATTTTCTTGCCTAACCACCCTTTTTGGAAATAATCTCGCGCAACTTTTTTTTTCTCTAAAGCTTTTGGATTTATTTCGTACAGGAGCACGTACGAATTTATTTCCGAAAGCTTTAGAAAAAAAAAAGTTGCGCAAGATTATTTCCAAAAAGGGTGGTTAGGCAAGAAAATAGAAAATAAATGGGGTGTTGGGTTTGAACGCAAAATTTTATTTTCTCAATAAAACAAGGATGTTTTAAACTAGGTGCGTGCAAAGTTTGATCGATTAATTTTGAGTACGGGAGCACGTACGAATTTACTTCCGAAAGCTTTAGAGAAAAAAAAAAGTTGCGCGAGATTATTTCCAAAAAGGGTGATTAGGCAAGAAAATAGAAAATAAATGTGGTGTCGGGTTTGGACGTCAAATTTTATTTTCTCAATAAAACAAGGAGTTTTTAAACTATGTTCTAGGTTTTTTTTTTTAATTTTTTTTAAAATTTTTTAAATTTTTTAAATTTTTTAAATTTTTTTTTAATTTTTAATTTTTTATTAAAATAAAACGGCGTCGTGAGGAGAAGGAATGGGGGAAAGCACGATAGTGAGGAGAGGAGAGGCTCGTACGTTGGAAGGAGAGGTGGAGAAATTAATTTCTGTTTCTCCTTCAAGAAATAGAGAAGCTAGAAATTCTAGCTTCTCATTTCTCCTCCAAAACAATTTCTAAAACAGAAATCTGTTTCAGAAATAGAGAAATCAGTTTGTGTTATCAAACGGGTTTCTCCAATTTCTCTGTTCCGGGGAACAGAGAAATTGAGAAACTGAGAAACAGAAATTTTATCATGCAGTACCTTATCATCATGAGAATTTGGAGGGGTGACTTGCAGTTTAATATGTCTTGTTTCTGCTCGCCTAACTCTCTTTCCGTTGTTCTCTTCAAATTCTAGAACAGTTTCTAAGAAGCTCTTGTTTTAATCTTGATTGATTACGTAATGATGTGGGGGATACTTTTGACTTCCGATCTATGCTGATTTTTTTTCATGGCAAGTCAAATTAAAGTTGCAGTTGTTCAAGTACAGGGAGGACAAAACAGATAGCAGATTAAGGCATCCTGAGCTCGTTTTTTTATGGTCCCACACTCCCAAGGCCTCTCACTGCTCTTAAATCATCCGGCAAATTTTCCAATGGAGCATCCCTTTTTTGAGGTGGTGATGAGGCCCTCTTATGTTAAGTATGGCTTGGTATGATCCCATGCTTATTGACTCAGACTGGCAATGTCTGAAAATCAAATATATCAATGCTCTTTAGGTCTTTGCTTATATTCTAGTGTATTTCCAAGTTTACTTCATCGTGTAGCATACCACATGATATGTCATTTTCCTTGAAGTGTCCATGGGTGTATGTTTAAAATCGGGTATAAATATCTTAACACTGGAGTAATTGAAGTAGGGAAAAAAAAAATGAAAGGACAGTTATTGGGACATAAGCTGGTGGTTGGAGGTTCAAAAAGATAACAATTGTCTTCCCTTTTTTTCTTTTTCTTTTCTTTTTTATTTTGGATGGATTCTGTTGGGAAAGCAATTGCTGAGGCGTATTAAGAATAGAATCTGAGTTCTCTAATATGGAGAAATTGAACAATGTTATTCAATACTGTAAACGTAGAATATATAGGTAAATCACACCAGGAGACTAGTTGATATAGACAAGCAAATTGCAAAGAATGTTGCTGCCTCCATAACTAAAGAGAAAGACCTAATATATAAGGGGGTGGCTTGTTATGATTTTGAAATTTCATTGTAGATCTAATGACTGATAATTTTATTTTCAAATGGGAGACACTGTTGCATTTCGTTATATTAATCAGATTTGGGGGAAAAAGATGATTTTACTTTGTCAAATTGAACCAATAGTTTGATAAAATGTTATTTGGGCTGCACTTGAAAGAATCAAACAGCTTAAGTTTAAATTTTCAATTCTATCCATGTCCCAGTTATCAATGTATTTGCTTTTTCCCTTGTGATTGTGATTTGTGTGGCCGAAATTGATATGTTTTAAATATATATATATATATAGGACCTGGAAGGCTTTTTCTGAATGTGTGCCCTAATGCATTCTCGGAGCATAGATTTGACCTTGACTTTGGATTAATGGCTTTCGTTAAATGGTTTACTGTCTATTGAACTCCTGAAACTAGCAAGTAATGCCTTACACTCACATTGTGTACGATTTGATTCTCTGATTAGGGTATGCTTATGTCTTGGTTTGTTCTTCACCATATGTTGGTTTTTCAACCGTGTAGATGGCAGTGTGGTCCTGTTCAATTCATCACGCAACATATTCAGGAAATTAAGCAAATTCCCTCTCAGATATTCAGATAGGTCATAAATGGTGAAGCTAAGGAGTTGTAGATGATATTTTTTATTATTTATTTTTTGGGCGGGAAGGGGGGGCGTTCTTTTCCACTGGTTGGCCCACTTGCAAGAGAAAGTCATCTACATGTAGAAACATATGACATGCTATTTGAATTTTTTTATTTTAAATTTTAAAATGATCGTTAGTCTCTCTTTAAAAAGATGCAATTATCTCACAATAAACTCTAAACTGGTACACCTGTGATAATTTTACCCTCTATTAAATTTTATTGTCCAATTATTAAATTGGATGACACGTGACAATTGACATGGGTATCGATTTGGGGTTTTCTCCTCCATTTATTACTATGATTTTTTTGTAGTATTAATGAATTTTAACGAAAACTAACAAACAATAAAATTATCACAAATGTATCAGTTTATGATTTTTAATAGTCAAAATACTAATTTGGGGGTAAATGTGATGTACCGGTTTGGGGTTTTTGTTAGTCAAAAAATTAGTTTGAGATAAATTTATCACGTGTATACCAATTTTAGATTTTTTGTGACATTAATTCTTTATTATTTTTTTGTTTAACACTTTATTAGTTACATTTAGATAGTAGGTGGTAGTGGAAAGTGGCCGCTAATGACGATTGGCACTTTTTAAGTGCTAAATGACGAAAATCGCCTCTGAATTGAGATATCAAAAGAGGAACCTCTCCCTTAAAGAATCTACAAACGTGGTAATGCTATTTTATAAACCATATTTTTTAATATCTTTATGTTCCAATGAAAATTTACGTAGAATAATAATCGAGTCGGGAGAATCATTACCTACACCCAGTGCAAACTCTATTCCTCTCACAGCAAGCATGTATGAAGGCCAACTAAGAGTGAAACTAAGTCAAATTATTCATGGGTTGTTCGAGCTTGGATTGATGATCATTTGAGAACTAATATTTAGTTGAGCTCTAACTCCAGCTACTTGAGTATTTTGCAAATTGAAAGCTCGAGCTCATCAATACTCAGCTCAATAAACTTTGTAAGCCTGATTCAAAAAAATCAACTGTTAATAAAATTAATAATTAACATCCTCATCCGCACACACATAATATATAGTATATCATCGTTTTGTTTGAATCAAGCTCCAGCATTAAACTAATGTTTGGGTGAGCTCAAATCTTGTTTTAAACATCGAGTATGAAGTTGAGTCGATCTCGAGTTTGGCATTGTAGCGGCTCAGGTGACTCAATTAGAGACCCCTAGGCCCCAGCCGTGTTGACATCCAATTCGATTAATAAGAGTCTATGTGTCCATTGAAGTGATTAAGAATTCCGACGTGCAAAATTATCAAGAAATCTCATTGCTCGAGATTTGGTTGTGATCTTCCTCACACAAGTTTTAAATCCCCTATAATTTTCAATCCCTATATTAACCAATAGCTTAGATGATAAAAGTAAGTGAACATTAATAAATGTAGGAAATCTTCAAAAGTCACTTTTCCTAGGTCCTAGCTGTAATCTCGTGGGAGACGTAGCTTCGCTTAAAAAATCCTTTCTGCAACTTTTCTCCGACAAAATGGCACTCCAGTTCTCTCTCCTCAGTTCTATGTATTTGTTTGTTTACTGAAAAGAGGGCTTTTGCGGCAATTTTTGTCTCAATATAATTTAATTTCGGATAACCATTTGACAATTGAAAAAATCCCTCGGCCGATAAGAAATTTTTAATATCAAATGTCCCCCTTTTCGTTTTTCATATATTAACTTACACACATAGAGAGATCCTTGATAATTTCAACTTTTTGGATTAATTGGTAAATCACTAAGTTGCGTCATGCTAGTCTCTCTCAACAAGTACTTCTTATCATTTTAAAAAAAAAGTTTCACTTTTATTTCTCGCAACTTCAAATCTTAAATAATATTTTTTTCAATTTTCCTAGGTCTTTAATTCAAAAATTAACTCAATTTCATTCCGGTTATCATTATATATCATCAACATAAACTAAACAATCACGATAAATGAATGTCCTCTCCTTGAAGTAAATAGGGAATAATAATAAAAAGTCAACAATTGTTAACATCTGAGAAATTAAAAAGGGGAGAAGATCCGTCAGGTTTTCCGGTTCTTGCGTTTCTAGCATTTCGGTCACTCTCTGCTCCCTCTCTCTCTCTCTCTCTCTCTCTCTCTCTCCAACCCTCGAGCCGAGCTGCACTGCCCGATAGCGCCCTTAGACCGCTGCGGCCGCATCTACGCCGCCGGGCCACCTCGGCGTTCGGCAATGGCACTGCCCCTCTCTCCGCCTCCTCCGAACACCCCCAAAAACCTAGTTCCCTCGCTTCGATTCTCCGGGATTGCTCGAAGATGGACGAGGACCAGGAGACGGAGAGGTTCGGGATGGACAACGACTACGACGACGGGCAGTGGATCGACGGGGAGTTCTACTACCGACAGCGGAGGAAGAAGCGCGCACAGACCAAGGACGACGTGCTCTACGGCATCTTCGCATCGGGAGACTCCGATTCGGACTACGACGACTCCTCCAAGAGGAAGCGGAGGAAGAATAGGGACCTCCATGGTAAGGCCGATCTGTCGAAGCCCGTGAATTTCGTGTCCACCAGCACGGTCATGCCGAACAGAGAGATTGATGAGAACTCGAATAGGGAGAATGAGGATGACGAGTCCACTGCGGTGGATGAGGATAGGTCGGGCTTGAAGGTCTCGGGAAGAACCAACAGGGGATTGTGACACCCATTGAAGCAAAGTTGCGTCCTAAGAATATGGGTATGGGTTTCAACGACTACAAAAGAAACTCCTGCAAAGGCGCCTGTTGCCTCGTTGGAGCCAGAGGAAAAGAAGCCATCACCTGATGTGCCCGGTCAGGAGAAGCTTTGGTCTAAGCAAGCCAAAAAGGCGACGCTGAAAAACAAAGCGAAATATATTACAACAGAAGAGCTGTTGGCGAAGAAGCAGGAACAGGGCGTTGAAGTTGTACAAAAGTTATTCGACATGCGTGGACCTCAGGTTAGGGTATTAGCAAACTTGCAGAATCTGAACGCTGAAGAGAAGGCGAGGGAGAGCGATGTTACTATGCCCAAGCTCCGGCACGATGTAAGGTCGATTGTGGACCTGGCTGAGTTGGATATTCAGTAGATCAATACAGACCTGAGGAATCAAAAGGAGAAGTTGCAAGCTGAGGCAAAACACCAGAAGAAACAACTGAATAACGTGAAGGAGATAACGAATACGCTAGGCCGGATTGAGGAGGAAAAGTCAATGGGAACATTGACATTGGACTGGCTGGCCAAGTCTTTTGGTGACATGCAAAGAAGGTTTCCTGATCATTATTTGCTCATTTGCACTCCCTCTATTTATTAGAGTATTTCAGGGATGGGATCCTATTCGGAATCCCTGCCTCACATGGGTTGAAAGTTGTTTTGCGGTCGAAATCTCTATTGCAATGACAGGAATGTCTTGATATATGGGATTCGGGATCTCCTTATACCCAGTTGGTTTCACAAGTTGTCTTGCCTGCTGTGAGAATATCAGGCATTAACACTTGGGAGGCAAGGGATTTGGAACCAATGCTTCGATTTCTTGAAGATTTTGTGATCAGTCTTCTCGCATGTGGGCGCAAATTCAAGTTTGTCAGTTTCTTCTCAAGTGAAGGGCATTTGGAATTCATATATTTATGTTTTCATATTAACTGAATGTTGATATGCATGACAAAAGCAAGCATGCTGGCATCTTTGCGTCGCTGTGGCATGACTCTTCCGCAGTCTCTCTCTCTCGACAAACACAGCAGCCAAGCCTCCGGCAGTGGCTTTCCGTCTTAGAATCGGCAACATCCTGGTGCTCTTGAACTCGAACTTGCTCTTCCCTCTGGATAAAGCTCACCGATTCTCTCTTTTTATCTCTCTTCCTTGCGGGAGCTCGATACCTCCTCCAAAGTGCAATCAACGGCAATGGAAATTTGGAAGATGGCGAGAGGATGGGAGAAAATAAAAGCAAAACGGAAATCAAACAGACGAAATTTGGAATGAATCGAAGACAATTCTAGAGTTCAATCGGAGACGGAACGTCCCGGTATTTGTTGACTGTTGATTGAGGAAACTCCGTGGTCAAGTTCCGCTGCCACGGCAGCAAGGCGGGCAGCATCTTCAAACCGGTAGCGACGCTTTTTGTGCTTCGATCGGTGCTGGAAGCAACAATCGTCAGAGAGCTCAGTCTCGATGAATCGTTGGTGGGTACTCCGTTCGGGGTTGGATTCTCTCTCTCCAGATTTTCTCCGAACAGATGTTTTTTTTGCATCTTTTCTCTCTCTCGCTCTGGATTCTCCTTATTCATCTCCGCCAATTCAGATCTATCTCGCTTCAGATTCCCACGGTGAACGACACCATCAGATTCCACATTTTGAGTCACGGCCACACTAATTCCACTCTGATTCTTGTCGTCGCTTTCCTGTCCTTGCACATGGCTGGACCAGATTTATATGTGGCCGGGCCATCTCGAGCTCATGCTGCCATCGCCGCCAAACCATCATCAAGGGTGTTTCATATCCAATTGAACTTCCGAGTCAAAATTTCGATTCACTCCAGAAAATGTTCTGTCGATTCTTGCTTCTTTCTGTTCGCTCTCACTTCATGGCCATCTTTCGAATTCCTTTGTTTCGCCCATCTATGCCTCGCGCAAAGGGAAAGCGCGGTGTGTTCACTGCTTAAAAGAGCTTTATCTGATTGCCAAGGCTGAGGTTGGATGGATCATCATCATCTGGGCAGGATCCGCCGATTCGAAGGATGAGATTCTTTGGGTTCACTCTCGGCACTCCTGCCGGTCCGACATAGTTTCATCAACCAACCGCAACAGAGGGCAATCTGAGTCATCAAAATCATCCGAAAAGATACGCCAAGCATGAAGATTGGCGGTGGTGAGCACGAAGAGAAAACAAGGAAGAATAAAAAGTCGCGAAGCGAAGCAGTGGATGGAGATGATTCGGATTTTGCGTGGGGATTGTGGGGAAAACGGGGCAAACAAGGTGAAGCCGGCGGTGGTTCTTTGGATGAGAAGGAAGTAAAGTGTTGAAATTTAAAAAAAGAAAAAGAAAAAGAAATAAAAGACGTAAGGAAAATATAGAGAGCCCATGAGAAATCGGTCAAAAGGAAGACTTGCACGAAAAATGTAATTCGTCATTATATCGAGCACCTTCATTGCAAACTCAATCCCTCCTCCACAGTGCAATCGATGGCAATGGGAATTCGGAAGACGGCGAGAGAATTGGAGAAAAACGAAATGAAATAGATATCAATAGACGTAGTCAATATGTATCGAAATTAATTCTAGAGTCGAATGGGTGATGAAATGACCTGGTGGTGAGTGCGAATATTGACCTGACAGATATCATCATTGTTACAAAATCGTCTCAATCTCGATTTCTCTTTGGGGCAACTCAACGAACACCTTCCCTATGTCCATCTTCATTTTTCAGCAAGTCTTCCTCCATCAGGGTCGTTTCCTATCCGATTGAACTTCCGAGTCCAATTTCGATTCATTCCACTATACGTTCTGTCGATTCTTGCTTCCTTCATCTCTGCCTTTCGGATTTCAAATGCCGTTGCTTGCGTCCTTCGTTTCATCTCTCTATGCCGCACACAATGGGGATGTCTGGCTGGTGGATAGGATCTGCCGATTCGAAGGATGAGATTCTTTGGGTTCACTGTCGGCCCTCCCGCCGCTTCAAGAAGCAGCAAGACTTGCACAAAAGATGGAATTCCTTGAGAGGAAGATTCATCCCATAACTCAGCCATCATTTTCTTTTTCTTTTCCTTGAAAAAGGCGTCAAAAACTCCAAACGACGCCGTCAAGGACGCCCATTGCGTCTCTTCGCTTCAAGTACCTTTATTGGATCTCTCCCTCCATCTCGACGCGCTCCCCAGCTCAGTGAGTTCTGAGTCGCTCCACCATCACCCTCGCTATCTACTCGCCTCGTGATCGTTTCCGTCGCTCGCTGTCTTTAGAAACTTCGGTGATCCTCTCTCTCTCTCTCTCTCTTTTCCTGTCCTTCTTCCGGTTCGAATCATGCATTCGTTTTGTGGATTCTTAGGTGTTTTGACAGAGGTTTGAATCTGGTGTCCTTGAGTGATGTTTAATGCTATTGTCGTTTTGCTCATCAATGGAGTTCATGTCGGATTTTTTTCTTTTTTCCTTGTTTCCGACCGTGAATCCGAGACCACTTGGAAACAAGCGATGATTGAACTGAAAAAGTCCTGAGAAATCGCCACAGTGAGCGAAAGTTGTGCAGAGTTAAGCTCAGTCGAACAGTGGTTCGGTTTCCCTCTATTTTTTGGCATTGTATAGTCACTTCTGGATTCAGTTGTGGTGCGAGGGTGACTCGCTAGCCGTTCCTGATCGGTCCTTCGGTTAACGCTTTTCTCTGTATAGATTTCCGAGCGGCTTGGGACTTGGAGATGGGAGTAGCACCGATGAGTTATGACATGGAAGAGGGGACGCTGGAGATCGGCATGGGTGAGCTTTTGGCCCTCTCCGCTTTCCAATTTTTTTTTTTTTTTTTTGGAGCTACGGACAATAAAAATCTGCTGGGATGCTTAAATCTCGTAATTAAGTTTTGTCTGTATTGTGGGGAGTAGCTTTGTCTCCTTGTTCGTGGCTTATTATGTCTTTCGCCATCTAAATTTCACCGTTCTTGGAATCAGAACTTTAATCATGGATATTGTTGTTTTCGAGGCTTTCCATATAGCTTTCTCGTTTCTGAAAAGTTTATGCTGCCCCTGTTATGACAACGGTTAATACACTTATTACTTAGATCTACACAATCTCTATCATTTCATATATATTGGCTGAGAGGTGAGGAATGATTTAGCTCTTGTCTGAGTCAAATGTTTAGCATGCCTTAGTCGCTGGGTCTTGTTAGTGGTTGTTCAAACAGTTGCTTCGCTACTTGCAGAGTATAGGACCGTCTCTAGTGTTGCTGGGCCGTTGGTTATACTCGACAAAGTCCAGGTAAATTTCACTGGTTATAATTTTACAAGGTTGAGTGAACTCCTATATGGACATGTTGGATTAATTTTATTATATATCAAGGACCAAAGTATCAAGAGATAGTAAATATACACTTGGAAGATGGAACGACTAGACGTGGGCAAGTCCTTGAAGTTGATGGAGAGAAAGCTGCTGTGCAAGTTCAGTCTAAGTTGCCAGCCTCTTCTTTTTTCCTCTAGCTCTCTTGATGCTTCATTTTTGTTGGTTGGACTGCATTACTTGGGTCACTTTTGTGTGCAATACTTTTCAGCTAATGACCTAGTGAATTCTCTGTCGTTCATTGCAAGCATTAGAAAAAGCAGAATATGTGATGAAATGTGAGAACATCATATGGGATAATAATTCAAAAAATTGTGATTTGAGTTTCTTGAGGAGAACATTGTTAAGAGTCTAATTAGCATTCCGTGTAGGCAATTATAGATCCTCTCCACTCTTGAGTGATGGAAGTCCAGTCACAGTGTGGGTTATTTTGGCTCTGAAAAAGATTAATAATCTTTCCTCTATGTCTCTAATTGTTCTCAAACTTCTGTAGGTTCTGTTATTCACTAGTCTCTCTATCAATAAAATTTAGATATGAGTATTCTACTCATGCTTGTGTGACCGGTGGCCGTTCATCTTATACTTCCAATATGTAAATCTTTATAGTCATTCATGTTTCACTCTCTTGTCGCTAGGTTTTTGAAGGGACTTCTGGGTTTGACAACAAATACATCAGCATGCAATTCACTGGTGAGGTAATTATGCATGCTGATTGTTTTTGTTTTTCTAATAAAACAATGTTTCATCGTCCTATAGAAATAAATAGTTAGATTTCTTTTTTCCGTGTTTAAGAACTAAATACTCCCACATGTCGGCAACAAGATTTCACTTGTAGCATGAGAAATAATTTGGGATATGTCATGGCCTTGGCCTCATAAAGGGTCAAAAGTGCATTGTTTTTCTGCTTTCGCAAATCTCTTTAGCTATATCAGCATTTACTCTCTTTAATCTTGGATAAATAAAAGAACCTTTAGAAATTTATTTGTAAAGTTATCACATTTTTCTTTTAATGCAAGTTCTGAAAACACCTGTATCCCTGGATATGCTTGGTGCACATATTTAATGGTTTTGGGAAGCCCATTAATAATGGCCCTCCAATTCTGTCGGAGGCTTACCTAGATATTTCTGGTGAGTTGTGTCATTGTGACAGTAATTTTGATTGGCCATGAAGCCATTTATATTCCATGGAATGGCACTTGTGGCTATCCCAAGAACTTTCTTGTGGTGTCTTATAGAATGGATAAACTCTCTCTTTCTTAGGAAGTTCTATAAATCCTAGTGAAAGAACCTACCTAGAAGAGATGATATACAAACAAGAATTTCCACCATTGATGTAATGAATTCCATAACTTGTGGATAGAAGATCCCACTTTTCTCCGCTACTGGTCTTCCTCATAATGAAATAGTTGCTCAGATTTGCCACTAGGTTGGTCTTGTGAAGCAATTGGAGAAGGCTGACGGTATTACCAAGGTATATGTAGCATTCTTTATGTATACCAATGTTATAATACCCTGCTCTACGAGTTTTATTGCCTCAATAATTTAATGAGCTACCATTAGTTTCACAGAATTTTCCTACTATTTTGGAGTGAAGGTTCAGAATTCACCTAAAATGTATTTTATCCTTTGACTAACTAGCTCCACTATTATCTACTAGACTTCTCAAATGCTAAATACATTCTTTGTGAAGATTTCTGATCTTATTTTATTTGTTGCATTTCTTTGAGAACTCGATGCTCTAAGTCTTCATCTTGCTCTACTATTCCAAACACTCTTTTCAATATCATTTCTGAAGATGTGCTACAAATTTATGTAGGTTGACGAAGAGGACAACTTTGCTATAGTATTTGCAGCTATGGGAGTGAACATGGAAATTGCACAATTTTTCAAACGTGACTTTGAGGAAAAATGGTCAATGGAGAGAGTGACTCTTTTCCTTAATCTGGTAATTTCTAATGAGTTGATAGTTAATTGTCTTGCAGATTTTTTATTTCTAGCAATTTTTGCAATTTTGTAGATTGAGTTTGTGATATAGATATTTAAAGTGTTATGTAGGTGCCTCTATTTCATTTTACGAAGTTTGCTCTTTGGTTTAGGCCAATGATCCAACTATTGAATGCATCATCACTCTATGAATTGCCCTTACAACTATTGAGTATCTGGCTTATGAATGTGACACATCTATAGTGAATTTTTTTCTTTTTTGTGATGTTATAATCTCAAAATTATATCCATTATGACATAAATTTTTCTTGTGATATTAAGAACCCCAAATTTGTATTTGTGCTACACATTTATCCTCCGTCAAAATTCCTTCAAATGATTTTTCAGCCCAAAATTACATTGTTTTTATTTCACTTAAGTCACGTGGGGCACCATATCAACATTGTTTGTCTTTTCCATCAAATATCTAGGTAGATTTTTAATTAGAAATATAGTCCATCCGCTTGCCGTCTACAGCTGTCATTGAAACACCACCATGCTCCCGCTGCCCTACCCCCCTAGATGTCCTTGGCATGGAGCCAGGTTTGAGGTAGTATTCCTAGTCCTCAAAGGAGTAGCATTACTTCTATCGATGCACATGATTGGATGAGATCATCGCATTGTCGTGCCTTCCAATGTCACAATTAGCCATTTTCATGCTACTATTACATGTTGAGGCTTTGTTTGTTGAGTATCCTTCTCAAATCTGACTCGATCTCGAATCATTCATCTCTTATTGTTTTCATTGCTCATGTTGATTAGTGTCAATTATGTTGGTTGTTCCTATCCCTGTTACTGTTGGGAAGGCACTTTCGTGTTGCTCATATCTTGAATTCATGGCTTGAAATCCACTTTATCAAATCATGTGCGTTAGCTATCCGTGGTCTACTCTCGCTTGAATGAACAGTGTTTGATGTAATTTGTGAAAGGATTTTTTTTTTTTTTTATTTCTCACAACTTCAATTCCATAGAAACATTTAATTTTTCCTAGGCCTTTCAATTTGAGATTTCTATTTGAATTTTCTCTAATTGGAAAATTTAATTTGATGTCATTCCTGGTTATCGAGGTGTCATCGATATAAATTAACATTGTGATCAATGAAATTCCTCTCCTTAAGGTCAATAGGAATCAATCCATAATTGATTGCTTGAATCCTAATTTAGACAATGTCTCAAATGAACTTGCTTTATACCTTTCAATACTTCCATCACTCTTTTGACTTTTGTAACGGGGGATATCTGGACTATCTGCCTCAACTAATCCTGCGAATTATATTATATGTTTGTCGACATATGGCGTGAGTGCTCACTGCTTGTGTGGCCCTTCTATACTTTTGTTCACAGGAAGCACCTCATCGCTCTGAAAATAAATATTTCTTGTACCTAATTCTGTGAAGGAGTCATGAGAATATAGATTTCATGTCTCTGTCTTTCTTTGATTTATCGCTTGTAAGCACATCCAGCGATGTACATTCTATAGGGTTTGAGCTTCGTGGATTTCTTCGCCAATCTCACGTATGATGACGTTTGCTTAAAATATTAATTTGAATTTTGATTCTATTGAACAATATTATTTGTTTATTATTTTATTTTCACTTAAGGACTCCAAGAGACAAAAATCTTGACTTGAGGAAACCTCGGAACATAAGTTTTTGCATTTACTCAAATAACTTCAGTAGGTTGTCTCGATATTTTCCGTGCTAAGCTAGCTTCACATTATATATGGAATCCATCTAGAATGTAATAATTTCTCCTCCTACATGTGGGAATATCTTAGAGTTGCATTGTACCTGATGGTCGACGTGGTCAATGGTACAAAAGTGCTAGGTATAAATAATCAGTCTACCAAATTGGTGTGCAAATGAAATTTTTCTGTAAGTCGGGTAAATTTCATATGTAGTCATTCTGTACAATCAAATTACTAAACTTTGATTTCAATCGCTGGATGCACCAATGTTATTTTCTTTTCCCTTTTGCAATCAATGCATTATGAAGACTAAAATTTGATTTCAATCACTAGATGCACCAATGTTATTTTCTTTTCCCTTTTGCAATCAATGCATTATGAAGACTTTTTGAACAATTTTTATATGCAATATCGATGTGGTAGTCTTACATATCCGATCGAAGAGGCTATAATGACAAGATGGCACACCATGTGAGTCTCAGTTAAGAAAAGCCAAAAAAATTAAAAAATTAAAAGAGAGGCTAGCAATTCATTCGCCACAAGTAAGGTCGAAAACCTCCGTCTCCTTCGGAAGAGGGTTCCGAGGCTATTGAATTTTCTAAAAACTTATATGACTGAGTCTACAATGAATATTTTCATTTCAATTTGCCCCTGCAAATTAATGATGCTCAATAAGCGATTTCAAAATCATTAAAAATCTAATTGACATAAACGAACCAAATTGACACTATGGTAATTTTATCACATATTTTAACGCTCAAGAGCATTGGTTTATTAACTGAAATAATCATTATTTACTGAAGTTTGCCCCCACTAAGCAAAATTACTAGTTACATCCATGAAGTGGCCATGATTTAATCGGGTTTCGGTCAGTTACAAATTCTAAAGTTCATTCGACAATCAAAAGCAAAATGAAATAGTCGGATTGAAAAAATGCGCTATGTAATTAAGTCATCACAGTTGATTTATCCTATAGGTCTTATAATTTGAAAGTCAATCTTAGTAAGTCTTATATAATTCTTTAAGTAAATAAAAGTAACATTTGTGTTCTTTTGGATATACATCGCAAGGATATAAGTCCGCCGTCTTCTACGATGTTCTCATCTGTTGTTCTCTTTAACAAATTTGAATGCGTAGCCTCACCTGATCAAATTTTACAAAATTCTCATCAATCCCTGTCCTTTTCCCCTTCAATCGGGCGGCCACTCGTAGCCCCAATCACCACCTTATCCCTATCTTCGTCGAATGAAGACCTGCTGAATGGCTGTTATGCAATCTTTTGAGGCCATTTTGGTTCGGTCTTTGAAGGTTGAGCTGAAAACTTTTGGGAATAAATATCTGAAATCATTTGATATAGGACCGTGTAGTCTGCTTCTACTTCGGAATCATAGGTAATTGTCATTTTTGAATTTGTTTGTTAGAGAAATGAACTACTCATGCATCCGTCTTTAATTATTGTAGTTTATGCTACAGGCAAAAAGAAGAGATTAGATTCTTTTTCTGTGAAATCAAGAGTTGATCATGTGCTAGTGTTTTGCATGAGTTCGTTGTGTGAAATCTAGGCAAGCCAAACAAGCTCAGTGCAAGTAGTAATTTCTCCTATTATTTGGGATGTTCTTGGTACAGGAGAAAATAGAAAAAATGACAACGTAAAATGGTTTTTTTTCTTTTGGCTGTTTCAAATAATTACTCAGAAGAGCTCTATCTTTTTAACTGGGGTTGAAAAGTCTATTTTTCTAACTTGTGTGCAATCTCATATTTTTCACTGGTACCTGTCGCAACCTCTTTGAACCCTCATAGTCGTAGAGGTTAATGGTTTATCAAGTTTAAGCTTAGTCTGGGCTCTCTCAAGGTCTAAGCTTTTAAAATGCAAGTCATTTTCATTTAGAAATTGCCACTAATAAGTTTGTGATTGGTCAATTAGAAATCCAAGTAAAATATTGAGAGAAGTACTTATTCTAGATCAATGTATCAATTAATGCCATTCTAATACTTAATCTTGTTTAAAACCCCCGGATTTAATTTTTTTTTTTTGAAGTATTTTTCATGCATGTTTTTAGAAAACTACGCAAAAAATATTTTTTAGCTTTTTCCTTATTTTTTTAGAAAAAACGAAAATTTTTGGGATTTTCTTTATTAGTCTTTTTTAAAATTATATTAAAATAATAATATTATATTATATTTAAAAGTGAGTACGGGTCAGATATCCGGATCCGGCCCGGGTCCATTGACCGAGTCGTAGCGCCCTCAGCCGGACCGGGCCTGGTTCGCGGGCCCAGTCCGGCTTAAAGAGAAAAGAAAAGAGGTCGCGCCCTTTAAGAACTAAATGAACTAAGCCTGACCCAATAAAGCGAAATAAGCCCAATATGCCTAAATCAGCCCAGCCCAAATACCAAACCCTAAAGACCCAGCCCTCACACCCGACCCGGCTCCGAGCACAGCCGGCCCGGTTCCCTCTCGCGTCCCTGCTCCTCGCGCCGACGAGCATGGCCGCGACGGACAGCCAAGCGAGCGATGTCCGGGGCCGCCAAACATCAGGGAACGTCACAGTAGAACGGGACACGCACGATTGTCTCGGTTTCGGCCAAGGACGAAGACACGGAAGCTAGATCTTGTTGAGGTGTTTCATCGAACAGGCGGCGCGCGATAACGAACCAAGGGGCTCCCGGCTCAGACGAGACTCATACCCGAGTCGGTACTCTCAACTAATGAACAGGGATATCCATAGCAACCGTACGCAGGGCGGATGGGGACCGGATTTCGCATCGATTGGACGGCCACGAGCTCCGGCCCGACATGCCCCAAAACAGGGCAAAAACAGGGCCGAGGCTCACCGGAACTTTGGCGCGGGAAAGGGGGCACGGAGACGGGTCTTTGGCTGCGCGTCGGGTGCGGTGGCCGACGGTCTTTCCCTCCAACTCCCTTTCCTTGCCCGAACTCCCACTCACGACCTCTCTCTCTCTCTCTCTCTCTCTCTCTCGGGACTCTGTCTCCCTATCCAAACCTTTTGCTCACGATTTCCTTTTCCCCTTTCTCCACCCTGCCTTGAACCGAGCTAACTGCCCGGCTATTTATAGGCGGGGAGCCCGGTCGACGGAGGTGGTCCGGCTGCCGGTTCTGGGCATGCCGAACAGGCCTCCCTCTTTGGCCAAACCAGCGTCAAGTCGCCGTCCCTTCTGCAGCAGGTCTGGCCGTGCTCTGCTCCTCAGTTTGGCCGCATTGAAGTCCTGCTCTGCGGTCCCCTCCATCGCCAGCCTACCCTGCTCTACTCTGGTAGGTCGTCCTCGCGCGTGAGGTGCAGAGAAGGAGGAAAGAGGAAGGAGGAAGGAAAGGGGAAAGGGGCCGGGCCAAGGGAAGAGAGTTGGGGGCTCTTTTTATTTTCTCTTCCTATTCGGCTGGATCGAAATGCTGTCTTCTACCGTGCAAAGTCGCATGCTCCAATATTTTTGGACTTGCTGAACAGGAGTTCTTCCCTTGTGATTCCACCGTTCTCTAGATGTTCCGTTCGGTATTCCAAAGTTTGGTCCTCATGATGGCTATCTATTATTCATGCCTATCAATTTAGTAAATGTTAATTTTGTCACAACATGTGAACTAAATATGCTAGGACTTCATTATCTCTCTCTGGTTCTTGCATGTGTAGGTGGTTGCTAGTATTGGTGCTTTTTTCTTTGCATAAACAAAAGTGATGCGCGCTTACTTATTTCGATTAGCTCCCACCAGAAGTATCCTTCCCCCTCTGCACTCCCACCCCGTTCTTTGCTCGAGTTTCTTCCTATTCACATCAGTTTCTCAATCAAGAGTTTTTGAAACTGAGCAAGAACAGACCTGTGAGCACGAGGAAAACCATGGCCCTTGGGGACTCTTGATGATGATATTCTGTCTAATTTGCATCATATTTACAATGTTAGTACACTCAGTACTTTGGAACGAAGCAAATCAAAAACCGCATATAAAAGAGACATCCTTATTAAAGAAGGCACCGCAGGGGCACTTCAAGGCTAGCATCGTGAGTGCCTGCAAAGCAAAAGGAAGAGAACTACAGAAGATATCTAGGAAATGCTGCAAAATATTCAATGAGATAAAACCAACATGGCTAAAAAGCTCATTCAGACTGCAAAACTAGAACATTTGAAAAGCCATGAATGATATGCAACCAAGCCTCTATAAAATGTAGCGTTCGGTAGGAAAGCCATGGCTACAAATGAGAGACTTTGCTTCAAGGATTGGAAGCACGTAGAAAACTGCTTTTATGAACATGCTTTGGATGGACAGCAAAGCTGAATGATTAGCTTAGCTTAGCAAAACATACCTCGCCTCCGTGATTTAGTTCCTATCAAACTGGTCAAAACACATTAATAACTTCCACAATGCCAAGTTAGGAGGGTAAAGAACCCATGCATGCACATGAGCTATATGCCCAATGCATACACTCTTAAGACGTTTGGTGGACTGGTGAACCTCCTTGTTTGTCATGATTTCGATCTGACTATATCAGCAGTCGAATGCACATCAACATATTAGTAAACAACATTATATAATACGACCTCTTGGTTGAAGTGATTCATGTAGGAACCAAAACATAACCTCCAAGTTCTCGGTCTGTTCCTATTTATAATGCCTAGCATGACAATCATGAAAATGGTGACTACATTCCCACCAAACGCCACAACTGTGGACACCATTAAGGAGAAACCAATCCAAGAATAGTGGAACTGCCATACTATTCCACTTGAACCAGAAAAGACATGGTACCAAATTTGAAGGATATATATTACTAAAGCACTCGAACGATCTATTACCATCCTGCACTTGAAAAACCACAACCAGAGATGTTCAATCAAATCCACTAAAACAACAAATGCTCTGTTAACTAACTAATGTATGAAACTAATCACACATTAAGCATCAGATTACTTACTTCCACAGAGAATGGGGCATAGGGATGAGAGAGAAATGTGTAGAAGCTTGTTTAAGAGGAGTTCTCTGATCATTATTTTTCCCTACAGTTGTAGTGGAACTTAGCACTTGGGGACATATATTAAAACCAGTCAGTGTGAAAGATAACTCAATGATAAGGGCTTAACCAGAAATTTGAAAGGCAAAAGCATCACGTGATTCATTCTAAAGCTAGCTTCAAAAGTGGTTGCTTTTTACATATCGAGAAATGATGATGAATATATGTAGTAGAAGCCCAAATCAAGACAATGAGACACAACTTGGTTAAAAGCCAGAAAGTGAAATTCCTACGAGATTTCATTTCCATTATGGATACGATACTTTCCTTGGTGGGTAGTAGAATACTTCAAAAGATACGGATTCCACATCGAATCAAATAAAATAATCCATCCCTAGACATAAGATTAGGAACCACTATGGTTCGCGTGTGAAGCCACTAGAATGAGCTACAAAACATTTTTTATTCAACCGCTCTGTTTTGATACTTTGGTTTCGCAGCAACCTTGATGTCAAATCCCGCAGCAACATCATCACCATTTATTAAGACTTTTACGCGTCAATTTGTAAGGTAACGATTTAGGCAGGAATTCTAGGTAGTTATATTTTCATAAATTTCCTCTTCTTCATTGATGTTCAGAAGAGTTACTGCTTCAATAGAAAAAAATACCAACATACAAGCAGAATAACATCAAAATGGATGAGCCATTTATCCAAACTCTACCATAAGATCCCCCATGAATGAATGGACAAAGATGCTCACCTAAAGGCCTGCATTCTTTGCAGCAACAGCTTGTGCTTAATGCTTATCACTACTCACGACTCAGATACCTCTACATAATTACGTGCTTTTTCTTCTCCCCATGTGGTGTCGAAGAATCCACCAAGAAACTTCCTCAGATCTTCATGATTTGTATTTCCAAGGAGTCTTTATATTGCTTTGCTATCACAAGATACGTGTATAATCAATGAAAACGTTGCCCAG
Source organism: Eucalyptus pauciflora (assembly GCA_007663325.1). Lineage (NCBI taxonomy): Eukaryota > Viridiplantae > Streptophyta > Magnoliopsida > Myrtales > Myrtaceae > Eucalyptus > Eucalyptus pauciflora. Next base: position 2,222,554 of record VMYD01000385.1, read on the forward strand.
GAGTGAGCTCACCAATTCTCTACACTGCATTGTAACAGAACAAAACAACACATAATATTGATACTAATGACCATGAAGCAAAGCAGACCCAAGTAAAATTTCATTCAACCCCTAGAACACCAGAGCACAAATCAAATTCAACACGACTGAATCATCGACTAATTACCTGTGTTACCAAATGGAATAACAATTTAGAGAACAACGGTTAAGCTATGCACCAATAGGTCACTAATCAAAGTTTATGAGGGCAAAGAGAGCCATTAAATAGCAAAAGCAAATCACTACTTCGAAACAAGGCGACGAGCATGTCCAGAATCTGCAAATGGTTGCTTACCCTCTCGAACAAAAGAAGGCAGGAAAAGAGATGAAGGAGACGTGAAGCTTTCTAAGACTAATACCAAACATTACAAGCTGATGAAATCAGCGTAATAACAATGGTCCCATCTTGCGCCTACCATATTATGTTGAGCATATGTGTCAATGTATTATCTCATTTTTTCTGCGCTTATGTCTGAAAAGGAGACTTTGAGTAAACGCCAATGAAAATTTGCGACCACGCAAACCATCTAGTCCTTGACGACAGTCAATTTAAGAAATTAGCGACTACAAATCTGAAAACTTGATTCCCCCTCCACAGTGTAATCGACGGCAATGGGAATTCGGAAGACAACAAGAGAATTGGAGAAGAATGAAACGAAACACATATCAATAGATGAAGTCGGAACGTATCGAAATTAATTCTAGAGTCTAATCGGAGATGGAAACGACTTGATAAGTACGACTGTCGATCGACGGATATCATCATCGCCCGAATGTCACGAGGAACCGTCTGTATGTGGTGATTTCTTATGGCGTCGTCTTCCGTCCTCCATCTGTTGTTTCGGAATCGTCTCACCGAGCACCTTCTGCTCAGAGGAACGCAGCACATTCTATCTTCGGCCAAGTATCGTTTTCTCTCTGTTCATCTTCCATTTTTCACCAAGTCTTCCTCCATCGGGGATCGTTTCGTATCCGATTCAACTTCCGAGTCGAATTTCAATTCATTCCAGAGTACGTTCTGTTGATTTGCTTCATTCTGTTCTCTCCCACTTCATCGCCGCCCTTCGGATTCCAATGCCGTAGCTCGCGTCCTTCGTTTCACCCTCCTACGCCGCGCCACAAGAGGGGATGTTGGGGTGGTTGTTTGACAAGAGCTTTATCTGATTGCTGAGCTAAGGTTGGACGAATCAACATCATTTGGATAGGATCCGCATGATTCGAAGGATGAGATTTTTCGGTTCCACTTTCGGATTTCCTGTCCGTTCGTAAAGTCGGTGCAAAGGAAGACTCACCCAAATGATGGAATTTGTTGAGAGGAAGCTTCATCTAATACCTCGCCATCATTTACTTTTAATTTTTCCTTTTCTTTTGCTTAAAGAAAAACCATAAAAAAACTCCATATTAGATTTATTTTGGCAAATTTATAGTATTTTTTTTTTGTGATGTGAAAATCTCATAATTAGATTTTTCTAAATTTGTATCCATATAACACAATTTATTCTTTGTCAAATGATTTTCTAGCTAAAAATTAGGCCGTTTTGATTTCACTTAAGCCACAAGAAGCGCTATAAAAGTCCATCTACTTGCCGTCTATTGGTCGCCATCGAGCCACCATTGGGTTCCCGTCACCTTGTCCCTCCTTGATGTCCTAGACATGTAGCCTGGCTTGAGGCAGCATTTTTAGTCCTTATAGGAGTAGGATTACTTTTAATCGAAGCACGTGATTGGATGAGATAATTCGTGCCTTCTAATGTCATGCTTAGCCATTCCCCAACACCTTCATGAAATTCTCTCACGCTGAGCTCGTTCCAGTCACTGCACTCTCCGCTCGCCGAATCTCGCGATTCCGCCTCGGCTTACACGCGCGCCTCTAGTCTTCAGAGAGGGCGGGGAAAAGAAGAAGCGAACAGCCTACTTGGTGGATAAAATGGGCTGGAGCCGATTTATATAATTAGTTCATTTTATTTATTTATCTATCTTTTTCGCCCTTCTATTTTTGTTGTGGTTTTTTTTTTTTTTTGCTATTTTCTTTTTCTTTTGGGTACTTTTACAAGCACATACGCTTGAATTGTTGACAAAAGTTCCGGTGTCGACAACATACATGATAACACTAAAGTTTGTGTCGTTGGAAGCTCAATACTTACGTAAATTGGTTGTTTGACAAGTGCATTCTGTATTGATTTACACATACCATGAAAATATTTTCCAAAAAAACAAAAAATGATGACAGGGCGGAAAGAAAAAGCTCTTCCCCTTCTTAAATGAATCAAATTTTAGAGTCTAAAATTCCAATTTACATTCTATGTTGGCATTCAAGCAAGTCCAAATGAAAGATTGGTAGAGCGGGGAAGACACTTTGACCTATCAAAGTTTGGGACTTGGGGTTTTTTCCGTCGACAAAGCCCTAAATTCGAAATGTTTGGGCATTGCACTGTTAATTTGGGTGGGAAATTTGAAGAGATTTGGCTTCTTGACTATTCTATGCACGTTGTTTCGATTGATTAAGTACAAATAGATTCTCCATTTTTTTTCCTTTGAATAAAGGATTTTATCAATCTTCTCTTTCTGGTGGCAACCATTGAAGGTGTCAGTGACCTTGGTTATCATCGGCTTTGTTTTATATGCATATTGTAAATCCTACTATGAGATTGAGTAATTTGCTTTTGATGCCTGATTGTGTATTACTTTGTGTCCGGCAAAGACCTACTGTAGAGATACTTAATGTTTTATAGGAAGATAATTGTTGATTTATTCGAGCCCTATGATCTTGAAAGTTCGATTCATCGCAAAGAAGTTAGATTGATGTTGATGGCTCAAAAGATGAAGTTGAAGGAGAAGGTTCGACTAATAGGTGATATTATGATGATGCACAATTGTACAAAAATGCAATCAAGCGCCGTATTCAGAGCTTATCTCACGCTCATCTCTTTCGCTGCAGTACCATAGATTTGTAACCGCGTCTCCGCAGCACGACTCTTCCGCAACCTCTCTCTAGACAACACAACATCCGAGCCTCCGGTAGTGGCTTTTCGTCTTCGAATCGACAACAACTTGCACTCTCGAACTGAAACTTGCTCTCGCCGCCAAATAAAGCTCACTGATTCTCTCTCTCTCTCTCTCGAACAGGGTATTCTTCGAAACAGAGCCCAGCTTCGTCATTCGACAGAACGCCTTCCTTGCTCAATTCCCTCCTCCACAGTGAAATCAACGTTTTTCAAATCTAGATAAATAGTTGGTGGGCGGTCCATTCGCGGTTGCAGCGAAGCATCAGCTACAGCGAAGCATCGCTGGAGTAAAGATTGTTAAGAATCTCAGAGCACAGCCTGCACAAGCATGCTCTGTTGCTGTTTCAACGAAGGAAAGGAATGAAGGTGTTGCTGCTGTAACAAAGATCAGAGGCAGTGAAGCATGCAAGTCAGGAAGCAAGTCATCGACCATGCCAGCCACGTATGGGAGAGGAGTTCAGGATCAGCCAATTGGGAAAGCTATGAAGTCGGTGATGAAACTTCCAAACTCCACGTGTTCAACTCTAAGCGAAGATCTGTTATTGAAGAACCGTTATTCAGTTTTAGCTTGTCTGACAGAATGAGCAACGGTTTTCTTTTTCTGTTTGTATCGGTCGGTTTCTTCTCTCATTAGCTGTTTTTTCTTCTTCGTAAGGCGCATGTACTATATATAGAAAGACAGAGCAAGCTGGATATTAATGCTCTCAGATGAACACTTTATCTCCTATACAGAAAGAAGAAAGATAAAACTCCTTCATCATCTTCCATCTTCCTTCCTTTCTTTCACTTTGATTCATCTTCACAAAGATTACATCAAGGAGAGAGAGAGAGAGAATCGAGAGTAGCGACCGGGAGAGGGAGACCGACGAAGGAGCTGAGAATTTTTATAATTTTCTTTTCTCTTCTCTCTTTTCTTTCATCTATATTTTTTGTTATTTATTTATTTATTGCCAGTGCAAATCCATGTGTCAACGACAATAAAACTCTAAACCCCCTCCTTTACTTGCATAACGATAAATCCTTTGTGCTCTCTCATTCATTCATTAATTGTCAGCTTTTGTGAACTTAATGCATAGCGGCCTTTTTCCTTCTTTATTGAGCCAACGAATGGGAGAAAAAATGCTTAAAGATCCTTATTATTAAAAATGGACTTGCAATCTCGTTTGAAATTTAAAGAATTCATTCATAATTTAGTGAATCCGCATTGCTCTTATTTGATGCTATGGTCAAAAGGTTGAAGCAACGCTTCGACATTGGACGGGCATAACTATTGAATTTGATCATAAGCGAAAATTCATGCCCATAATACATTTCGACTGCACCAGTCCAACAACACACTTTTAGCAACTAAAGCATTGGGTGCTATCGTAAGAGCCATTAGCATAGTAGTCTAACCCGTAAGTTGTGTGTTGGTCCCAAGCTCAACTTAATACTAAAACCAGCCCACATTTGCCAAGCTTTAACTTGAGTCCAACGCCCGCAAATCCCATCGCCTAGAGGTCAGCCCGAAATCTCTGATTTCCCTTCCTCATTCATTCTGTCCCCCACGCCCCTCTCCAACGTTCCCTTCTCTTACGTTGTTCAGGTCCTCATCGTCCGGCTCGGAGACTGCGAACGAGCGGGCGAGCTCGTGACAAATCGGGCTATACGGTATGCCGCCTTCGTATCTTTGAGCCGAAATCCTCCGGCAAGGGAGGTTCGAACCGAAAAAGAAACTCGCCGGCGACGCGGAGATTTGGGAGCGAAAGGTGGTGTGCTCGAGGGCGTCGGCCAGAGGTCGTCGGAGAGGGTTCGGGCGTGGCAGAGCTGCTGGAGAACTCCTTCTCACTCTCGAGTTTCACTCTCCTCCTCGACTCTCGCTCGGATCTCCCTCTGTTCTCCGAACCTTCTTCGTTCGATTCCCGCGGCCGCGCGAGAGAGGAGCGCACTTGACCAGCCCCACCTCCGATCCTTCACCGCCACGGCGTCACCTCCTCTGCCGCCGGAACGCTGCCACCGCCGAAGATCTCGAGCACAGTCGCTTCTCTCTCGCTCTCTCTGGCTCCCACGAGCAGATCTCCACCGTCTCCTATTGCGGCTATTGAGTTTTGAACACTAAGTATGGGGGTTGAGTGGATCTCAACTTGGGCACTATTGCGGCTCGTTTAGACAACTAGGGCCTAGCCATGTTGACACTAAATTTGTCTAATTGGAGCTGAAGTCTCCATTGAAGCGATTGAGAATTCTCACGTGTAAAACTCGAGTTTGAGGTTTTCATTACTCACGATTTCGTTGCGATCTTCATCATGCAAGTATTAAGTCCCCCATATTAAGCAACTAGCAAGATACATGGGCCTAAGATTATATTTGTTATATTACTCTAAATATTTGTGTTGACATCAATTTTTGCAAGAAAAACAATATATTGAAAATTATGGCAATATATATCTTCATATCAATCAAATCTTCGCTAGAGTTTATGTGTAGTTTTATTTAATAAAGTGGGCTCGAACCGCATCATGTAGTTTCGAGATGTGGAATCGCAATATATATCAAACATAATATAAGTGCATGTTGTCAATCAATAAGTTGTCTAGGACCGCATTCAACCACATTCATTGTATTTCCATACGGACCATAAAGGTTATACTACTGTCCATTGTAGATTCTGTTCAGCATGGTCGAGTCTAGGGTACCACCCACCGTGGTGCACAGAGAAAGGAGCCCCATAATTTTGCCTATATATGTGATTTGTCTATGTCTCAAGTAAATATTTCTCTGTAAGTTTAAAAATCAGCCAATTGCGACTACATATAAGGGGGTCGACTCCATAGGTTGGGCCGCTACTCTAATATCATTACATTAGTGCAAATGTCAATGAAAGAGGTGACAACGTCCTTGATTATTCAATTGTCTTCTCTTGAATGTTCTTGGCCAAGAGATTCACAACTTCCTCGATTCACTCGTCCTTGTCTATGCTTTTGTAGTATATGGTTCGATAGGCATGAAATAGGTTGGATATTCTTTATGATCAAGAATAATATGCTCCACCCTACAATATCAGTTGCTTCTAAATCTGTCCTGATTTTACTGTTAGTGAAATTAACGCAAAAATTTGACAGGATCTTGGAATCAAATCAATGCAAAGCCAGAGCAGTAAATGAGGAACAATCAAGGACGTGAGACATTTAAATGATTTAATCTAAGTATTGGTATTTACTCTATAGGGAGAGTCGACAGCAAATAATCTATTAATAATCAAAAAATTAAATTTACAATATCCCATACACTCGAGTGTTTCCCGTGCTTAGATTAAGTCCAAACCCACATTATTTACAAATAAATAATTTAATTGGATGTACAGCTCACAGCACGAATCTCTCGATGTTTTGTGGCCAAAAGAAAGAGCTTCACCGTCGCCTGAAAGAATCAGAAAAAACCCATCCGCTATTTCTCTTCCCCCGTGCGGGCCAGCCCATCTCTTCTTCTTTCGGCCCGGCCCGCTCATCCCTTTTCTTCTCCTTCCTTTGGACATTGGCTCGAGGACGAAAGAAAGGAAAGAAAGGAAAGAACAAAGAGAGAGGGGACGTAGAGAAGGTCGGGGTAGAGGACAGAAAGGACGCGCCTCAGATCTCCACCATCAAGGCGTCCCCACAGCAGAGTTCACCTAGCCCGACTGCTTAGCACCATAGCCACCGCTCCAGTAAACCGGACGAGTTGCTGCCTTCCCCCGCCGTAGCAACAAGCTGCCGCCAAGCTTATCCTAGCAACCTCACTGTGACTGCCCCTGCTCCAACTCGTTTTTCATGGACCACCCAGTGTGGACGCTGGATTTGCAAGCGAGCATCCCGTCGTCTCCGGTGACCACCTCAACTAGGTTGACGTCGGTCCCTGTCCGAGATCCTGACGCTGACGCCTCGCTGCTGCGCCATGCGAGCCAGCCACGTGTATTCCACCGCCACCGTGGTCGCGTTGCATCGACGGTTACCCCGGCGTCACACCTTGTCAAGCGTCACCTCGATCAAGCACCGCCACCACTGTGGCCGAGAGTCGAGCAGCAACACGATCCACACACCGAGACGTGCCACCGCAAGGCGACGCTGCTGCACCAGCCCCTCGAGCTTGCCCTGTTTTCTTTGTGTTTTGCAGATCGTCCAGCGAATCCCCAGCGATCCCGGTGGATATCTAACGTGCCGCAAGCCTCCACATCACGCCGAGATCCCAACGTTTGAGATCGTCCTTGCCTAGCCGCCACAACTGTATCTTTCTTGTTGCAGGTTTTCTTCAGTCGAGTTGGCGTCCAACCCCGAGACTTCCGAGGAGAAAGACACAAGAAAAAGAGAAGGCGAGGGCAACGAGCATACTTGAGCCAAATCAATTCTGTGTTTTGCAGGTTCACGGTGGTGTTGCTTCTACACTCTGCCACTTGGACCTCCAGAAGACTTGTTGCTGCCTCTGGTTGGTGATAGCTCCTGCTATGCTGCGAATTTTTATGCTGTCCTTCGGTGTTCCTTGCTGTTTAGACATGTCTTGCTCCGGCGAGCCCTGATCCGGTTCGATTCCGATAAAGATTACGAGAGCCCAAGTTAGGTGACGATTTTGTCCGATTTGATTTAAAATTTTATTCGCTAATTCGAATTGATTACGTTATCTTATTGCAATATTTGAGATTTTATGCGTCATCCAGTTAAGGCATTGTTGATAATAGTTAATTTAATTAACAATTTAATATGTAAAGATTTTAGATCATTTTTTTTTAAATTTTTTTGACTTAATATTGGCTAATTGTTGTACTCGAAAATTGTGATAACCTTTAATTTATCCGGTGAGACAATGGGTTATTTTTCCGATAATTACAATTTATTAATTTGAAATTTCCGTGAATTGCGCATGTGGGTTAAGTGAGATCCCATCCTGAGTTCAAACGACTGCCGTCTGATGAAAATACCAAAAAAAGTATCTAAGAATGGATTAGATTCCTTTTCTTAGTACAAATTTCATGTTTACATTAGAGCATTTTTTAATCACAAATTTTAATAAAAAGATACCAAAAATGTCATGCGCATGTTATATAGTTTTAATTTCATTATTATCTGATACGTCATGTCATGTGCATGTCACATAGTTTTTAGCCGCATCATCATTATGCCATGCCATTGTGCCACATCTTTACACCACATCATCATGCATACCATTGTGCCACGTCATGCACCCTGTCATCGTCTATGTCACCACATATGTCATGTCATTGTTCACATGCCATTTAGTGATTGTATGTTACGGTCATTATATTAGAATGCATATCATGCTAGAATAAAATGCATATTGATTATTTATCGTCCTTAGAATTAGGATACGTAGTTAAGATATCATGCATATTGATTATTTCCCGTATTTAATACTTACAAAGTGGAGGAGTTATTTTATGGATCGATACGACATGATGAGTAAAAAGATAAGTAACATGAATACTTGCATATAACCATGATGAGTTTGATAAGAGATTAAGCATTATTGAGATGCATCTATAAGTTATATTAGAAAATATGTGGAGTAGTTAAGATATCATGATTCGCTTATAACACTAAGGCTTAAATTTTTTAGTGAAAGTTGGTCTAACTGGATAATATTGATTAGCTCAAATTTAAGCTCTTTTTTTGCGATCTCTCTAGGAGAAGCTGTGGATTTCCAACAAATGATATAATATTCTGGCATTTCCCAATATGTTGATTGCTTGCGTTAAACAAATGAGTTGACTGTGGAAGGTTTTACTCATAGGGCTATCTACTTTCTTTATCTCACTTACCGTCAGTTTGTCTAGCGCCTTTCGATTGGGGTCTGCTTTGGGTAGCCTCATGCTTGATCGACTTCTCCGAGTTGGAAGCTGTCAATACCTCGTCTTATAGAGTCAGTAGTTCGACATCTTTTAGGGAGTTGCCAAGAGGTGTGGATCTATACAAGAAATCATAGATAGGTAGGTCAATAAGATCATTTTCTCCTTCCTCACCGATGGTTAACTAGTAGCCCACTCCCAGTGTATATCTATATATGGTGAATATCTCAAAAAAGGAATTTCGTGACCGATGCAGCTTTCGAGCAACCTTGATGGTTCACTCTAGTGGAAGAGACTTGGGGTAAAGGTGAACGTTGTGTTGTAACGGTGCGATCACGGTGATAGCCTTCATAATTCAGTTGAGAAAGAGAGCAAAGATGAAAGTGAGTATTGAAAATTTAAGCTTGAGACATGTTGACGTAGAAGGGTACCCGAATTAAGGGAGAGAAGACCTGTGCTAAGCTCACACATGAGATTTAGTTTAAAATTCCCAATTTGTATATTGATGGAATCACCCTTCAACTACTGAACAGAATTTACGTTGGGGATAGAAAAAGGGGGATCATTTTTTTAAGAAAACCAATAACGTTGTCAAATTTAACTTTAATGGTCTGTTCGTTTTGCAGAAAATGAGCCATTTCCGAAAAATATTTTTCCAGAAGTCATTTTCCAGGAAAATGACAATATTTTCCAGGAAAATGACAATATTTTCTGGTGTTCGGCTAAAACCTGAAAATGTTTTGGAAAATATTTTCTGCTCACTAGATTGGCGAGCGCGAGTGTCAAGCTCGAGGCTCGCCAAATTGACGAGCGTGAGTTTGAGATCGACGAGCTTGAGGTTCACTTGGTCTAACGATTAGCCAAGAAAGAAGAAGATGGGAAACAAAAGAAAAAAAAAGAAAAAAAAGAAACAGAAAAAAAGGAAATTAAAAATAATTCGAATTAAGGGTCCGTTCGTTTCACGGAAAATAATTTCCGGAAAAACGTTTTCCGGATTTTCCGGCGTTCGTTTCACGGAAAATGAATTCCTTAAGGAAAATGTTTTCCATCAAAGGAAAAAAGTCTTCTAAAGTAGGGGAAAATGTTTTCCACTTTTGAAAAGTGGAAAACATTTTCCTCATTTAATCTCTCTTATCTCACACTTCTAGAAATCTTAACTTCCTCCTCCCATTTCTTTTTCTTCTTTTCTTTTTTCGTTCGAATTATTTTTTAAGTTTCTTTTTTAATTTTTTAATTCGAATTATTTTTTAATTTTCTTTTTTAATTTTCTTTTTTAATTTTTTAATTCGAATTATTTTTAATTTCCTTTTCCTTTTTCTTTTTTTTTTTCTTTTTCTTCTTCTTCTTCTTCTTCTTCTTCTTCTTCTTCTTCTTCTTCTTCTTCTTCTTCTTCTTTCTTGTTTTTTTTTTTGTTTCCCATCTTCTTCTTTCTTGGCTAGTCGTCAGATCAAGTGAACCTCAAGCTCGTCGATCTCAAACTCGCACTCGTCAATCTGGCGAGCCTCGAGCTTGACGCTCGCGCTTGCCAATTTGGGAGCGGAAAATATTTTCCTTACTGAACACCGGAAAATATTTTCCGAAACATTTTTAGGTTTTAGTCGAACACCATAAAATATTGTCATTTTCCTGGAAAATGACTTCTAGGAAAATATTTTCCGAAAATGGCTCATTTTCCGCGAAACGAACGGACCCTTAAAAAAGAAAAATAAATTAAAAAAATAATTCGAATGAAAAAAGAAAAGAAGAAAAAGAAAGGGGAGGAGGAAGTCAGGATTTGTAAAGGTGTGAGATAAGAGAGATCAAGTGAGGAAAATGTTTTCCACTTTTCAAAAGTGGAAAACATTTTCCCCTACTTTAGAAGACTTTTTTCCATTGATGGAAAACATTTTCCTCAAGGAATTCATTTTCTGTGAAACGAACGCCGGAAAATCCAGAAAACGTTTTCTCGGAAATTATTTTCCGCGAAACGAACGGACCCTAATAATAAAAAGTTTCTACATGAGATGTGACTAATCAGGATTTTTCGCAAGTCACAATGAATTGATTGATTTCAAGTCAGGCTCGAGCTTGAGCTACTTGAGTATCTCGTCAAATTGAAGTTCAAACTTGCCAATACTTTGCTCAACAAGCTTGTTAGCCTAATCTTGACTAATTTGTCCATTGCTTTATACCATAATCCTATAATACATTTTAACGATAGACATTAGCATTTCATGAAATTTTTAATAAAAGTCTGAAATTCATGTCTATCCACTTTGAATTTTGATTATTTTCTATTTAATTGAGAAAACTTTGTACTTGTCAAGATCTAGCATTGCTAATTTTGAGTGGGGTCAAGCTCAAACATTGTCAGAGCAAGCACTCACCAATCTCATATCCACTACATAATCAAGCCACGCTATATTGCCATAGAAAACATGATCTCCCTTACTTATTAGTTTGTTGACAATATTAAAATATTTCTAATATCTTAAGTATACTTTTCATTTGTGGACACCTATAAGATATTTTGTTACCTATAATTACAAAAATAATAACAGATTTCTGTGAAAGTGCAATATATTCCTAATCTTGTCTAGTGGTGCTCACTGGGGAAATCAATGAAAATTTGACATGAGGTCCACTCCATTGTTGACATGTGTTGCACATTTGAACTTTTCTTCTCTATTTCATCTTCAAAAAAATCAAAAAATAAAATAAAATCAATACAAGCAATTTTAACAAAAATAACATTAGTACCTTAATGCACTATTTTCTACTGTATTCCTTAATTGATCTCGTCTTATATATAGTCATCCTGTTGCATTACTATAGACAACTCAAAACTCCTTACCTATGAGTTTGAAGATCACCAAAGATATTTTATTATATCTTAAGTACATTTTTAAGTTTGTCGACCCATACGTTTTAGTGATATCATCTGTGCATCCCATTACATAAGTTTCCAAAGATGACTAATTTTGGTTGACAAGAACATATACTTATAATAAAAGATGAATTTGGTGAGCTTGGAGGGATCTTGACAGATTCATTCACTCTACAAACTTAACCATACCAACCCCTATTCGAGACATTTAAAAGCTTGAGACTTGAATGCAAGGCTCTTGAGATATAATGAACTTTAAGAAGATGGCCACCTTCCATGCGAATTTTTCTTAATAGGTTTACTTTTTACAGAACATGATTTATTGTCGAAACTTTGTTGAATTTACTTCTCTTGTTGTATTGGCAATTCGACAGGACTTTCCCAACTTGGAGAGACTTTTATTAGTCGATAACAATATTCAGATGATACAAGATGAAAATTTTCCAGAGGACATCTTTGGCAAGCTAAAAGCACTAACATTGGCATGCTTTCATGATGAAAATGCCGTTTTTCCTCTCAAATTCCTCCTAGAGAAATTTCAGAATCTACAAAGCCTTGAGGTCTTTTGTAGCTCCTTTGAAGATATATTCCTAAACGAAGGACTTGTTGACAATGGTAAACATCCGGTGCTTGAAAGTTTAAGAGAGCTTAAGTTAGACAAGCTACACAACCAAAAGAGTGTATGGAGAGAAGGCTCTTTAGTGTTGAAAATTCTTCAGAGCATCGAAACATTTGAGGTTTGGGATTGTCCTTGTTTGACAACAATATTTCCAACCATGACATCCTTCAAGAATCTAACGACATTAGTGGTGAAAAATTCTTTTGGATTGGTATATCTAATAACTGCTTCAATGGTCACAAATTTAGTGAATCTCGATTGCATGACTATAATAGGATGTGAAAGAATGAAAGAAATAGTAGCAAATGATGGAAAAGTAGAAGGAAGTGTGATTTGGAATCTTGATGAGTTGACACTCCAAAATTTGCCAAACCTAGAATGCTTCTCTTCCATCCCAAGTTGCAGCTTCAAGTTCCCATTCTTATATACTATTGAAGTAGAAGAGTGCCCGAAGATGAAGACATTTTCTAAGGGTACACTAAGCACACCAATGCTAGAAGATGTGTCACTATTTAGAGACAAGTGGGATGGAAATTGGGGGGAGGGTGATGATCTCAATACGACCATACAAAATTTATCAGCATAAACAAATGTGCATAGAAGTGGTAAAGATTCAATTGACCTCCTTTTCTCATCCATTCTTTTTTCTTTTCCTTTTTTTTTGGGTAGCACCGTAAATTTTTAAAATTTTTCTTTCTTTTTTGTAACTTTTCTAGTATTGATCACGTCTGATCGACGCATCATCAACTCTCTCTATCGATCGATCTCACCTCCTCCTTCACTGAACAACAGGAAGCAAAGCAGGGCTCTCCTTCTCCTTCTTGACACCATAGGTGTCAAACGAAGCGTCGGGAATGCTAGGACTGAGAGAGGCGAAGCTGCTGCACTTAGCAGAGCGGAGCCAAGTAGGGGAGAGAGGGAGATTCAACCAAATGGAGTGTTATCGTGGTCACCGTCGCTGGAGAGAAGATCGTACTCTCTCTCTCCTCTGCCCTTGAACCCAGCAAACTCGTAAGTTCTTCCGATTTTGGTGTCTTATTGCGTGTGAATTAGTTTGAAGCCGGAAGTTGGTTTCATAGAGACCTTCCTCAATCCTCGCCTTCTTCTTCTTCTTCTTCATCTAGGGCTCTCTTTGTCAAACTAGCAATTTTATTGCCCCTAAATCCACATCTTCCGTGCTTTCCTCACGAGCATTGGCGAGAGAAATGCATCTGCATTGGACATTTCTGCGTGTTTGAGCTCTCATCGATGGAGATGATATAGGGAGAGATATCTCTCGAGCATCATGAAACTTGAAAATATTAAGAGAGAATTCCATGCCTTGTCAAAAATATGAGGGGGTCACTTTTACACCTTGTTCTCAATGTACTCTAGACTTCTCATCCTCATGAGAGCTTCTTGCAATTTAATGTGTCTTTGTTTCTGCTTGCGTAACTCTCTTTCCCGTTGTTTTTTTTCAAATTCTAGAATAATTTTTAAGAAGCCCTTTTTCTTTTGCCTTGATTGGTTACAAGATGCTGCAATGATAAAAGTTGTTTCCAATTTATGCTAAATCTTTTCATGGCAAGTCAAACTAATGAAGTGTGCTTAAACCGCCTCTTCACAGAACTGTCCTTCTCGCTGCTTTGCTCGCCATCCTCTTGTGGTCCAATCCAGGTACGGTTGAGGCGCCATCGTTGTCTCACGTTTCTTTTATGTAGAGCAATAACATGGATTTAGCTTTAGTTTTTGTTCGGTTCCTTTCGAAGAGTAGTTTCTGCTGAGCATATTTGAATTTGATTCTGTCACGAAGTTAGATGAAGAATAGAAGGAAGAACTTTGAGGAAGAATGTGCCTCAATTTCATTGATTTAGTTGATCTTTACAATGCTGTATATAAACACAAGAAGGAATAATAATAACAGAAAGTGTACATTCTTGTAATCTTTCTATTCCTAAGATATAGACAATTGTATATATACAAAATAAAATCATATCTTCCAACACTCCCCCTCAAGCTGGTGGTCTATATATGTCCAAGACGCCTAGCTTGTTTAGAAGATATGTATGTTGCCTTTGACAAAGAGGCTTAGTGAAAATGTCCGCGGGTTGCTCCGTGGTTCTGATTCCTCTTGTCTTGATGACTCCTTCTTGAATTTTTTCTCGGGTGAAATGACAATCAACTTCTATATGCTTTGTTCTCTCATGAACTATAGGATTCGCTGCAAGTTTAAGTGCTGAGTCATTGTCACAGTATAATGTGGTTGGTCCTTTGACTTTTGCTGCGAGATCCAGAAGTAAACCCCTTAACCAAACTATTTCACAAACAGTTTTGGCCATAGATCGATATTCGGCTTCTGCTGAAGATAAAGACACAGTGGACTGTTTTTTTGTTTTCCACGAAAGGAGTGATTCCCCGAATTTGATGCAAAATCCAGTAATAGATCTCCTGCTCATTGGACATGTAGCATAATCTGAATCACAATAAGCCATCATCTCCATGTTACATTTTCGGGAAAGAAGTATCCCTAATCCTGGGCATGTCTTCAAATATCTCACAGTTTTCATGGCTGCATTCAAATGTGACTGTTTAGGACTGTGCATGAACTGACTAAGAGTCTGAACTGCATAACAAATGTTTGGCCTAGTCATAGTGAGGTATATGAGCTTCCCTACTAGTCTCTGATATGCAGAAGGATCCTTTAACAACGGATCATCAGAAGTAGATGAGCCAGAATCATAATCAGCAGAGGTTAGCTTGATATTCTGCTCTATGGGCACAATAGATGGTTTGCAACCTGACAATCCTGCTTCTGAAATAATCTCCATTACAAATTTCCGCTGACTGAGTGAAATTCCCTGTTCCGAACGAGCTATCTCAATTCCAAGAAAATATTTAGGTGGCCCTAAATCTTTGATATGGAAAGTGGAATGCAGATATTCTTTCAACTTCTTCACAGCGGAATCATCATTTCCCATAATTAGGATGTTGTCAACATAAATCATTAGATAGATAGACGACATACCTCTCTTCCAAGTGAATAATGCATAATCATACTTGGATTGTCTGAAGCCAGCAGTCGTAAGAGCACTCGTAAACTTGGCATACCATTGTCGAGATGCTTGTTTTAATCCATAAAGAGATTTACGGAGACGACAACATACCTTAGACTCCCCCTGTCTCCGTGATCCGGGTGGAAGGTCCATGTATATTTCTTCGTCTAAATCGCCATGCAGAAAGGCATTATGGACATCCATTTGATGCAATGACCAGTTACGAAAAGCAGCAATGGACAGAAACGAACGAACTGTAACATCTTTAGCTACTGGAGAAAAAGTCTCATGATAATCGAAACCTTCTCTTTGTGTATAGCCCTTTGCAACCAATCGGGCCTTGTACCTTTCTATAGAACCATCCGCTCTATATTTTATCTTATACACCCATTTGCATCCAATTGGTTTGCGATGAGTGGGTAAAGGTACAACATCCCAAGTGTGGTTATCTAGAAGAGCTTTGAGCTCTGCCTCCATAGCCCGTTGCCAATTTGGATCATGCATGGCTTCATTATAACTAGAAGGCTCGTGCTCCTCAGAAATACTACTCATGCAACATAAATGCTTCGATGATAGCCTATCGAATGAAACGTAGGAAGAAATAGGATAACGAGTACCTGGTGAACCAGAAGAAGCACATACGTAGTCCTTTGTCCATATCGGTGGACGAGTAGCTCGACCAGATCGCCGCGGTTCTTCATTTTGAATCAAGGAGGAGTTGTCAGTGTGACTTGTTGCTGGAGGATCTGCTATGGAGGAATCCATTTCCGGCGATGGTTCTTCAGGTGAAGTAGCCAGAGTGGCCTCTATTTCAGGTAATGCAATTGGTGCATTAGATGATTCTTGGAGCCTGGGGGGAGGGACAACAATATAAGATCCTCTCGGATCATCTTCTGATAGAAACGTCTTATTGATTGTCCTTTCATCTCCAGAGGAACGATCCACGTTTTTAAATGGGAAAACATCTTCATGAAATACTACATCCCTGCTGATAAAGAATTCTCCTGAGGATGGCTCATACACTCTGTATCCTCGCTTCAGATTTGGATACCCCATGAATATGCACTGTCGATCACGAGGTCCCATTTTATTTCTGTGCCCCATTGTAGTTACGTAACATAGACACCCAAGAACTCTGAGATGACTCAGATCCGGCTTTCTTCCATACAGTATCTCAAAAGGACTTTTTCCTTTAAGGATACGAGATGGCATACGATTAATCAAATATGCCGCTGTGATCACACAATTTCCCCAAAAATTTTCAGGAATAGATGCCTGAAATTTAAGAGCGCGTGCTACTTCAAGAAGATGGCGGTGTTTCCGCTTTACCACTCCATTCTGCTGTGGTGTATATGTGCAAGAGCTCTCATGTAAAATTCCATTCAATGTGAATAAAGAACCACATTCACTATTAAAAAATTCTCTACCATTATCAGTGCGAATGCGTTTAATGGATTTCCCAAATTGATTTCTAGATATGGCAAGAAAGTTTCTAATGTGAGAAGAAACTTGACCTTTGGATTGCATTAGGAATATCCATGTAGCTCGTGAAAAATCATCTACAATAGTGAGAAAAAATCTAGACCCATCATGATTCAAGTTATGATAAGGTCCCCAAACATCGAGATGGACTAATGAAAAAATTTCGTCCACTTGAGAAGTACGATCATGAAAAGAAGGACATGTTTGCTTTGCTAATGGACAAATGGGACATTGAGGACAAGGAATAGAAGCTGAGTGACCCAGTCTTTGATGATGAAGAAAGTTTTTATTACTGATAGCAGAGTTACACAAAGATTTATTGAAAAAATATTTGAGACTCTGCGAAACATCCATCCAGAAATATAGCCATTGGAATACTCTACCCGAGCCCATTAGTTTCCCAGTCGAAAGGGCCTGAAACAAACATTCATCAGAATTGAATAAGATTTGACAAGAATTTTCTTCACAGACCCGAGATACTGACACGAGATTGAAGTGAAAATCAGGAATATAGAACACATTTTTAAGCACAATGAGTGGACTAAGAGTTACTGTGCCTATCATTTCAACTTGTGTGGTATTTCCATTTGGGAGCTGCACTGATATGGGAGAGAATAATTTTTTAATATTTGAAAGTGAACTTTTATCACAAACAATGTGATCGCTAGCACCTGAGTCGATAATCCATGCACTCCGTGAAATTGAATTCATCAAACAATGAGAAGTACCTGTGAAACCCCCAGATTTGTCAGAAGTGTCCATTTTCCTCAGTGCCTCCATCAATTCTTGATATTGATCATGAGTAATTGTCTTGTTTGATGGTTGTCCTGACACCTGAAAAATTGTAGAAAATTTTCCTTTTTCCTTCTCTCCAGGTTTCCCATGCAGCTTCCAGCAATTTTCTATTGTATGATGCGGACGCTTACAATATTCGCAGTATAATTTACCTTTGTTTTTAAAATTCCTTCCAGTCGAGACGGGCTTATGCATGGGCTGCAGAACTTGGGCCAAGGTTGGCCCATAATTATTTTCTGCTTCTTTTAAATTGCTGAATGAAGAATCCAGCCCATGCGAAGCAACTCCGCGCGGCCCATTTGGCCCATGAAGAGCCTGGCGCCGTGGGCCGTTGGATCCACTCGCTGCCAGCGATGGATGAGAGCCGTCCGATCGCCCAATAAAAGGCGACTCGCTAGGGTTTCCGTCGAGGAACCCTAGCTCTCCCTCCTCCTGTCCTCTGTTTCCTCCGTTTTTCGGCGGATATCGAATCTGCCTTCTTGCAGCCAGAGCGACTCCGTCTCCCCCAGAAACCCTAAGATCCGTGGATCTTTGCTGATTCTCCTCTCGGATGGCAAGTTGGTAGATTCGATTGAGGCTCAGCATGGGTTCCATCGTTAAGATTTGAGATCGGAACGAAAGGTAAGCCTCGTTGAGGATTAACAGGAATCTTGTGGTTTTTTCCCTTTCTCGAATGGCTTTGTATTGCTGTAGAATCGGCTCTGGCCATTCGATTTTCTCCTCCGCTGCTTCAAACTCGTTCCACAGAGCCGCGAGTTTGTTGTAGACGGTTGCTATGCTCATATTTCCTTGCTTTAATTCCGAGATCTGCTGTGTTAATGTGAAAAGCTTTACCTGATCAAGCTTTCCAAACATTTCTTTAATGTTTTCCCACATTTGCTGTGAATCCTCCGTCGGGGGGAGACCGGCCGTGACTTCGGATGAAATGCAATTACCTATCCAAGTCCTGACAAGTTGATTGCACTTTCTCCAAAGTCGTGCCATCCTCTCGTCGGCAGGAATCGAAATTGTGCCGTCTAAAAATCCCTCTTTATCTTTCGTGACTAGCGCGCGCCGGAACTCGCGCGCCCAATTCGAATAATTGTCGGCACCAGTTAGCTCTCTGTGGATGAGTTTTAACTCTGGTCCGTCGGCATTTGTCGTGTGGAGTGGGTCACCGGGCTCCGGTCGACCGCTTGTGGGAAAAAGGTATGGAAAAAAACTTGGATTGGGATAAGGATTTCCTCCAGTACCCGAATTATTAGGCCCTGTGCCCTGATTTGTTTGCCCCGCATTGAACTGATTCGAGTGGGAGTTTGATCCCATTCCGACCCCTGTTGATCCGCCCGTCTGCTCCGGGATGATGGCAGGATTTGCCCCATCAATGGTTGGCGAACCTCCAGTAATCCCAACGCTGCTCTGGTAGCTTCCTGGCTGTGATGAATGGAACCATGGATATGGTATCCACTGGTATGGATGGCCCATAAAGGGCTGCCCCAGGTTGAATTGAGCCGGGAACTGTTGCCATGGTACGTTTTGAGTTGGTGCTTGACCAAATTGCTGAGGAGCAGAAGCGGTAACAACGGACGAATCCTGCACTTCTGGCGTGACTTCTCCGGCAGGTGGGTTATTTGTGGAGGTAATTTCCTGTGATTTTTCCATGGTAGAATTTTCTTCCTTCTATAATAATGATTCCTGTGGCAACTCTGTTTCTTGCAGATGGAGTTCCACGAGTGGCAATCAAAAAAAGGAGCGGAAGCGACTATAGGTTCAGAATTTTGGCTGGCTCTGATACCATGTCACGAAGTTAGATGAAGAATAGAAGGAAGAACTTTGAGGAAGAATGTGCCTCAATTTCATTGATTTAGTTGATCTTTACAATGCTGTATATAAACACAAGAAGGAATAATAATAACAGAAAGTGTACATTCTTGTAATCTTTCTATTCCTAAGATATAGACAATTGTATATATACAAAATAAAATCATATCTTCCAACAAATTCGTACCACTTCCGCTTCTGCATTCCGCATGTCTTGTCAATGGGAGGGAACTCCTGGTGTTCATCTTAAGGGTGTCTTTGAGCTTCTACCGTTGAGAAGGATAAGGTTGTGTTTTTAGATGTACATCCATTACAGAAGGCTTTTGCGGTTGGATGCGTCTAGAGTTAGGTGGTCCTATTGGTTGATCGTTCGCCCTTTTTGAAGTTGATGCAACTAGGATGGTCATGTAAGGTGTGTGCTTCGTTCCATTGGCTACGGAAGAAGATGTCAATGCAAGTAGAACAATGTCGACAGTCTTTTTGACGCCTTGTTCTCAATAAACTCCGGACTGCTCATCATCAAGAGAATTTGGAGGGGTGACTTGCGGTTTAACATATCTTGTTTCTACATGCCTAACTCTCTTTCTGTCGTTCTCTTCAAATTCTAGAATAGTTTCTAAGAAGCTCTTGTTGTAATCTTGATTGATTACGTAATGATGTGGGGGATACTTTTGACTTCTGATCTATGCTGAATTTTTTATATGGCAAGTCAAATTTAAGTTGCCATTTTTCAAGTACTGGGAGGACCAAACAGTTAGCAGATTAGGGCATCGTGAGCTGGTTTTTTTTTTTATGGTCCCACACACCCAAGGCTTCTCACTGTTTTTAAATTGGCTGATAAATTTCCCAACGGAGTATCCCTTTTTCAAGGTGGTGATGAGGCCCTCTTATGTTAAGTATGGCTTGGTATGATCCCACACTTATTAACTCAGACTGGCCAATGTCTGAAAATCTAATATATCAATGCTTTTTAGATCTTTGTTTATAATCTAGTGTATTTCCTAGTTTACTTTGTTGTGTAGTACCACATGATACGTTATTTCCTTGAAGTGTCCGCGGGTGTATGTTTAAAACTAGGTATAAATATCTTAGCACTGAAGTAATTGGACGTAAGCTGGTGGTTGGAGGTTCAAAAAGATAACAAACGTCTTCTTCTTCTTCTTCTTGTTTTTTTTTTCCTTTTTTGGATAGATGTTGTTGGAAAAGCAATTGTTGAGGCGTCTTAAGAATAGAATCCAAGTTCTCTAATATGGAGCAATTGGACAATGTTATTCAATGCTGTAAATTCAGAGAATATATATATGTAAATCACACCAGGAGACTAGTTGATATGGACAAGTAAATTGCAAAGAATGTTGCTGCCTCCATAACTAAAGAGAAAAACCTAGTAGATAAGGGGTGGCTTGTTATGATACTGAAATTTCATTGTAGATCTAATGACTGATAATTTTGTTTTCAAATGGGAGATACTGTTGTACTTCGTTATATTAATCAAATTTTTTTTGGGAGGTGATTTTACTTCGTCAAATTGAACCAACAGTTTGATAAAAAATTATTTAAGCTGTGATTGAAAGAATCAAATAACTTAGGTTTAAATTTTCAATTCTATCGATGATCCAGTTATCAATATTTGCTTTTTCCCCTGTGATTGTGATTTGTGTGGCTGAAATTGATATGTTTTAAATATATATATAGGATCTGGAAGGCTTCTTCTGAATGTATACCCTATTGCATTCTCGAAGCATAGATTTGACCTTGACTTTGGATTGATGGCTTTCATTATATGGTTTATTGTGTATTAAACTCTTGAAACTAGCAAGTAATGCCTTAAACTCATGACGTGTACGATTTGATTCTCTCATTAGGGTATATGCTTATGTCTTGGTCTGTTCTTCACTATAAGTTGGTTTTTCAACCATGTAGATGGGCAGTGTGCTTCTGTTTAATCCATCGCGTGACATATTCAGGACATTAAGCAAATTGCGACTCTTAGGTATTCGGATAGGTCATGGATGGTGAAGGTAAGGAGTTGTAGATGAGATTTTTTTTTTTTTGGGGTTCTTTTCCACTGGTTGGTATTTGATTTGCCAAATACATCATTATTGTATACTCTTTCATATGTATGGCGCAACCCAATTCTTGTTTTTTTCTCCCCTATTTACTACGGCGACGAAGAATCAAATTATCACTATATTTCTTCCTTTTTCTACTTCTTCTTCCAAGTGTAGGATAACCCCAAGGGGTTGCGGGTTTTTTTTCTACCAATTGGGATGTAAGAAAAATTACCAACTTGACCCTTAGCCCAAGTGTTATATTGGGTTATTTACTAAAATCTCCTTTTGGAGGAGAAGGATGGTTTCGGAAATCACACTTTTAGTTTTTACATGAACCACAAGACCATTCTTATGAAACTCTTGCTAAAGAAATAAAATGCACTTCACAAATCATCCATTTCAGTTGAACCATCTGACTTGTAGAGTGAATATAGGAAGAACGTTTGAGTGGAAAATGAAATAGACTAATTTACGGGCAGGTTCGCTTTGACTAAACTAAAAGCAATATAGGCCGTTCACCTAAAATGTTGTTTATGCCACCAAAGAGGCTTCAAAAATGGGCACTCCCACAAGATTAATGTGTCGACTTTCTTAAATAATTTTAATTTTCTATAATGAGATATTCAGGAAAACTTTCAACTATTTGATTCGAGTACATGTAGAATCTGTCGTTGATATCTAACTATTGGATCCTCCAGCGTGGATAAAAGATTACTGAATTTTAAAAGGGAAATTCAATCGATTAAGTATACTGAATTCTTTCAAGTGGGGAATGATGTGAGTAAGATTTGTTCGTCTGACCCAAGCAATTCCTTTTTCAATTGCTTTTTCTTAGCCTCACTTTTTAATTGATTTAAAGTGATGTAACATTGATTTGAGCCATTCTGTATTAGATAAAATCACACCTGCTACTATACTGCACCTTTTGATGGATGATTGGTTAGCTTTTTAATCTTAATCTCTCCGTCATTTTCTTTCTGATTGCTAATATTCTTACTCAAGCTATCCTCAGCTGCATTTTTCTTTACTACATCAATGTAGTGACTTCTAAGTTCTAACGTTAATTACCCTTTTGACGTGGTTCTTGTTTCTTTAAATAAATTCTTCCTCGTCTCCAAGTGATTTAACTATTGCTACGTATACTAGCTAATTCATTATTTTAGGGAAGTAACTAAATTGAAGAGGGAGAGATTTTATTTAAATTTGGGTTCTATGGGAGACTATTGTGATTATAAAATTGTTTTATGAGCAAATCCAAATTACAATTTTGTCCATTGTCAATAGAATCTGGTCAGAACAGAATTCCTACTTTTTGATTTGTCTCCAGTAATTCCAATAGCCTTCTTATCCTAGAGTCTTCGGCAATGGTATGGATTTTTTTTTTTACTAACTTTTTTTTTTCCTTTTGTGGAACTTAGACAGAACGACAATTCCACGAATTCATAATTTACATCTTCACCCTCATCTATATTTACATCTTGGAAGTTCATGATTAATTGAATTACCAATCTTGTGAACGAATATCGCAGGTTGCGTTTCCTAACTTGTTGACATTAAATATCATTGGCTTGGACAACATCGAGATGATATGGGACAATCAAGTTGTTGCAGATTCTTTCCTCAAGCTAAAATCACTTTTTGTGGATAAATGCAATAAGGTTGTGACCGTTGTTCCTTCTTCCATTTTGGGACGGCTCTTATGCCTAGAAAGTTTAAAGGCAAACACATGTGGTTCGTTGGAATTTGTTTTCGAACTTCAGTCACTAAATTCTATAGATGGACCTCAAGTAGTGCTTCCATTAAAAAAACTGATGGTATCAAGATTACCAAAGCTAAAGTGTGTATGGAAAAAGGAACTCCACCATCAAGTTGAATTCCAATACCTACATTCTATTAGCATTTCCAAATGCAAGAGCCTCACCTCTTTGTTTCTAGCCTCAATAGCCAAAGATCTAGTCCAACTAGAGGAGTTAGAGATCAATGGATGTGGCATTGTGGAACTCATTGAGAAGGAAGAAGGACTAGTTCCCAGGTTTGATTTTCCAAAGTTAACCTCCCTCAAGCTTAAGCATTTGACAGAGTTGAAGTGCATCTACACCGAAACACATGCTTTACATTGGCCGACATTGAAGACCTTGCAGGTCTATGGCTGCAAGAAATTGGAGATCTTTGCTTCACAACCTGAGAATGAGATGCTACTACATAAACGACCTCTCTTCCTGATAGAAAAGGTACGACCTGAAATTATTTGTGTTTGCTTCGATGGTGAATATTTAAAGTGATGATTAGCATCATAGCCAAGCATCTCATACAAAGTAGCTCTTACATGCAAAGATGTAAACTGTATGACTCCTTGAATCCATGGAAATATTACAACATTGAAACATCATATATTCTTTTAAGTATTGACCAAAACTTCTTCTCATTGTCTAACGTACTGAATGAATACTCATTGAACCCCTTTCAAAAAAGATTTAGGCTAATTTGGATGGTTCTCTCTCCTAAATGCCACTAAGATTGAAAAAACGTAGCATATGTTGTGATCTTATCATGGTACAAGTGTATTGTCTCATTTGAATCGTAAGAGATTACTGATGTTGACACCTAAATTTTGGCAACCCATTTAGTCATTTATTGCATTAAAAATTATGGGTTAATTTTCTCCCTGAAAAAAAAAATAGTTAATTGCATAGCATATAGTTTTAGGTGCATTTATTTTTAATCTGCATTTTTTGCATTTAGCATTGGACTGATGTCAAGCATATTCAGATAGGATTTTTCATATATTTAGGTAATATACACCTATGGGTATATTCTTGGGTAGAAAATAAATTTTTGGATGGAATATTTGAAAATATAAAAGGGAATATTATGCGGGGTGCAATGATATATTTATGGGATTATGCACAAGTAAAATTGGAAGTAAAATATTTCACCAAAATTTAATTCCCTCTCCTATATAATGTGTTGTGCGTGTACGATAAAGGGGGCGACATATAATGAATACACGTCCAGAGACTAGAGATAGGAGAAATCGTGGGGGCCTTCACAAATACACATACGGCTACAAAAATGAACCCACGTTCTCGATATTGAGAGTGAAAATTCTCTCGCAGCTTGTCCCCATCTATCGATGCGCCTCTTTCCTCAATGCCATCGACAGCTCGCTCACAGTCCATCAACTTCGCCGTGTCTAGTTCTCGCTTGACGATTGGCGAGGGCTACAGAAGTTTCGAAATCGCAGCCGCGCCTCCCCAGGTGTCCACAAACCTGCAATTGAGACATTGCTGGCAACGCACGTCTTGGACGCCGAAGGGAGGCTATGATGAGGTCCTCAAGAGATTGAGCGGAGCTTGAGACTCGGTCAAAGCAAAAAGACACCAGACTGCAAGCGAAAAGAATAGCGGGCGGTCACATTAAAAAAATCCACAATTCCAAAGCACACATAAAGAGATACAGAGAGAAGGGTGGTCAGAAGAAGACAAAGGAGGGGGGTATTCGCTCATTGAAAATTGTGGATTTCTCTTCTGACTCTCTTAAGGCCTCGCAATTGGAGAGATCCGCAGCAAAAGAAGGGAGAAAAGAAAGCTAAAGATTTACGACGATTTGCTCGGTGGCGCTCCCTTGTCTCGCCCGGTCCTCTTACATGCTTGTGTCACGGGCCGATAGTTTCCTTGGCCTTGGAACGACCCGTGAGGCGCCTAGTGAGCGGAATTCACCAGGCCAGCCTTCCTTCTATAATTATCCCAACGATCAATACGGTGAATACTCCTTCGTACGAGATCTAGCCACGCCCAGCTTCACTCGGGCGTCTAGTCCATCGAGTGAGACAACAGATCCATTTAGGTTAAACAACTGGTTTCGGCCTGCCATGGCCTCGTCAGGAGAGCGGCATCAGCTCCCGACCAGTTTGTGCACGGGAGGCCTAGCCCGTCTTTGGAGCTCCTAAGTAGTGTAATCCTTCTAACCTAGAACTCCTAGCACCAATCGTCCTGACGCCACTCCCACGGACCAGTTGTGTTCTACCCTTCTGCCTCACACTCTTCACCAGATAACCCCAAGTGCCACTCACAAGTGTCACGAGTACGGGAGGATTCACGGACCGTGACACTTGTCCATTGGCACAATTGCCGTTGACGACCAGCTTCAAGTTACTCACCATCAAGTTACTCACCATCGGCTGCACCACCACTTTCGCCGAGCACTGCACCGCAAGCTAAGGCGACGAGCTATTGATCCAAATCGAACTCTATCGTGATTCATGAGCCACCGTTCAAAGTCCAAATTTGGAAGTCGGTATTGAGAATATGTAAAAATTTTATCTATTTTAATTTCCAAAAAAAATCATCGACGCGGTTTCCGTAATCTCAAGTAGGCTTATAAATTTGGAAATCTTCCTAATTTCGCAACGTACATATGATTGACAGTCCGATTTCACGCTTGATATACGACTCGCAATCGCACGGGAAAATCGCCAATCCAATCTCATACTCGAGATATGATTCGTGATTTTGTTTAAAATTGGCCAATCCGATCTCATGCGCGAGATACGATTCGTCAATTTATTTCCCAAAATTAAATGGACATGGATGATATCTTGTCTGATTTGTTGCTGTGCTGTTCTTGATGCATTCATTTGATTGCTCCCGTAAAAAAAAAATAAACCAAAAAAAATAAAATATTTGAGTTAGATTAGGTTCATGTTAGAATATAACTTGTTTTAGAGTTATTTTGCATGTTTAGAATAGAAATTTTATTCTGAATTTAAAAAAAAAATTAAAAAAAATCATCAAAAAATCAAAAATCAAATTAGTCAATTTAGGTTGCTAGTTTTTTAACTTAGGTTGCATGTTTAATTATTTGTCAATTTTAATTTCGAAATTAATAAAACAAAAACACAAAAAAATATCATCATGCATATGTCATGTAGAGTTAGGGCATATTTTGCACGTCATTACATATTAGGGTAAAATTGCACTTAGTATAATTTTAGATAATATTTTTCTTAATTTATTACGTGTTTAGGTATTTTCTTAAAAAGATTGCATTTTAGGATTATTTGGGTTAAGACAATATTTCAGTTTAAATTAGGATTTAGTTTAACCTAATGCCTAATATAAATTGAATAGGATCTTAATCTAACTAGATAATTTTCACATTTTGTTTTAATTCCGAATTTCATAAAAAAATACCAAAATGCCTTAGGCTAAATTAGTTTCATTATTTAGGATAGAATGCATTCTTTTGGGAAAAAGAAAAAATATCATACGCACGTCATTAGGGTTAGATTCATTGAGATGTATGCCATTTAATATTTTTGCTAGGCCCATTTAATTAGAAATTACATGTCATTAGAATTAGGTTATTTAGTTAATATTGCATTGCATATTGCATGATTTTCATTAATTAAGTGAAAAGAAAAAATGAAATCGCGTGTTAATTAGAAACCATATCTAGGGTTGTTGATGTGGGTTTTAATTTAACATTGTAGGTGTTTTCGTTGCTTTGAGGTAAGATTTTTTTGCAATATTTTTATTGTTTATTTGGGTGTTAAATTGGTGGATTGCGCACCCGTATGATCACCTCACATGTTAGGGAAATAGATTTAAAATCAATTCAAGCTGCTTGCCAAACAATTTTTTTTTTAAATAAAAGAATGGTACCGAAAGGGCACTAGAGAAATCTAGTGTAACCAAGTCCCCGTACCCATAGTCTCTGGTTCGTAGGAGTAAAGTAAACCTCCCGTTGCTTTAGTTGGGTTCTAATCGACCCACCAAAAATAGATTAGTGGCAACTCCTAATTAAAAATCAATTACATGTTAAAGTTTGAACCTAAGTCGTGAATTAGTATGGGTTTGAGAGAGCCCGAGTTAAGTCTAGGCTTAACAATCCATTAGCCAAATCATAGGTGATTCACACCCGAAAAATTTGATCGCGACAACTGATATAATGCTAAAAAGGGAAAGATGGGACATTGTTGTTGACATTATTGTTGTTTTCCACAAAATGTATAATATAGGCAACTCTCTTAAAAACCAACATGAAGAATGGAAAAGACGACTATGTTTTTAAATAAAAGCTACTATGCTGATCTAATTGATGCATGCCTTATGTATATCATGTTTAAACAAGTAATTAATCATTATATAGGCCTCATAATTATAAGAGCACGGAATTTTGTATATGTTCGTGCATGCATGTAGTATGGATAGATATATTTGTAAATATTTTTGGCATCACAAACACAAATCCACAGTGACTACTAGATATCCTATTAAATTTGTTATTGGTGGTGATTTACTAACATTAAAGAGAAGTCAGTAAGCTAAGGACAAAAAATTGCATGGATAAGAAAAACACACGACTATTTTGTCCAACGAAAGTTGACCCGGCACTAAAGTTGATTTTGGGGGGCAGGGAGACTCCCTCGATATGTTAATTTTTCCTCTGGGTATCGGACATATTTGTCGTGGGTCCCACAAGGTTATGTGTGTGCCTTTGCGTTTTCGCTTTTTCTTAACCGCCTCTTGGGGCTTTTAATTTTCACCATTGTTCTCATTGGACACTAGCAATAGATATCAGTCGAACTTTTTTTTGGGCCGAAATTTGAAGTTGAAAGTGTTGTCAAGTTTGCTTTATTATACAGAGAGAGATAAGTAGTGCTCCACTCGCTAATCCATTTTTGAAGGAGAAATTATTCGTATGAAATAAAATTAGCTCACTCATCAAGCACAGCATTGCAAGTTTTTTTAGCTAAGGAAAGACTGGAAATTAGAAACGACATTAATATGGAGATTTTTTTACTCCGTTTTATTGTTTTATTCTCTTTTCTTCCCTTTTGTGCAACTTAATAATTCCTCTCTCCCCTTGGCACTTGTGTATATTTACATCTCGAAAGTTTATGAATTCGAGATTTAATTAATCACTAATTTCATGAGCAAATTCTGCAGGTTGGCTTTCAAAGTCTGGGGACATTAGAAATCAATGGCTTGGATAATCTCAAGTTTTTTATTTTTTCCATCCATGGTTAAATCTCTCGCACAACTGAAAATGCTGACCATATCAGATTGTGAGAAGATAGAGGTGACCTTTATGGAGGAAGAAGGGTTGGGAATGGAAACATCAGAATTTTTGGCATTCCAAAATCCAAATGCTAATCGATTTACGCTTAAAACAATTGAACAGCTTGACATGCTTCTCTCGTGGAAAGTGTAAGATTGATTTTTCGTTTTTATTGCTAAAAATTGTCTTGTAGATATATTCATCCCTACAGTACAAATGGTGGTAATGACAAGTGTACGAGAAAGTCAAAGTCAGGATTGCGTTAGATCACATGCCACAACATTATTCAATCAAGAGGTATGTAATTAACATTAATCAAATTATTAAACATACCGAAGACAAGCATAACCAAGATAAAAACTAAGTCAGTCATTTATAAAGGGAATTGAACAGCCGATATGTATGATTTGCAATTTCTCACTATTAGTTTCTCTAGAAATAATTTCCATAAAGATGGTTGAACATCTCTTATGGTATCTGCACAAAGCATGAACGAGTAATAAAATTGCCAAATATGATCTCTAAAAGCTTTCCGATATTACCAGTAACTTAAAACTCTCAACAACCTCACATGTATGGCTTAGACATTGCATGCATGTACATTGAAAGCAGTTGACAAAACAATCGAGAGGAAAGTGAGCTATAAGTTTCAAGAGGTTGGAGATGAAGGGCCTTTTAAGACACTCACTTGACTTCATTTGCACTAACAAGATCTTTTTTTTTCCTAGTCAAAGGAAGCTTTACTCTCTCTTAACTGCACTAGTAAAGGGAATCGAAGCCTTCTCCGTCGCCAAACTGAGCGAGACCTCTCGGGTCTTGGGCTTCAGATATCACCTCTCTTATTTTTTCCATGAATTGCAAGACCATTATTATGGAACTTTTATTAAAGAAATAAATGCATTTTGCAAATACAGCCATTTTGTTGAGTCATTTGAATTGTCGAGCACATAGCGAATAATGTTTCCATGGAGAATGAAATAGAGCAATGTACAGACCAGTTGACTTTGACTAAACTAAAAGCAATATAGGCCGTTCACCTAAAATGTTGTCTATGCAGCCAAAATAGGCTGTACAAATGGGCCCTCCCATGGGATTAATACGTTGACCTTCTTAGAAATTTTTAATATATTATAATGAGATATTTAACACCGGTTTCTATAATTTGACTCCAGTTTATGTATATGATCTGTTGTTTGCATATAACTATTAGACCTTCTAGCATTAATAGAAAATCAAATTTAAAAGGAAAATTCAATCGATTTAAGTATATAGCAGTTTGAAGTGTGGAATGATGTGAGTAGGATTTGTTCATTTGACCCAAGCGATTCCTATTTTAATTGCTTTGTCGTAGCCTAACTATGTAATTGCTTTATAGTGAATTAATATTGATTTGTGGCATTCGGTATTAGATAAAATCATATCTCTTACTGTAGTGCACCATTTGATGGTTGATCTATCGCCTTTTTAATCTCAATCTCTCCATCATTTTCTTTCTAATGGCTAATGTTCTTCCTCAAGCGATCCCTCAACTGCATTCTCTAATGGTGATTACCCAATTGACTTGCTTTTTGTTTCTTTAAATAAATTCTTCCTCATACTTAATTAATTTACGAAATAGTGCAAATTCACTAAAGAATTTCATCCATATTGTAACTAATGTCATTAGGTTATTGTTATATGAGCGTATCCAAATTACCATTTTGCCCATATTTAACACATTCTGGTTAGAATCCCTACATAGAACTTTTTGTTTTGTCTCCGGTACATTTCAATAGCCTTCCCATTCTAGAGTCATCGACATTGGTATGGAGATTTTTTATTTTTTTTTACTATTTTCATTTTATTCTTTTTCTCTTTTGTGCAACTTAAGATAGAATTACCAATTCCGTAAATTTGTAATTTACATCTTGGCACTCTTATCTTGAAAGTTCATGAATTTGTAATTTAACTAAATTACCAATTCTGTGAATACCGCAGGTTGCATTTCCTAACTTGGAGAAATTATTTATCGAGGGCATGGATAAAATCGAGACGATATGGGATGATCAAATTCCTATGGATTCTTTCTCTAAGCTAAGATTGCTTTCAATGAATGAATGCAAAAAGCTTGTGCACATTGTACCTTCTTTCATTTTAGGACGGCTCTTGAGCCTGGAAATTTTGAAGGCAAAAGCATGTGCTTCCCTTGAAGTTATTTTTAAACTCCTGCCACTAACTCCTCTAGATGGAAATAGTGTTGCTTGTTCTCCGTTAAAAGTGCTGAAGTTAAATGACTTATCAAAGCTAAACTGTGTATGGGATAAGGAATTCTACCATCATATTAAATTCTAGTGCCTATGTTTGGTTACCCTTCAGGGATGCGCTAGGCTCACCTCTTTGTTTTCAGCCTCAATAGCTAGAGATCTAATCCAACTTGGGAAGTTGGAGATCAATCAATGCGGCATTGTGGAACTCATTGAGAAGGAAGGACCCGATGAGTTGAGCATCAATGTGGAAGCCATAGAAGGCCCATGTCATGGGCTAAAAGTAGCATCATCCTTTCCAAGTTATTTTCAGCATTTGAAGACTCTAGATGTGTCATGTTGTCATGGGCTGTCAAATATGTTCACACCGACAATGGCTACGAATTTGGTGGAACTCACAACATTGAGGATTAGTAGATGTGAAATATTAACAGAAGTCATTAGTGATGAGGAAGGTGGGGAGGGGCATGTAGTGGCTTTCAATCAATTGAAGTATATGGAGCTTGATGAGTTGACTAGGTTGAGATGTTTCAGCTCAGGTGGATACACTTTGACGTTCCCTCTCTTAGAAGATATCATTGTGAATAGATATCCTGACATGAAGTTCTTCTTCGAGGGACCAATGGAGGCCCCAAAGCTGGAGAGAGTACAAGTACGTTTGAATGAAAGGTATAAAGCAACAAAGTACCAATATTTTTGGAAGGGAAACATCAACATGACCATCCAAAATATGTTTGAAGAAATGGTATGCTTTAGTTACTAAATTCTATGCAATTTGAATTTTTTTATTATGACCAATAAAGCAATTATTTTATTTATTTATTTATTTATATGATAACTAGAATTTTATGTTTAAAGATGCATCTTCTTATAGGCTACATTCGCTGGGAGTAAGTTTATGCGGTTGTTGGACTTCCCGAAGCTGATAGTAAAATGGCACAATGAACCTAATCGCATCACATCATCTTGGCAACCAAAATCGCTAGTGGTGGATAAATGTCCATCATTTATTAATGCTATTCCATCTAGTTTGATGCTTGTTTTAGACAAATTGGGCTTTTTGCAAGTGCGTGATTGTGAGTTGCTTGAAGAAATATTTGATTTGGAAGGTTTGGAGGCTATGAAAAGCACTAGAGTACTACCTCGGCTACAAGAATTGAACTTGGCCAATCTACCAAAATTGAGGCGACTATGGAACAAAGATCGTCAACAATCGATATGCTTCAATTCTCTAAGGAGTCTCATCCTTTATAATTGCAACAACTTGGGACATGCTTTTGCTCCATCAATGGCTCAGTGCCTTGCCAATCTTGAAAATATAGAAATAAAGGAGTGTGGTCAGATGGAGGGAGTGATCGCAGAGGAAGAGGGGCAAGGAAGTGTAGTGGAGAATATTACATTCCTAAACCTTTTGTGGATGGAACTGGAATGCTTGCCCAATTTGACTTGTTTCCTATTGGGAAAAAATCATACGCTAGAATGCCCCAAATTACAAACGTTGAGCATTGCCTATTGCCCCAAGATGAGAACTTTGATTGGGCAGTCTTGGATGGAGAATGACCACAACGCCCCTTCACTTTTTACTCCCCAGGTCAGTCTTTCAAACAAATGAATTTTTGGCATTTCATTTGGAACATATTCTCATAGTATTGGACAATGCATGGTACAATGCAAATTTTTTTCTTTGCGCGGGTTTATATACATAATCTTCTAATATTTAATACAAAGACTAAAAATATTCTAATCCTCAATAAATATTACTATTATATGTACATCTCCGTATCCTATCAGAAGTGTTAAGTTGGTGTAAGTTCATGAAATCATATCATGCGCAGTACTTTAGAATTAGTTAGTGAGGTTCCTAAAAAAAGTTATCACAATAAAAAAAAAATTATTTTTTGCAATTTCAATTATAATGAACTAAATAGCAAAAATAGAATAACATCTAAAAATGGCAAAAAAATATGAAGTATCGCCCACTTCAGATTTTCTTGCGCAGAAGCAAATTGGCGTCATTCTATTAAAAAATGAAGAAAATGGGAAAAAGAAAACTTCATAATTATGAAGCCTAGTTCACAAATTGCTTAGCTATTATGAGCATAATTATCTCCCCAATCAATGAAATTGGAGGAATTAGAGAGAAGTGCTCTTTCAATTGGAGTGCTCTAAACTTCAATAATGATAAGTTTAGTCAAATTTTTTATATATTAATAATCACCTATGCTTGCACTGGGTTTTGATTATAAAATAAATAAAAATGGAAAGGCCAATATGCATGAAGTCGTTTGTCTTCTTTGTTCGTAAATCATACTCCAATCGCTGTACTCCAACAACCTATCAAATTATGTACGTATATTATACAATAAATATTAACTCTAAACTATCATATTGACTGATAATTAGTATGATACTGCACACAATCTATGTTTAACAAGAGAAAAGGCAGATTACTTTTTTCAGAAAAAGAAATGACGAAAAAAAGGAAAAAATAAAAGAGACAAAAGGACAGCTGGATAATAAATAGTAGCAATTCTTTGGCGGTTGCCGACATTGCAAGTCTTATTTCGTGACTAGATGACAATATTTAGTCAATGTCCTAGCTAAAATAAAATTAAAAATCGGAATAAATTATCCAACCAATGCCACCACAGAAGGGAAAATATTAGGTGCATTAAATACACTACCTAGGATTCGTATTGAATCATCCGCAGACTGACACGTGGCAACGCCGGACCCACTTGTTAGTTGAACCATTGAAATTTTTGCTCCCCATTTCTCTTCAATAACGGCCCATCACTAGAAAGCTCTGCTCTCCTCTTCCTGTTATGGCTCTGCTCCCTCACTCTCTTTCCTCGGCGAAGGCGCATCTCTATACGTGAACCACACCACCGCCATGGCCTCCATCAATTGCGGTGCGCTCACTGGACAAAGGAAAAAACAAAAAAAAATAGAAAAAGGAAGAAATTAGACAAAGTGTATTTGGTGTTTTAGACTTCTCCCCCCTTAAGAATTGTTCTCTCTCAGTCATTTCGGTTCACCTTGATCCTCCTTTTCGCAACGAGGAAAAAAAGAAGTGAACCAAATCTACAGAGTCAAGTAATAGTAACTCTTCTTTCTTCCCCTTGTCCCCTTTCCTCTACTTTCTTTTATTTGGGGCGATTGATGGGGTGGTTCGTCCAATGGTTGAATCGGAAGCTTAGGAATCGCTTCTCTAAGGCTCGCCTCCACTCTATGCGGGTGCATGTGTGGGTTCCGAGTGATTACGCGAATCGGAGCTTGTTGGTTATGGTGGGTCGAAGTGGATCTCCGATGCGGAAGCGATTTCGGCGTCGATTCGGTTGAGGCGTTGATTCCCGGCAAAGAAAAATTAAAAAATCTTCTCTTCAGCCCTCTCTTCCTCCTTCTTCGTCCACAGCCGCCCGACCTTCGCCCCTCGTTCGCTGTCGCCAACGGCGGAGTCACTGGCGCCTTGATTAGGCTGACCGCTATGTCCAAGCCAAGCATGGCGACTTCCTCTGCTTTGTCCGTCTCATCGTCCTACAGATCTCGAAATCTGGCCATCCATAGCGACGTGGAAATCGACCATAATATATGTTAACTATTCCAATCATTATATTGCTCGTGCCTATTACATATATATTTTCTTTCAATACAATTTTTTTTTCCACACGTAATAAAGAAAAAACTTGTAAACAATTGAAGTTATTTTTATTTTTATCCGGTTCACCATCTAATTTGCATGACGCTTCTCATTAGTGAACTTTATTAATTGAAGATTCATAAGTAATGTTCGCAATTGGTATTAGTGTTGAATAAGTAGCGGTGCTCATAGTAAATAGGGGAAATAACCTCTATCGCAGGAAGACACATTTGATTAGTGTTGGACTCAAGTTGCCAATCAATTGTAAGTGAAGATGCACAAATCTCACTTGTGGTCCTATTCCGTGGCTTGTTGATCCCAGCCGCTAATCTATTTAGAAAAGTTATTTTTGGAATTTATCACTCAATGCATCAATGATTGATGATGATTGAGGCACTATATGGCGATAAAACGGGGTAGTGTATCTCCATCCTTTCCATAAATACATGGACATGCTTATATAATCATCTTTCAAGTCCATGCTATTAAAAAACAAATAAGCATCACTGTCCATGCTACCGATTCACTTTTGCTAATAATTTTTGGATTTTTCTAAATCTACTAGAGATGAAAAATGGGAAGTTGTCGTTACCAAAAAATAAAATAAAATGGGAAGTTGTCGTTACCAAAAAATAAAATAAAATGGGAAGTTGATTTCTTTTAATTGATAAATAATATATGTAGAACCAGCTTATACATGTCGCTAAAGCATCATAACCTTGCATCCATCAGCGCGGCATTGGAGCCAACATAAGGAAGAGAGAAGAATGATATGTATGTATATCCCGATTGGATTGCAATATGAAGCACGTGCATCAAAGCTTCTTTGAACCGTGCTTCGGCTACATTCATTCCTTGAACCAAATAAATTTAAGAAATTCTTCCCTTATCTAATGTTGCATTATCAAAAAATCAGTGCAAGCAACTTTGATAATGATCAGTGTGAACAAATTTGAAAGTTGGAGAATCCAAGTATTCATCATTGAACTTTCCCAAAATTAAAGGGATAAGGCGTTGCTAGTATTAAATGTCAATTGAGGCACTTAAAATTCGATGCTCAATGTACTATTGATTATAAATGCATTTATAATTTCATGCTTGTTGCAATGCAATATACTTTGTCTTAGTCATTAGTCAACTTAAATGAAAGCATCAACTAGCTGCTCCTGTTTTATTTTTCACTAACAAGCTCTCGCATGTTCATGATTTGTAAGAGTGAGGAAAGTTTAGAAATTCTTTCTTTGAGGTCATAACTCAATGTAATCATATTCATTATATCATTTGTTTTCAATATGACAGGTATAATGTCCCGAGCTTGAGCAGATGGTTCTCTCCCATATGGACAATTTAAATAAAATATGGAGTGACGGTCCTCAAGAAACTCTTCCCTATTTCAATTTATAGAAAGTGTGGGTTCAGAATTGTAGGAGCCTTCAAAATGTGTTTCCACATTGGGTGGCTACAAATCTAACCCAACTTGAGGAACTTCAAGTGGAGTCTTGTGGGATGGAGGAAATAGTCGCTAGTGGGAATGAGAGTCCACGTTCCAATACTACTCAAGATCTTTTCCCAAAACTAACCTCTCTAGTGTTACATGATATGCCACAACTCAAGAACTTCTGCACCAACTTGCCCACTTTGAATTGGCCATTCTTGAAGGAATTGCGAGTGACTCACTATGATAAAGCGAACATGCTGTCTTTTGTAGCATCTATGAGCAATTGGGCTAAAAAAGATTATCAACAAGGCCTTTCAGACCAAGAAGCTCACTCTTTATTTGAGAGGGTATGATTTCAGTTGCTCTCCCTCAGTTTCTATTTTGTTCTTTAAAGCACTCACTGATCTCATATCCACGACCACTACATAATCAAGCCACATTATATTGCTATAGAAAACATGATCTCCCTCACTTATTAGTTTGTTGACAACATTAAAATATTTCTAATATCTTAAGTATACTTTTAATTTGTGGACACCTATAAGATATTTCATTACCTATAATTACAAAAAAAATTACAGATTTTTTTTGAAAGCATAATATATTCTTAATTTAGTCTAGTGGTGCTCCTTGGGGAAATTAATGAAAATTTAACATGAGAACCTCTTCATTGTTGACACGTGTTGCACATTTGAACTTTTCTTCTCTATTTCATCTTCTCAAAACTCTTTAAAAAATCAATACAAACAATTTTAACAAAAATGACATTAGTACCTTAATGTACTATTTTCTACCGTGTTCCTTAATTGATCTCGTCTTATACAGTCATCGTGTTGTATTACTATAGACAACCCGAAATTCCTTGCCTATGAATTTGAAGAAAACATAAGATATTTTATTATATCTTAAGCACACTTTTAAGTTTGTGGACCCATATGTTTTAGTAATTTCATCCGTGCATCCCATTACATAAGTTTCCAAAAATGACTAATTTTAGTTGACGAGATAAGATGTTTCTAATAAAAGATGAATTTGTTGAGCTTTGAGAGATCTTGAATTTAGATTCACTCTACAAACTTAACCATACCAACCTCTATTTGAGACTTTTAAAAGCTCTTGACTTGAATGTAGGGCTCTTGAGATATAATGAACTTTAAGAAGATGGCCACCTTCCATGCGAATCATCTTAATAGGTTTACTTTTTACAGCACATGATTTATTATTGAAACTTTGTTGAATTTACTTCTCTTGTTGTATTGGCAATTTGATAGGACTTTCCCAACTTGGAGAGACTTTTATTAGTCGATAACAATATTCAGATGATACAAGATGGAAATTTTCCAGAGGACATCTTTGGCAAGCTAAAAGCACTAACATTAGCATGCTTTCATGTTGAAAAGACCGTTTTTCCTCTCAAATTTCTCCTAGAGAGGGTTTCAAAATCTACAAAGCCTTGAGGTCTTCTGTAGCTCCTTTGAAGATATGTTCCTGGACGAAGGACTTGTTGACAATAGTAAACATCTGGTGCTTGAAAGTTTAAGAGAACTTAAGTTAAACAAGCTACACAACCTAAAGAGGGTATGGAGAGAAGGCTCTTTAGTGTTGAAAATTCTTCAGAGCATCAAAATATTTGAGGTTTGGGATTGTCCTTGTTTGACAACAATATTTCCGACCATGACATCCTTCAAGAATCTAATGACATTAGTGGTGAAGAATTCCTCTGGATTGATACATCTAGTAACTGCCTCAATGGTCACAAATTTGGTGCATCTCGATTGCTTGACTATAATAGGATGTGAAAGAATGAAGGAAATAATAGCAAACGATGGAGACGGAGAAGGAAAAGTGATTTCTTTTGGGAATCTTGATAAGTTGATACTCCAAAATCTGCAAAACCTAGAATGCTTCTCTTCCATCCCGAGTTGCATATTCAGGTTTCCATATTTATGGACTATTGAAGTAGAAGAATGCTCGAAGATGAAGACATTTTCTAAGGGTACGCTAAGTACACCAATACTAGATGATGTGTCACTATTTAGATACAAGTGGGAAAGAAGGAATTGGGAGGAGGGTGGTGATCTCAATACAACCATACAAAAGTTATCAGCATAAACAAATGCACATAAAATCAGTAAGATTCAATTAATCTCATTCTCTCCTCCATTCTTGTTTCTTTTCCCTTTTTTTGGTAGTACCGTAATTTTTTTAAATTTTTCTTTTTTGTTGTAACTTTTCTAGTACTGATTACGTCCGATTAGCGCATCGTCAACCTTGTCTATCGATCAATCTCGCCTCCCCCTTCGCTGAACAGCAGGAAGCAAAGCAGGGCTCTCCTTCTCCTTCTTGACACCATAGGCGTCAAACGAAGCGTCGGGAATGCCAAGACTGAGAGAAGCGTAGCTGCTGCACTTAGCGGAGCGGAGCAAAGTGTTGATTTATGACTTGAGTTTTGAAATTTGTTGGACTCCGCGAGGGATTTATAAAAGAAGAAATAAGACAAATCGTGGTGGGCTTTTAGGCGTGAAAAAGAAGTCCTCTGCACGCGTGTGGGGCCCAAGAGTCAACAAACGCACACACCCATGAAATAAAGCTACGAAGGAAGTTTACCTGAAGAAGGAGAGATGCACGTTGGATGTCTCCCGCGTGAAGCCAAAAGTGATTGTGGGCCCAGGTCAAAGTTTGACCTGGGCACACATATAAAATAAGTAACAGAATTTTTGAAGGTCCCTTCTTCGCTTCCGAAAGTCGCAGGTTGAAAACCCTACAGAGAAAAGACACCGCCGAAGCTCTACGTACGTGGGAGACGTCCATGCCGCGAAGAAGATCCGCAAGATCTTGAAGCCTCGCGAAGTCGTACGTAGAGAGTTTTGTCGCGCGGTAATTTTGCGCTGTGAGTTTATACCCAATTGAGTTGTTATTTATAAACACTTAGGGTTTGGGGTTAAATTTAGGTGTGGGAAACACTTGAGTGATTGAGCGATTGTAAACTTTGATTCTCTGATTTTAGTTGATTATTTGTTGCTGGCTCTCCCCGTGGATGTAGGTACCGATACACGGACCGAACCACGTAAATTTCTGGTGTTCTTATTTTTCTCGTCTAATTTTTCTGGGGTGATTTCGCATTGACGTAAATTGCAAGATCTTGGTAATTCCGCATATTATATCCCAACACAAAGTAGGAGAGAGAGAGAGAGAGAGAGAGAGAGAGAGAGAGAGATTCAACCAGATGGAGTGTTATCGTTGTCACCTTTGCTGGAGAGAAGATCGTACTCTCTTCGTCTCTCTCTCCTCCCTTGAACCCGGCAAACTCGTAAGTTCTTCCGATTTTGGTGTCTTATTGCGCGTGAATTAGTTTGAAGCGGGAAGTTGGTTTCGCAGAGACCTTCCTCAATCTTCACCTTCTTCTTCTTCAACTAGGGCTCTGTTCTTCAAACTAGCAATTTTATTGCCCCTAAATCCACATCTTCTGTGCTTTCCTCGCGAGCATCGGCGAGAGAAACGCATCTGCGTAGGATAATTCTGCGTGTTTGAGCTCTCATCGATGGAGATGATATAGGGAGAGATTTATTTTAAAAATCTAAAACTTGAAAATATTCAGAGAGAATTCCATGCCTTGTCAAAAATATGAGGGCGCCACTTTTATGACTTGTTCTCAATATAGTCCGAACTGCTCATCCTCATGAGAATTTCTTGCAGTTTAACGTGTCTTTGTTTCTGCTTGCATAACTCTCTTTGCTGTTGTTCTTTTCAAATTCTAGAATAATTTTTTTGAAGCTCTGTTTCTTTTTCTTGATTGGTTACAAGATGCTGCAAGGATTAAATTTGTTTCCAATTTATGTTAAATCTTTTCATGGCAAGTCAAACTAATGAAGTGTGCTTAACCTGCCTCTTCACGGAACCATCTCTCTCGCTGCTTCGCTCGCCATCCTCTTGTGGTCGAATCCAGGCACAGTTACAAGTGTTCTTCTTCTATGGGTTCGTTTTGCTCGACTCGGGGTGCCCTCATTGTCTGGCTCTTCTTTTATCTAGAGCAATAGCATGGAATTAGCTTCAGCTTTCATTCCGTTCCTTTCGAAGAGTAGTTTCTACTGACCATATTTGAATTTGATTCTTACCTATTTTGCTTCTGCATATTGCATGTCTAGTCAATGGGAGGGAATTCCCAGCGTTCATCTTTTTTGGTGGGGGAATGGTTTTTGCAAAAAGAGAAGGGTGACTCTGAGCTTCTACTGTTGAAAAGGATAAAGTCGTGCTCTTAGATGTGCATCCACTACAGAAGGCTTTCATGGCCTGCGGTACTCAGTATGATAAGGTTTTGGATAGTGGATACATCTAGAGTTAGGTGGTCCCATTGATTGATTGTTCGTCCTTTTTGAAGTCGACGCAACTATGATGGCCGTGGAAGGCATGTGCTTCATTTCATTGGCTGCGGGAGATGATGTCGATGAGAGTATAATCATGTGTAGAAGATGTGGATATGCACGGTGCACTTGAAGAAAAACAACCTCGACCGGTGTTTTGGTTGGGGATGTATGCACTGAAGTAGTAAAGCTTCTTGTCTTTTTCTCGCATAGTGTCTGATGTGATTGAAGAATCTGGTATGTCTTTGCACTTCTTGAATTGCACTAGATTTTGTGTGGTAAAATCATGAGGCATGTGCAATCGACGTTTGTAGAGGATTAGCGATATGCGGATGATGAAGCCGAATTTACATTTATATTTTCTTACTATTGCAGCTAAAGCCGGATTTCTCTCTGGATTCCTTGGTATAGAGTCTGTCCCTGGCCCTCAATTGCCTCAGATTGAGGCATCCTGAGCTGGTTTATTATGGTCCCATGCATCAAAGGCCTCTCACTGCTCTTAAATCAACTGACAAATTTTCCAATGGAGCAGGTGGTGATGAGGCCCTCTTATGTTCAGTATGGCTTGGTATGATCTCACGCTTATTGACTCAGATTGGCAATGTCTGAAAATCAAATACATCAATGTTGTTTAGATCTTTACTTATACTCTAGTGTCTTTCCAAGTTTACTTCATTGTGTGGTATATTACATGATATGTTATTTTCCTTGAAGTGTCCGTGGGTGTATATTTAAAACCAGGTATAAATATCTTAACACTGGAGTAATTGAAGCAGGGAAAAAGATGAAAGGACAGTTATTAGGACATAGCTGGTGGTTGGAGGTACGAAAAGATAACAATCATCTCCTTTTTTTTTTTTTTTTCTTTTTGGATAGATGCTATTGGAAAAGTAATTGCTGAGGCGTCTTAAGAATAGAATCCAAGTTCTCTAATATGGAGAAATTGGACAATGTTATTTAATGTTGTAAACGTAGAATATATATGTAAATCACACCACGAGACTAATTGATATGGACAAGCAAATTGCAAAGAATGTTGCTGCCTCCATAACTAAAGAGAAATACCTAATAGATAAGGGGGAAGCTTGTTATGATTATGAAATTTCATTGTAGATCTAATGACTGATAATTTTGTTTTCAAATGGGAGATATTGTTGTATTTTGTTATATTAATCAGATTTGGGGGAAAAAAGATGATTTTACTTTGTCAAATTGAACCAATGGTTTGATAAAACCTTATTTGAGTTGCACTTGAAAGAATCAAACAGCTTAAGTTTAAATGATCAATTCTATCAATGTTCTAGTTGTTGGATAAATTCTCTTCAGATATTTTGAAGTTGACAAAACATTTTTCTCAGTCTAGTCTGAAGACTTGCAGACTCTATTGACAAAGTTTGAAGATCAAAGTCTAACGCTAGCAAAACTCAAGTTTCAAAGTCTACTCTCATGGACAGTTTCCAGACCGACAAGTTAAAAACTTCTATTCTGATTCTATCTAATATAGTTTTTACTTCAACGGCTATGGAATATCTTTTGACTGGAATCAGCACTACAAGATCTTATATTCGTATCCGAATTTATATAGATTCTCTAAAGATTCACAACTTATTTGGAAAGTTCTACTTATGGAAACCAAGATCCTGATTGTATGGGCGAGCAGGATTGATGGGCTATCTACACTTACCTTAAAGAGCTTGAGATCTCTCCAAATTGATTCTGTCCAACGGGTTGATTGGAAGAACTTCTTTGGAAGGTGCCAACAATAATGAATGCATGAAAAAGTATATAAGAGAGACACTCAAGTTGTTTAAAGTGTTGGATAGAAGAATTCCAAAGTCTGAATCTCCTTTAATATTTTGTGATCTTATTCTCCGAGCATTATATGTAATCAAAAGAGAGATCATATTGTGGTGAGACCTTGAGGAAGTGTAGTAGAGCTTCTACACTGTGGACTCAAGAGCGTGAGACTGTAAACACTCATTTTGATTCTTAGTGAAATCTAGCCAGAAGGGCTGTCCGTGCGGGAGAGTGGACGTAGGCTTGGTCTAAGCCGAACCACTATAAATCTGGAGTCTTGATTCTCTATCCCTAATCCTTTTATCTTCCATTACGTTTAATTGCAGCGATTGTTATTTTTAATTCATTCGGATTAAATTGTTAAAATCGCTTTAGTCACCTATTCACCCCCTCTAGGTGCTAATTCTAGTCCTAACAATTGGTATCAGAGCTTGTGTACTCGTTTATAAGAAGTGTCTTTACTTCTGAGTAAAAGATCTATGGCTAGTATGTTGCCTACAGGGTTGGTTGAAGGTCAAAGCAATACCGGACCTCCATACTTTGATGGAAAAGACTACACAGCATATGTGTTGACACCTAAATTTTTCCATTTTATTTAGGATTTAATCGTGTACGGAAGTAGGAATTAGTTGCAAAAAAAAACGCCTAGAGGTCGGGTCGGGCTGGATCTGACATTAGCCCCGCTCGCCACTTGCCTCTCTTTCCCTCGCGTGGGCCGGCCCACTCTTCTATTTGGCCTAGCCCACGCCAACTAGGTCTCCTCCTCCTTCCGTGTCTTCGGGTGGGGGGAGAGAGAGAAAAAAGGAGGGAGAGAAACCCTAAAAAAAAAAAAAGAAGGAGAGCACAGAGGAGAGAGAGAGAGAGAAAGCTCGAGGAAAAACGGCGGCGGCGTGCCGCCGCCGGCAACGATGCTCGACCGACGTCGACCTTGCCACTGGTCAAGCCGCCGCCCCCCTATTCGCACTGACCACTGCATTGACCACCGCCGCTTCGCCAGTCCTCCTCGCCGCTCAACCAACCGCGACCGCCGCCCCGGTCGCAAGCGCCGGCAACCCCCGACCTCAGAGGTCGAGGGTTGCCTCTCCGCTCGCCTAGTCACGGCCTTAGCCGAAGCCACCCGCCTGTGCCGCCATCGAACAACGTCGCCTCCGCCCAGATCTGCCGTGCTGGAGTGCGACCCTAAGGTATCGCGCATCTACGCGTCGCCGCCGCCACCCGCCGCATCACCGCGGCCGCCTGCCGCGTCCCGACGCTGCTGCCCAGGAGCCGCGACGCCACCACCGCTGATCGACTCCTCCTCCTGCCGCCCTCCGGCCACCAGATCCTAAGTCCCCGAGACGCTGCCTCTGCTCCCGCTTGCTGATCCTCGCTGAGCCGCCGCCTTCCTGCTGCTGCTATCGCCATCCGCCATCCACCTCGTCTCCGCCGACGTCTTTGCCATCCCTCTTGGCGCCGCGAAGAAACCCTAGGGTTTCGGCCACGAACCGGGTCGCGCGAGCCGGGCCGAATCCAGTCAACCGGTTAGGGTTTTTGACGAATTGGGCTAGGCATACTTGGGCAGGCTTGGTTTATTTTTTGCATGTGGGCTTATGGGTTTTTGGGCTTGTGGGCTTGGGATGTTTATTGTGGGCTTATAGGTTTGGTTCCTTTTAAAAAGAGAGGAAGGGACCCC
Organism: Eucalyptus pauciflora; assembly: GCA_007663325.1. NCBI lineage: Eukaryota > Viridiplantae > Streptophyta > Magnoliopsida > Myrtales > Myrtaceae > Eucalyptus > Eucalyptus pauciflora. The sequence continues at coordinate 2,266,271 of VMYD01000385.1, forward strand.
TTGGGTTGGGCCCGCGATTCGGGCCCACCTGCCCCTATTTAGACCAAACCCTACCGGACCCTATCCGCATTGACCGGGTCGGGTCGAACCGAGCCCGACCCGGTTCACCTTTTTTTTTTTTTAATTAAAAATTAAATTTTAAAAATTTAAAAATATTTTCTTTTAAAAAAAAAAATTTAAAAAAATTATTATTTTTTTTTAAATTTCGAAAATCCAAAAAATGTAAGTTTTGATTAGGAATGGCCATGTATTACCTTTATAGTGTATTTATGCCTTTAATTGCTCGTATATTGATTATGTTGCATTGTTTAATTTACATGTTTAACTATATTTGCACTTGTTTTATTGTTTGTGTTAATTTCACTGCAATTAGGATCTTGGTAGTTATGATTATTACTTTAATGATTGCGCACCTGCATGGTTACCTCACATGTTAGTGGATAAGTATAAAATCAATTCAAACCGTCTGCCAAAAATCATTTTATTAAAACGAACAAGATTAGGTACCGAAAGGGCACTAATTGGTCAATTAGTGTAATCAAGTCCCCGAACCTAGATTCTTTGGTTACGTAGGAAGTGAGGCACGCTCCCATTCCTCACTTGATTTCTAGCCGACCCCAATAGGCTAGTGGCGACTCCTTTTACGCAAAATTCTTAAAAAATATCCCAATGTCACGCGGGGTATGGGCTTGGGAGAGCCTGCGCCTAATCATGGGCCTTAAGCCTATCTTTTAGGCAATACCCCTAAACCTGTTCCCTCCCCCCGAGGGTAGGTCGCGACAATAAGGACAAACAAGATGAAAGCATTCCTAAGATCGAAAGATCCTTTGGAATGGGAAGTGGTAGATAAAGGAATCATTCTTGCTGCAGCATCAGAATCAAAGAGAGGAAAAGAAGTTGTTGATCCCACTCTAATGACTCAAGAAGAAATCACCAAGAGACAGACTCTTGACGCTAAAGCCATTTACTCCTTATATTGTGATTTATCCCCTACTGAGTATAATAGAATATCTTCTTGTGATATAGCAAAAGAAGTCTGGGATAGGCTTCACATTACCTATGAAGGGACTGATCGAGTGAAAGAGACGAGGATCAATATTCTTTTGGGACAATATGAAGTCTTTAAGATGAGATCAGGAGAATCAATAACTGACATGTTTAGTCGCTTTACTGAAATTGTGAATGGTCTTGAATATCAGGGACATCCAATCTCAGGACATATGAAGGTCAACAAACTCCTACGAGGACTCTTTAAAGACTGGAATTACATAAAAACCTCAATAAGAGAGACACAGAGGATTGCTCCACTCTCTATAGACGAACTGGTTAGGACTCTTCAATCTTATGAAGTAGAGCACACCAATGAAAAGGAAGATTCAAAAGGTAAGAAATCTATTACCTTAAAGTCTAATGACTATTCTGATGCTACAGACTCTAAAGAAGATCTAGATGATGAAGAACTGGTACTTATGATAAAGAGATTCAGAAAGTTGAACAGAAAAGGAAGGAAATTCAATTGGAAGAAACAAAGCTCACAAAGGTATCAAAACAAATCAACAGAGGAAGATGATTCTAACAAAGAAGTGACTTGCTTTGAATGCAAGAAAAATGGACACATCATACCCAACTGTCCTTTGTTAAAGAAGAGAAAAGGAAAAACTAAGAAATACAGGAAGGCACTCAAAGCAGAGACCTGGAGTGATACTGAATGTGAAGAAAGTGATGACGATTATGCCAATATCTGTTTAATGGCAAAATCTAATTCAAACTCAAACCTTGATTCAGATACAGACTCAGACAGTGAACTCGAGGTTAGTAACCTAAAAATTCCTGTCAAGATTTCTAAATATATTGATGAACTTTGTCTTAGTCTAAAAACTTCTCTTAAGAGGATCTTCGAATTAAAAAAGGAGAATTCTACATTGAAGCAACAGGAAAAACTTTGGAAAAAAAAGTTTGAAAAGTTGGAAAAGGACTTTGCTATTGAGAAAGAAAACTCAGACTCCATTTCAAAAGAAAATAATCTTTTAAAAAAAGATATTACTAATATATCAAAAAGATTTTCAAATGGTTCTGAAAAGTTGGATAAGATTCTTTCAATACAAAGACCCTACTTTGATAAGGTGGGTCTTGGTATGACTTCTGAAACTATTCCACCGATTGATTTTCCAAAGGTGAAGCAAAGATTCAAATAGAGACCAGCCATAATTGTTTATAAAAATCATTTCCAGAAAGCCTTTGTAAAACCTGTTGGCATATATGCTTTGAAATGTTCCAAGTGTGAAAGCTCAGAACATTTTGAGAAATAATGTCCTTTGGTTTGGAGACCTATTAAAAGGAATTAGGCAAAGACTGTTTATTGCTCTAACGTTTCTGGACCCAAGATGATATGGGTACCAAAGAAAGCTTGAATTCGTTTTAATTGTAGGTTACTATCAAAAGGAAGATTAAATGGTATCTTGATAGTGGCTGCTCAAGACACATGACGGGAGACTCAAGTTGCTTCATAAAACTTGTCTAGATAGACGGAGGATAAATTTCTTTTGGTGGTAACAACAAAGGAAGAATTACTGGTCGAGGAACAGTAAAGATTGAAAGTTTGTCAATCAAGAATGTCTCCTTAGTTGAAAGATTAAATTACAACTTGCTTAGCATAAGCCAGTTGTACGATACTAGTTTCAAGATCAATTTCCAGGAAGAAACATGCTCTGGAATCAGTAAAGACTTTACTCAATCTTTTACTAGACGAAGACATGGAAATATCTATCTTCTGGATGTGAATCATGAAAGATCACAGTGCTTAATATCAGTACAAGATGAAGCTAATCCATGGCACAGAAAGCTAGGCCATACCAATATGAAGCAAATCACCAAGATCTCTTCCAAGAAACTTGTTCGAGGATTGCCTATTCTCAATTACTCAAAGTCTGATCTATGCACACCATGCGTACTGGGTAAACAGGTCAGAAACTCTTACAAACCAATAAGTAAAGTTTCCACTAATCGTGTACTGCAACTTCTGCATATGGATTTATTTGGACCTACCAGAATGCAAAGCATTGGTGGAAAAAGATACTGTCTAGTAATAGTGGATGATTACTCATGATTTACTTGGGTCTACTTTCTTTCAAGTAAGTCTAAGACTTTCTCTCTCTTTTCAAAGTTTGCTAAGAAAGTGCAGAATGAGAAAGGTCACACTATCTCAAGCATTCGTACAGACCATGGAGGTGAGTTTGAAAATCAAGACTTTACTAAATTATGTGATGAATGTGGTTTTCAGCACAAATTCCCCTCTCCATACACACCAGAACAAAATGGGGTTGTGGAAAGGAAGAATAGATCTTTACAAGAAATGGCAAGAACTTTTTTAATTGGAAGTAATATTTCCTCAAAGTTTTGGGCTGAAGCTGTTTCAACTGCTTGCTATATTATAAACAAAGTGTTTTTAAGGCCAATTCTTGAGAAAACTCCCTATGAAATTTTTAAAGAAAAGAAACCAATAGTTTCTTATTTTCAAGTATTTGGTTGTAAATGTTTCATTCTGAATAATGCAAATGATCGTGTTGGTAAGTTTGAAGAAAAATCAGATGAAGGATTCTTTCTTGGTTACTTAACTGCAAGCAAAGCCTATAGAGTATTCAACAAGAAGACTCAGACTGTGGAAGAATCAATGAATGTCAAATTTCAAGACTCTTCACAAATTCAGCAAATTCAGACTGAAGAATCAGAATCTGTTCCAGACTCTAATAGATCTACCTCTAATGAAGCAGTTAAAAATTCAGAATCAGTACAACAAATTACTGATGAAGAATTAACTGAAGAAAAATATCAACAATCTATTAGACTAACCAGTAACTGGAAGCACAAGTCTAGTCATCCTGAAGAACTCATTATTGGAAACATTAATGAGGAACAAGATCCAAAAAGCGAGAAGAGTCTAGTGCCGTTGCACTTATTTCTGAAATAGAACCCAAAAGTATTGAAGAAGCTTTAGCTGATGAAAGCTGGATTGAAGCAATGCAAGAAGAGCTCAGACAATTCAGTATTAACAACGTATGGGAATTGACTCCTAAACCAAAAGCAAGGTTAGAATCAATTAGATTACTACTTGCTTTTGCTTGTTATAAGAATTTCAGGTTATTTCAAATGGATGTCAAAAGCGCATTCCTGAATGGATTTATTAAAGAAGAAGTCTATGTGGAACAACCTCCTGGATTTGAAGACTCAAAGAAACCAGACTCAGTGTTCAGACTGAAGAAAGCCTTATATGGTTTAAAACAAGCTCCTCGAGCTTAGTATGAAAGGCTAAGTAATTTCTTAACTCAAAATGGCTTCTCTAAAGGAAAGGTAGACACTACTTTGTTTATTAAAAAGGAAGGCAAAATTTTTCTACTTGTTCAGATTTATGTTGATGACATTATATTCGGATCATCTAATGAGACTTTGTGCAAGAAATTTTCTAAAAATATGCAGGATGAATTCGAGATGAGCATGATGGGTGAACTATCCTTCTTCCTTGGTCTACAAGTGAAACAACTAAAGGAAGGAATCTTCATTCATCAAGAAAAATATGCAAAAGAACTTGTTAAAAAGTTCGGTCTGGAGAATTGCAAAAAGACTAACATACCTATGTCAAGTTCCTTGAAGATAGACAAAGATGAAGCAGGGAAGAAAATCGACCAAAAGTTATACAGGAGTATCATTGGCTCTCTCCTTTATCTTACTGCATCTAGACCTGACATATTATTCAGCGTTTGCATATGTGCTAGGTTTCAATCAGATCCTAAAGAATCTCATTTAAGTGCTGCTAAACGTATTATTAAATATGTTGCTACCACTGCTAAGATTGGTCTATGGTATCCTAAAGAAGGAGACTTTACACTTCTTGGTTATTCAGATGCAGATCTTGCAGGTTGTAGAGTTGAAAGAAAAAGCACATCGGGTACTTGTCAATTACTTGGAAACAGGGCAGTATCTTGGCTTTCAAGAAAGCAAAGTACTGTGGCTCTTTCAACAGTTGAAGCAGAATACGTAGTCCTTGGGAGTTGCTGTTCTCAAATACTATGGATAAAACAACAACTACGAGACTTTGGTATTAAAGACTCTTGCACAGAAATCAAATGTGACAATACCAGCGCAATCAATCTTACAAAGAATCCTATCCTACATTCAAGAGAAAAACATATTGAGATTCGACATCACTTTATAAGAGATCATGTTTAGAACAAAGAAGTCTTGATACAATTTATTGACTCAAAGAATCAACTGGCAGACATCTTCACAAAGTCTCTTGAGAAAAGCTTATTTGAGTCTATTCGCTCAAGACTCAATATTTTATCTCTTGAAGACTGTTGAAGCTCAGACTTAGAATCTAAAGTCTGACAGCGTATCAGACTCAAAAGCTGTAGACTTGGAATACCAATCGACACGACTATAAGTTCATTTATTTACTTAAACTGTTATCTCGAAAAGGTAAGTTTGTCTGTCTATATATGGATAATCATGTTTATTAAGGCAGTTAATCTTAAAAAGGGTGGTTATTGATTTATTAAGGCAGTTATTTTTTAAAAAAAAGATATTCTTTTGCGACTCTTCAGCTACCACGATTCGATTACCTTTTATACTCCTTCTCCTTCTCCGTTTTACTTTACCCAGAAACCCTAGTTCAAAAGCTTTTCACTCTCTGGAATTTCTCTTCTCAATTTCTACTTCTTAAGTTTTTGACTTTCTTGCGACACAAGTGTGAAAGTTCCATCCAAGAAAGCGACAATGTCTTTCCAAAGGAAATCCTCAAGAATAGCGAACATGGGACCACAGGGCTTTGGTGAGGGGCCTACGCATTTTGATCTCACAGAAGAAAGTGACTTTCCAACAGAACAGACGCACCAACAATCTCAACAGCGCACCTCCTCAACTAGATCTCATGTTCGTCATCCTCAACATGCAGAAGAAACTCTTGAAGATATTGAACTTGTAAGATCCCTTAAGCCTGGATTTGTTTATAGGCTCTATTCTGTGTTGAAAGAATGAGGTTCTGCAATGACCTTCATTGATGAATTTTTGAAAGAAAAATGTTATAAAAATGAGACACACTTTCTCACTGTGATGGAGCGATCGGGCATTGTTCTTGTTGGAACGGCAGCAAAAGTCTTTGCTAACTTTCCCAGTGACCCTCGATTTGGTGCTGTAAATCAACCTGAGGGAAAGGATGATAATGAGAAAATGTTTGTCCATTTTAAACCTTGGATGGGTGTGACTGCAAATCTTCGAGGAAAGAAGGATGAATTGTTTCGTTAAGAGGAACACAAGAAAGGGTATGAGAAAGTGCTGAAGCAAGGGGTGATGAATCCACGAACGGTGGATTTTGATTTTCTAGATCTATTAAGCATCAATCTGAGAGAGAAGTTTGAGAAACTTCAACTTCATAAGTTCTGTACTGAGTGTGAGGTGGTCTATTCCGAATTAACAGCATACTTTTATTCCAATCTCAGTTTTCTTGATGCCAATAGTTTTTCTTTCAGTGTGAGAGATAGAGAATATGTGGTTGACACGGACACTCTGACGGATGTAATTAGTGTGGAAAGAGGAGCTTTCCAATCAATTTTTGTGTCTGTGAGTCATGCAACTCTGGAACTTGCGAGAGACATAATTGGTGAAGGTCGTCTCTCCTACTCCATGATGAATGCTACAAACACTTTGCTTCACAATATAGTGATCAACTGTCTTAGACCTAAATCAACTTCAAAGACAGATGTGTCCATCTCAGAAGCCAAATTGATGTATGCAATCAAGATCGGTCTTAACTTCTCTCTGCCACACACTATCATGTTTCACATGTACAGGTCTATGGCAAAGGACAAGGGAAAACTCCCTTATGCTGCTCTTATCACTCGTCTTTTCAGACATCTGAACATCCAGCCTCCCCACATTCTCTCTGTAAAGACTATTGATCAAATGGTCATCGGACTGAGGATGATTACAAAGATGCTTCTGAAAGAACTCAGCAAAAAGTTGGAGCAGTTCAAGGAGAAAACCCCTGTTAAGACTAGACCAGACTCTTCTGCTGCCAAGAGGAAATGAAAGGAACCTGTGACTGGTCCTATCAAAAAGAGGCGGGCAATCATCCTGGAGGATGAAGATGATGAGGATGGTTTGCCTATCTCTGCCCTTGTTTCTCAGTATCCTGCACCTGTTTCAACTGTTCCAGCACAACAATTTGCAGAGGAAACTGAGAAAGGAAACCAGGAAAATGAATCCTTACAAGAAGAAGAAGAAGAGGAAAAAAAAGAAGAGAAAGAAGAGAAAGAGGAAGAAGAAGAAGAAGAGAAAGATGAAAAAGAAGAGCCAGCAAAGACAGACTCTCAGCATCAACCATCAGACTCACCAGCCAAAGCAGATTCTCCAGCAGAAAAGGAGGATCAACAACATCTTGTCACCGAGGAAACTCCTCAGAAAACAGAGTACTTCTCCCCTCCAGAAGACATTGAAACAGTGGGAGATGTCCAAAGAGAAAGTATTCATCTTCTCTTGACGTTTACCAATACAAGTAGATCACCGCCTGATGCAGAAGATGTTCATGCTGCTCATTTTCCTAAGGGAGAGGCATCATCTCCAAACATTGATCTCCCTGCTGATATTCACACTAGCTTAACTCCACCATCAGACCGAGTTGACGCAAGCACATAAACTGACAATTCAGGAGATTTCAGAAGGTTGATTAACATCATTTTGGAGCTCAAAGGCCAAATATATGCTATGGGGTGTGAATTTCAGACTCTTCAGAATGAGAATCATGCTATGTTTATCTCCTTGCATGATCAGCTTAAAGATGTTCAACGTCAGGTTCAGGCCACTGCAAAAGGCACTGCTCTCGCTCAACTACAGGAAGATTTGAGGAAGCTGCAAGAAACTGTCAAGTCTATGGAGGACTTTCAACTTGTTCGCATTCCTCGTGCTCCTTGATTTTCTTACTTTTTAATGCTGACAAAAAGGGGGAGAAGACTTTGCAGGCAGATTTTGACGGATTTTCACTCTATTCTCATTCCAAACCCAAACCTTCATTTCTAAACATTTTTTTTGGAGTTAATAGTTTGTTATGTTTGTGATTGACATTTTGACTTTATCTTGAGTTTTTGAATGTTTTGCTTACTACTGCATTACTTTAAGCTGTTAAAATTAGATAAAGATAGTAATGTCTGCACATGACTAATGAGGTTTCTGTGTATGCAGATCTGTGTACAGGACATCTTATACTATTCTTATTCTAATCCTTTATGAGATATCTTTGCTAGCTTAAAAGTTGTTTTGCAGGGCAATAGTATTCAAATCTACAGGAAAGTTTTGTCACCATAAAAAATGGGGAGATTGTTGGATAAATTCTCTTCAGATATTTTGAAGTTGACAAAACATTTTTCTCAGTCTAGTCTAAAGACTTGCAGACTCTATTGACAAAGTCTGAAGATCAAAGTCTGACGCTAGCAAGACTCAAGTTTCAAAGTCTACTCTCATGGACAGTTTCTAGACCGACAAGTTAAAAACTTCTATTCTGATTCTATCTAATATAGTTTTTACTTCAACGGCTATGGAATATCTTTCGACTGTAATAAGCACTACAAGATCTTATATTCGTATCCGAATTTATATAGATTCTCTAAAGATTCACAACTTATTTGGAAAGTTCTACTTATGGAAACCAAGATCCTGATTGTATGGGCGAGCATGATTGATGGGCTATCTACACTTACCTTAAAGAGCTCGAGATCTCTCCAAATTGATTATGTCCAACGGGTTGATTGGAAGAACTTCTTTGGAAGGTGCCAACGGTAATGAAGGCATGGAGAAGTATATAAGAGAAACACTCAAGTTGTTTAAAGTGCTGGATAGAAGAATTCCAAAGTCTGAATCTCCTTTAATATTTTGTGATCTTATTCTTCAAGCGTTATATGTAATCAAAAGAGAGATCATATTGTGGTGAGACCTTGAGGAAGTGTAGTAGAGCTTCTACACTGTGGACTCAAGAGCGTGAGACTGTAAACACTCTTTTTGATTCTGAGTGAAATCCAGCCAGAAGAGCTGTCCGTGCGGGAGAGTGGACGTAGGCTTGGTCTAAGCCGAACCACTATAAATCTGGAGTCTTGATTCTCTATTCCTAATCCTTTTATCTTTCATTACGTTTAATTGCAGCGATTGTTATTTTTAATTCATTCGGATTAAATTGTTAAAATCGCTTTAGTCACCTATTCACCCCCCACTAGATGCCAATTCTAGTCCTAACACTAGTTATCAATTTATTTGCTCTTTCCCCTGTGATTGTGATTGTGTGGCTGAAATTGAAAATTTTAAAATATATTTAGGACCTGGAAGGCTTCTTCTTAATGTGTACCCTATTGCATTCTGGAAGCATAGATTTGACCTTGACTTTGGATTAATGGCTTTCGTTGCATGGTTTACTATCTATTAAACTCTTGAAACTAGCAAGTAATGCCTAAAACTCACGTTGTATATGATTTGATTCTCTCATTAGGGTATGCTTGTGTCTTGGTCTGTTCTTCACCATGTTAGGACTAGAATTAGCACCTAGAGGGGGGTGAATAGGTGATTAAAGCAATTTCAACAATTTAATCCGAATGAGATATTAATGAATTAAAAACAACAATCGCAGCAAATAAAAGTAATGAAAGATAAAATGATTAGGGATAGAGAATCAAGACTCCAGATTTATAGTGGTTCGGCTTAGACCAAGCCTACGTCCACTCTCCCGCACGGACAGCCCTTCTGGCTGGATTTCACTAAGAATCAAAAAGAGTGATTACAATCTCACGCTCTTGAGTCCATAGTGTAGAAAACTCTACTACACTTCCTCAAGGTCTCACTACAATATGATCTCTCTTTTGATTACATATAACACTCGAAAAATGATATCGCAAAATAGAAAAGGAGATTCAAACTTTGAAATTCTTCTATACGGCACCCTTCAACAACTGGAGCATCTCTCTTATATACTTTTTCATGCCTTCAATACCGTTGGCACCTTCCAAAGAAGTTCTTCCAATCAACCCGTTGGACATAATCAATTAGAGAGACCTCGAGCTCTTTAAGGTAAGTGTTGATAGCCCATCAATCCTGCTCGCCCATACAATCAGGATCTTGGTTTCCATAAGTAGATACTTCCAAATATAAGTTGCGAAATCTTTAGAGAATCTATACATATTCGAATACGAAAGTAAGATCTTCTAGTGCTGAATCCAGTAGAAAGATATTCTCTAGCCGTTAGAATAAAAATCATATAAGATCAAAATAAACGTCGGTCTGGAAACTGTCCATGAGAGTAGACTTTGAAACATGAGTCTTGCTAGCTTCAGACTTTGATCTTCAGACTTTGTCAATAGAGTCTGTAAGTCTTTAGACTAGACTAATGAAAATGTTTTGTCAACTTCAAAATACTTTAAGAGAATTTATCCAACAATCTCCCCCTTTTTGATGGTGACAAAACTTTCCTGCAGATTTGAATATTATTGCCCTGCAATACAACTTTTAAGCAAGCATTGATATCTCATAAAATATTAGAATAAAAATAGTAGAAGTTATCCTGTACACAGATATCCTGTACACAGACTTACCCTGTACACATATCTGCATTCACAGAAACCTCATTAGTCATGAACAGACAGTACTATCTTTATTTAATTTAAAAGCTTAAAGCAATAATGAGCACACATTCAAAAATTGCACACATTTAAAAACTCAAGATAAAGTCAAAATAACAACTAAACAAATGTTTAAAAATTGAAGATAAGATTTGGTTTGGTTTGAGGATAGAGTCTGAAGTTGAAATGCTTGAAAAACTGCAAAGTCTTCTCCCCCTTTTTGTCAGCATAAAAAAAAAATTCAAGGAGCACGAAGAATGCGAACAAGTTGAAAGTCCTCCATAGACTTGACAGTTCCTTCTAGCTTCCTCAAATCTTCCTATACTTGGGTAAGAGTAGTGCTTTTTGCAGTAGCCTGAATCTGACGCTGAACCTCTTTAAGCTGATCATGCAGAGTGATGAACATTGCATGATTTTCATTCTGCAAAGTCTGAAATTCATACCCCATGGCATAGATTTGGCCTTTGAGTTCCAAGATGATATCAAGCAGCCTTCCATAATCTCTGGAATTGCCAGTCTGTGTGCTTGCTTCAGCTCGGTCTGATGGTGGAGTCAAGCCAGTATGAATATCAGCAGGAAGTTCAGTATGTGGAGATGATGCCTCTCCTTCAGGAAATTGTGCAACATGAACATCTTCAGCATCAGGAGGTGATCGACTAACACCTGTTTGTGTATCTTCTTCCCTAAAAGTCAATAGAAGAGGGGTATGTTCTCTGTGTGTATCTCCCCCTGTTTCCATGTCTTCTGGAGGAGAAAAAAACTCTTCTTTCTGAGGAGTTTCCTCAGTGACTGGCTGTTGTAGATCCTCTTTTTCTGCTGGAGAAACTGTTTTTGCTGGTTCCTCCGCTTGTTCTGCTTTTTCTTCTTCCTCTTCCTCTTTCCCTTCCTCTTTCTCTCTCTCTTTCTCTTTCTCTTTCTCTTTCTCTGTTTCTGCAAATTTTAGTTCTGGAACAGCTGGTATAGATGCAGAAAATTGAGAAACAAGAGCAGAGATGGGTAGAGCATCCTCATCATCATCTTCATCTTCCAAGATGATTGCTCTTCTCTTTTTGGTAAAACTAGCCACTAGTTCCTTTCCTTTTGGCTGCAGAAGAGTCTGGTCTGAACTTGATAGGAGTCTTCTCCTTGAACTGCTCCAGCTTCTTGCTGAGTTCTTTCAGACGCATCTTTGTTATCATCCTCAGTCCGATGACCATTTTATCAATAGTCTTCATAGAGAGAATGTGAGGAGGCTGAATATTCAGATGTCTGAAAAGATGAGTGATAAGAGCAGCATAAGGAAGCTTTCCCTTGTCTTTTGCCATGGATCTGTACATATGAAACACGATAGTGTGCGGCAAAGAGAAGTTAAGACCAGTCTTGATTGCATACATCAACTTAGCCTCTGAGATGGATACATCTATCTTGGATGTTGATTTTGGTCTTAGACAGTTGATCACAATCTTGTGAAGCAAAGTATTTGTTGCATTCATCCTGGAGTAGGAGAGACGACCTTCAGCAATTCTGTCTCTCGCAAGTTCAAGAGTAGCACGGCTTATAGACACACTAATTGATTGGAACGCACCTCTTTCCAAACCAATTACATCTGCCAGAATGTCCTTATCAACAACATACTCTCTATCTCTCACGTTGAAAGAAAAGCTATTTGCATCAATGAAATTGAGATTGGAATAGAAGTACACTGTTAATATATAATGTGCTATATCACAGTCAGTGCAGAACTGATGAAGTTGAAGTTTTTCAAACTTCTCTCTCAGATTTATGCTCAATAGGTCCAGAAAATCAAAATCCACCGTCCGTGAATTCATCACCCCACACTTCAGCAATTTTTCATACTTTTTCCTATGACCGTCTAAGCGAAATAGTTCATCCTTCTTCCCACGAAGGTTTGCAGCTACGCCCATCCATGGTTTAAAGTGAATGAACATCTTTTCATCATCATCCTTTCCCTCTAGCTAATTCATACTACCAAACCTAGGGTCACTGGGAAAGTTTGCAAATGCTTTTGCAGCCGTTCCTTCATGAACAATCCCTGACCTCTCCATGACGGTGAGAAAATGAGTCTCATTTCTGTAACCTTTCTCTTTCAGAAATTCATCAATGAAGGTCATGGCAGAACCTCCTTCCTTCAATGCAGAGTAAAGCCTATAAACAAAAGCAGGCTTAAGTGTTCTTACAGGTCCAATATCTTCGTCAACTCTTTCTGCATCTTGAGGGCGATGACCTTGAGGTCTAGTTGGGGAAGACCGCTGTTGAGATTGTTGAGGAGTTTGCTCAGATGGAAAGTCGCTTTCTTCGGTAAGATCAAAGTGCGTAGGCCCCTCACCAGATCCTTGTGGTCCCCTGTTTGCTATTTTTGATGACTTCCTTTGATATGACATTGTTGCTTTCTTTGGAGAAGCTTTCTCACTTGTGTCGCAAGAAAGTTAAAAACTTTGAGACGAAGAAATTTTGGAGAGAAAAATACAGAGTAGTGAAAAGCTTTTCATCTAGGGTTTCTGGGTAAAGTGAAAACGAAGGAGAAGAAGTGTATAAAAGATAACAGATACGGGGAAAATCCAAGCGTCGCATATTTTGGAAATCTTGAGAATTTCCTTTTGAAAAAAAATAACTGCCTTAAAAAATCGATAACCACCCCTTTTTAAATATAACCGCCTTAATAAGCCCAATTAGAGATAAACAGATAGTCTTACCTTATCGATATGACAGTTTAAGTAAATGAACTTACAGTCGTGTCGATTCGTAATCTCAGTCTTCAACCTTTGAGTCTGATGCTCTGTCAGACTTTAGTTTCTAAGTCTGAGCTTCAACATTCTTCAAGAGATAAAATATTGAGTCTTGAGCGAATAGACTCAAACAAGCTTTTCTCAAGTGGCTTTGTGAAGATGTCTGCCGGTTGATTCTTTGAGTCTATAAATTGTATCAAGACTTCTTTGTTCTGAACATGATCTCTTATAAAGTGATGTCAAATCTCTATATGTTTTGCTCTTGAATGTAGGATAGGATTCTTTGTAAGATTGATTGCGTTGGTATTGTCACATCTTATTTATGTGCAAGAGTCTTCAATGCCAAAGTCTTGCAGTTGTTGTTTTATCCACAATATTTGAGAACAGCAACTTCCAAGGGCTACGTATTCTGCTTCAGCTGTTGAAAGAGCCACAATACTTTATTTTCTTGAAAACCAAGATACTGCCTTGTTTCCAAGCAATTGACAAGTACCTGAAGTACTTTTTCTTTCAACTCTACAACCTGCAAGATCTGCGTCTGAATAGCCAAGAAGTGTAAAGTCTCCTTCTTTGGGATACCATAGACCGATCTTAGCAGTAGTAGCAACATATTTAATAATACGTTTAGCAGCACTTAGATGAGATTCTCTAGGATCAGATTGAAACCTAGCGCATATGCAAACACTAAATAATATGTCAGGTCTGGATGCAGTAAGATAAAGAAGTGAACCAATGATACTCCTGTATAACTTTTGGTCGATTTTCTTCCCTGCTTCATCTTTGTCTATCTTCAAGGAACTTGACATTGGTATGTCAGTCTTTTTGCAATTTTCCAGACCGAACTTTTTAACAAGTTCTTTTGCATATTTCTCTTGATGAATGAATATTCCCTTCTTTAGTTGTTTCACTTGTAGACCAAGGAAAAATGATAGTTCACCCATCATGCTCATCTCGAATTCATCCTGCATAGACTTAGAAAATTTCTTGCACAAAGTCTCATTAGATGATCCGAATATGATGTCATCAACATAAATCTGAACAAGTAGAAAACTTTTATCTTCCTTTTTAATAAACAAAGTAGTGTCTACCTTTCCTTTAGAAAAGCCATTATGAATTAAGAAATTACTTAGCCTTTCATACCAAGCTCGAGGAGCTTGTTTCAATCCATATAAAGCTTTCTTCAGTCTGAACACTGAGTCTGGTTTCTTTGAGTCTTCGAATCCAGGAGGTTGTTCCACGTAGACTTCTTCTTGAATAAATCCATTCAGGAATGCACTTTTGACATCCATTTGAAACAACCTGAAATTCTTATAGCAAATAAAAGCAAGTAGTAATCTGATTGCCTCTAACCTTGCTACTGGAGCGTAAGTCTCATCATAGTCTATCCCTTCTTCTTGCGTGTATCCTTTATCCACGAGTCTTGCTTTGTTTCTCGTTACTTTGCCTTTTTCGTCAACTTTGTTCCTGAAAACCCATTTAGCTCCAACAACTTATTTACCTTTTGGTTTGGGAGTCAATTCCCATACGTCGTTAATACTTAATTGTCTGAGCTCTTCTTGCATTGCTTCAATCCAGCTTTCATCAGCTAAGGCTTCTTCAATATTTTTGGGTTCTATTTCAGAAATAAGAGCAACAGCACTAGACTCTTCTCGCCTTTTGGATCTTGTTCGAATTCCCTCATTAATGTTCCCAATAATGAGTTCTTCAGGATGACTAGACTTGTGCTTCCAGTTACTAGTCAGTCTGATAGATTGTTGATCTTCTTCTTGAGTAGATTCTTCATCAGTAGCTTGTTGTATTGATTCCGAATTAGTAACTGCTTCAGTGGAGGTAGATCTAGCAGTGTCTGGAACAGATTCTGAATCTTCAGACTGAATTTGCTGAATTTGTGGAGAATCTTGAAATTTGACATTTATTGATTCTTCCACAGTCTGAGTCTTTTTGTTGAATACTCTAAAGGCTTTGCTTGTAGTTGAGTAACCAAGAAAGAATCATTCATCTGATTTTTCTTCAAATTTACCAACACGATCATTTGCATTCTTTAGGATAAAACATTTGCAACCAAATACTTGAAAATAAGAAACTATTGGTTTCTTTCCTTTAAAAATTTCATAAGGAGTTTTCTCAAGAATTGGCCTTAAAAACACTCGGTTTATAATATAGCAAGCAGTTGAGACAGCTTCAACCCAAAACCTTGAAGAAATTTGATTTCCAATTAAAAGTGTTCTTGCCATTTCTTGTAAAGACCTATTCTTCCTTTCCACAACCCCATTTTGTTCTGGTGTATATGGAGAGAAGAATTTATGCTGAAAACCAAATTCATCACAAAATTTAGTAAAGTCTTGATTTTCAAACTCACCTCCATGATCTGTACGAATGCTTGAGATAGTGTGACCTTTCTCATTCTACACTTTCTTAGCAAACTTTGAAAAGAGAGAGAAGGTCTCTGATGTGACATCCCGAATTTCATTAACCTTCATTAGAGTAATTGAATTATTAGGAGTTCGGAATTATTTTTAAATGGGCCAAGAAGTGAACCCGTTGGACCGTGAGGATCGAATGGGCTTGAGAAATAAGTGGGCCACATGAATTGGACTTGTGGATTCGAGTAAGAGATAGTGGGCTTGGACTTAGTTTAAGTGGGCCAAGGTTCGGGATTCTTAGGATCGAAGGCTTAGTTTAGTGGGCCGGTATTGTTATGGATTAGGCCCGTTGGGCTAGAGATAGATAAATTAGGCCCAAGTAATTTTATTTTTTTAGTTAAGATTTATAGATCTTAACTAAGGTGATTTAAATTAATAATTGTGATGCTAATATAAAATTCTGACCTTAGTATTTTGTGATGGATTTCTTGACTAACATTAACTATTCGATTTGCGGTATAGGTTACAATTCGTGTAAGTGAATTAAGTGGAAATGAAAGGGATTAATTGAAGGACATTGTCAATTAATGTTATAGTTAATGATATGAATTAAGACCTAATAAAAGAATTAAGTGGAAAATTGGCAAGGAAAACCCCCTTTGGAAGACACGACACTCTCTCCATCCTCTCCATCCGTTTTCTCTCTCCCCCACCCACGGTTTTTCTCTCAAATCCATAGGACCGAATGACAACTTCAAGAAGATTTAATCATTAGCATATCTCATCATTTCCTAGCCTAGGGATTAGTTAGTAGGTTTATTTCCTCATAAATTCGAAATTCTCTCTCTCTCTCTCCTCAAGAACCGCACAAACTCACCTCCATCTTCTCTTCTTCTCTCTCGGACGAGCAAGGAAGAACCAGCAGCAAAACCAGTCATTTTCTCTCTTGCATGTGAAGTTTTGGTGTTGTTCTTGGAGTGTTTTTGTGTTTGGTTGATAGCCGAGCAAGGTAAGGAATAGTAGAACTCTAAATTGAAGTGTATCCACTACTTCATCAAAAAAAGCTTGAGAATCTAACCAAGCTATGAGGAATATGAGATGTAGTTGTTGTTTTGTTGTTTATCTATGCTGTATAAGTGATGGATTAGTTATAGAAACCATTGCATGTTATATTCGGACCTTGCATGATGCGAAATCCAAAAGAAAATGTGCTGTTTTGTGAAGAAAAGTGGTGAGAAGTGATGGATTTGTGTTGTTTTGAGCTTGATGGACCTAAGAGTGAAGCTAGAGGTCTTTGCATGTTGTTTTTGAGCTTTGCATGTCTCGAAAATTTGATGAAGGTTGGCTGTTTTGTTGAACAAGTGATGAAGTGGATGCCGAGTGTGTTGTTTTGAGTAGAAATCGTGATGAATGGCTTGCGGGAACAACGGCACTTCGAGCCGAGCTGTGAAATGGAGTGTTTGTTCAAGAAAGATAAATTTTGTGTTGCTGTGAGTAAGCATTTGAGTATGTTAGAAGAAGATTATGGATAGACAAGTTATTTCATTAAGTTAGAAGTAAGAATAGGGAGGTATCTATTCGGTTCTAGGCGAAAATAATTATAAAGTTTTCTGTATGTGTTAAGTTTTCTTTATATATGATAGTAGAAAAATGGAAGAACCATTTTGCATGAAGGAACATATATAAGATTGAGTTATACACGTAGTTATAATAATAAATATATATACGAGTGTGGAAATAGAAACGAACTCAGTAAAGTCAGTAAACTGTTTCTGTGGTAATTAGTATGACCTTCGCTGATTATGTAAATTTTCTGTATTCACCTATTTATAATTGGACTTCGAGTTCTTAATGAAAATTATAGAAAACATCCTAAGGAATAACGTGTCAAAATTTGAGATTAAATGAACATGAATTAAGTAATAAAACGATTTTCTTAGTAAACGTAAAAGCTGGACGTCAGTATAGGGTAATAATAAAGATTACAGTAATTGTTTTTCTTAATACAGCAAGATTCGAAAATAATTTTCTTCACGAAAATTGTAGATCTATGTCTCTTGTATAACGTACAGAAATTTGGTAATATTTTGACAAGAATTGATATATTTTTTATTATCAAAATAGAAACTGTGCATTTAATAAATAATATGTCCTAATCCGAGAGCTTCTATATATATATATACCGTGTTATATAATCGACTCTTGAGGTAATTATATCTATATATAAATTGTCTAATAAGCTCACGGTAGACATAGTCTTAGGTCACATACATCATTAGAAATATAAATGCATATGATACCATGCGAGTGCAATGTGTGCGGTGCATAGTGCTTGATTATGGGATGAATATTTGTTCGGCATGGTATGGGACATGTCGTAATGGATTTTATCTTATAATTTGGACACGCACGTGTGCTAGGATCATGAGAATTAGATACCTAGATAGATACTTTGGAGTCTTTTCCTTTGCATACGATAAATGCATTAATTCAAAGGTGTGATGGTGTGAAATGTGTGCTTAAGAGGGTGAACGGACCCATCGGTACAGAGATACCGGTGATGCCCCCGGAAGTTTGGGATGCCCTTGCTGAGTGGTCTTGGATGCCTCGGTTGAAAGATACTGAGATGCCTCGAAGTGAGATGCCCTTGTGTGTGATCAAGGATGCCTCGGTTGTGTGATACTGAGATGCCTCGGAGTGAGATGCCCCTTGTTGAGTGGTCTTGGGAGGACCTCGGTTGTGTGATACCGGGATGACTCGGAGTGAGATGCCCATAATAGAAATATTGTGGAAGTCCGGATAACGTACTTTCTGGAAGTGATTCGATCAGGCCGGTAGAGTTCCGGTTATGACTGATTTGAGAGTGGATTATGTGCACACTAAATATAATTCTATTTGGCGAGTGAGTTCATGCATTATTGTTGCATTGCATCTTGATATGAAATGGATAATTGAAAAGGGTAAGTATGGAGATGGATGTTTACAAGGTGATTATTTAGGTGATGTATTAATATCTGATTAACTATGCTTGTGACAATTATATTATTATATTCTAAATTGCCTTGTTTATGATTCCCTGGTAATATTGATGGTTGTGGATTGTTTAAGTTAGAGTTTTATTATTCTTTACTGGGCATAGATTTGCTCATACCTTACATTTTTCAGATTGATAGTATTGACGTGCCACCTGTAGCTCGTTATGGCGTGATAGCAAGTATTGAGGTTACTTTTACTGACGTGTATGATGATGATGTCGAGCTGACTTTCTCCAAGTATGAGGCTACTTTATGGATGGACGACGGTAGAGCAGAGATGACTCCCCTGAAGTTTGTTGCTTGGTTTATCAAGCATGATGGGGCGATGTTTGGCCCCATACCCTTTGGAAACGACGGTGCAGGAGCTGGGACGGATGGCGCCTAGACGCCTTTGATCACAAAGAAGCTGTCTAACTTTCTTTTCTTTTTGCTCGTGGGCTTGTGTGGGAAACTAATGAAGTAGATACCCATACCCTCTTATCCCTGGTTCATGATGCGCCTTACTTTTGTTATATATATGTTGTACATAAAGGCGAGGAACGTGAAAGAAGTCCATGTCGATAAAATTTTGTAGGCCCTGTGGTGTTAAGTAATGAAGCTTCTTGTGATCTTATCTATGTGAAATATGTTAATTATCTTTGAGTAGAGTAATGGTAGGATAACCCCATAATACAAATTATATCTTTTAAGTTATCCATGTTATACATGCTAACCTTCAATGATAAAAACTATGGATATAACTAAAGGAAGTTTATATTTTAAATTTGAAAAGAATTATAATAATAGTTATAATTAAATTTTCCGCTTGCGCTTAGCACGTGACGCCCTGGGACGTCACATCTGACTTACTTGAAAGAAAGTAGACCCAAGTAAATCGAGAGTAATCATCCACTATTACTAGACAGAACCTTTTTCCACCAATGCTTTGTGTTCTAGTAGGTCCAAACAAATCCATATGCAGAAGCTGCAATACATGATTAGTGGAAACTTTATTTATTGATTTGTAAGAATTTCTAACATGTTTACCCAGTATGCATGGTGTACATAGATCAGACTTTGAGTAATTGAGAATAAGCAATCCTCAAACAAGTTTCTTGGTAGAGATCTTGTTGATTTGCTTCATATTGATATGGCCTAGCTTTTTGTGCCATATATTTGCTTCATCTTGTACTGATATTAAGCATTGTGATCTTTCTTGATTCACATCGTGAAGATAGATATTTCCATGTCTTCGTCCAGTAAAAGATTGAGTAAAGTCTTTATTGATTCCAGAGCATGTTTCTTCCTGGAAGTTGATCTTGAAACCAGTATCACACAACTGACTTATGCTAAGTAAGTTGTAATTTAATCCTTCAACTAAGGAAACATTTTTGATTGATAAGCTTCCAATCTTTATTGTTCCTCGACCAGTAATTCTTCCTTTGTTGTTACCACCAAAGGAAACTTTTCCTCCATCTATCTGGACAAGTTTTATGAAGCAGCTTGAGTCTCCTGTCATATGTCTTGAGTAGCCACTATCAAGATACCATTTAATCTTCTTTTTGATAGTAACCTGCAATTAACACAAATTCAAGCTCTTTTTGGTACCCATACCATCTTGGGTCCAGAAGTGTTAGAACAATAGACAGTCTTAGCCCAGCTCTTTTTAACAGGTCTCCAAACCAAATGACATTCTTTCTCAAAATGTTCTAAGCTTTTACACTTGGAACATCTCAAAGCATTTATGCCAACAGGTTTTACAAAAACTTTCTGGAAATGATTCTTATAAACAATTCTAGCTGGTCTCTGTTTAATTCTTTCTTTCACCTTCGGAAAATCAATTAGTGGAATAGTTTCAGAAGTCATACCAAGACCTAACTTATCAAAGTATGGTCTTTGTATTGAAAGAATCTTATCCAGCTTTTCAGAACCATTTTAAAATCTTTTTGATATGTTAGTGATATTATTTTTCAAAAGATTATTTTCATTTGAAATAATGTCCGAGTTTTCTTTCACAGCAACAAAATCTTTTTCCAGCTTTTCAAACTTTTCTTTCATAAGTTTATCCTGTTGCTTCAATGTAGAATTTTCCCTTTTCAATTCGGAGATCCTCTTAAGAGATGTTTTCAGACTAAGACAAAGTTCATCAATATATTTAGAAACCTTAACAGGAATTTTCAGGTTACCAACCTCGAGTTCACTATCTGAGTCTGAGTCTGATTTTGCCATTAAACAGATATTGGCATAATCGTCGTCACTTTCTTCACATTCAGTATCACTCCAAGTCTCTGCTTTGAGTGCCTTCTTATTTTTCTCAGTCTTTCATTTTCTTTTCTTTAACAGAGGACAGTTGGGTCTGATGTGTCCATTTTTCTTGCATTCAAAGCAAGTCACTTCTTTGTTAGAATCATCTTCCTCTGTTGACTTGTTTTGAAACCTTTGAGAACTTTGTTTCTTCCAATTGAATTTCCTTCCTTTTCTGTTCAACTTTCTGAATCTCTTTATCATGAGTGCCAGTTCTTCATCATCTAGATCTTCTTCAGAGTCTGTAGCATCAGAATAGTCATTAGACTTTAAGGCAATAGATTTCTTACCTTTTGAGTCTTCCTCTTCGTTGGTCTGTTCCACTTCATAGGATTGAAGAGTCTCAACCAGTTCGTCTACAAAGAGTGGAGCAATCCTCTGCGTCTCTCTTATTGAGGTTTTTATGTAATTCCAGTCTTTTGAGAGTCCTCGAAGGAGTTTGTTGACCTTCATATGTCCTGAGATTGGATGTCCCTGATATTCAAGACCATTCACAATTTCAGTAAAGCGACTAAACATGTCAGTTATTGATTCTCCTGATCTCATCTTAAAGACTTCATATTGTCCCAAAAGAATGTTGATCCTCGTTTCTTTCACACGATCAGTTCCTTCATAGGTAATGTGAAGCCTATCCTAGACTTCTTTTGCTGTATCACAAGAAGATATTCTATTATACTCAGTAGGGGCTAAAGCACAATATAAAGAGTAAATAGCTTTGGCGACAAGAGTCTGTCTCTTGGTGATTTCTTCTTGAGTCAGAAGAGTAGGATCAGCAGTTTCTTTTCCTCTCTCTGATTCTGATGCAGCAGCAGGAATGATTCCTTTATCAACCACTTCCCATTCCAAAGGATCTTTCGATCTTAGGAATGCCTTCATCTTATTTTTCCATATGTTGTAGTCTTTTCCATCAAAGTATGGAGGTCTGGTATTGCTTTGACCTTCAACCAACCCTGTAGGCAACATACTAGCCATAGATCTTTTACTTAGAAGTAAAGACACTTCTTATAAGCAAGTACACAAGCTTTGATACCAATTGTTATGACTAGAATTAGCACCTAGAGGGGGGTGAATAGGTGATTAAAGCAATTTCAACAATTTAATCCGAATGTGATATTAATGAATTAAAAACAACAATCATAGCAAATGAAAGTAATGAAGGATAAAAGGATTAGGGATAGAGAATCAAGACTCCAGATTTATAGTGGTTCGGCTTAGACCAAGCCTACGTCCACTCTCCCGCACGGACAACCCTTCTGGCTGGATTTCACTAAGAATAAAAAAAAAATGATTACAGTCTCACGCTCTTGAGTCCACAGTGTAGAAAACTCTACTACACTTCCTCAAGGTCTCACTACAATATGATCTCTCTTTTGATTACATATAACGCTCGAAGAATGATATCGCAAAATAGAAAAGGAGATTCAGACTTTGAAATTCTTCTATACGGCACCCTTCAACAACTGGAGCATCTCTCTTATATACTTATTCATGCCTTCAATACCGTTGGCACCTTCCAAAGAAGTTCTTCCAATCAACCCGTTGGACAGAATCAATTAGAGAGATCTCGAGCTCTTTAAGGTAAGTGTTGATAGCCCATCAATCCTGCTCGTCCATACAATCAGGATCTTGGTTTCCATAAGTAGATCCTTCCAAATATAAGTTGCGAAATCTTTAGAGAATCTATACATATTCGAATACGAAAGTAAGATCTTCTAGTACTGAATCCAGTAGAAAGATATTCTCTAGCCGTTAGAATAAAAATCATATAAGATCAAAATAAACGTCGGTCTGGAAACTGTCCATGAGAGTAGACTTTGAAACATGAGTCTTGCTAGCTTCAGACTTTGATCTTCAGACTTTGTCAATAGAGTCTGTAAGTCTTCAGACTAGCTGATGAAAATGTTTTATCAACTTCAAAATACTTTAAGAGAATTTATCCAACACACCATACGTTGGTTTTTCAACCATGTAGATGGGCAGTCTACTCCTGTTCAATTCATCACGCAACATATTCAGGAAATTAAGCAAATCGCGACTCTTAGGTATTCGGTGTCACGCCTTGATCCTCAGGCATGTGCCCATCCCTCACCTTGGTCGATTTTCAAATGCGATATCCCAGGACTACATATCGCCGACCCTTTTCTTTTTAATGCACAAGCGGCATAAATTAAAATCCCCAGACAATAAAACATTGGGATAGAACAGTAGGATTAAATTTCAAACCTTCACTCTATATACAAGGTGAAATATAAATTTTAATTCACATTAAACTAGTTTAAAAACAAGGTCTACAAGCAGAAGCGAGATTCTACAAGTTACGAGTCCCCATCCTCCTCTTCATCATTCTCCACAGTCCAATTGGAGCCTTCAGCAGACTGCACTGGACTTCGAGATCTTCAACATCCAAGTCTGCTACATCTAGGGACCTAAAATGGTTATTCAATAACCAATGAGACCACGTCTCAGCAAGTTCTACCCCCTGAGACTCGATTAGTAAACCAATACACCTTAGGATTGCCTAACCACAACATGAGTTAGAGGACTTACCTTGCCCTCAGATTCCACATGCATATTAGCACCGATCAAATAGGCATCCAAGCAATCACAAGACTGATCGAAGCATCGATCAAATCGACATAGTCGATTACATGTCAACAAGACCACTCATCGATCATTTCCATTCAATCAATCAATTCACAACATCATATCAAAGCAATGATCAATCGACTTAGTCGATTACATGTCAATCAGATCATATATTCCCCACGATGTCTATTTAGTCACCGAGCACACGTGCATTCTCTAAGGCACTAGTTCACCAAAGTGATCCATCAAATCACCGAGCCCACGTGTCTCTCCCAAGATGCTTCACTTAATTCCATGGGCCCACGTGCATTCTCTAAGGCACTAGTTCACCAAAGTGATGCATCAATTCACCGAGCCCATGTGCCCTTTTTACGATGCCTAGGGCCACGTGCATTCTTTAAGGTACTCGTTCACCAAAGTGATGTATCAATTCACCGAGCCCACGTGCCCTTTTAGATGCCACACTGATTCACCACTCCACCGTCGATATTGACAATCGGTACCTAATCATTTCCCATCACAATATTGAAATCAACCAATTAGGAACATGTCCTAAAATTCACAATTTAAATCAATTCCATATAAATTGAAGCTCAATTAAATAAACGGACCGCACCATGACAATCAGCACGAAATTCCAGTCACCGGCCATCCCGGTTGAATTTCTAGAAAAATAAATAATTAAATAAATAATTTCGAAATATAAATAAATAAATATTAAAAATCCAATTTAGGCCCGTAATGCCTGATTGGAAGCCAAGACGAGCCTACTTAACATGGCATGCCTACTTACTAATGTCTATTTCTAACCACCTAACATGCATAATTAAGTCTCTAATTTAAATTATCTAAATTAATCTAACCACCTAATTGCGTTTAATTAAATCTAACCAACCCCTAGGCATAATTAGCAAACTAAGAAAGCATTAGTGAGTAAAACTCACTTGGCAAAAGCGGAGACCGAATCACTGCGATCGCGACGCTACGGCGATCCAAAAATGAACTTTCAGTTGCGTCGACGGACACTCGGGCCGGGCCTACTAGCCTCGCAAGCCCACAGCAACAGCTGGGCTTAGGCCGAACTTGGGCTGACTTGCTTCATGGGCCCAAGATGGGCTAAACTTGCTGGGCTTGAAACTAAACTGAACTGGGCTGATGACTCAATAATGGGCTGCTTCACACGAGCTAGGCCACAACAATTTCGTGTGGGCTGTTGCAACTGAGGCCCACGACTAGGCCTGACTTCAACACAAAAGAAATGAGTTGCTCTTGAAAAATCCACGTGGGCTGCTTCTGCTGGAAGTTTGGGTCGAAGGATTTCATGGACTGGCTCCGCTGGCCTGCTGGCTTTGGTGAATGCTGAGAAGAACGAAGCAGTGAAGCCGTTGATGCTGAGGCTGTGTGGACTGACAAGCGTGCGGCAGAAGTCTTCGAGGTATCTGCTCCGATGGGGTTGCTAGGCCGAGAAGTCCATCAAGACCATGACCAAAGCTGGGCTTCGAGGGACGTCGTTGTTAGAGTCAAGCCGTAGGGGAGGCTTCAAGGGTCAGCGATGGGGAAGCTCGCTGGATTTGTTGACCCGACAAGACAACCGAAAGTGGAGCAGCTGGAGGTGGCAGAGGAGAAGAGGGCGGTCTCATGGACGTGGCAGCTTGGATTGATGGGAGAAGCGGCAGAAGCTTGGTGGAGCTGCAGGGAATTCACGCTTGTTTGTTAAATCAATTTGTTGTTTGATGAGAAGCCGAGTGGAGGGAGAGGGTGCAATCGACTGACCAGCTGGGAGGAAAACGTGAGTTTGACTAAAGTTTGGTAGTTGTTGGACAAGTGTCTTCGGCTGGTGAATCGGTGGAGGAGAAGGATGGAGTTTCGGTGATGAAAGACTACACGAAGGAGAACCATGCGAGGAAGAAATGAAAGTTGAAACGAAAACAGGAGGGGTTGGTAGCTTGGTCCACACGAAGAAGGGAAATAGATAAGGGTGAGGTGCCCCAAAAGTCAAACAAACTTATCCTATAATCAATGCTTGGTTCCCCTATAATCCACATGCCTATCTTCATGGTCCCCTCCAATTCTTTCTTGCAATTAACCCATAAATAGCTCAAATTGAAGCCCAAAATTCTAGCCCCAAGTCTAGATCCGAATTTCTTCAATTTTTTTTTTTTTGGATTTCAATTTCTTCTTCAATCTCTCAATTTGATGTCCAAATTTTGCTAAGGAAAAAGGCCACATAAATTCTACAAATTCCTTAAACCAAATATCTTAGTTTGAAAGCCAAAATTTCCTTTAATTTGGCAATTCCAAATTTCCGTTATTTTCCGAATCCTCCGAAGTGATTTTCTGTAAAAATTCCAAACTCAACAAAATTTCTCCGAAAGACAAGACGACATCCTATAAATGAACCGTGACATGCTCGAATGTTCGATTTTCGAAACCGAATTTAATTTCATGGTTAAAATCGATCGAACGCGATTTTAGTCCGATCCGACCTATTGAGTAGCTTTTAGGGATTTTACCGCGGTTATATCCCTTAACGGCTTCACCCAATAGATCAGTTAACTCATGATTGATCAGCTCAGAAAAAAAGGACCATCGGCGCATCGACGAGATGCCCATTTTATATATTCAGAATAGGGTCGAAATTTGGGATGTCACATTCGGACAAGTCATGGATGGTGAAGCTAAGGAGTTGTAGGTTAGATTTTTTTTTGGGGGGGGGTTGGGGGGCGTTCTTTTCCATTGGTTGGCCCACATTTGCAAGAGAAAGTCATCTGCATGTAGAAACTCGTTGATAGGGATGATTTTGTGTTCAGAGTCTACATAATCACTAGTGCTGGTTAGGACTTGATTTACATTGATTGAGATGAACTCTGGAATTGTCACTTTCGTTGGTCCAAAATGAATTCAGTATTCCAAATAATAACTCCTTTATATAGTCTTGGGGAATCAAGGAAGTGTGTACTTCTATGCCAATTGGGTTTTATGAGGTTGATCATAATCCAGATGCACACTCATTAATGCCACATTCCAAATCTAAATGAACTGAAAAGTATGTGCTTCAAGATGTCCTTTTTGGTTTATGCATTCTTGTTATGTTGTTCTTTGTTTTGAATTTGAAATCAGGTCTCATAGGCTTATTAAGATTATGGGTTTTATTTTTCCTACAGGGAATAACAAAAAGGTTTAGGAGGATGCTTTTGAGAGAATGGTGCAATTATTTGGCCCATGGAATTGGAAAAATGTGATGAGATGGTTTGGCTAGCAAAGGGTTTGAATGAATTTATAGAGCACTACTATGGGGGCCAATCTTTGGTCTTCTAATCTGGAAGGGACTCCATTTTCCATGTCACTGTAATTGATGAAAGGATGTCTGAGATGGAATATCCATCGATCAATGTCAATGTGAGGAACTGAGCCTCAGCAATTTTTGAATTGTCTTGCTGAAAGTGGAAGATGCCTTTACTTGCTGTGATGTTTCAGTCGAGCTTGAAGTCTGGGGGGATGAACTGCATTCAACCAAGTGTCCTCAGTCTTGTATAGAAATAGAATTTGATTAGGTTTGCAAAGTTCATGGCGATTCCTATGCACATTCATCAACAAAGTTCGCAGAGGGACAAAAGTTTGAACTGCTCATCACAAGATTTTCCAGGTTTGAATCTGTGAATCTTAATATATTAGCTAATTCTCCCCTTGAGTGTGTTGTTCTCGTGTTTGATTCGAATACCGTACAGGAATTGTCCATGTCTTTAGGCTAAGAGAAACTGCATTAGAGTTAATGCTAAGAGAAACTGTGTTAGAGCTAATTCATTCTCTTAGCGTTTCTCTGTCTCCAAATCTCCCGTGTGTGCATATGTATGCGTTAGGACTAAATGTGCCGATGATTGCCATGATGTTTTGGTTGAGCTTGAAGTCTTGAGGGATGAAATGCATTCAGCCAGTGTCCTCAGCCTTGTATGGCAATGGAATTTGATCATGTTTGCAAAGTTCATGGCAGTTCCCATGCACATTCGTTAGCAAAAAGTTTGGAGAGGGACAGAAGTTCAAACTGCTCATCACGAGATTTTCCAGGTGTGAATCTTACTATATTAGCAGATTCTCCCCATGACTGTGTTGTTCTTATGTTTGATTCGAATTCCATAAAGGAACTCTCCACATTGTTAGGCTAAGAGAAACTGTGTTAGAGCTAATTCACTCTTGTAGTGTTTCTCTGTCTATAGTTCTCCAGTGTGTGAATATGCTTGTGTTGGAGGATCTCATAAATAATGGAAACAAGCCGAGCCGGTCATATGAGATTTGATTGTACTGAGAATTGTATTGGTGTGCATATAGGCCTTAGGAAGCTAGACCATTAGCAAGACTCAGATTGATTGATTTAGGGTTGCTATGTCGGCAGATATGAGTTTCACATAACAAGAATAGAATACAGCTAAAATGCAAAACCTTTCTTCTTCTTCTGTTTGTGCCTGCTGTAGGTAAGATGAAAAAGCGGGCGGGGCTTGCGTAGAGCTCTTGAACTAGCCAGCAAATCTGTACTTGATTATCCTTTCTCTAAAATTGCGGTGAAGTTAATACATCTGAAGAAAATCAATGTGGTAAGATCCTCGTGATAATGACAACTCTTGGATTTAATCACATAAACCATCCTCATATTGTCTTCCTCAGAAATCTTGGTTGTTTCCGAGATGACAAAATTGTGAATGTCTACTTGAGCAGAGAGTTCCTGGTCCATTCCCAAAGACACACGTTAATAAAAGCCCGTAGACTATGGCTCTCATATTTCAAGACAAACCATGGCCATTGAAGCTCATCAGGCACGAACATTATGGAAAGTTATCTGCCTGTTAGGCTGCATCTGCGACAGAAACTTCTTCGAAGGTGGAAGATGCGTGTGTTTGAGCTTTATTGAAAGGGACGATATCGTGTTTAGAGTATCCATCTTCAAAACCACTGATAAGATTGGGGTGTATATGCAATACGATACTGTAGAGGAAGCATCGTCTTAGTTCACTTTTGGTGAGAACATAACTTACAGAATTGCTAGGTTGAATTCTGCTTTCGGTTCAGTAAAACGGATAAAAGCATGAGTTTTGTTCGAATAGATGTAATGGTCCTGAATGTGCACAATACCTCTCCTTGATCCTAGACTTAACAATCAATCGATCACCATGTGGGCAGGAGTCGTGAGTCGGAGGAGGGTTTCCGGTGGCTTAACCTGACCTTTAGAACCGTAAAGTGCAGTTATGTCGAATACGTGTCCCTTAAGCCATATATCAACTGTGATTTTACGGCCTAAGTCCTCTAAGGTTTGCAACCAAATCTCCAGTGAAGTTGCCAAGCTGTCGCGACCTCTTTTTTGCCATCTATGGAAAAAGAAAGAAGGTTTAGGGGTATTTGCTTAAAGAGGCGGACTAACGGCTCTAAATTAGGCGCGGGCTCTCCCAAGCCCATACCTCGCGCAACATTGGATTTTGACTTTTAATTCTTAACAACCTATGTATTTTTAGGAGCCGCCACTAGTCTATTGGGGTTGGCTAGAAACCAATCAAAATGCGGGAGTGTTGTCTCGATTCCTACACAACTAGAGATTTCTAGGATTAGGGACTTGTTTACGCCAATGTTTCTATTAGCACCCTTGCAATATCACTAACTTGGAAGGTTGTTTATCTAAATGGCCATACAATCTTAATTACCAATTATAATCCTTATAAAACCGTTAAGCGTCAACGCAAATGTTTTTATAGGTTTGTTTTCATTAATGCCTAGACTAATATTAACATAATTTAGAAAAGAAATTTACACACAAATTAATGGAAAGCAATGCATAAATAAACATCCAAGAAATTGAAATGACTTGAAAATAAATGCGGAAAAGGAAAACCCGATACAAGTCGGGTAAATAATATTACATGGCCTTGTTATCACGCCCTAGGACAGGACCCCCATGAGTGAAATGAGAATTCAAATGTGCATGAAATTACTTTAAATAATTTTAATCTACGCAAAATGGATTATTTACAAAAATGGTTATAAAATGCAAAAATAGCATTAAATTAGGAAAATTACCTTTTAAAATTAGGAAAATTTCATATATGTCATTTCTATCCTAATTTGATGCTATTTAACATTTTTTTGATATTTTTGAACTTTTCACATTTTTCTCTTTTTTTTATAATTATTTTTTAAAATATTAATAATAATTCCTTAAACCGATCTATGCTAACATGGAGTAACACAACACATGAATATCACAATAATCAAGCTCAAATTGACCGTTTCAAGATTGAAGCTTAGTTTGGGCATTTTGTCGAACACTTGGTGTGCATTAAACTAGCCCCAATAGCTTCCTCGAGCCATGTTTGCAGCCTTCAATTGTCACTCATAAGTAATCTGATGTGGAACTAAAATATCAAGGTTATACTACCACATGCAAAAAATAATATTAGATAGAAATCATAGCTTAAAACACACTAGAACCAAGTTAAAAGCATCCTCAAATATGCGGGTTTAAGCTAATTTTGCAAATCTGGGTTTGAACCCAAGTCAAGCAAACAGGTTACATGCCCATATTGAAGCCCCAACACTCATCACATGCAAGATCTAAGGGAAACATTACTTAATCCGAGTGAAAGTAGGTAACATGGGATTTCAAATGCAACAAACATCATAGAGAATGACCAACCGAACACATCAAAACGACATCTCCAAGAAGTACACATGCAAAGTTCACATTGACTAGCCATGAATTAATGTGGATAGGCTTGGTTTTTGGCCAAAGTTTTAGATGATCGCATAGTTCACACGAGAATTTAAAGACTGAACCAATGTGACCTATGTATCATTTGTACTCCCACATGACATTCATCAAGCTCATGAAGATAGAAAATGCATGCAAAGGGGAGTAGCAAGTCAAACATGTATGGCTCTTGAAGAAGCTTCAAACACTTGGAAAAATTTCAGCCTCAGAAATCATATTTCAAGGCTGGTCTTCCTCTTTATTTTTCATGGTTGAAACATGCTCAAACTTGATCATAAATACATCTAGGATGCTTACCTTGCTTCCTAATTTCTTTTGCAAGTGACTCTTGGCCAAGGAAACCGAGAAATTGTCATTTGGAAGCATGTGGAAGTTGGTTCCTTCAAACTGAAAAATGAGATATGCAGAGAAAAACTGATAACGAAGGTTTTTGTTGACCTTTAAAATTAGACTTCAGGACCTCTTTTGTTGGAAAAATTAATACCAAAACAAACTATATGTATTCTAGTTTGGGGTGAAAGTCAAGCTTTTCCTCATTTATCTCTCAATTTTCTCAAAAACACTCGCCTTCCCTCACCCATGACTGATTGGGCTCAACACCTAGAAAAATTTTCGGACTTTCTTGGCCCGCCAAGAGGGTACTATTTCGGGGGGCTTTAGGAGACCTTCCCGAACTCCATTTTGGACATATGACCTATGGATGGAAAGATCCTTGAATGAAGTTTCACTCTCTAGTTGAAGGTTTTGACTAATTTTGGCTTCAAGTTTGCGAAACTTTCCCTTTTCTCTCTGGAGGTTGATTTGGAATTTTTGGGTTTGCTTTTCTGGAGTTGCTTCTGAAGGCCTCTTTGGGGGACGACCGTGAGCTCCCTCCTCTCCTTCTCGTCTCCTCTCTCTCATCCCCCAAAAGACCTTGCTTCAGTGATCTTATCCCTTGAATTAAGGGATTTTTGGTTGGTTTTTTGTCCACGTACCAAGCTTGTCAACAGGGCTACTTCAACAACTTTCTGACTTAAGCCAGATTTTCAATTTCTGCAAATGTTGAGTGTCCATATTTGGTGCGATTTTCCCGTGCCTTCATCAACTTATCTATGACCAATTTTTGTCCACTTGCAATACCAATAATGGTCTTCCATCACGTGCAGAGATCGGGCTAGTTGGGCAGCTAAGGAGAATATGATGGGGCCACCAAGGGTGTGTTTGTTTGTGTTCTTTTTTTCTGTTTATGAACAAAAATTCTGTTTTTTTGTTCCCGGGAACAAAATTGGAACAGAAATCAGAAACAAAAAAAAAAACTTGTTTTTTTGTTCAAGAAACACTTTTGGAAGAATTAAAAGAACAAAAAGACAAAAAACTTGTTCCAAATCCGTTTCTCTCTTTCGTGCCCTTTGTCGTTCACCTGCGCGATCTCTGTCTCAAGTCCTTCCCTTTTCCGGCATCTCTCATAGGTTCTCCACCGTCATCCTCTCCGACGCCGACAGCTGCTGCTCCTTCAACCGGCTGAAGCTCCTGATTCGAGGTAAGCTTCATACTTCACCGGCTGCTACTCCTCCTTCACCGTTTGACAAGGGCTTCAGCGAGAGCCACCCCTCGCAGATCTGGGCAACGGCTGGTAAGGGCTCGAGCGCGACGGCTCGCTCGAGCCAGCACTTGCCTAGATTTGTGAGACGCTCGCTCGAGCGAGCCCTCGCGCTCGAGCCCCGAGCGAGCGTTGCTCGCCCAAATCTATGGCAGCGTCTGCTCGCTAGAGCGAGCATGGCTGCTTTGCTCGCTCGAGCGAGCATCGCTGATTTTTGTGTAGGTTTGCATTTTGTCGTCTTGATTTTTGTGCGAGGTTCTGCAATGTGATTGTGGCTGGTCCGCCTTAAGCTCAATGTTTGGTTTTGAATTTTATGGTCAATTTCGTGATTGTAGACGGTGTGCGGTCGAATGGGAGTGGAAGAACTTGCGGGGAGGAGCTTCCTTGGCTTGCAAAAGAAGTGCAGCGCATCGCGAACATTCGCGGATACGTTGGTGAGCTTTGATCCCTTCTTCGAGCCGTTGTGTTCAGTTGTTCATTATCTAGCGGCGGGATGCAGTTTCTGTTGATCTCGGAGTCATGACTTTGTTGCCAATCCGCCTTTCGAGTGATCGTGAATTACTGTTATTAAGTTCTCCGAGACTCATTCAATTCTCGGTTCTGCGACTGATTGGCATCAATGAGATTAGACTCAAGATTTTTTTTTATGGGTTGTAGAACTTCTTAAGGTTTAGTTGTCTCTAATCGTTACTTTACTAGGAAATGGTGTATGTCTGCTCTCTATGAAAAGCCATGACTAATTTATGGTGATAAATATTCAAGGGACTGCATTACAGCTTGAAGTGTTGGTTGGAGATCTGGAAGATTCAGTTATCTTCATACATCAGCAAGCGAGAAATGTCTTGTCCAAAAAAATTTCTACTTCATCTGTTTTGATGGTAATGACCGTAGTCTTTGCCCTTCCTTTTCATGGTAGTTGTTTAGATGTTAATTTTCCTGCAGGTTATGAACCCGATCTGATTCCTCCTTTTCAATTCAGGAAACCGGACAGAGTAGAGAGAAGTTGCTTCGAGCGATAAAAACCATGAACGATATTGAGGACCTAGTTGTGAAATTATGGAAATGGGTCGGAGGTGCGGATTCATCTGCTCGCTCGAGCAAGCGTCGCAAGTAGAGCAGCAACACTCTCCTCGCTCGAGCTCTGATTCTGATAACTCACACCATCGCCCCATCCCTGATCGAAGCCCTAAGGTAGGAGATCGCCGTTCTCCACGAGGTGCCCAATCTGATTCAGTTAATCAAAAGAAACTAGGAACTCGCATTGCGGATCTGGAATCTCAGCTTGGCCAAGCTTAAGAAGAGTTGAAGAATCTGAAAGAGCAATTGGTCTCAGCTGAGGCTGCAAAAAAAGTAGCTCAAGAAAAGCTTGAGAAGAAAACCAAGACAAAGTTTGTACCAGACTCGGTTGATGTCCCTGAAAAGCATCATGCAAAAGAAGTTCAAGAATCGAACAACCCAAAGAGCAACCCTTTAAATGATGTTCCTGATGAGAACCGGCAAGAGACTGATGTATTTGAAGTACCAGTCGAGAAGGTTGCTTTGGAGACTCAAATAGAGGTCAGCCAACTGAACAATGAGATAGAGAAGGAAACAAAAGCAATTGACTTACCAGCAGAGCCACCTTTATTTATGGAGCCACCCCCGCACTTGCTTCAGTTGGCTAAGAAGGAGGATGAGATAAATTTGCTTAAAGGTAAGTTACTAGAAAAGGAGAAGGAACTTGAAGTAGCTGGCCAGCAAACTGAAAACCTGAGAAAGCAACTAGACGAGGCAACAATGATGATATCTTATGCTCGGAGCAAATAAGAAGAAATGGCCTCAAAGCTGAGTCAGTTAGAAGAGGAACTTAAAGTGAGCAAAGAAAACAACATCAATTGAAGGAGAAATTAGAAGCTGTGGAAGGAGGTAAAGAAGAACTAGAAGCGGAGATGAAGAAGCTGAGGGTGCAGACCGAGCAGTGGAGGAAAGCAGCAAATGCAGCAGCTGCTGTTCTTGCTGGTGGTGTTGAAATGAATGGGAGAATTCCTGGAAGATGCGGTTCCATGGATAAGCATTTCGGAGGAGTTTTTGAGGTGCCTCATGCAGGTTATGCTGATTTTGTGGGTTCACCAGGAAATATTGATGATCTAGACGATGGCTTTGGAGGCGGGAAGCGAAAGAACTCTGGGATCAGAATGTTCGGAGATTTGTGGAAGAAGAAGGGCCAGAAGTGATCCATCATCTCTGTGCTCCATTACCCTTTATGGTTCTGGTGTCATTAATAGTTGAAAACAAGGAAAATTGGCGCCTGTTATTAGTCTTTTGGGTTTTGAAGTGCTAGTGCTTTTTGTTCTCTTTTGCTAGGATGAGTGGCACACTATATGCATGTATATGTCCAGTAGCAAAACTAAATCTAAACCGCTATGGCACTACTCAATTTGTTTGATAGTTCTGATATCCGTCTTGATCGTTTGTTTTGTTTCTAAGGTGCAGCTTTGATCCATAGGCAGATATCGCTATCTGCAAGTTCAGATTCCTGCTGACTTGAGAAAATAAATTGAGACTATACAAAGTGTGGGAAAAAACGTATGCGAGAAAGTTGAACATCAAGACTTTGATATCTTGGCTATCGACATGAGCAGCTGGTTGTAGATGAAGATTGCATATTCCATGTTTTAATATTCTTCAATCCTCAGTGCACAAGCTCGTGTTCGCAGAATCCCCATCTAAGTATACTCTTGATGGAATGCTGTTGTAACGATCCGTCGGTTTGATTCCAAGAAACCAATCTCTCATTATGAATGAATGTGATTCCCACTAAATAAGGCGGCAAATATCACTACCATACATATAGTTATTCGATGGGAATCAACCAGAGAAATGGGGGACGATTACTTGGGCCAAGTATGAATTGTCGATGGGCAATTGTTTTCTTTCAAGTATGCACATATAACCATGTTCAAAATGTTTTTCTTCACTCACCATGATCAAAATTAAATTGATAAGCATTTCATGAGAATAAGAATTCAATACCAAGTATACAGTTTATTAAAAAAAAAAGCACTTGAGAAAAATTTGGAACAAACTTTACTTACTAAAATTTTCTACCAAGTATGCACATATGATCATGTTCAGAATGTTTGTCTTCACTCACCATGAACAAAATTAAATTGATGAACATTTCATGAGAATGAGAATTCAATACCAAGTTTACAATTTATTAAAAAAAAAAAAGCACTTGAGAAAAATTTGGAACATAAATTTTTTACAGTTACCAAACCTGTTTCTGTTCTTTTTCTATTTCAGGAACATAAATTGTGTACAGTTACCAAATGTGTTTCTGTTCTTTTTCTATTCCAGAAACATAAATTTTGTGCAGTTACCAAACGCATTCTTTTGTTCAAAAACTGTTTCCCGGAACAGAAATAGTTTTTTCTATTTCTGTTCCCTGGAACAATTTTTGAACAGAAACACAAACAAACGCACCCCAAGTTGCTTACTCAGCAACTTAGAATTGAGACCAACTCATGGACTAAGTTTTGGCTGCTGATTTGAGTACTTTAATCCATCAATTTTGCTGCGATTTTTGATTAATTAGCGAGTATATGTATAGTAGTTTAAGATCTCGACCGGATTTCGCAATTGTGCCTACCCAATTTTGCAAGAAAGTCTCTTAAAGTTGGCCACTTTCTTATTTGAAAATATCCAATTCAATACAAATTTGGTCCTTTTGGCCCAATTTGATTGATTCGACTTAACCCCAATTCAATTTCTACTTAATCGGTGACCAAGATGATGATTTAAGGGCTCGGGCGCAAATTTTGCAAAATTTGCGAATTGGTCCCTCAACTTTTGGAAATTGCATTTTGGCCCCAACTTGCAATTTGAATTCCAATCTGACCTCCTGGGCTTGACTGGTCACATTTAGATCATTGGCCCCAACTTGCTCTTTTTTTTTTCTTTTTTTTTTTTCGATTTCCTTTTCTTCTTTTTTAATTAATTAATTAAATTTTTTTTAAGGAAAAACATCTTCCATTTAAAACACTATATTAAACACCTAGATAATCTATCTGCGGGAATTTGACATGAAATATTTTTGGACAAAAATTTAGGTGTCAACAATAGTTTCAGACCTACGAAGAGAAGACTTATCAAGATACGAGTATATCTTTAAGGATTTGGTTCGTACGGTTAAAGAAGATCTCATGGTTGGAGATAGCATCTCATGATCAATTATTCTTATTGAAATCAATACGGGTGATTAGATCTGTTGATTGGCAAAGTATACTTGGAAGATTCTACTTATGGAAACCTAGATCCTAATTGTATGGGCGAGCAGAATTGGTGGGCTATCATCACATTCCTTAAATAACTCGAGATCTCTCTAATTGTTTCTATCCAATGGCTAAATTGGAAGAACTCTTTTGGAAGGTGCCAACGGTTATAAAGGCATGGAGGAGTATATAAGGAAGACGCTCAAGTTATTCGAGTGTGTGCGTGAAAGAAAAATTCCAAAGTCTGAAGCTCCTAATTCTTTGCTATTTCAATCGCTGAGCTTAAATTGTATTCAAGGATGTGAGATTGTAAAATCTCTTTTGGTTCTCAGTGAAATCCAGCCAGTGGGCTGTTAGTGCGGGAGAGTGGATGTAGGCTTAGTCTAAGCCGAACCACTATAAACCTTGTGTTTCAATTCTCTTTCCCTAAACTCTTTACTTTAATTCGTAACTTTATATAACTGCTTATAGTATTTTACATCTTCGGTCTATTATCCTCAAAAGACGAATTAATTAGTTAAGTCTTGTTAAACTTGTTTTAACACATATTTACCCCCCTCTAGGTGCTATTACTAGCCTTATCAAGTTTCACAAAATTTTCCTACAGTTTTGGAGTGAAGACTCAGAATTCACCTAAAATGTATTTTATCCTTTGACTAACTAGCTCTGCTATTTGCTAGACTTCTCAATTGCTAAATGCGTTCATTGTGAAGACTTATGATTTTATTTTATTTGTTGCTTTTCTTTGAGAATTCGATGCTCTAAGTCTTCATCTTGCTCTACTATTCCAAACACTCTCTTTCAATATCATTTCCAAAGATGCGCTGCAAATTTATGTAGAATGACAAAGAGGACAATTTTGCCAGAGAGTATTTGCAGCTATGGGAGTGAACATGGAAACTGCACAATTTTTCAAACGTGACTTTGAGGAAAATGGGTCAATGGAGAGAGTGATCCTTTTCCTTAATTTGGTAATTTCTAATGAGCTAATAGTTAATTGTCTTGTAGATTTTGTCTTTCCGACAATTTCTGCAAGTTTGTAGATTGAGTTGTGATATAGATATCCTTGCTGATTAAAGGGTTGTACAGGTGCCTGTATTTCATTTTACGAAGTTTGCTCTTTTGTTTAGGCCAATGATCCAACTATTGAATGCGTCATCACTCCATGACTTGCCCTTACAATTGCTGAGTGTCTGGCTTATGAATGTGACACAGCTATAGTGATTTTTATTATTTTTATTATTATTTTTATGTTGTTAGAATCTCAAAATTATGTCCACTATGACTTGAATTTTTCTTGTGATATTAAGAATGCCAATTTTATATCCATGCGACACATTTATCCTTTGTCAAAATTCCATCAGATGATTTTCCGACCCAAAATTAGGTCGTTTTGGTTTCACTTAAGTCATGTGGGGTCGCCATATCAACACCCTTTGTCCTTTCCATGACAATGTTAGTAGATTTAATCAAAAGTACAGTCTATCCGCTTGCCGTCTATGGCTGCTGTCGAGCCACCACCATGCTCTTGCTGCCCTATCCCTTATAGATGTCCTTGCCGTGGAGCCCATTTGAGGTAGTATTCCTAATCCTTGTAGTAATAGTATTACTTTTATTGATACATGTGATTGGATTAGATGATTGCGTTGCCATGCCTTCTAATGTCACAATGAGCCATTTTCATGCTATAATTTCACGTTGAGGCTTTGCTTGTTGAGTATCCTTCTCGAATTCAACTCAATCTCGAATCATTCATCTCTTATTGTTTTCGTTGGTCATATTGATTAGTGTCGATTATGTTTACTGTTCCTATCCCTATTACTGTTAGGAAGGCACTTTCGTCTTTAAATTGCCCATATCTTGAATTCATGACTTGAAATCCGCTTTACCAAATCATGTGTGTAGCTATCCACGGTCTGTTCTTGCTTAAATGAACAATGTACGGTGTCACTTGTGAAAGGACCTACTTTTATTTCTCACAACTTCAATTCCATGGAAACATTTACTTTTTTCCTAGGCTTTCAATTTGAGATTTCTATTTGAATTTCCTGTAATTGGAAAATTTAACCTGATGTCATTCTTAGTTATCAAGATGTCATCGACATAAATTAATATCATGATCAATGAAATTCCTCTCCTTAAGGTCAATAGGAATCAATCCACAATTGATTGCTTGAATACTAATTTAATTTTAAACAATGTCTCAGATGAACTTGCTTTATATCTTTCAATACTTCCATCACTCTTTTTAACTTTTGTAGCGGGGCATATCTGGACTATCTGCCTTGACTAGTCCTATGGATTTTATTATATGTTTGTTGACATATGACATAAGTACTCACCGCTCTCATGGCCCCTCTATGCTTTTGTCCACAGGAAGCACCTCATCGTTCTTAAAATAAATATTTCTTGTACGTAATTCTACAATCTCGGAGTTGGATTCGGGCACCGGTGCTCTGTCCGCATTCGTTTTTCATTCGACACCGCATGTTGCTCATACATGCAGTACAATCCATATAGCACAATGCCCCGTTGCACGCTCTGTGGCCGTAACAAGACTCCTCGCCGTCTTCGGACTTGGGAAGCCCATCCACCAATGTGCCTTCTATAGAGTTTGAGCTTCGTGGATTTCTTTGCTTAAAGACTAACATTTTGTTTTGACTCTATTGAACAATATTATTTGTTTATTATTATTTTTTCACTCAAAGACTCCAAGAGACAAAAATCTACACTTCAGGAATCCCTGGAACATAAGGTTTTGCATTTCGTCAAGTAACTTCAATAGCTTGTCTCGACATTTTCCATGCTAAGCTAATTTCACATTCAATATGGAATCCATCTAGAATTAATAATCCCTCCTACTATATGTGGGAATATCTTAAGAGTTGCATTGTACTAGATGGTCAATGTGGTCGATGATACAAAAAGTGCTAGGTATAAACAGCCAATCTACCAAATTAGTGTGCCAATGAGATTTTTTCTGTAAGTCGAGTAAATATCATATGTAGTTATTTTATATAATAAAGTCACTAAACTTTAATTTCAATTGTCCAATGCACTAATGCTATTTTCTTTTCCCATGTGCAATTGATGGATTATGAAGACTTTTCGAACAATTTTTCTAGGCAATATTGACATGGCAGTCTTGCATGTCTAATTGGAGATCCCATAACGATCATAGGATGCCACATGAGTCTCAATTAAGAAAAAGCCAAAAAAAAAAGTTCAAAAAAAGAAAGGGTTACATGGCCCTTGTGCAACGAGGAGAGGTTCTCAAGGCACAACTGGATCGGCAGGAAGCTAAAGTGATCATGAGTATCTAAATCCTTTTTTATCCCCATTGGATTTTCTAAAAATCTATATAATCGAGTATGTAATGAATTTTTGATTCAATTTTTCCCCACAAATTGATTAGACTCAATAAGCAATTGTAAAATCATGAAAAATCCAGTTGCCATAAATGAACCAAACCGACACAATGGTAATTTCATTACATATTTTTACTCTCAAAAGCGTTGGTTTATTTGCTGAAATAATCATTATTTACTGAAGCTTGCCCCCACCAAGAAAAATTTCTAGATACATTCATGGATTGGCCATAATTTGGTCGGATTTCGATTAGTTACAAATTCTGGAGCCCATTCACCAATTGAAATAAAAAAATTCAATGACCAATTGCAAAAATGTGCTATATAATTCAGTTATTGCTACTGATTTCTCATCTACCGTTCCCTTTAACAAATTTGAATGCCTAGCCTCACACGATCAAGCATCCACAAAATTCCCATCAATCCATCTCCTTTTTCCCTTCAACTAAGCGGCCACTCGTAGCCGTAGTCTCCGCAATGAAAACCCGCTAAATGGCGTTATGCAATCTTATGAGGTCATTTTGGCTCAGTCTTTGAAGGTTGAGCTGAAAACTTTCGGAAATAAATATATGAAATCATTTGATATAGGACTACACGGCCTGCTTCTACTTTGGAATCGTAGGTAACTATTAGTTTTTGAATTTGTTCGCCGGTGAGATGAGCTACTCATGTATCCATCTTTAACTGTTGTAGTTTCTACTACAGGCGAAGGGTAGAGACTAGATTATTATTGTTGTTGTTGTTGTTGTTGCTGCTGCTGCTGCTATTGTTGACGGTCTGCTTCTACTTTGGAATCGTAGGGGACTATTAGTTTTTGAATTTGTTCGCCGAAGAGATGAGCTACTCATGTATCCATCTTTAACTAGTGTAGTTTTTGCTACAGGCAAAGGGTGGAGACTAGATTATTATTGTTGCTGTTGATGTTGTTGTTGCTGTTGTTGTTGTTATTGCTGTTGTTGCTGTTGTTGTTGTTGTTGTTGGTGTTGTTGTTCTTGACGGTCTGCTTCTACTTTGGAATTGTAGGTAACTATTAGTTTTTGAATTTGTTCATGGGAGAGATGAGCTACTCGTGTATCCATCTTTAACTATTGTAGTTTCTCCTACAGGCGAAAGGGTAGAGACTATATTATTGTTGTTGTTGTTGTTGTTGCTGTTGTTGTTGCTGTTGTTGCTGTTGTTGCTGTTGTTGTTGGTGTTGTTGTTCTTGACGGTCTGCTTCTACTTTGGAATCGTAGGTAACTATTAGTTTTTGAATTTGTTCGCCGGAGAGATGAGCTACTCATGTATCCATCTTTAACTATTGTAGTTTCTACTACAAGCGAAAGGGTAGAGACTAGATTATAGGCGCAAGGGTAGAGACTAGATTATTGTTGTTGTTGTTGTTGTTGTCGTCGTTGTCGTTGTCGTCGTTGTCGTTGTTGTTGTTGTTGTTGTTGTTGTTGTTGTTGTTGTTGTTGTTGTTGTTGTCGTTGTCGTCGTTGTTGTCATCGTTGTTGTTGTTGTTGTTGTTGTTCTTGTGGTCATCGTCGTCGTCGTTGTTGTTGTTGTTGTTGTTGTTCTTGTGGTCGTCGTCGTCGTTGTTGTTGTGGTTGTCGTTGTTGTCATTGTCGGTGTTGTCGTTGTCGTCGTCGTCGTCGTCATCGTTGTCATCGTCGTCGTCGTCGTCATCGTTGTTGTTGTGGTTGTCGTTGTTGTTGTTGTTGTGGTTATCGTTGTCGTCGTTGTCATCGTTGTCGTCGTCGTCATCGTCGTCGTCGTCGTCGTTGTTCAAATTGATTGCAAAATCTACAAATGCTCATAGAAAATCAACACTTTTAAATGAAAAAATTTCTTGAAATGATCACTTGTATCACTTAGCATAATGAATGTGATGAAAATATTTTCATCATTAATGATAATCAATAGATATAGATTGTTACTAATAATAAGAATATTTTATGTTGGTTAATCGGTTAATTTTCTTAATGTTTCATAATTGTTATCCACAGGATGGGTACCGTAATTCTCAGAGGGACGTTTGAGTCATTTGAGGAGGAAAGCAAGAACGGTACATAGCATGCGCATTTTGAATTTAATATGCATTTATTCAAATATATAATAATATATTTATATTTAATTGACAAGATCATGTAATTTTTCATGCAACCAATATAAAAAAATATGGCTGGTCAATTTCGTATATGACTGATCAGTGTAAGAGTTTTCCTAATGTTGACTATATTAATTGATATTATAATTTACCGTTTTATTACTGTCAGGGTTATCAATACTTTTAAAAGAAAAAATTTCTTAAAATGATCGCTTGTATCACTTAGCATAATGAATGTGATGAAAATATTTTCATCATTAATGATAATCGATAGATATAGATTGTTACTAATAATAATAATATTTTATGTTGGTTAATCGGTTAATTTCTTAATGTTTCGTAATTGTTATCCACAGGATGGGTACCGCAATTCTCATAGGGATGTTTGAGTCATTTGAGGATGAAAGCAAGAACGGTACATAGCATGCGCATTTTGAATTTAATATGCATTTATTCAAATATATAATAATATATTTATATTTAATTGACAAGATCATGTAATTTTTCATGCAACCAATATAAACAAATATGGCTGGTCAATTTCGTATATGACTAATCAGTATAAGAGTTTTCCTAATGTGGACTATATTAATTGATATTGTAATTTACCGTTTTATTATGGTCAGGGTTGTTTGTAGCAATTAGCAAGTCGTACATTTACCATGGTATTGCCCAAAGCCTGTGGATAAATAAATACAGCTTCGATTATTCTGTGCAAAGAAGCAGGAAATGAGAAGCCGAGAAACACTAGAGCCATGCGAAAGCTTGATGTGAAGATCGCGAACGCAATTCATGTTTCTCCGGCGAGGGAAACGTTTGGCGGGCTCTACGCTCTCTCAAACCTCGACCAGACCTTCCTGTTCCCGGTTGAGTTCTTGTTCGCCTTCAATGGCGAAGGGAGAGGAAGGTGTTCCGCCGCGATTGAGACAATCAGAGAGTCACTAGCCAAGGCATTGGTCGAGTTCTATCCTTTCGCAAGCAGACTTGTCATGGGGATCGACGGGAGGATGGCAGTGAGATGCACTGGAGAAGGTGTCCCATTTGTCGAAGCGACGTCGGAGGATGACATCGCAGCACTGGGCGATATCAGCACCATTAATCCCGCTATGCTGCGAAAACTTGTGAAGCACAGCGATGGAGCCCCGACCATATTGGAAGTACCTTTGCTTTCGGTGCAGGTAAATACTCTAGAACATGTTGGTCGTCCTGATTCTGGCGTGCCCCTGCATTAGTTCATCGATGAATCATATATTAGACAGATTGTACGAGAATTATGGCTACTTTGTGCGAGATTTTTCTTTTGGGACAAGATAGAAGGAGCAACATAGTGCTTTTGAACAATTTATCTAACAAAAAGAGATCGTTTCTGCACTGCTTTTTCTTTTTATCATTCAACCGCTTGCGGAGCAGCATGTTCTTTTGGACTCGTGCAAGGGGATTTAGACTTTCCAAGACTGACATACACATGAGTAGTTATCCACTTACAGTTTATCATGAAATCTAGGTGACGACGTTCAAGTGCGGAGGGATCGTCGTTGGCATCGTTATGAATCACGTCCTCGTCGATGGGAAAGCCCTCACAGACTTCATAGCTTGCTGGAGCGACCTGGCTCGAGCCAAGCCACCATCAGTTCTTCCCTTTCTTGATCGATCGGTGTTGCGCCCGAGGCAACCTCCGCGCGTCGATCTCCCCCACCACGAGTATGCTCCAAGAGACTGGCGGCCCAGACTCGTTGTTGACCCCGAAACCAAGCCCCTCGTTTACAGATCGTTCTGCTTCAAGCCACACGCTCTCATTCAGCTCAGGAAAGCGGCAAGAATCGCAACCCAGAATGGCTCTTCCGTAGTCCCGACGACCTTCGAAATCATATCGGCACTCGTGTGGATCTCGCGAACCAAAGCTCTTGGAATTGGTCCTCACGAGACGACGAAGCTTCTCATTGCAGTTGACAGCCGCCCCAAGTTTGACCCCCTGCTGCCGAGTGGCTACTTCGGGAACGGCATTGCTTTGTCCTGTGCTGAGTGCAGCGCTGGCGAATTGACCCGCAAGCCCTTCTCGTTCGCTGTCCAGACCGTGCGTGAGGCCCTCGCATCCGTCACCGAGAGTTACATAAGGTCGGCCATCGACCACATCGAGCTGAACAGGGTCCTTGTTGATTGCGAGGGCAACGCTTGCTGCATCAGCAAGTGGAGCCGACTCCCTCTCTACAAGATGGATTTTGGGTTCGGGAGGCCATTCCAGGTGGCACCGGCGACGGTCCCTAACAACATCATCTTTGTCGCTTCCCAAAGCAGGGAGAGTGATGACTTGGTTGTTTCCCTGGGGCTTACTAGCAATGCCATGGATGTTTTCTCGAAGTTGATTCAGCATGAGCTCACGCTGAAAAGCAAGTTCTAGTCTCATCCATGGATATGAGTATATGAAGCTTAGTTTTCGAGCCCCTGGTTTTAAGTAGGACTAGCGCAGTGGTGTTGCGCTGCTTGTGCCTGTTTTTTTATATGATATGCTTCCATCAGTAAAGTGATGTACTTTCCAAAAAATGGAATCTTATAGATACAAATGTCAATTTATGAAAGAGCGCCCACAGCATACACTAGTAATGTGAGAAAAAGTTCTAGGCGTGTAGTTTTGTACACCATTGATATGATATTAAGAGTAAATTAAGGGCATATGAGGCCATTTGTGTGAGAAAATATTAACTGCACAAGTTGTGGAAGGAAAAGAAAGTGAAAAAAAGAAGGGAGAAACAACAAAGAAGAAGAGAAATGGAGGTGCGAGTTTGCAAGAGGAGAGAGACGAGGAGAGAAAAATTTGACAAATGGGCCATTCGTGGACATGTCGCTTAATAGATGGGCATCTACTTTGTGGTGCTAGCACAACTTGTGTAGCTAATATTTTTCCTTAATTTTGAGTAAGACTAGCTTAGTGATGTTGCGCTCCTCATGCCTGTTGTATTATATGACATGCTTCCATCAATGAAGTGATGTACTTTCTAAAAAAAAGGAATCTTA
Source organism: Eucalyptus pauciflora (assembly GCA_007663325.1). NCBI lineage: Eukaryota > Viridiplantae > Streptophyta > Magnoliopsida > Myrtales > Myrtaceae > Eucalyptus > Eucalyptus pauciflora. Next base: position 2,310,962 of record VMYD01000385.1, read on the forward strand.
TAGATACAATGTCAATTTATGAAAGAGTGGTCATAGCATATAGTACCGCAAGAAAGTTTTACACAGGTAGTTTTGTATACCATTAATATGATATCGTGACAAAATTAAGGGAAAATAGACAATTCGTGTAAATTTTTTCTTTACACAGGTGGTGTGCGCGCTATTTTTCTTTGTGAAATAATGGGTTTGTGTTGAGTGTTTGGTAAAGTGCCATTTTCACTATCTATATATCTTTAGCATTAGGAAGAGTATTGTTGGGTTGTCATCATCCATGTTGGGTATTTATTAATATACAACTGTGAGTGTACCATAGAGAAAAATTCCCTATCGGGTAATTGAAGAGGGATTGAGCAGTTAATAAATTTACTAGACTTATAATTTATTGATTTAAACTCTTAAATAAAGGTGATTTACTAATATGATTTGTTGATGGGTTCATATTCTTGAAAATCTACTCTCCAAGATAAGTTTTATTCTTTCCAAGAGTTTTAGAATTTTGAGAACCAAAGAGATATAGCTACAATTGTCCATGTGCTGCGATTGAACAAAAGGTCCAATATTCATATTGTAGGGAATGCTTCCATTATTCCCAAAATAAGTAACTTTCATGATTAATACCATGCAAAGCATGAATTGCATTATTATGTTTAATGAGGGACTAACATTAATTCCTCGTTGTGAGTTTTCGATTTTATAAAACCAGGAGTAAAAGTGGAACTGGGTCTTCAAAGTCAATTTCTCCTTTTAATGCATCTTGTATTAAATAGATAAATACATGGAACCCACATTGCATGAAGACCTGTCGACACTCGCACACATAAAAATAGGCATGCTCTAATCGTTTTATTAAACTATCCATGCTTCAACTGTTGAAATTCTACAAGTGTGTGTCTTTCACTTTTTTGGATTTGATGTACACATTTTAATATGACATATTGTTAGGGTTAATTAGGATATTTCTTTTGATTATCCTCATCTCTCAAGATAGCACTTATATTTCATTTTGATTATGCATATCTTTGATTGTTATTTTATTTTAGATAGTCATTTAATAAAGCCTATCTTATGTTCTCTTCTTCTACACACATTAAAATACATAGAAATTTCACAATTATTTCTTCCCATTTTTTATATTTCAAGTTATACCAAAAGTAATGATGATAATGATTTTTGTAATATTTTAATAAGTTTTATGACATTTCTTTTTTCTTTTTCCTTCATAGGATTTCTAGCCAGCAAGATAACTTGGGCCCCAGCAACGGTTATTGACTCTTGCTGGCAATAGGCAAAGGCTTCGTTCTCTCTCTTGGATTTAGGCGAGGGCCCACAATGCCCTCGCCCTCAGGCTAAGAGCGGAAACATATAATAAAAAAGACAAATAAGGGGTTTTAAATAATTTGAACTAAAAAAATCTTCCTTCGATACCGTGTATGATGTTGTGAGACTTTTTTTGTAGTGTTATTTTAGAATGAATCACTTAAATCTCCAACTTAGAAAACCACAAATATTAGGGGCATGCAATTAGACCTATTCAACCTTGGAACCAGCTCATCTTGGTCGGTTCATACAAGACTGGTTTAGTGCCTTTGTAAAAAATGTGGAAATTGACTTTGGCATATTGTATATCTAATAATAATATTAAAAAAAAAAAAAGGACATTCCAAAGTCGATTAGTTTAGTATCTGGTTTCAAAATTGGGAACTGATTCCAATAAGATAGTTTCCAAATTACTAGACTGGAAGTTACTCACTTTGTAACCAATCACCTTAATACATACATACATACATACATACATACATACATACATACATACATACATACATAATACATATATATATATCCACGAAAAAAGACACCATCATTGTCCAGTCCCTTTGCATCTCAATAGATGTTTTCAATGACAAATGTTGACACTTAAAATTTCTATTAAAGGGCTTCATATTTTTGTAACCAAACTAGGGCAATCATTGGTTGAATTTGGCCAAACAAATGATAGAGTAATTATAGCCACAATATGTATTGCCGGTCATCAAGGGGATTTGATCGTGATCAACACATGAAAAGCAATAAATTTTTGCTATTTTGGTCATGCTTTCTTCACTCCTTTGGCTTAAAGACTCCATTTTATTAGTGTATTGACGACATTACCTCTTATTTGGCCCACCATTTAGCATGTTTCAATTAAACTTTACCAAAGAAAGTAGTTCCCCTCTTTTTGTTGGTCAAGTGAAGTCAATCCTTTTGTTTTATTTCTTTTTCTTTTTCTTTGCGGTCCCCCTTTCCTTCTTACTCACTTCTCTCTGTTCTCTTTCATACAGTGGATCCTCTTGGTGTCTACCAACAACGATACCATTCGGTAGAGCATTGTCAATCAAGGGCTGGTTGAAGGTTTTCTCGTTTTGGTGGAGTCGTAGTGCTATGGAAAAGAGGGAGATGAAATTGAGTTTGGTGGGTAGAACCTAGTCAATATGCAAGGGAGCACATGTTTGATCCTTCAACCTGACAAAAAGGGTATGGGTGGTGTTCTCAAGCGGATCTTGTGCCGACATTTCTTCAGCATTCACAGATACAGGGTTCTCGCTAATTGTTCCAACGGTGAGTATTTGACTGTCATCACTAAAGTCAACTAAGTTATTGGAGCCTCCGATGTTATGAGCGAGAAATGCAAGGCTGTAGTTGCTCAGTAAGGAATACCATTATTCATATGTCTTTTAGCAAAGGAAGTGCCACATTATATATGCTCAGAGATTGGACAACGAGGACCCACATAAGAGGACGACGGAGAGAGTTCACCAAGAATACATATTATAGACCAGAAAAGAAATTATGGGCAACGCACGAGAGACACTCATGACCAGAAAGCACCAACCCAAATATTTTAATTTTTATCACCATCTTTGATTCACAAAAGCCACCATCAAGTTATTTCTATTCCTATTGATTTTTTGAGTTGTTCGTCTGTTCAGATTTTTCCTCTCTCATTTTGTCTGTTGGTTTCTTGGGTCTTTGAACCGTTTAAAGCCTTTTCGCCTCTATCTATACTTAGCTTGGTGGTTGCCTTGCCATTATCATCACTAGATCTTTAAGTTTGCACACCACTGCAGGACAAGCCATTGATATCAATCCGTGGTTTTGCTGTAGAAAAAGGTTACATTTTGTCTTGAATTATTTTCGATTAAGTAAGTTGGACATCAAGAGCATCCTTGCCATTAGACGCAAAGGCGTGGAAAGAAGAGAATTGTCTGTAATGGAAAAGATAAAAAAAGAAAGCAAAAGAAAACAGAGAGACGTCAATTTGACTTGGTGGGCCACACAAGGATGATGTGATCAAAGTATTGTAAAAGGGAGTGTTTGAACTGAAGGATGGTTGAAAAGAGCACCATCCATTTAAAAGAATAGGATAGTGAAGTTTTAACCAAGAAATTAAGTGGAAATTATAAATCCAATTTCAGCCTCTTTAGCAGAGCAACTTTCAGAACTGAATTGATATATCCCATTATTTCGCCCTCCTATAGGAGACGGAGATCACGATTTTTCTGGAAAAGAGAGGGCTGAAAATCCGTGAGTTTTAGGGCATAAACAGAGGAAGTCTTCTGCAGAATAAAAAAGGCGGGGACACGCACTCACGGGGGATTACCGCATAAAAAGAGAGCGTAGAGAGAAGGAGGGAGCACGGTACTGAGGGATACATGTTCAACCAGAAGATACTGGCTGCATCATTCACGTTGCCATTATCGTGGGTCCATCTTGTTAAGGTGCATGTGTGAGTTTTGTTAGAAAGAAGTCCCACGTCGGAAAATTGGTCTGGTATAGAGTGGTTAATGTATGATAATTGGCTCGTAACTCATCGACTTAAGCTTTGAATGAAAATACATTGAAGAATTGGTATGGTGTAGAGATGTTAATGTATTATAGTTGACTCATAACTTATTGGCTTAAACTTTTGAGTGGAAGTTGATCTAATTGGATAGATTGACGAGCTCAAACTTGGGCCTTTTCTTGGTAATCTCCCAGCTGAAGTATCTTTGCTGTGCACTCCCAACATATTGTCTCAAGCCACTATGTTGCCTGGCTGTTCTTGAATTTGATAGCCCAGACAGACGGCAGTTCCTCAGCGACAAGGCATTGTTAATTTGTTCCCTCTTAATCCTCAGCGATAATGCAATTTGTCCAGGTGTGGATACTCAGGCTCTATTTATTTGGCAGAAAATAAAATCACTTAGGCACTAACATCACATGTGAGCATATCTCTATTTATTTTGCAAAAAATGAAACCATTTAGGCTCTAAATCACATGCAAGGCATATCTAGAAAATTTATGAATACTTAAGTATTCAAACCTGGACAACAAGTATGGAAAATTGCAGCCGAGGAAGTGGTTGCCTGAATAACCGCGCAGGGGAATCAACAGTCTCGAAGTGGTCGATGCCTCCAAGAGGATGGCAGCGATTCGTTGTCTTGATCAAATTCAAATCGACGGACACAACTTTGCTGTGAGGACAAGGACTAAGAGGGAACAGATCGGTGTAGGTGACGACGATGCCTTGTCGCCGAGGAACTGCTTTATGGGCTGTCAAACTCGGGAACAGCCCGGGCAACGTAGTGGCTTGAGATAGATTAGTCTAACCAAGTGTATCCCCGATCTTTTAGAGTGTTTTATTTGGTGAAAGATGAATGATTTGAAAAGTATTTGTTTTTTTTAAATGATCATTTATATCGATTACAAAAATGAGTAACAAAAAGAATGATTCCATTTTTTACGTAAATATTTGTATATGAATTTTTGTCGATGATGAAAAGATATTTCATTAAGTAATTATTTCAAGGGATGAAAACAATTATTTTTAGAAAAATATTTTTCAAATTATTTAATTTATGTGAAACAAACATAGTCCTATTGTGGTGAGCATAGTCCTTAATTTATGACTTGAAATTTAGGGATGAGCATGGTCTCGATCTAATCTGAGAACAGGCTGGTCGGTTCTAAACAGTTCTCAGTTTCCAAAATGGAAACCAACAATAACTAGTCTGATTCTCGATTCTGCAAAAAAACTGGATTGGACCAATATGCCTTAATTTTCCTTCTTCTTTTTTTTTTGGGTGTAATTTCTTCGTCTAATTTTCTAAACTAGAGCCGTGTAAGTGTGCATCGATGGTTTTTTCTTCTTCTGTTTTTATTGGGTGTTTTCACTTCTCATTCTATAATGCAATTTTTCCGACGGAGAAGGTTGTATATTCACCAGCTTGCACTATATATAAGTTGACACGAAATTGAAATCTTATATAATCTCTTTCTAATATCTTGAAATTTAAATATATATTTTTATATTCATTTGTGAAGAGAAAATCATATAAATAGAAGTAAAAAATAACTGATAAGTTGTGACAAACATTTAAATATCTGGGGCAAATTTTTGTGGCAGTACCCACCCACACTTGCTTTAACTCTTATTGGCGGGCAATAGCGATTCTCTCGGTCGTATATTAACTTAGAACCCAACAGAAGTGAGTCGAACTAGACCGCGACTCAGACTACAATTAGCACAACGTAGTCACCTTGTCGTATTGATCCGTCTAGAGATGATTAGTTCTAAGGAGCATCAATTCTCACCTTGAAATTCGGAAGTAGACTAGATGGAATTGGTTCTCAGTTTGTGGAACCGAAAACTGGCCCATCTGATATAGTTCAGTTCTTAGGTCGGTCCAGGAATCAATGATTTATTCTCTTTTTATTTTGGTTTCTTCTATTCCTAGCAAGTGGGAGTTTCCCAATAGTAAAAGGAAAAAGTTATTTACAATCGGTCCCAATCCAACCCGCTAATTTCCAAGTGCACAGTGGTTCCCGATGAACTGACCCTACCTAGTTTGGTTCCTAATTCTAGAGTGGGAACTAACTCATCCTGTAACCTTACTAAAACTCACGAATTTTTAACCGTCTCTTGTCCAGAAAAATCCCCCCATACTCGGGCCAAATACGCAGAATATTTCAATTTAATTCTGCTGAAAGTTGCTTTCCTAAAGTGGCTGATATTTGTAGTTGTAGTTTTTACTGAATTTCTTGGCCAAAACTCCACTTTCCTATTTTTTGAATAGCTGATGTTTTGTTTTGCTTTTCATGTCCTCATCACGATCAAATCCCTTAGACGGCCGGCAATACATATTGCAAATAAAATTGCTCTTTTATCCCTCATTTGGTTGGCCACACTAGACCAATGATTCTCCTAGTTTAGTTACGAAATTGTGAAGTCAGTGTCAACAGTTGTCATCGACCGAAAACCTAAGGAGTCGCCGTTGTCGCCTCTCTCTCCATCCCAAACGCTGCCCAAGTGGTTCCGGAATCGGACAGTCCATACGATTGTTCCTTAGTGACGAGGGGCGGTCGTCCTCTATACCGATCTGTTCGCTCCAAGTCCTGGTCCTCACCAAAAAGCTGTGTCCATCCGTCTGAATCCATATCAAGACAACCAGTTGCTACCATCCTCCTGGAGACATGGCCCGCATCAAGATTGTCGATTCGCTTGCACGGTCGTTCAGGCAACCGACTTGTTGAGTGCAGTTTGTCATACGTGTTGTCCAGATTTGGATACTTAATGATTCGTGAAATTTTCTCGATAAGTCTGCGTCTGATGTTGGGCCTAAAATGGGTGCTTTTTGATATGTGAAATCTCTTGGATGCTTCAGTGGTCCTAAAGTGTTTTTGATACCCATTTGAGTAGTGATGTTGATATTCAGAATTCAGATCACGTGCATATTCAACATTTATTGACCGTCAATCATTGCTGTGCCTAATTTTGCGCTTAATTTTGTTTTTCCTCCTGTTTTGATTGTCTGAGGTGAAAGTAGGAAAAAAAGAGGGTTTCGTTTTTCCTGTTTGGTTGTCATTAGGATGCATTTCATGTGATAAAAATAAGTACTCTTTTGCATGCATCTTTATTTTATGTAAAGAAAATAGAAAAACTGAACATAAAAGTGCTTTCTTGCATGTCATTTGCTCATGATTGTTCAACTGCATAATAGGATGAACATTGCCTTTTACATTGACAATGTTTCCTGGTTCATGGATTGCATGTTTATTTATTAGATACTCTGCATATTGGAAACTGCCTCTTGTATATTTGCATATCTAGAAAATTTATATCTACGTATCTAACTGTAATCCCATTTGTACATGTCTAGGATTTTACATATCTTGCATATTGGGATAGGATCTCGCATTATATTTGTGCCATGACTATTGCCATGTTAGAATAACTAGGATGTATTTTGCATGAATAATTGTATTAGTGCAGATCCAGGATATCTAGCGTGCATTACTTAATATCCATATTCAGTATCTTATAAATTTACATGCAATCCATGAACCAAGAAACATTGTCAATGTAAAAAAGCAATGTTCATCCTAACATAAAATTGAACAATTGAACAATCATGAACAAATGACAAGCACGAAATTTTCAGTTTTTCTATTTATTTAAAATAAAAAATGCATGCAAAAGATACCCTGGGGATTACGAAATAACGAAAAAGTAAAAGTGACCAAGATGCAAGGGAAAAACTTTTGTTTCACATTTCCGGAAAGACCACTTATTTGTTCGTTTACCAGGTTTAGCACGAAATCATAAATAAGCTCTACCAAGGATTGCCAAGCATTTGGTACTGAGTTTCCTCCTCCCTTTTTAGTAACAAAATAAAGCAGAAGTAGGACCAAACTGAGAGTTAGCAGCATAAACAAAGATGGATTTGTGAATGAGAAATACAAGTCTCCTATCTTCATAGGAAAAAATGGGATGATTTCAAATTGTTCAAGTGGGCTGGGGACCATCTTCACTAGTGCTGCCAGCGCATCTTTATAGGACTCACTTTCTACTCCGTTTGTGTTCAAATCATTCAAAATGAACTCCATAAAAGGGATATTGTCGCTTTCCCCATGTAAAGCTTCGGCCGCAACCATAGCCGCGTACCGCGTCGGGACTCTTGTTAAAAGTAAAAGTGACCAAGATGCAAGGGAAAAAATTTTGTTTCACATTTCCGGAAAGACCACTTATTTGTTCGTTTACCAGGTTTAGCACGAAATCATAAAGAAGCTCTACCAAGGATTGCCAAGAATTTGGTACTGAGTTTCCTCCTTCTTTTTTTTTCAATAACCAAACAATCCAAGACCATTTAAACTGAGTTTTATAAATTTTCCCAATTAATTTATACAATTTCTCTCGAAATGAAGAGTCCCCGTCTACCGTTATGGTAGTTTTCGTAAAACCCTACACCCTGTCTCATCCCCAATCTATTTTATCCCAGAAATTCTAGCAATGAATCTTCTCTATCCCTTGATAATTGACCCATCCATGTCCGAGATGAAGGATTCCTTTAAATGCAACCCCCTTTCTTCCTGTCTTTGAGCGACTCCTTCCGATTCTGCTATCGTCCACCGGTTGCTGTGGGTTTGTGCGTGATGGCCCTCTCTGCTTGCCGAACTACTTGGAATCAAGTCTTTTGGCCATGGATTTTTGTTGGTCTCCCTGCTACATGTCACTGATGTTGCGCTTTGCCTCTTGCTCTGGCAGTTCCCTTTTGTAATTGGACTGGACCTTATCGATACATGCAAAATAGGAGTTCCCAGGTATTCCTTTTAGCAATTTGTGTCGTTTAACAGGCATCAGATTAGGGTGAGTTTGCATAGCACTAGCTTATGGACAATTCGCAAGAAATGGCAAGCCTTACCTCATTTGCTGACAACAGTGTTACCCTGGTCAACGATTCGTAGTGTTGGTTTATGTTTATTTCTGTGATCTGGGCTTATTTATGGCGTCGGACACCCATGCCGACTATTCGCGTCTCTCTGCCCTTTGCAATAGGCTCGGCTATCTTACCACCGAGCAGCTCATAAAGGATTGGGATGAACAACTCCCACCTGCAAAGTTGGATGAATGTTGCCTCACATTAATAGGTTGTATATTATCGAATCCATCCATTAACTTCCCTGCATTGCAAAGCACACTAAAGTGTGTATGGCGAATTGAACAAGTCGACATCTCACAGCGAGAGGCGGGCCTATATGCAATCAAGTTCCAGTCTCAAGCTGATAAGCAAAAGGTGCTGGATGGGGGACCTTGGTTATTCTCCGGTCACTTGGTTATTCTAAAGCCATGGATCCCCAATACCCCCTTCCATTGCTATGACTTTTCCACGTGCGCATTCTGGGTTCAAGTGTTCGGCCTACCTCTAGAATGGAGTACGGAGGCAAAGATAAACAGGGCAGTCCAACATTTGGGGCGGGTTTTGGAAGTTCGACTTGATACAAAGGAAGGCACCTCATCTAGACCAGGGCGTGCTCGGGTGGAACTACCCTTACAAGAACCTCTCAAGACAGGCAAACTTATTCAACTCGATGGAAAGCTTCTTTGGCTAGACTTTTGCAACGAAAAACTCTCGCACTTCTGCTATTTGTGTGGGAGGTTGGGACATTATGCAACCTACTGTAAGGATATACCTTTTGATGAGGCAAAGCTAGAAGGTAAAGGGAAAGGGAAAATGGCCTATGGTTAGTGGCTAAGGGCTGAGGTTAGAGAGTATAGTCCGTATTGGAATACTTTCTATACGCCACAAGAAAACACAGCTCAATTGGAAGAAACAGTACCTGAAATTCCACCAGCATTACTCCAAATCCAGCACAAACCATTGTTACCTTAGCCGGCACCTGGAGCAGTAGCTAACATGTTAGGTCTAGCCACTACCACTCGCCAACATCAACTAAACCCGGAAAAACAACATTGTTAGCAACCCGAGCTGCTGGGTACCCCCCCATCAAATAGCTATTATACTTGCGGCAGAGAAGTTAAAAGGGATTCAAACTCAACCAATGGAAGCCATGATGCGGAAGAAGGTCAAGAATGTACGATTGACAACGAAGCAAGGGGTGGTCAAAAAGATAAAGTGATATAACCCTTATGAGCCCAAAAGCCTGAGCCCAAAAGCCTGATGCTCTTTGACAAAGAAGAAGCTAATCTCATGGACACCCCTGTGTATGTGGCAAAGGAAGCCGGTGCATGGGCCTTGTTGGCTGGCCCTAAACAGCCACCACCCAACAAATGAAGCTTATTAGCTAGAACTATCAGGATTTGGGCAATCCCCTGACAGTCCAGACTCTAAAGGCCGTGACGACCAAAGAAAAGCTCGATGTCATTTTCTTAATGGAAACGAAGAACCCCGAATTAAAGCTTCAACAGATTCAATACTACTTACGGTTTCAGCATTCGTATATCATTAATCCAATCGATATAGCATGAGGTTTATCAGTGATGTGGAATGACCAGGTAGCTATTCAAGTGCTCCGATCTTCGCAATATATGCTAGATATGTCTTGTAAATTGGTGCAGGAAGATAGAACCATTCGCCTAACCTGTGTTCACGCCTCTTACAATTATCACCAAAGACAGGTTCTATGGGAAGAACTTAGGATGAATTGCTTTCCTTGGTTATGTGTTGGGGATTTCAACGAAGTTTTTTATCCTTGGGAAAAACTTGGTAAGAGACCTGCGGATTCTACTCGCATGCTGTCTTTTCGTTCTGCTCTACTGACAGTGAACTTATGGAGATAGATAGCAAGGGTTGTAAATTCACTTGGCTGAATAATAGAGACGGGGATGAGATTGTCAAGGAACGATTGGATCGGGCATTATGTTCGATGGACTGGCGTATTCTATTCCCATAGGCAGATGTGCTAGCGCTACCAGCAGTGGGATCTGACCATAGTCCGTTGATCATTCAGACTTCAGCACCAAAAGGAATAAGAAGTCTTTCATTTATGAAGCCTATTGGAATGATGATGCTGAATGTCGTGACATTATTTCTACGGCGTGGACTTCTATACATCCCAATCATCCGATTTTTCTTTCAAAATTGAAGCATATCAGCATCATCCTATCTACATGGAGTCGTACTAAATTCTCACATGGACACGCCAGAGTCATCACACTACAACACCAGCTACAAGATCTGACAAACCAACGGTACTTAAATTATCATAGAAATGAAGCATCCAAAATCAGAGACGAGATTACAAGGACTTGGCAGAAGGAAGAACAGTATTGGGCTATGAGATCTCGAATACAATGGTTGAAGTGGGGGGACAAGAATACTAGGTTCTTTCATGCATCTACACTCCAAAGAAGAAATCGAAATCTTATTACGATATTACAAGATGAGAAGTAGCAATGGATTCGTGACCCTCACGCCCTACAAGGTATGACGACAACCTTCTTTTCGAAGTTATATACAACTCAGGGGTCGCGGGATTACGGTCCTATGTGGCATCCTAGAAATTAAGGGCAAGTCCTAAGGTGCCCTAGAGCTTTTAAATAGGTAATGAATTTACCTATTGGTTTGTGTTTTAGCCTTAAAACTTTCTTAAGGCTTTGTATTTTGTGCCGTGTGTTTTTAATTTAAACCTAAGGTATTTAATAAGTATAAATTATGTGTTATCATGTTTGTTATAGATTAATGTTATGGGTTTTTAATTAGGTAAAATAAATTGTTAGTTTTAATTTAATTAGAAAAAGGGATTTGATTTGGGCCTTAGGCCCAATAGCATGGACTTTAGGCCCATGGATGGAGGGCCTAAAGTGGGCCATGTGGGCCAAGCCCATGAGGCCCATTGGGCCGTACGGATGGGCAAGAGGGGGAGGGAAATACAAATTGCATGCCCCTCCCCAAGTGTCCTAATGCATGGGCCATTTGGCACCCATGCATTAGAGTCTTCAAGGCAATCATTGCCTTTGGGGGGAGAAAAGAGAAGAGAGTTGGCCGGATGGGGGAGAAGAGAGAGAGAGAGAGTGTCGTGCGAGAGAAGAGAGGGAGAGAGAGAGAGAGAGAGAGAGAGAGAGAGAAAGGAAGGAAGAGAGAAAGGGAAGAAGGAAGGGGGCTCGCGCGAGGGAGGGGAGCCGTCCGTCCGCCGCACGCCGCCGTCCATCCGCCGTTCGTCGTCGTTCCTCCTTGCTTTGAGGCAATTTTAGGGTCCATTACTACTCTTGCATGTGTGTTTTGTATGGATGATTGAATTCTTGGGTGTTTGGAAGCTCGAAACCGAAGCTAGGGTGATTTGTTCTTGAAAATGCATGCTGTCTTCGCATGAACCATTGAAGTCAGAAACTTGTGAGGGCTTGCATGTATGTTTGGAGTTCGATTTTGGCTTGGATATCTTCATGGAAGTTGTAGATAACACCTTGAACTATAACATACTGAAATTTCGTGAAAAATGATTGAGATTTAAGGGGTCAAAGCCTCATCTTTCGGAGACCCTAGATCTGGAACTGTTTTTCTGACCTTGTGGTGGATTTGTGCTTGCATGTTGATTTTTACTAAGAATCTCTCTTTTATTTCTTCATGAGACTTGTAGAGAACATCTTAAGGATGAACATACTAAATTTTGAAGCAAAAAGAACAAGTTTAGACTAGGAAACCAACCTGATCTTGAAGACAATGAAACTGGAGTCGCGAGGTGTGATATCCAAGACTTCGTGGAACCATTTGGAGGTCTTTCTTTCGTTGTTTGGTCTAAGTTCCTTCATGAAAGTTGTAGGGGATCATTATAAGTATAACATATCCACATTTAAGAGAAAACGAAGAATTGTAGGTGGGTCAAATCTCCATATTTCGGACATAGTCCCCTGTGCGTTTCGGTAACCTGACCAGAAGCTTCGTGGATCTGTAAAAAACATTTCTATAATGAATTTGGCCTGGGTTCCTTCTTGAAAAGTCTAGTTGAATGTCTTAACTATAACCTGGTGAAATTGCATAATTTTCTGAGGTCGTATGGGTATTTTAATCTATTTACTTAGAAAACTGTGCGTTCTGCCCTTATTCGAAATTCAATATGGAAATTGTGGAAATAGTGTTTATTGTGTAGAAATTGATTGGCCATGCTTTTCTGTGGTTAAATCACTATTTTATGGCATTACAATATTATGTGTTTTGATTTCATGAATTTGTGAATTTTGTGATTAATTAATTAATTAATTGCAACGTAGAATTAAATTGGGATTGAAATAAATTCTAAATGCAATTGGCAAGTACATTGTTTTGAGTGGCATGTGGACCTAATTGCTAAGGGGGATACATCTATTGCAAGTATGTGTAATTGTTTGATGATACATATATAAGACAGATGATCTTGTCTTGCCATTATATCATGTGCATGATGAATTGAGACATAATTGGCAACGTGATCCATGGTAACTGTTGGGGGAGGATGTTAATGCCCGGAATGTATAGAGATACATGGCCGGATGGCCCTGGGAGTATCAGGATGCCCGGAATGAGATGGGTGCCGGAAGCCTCGGAGGTCTTTACCCGAGGGGATGCCTCGTGATGCCAGTTGGGATGTGAGATGCACGGGATCCAGGGGTGCCGGATGCCCGGTGGCCATGATTGGCATAATTCCGGAGGTTCTTCGCAAGGCCCGAATAGGGTGCGAGTGTAAAGTATGGGATGAATGATCCCGAGGAATGGTGATGTGATGATCAATTGAGAATTCCAAGTGAGAATTTAATCATGCATGTGTACTATGGTATGATGATGACATGCATGTGTACTATGGCATGATGATGACATGCACATGTGATATGATATGATGTGATGATAATCACTTGTGATAAGGTGATATGATGACATGTATGTGTACTATGGCATGATGATGACATGCACATGTGATATGATATGATGTGATGATAATCACTTGTGATAAGGTGATATGATGACATGTATGGATCATATGGTATGATGATGATGATCATTTGTAATTGATGCTATGTACGTATTATGATTTTGATGATGAGGTATGATGGCATGTACATGGCTTCGAGGTAAGTACACTACAATGTATGAATGACATGTGTATTGGAACTGTTTGTATTGTTTAAATGCATTGAGTGTTGATTGGATCTCTTTACTTGTTGAGTGGTTGTACTCACCCCTTCGGGGACCAACATTTCAGATTAGTACGATGCCTCTCCCTGTTGTTACACGGGGAGTGTTTTACGGCCTTCCATCTGACGTGGAGGTCGAGCTGACCGAGATAGACTGTCCCACCCTGCCGAGACTGACTTTTATCCGTGTGCGCACTATCGTATCTTATGACGTGGGCCTATCTGGAGGCCCAGTCATCTAGGAGTACATCTCCGTCCACATCCGCCGCGACGGTGTTATGATGGGGATGCTGCCACCCCCACCGCCTGACGCACCAGGATGGGTGTGACGGTCTGCGCACGTGGAGTTGGGGTTAGCAACTTTTTGGATGGCCGCCACGAGTAGTCCGAAGGGAGATCGTTACACGTCGCATTTTTGAGGGTCGTGTGTCTCTTTTTGAGGTTGAAGGTCGAGCATAGATGAGTCTTGGCATACCTTTTTGTACCGACCCGTGTTACCCTTCGTAAAGATATATATGTAAATAAAAGTGGTTCGGCCTAGTGTTTTCGTTCAATCAAAGATAGTTGGTGTGCATTGTGTTGTCATGAGGGAAGCAAAGTGTTGGTGAGACTCGCCTCTTATTTTCCGCTATGAGCTGCGCAAAATCCTTAAAGCCTTTTAAAGGAAAAGAAAAGAAAAGAAAAATTATGCCTAAGCATCGGCTTGAATCTTTCTTCTATCGCTGTATAATTTGTTTTTATCTTGTTTTCTTTCGCTTGGTATCTGTGGCGACCCTATCGGGTTTTGGGGGTGCCACATCCTATCATTGCCTAGTGTTCGCAGATTGTAATTACTGACATGAATGATCAGCTAATTGCAATGGCTACTATGGAAGAGATCAGACAGGCCACATTCCAATAGGGGCAACAAAGGCCATTGGCCTTGATGGACTTAGTGGCTTGTTTTATCAAAATCACTAGGATATTATTAAAGAAGATCTCTTGCTTCAGGTACAACATTTCTTTCTGACAAGCCAGATGCCTCTAAGTATCAATAAGACCTTTCTTACTTTGATTCCTAAAACACCTCATCCAGAAAAGCTAGAGCAATATTGCCCCATTAGCCTATGTAACTTCGCCTACAAAATTATCTTCAAGGTGCTTGCTAACTGCCTTAAACATTGGTTGAACTCTCTCATATCAAAGGAATAGTCAGCATTTGTCAGTGGACGATAGATCCAAGATAATATTTTGATCGTGCAAGAGGTTCTTCACCAGTTCAAGACCAGGAAGAGAAAGCGAAAATTCAATGCAATCCTAAAGATAGACATGCAAAAGGCGTATGATAGAGTTGAATGGGATTTCCTACATGACTACCTCCTGAAATTGGGTTTCCATCCTATGTGGGTTCAATGGATTATGCAGTGTGTATCCACTACTTCCTTGAGTATCAAATTTAATGGCGAGCCCCTTCCTTACTTTTCCCCTTCGCGAGGCCTAAGACAAGGTGACCCCTTATCTCCATACTTCTTTATTTTGCTGGCCAATGTGTTATCGACCTTACTCAATCAAGCCGTCAGTATAGGACACATTAAAGGTATTAAGTTCAATCGATGGTGTCCAACCCTGCCCCATTTATTTTTCACCGATGACGCTATATTCTTTCTAGACGGGACTACTCGAGAATGTTAGAACCTTGCTACTATTTTAAACCAGTATTGTATGGCAACGGGTTAGGTGGTGAATCGTAACAAGTCAGGCATTATTTTCAGTAATCACTGTCCCCCTAGATTGCAAGATAATATGTCGGGTGAGCTACGAATACCGGTGTTAACAAGATGTGGCAAATACCTGGGTTTACCATCTGACTAGGGTCGATCAAAAAGGGAAATGTTCTCATGGATACTAGCACGTGTACATGCCAAGTTGAAGGGCTGGAAGGGTAAGCTAATATCCAAAGGCGGTAAGGAAGTACTCATCAAATCTATCGTGCAAGCTTTACCACATTACGCTATGTCTATTTTTAAGATTCCTCTGTCAATTTGCAAATCTATAGAGAAAATCATTACAAGATTCTGGTGGAAGAATGATCAAAACAAGAAGGGTATTCATTGGCAAAAAATGGGATCTTTTTAAAGCAAGCAAAGATGATGGTGGCTTAGGTTTTCATGATTTAATAGCCTTTAATGAAGCTATGCTCGGCAAACAGGCCTGGCGATTATTGCAACAGCCTTTGGCTTTATGGAGTCAATTGTTTAAAGGTCTATATTTTTCTACACAAAGTTTCCTCTCTATCAACTCATCAGCTCGCTCGTCATGGGGTTGGAAGAGTCTCCTAATGGGAAGGGATCCTATTCGTTCTCATCTATGCTGGTCAGTGGGCAACGATTAGGCTATCAGAATTAGGGGCGATCGTTGGTTACTTATGCGCATTCTCTATGGACCTCCCAACAAAGATGATCCGTTGTTGGTGGTGGATCTTATTGATCCGCTCACCAAACTTGGAACCAACTTATGCTCCTCCCTCTATTAGGGGAAGCTATCACAGAACATATCCTCAATATACCTATCAGACCTCTACCCATTGAAGGTCGTATCATTTGGACTGCAACCAAAGATGGAGAATACATAGTCAAGAGCTGCTACCACAATCTACTTCAGACAGCAAGCAATGCAAATAGTAATAGAGCATCATCATCATATCATAATCCCAAAATCCTATGGCAACGAATTTGGTCGATGCAAACTGCACCAAAAATTAGAGTATTTACCTGGTTTGTTTGTTAGAATGCCATTGCGACGAGGGCCAACTTATTTCACCAACACATCGCCTCTGATCCTTGGTGCCCTCTGTGTCAACAACAGAGCTCGGAGACCATCAAGCATATGTTCCTCCATTGTGTGTGGACTCGCGCTGTATGGGCCAACCAACAAATCAATATTAAACTCTCCCCTCGATGCAACCAGCGCATTGATCAATGGCTCTCAGACAGAGCAACGACACCGAAGAACTTATCGGGTCTTGAGCTCACGGCCAATACGCTCTGGTAGATTTGGAGAATGCGCAATGATGTAGTCTTCCGTAACCAGAAGCTAGATCCACGAAGGGTTGTCGACATGGCCATCGCTCAGACCAAGTCCTTCATCGCCCCTGCTGTTACCCGATTGAGCTCCAAGCTTCAGCTACTCAATCCCGCGCACTTGTGGCGACCTCTAGCCTCTAGCATTCTCAAGTACAACATCGACGGAGCCTTTCAACTGGGCAGCACAGAGGGGACGCTGGCCTATGTCTGCAGAGATCATCGAGGGTGGTTAACGGACGGCTTTTCTTGCAAGTGTAGATCCAAATCAGCGATGGAAACTGAGATCAATGTACTCACTTGTACCTTGAACCATCTGTTGCAACGAGAACTTCACAATACCACACTGGTGATTGAAACTGACTGCCTTCCCCTCGTTGATGCTGTGAGCCATGGCAGATCACCCATGTGGGAGCTTCAGCCGCTCGTGGAGAAGGCGATCCACCTACTCTCCCGCTTCTCTGACCTAACCCTACAGCACTGCCTAAGAGAAGTGAATTGGGCCGTTGACTGGGCCGCAAAGGCCCATTGCACCAATGTTTCGGCCCAACACTGGTTATATCAACCTCCTGCTGTATTTCTTGATATTTTGTCTACAGATGCTTTAGCCTCTGGATGTAATTACCGTTAATATAAATGCGAATGTTACTTTTGACCAAAAAAAAAAAAAAAAGATAACCAAACAGGAAAACGAAACCTTTTTCTTTTTTACTTTCACGTCAGACAATCAAAACACAAAAAAAAGGAAACGATAAATTAAGCGCAAAATTTGACATAGCAATGATTGAAGGTCAATATATTTTGAATATGCACGTCTTGGAATTCTAAATATCGACATCGCTACTCATATAACACTTATATATCCACTTGATATCAAATAGCACTTAGGAGAACTAAAGCATCCAAGCCGAGAGATAGGTGGAGTTTTGAGCGATTTTAACTTGTGCGAGAGCTGCATCTGTTCACACACCACTTTGCATGCTCTTGATATTTAAAATTCCCACTTCGCATCTTAAGATTGACTAAAAAGACCGAATCACCCTTCAATTAATGTACATAAATCCAATCGGGGCGAGAAAAGCGGAAGGGCGTTTTTTTAAAGAAAAATGACAGTCTAATTTTGAAATCTAATAAATAAATTCTAAATGATGCACGATTAATTGAGTTTCATGCAAGTTATATCACCTTTTTTTTCTGTTTAAGAAAACACGCCCTCGGAGAATGTCTCCATCAAATAATATACCCAGACAAACCTCATGAATTAGATAATATAGGCGAGAACCCTTATGAATTAACCCAAGCAAAAGATGACTCGCAATTGTTGGTGTGAAAAAACTGATTCATGTGAGTTTCCTACGGTACTAAAATTAAGAAATTTCTATGTGCACATTAACACTACATTTGTTTCACGAAAAACAAGTTTTGAGGAAACGATTTCCGAATTTTCCGACATTCGTTTCATAGAAAATAAGCTGATTGGAGAATATATTTTCTGTCAACAAAAAAAACTTCTTCAAAAGTGGGGAAAATGTTCTCTCTTTTTTTCCATCCCCTTTCTTTCACTTCTAAACCAAACACTTTTTTTCACCAAACACATTTTCCTTTTATTTTTATTATTTTATCTTTAAAAAATTCGAATTTTTAATTATTTAAAAAAAATCCTTCTTCTTCGTACTCTCCTCATGTCCGCGCACGGTTGGCATGTGTCCGCACACCACTGCATGCACCGTGGCCGAAGCACTCGGCCACGGTGGGAAGAAGCATGCGTAGTAGTCGAACCCCTTTTCCGCGATAGTGGACCTCAGATCGCACGAGATGGTGTAGAATGCCACAGCATAATCGTCCCGATCAGAGTACTGCTCTCCACTGCATACCTCGTCCACAAAAGTCAAGCGTCCGAGTAGCAGAGCATCGACGCTCACGAGGCGCGTCCATTCGGGAAGAGGAACACAGGAACGGGAGCCTCAGTAGAAAATTCTCTATCGGATCAACCCCATTTCCAGACGCTACTCCATCTTCGCTCTCTCTTCGTCGCCTCAGTCCACCGGTTGCCACCGTCGCTCATCCTCCATCGCCAGCCAGAACTCTTATGCACTCAGCACAAATCACACACGGTGGGGAGGCTCAGAGGTTTCTGAACGTCCGGAGAGTTATCTCTCTCGTCTTCTTTCTTCGTATGGTGACCTTCAACAAACCTCCCGGCACCGTTAGCATCATCTCCGATCATTGCTCCACCGGCAGGCCGTAGCTCTGTTAGCACCTGTTTTCCAGTGAGTTTTGCTCGGACTGCTCTGACCTTGTTCGTTTCTCCTTCGCTGGCTCTGATCCTCAGCATCATTGTCTCAGACAACCGCTTCCTCTCATCCGATAGTCCTTCGTGCATCGGATAAAATAAACACTAATCTTCTTCTTCGTTCTTAGTTTCATGAAGAGAGACTCGGGCATTTTTGTGTGATTTTTATTGTCAAATTCACTGCTGGCGTGCCAATATGCACGCTACTAGTGCTTTGTATGATCGTCGCTGAAGTGCTCACCGTGAAGTGTTCACAATAACAATCTGAATCACAAATCAACATTCACTACAATGCATGTTTGTCTGTTAGATGGTCGATACTTGTTTAGTTCTTCCTGCAAAATGTCTTGCAAAGATGATTCTGTCTACATCTATGTTACTATGAGATCGCCAAGTGTAGGTTGCTCTCTTTGGCGGTTTCTGGAGTAATGTTCCATAAACTGTACAATATGTTCTACTGGGAGGAGAAAGAAATACTTAGCGTTATCTCCCGAATGCTGAAAATTTATTTTCTGCATTCTGTTATGTCATTCTTCGTTTTAAATTCGAAATCAAGTTCCTTAGGCTTATTAAAATCATATGTTTTATTTTTTCCCACGGGGAACTTTCATGAGAAAATATGGTGAGAATTTCTGAGAGCGTTGAATGGTGCAATTATTTGGCCTATGGAATTGGGAAAATTGCGATGAAATGGTTTGGTAGGGTTAGAATGAATCCATGAAATTGTACTTGATAAAAGCTTGTCCGAGATAGAATATCCGCCATCGACGCTGAACAGAGCCAGGGCTATTGTGGATTTTTCTCAATGAAAGTTGAAGACGTCGGCGACGGCCATGATGTTTTGGTCTGAGCTTGAAATCTTGGTGGATGAATTGCATTCACCTAAGCATCCTCAGCTTTGTGAGTTTTCAAAGTTCATGGCAGTTCCCATTCGCGTTAATTTTAGAGAGTTTGGGGAGAGACAAAAGTTCGAACTGCTCGTCACAAGATAATTCGAGGTGTGAGTCATAATCTACGAGCTAAACCTCCCCATGCGACTGTGTTGTTCTATTGTTTGATTCAAATTTCGTACAGAATCTTTATGAGTTGGGGGGATCTCGGAAATGTCAAACTAATGGAAACAAACTGAATCGGTCATATAGGATATGATTGTGCTGGAAAATGATGTTGGTGATGTGCCTATAGGTCTCGAAAGCTAGACCATTCGAAAGACTCGATCTATTGTTTTTAGGTCGCCATGCCAGTAGATACCAGTCTCACATAACAAGGTATGCCTAGAGATTGAAAGCTTTCTTCTCTTGTTTTGTTTGCAATCGACACAGGTAAAGCTGAAAGAGCAAGGTGCGTGCATAGCCCTCAAACCGGCAAGCAATTTAAATCCAGGTATTCTATCTTGCAACTTGCAGTGAGGCAAATATATCTAAAGAAAACAATGTGGTCAGATCCTCGTGGCCATGACAGCTCTTGGATTTAAATCACATAATCAAAACATAGTAAATGAAAATATCACCTAATAAATCAAGCTCATGATCAAGGGATTGAAAGTAAGGAAATATAGAAATTTAAGTTTGAGAATTCAACTCAATACAATATTGGGTAAAGAATATATAGTCTCATTATCAAGCCTCGGGACAAAAAATCTCATAAGTTAAGTCCGGAAATTAAAACAAAGCCTAATGAAGATATACATCGAAGTGAACCCAGAATGTAATCCTACTATTAAAGCAAATGGGATTTTTTTTACATCACTTAGTTTCATTTTTATTTTATTTTCTTAATCCATTTCATCTCAGAAAAACACGATGTAAAATTTTAATTTATTTCAAGATTCAAGATATATGACCTCCCTAAACCCGAAGAACATGAATAAAATGAAATTCAAATAAAATCATTCTTAAAACGTAATCACCCAACTAAGACTTGCGTTTTTCTACCATTTTTTTTAAAATTTTAAATTAGTGAAAACAAAATAGGAGAATTTATCCGGAAACAAATGTACCCCAAATATATCCACTCCAGTTATTTGACTCACAAACATTATTGGCTAAAGCTCACGGGCTCTGTTTTTTGTTCATAAGCGGCAGAAACAGAGTGTATGGAATTTACCTTGATGAGAGTGAGGTTTTGACCTCCATTAGTGATCAGATCAGAGACGAAGTCCCTGGAGGTGTCGACATCGACGATCGAGGCCGACGAAGGGGCAGCGACCAAGGGTCCGTGCCCTTTCGACCGTCCTAACCAGAAAACAGAACAGAACGAGAGGAGGCCTTGCTGCAGTGAAATCGGCGATGGCGGAGTGGCTACAGTGGCGGCTAACAGTGTCTGGAGGACGATGGAGAAGGGAAAACTGATGAACAAGCCTCTAGAATGCCTGTATGTGATGTGCACAAAGATGAAATCATTGCAGGCCTCGATTCCCTTCTTCCTTCACGAGGGCACGTAAAGATATTGGTTGCATTTAACGTTTGGTTTAATGGATCAAATGATACCACTGTCAAGGTCCTTTCTTCCGGATGTTCATTCTATTTAGACTGGCCTCTTTGTAAAGTTCGATCCATGAGTGTCGCATTTAGTTCAATCAATCTCATGATTGTGCTAAAGGTTAATTTGTCCCTGTCGCTCATCCTTCTCCCATTAGAGATCGATACATGATCTTACATGCCGAAAACTCTCTCACACAGCTCATCGATATTTAATTTCATCGACTTGCTCACGATCTAGAAAAGACATATCAAAAAAATGAAGACAAAATATTAGGTCCCCAACTTTACATCTGCCTTACAAATGTTCCCTGGCTAGATACAAAACGAGATGGATTTACTCCTAATTGCAATGTATGCAATTATGTCCTTTGATTCGTTGGATTCTTATTATTCAATTATGTGTCCTTTAATTTGTTGGATTCATGCAATTCATAATATTTTTCTTGTTTGCATCCCTTCCTTACATAGCATATTCATAGATGATTTGGTTATCGACTCAAAAATCCCTGCATACTCCAACAAATCAATTATCGTACATACCAACCAAAAAAAAAAAAAATTATCGTACTCATATGATTATGGGTTCTTAATGTATTAAAAATCAACAACGTGACAAAAAAGACAGTGAATAATTTGTATCTCGTCTATTTTCTTTTTGCCCTTTTTTGTTGGCCTCCGAATGCATATTGTACTACATATTACATAATTTCATTGTGGTTGTGTCCTACGTACGTATAATATATGCCTTTCATGAAAAAAGTGCACTAATCGGGTCCTTTCATTGATGCTTGTAATTTTCAATTGACTGCAAATTATATGTGGTCTAGCGCGAATGGGTTGATGGGCCGAGGCTTATTCTGGTGGGCTTGGTACGGTCTGGGCTGCGCTTGTGGATCGGGCACAACAGACCGGACCTGGCTATGTCAATTCTGACTGAATTAGACCTTTTTTAATTACTTTCTTTTCTTCCGTCGTTTTTTGTTTCGATTTTTACTTATTTTTTACTATTTTTCATATCATATTTTTATATTTATTTTTACCACAAAGGGTGTTCGACTTCCTGGAAAAAATTCAAGTGTCAATAGAGGCAACATTCTATCATCTGGCCAAAGATTTACTTCACATTGAACTCTACTACTATCTTTTATTTGCGCAATACTCATTAAATGAAAGAATAGTCATCGTACTTAACTCTACAATCCTTGAGTAACTCTACAATCTTTGAGTTGAATTTTAGTGTGATAATGTCGCTGCGCTTGTGCTTGAGTTGATTTCACATAGGATTGATGCATGGTGTATCGCTTGGGCCTTGAAGCACACCATTACATGCTCCACCCATGTAGCACATTGTGGTGGAATCATTATACATGCTATAGTAGTTGTACTCATGCTCACCATCTTAGTGCCCAAGTCCTTTAGGATGATTTTCACTATAGTTGCGTATGGAACCAACGGGAAATACTATCGCTTGCTATAGATTATCTTTGACACAGTCATGTCTACTGCATAGCTCATTGTGGTGCACAAAAAGAAAGAGTTAGTGATGCGTACGATTCCTTGAAATGCCATCATGATATTCATATAGGTGATCTATGCATTTTCAAGATTGCTAATTTATTCCTATAGTATTAATTATCTTGTGGATCCATCCAGGTCTTACAAAGTAGAAGCGTTATTGCATGGATCGATGTCACTTATTTAATATAACATGTAGGCAACATATGAGTTGGGTATAACCACAATGAGTTCCCATCTAGCATGTGGAATTGCAATGAGCATTTGACATTACTGCTGGTGAGAGTTTTAGAGAGTTGGTATGAAAAGGGGTTAACTCGGAAAGCCAGGGAATGGCATAACTTCCCCCCCCCCCTTTGAAATATGAACCGATCTTTTGTTTACAAGTCCTAAGTTTCTCAGTGAAATCGTAGTACTTATACATGATTTTGCAATCTTGAATTGTGCTCCGGCGGTATGTGGACAAACTTTTGTTATTTGCTTCTGGGCGATATTCATGCAGCCGGCACGATTCGATTGGGTCAATGCCCGACTGCACACTCCTTGGCCAAAGGAGTCCACATCACCAATTGGCTTAGCCAGGATAGTTGAACCCCTCAGTTTCAGTAATAAGCCTCGTATCAATCGAGAAATAGTCCAAAATGCCCACGTAAGCTTTCAATTCATGGTACTTCTCTCCAGTACAAATCTTTTAGATAAACGAGATGTCGGATCACTTACAGTGTTCAAGCTGTACAAAATCCTCACGGACGTAAATGTGATTTTTTGTGATGTAGACATCTAGCATATGTGGTTCTTTCATTCACTTTTGTTTAGAAACACAAGATTGGAATCCAACCATAAAAAGGACTCGTTTTAATAGGGCACTCCCTCATTTTATTTTATTTTATTTATTATTATTATTATTATTATTATTATTATTATTTGGGTTAAGTAGCTGATCTCTTAGTCATTAATCACGTCAAATGGATCTTTGCTTATATCAAACTTTAGAGCAGTTCCAACTAATCGTCCAGCCATTGTTATGATATAGGCAAAAATAACTTAGTGATTCTCCACCATTCTTGGAATCTTGACTAAATGCGAATCTTCCCTGTTTTCATTACTTCAAGGTTTGTCATACAAGACAAAATTTCTTGATGTCCCTATAATGCATCCCCTCATCTCACAACCTTGTATAAAGTAGAATACACACACATATACATATATATTTTTTTATGAATGTCTTATTTCTATTTGCTTATTTCCTAAAATTCACACAAGGTATAATTGAATCAAATATTATTTTTGCCTTAAATTTAATCCATCTAAAATTTTCCAATACCCTCACGATTGGTTCGCAGTTCCCACACCACTTAACATGGTAGACATTTGAAATTCCCAATTTGCATCTTAGATTAACTTGAAAGACCGAATCACCATTCAATAGTGAACAAAACTTAAGTTGGCGTCAGAAAAGTGCAGGAGCATTTTTTTCAAAAAAAAAGTGAAAACAGAGTCTAATTTAAACTCTACTGAACAATAAAAATTCTGGATGATGTGTGACTAATCGGGATTCATGCAAGCTATATTGTTTTTATTTTCTTTCTAAGGAAACTTTTATGTTAATCGAATTCATGCAACTATTATCCAACCTAGGAAATTTCTATGTGCGCACCAAGCGATAAAGATCCTTTGCCACGGTTTGTGCTCGCGTCACGCCATCAGCTCGGGGCTCCGTGTAGCTCGCTCTAATGCTTACTCAGTTCTCTCCCCTTCCCTCTCTCCACACCACCACCGTCGACATCTCATCGCATCCAGCCATCTCAGTTGAGATTTTCCGAGATTCGACGAGGATGAAGAGCAGATCTGGAGGAAGGGCATTCAAATCTCAACGCAATTAACGACTAAGACGTTGACAGCGGGGACGCAGAGCTTGATGCGCGGCATAGAGTCCTGTCGGTATCCACAGACACAGCACTGCCACAAGTTCATGGTCAACGCGTCGAGTAGAGAGAGAAGATCGAGGACCAACAAAGATGGGGAAGGAGCGATGGAGTTTCTATGTCTCTGATGACGGTGGCTGGCTTCAGAGGCTATCATGGTTGGGCTAGGCATGCGAGGAAAGTTGCAACGAGATAATACGGTCAGAAACCAAGTGAGGATCTTCTTCATGTAGCACACTTCGTAGCAGACGATCTTCATTCTTCCTTGTGTATGCCATTTTCGTCGACCTAACCTAGTAATCTTATATCAAGTATTATAAATTCTCTTTTTATTTCTTTTAAAATATTAACATTTTAGATGTGATTATTGACTTATTTGGACTGGCAGTTTCGTGCTCTAGGGAGAGAACCATCCAAAGCTGTTCATAAACCGCAATCCATCACTAGATATGAAATTCTCTCAATTATAATGAAATAAAACAATTTAATAAGAAATCTAGTTGGCTTTATCATTTGGGGATTTTCCTTTGTACTACACTAGCGCAGGAGCACACACGTCTGCGCATTTGCAAAAAGAGAATTGAAATGGTTGTGATAGCACAAATTTAAAAGTAACATATTTGACGTAATAATATCATATACACCATTTGTGTAAAAAAAAAGTTATGCATGGATGTCTCATACACTATTAATTCGAGAGTGGTGTGTGCACTATTTTTCGATATGTTTGTGCGATTAGTTGATAGTTGTTTAGATTTTTTAAGTTATGATTTCGTTCTTTTTGTTATACCGTTTTCCCATGTTAAATTTTAACAATAGATATAGGCATTTCTGAGTTGGTTTTTCATGGTCCTACACTTCCCAGACCTCTCATTACTCCTAAATTAGCCCACAAATTCGATTTATAACTATCCTTTTTCAAAATGGTGATTCCGCATCTTATATGAGTAGTTTGATAAGATCTTGAGCTTAATTTGTCACTGGTATACCTAGAGCTTAGTTATAATTGCTAGCACCGGTGATATGGCGACCGTTTTAGCAGTAGATGTCTACTTGTTCGAGATTTCTTTTTCCATTTATACAGTGTCTATAGTTGAAGCCAATAGAATCCTAGAACAATACCCATTCATAACATGTATTAAAAAAATGATGTTAGCTATTAATTTCTTTCATCCTCGAGCACTTTCAAATGGATAAATTTATCCTTGGATTTCTTCGACTTCAAATCATTACCTTCTTACTCTTTGCCCTCCAATTTTATCTTTGGATTCTCATTTCACTTATATAATTTCATAGCTTAGTCGTTCAAACATGTAAATGTGCAGAGTATTCTGGATGGATTCATTAAGCAACATATTCAGGAGAAGAAAAGAGCAACTCTTAGGTATCCAACAACGAAGTTCATCGGGAGCCATAGACTCATAAGAGGGGCTCTGTTTGTGTCCTTTTCTTCTGGTTGATGTGCATTTCAGAGAGAAACTCATCTACCTGTAGGAAATGTCTGCATGAATGAATGAACAAAGATAATCACCTGAAGGCCTGCATTCTTTGCAGCAATAGCTTCTCGATACTATGTGCTTATCACTACTCGTGACTCGGTACCTCCATGAAACTATGTGTTTTTTCTTCCCCACATTTAGTGTCGAAAATCCACAAAGACACTACCTCAGATCTCCATGATTTGTATTTCCAGAGTCTTTATGCTAATCTGCCGTCATAAAATACATGTATACAAAAACAAATGCAGCAAATGGCCTATCATCAACAAAGAACTTGCCTAGGGGTGAGCTTTTGGGGCTCACCAATTTCATACCCCATGTCACGACCTCTTTTTTTCCGTCCGGGGGAAAATTGAAGAATAGTTTAGGGGTATTTGCCTAAAGAGGCGGACCAATGGTCCTAAATTAGGCGCGGGCTCTCCCAAGCCCATACCTCGCGCGACGTTAGATTTTGTTTTTTTTAGTTCTTAACAACCTAAATATTTCTAGGAGTCGCCACTAGCCTATTGGGGTCGGCTAGAAACCAATCGAGGCACGGGAGTGTTGTCTCGATTCCTACGCAACCAGAGATTTCTAGGAACGGGGACTTGTTTACACTAATGTTTCTATTAACGCCCTTACGGTACCACTAACATGAAAGATTGTTCATCCAAATGGCCACACAATCTTAATTACCAATTATAATCCTTATAAAACCACTAAGCGTCCATGCAAATGTTTTTGTAGGTTTTTTTTTAATATCTAGACTAATCCTAACATAATCTAGAAAAGAAATTTACACTCAAATTAATGAAAAGCGGTGCATAAGTAAACATCCAAGAAATTGAAATAACTTGAAAATAAATGAGGAAAATGAAAACCCGATACAAGTCGGGCAAATAATATTACATGGCCTTGTTATCACACCCCGGGACAGGACCCCCGTGAGCAAAATGAGAATTTAAATATGCATGAAATTACCCTAGATGCATGAAATTACTCTAAATAATTTTAATCTAAGCAAAATAGATTATTTACAAAAATGGTTATAAAATACCAAAATATCATTTAATTAGGAAAAATGACTTTATAAAATTAGGAAAATCTCCTAGATGTCATTTTTGGCTTAATTTGATAACATCCAACATTTTTTGATATTTTTGAAATTTTCATATTTTTCTTTTTTTTTATATATATTTTTTAAAATATTAATAATAATTCCTTAAACCGATCTATGCTAACATGGAGTAGCACAGCACATGAATATCACATTAATTAAGCTCAAATCGACTGTTTCATGATCGAAACTTGGTTTTCGCATTTCATCGAACACTTGGCGTGCATTAAATCACCCCAAAACAGCTTCGCGGGCCATGTTTGCGGCCTTCAATCTTCACCCATGAGCAATATTATGTGGGACTAAAGCATCAAGATTATACTACCACATGCAAGGAGCAATATTAGATAGAAATCATAGCCTACAACACACAAGAACCCAACTAAAATCGTCCTCAAATACACGGGTTTGAGCTGATTTTGCAAATCTGGGTTTGAACCCAAGTCAAGCAAACGGGTTGCATGCCCATGTGCAAGCCCCGACACTTATCACATGCAAGATCTAAGGGAAACACTACTTAATCCGAGTGAAAGTAGGTAACATGAGCTTTCAAATGCAACAAAAATTATAGAGAATGACCCACAAAACAATATCAAAACGACCTCTCCAAGAAGCATACATGCAAACATTTTGAAGAGATTTCAACACTTAGAAAAATTTCCACCTCGAAAATCAGTCCTCCGGGCTGCTTTTCCTCTTGATTTTCATGATCAAAACATACTCAAACTCGAAAGAAAATACATCTAGGATGCTTACCTTGCTTCTTAGTTTCCCTTTCAAGTGGTTCTTGGCCGAGGAAACCGAGAACTTATCCTCGGGAGGCACGTGGAAGTTGGCTTCTTCAACTGGAAAACCAGATCTGCAAAGAAAGAACTGATAACGAAGGTTTTCATTAACCTCCAAAATTAGACTCCATGACTTTTTTGGTTGGAAAAATAAACACCAAACAAAGCTATATATATTATACTTTGGTTTTGAACTCATTTTTTTCCTCATTTGTCTCTCAACTTTCTCAAAAACACTCGCTTTCTCTCACTCGTGACCAACCGGGCTCAACACTTAGAAAAATTCAGACTTTCTTTGGCCCGCCAGGAGGGTAGTTTTTCGGGGGACTTTAGGAGGCCTTCCCGATCTCCATTTGGGACGTGCGACCTATGGTTGGAAAGATATTTGAGTGAAGTTTAACTCTCTAGTTGAAGGCTTTGGCTAATTGTTGCCTCAGGTGTGTGAAAATCTCACTTCTCTCTCTCTAGGTCAGTCTGGAATTTCTGGGTTTTTGCTTTCTGGAGTTGCTTCTGAAGGTGTCTTTGGGGAACGACTCCGAGCTCTCTCCTCTCCTTCTCGTCTTCTCTCTCTCGTGTCCTGAAAGAGCTTGCTTCGTAGATGTTATCCACCGAAATCATCAATCCCTTGGTCGGCTTTTTGTCCACCTGCCAAGCCCACCAACTGAGCAGTCTACCCACTCTCTGACTTAGCCAAAATTCTGAAATTTTAAAGCTGTTGAGTGTGCGGGTTTTGCTGCGACTTTCCCGTGCATTCAGCAGCTTATCCCTGGCAGTTTTCCGTCCACTGGTACTACTCATTATGGTCTTCAATCACGTGCAAAGATCAGGCTGGATGGGCGGCTGAGTGGGATATGGTGGGGCCACCAAGTTGCTTACTCAGCAACTCCGGATTGAGGCTAAACCGTGGGCTGGGTTTTGGTAGCTCGTTTGAGTGCTTTAATCCATCAATTTGGCTGCGATTTTTGATCAATTAGCAAGCTCATGCATAGTAGTTTAAGATCTCTACCAGATTTCGCAATTTGGCCCAACCAATTTTGCAAGAAAGTCCCTCAAAATTGGCCATTTCTTATCCGAAAATATCCAATTCAATACAAACTTGGTCTTTTTGGCCCGATTTGATTGATTCGAGTTGGCCCAAATTCAATTTCAACTTAATTGGTGACCAAGGTGATGATTTACGGGCTTGGGCGCAAATTTTGCAAAATTTGCGAATTGGTCCCTCAACTTTTGAAAATTGCATTTTGGCCCCAATTTGCCATTTTAATTCCAATCTGACCTCCCGGGCTTGGCTAGTCACATTTAGATCATTGGCCCCAACTTTTTCCATTTTTTTTTAATTTTTTTTTTAATCTTTTTTATATATTTAATTTAATTTTTTTTAATTTTTTTTAAGGAAAAACATATTCTATTTAAAACACTATACATAATCTATATGCAAGAATTTAACTTGAAATATTTTTGTGGAAAAACAAGTTCCAATTTTTTTTGGAAATGATTTTTGGGCAAAAATTTAGGTGTCAACACCCCACGTTGTAACAAAATGAAACAACACATAATATTGACACTAATAACCATGAAGCAAAGCAGACCCAAAATAAATTAATTCAACCCCTAGAACAGCAGAGCAGGTAATTAACAAATAGAATTCGACGAGACTGAATCATCAATTAGTTACCCTCGTTATCAGATGGAACAACAATTTAGAGAACAGCTGTTAAGCTATGCAACAATAGGTCACCCATCAGAGTTTATGAGGGCAAAGAGACATCAAATGGCAAAAGCAATTACTACTTGGGAACAGGACAAACATGTCCAGAATTTGTGAATGATTGCTTACCCTTTCAAACAAAAGGAGACATGAAACTTTCTGAGGCTAAAACCAAAAATTACAAGCTGAGTTAAGTAAAGTAATTACAATGGTCCCATCCTGCGTCAACCATCTTATAATGGGCACATGTGCCGGGTATTTTTCTGTGCTTATGTCGATCCCATCATAATAGTAATATCAACTGAAAAGGAGACTTTGAGTAAACACCAATTAAATTTGTGACCACGCAAAATATTCACTCCTTGACAACAACCCATTCAAATAATGCAACTAAACACACTGCATTAATAAATTAGTGACCACCAATCTGGAAAAACCAGAGGATGAGGAAGCACTTTGTTGCAGGGACATACCAGAAATGGTACACCGTTCATGAGCAACTCTCATTTCGCACGCCATGAGCCATTCTCGAGTCCAATAGATCCTGAGGGCAACGAGTGATCTAATGAGGTCAAATCTGGAAAAGCTTCCTCCAGGTGGGATGGCTATGTCTTCACGAGGCTTGGGAATGATGGGCACTGACTCCTGCTGCAGCTCCTCTTGAAACTATAGGGACTGATGTAGTGCCAGCTGACATGTAGTTCATATTTGCAGCAGAATTTATAACGTAGTCAATCGCCTGCATAGCCAAATTGAATTTCATAAACTCCACAATAGGCCTGAGAACCTAGAAAGCAGCACCAACTTCAACTCCAGCGAAACCAACCTCTGTGATTGCAGTATCAACAACCCTCTCAGGTCCATGCTTCTGCCCAAAAAAAAAAAAAACCGGTATTCTCCAACCTCCTCACCCATTAGAAAGACTCTAGGATCTGCAGATATTTCATCGTCAAATGCAGTATTCAGAGCCTCTCTCACAGTCATCTCTTTCGCTGTGGTGGCATAACTATGTAACGGCATTTCTGCGTCACAACTTTTCCGCAGCCTTTCTCTCAACGTCATAGCATCCAAGCCTGTGGCATTGGCTCTTCCTATTAGAATCAACATCATGCGCTCTCGAACTCTAACTTGCTCTCACCGCCAGATAAGGCTCACTGATTCTCTCTCTCTCTCTTGATCTCGAACGGGTATCTTTGGAAAAAGAGTCCAGCTTCGTCATTCCATCAAACACCTTCCTTGCAAACTCCAAATTTTTCTCCAACCAGATTTTTTTTCGCATCTCTCTCTCTCTCTCTCCCTCTGGCTCTTGATTCCCCTGATTCAGCTCCAGCAATTCAGATCATCCCCACAGTGAACGACACCATCAGATTCCACACTCGAGTCGCAGCCACTCTGATTCAAGTCGTCATTTTCCTGTCCTTATCCATGTCTGGATCAGATTTATCTGTGGCCGGGCCATCTCGGGCTCACACCGCCATCGCCGCTGAACCATCGTCAGGCCCGTTTCATTTCCAAGACATATTTCGATTCATTCCAGGATATGTGCTGTCGATTTTTGCTTCGTTCCGTTCGCTCCCACTTCACCGTCGTCTTTCGGATTCCATTATTTCGCCCATCCACGCCGCGCGCAAAGGGGGATGCCCGGCAGTGTCAACTGTTTACAAGAGCTTTATCCTATTGCCAAGGCTAAGGTCGGATGGATCATCATCATCATCATCTGGACACGATCCGCCGATTCGAATGATGAGATTCTTCGGTTCCACTCTCGGCACTCCTGCTGGTCCGGCGTCGCTTCGTCGACCGCGGCAGCCGAGGCCAATCTGAGTCTGTCGTCATCATCCGAGACGATATGCCGAGCGTGAAGATTGGCGGCCGCGGGCATGAAGAGAAAAAACAAACGAGAATAAAAAAGGCGTGAAGAGAAGCGGGGGAGGGAGATGATTCGGATGTTGTGTGGGAAAACGGCGCAAACGGGAGAAGCCTGTGGTTGTTCTGGATGAGAAAAGAATTGAGTTTGAAAATAAAAAATATAAAAAAAAAGGTTAAAAAAAAAAGAACCCACCGTCGTTTTCGAAAAAAGCCGGAAAAAAACTTATAATTATATTCATTTTTGTCGCATTTATTTTTCTTTATGTTAAAATTATGTCCATGACATATTTATCCTAAATTTTTTTTTATGACATGAAAAATCCTAAGTTTGTAACAGTATAACATTCACTTTTTATTAAGATTTCGTTTGATGATTTTATATTTTTTTCGGTTGAAGTTGTTCTTATTTCATTTGACGTTAACATCGTTCACTTTCTGTCATCTATATAAGCAAATTTTTTAACCATACTTATTGACAAAGGATAAATATGTTAAAAAAATAAGGTAAAATTTGGAATTTCTTTTATGGTTTTTCCCCCTTTTTTCTTGGCTTCATCAATAATCAATCACAAATCATAATTGAGAATATGTCGATCTCTCTCGTGGAAGCAAGTCCATCTGCTTGTCGCTTATCGGCCACCGCCAGGTTCCCATTACCCTTCCCCTCCTAGATGTCCTTGGTGGTGATTATGTCGGTTGTTCTTGTCCCTTTTAGTATTAGGAAAGCGCTTTTAGTCTCTAGATTGCTCGGACGTTGAATTCACAACTTGAAATTCGCTTTCGTAGATCATGCAAATATATCGCCTGTGACTCATTCTTACTTAAATGAATGGTGTTTTGATGTCATTTGTGAAAGGAAAATTTTGCTCTTTTTTTGTTTTGTTTTTTTTTTTTTGGTAATCGAGGACTCCACTACGGGCCCTTCGTGCCCAAAAGCATTGAAGGGCCGGGCCCCTATACCTCGGGGGAGATTAGCATAGAACCCCACTAGGGATGAGCGCGGTTCCCGGGTAGAACCGGAAACCGGAGAACCGAATCGGAGGTTCCGGTTTGGTTCCTGGTTCTTAAAGGACCGGTTCCAGTTCCCGGTTCCATTTTTCCGAGAACCGGAACCGGTCGCGGAACCGGAACCGGAACCGGAACCGGTCGCGGAACCGGTTTCAGAACCGATTTTGGAACCCCCTCCCCTGCTCACCTCACATCTATTGCTCTACTCTTGACTCTTGAGTCCCGAGTCCCGAGTCCCGACCCTCTGAAACTCTCACTGGACGCCGCTTGCCCTGAAGGCCGCCGCCGTCGGACGCCAATTGCGGAACCGGTTAGGGTTCCAAAAGGAACCCCCTCCCCTGCTCACCTCATATCTATTGCTCTGCTCTTGACTCTTGAGTCCCGACTCCTGAGTCCCGACTCGAGACGCCCTCCCCGTATGTTATAGTTTCTTTTGGTAACGTGCGCGTACGTTATAGTTTTTTTTGGTAATGTGCGTGTACGTTATATTTTTTTTTTGGTAACGTGCGCGTACGTTATAGTTTTTTTTTGGTAACATGCGCATACGTTATAGTTTTTTTTTGGTAACGTGCACGTAACGTGCGCGTACGTTATAGTTTTTTTTGGTAACGTGCGTGTACGTTATTTATTTATTTTTATTTTTTTGATAACGTGCGCGTACGTTATAGTTCAAATTTGAAAATAACAAAAAAAAAAAAAAAAGAACCAGTTGGAACCTGGAACCGACCCTGGAACCTGTGACAGGGTAGGTTCCAGGTTCTCGGTTCTAACGAGTAGGTTCCAGGTTCCTCATTTTGAGGAACCTGTACCCGAGGGTAGGTTCCAGGTTCCAGACGGAACCGAACCGGAACCTGGAACCACTCACCCCTAAACCCCACTACCATGGCCCCCCACTTAAGATGCTAGCACCTGGAGATTCGAACTTGCGACTTCAGCGATGAGGAGCAAGCCCTAAACCATCATAGAGATAAGAAAAATTTCACTTTTATCTCTTGCAACTTCAATTTCGTAGAAATATTTTTAATTTCACGTGTCTTTCGACTGCATATTTCTATTTAAATTTCCTCTTATTGGAAAATTGACCCAATGTCATTTCCGGCTAATGGCGTACGACGACGGATGGCGTCGGAAATGAGGGATTCCAAGATTTCAAGTGATCTTCGGCCGGTAATGGGTCGTGGCTTTATTAGCATGTACGGTGGGCTATAAAGGGGCTGCAGCCGATTAGGCTTGATGGACTTAAGATGAAATTTCACCTTGTCAGTGCCATGTGAATTGGGCCACGAACCAGAAAAGCCCCCCTTTTGAACACCCATCATTTTCTAAACGTTTTTATTTTTTGATTAGTTTAGTATTTGAAAAGCCCCCCTTTCTTCTCTTGCGAGCACAAGAGCGTAAGCAAAAACATGAGATAGGGTTTCACTTTTGAGCCACGAGCAAGTAAGTCCAAATGGAAGATTGGTAGCGCGGGGAAGACACTTTAACCCATTAGAGTTTGGGATTTGGAGCTTTTTCAGTGGACAAAGCCCTAAATTCCAAATGGGCACTACACTGTCAATTTATGTGGGAAATTCGAAAAGATTTGGCTTCCTGACTATTCTATGCATGTTGTTTCTATTGATTAAGTATAAATAGATTCCTTATTTTTTCTTCAAACAAAGGATTTTATCGATCTTCTCTTTCTGGTGGAAACGATTGAAGGTGTTAGTGATGTTGGTTTTCACTGGGTTTGTTTTATATGCATATTGTAAATCCTATTATGAGAATGATTAAGTTGCTTTTGATGACCTGATTGTAAATTGCTTCACATCCAGCGAAGACCTATTGCAAAGATACTTAACATTGCATAGGAAGATGATTATTGATTTATTCGAACGGAATGATCTTAAAAGTCCCATTATGATGATGTACAATTGTACAAAAATGCGTTCAAGCGCTGTATTAAGAGCCTCTCTCACACTCATCTCTTTCACCACAGTACCATAATTCTGTAACCCGCATCTCCGCAGCACAACTCTTCCGCAACCTCTCTCTCAACAACAGAGCATCCAAGCCTTCGGCAGTGGCTTTTCGTCTTACAATCGACCACATCTTGTACTCTCG
Organism: Eucalyptus pauciflora; assembly: GCA_007663325.1. Classification (NCBI taxonomy): domain Eukaryota; kingdom Viridiplantae; phylum Streptophyta; class Magnoliopsida; order Myrtales; family Myrtaceae; genus Eucalyptus; species Eucalyptus pauciflora. Next base: position 2,346,224 of record VMYD01000385.1, read on the forward strand.
AACTCGAACTTGCTCACACCGCCAGATAAAGCTCACAAATTCTCCCTCCTAAAAATGGTATTCTTCGAAACAAAGCCCAACTTCGTCATTCCACAGAACACCTTCCTCGCAGACTCGGTTCCCTCCTCCACATTGCAACCGATGTTTTTCAATCTGGATGAATAGCTGGTGGGAGCTCCATTCGTGGATGCAGGGAAGCGTCAGCTATAGAGAGATTCCAATTGACAGCTTCACTCCCTTTTGGTTTCGTAGAGAGAGGAGATTTTTCTCTGCTCAATGCGCATCGCTGGAGTGGAGATTCGATCAAGGAGAAAGAGAGAATCGAGATGGAGCAATCGAGAGAGAGAGAGACCGACGAAGGTGCTGAGAATGTTTATTATTTTCTCCTCTTTTCCGTTCTTTCAGCTGTATTTTTGGTTACTTAAATATTTATTGCCAGTAAAAATCCACGTGTCAACGACGATGAAACCTAAAGCCCCTGCTTTACTCACATATCACTATATCAGTGAATCTTATGTGCCCTCATTTAATCATTAATTGTTAGCTTTTGTAAACTTAATGCTTCGCGGCCTCTTTCCTCCTTATTGAACCAACGAAAGGGAGGAAAAATGCATGGAGACCCTTTATCCTAAAAAAGGGACTTGCAATTTCGTCTGAAATTTAAATGAATTGATTGATCATTTAGTGAATTCGTATTGCATTCAAGCCATGATCCCAACGCTGGACGGGCTTAACTCTTTAATTTGAGCATAAGTGAAAAATCATATCTATAACACATTCTAACTGTACCAGCTCAACAATGCATGCTCTACAATCAAAGCATTGAGCGTCACCATAAGAAGCACTAGCATGGTAGCATTGGTATAGTAGTCTCGGGTCGCGGTGTTAGACCTTAGATCAACTAGTAATTGATTCGAAGCTCATGCCTAATCTTCCAATTCACAATAATGATCGCCAATTGAATTTGACTTGTAAATAGGGTCCTTTCTACGGCGCACTTCGTCATTCACTTTTTGTTTTAAGGGTAAGTAAATGTCGCTCTTGGTCCTGTACCATGTCATATAGATTTTTTTTTAAATCAATTTTTGTATGAAATCTCTCTCTATATATGTATGTATGTATGCATCAAAAATTTAGTCAGAAGGTGGGATCCTCTAATTTTAGGAAATAAATTCACATTATGATAAATGACCCACTGCAAATTTTTTGCCTCTTTCCCCTCCTACTTTAAACATACATTTCTCCCTCACGAGAAAGCACTCGGTAGTTAGAATGCACCATGTCATAGGCGGACGTGGCATTTTTTTTTGAAGTCCAATAAAAAAAATGCCATGTGTCGATGATGTGGACATACATAAAAAAAAAATTAAATCTCTCTCTCTCTCTCCACATCCAGGGCGACCGTCTATGGTCGAGCCACACGCCCTGTCATCACGCTGACTCGCATTCGTTGCCCGTTCATGGCCGAGCCAGCAACCCGCGATAACTTGCAGCTCGTCCATTTGCTTCCCCAGGCAGTAAACCAAAAGTAGAGATTTTCATGTCAATCTCACTTTGAGACCATCAAAGGCGTAGCCATTGAAGCACACGACACTGGAGTGAAGGTCCATCATATTAGAAAAACTCAACGTTGATATCTTTAAAGGGCCATCAAATATGTCTATGTACAAATCTAGAAATGGGCGCTGCTCCAAATCTAACAACTCTTTATTTGATTATATGAAACCAGCAAGCGATGTCGAAACTCATCCATAGCCATCATTGATGTCGTTCATTCCAATTTGGAATTCTGGGCGCTCGCAAAAACATGAAAATCCAAGGTCCATGGCCACCGGCGGAGTCATTGACGCTTGCAGAGATCTGGAAATCAAAGGATCATGGCTGCGGATGGCTGGGGATAGCGTAGACTAAAGAGAGAAAAAAAAAAAAGAGAGAGATTTTTAATTTTTTATTTATTCCACATCATCAACACGTGGCATTTTATAATTGGACCTCCAAAATGCATACCACGTTAGCATAAGATGTGGTACATTCCAACTACTCAATACTTTCTCTATATCCATTTTTATAATGTAATATTGTAAAGTCGAGTCATATAATCGTCATAACACTATACCACTACTATTAATATTACAAATAGGGGTGCCCAAAAAAAAAAAGGGCCTGAAAATCGAGACCAAACCGCCAGGCTAGACCGAATTTTTTGGGCTAAAATAGTCCCGAGCCAAGCCACCATGGCTCAAAAAATTCTTTCAGTTGGGCCCGATATAAGCAATTTGGATTTTATTTAAAGCTCCCATACCCGCCCTGTTCATAAACTAGAAATAATGTCTCATTTTCCTTCTCCCCAAGGCTCCGCCATCTTACCTTTTCACGAATACTATGGTCTCAACCTCTTATTCTCTCTTCTCTCATGTTCAATGAGTCATCCAGTTCCCACTAAGCAGCCACCGTGGCACCGTCGAGCCCCTACTGTGTGACCACCGAGCCCCACCATTCGCCATATGCTCGCTCATGTCACGGTCTCCCTCACGTTCCCCCACTCTCCAGCAAGTAGCAAAACAGGTTCTTACTAGCCTATTCTAATTTCTTCGAGGTTTTTAGTTTTAGGACGTGCCATTTGAATTTCTGATGGAAAGTTAAAAAAAAAAAAATACGCGCATTTTTCAGATTTCGGGCCATGCCCAATTGTATTGGCTCTGGGCCTCATGTCATAGTTTCGGTTTGGGCCAGGTCCTCAGGCTAGAATATCCCAAGCCACGTGTTTTTTTACAGGCTAAAAAAATTGGCAAAAGCTCGCTAGGATCACATTTTAACCCATTCATGAAACGTATGCTAACTCAATATAAATTTAGATACTCTACACTTGGGAATCTAAATAATTGATACAACACAAAAAAGACGCGATAACGTGGATGCACTAAATTACTTCATTTGGGAGCACATGAGATTGGCCATAGTTACACTAGATGTTTCATAAAATTCATGCAATTTCGAAATTTAATGCTACATACAATTTTTTTTTTTGTCTTTAGCTCATCCAAGGAGAATCAACATAGCAAATTGGACTATATATCTCTCGGATAAGAACTGGCCTAAAGTTGTCCTTTGAAGCAACTTCCGCTGGTCACTTCATTCGGCCGAACTAGTCACCGGTCGATCTATCAATATAGAGCATCCATCATGTGACATTGCTGGTTTCTTACTGTTCCTCGAACACCTTGTTACTCCTTTTCTCACTTCGCTTTCATGTTTTACTGTCAAGCATTTTGGCCTTGGTCACCGAGCAATTAATTTGTCCTTCTTCAAACTGTAATGAATGTAAATATCTTCATAGGATTTCCAATTGAATTGCATGAACCAATCGCAATGAAATGTACTATACATAATCCAGATTGCCACAGCATCCTTACAACAATTATTTACTATTTTGAAAAGAAGAGCAGCTGCACGGATTCATGGATTTTCTGTAGTTCCCTACTTCTTTAAACCCAAAGTTACGTGCACGATCTCGGCCATTGAATAAAAGAAAATTGATGTCAACCGTTGGATTTGGCAAGACCATTTTGTCCTGCCAAACCCCACTGTCCCATAGCTCGCGCCAAAAATAAATAAGCTGGGCCATATCATCATTGCTCTGATCAAAGAATTCTCTAGCTTTACACTTTCGACATGAAGCGATTATCACTAAAATTCAATGCGCACCCATACTGAAGCACGCTGCTTAAGGAAACTGATCTTGCATCCAATTTGCAGAATTTGAAACTTATTAGTTTTCTTCCTTTCCTTTTTGCACTTCGGTTTGACTATGATAACTTATTGTCATGGACATGTTGCTTTAATTTTTTTTTTTATAATAGATAATTAATTCCAAGAATTTTCTCAAGAAGATGTGGAAAGGATCTCTAGAGCTTGGTACTTCTCAAGGCTCTGGCCGGTTCAGCCCAAACTATAGAACTAGAAATGTGAAACGATGACATGTTTTCACTACGGAAAGGGTAGCGAGAAATCATAGAGCTTTAGTCCATTGGTCATGTTCATATCATAGTTTTCAAATATCAAGAGAAATCCTCTTTTTGCCTAATATTATTCAATGAGAGTGCTTGGGAGATATTATGATGACGTATGGTCGTACAAAAATGCAACCGATAAAATAAACTTAGCATGCAATTCACTAGATCTATTAAAATGGACTCATATTTGATGAATGAATCATTATATGAGTTAATTATATGAAGAAAATAGGTTATAAATAGGTTTAGAATATCAAAATCCAAAAATATATGGGTGTTAAATGAATTTATAGTTGATCTTAACCTAACCCTCCTTTGTAACTCTTTTCACACCTTCTATGAGAAAATAATAAACTCCTTGAACTATTTCAAAATTTTTATTGTCTAATAAAAAATATAATCCCAAAAAATTTCTTGAGAAGCTGTGAGAAGGACCTCTCGAACTCGATGCTTCTCGAGGCTCCTGGCAATTGAACCTAGAATATAGAACTAGAAAAGCAAAGCAATAATATCTTCTCGTATGTGGAAAGGGTATCGGGGATTCAAGGAGCATGACTCCATTGTTCATGTCCACATTATAGTTTTAAAATATTAAGGAAACTCCTCTTTTCAAAAATGTTATGATGACGTACAATTGTGCAACGATGAAATCACTATTTTAAACTAAGCAAGCAATTCATTTGGGCCTCGTCGAGAGAGCCGTTAGTTTTCACTTACTAATTGGCTGACCTTTTGCTTAATTGATCATTGCGCGCTCCCTTCGTGAGAGGGATTGAGCGCAAGCCAACTGCGCCACCACAGTGGGTGGTTATAATTTTATATTCCCACGAGATAATTTTTAATTATTAAAAAAAACACGAGCTTGGGCCAACCTGCTCGCTTCGTGAGCCTGATCCATCTAATTTGAACTCATCCGCCACCGGTCCAATAAAATGCAAAAAATGCAAATCAAAAGTAAATGCAACCTAAATCTATATACTATGCAATTAATAAAATTAACCCATAATTTTCTATACAATAATTAAATAAATTAAATTGCCAAAATTTAGGTGTCAACATCCAGGAACAAGAAATTCAAAGACCGCGGCCCACCTCATTTCACGGTTATCTTCAAGGATTATAGGCACACGTTTGTTTGACTATTATCACTCATTTCTTCCGCCTCATTAAATGCGTGCCCATGCACATGCACGATCTGCATGCATGCCTACAAATATGGTGGAGTCAGTGTCGATTGTGGGCTTGTCTAGTGGGTGTGATTCATGTGTTTTATGAGGATCACATCTTGGAATTTACGAAGGGAGTGAGAAGAGGTTGTCGTTTTCTCTTTGAAATTGGGTCTTCAAAGTCATTTTCTCTTTGGAATGCATATTGTATTGAAATTATTAATGCATGGAACCCACATAGCTGACCCAGGGCTTGCCATGAAGACCCATCAAACCTCGCACATATAAATACAGACTTGCTCTAATTGCTGTAACTCAACATTCGAAAATTTTAAAAGTTGAAATCGCTCAGGTATGTGCCTTTTTTATCTTGCACATTAAATATGCATTCAAGTTCGATTAATTTTAACTAGAGTTTTTTTTTATATTAAAATTTTAAATATTACATCTATAGTGATACTTATACGTGAGAAAATTGGTCTGTGACTCTATCAAGTCAAATTCGACTGGAAAGCTGGTCAGATCCTAGTCAAAGTGCCATCAATTGTGAAGAAATAAAAGTTCGGTGCGAATAATAAAAATCAAAGTGAGGCAACTTGATTGCAAAATCGATGAATGCTCATAGAAAATCAACACTTTTAAAAGAAAAAATTTCTTAAAATGATTGCTCGTATCACTTAGCATAATGAATGTGATAATCTATAGATATAGATTGTTACTAATAATAAGAATATTTTCTGTTGGTTAATCAATTAATTTTCTTAATGTTTCATAATTGTTATCCACAGGATGGGTACCGCAATTCTCAGAGGGACGTTTGAGTCATTTGAGGATGAAAGCAAGAACGGTATGTAGCATGCACATTTTGAATTTAATATGCATTTATTCAAATATATAATAATATATTTATATTTAATTGACAAGATCATGTAATTTTTCATGCAACCAATATAAACAAATATGGCTGGTTAATTTCGTATATGACTGATCAATTTAAGATTTTTCCTAATGTTGACTATATTAATTGATATTGTAATTTACCCTTTTTTATTACGGTCAAGGTTGTTTGTAGCAATTAGCAAGTCGTACATTTACCATGGTATCGCCCAAAGCCTACGGATAAATAAATACAGCTTCAATTATTCCGTGCAAAGAAGTAGGAAATGAGAAGCCAAGAAACGCCGGAGCTACACAAATGCTTGATGTGAAGATTGCGAACACAGTTCATGTTTCTCCGGCGAGGGAAACGTTTGGTGGGCTCTACGCTCTCTCAAACATCGACCAGACCCTCCCGTTCGTGATTGAGATCGTGTTCGCCTTCCATGGCGAAGGGAGAGGAAGGCGTTCCGCTGCGATTGAGACAATCAGAGAGTCGCTGGCCAAGGCATTGGTCGAGTTCTATCCATTCGCGGGCAGACTTGTCATGGGGATCGACGGGAGGATGGCAGTGAGATGCACGGGAGAAGGTGTCCCATTCGTCGAAGCGACCTCGGAGGATGACATCGCAGCGCTGGGCGATATCAGCACCATCAATCCTGCCATGCTGCGAAAACTCGTGAAGCACACCGATGAAGCCCCGACCATATTGGAAGTACCTTTGCTTTCGGTGCAGGTAAATACTATTGAACATGTTGGTCGTGCTGATTCTAGCTTGCCCCTGCATTAGTTCATCGATGAATCATATATTAGAGAGATTGTACGAGAATTATGGCTACTTTGTGCGAGATTTTTCTTTTGGGGTAAGATAGAAGGAGCAACATAGTGCTTTTGAACAATTTATCTAACAGAAAGAGATCGTTTTTGCACTGCTTTTTTTTTTTTTTTTTTATCATTCAACCGCTTGCAGAGCAACATGTTCTTCTGGACTCGTGCAAGGGGATTTAGACTTTCCAAGACGGACATATACATACGTAGATATCCACTTACAGTTTATCATGAAATCCAGGTGACAACATTCAAGTGCGGAGGGATCGTCGTCGGCATCGTCATGAATCACGTCCTCATGGATGGGAAAGCCCTCACGGACTTCATAGCTTGCTGGAATGACCTGGCTCGAGCCAAGCCGCCATCAGTTATTCCCTTTCTTGATCGATCGGTGTTGCGCCCGAGGCAACCTCCACACGTCGATCTCCCCCACCACGAGTATGCTCCGAGAGACCAGCAGCCCGGACTTGTGGTCGACCCCAAAACCAAGCCCCTCGTTTACAGATCGTTCTGCTTCAAGCCACACGCTCTCATTCAGCTCAAGAAAGCGGCAAGAATCGCAACCCAGAATGGCTCTTCCGTAGTCCCGACAACCTTCGAAGTCATATCGGCGCTCGTGTGGATCGCACGGACCAAAGCTCTTGGAATTGGTCCTCACGAGACGACGAAGCTTCTCACTGCAGTCGACGGCCGCCCCAAGTTTGACCCCCCGCTACCGAGTGGCTACTTCGGGAACGGCATCGCTTTGTCCTGCGCTGAGTGCAGCGCCGGCGAATTGACCCGCAAGCCTTTCTTGTTCGCTGTCCAGACCGTGCATGAGGCGCTCGCATCCATCACCGAGAGTTACATAAGGTCGGCCATCGACAACATCGAGTTGAACAGGGTCCTTGTTGACTTAGGGGACAACGCTTGCTGCATCAGTAAGTGGAGCCGACTCCCTTTCTACAAGATGGATTTCGGGTTCGGGAGGCCATTCCAGGTGGCGCCGGCGACGGTCCTCGACAACGTCATCTTTGTCGCTTCCCAGAGCAGGGAGAGTGACAACTTGGTTGTGTCCCTAGGGCTTACTAGCAATGCCATGGATGTTTTCTCGAAGTTGATTCAGCATGAGCTCATGCTGAAAAGCAAGTTCTAGTCTCATCCATGGATGAGTATATGAAGCTTAGTTTTCGAGCCCTTGGTTTTAAGTAGGATTAGCGCAGTGGTGTTGCGCTGTTTATGCTTGTTGTTTTATATGATATGCTTCCATCAATAAAGTGATGTACTTTCCAAAAAAGGGAATCTTTGATCGTGATCAACACATGAAAAGCAAGAAATTTTTGCTATTTTGGTCATGCTTTTTTCACTCCTTTGGCTTAAAGACTCCATTTTATTAGTGTATTGACGACATTACCTCTTATTTGGCCCATCATTTAGCAGGTTTCAATTAAACTCTACCAAAGAAAGTAGTTCCCCTCTTTTTGTTGGTAGAGTGAAGTCAATCCTTTTGTTTTATTTCTTTTTCTTTTTCTTTTTCTTTGCAGTCCCCCTCTCCTTCTTACTCACTTCTCTCTGTTCTCTTTCATACAGTGGATCCTCTTGGTGTCTACCAACAACGATACCATTAGGTAGAGCATTTTCTCGTTTTGGTGGAGTCGTAGTGCTATGGAAGAAGAGGGAGATGAAATTGAGTTTGGTGGGTAGAACCTAGTCAATATGCAAGGGAGCACATGTTTGATCCTTCAACCTGACAAAAAGGGTATGGGTGGTGTTCTCATTGTGGCAAAAGCAAGCGGATCTTGTGCCGACATTTCTTCAGCATTCACAGATACAGGGTTCTCGCTAATTGCTCCAACGGTGAGTATTTGACTGTCATCACTAAAGTCAACTAAGTTATTGGAGCCTCCGGTGTTATGAGTGAGAAATGCAAGGCTGTAGTTGCTCAGTAAGGAATACCATTATTCATATGTCTTTTAGCAAAGGAAGTGCCACATTATATATGCTCAGAGATTGGACAACGACGACCCACATAAGAGGACGACGGAGAGAGTTCACCAATAATACATATTATAGACCAGAAAAGAAATTATGGGCAACGAACAAGAGACACTCATGACCAGAAAGCACCAACCCAAATATTTTAATTTTTATCACCATCTTTGATTCACAAAAGCCACCATCAAGTCATTTCTATTCCTGTTGATTTTTTGAGTTGTGCGTCTGTTCAGATTTTTCCTCTCTCATTTTGTCTGTTGGTTTCTTGGGTCTTTGAACCGTTTAAAGCCTATTCGCCTCTATCTATACGTAGCTTGGTGGCTGCCTTGCCATTATCATCACTAGATCTTTAAGTTTGCACACCACTGCAGGACAAGCCATTGATATCAATCCGTGGTTTTGCTGTAGAAAAAGGTTACATTTTGTCTTGAATTATTTTCGATTAAGTAAGTTGGACATCAAGAGCATCCTTGCCATTAGAAAGGCGTGGAAAGAAGAGAATTGTCTGTAATGGAAAAGATAAGAAAAAGAAAGCAAAAGAAAACAGAGAGACGTCAATTTGACTTGGTGGGCCACACGAGGATAATGTGATCAAAGTGCTGTAATAGGGAGCGTTGGAACTAAAGGATGGTTGAAAAAAGCACCATCCATTTAAAAGAATAGGATAGTGAAGTTTTAACCAAGAAATTAAGTGGAAATTATAAATCCATTATGTTGCCTGGCTGTTCTTGAATTTGATAGCCCAGACAGACGGCAGTTCCTCAGCGACAAGGCATTGTTGATTTGTTCCCTCTTAATCCTCAGCGATAATGCAATTTGTCCAGGTGTGGATACTCAGGCTCTATTTATTTGGCAGAAAATAAAATCACTTAGGCACTACATCACATGTGAGCATATCTCTATTTATTTTGCAGAAAATGAAACTATTTAGGTTCTAAATCACATGCAAGGCATATCTAGAAAATTTATGAATACTTAAGTATTCAAACCTGGACAACAAGTATGGAAAATTGCAGCCGAGGAAGTGGTTGCCTGAATAACCGCGCAGGGGAATCAACAGTCTCGAAGTAGTCGATGCCTCCAAGAGGATGGCAGCGATTCGTTGTCTTGATCAAATTCAAATCGACGGACACAACTTTGCTGTGAGGACAAGGACTAAGAGGGAACAGATCGGTGTTGGTGACGACGACGCCTTGTCGCCGAGGAACTGCTTTATGGGCTGTCAAACTCGGGAACAGCCCGGGCAACGTAGTGGCTTGAGATAGATCAGTCTAACCACGTGTATCCCCGATCTTTGAGAGTGTTTTATTGGGTGAAAGATGAATGATTTGAAAAGTATTTTTTTTTAAAATGATCATTTATGTAATTATTTGTATATGAATTTTTGTCGATGATGAAAAGATGAATGATTCGGGCAAAGTATTACAAAAATGAGTAACAAAAAGAATGATTCCATTTTTTACGTAAATATTTGTATATGAATTTTTGTCGATGATGAAAAGATATTTCATTAAGTAATTATTTCAAGGGATGAAAATGATTATTTTTAGAAAAATATTTTTCAAATTATTTAATTTCTGTGAAACAAACAGAGTCCTATTGTGGTGAGCATAGTCCTTAATTTATGCCCTGAAATTTAGGGATGAGCATGGTCCCGATCTAATCTGAGAACAGGCTGGTCGGTTATGAACAGTTCTCAGTTTCCAAAATGGAAACCAACAATAACTAGTCTGATTCTCGATTCTGCAAAGAAACCGGACTGGACCAATATGCCTTAATTTTCCTTTTGTTTTTTTTTTTTGGGTGTAATTTTCTTCGTCTAATTTTCTAAACTAGAGCTGTGTAAGTGTGCATCGGTGGTTTTTTCTTCTTCTGTTTTTATTGGGTGTTTTCACTTCTCATTCTATAATGCAATTTTTCCGACGGAGAAGGTTGTATATTCACCAGCTTGCACTATATATAAGTTGACACGAAATTGAAATCTTATATAATCTCTTTCTAATGTCTTGAAATTTAAATATATATTTTTATATTCATTTGTGAAGAGAAAATCATATAAATAGAAGTAAAAAATAACTGATAAATTGTGTCAAACATTTAAATATTTGGGGCAAATTTTTGTGGCGGTACCCACCCACAATTGCTTTAACTCTTATTGGCGGGCAATAGCGATTCTCTCGGCCGTATATTAACTTAGAACCCAACAGAAGTGAGTCGAACTAGACCACGACTCAGACCACAATTAGCACGACGTAGTCACCTTGTCGTATTGATCCGTCTAGAGATGATTAGTTCTAAGGAGCGTCAATTCTCACCTTGAAATCTAGAAGTAGACTAGATGGAATTGGTTCTCAGTTTGTGGAACTGAAAACCGGCCATCTGATCTATTTCAGTTCTTAGGTCGGTCCAGGAACCAATGATTGCTTCTCTTTTTATTTTGGTTTCTTCTATTCCCAGCAAGTGGGAGTTTCCCAACAGTAAAAGGAAAAAGTTATTTACAGTCGGTCCCAATCCAACCCGCTAATTTCCAAGTGCACAGTGGTTCCCGGCGAATGACCCTACCTAGTTTGGTTCCTAATTCTAGAGTGGGAACTAACTCATCCTGTACCCTTACTAAAACTCACGAACTTTTAACCGTCTCTTGTCCAGAAAAATCCCCCTATACTCAGGCGAAATACGCAGAATATTTCAATTTAATTCTGCTGAAAGTGCTTTCCTAAAGTGGCTGATATTTGTAGTTGTAGTTTTTACTGAATTTCTTGGCCAAAACTCCACTTTCCTATTTTTTGAATAGCTGATTTTTTATTTTTTTTTGCTTTTCATGTGCTCATCACGATCAAATCCCTTAGACGGCCGGCAATACATATTGCAAATAAAATTGCTCTTTTATCCCTCATTTGGTTGGCCACACTCGACCAATGATTCTCCTAGTTTAGTTACGAAAATGTGAAGTCATTGTCTACAATTGTCATCAACCGAAAGCCTAAGGAGTCGCCGTTGTCGCCTCTCTCTCCATCCCAAACGCTGCCCAAGTGGTTCCGTAATCGGACAGTCCATACGATTGTTCCTTAGTGACGAGGGGCGGTCGTCCTCTATACCGATCTGTTCGCTCCAAGTCCTGGTCCTCACCAAAAAGCTGTGTCTATCCGTCTGAATCCATATCAAGACAACCAGTTGCTACCATCCTCCTGGAGACATGGCCCGCATCAAGATTGTCGATTCGCTTGCACGGTCGTTCAGGCAACCGACTTGTTGAGTGCAGTTTGTCATACGTGTTGTCCAGATTTGGAAATTTTCTCGATATGTCTGCTTGTGATGTTGGGCCTAAAATGGGTGCTTTTTGATATGTGAAATCTCTTGGATGCTTCAGTGGTCCTAAAGTGTTTTTGATACCCATTTGAGTAGTGATGTTGATATTCAGAATTCAGATCACGTGCATATTCAAAATTTATTGACCGTCAATCATTGCTGTGCCTAATTTTGCGCTTAATTTTTTTTTTCCTCCTGTTTTGATTGTCTGAGGTGAAAGTAGGAAAAAAAGAGGGTTTCGTTTTTCCTGTTTGGCTGTCATTAGGATGCATTTCATGTGATAAAAATAAGTACTCTTTTGCATGCATCTTTCTTTTATTTAAAAAAAAAAATAGAAAAACTGAACATAAAAGTGCTTTCTTGCATGTCATTTGCTCATGATTGTTCAATTGCATAAGGATGAACATTGCCTTTTACATTGACAATGTTTCCTGGTTCATGGATTGCATGTTTATTTATTAGATACTCTGCATATTGGAAACTGCCTCTTGTATATTTGCATATCTAGAAAATTTATATCTACGCATCTAACTGTAATCCCATTTGTACATGTCTAGGATTTTGCAAATCTTGCATATTGGGATAGGATCTCGCATTATATTTGTGCCTTGACTATTGCCATGTTAGAATAACTAGGAGGTATTTTGCATGAATAATTGTATTAGTGCAGATCCAGGATATCTAGCATGCATTATTTAATATCCATATTCGCACGTTTCTTTCCACAATCACATGTCATAAAATGAACATATAAAAAAAATATCATATCTTGCATGCTAGTAATTTTAGATTGCATCTTCATTAAAAAAAATCACAAGAATATGTCTAGGAGTGCATTTAGGGGAATTTGAATATTCATATTATACCAATCGATTCATTCTCTTAGTATTGCATGGCATTTTAGATTGCATTATTTTAAATTCAATTTCCATGTTTAAGGTTCATTTCAGGAAAACACTTTATTTATTATATTGAATAACATAGCATATCACAATTGCAAATTCACTTCCTTTTGTTACATTTGTCTAAGCCTATTTGTGTACTTTTAGACTTTCCATTTACTGCTCACGGGGTTTAAATCCTGAGGCGTAATTAGGGGTGATTGGTTTTCGGGTTGGGTCTATTACTAAAATCGGAATTGGAATCGGATTGGTTTGTCCTAGTCCAATTTAGGGTTTTGGCAATTCCATTTTTTTTTCCTTTTTACTCTTTACAAGAAAAGGAAAAATTTAAAAGAAATAACATAGTAGTTTGGCCCGATCTGGGTGGTTTCATTCTGCACTTAGAATTGGAAAATGCTTAGAACCACTCAGTTCGGTGTAGTCTAGTCCGGTTGTCGGGCTCGGTCCTAGGCGTAAGTAATAACAAGGCTATAATTTTTGCCCAACACAGCTCAAGGTTTTGTCACGTGTGAATATGGCAGTTTAAACAATGCAATCTAGATATCCTAGATGTGCACTAAAACAGTCATTTATGCAAAATCCATCCTAATTATTCTAACATTATAATAGTCATGACACAAATATTATTCGAAGTCCTATCCCAATATGCAAGATATGCAAAATCCTAGACATGTACAAATGGGAATACAGTTAGATACGTAGATATAAATTTTCGAGATATGCAAATACACAATAAGCAGTTTTCAATATGCAGTATCTTATAAATTTACATGCAATCCATGAACCAAGAAACATTGTCAATGTAAAAAGCAATGTTCATCCTAACATAAAATTGAACAATCATTAACAAATGACAAGCACGAAATTTTCATTTTTTCTATTTATTAAAAATAAAAAATGCATGCAAAAGATTTTTTTTTTTTTTGTTTTTTTTTGTTTTTTTTTGTTTTTTTTTTCAGATGAGATGCATTCTAAGATAACCAAGCAGGAAAACGAAACCTTTTCACGTCAGACAATCAAAACACAAAAAAGGAAATGATAAATTAAGCGCAAAATTTGACATAGCAATGATTGAAGGTCAATATATTTTGAATATGCACGTCTTGGAATTCTAAATATCGACATCACTACTCAAATAACACTTGTATATCCACTTGATATCAAATAGCACTTAGGAGAACTAAAGCATCCAAGCCGAGAGATAGGTGGAGTTTTGAGCGATTTTAACTTGTGCGAGAGCTGCATGTGTTTTCACACCACTTTGCATGCTCTTGATATTTAAAATTCCCACTTCGCATCTTAAGATTGACTAAAAAGACCGAATAACCCTTCAATTAATGTACATAAATTCAATCGGGGCGAGAAAAGCGGAAGGGCATTTTTTTAAAGAAAAATGATAGTCTAATTTTGAACTCTAATAAATAAATTCTAAATGATGCACGATTAATTGAGTTTCATGCAAGTTATATCACCTTTTTTTTTTTCTTTTTAAAAAAACACGCCCTCGGAGAATGTCTCCATCAAATAATACCCAGACAAACCTCATGAATTAGATAATATAGGCGAGAACCCTTATGAATTAACCCAAGCAAAAGATGACTCGCAATTGTTGGTGTGAAAAAACCAATTCATGTGAGTTTCCTACGGTACTAAGCTTAAGAAATTTCTATGTGCACATTAACACTATATTTGTTTCACGGAAAACAAGTTCTGAGGAAACGTTTTCCGAATTTTCCAACATTCGTTTCATAGAAAATAAGCTGATTGGAGAATACATTTTCCGTCAATAGAAAAAACTTCTTCAAAAGTGGGGAAAATGTTTTCACTTTTTTTCCATCCCCTTTCTTTCACTTCTAAACCAAACACTTTTTTTCACCAAACACATTTCCTTTTATTTTATTATTTTATCTTAAAAAAATTCGAATTTTAATTATTTAAAAAAAAATCCTTCTTCTTCGTACTCTCCTCATGTCCGCGCACGGTTGGCATGTGTCCGCACACCACTGCATGCACCGTGGCCGAAGCACTCGGCCACGGAGGGAAGAAGCATGCGTAGTAGTCGAACCCCTTTTCCGCGACAGTGGACCTCAGATTGCACGGGATGGTGTAGAATGCCACAGCATAATCGTCCCGATCAGAGTACTGCTCTCCACTGCATACCTCGTCCACAAAAGTCAAGCGTCCGAGTAGCAGAGCATCGACGCTCACGAGGCGCGTCCATTCGGGAAGAGGAACACACGAACGGGAGCCTCAGCAGAAATTTCTCTATCGGATCAACCCCATTTCCAGACGCTACTCCATCTTCGCTCTCTCTCCGTCGCCTCAGTCCACCGGTTGCCACCGTCGCTCATCCTCCATCGCCAGCCAGAACTCTTATGCACTCAGCACAAATCACACACGGTGGGGAGGCTCAGAGGTTTCTGAACGTCCGGAGAGTTATCTCTCTCGGCTTCTTGCTTCGTATGGTGACCTTCAACAAACCTCCCGGCACCGTTAGCATCATCTCCGATCATTGCTCCACCGGCAGGCCGTAGCTCTGTTAGCACCTGTTTTCCAGTGAGTTTGTCGGATTGCTCTGAACTTGTTCGTTTCTCCTTCGCTGGCTCCGATCCTCAGCATCATTGTCTCAGACAACCTCTTCCTCTCATCCGATAGTCCTTCGTGCATCGGATAAAATAAACACTATATTCTTCTTCTTCGTTCTTAGTTTCATGAAGAGAGACTCAGGCATTTTTGTGTGATTTTTATTGTCAAATTCACTGTTGGCGTGCCAATATGCACGCTACAAGTGCTTTGTATGATCGTCGCTGAAGTGCTCACCGTGAAGTGTTCACAATAACAATCTGAATCACAAATCAACATTCACTGCAATGCCTGTTTGTCTGTTAGATGGTCGATACTTGTTTAGTTCTTCCTGCAAAATGTCTTGCAAAGATGATTCTGTCTACATCTATGTTACTTTGAGATCACCAAGTGTAGGTTGCTCTCTTTGGCGGTTTCTGGAGTAATGTTCCATAAACTGTACAATCTGTTCTACTAGGAGGAGAAAGAAATACTTAGCGTTATCTCCCAAATGCTGAAAATTTATTTTCTGCATTCTGTTATGTCATTCTTCGTTTTAAATTCGAAATCAAGTTCCGTAGGCTTATTAAAATCATATGTTTTATTTTTTCCCACGGGGAACTTTCATGAGAAAATATGGTGAGAATTTCTGAGAGCGTCGAATGGTGCAATTATTTGGCCTATGGAATTGGGAAAATTGCGATGAAATGGTTTGGTAGGGTTAGAATGAATCCATGAAATCGTACTTGATAAAAGCTCGTCCGAGATAAAATATCCGCCATCGACGCTGAATGCCAATGGCGAGGAACAGAGCCAAGGCTATTGTAAATTTTTCTCAATGAAAGTGGAAGACGTCGGCGACGGCCATGATGTTTTGGTCTGAGCTTGAAATCTTGGTGGATGAATTGCATTCACCTAAGCATCCTCAGCATTGTGAGTTTGTGAAGTTCATGGCAGTTTCTATTCGCGTTAATTTTAGAGAGTTTGGGGAGAGACAAAAGCTCGAACTGCTCGTCACAAGATAATTCGAGGTGCGAGTCATAATCTACGAGCTAAACCTCCCCATGCGACTGTGTTGTTCTCTTGTTTGATTCAAATTTCGTACAGAATCTGTATGAGTTGGGGGGATCTCGGAAATGTCAAGCTAATGAAAACAAACTGAATCGGTCATATAGGATATGATTGTGCTGGAAAATGATGTTGGTGATGTGCTTATAGGTCTCGAAAGCTAGACCATTCGAAAGACTCGATCTATTGTTTTTAGGTCGCCATGCTAGTAGATACCAATCGCACATAACAAGGTATGCCTAGATATTGAAAGCTTTCTTCTCTTGTTTCGTTTGCAATCGACACAGGTAAAGCTGAAAGAGCAAGGTGCGTGCATAACCCTCAAACTGGCAAGCAATTTAAATCCGGTATTCTATCTTGCAACTTGCAGTGAGGCAAATATATTTGAAGAAAACAATGTGGTTAGATCCTCGTGGCCATGACAGCTCTTGGATTTAAATCACATAATCGAAACATAGTAAATGAAAATATCACCTAATAAATCAAGCTCATGATCAAGGGATTGAAAGTAAGTAAATATAGAAATTTAAGTTTGAGAATTCAACTCAATACAATATTGGGTAAAGAATATATAGTCTCATTATCAAACCTCGGGACAAAAAATCTCATAAGTTAAGTCCGGAAATTAAAACAAAGCCTAACAAAGATATACATCGAAGTGACCCCAGAATGTAATCCTAATATTAAAGCAAAAGCAAATGGGATTTTTTTTTATATCACTTATTTTCATTTTTATTTTATTTTCTTAATCCATTTCATCTCAGAAAAACACAATGTAAAATTTTAATTTATTTCAAGATTCAAGAGATATGACCTCCCTAAACCCGAAGAATATGAATAAAATGAAATTCAAATAAAATCATTCTTAAAACGTAGTCGCCCAACTAAGACTTGCGTTTTTCTACCATTTTTATTTTTTTTTATTTTTAATTAGTGAAAACAAGATAGGAGAATTTATCCGGAAACAAATGTACCCTAAATATATCCATTCCAGTTATTTGACTCACAAACATTATTGGCTAAAGCTCACGGGCTCTGTTTTTTGTTCATAAGCGGCAGAAACAGAGTGTATAGAATTTACCTTGATGAGAGTGAGGTTTTGACCTCCATTAGTGATCAGATCAGTGACGAAGTCCGTGGAGGTGTCGACATCGACGATCGAGGCCGACGAAGGGGGAGCGACCAAGGGTCCATGCCGTTGGGGCGTTTAGAGAGTAGCATGTATGATGAGTACTATAATTTGGCTTCAAACATCGAGCAAAGGTAGAGAATTATTAAATTATGTCTCGAGTTGAGCGTTTGTAAAACACGATTCGCTAGACTCTTGAAGCTGTACAAAAGAGAAAATAAAATAAAATAAAGATGAAAAAAATGTGAAGATTTTTTCTATCTTCCTTGTAGATGCAGTAGAAGAAGGCAAAAAGAAGATAAAGGTGGTGGGCCCAAAAGTTTTGGACACGCACATATTTCACATTGAGGGAAGGAGAGACGCACGTAGGAAGTCTCCCACATGAAGCCAAAAATGAGGGTGGGCCCAGGTCAAAGTTTGACCTGGGCACATGTATAAAACGGAAAGATTTTTTGCAGGTCTTCTTTTCTTCAGGCAAGAAGCCGCCGAAACCCTTCCGTAAGAAGCCACGTTCACACCGCACGTCCGCCGAAGAGTACCTGCACGAAAGAAAGAAAAGGAAGCTAGAGATCTTTTCTTTTTGGTGTACGATTTGAACGCGCGGTAATTTTGTGCTATGAGTTTATACCCAAATGAGTTGTTTATTAATAAACACGTTGGGTTTGAGGTTAAATCTAGGTGTGAGAAACACTTGAGCATGTGAGTGATTGTAAACTATGATTCTCCGGTTTTAGTGGATTATTTGTTGTTGGCTCTCCCCGTACATGCATGTACCAATACTCAAACCGAACCACGTAAATTTCTGGTGTCCTTATTTTTCTCATTTATTTCTCTAGTGATTTCGCGTTGATGTAAACTGCAAGATCTTATCATTTCCATGTATTATATCCCAACAAGTTTGACGCCTGTTCAAGGTCTTATGCGTGATTTTTATTTGAGCTTAGTCAATCCATGAACGATCCTCGGTTATCATGTAATTGAGTAGGGTCAATCAGCTTGCTTTGACTCATGGTCGTTCAGGATCGGATTAGTGTTGTTCACAAACAGAATGGCACCCGCGACTATTATATACTCAAGCTGAATCGATCTTAAGCCCATTCATTAACTGACTCGCAATGGCACGTGATCGCCCACAATGATCCTTATGGTTGAACGGTTCTTTTGTGGTTGAATGCTTTGATATGTCACTACCTTGATCTTGAGTCACCTTACCCCTAATCGGTTAGTTAGCTTGTGAACAATTCCTATGATTGAGTTACAGCCTATCATCATTACTGATGTATCAATCCTTAGTCCATTTCTCGCAATCTAGATAGGGATTCGAATCAAGGATGTCACAATATTTGTACACTTCCAATTTTGAATATTTTCTATTCAATCGAGATAACTTTGTACCTGTCAAGATCCGACACTGCAAATTTCTTTGTGGGGTCAAGTTCAAACATTGTCAAATCAAATTGATCCATACTTGTAGACAATTAATCAATTCAAACACATACAAAGACCAATGGCACAGGCAAAGCCACTCACATTCCACATTTAGACCACGCTATGATGAAACCCTATTGAATTTATAGATTTTGATAGACGTGCCACCATTATGATAGTGGACATTTTCTAGTATAAGTTTAGGTTATTCCCTGAGCTTATATTGCTAGCTATCTCCACAATCACGAAGTTGAAACTGTGCACCAATACTATACGGGCACACTCTCTTGACTTCCATGCGGGCGGAATCTATGCAGGTAATACAATCCACATGTGTCAGTACATCATTGTACACACCGTGGCTGAAGCACTTGGCATGGCGGAAAGATGCATGGTTGTAGTAGTCAAACTCCTTTTTCGGTGGTGGCGAACCTCAAATCGACCAAGACGCTGTCCCATCCGGAGGAATAATCGTCCCCATTCGTAGAATTGCCCTCCATTCCAACCTTTTCCGCAGAAATCATGTCCGGGTCACTTCTAATGATGCAAAGACACTGTGAAAGTACTATGAACACGACTGCGATTGTCGGTGCTGTAAACATGAAGATGGTCTTTCACTCTAATTCTATTTTATTTAGAATACAAAAACCCCAGAATTGAGTTGGGTATAAAAAGGGCTCATTTCTCATTGGGTCCTCAATCATTAATTGATTAGGTCAAGAGTCTTTCTTAAGATCTTGGTGGAATCTTCATTCGATCAGGAGGCTTTTGCTCCTCTGTCTAACCGACGAATTTGGCATATATACTATAAAATACAAGTTCGTTGACGCAAACCATACTTTCTCGAATATTGCATATTAAAATGAGAATTCATGTATAATAGCCAACTTGTGCTGGTAAGATATGATTCCTTGTCATGCTAATCAAGTTAGGAAAATTGCTACCTACCCCTAATGTATATCTAGTTCCTCTCACGATGGGCATACTCGGAGACCTACCCAGAGTGAAACTAAGTCGACCTCTCATACGTTGTCAGGTCTTGGGTTGATGAGTATTGAGAAGGGCTCGACTAATTTCTAATCAAGCTTTTGCACGAACTACTCTGAGTATCTCGTCAAATTCAACTTGAGGTCACTAATACTCAGCTCAACAAGCTTGTGAGTCTAATTCAAAAAAATTAATAGTAATAAAATTAGACATTGACATCCGTAACCACACATGTACATATATGGAGTGCCGAACACTGCAAGCGCCAAAACTCAGCATAGGTGGACACTTAAATGCCAAGACTTCCAAAAGGTATATTAAAGAGCCAAAATTAGAGAAGAAAAGAACATTTAAGTGCCAATGGTGAGGATTTTCGACCAAATTGCTCACGTGGTTTTTTCTGACGACCTTTTTTATTGACGTGGCAATTCTTTTAAAAAAGAATTATTCACATGGCGCTATAAACCTAAAACGACGTCATTTTACTCTAGAATTTCATTTTTAATATAGATATTAATTAAATTAAGTTTAAAAAATTTAGAAGGAAAAAAAAAAAGGAAGAAGAGGAGGAGGCAACATTCGATGAGGGCCTCCACAGCCATCGCTGCCGCCTCACCATTGCCAGGCCTTTCTGGCAATGGTGGGGCAATGGCGGTGACAAGGGCTACAGAGGCCCTCATCAAAGTTACCTCCTTCTTTTATTTTATTTTTTTAAAATTTAATTTAATTAATGAATTTGGGGGCAAAATAACGTCGTTTTGTACATTAATTGTTGAGTAGACATTTCGATGAGCCACGTAAACCATTTTTATTAATAGAATAATGCTACATGGGATTTCCGACTAGCCTCGTTGGAGTTGACACTTAAGTATCCATTTTTTTTATAAAAAAAAAAAGGCACTTAAGTGTACCTTTTGAAAGTTTTAGTTCTTAAGTGTCCACTTATGCTAAGTTTTGGCAATTACAATATACTTTTGCCTAGATATATGCATGGAACACAATAGTACCTTGACTTTTTATTTGAGTCAATCTCCATAGTTGAGCTCAAATCGAGTTCCAAACACTGAGTTTGGGAGCTTTAGTCTACCTTGACTTGGGCGACCAGTTTAGACACTTAAATTCCAGCCTTGTTGACACTTGATTCGGGTAACGGGAGCCAACATGCTCATCAAAGCAGTTGAGAATTCTTCCGTGCAGAACTTAAGTGCGAGGTTCTTGCGAGGTTCTTGTTGAGAAATCTCATTATCACGATTTTGTTGCATTCTTCATCGTGCAACTTTTAAGTTCCCAGAATTTTTTAATCCCATATATTAAGCAACTAGCAAGAAATCAAATTGCAATACTTATCGAAATATAATATCCGTTCAGGCTATGAATCGAGAAGAAACATGAAAGCACAAGCAATGTCAATTCCTTTCTGTTGATAGCTTTTCTACATTCATCGGAATCTTCAAATTTGTGCCATCCCGATGTGGAAAAGGCAGGCAAGTCATTTATGCAGAATCTTCTTGAGAGCAAAATTAATATTTTCTTCCATCCTCCATTTGCTACTTTCAAAGATTAGGATCTTCGGAGTTTCTTTGTCTTTGTAAAGAATGGTGGCTTCTAACTTTTTCTCGGTGTCAGCTTTTATTAATGGAATTTTGATGCTTTTGCCTCAATTAAACATTGATTTTTATTACTGTCTTGTTTTGCAATCATCCATTAACATCACATTCTTAAAGCACTCACAGGCAAAGTGTAACCAGACCCTTGCCTAGATTGAGGTGATAGTGAAGGTTGACGACAGCTGCCGCTCGCCCTCGTGTAGTGGTAGCGCACTAGTGACGAGAGTCAGACGCGTAGGGGTTGGCTGGCCTTAGGTCCCTTGTGTTTATTGGTGCACCACTGGCACATGAAGGCGAGAGCAAGTAACCCTCAGACTTTAGACCAAAAAAAAACCCTTGTGGGAGCCCGGTGAGGCGTGTTTGTGCTCGACGCGGAAGTAACGGTGGTGATGGCACCACCAATTTTTTTATTTTTATTTTTTATTTTTATTTTTTTTTATAGCTATTTAGGGCACCACATTAGCAATTACTTGGTGCCTTATCAATCTCAACTGACAAATTTTCAGAAATACCACGTTATATTTTGTTCACTGAAAATGGAGGAGATAATGGGAAGTAATTGATAATTTTTTGAAAACAAAATTTAGGAATTGGTTGTGCCACTTGAAAGTATGAATTAGTTAGTACTTACGCATTGCTTAATTGCACTTTTTTAAAATGAATTTTACATCAGTGATATAACTATATCTAGTAGCATTTTTGTTTGTTTTATTTTTATGGTTAAACCAATAAATGGAAGTATTAATTGATGGAATACAAGACTAGTGGGTCACGTGGACCTCAGGCAGCAGTGGTGGCTGCCAGAGAAGAAGACGCCATGAAGAAGAAGACCGGGAAGAAGAAGACGAAGGGAGAAGAGAAATGAACAGTGATTTTTGCATTTCCAAAATGCTCAATGCTCAAAGCAACCCCTCCCAGCTTTTAGCATTCGGCATTCGGAATGCTCATATTTGGGCAAATGAGCTTTCAAAAAATTTGTCAAATACAAAAAATTTTCCCCGAGGGGCTTTGGGGGCCCAAAGCCCCTTGGGAAAGTCGAACCAAACGGGGCCTTATATTATGTGCAAGGGTTCTGCCTGGGTTTTCTCATGTGAAATCTAGGGAAACCAAACAACCTCAGTGTAAGTTGCGATTTCTCCTATTATAGGTCTAGGAGAAAATAGAAGAAATGATAGAGAAAAAATATTCCTTTTGGGCATTCCGAGAAATTACTCGGAAGAGCTCTATCTTTTGACCGGTGGCTAAAAATCTGTTGTTTTAACCTGTACGCAATCCCAGATTTTAACTAGTGCCAATATACAGGATGTGGTGGCTTCTCAAAGAAGGTGTTGTAGCACTTCTTTGTGTTCTCATTTTGACATCTATCAAGTTAAAGTAGAATGTGATGAATGGATATTCACTAGTGTATCTACAATTTTCTTTTTCTTTCTTTCTATAACATTTCAAACTACTTCATTTATGATTGTTTTCTGTGATTATGTTTGTCTCATAGTTTCTGATCAATGTCTCTTTTTATGTTACATGGACTACTGTGAATGGACTCTTTTTGTTTTCTCTTCCTATTTTGGCTGGATCGAAAAGTATTCTACTATTTTGATACAGCTGCAGTGTTGCATGCTCCAATATTTTCGGACTTGCTGAACAGTAGTTCTTCAATTTATAGCGTCACCTCACTTCTTGCATTGGATCAAATTAGGTGCTTTGATGGTGGGTATCTACTATTCATAACTATCAACTTAGTAAACATCAATTTTGTCGCAAGATGCGTACTATGTATGCTAGTGCTTCATTCTCTCTTTCTTTGGTTCTTATAGGTATGGGTGGCTGCTACGATTGGTACCTTTTACTTTGCATAAACAAAAGGGATACACGCTTACTTACTTCGATTAGCTCCCACTTGAAGTATCCTTCTCCCTCCGCACTCCCACCCCGTTCTTTGCTTATCTTCCTATTTATATCAGTTTCTCAATTAAGAGTTTGAAACTGAGCAAGAATAGACTTGTGGTCACTCTTGATGGTGATATTTTGTCTAATCCATGTTGTACCACATCATTAGCATGCTCAGTACTTCGTCATGAAGCAACCGAAAACAGCATATAAAAGGGACATCCTTATTAAAGAAGGAACCACAAGGGCACTTCAAGGCCAGTATCGCTAGTGCCTGCACAGCAGAAGGAAGAGAACTATAGAAGGTATATCTAGGAAATGTTCCAATATTCAATTAGGTAACCCAACATTGCTAAGAAGTTCACCTAGACTACAAACCTAGAACATCTGAAAAGCAATGAATGATATACGTAATCTAGCCACTGTAGTATGTAGCGTTCAGCAGGAAAGCTATGTCTAGAAATGAGAAGCACGTAGAAAACTACTTTAATTAACATGCCTCAGATGGACATCAAAGATGAATGATTGCTTAGTTGAGCAGAACATGCATGCCTATGTGATTTAATAACTTGCACAATACCATGTTAGGAGAGTAAAGAACCCATGCATGCACAGAAGTTATATGCCCTATACGCTTAAAACATTTAGTGGACCGGTGAACCTCCCCGTTTGTCATGATTCTAATCTTTTTTTAATATGATCTGCGTGTGAAATGAGCTACGAAACAATTCTCGTTCAATTGATCCTACTGGAGAATTATCCGATACTTCGGTTTGGCAACGATCTTGATGCAGAATCCTGCTGCAATATCATCACCATTTAAAAGAAAGGAACACTTATATAAATATAATGGATTGAATCTAGCATCAATCGAAAGTCAATCAACAAATGTCCAATTCCACGACCTCAATTTCACCTCAGAAGCAGCTAAGAAAACTTATGGGAAGAGGAGGGAGGAGCTATGCGGTGAAAAGAGGAGGAACAGCTCGCTATAGGGACTACAGTGGCATTACCGTGGTGGTACTCAATCCTCAAGTACATTGGAGGTCGCACTTCCACCCTGTTCTTTGCTTCATTTTTCTTTCAATTTATATCAGTTTCTCAAGTAAGAGTATTTGACACTGAGCAAGAACAGGCCTGTGAGCATGAACAAAATGATAGCCCATGGGGTGGTCACTCTTGCTGGTGATATTTGTATAATCCACGTCATACCTACATTGTTAGTACACTCAGTACTTCCTCATGAAGCAGTCAAAAAGCTACATATGAAAGAGACTTCCTTAAAATATAAAAGAAACCACAAGGGCACTTCGAGGCCGGTATCATTATGCCTGCAAAGCAGAAGGAAGAGAATTATGGAGGATATATCTATGAAATGCTGCAATATTCAATGAGGTAAACCCAACATGGCTAAGAAGCTCACCCAAACTGCAAACCTAGAAAATCTGAGAAGCCATGGAGGATACATAACCAAGCTTCCATAATATGTAGCATTCAACAGGAAAGCTACAACTAGAAATGAGAGAATTTGCTCTGAGGATTGGAAGCACATAGAAAAGTGCTTTTCCAGACGTGCCTCGGATGGACATCAAGTTGAATGATTAGCTTAGTTGAACACCCCTCTGTGATTTGATTCCAATCAAACTAGTCAAAACACATTAATAACTTCCACAATGCAATGTTAAGAGGGTAAAGAACCCATGCATGCACATGAGATAGATGTTCAATGCATACATTTAAAACGTTTAGTGGACCATGTGAACCACCCTGTTTGTCATGATTTCGATCTAACTACATCAGTAATCAAACACACATTAACATATAAAACATGATTACATGATAAAACCTCTTGGTTGAAGTGATTCATGCAGAACCAAAACATACCCTCCAAGTTCTCAGTCTGTTCCTGTTTGTAATGCCTAGCATGGCAATCATGAAAATGGTGACGACATGCCCACCAAACACCACAACTGTGACACCATTAAGGAGAAGCCAATCCAAGAATAGTGAAACTTCCATACTATTCCATTTAAACTAGAAAAGACAAGGTATCAAATTTAAATGATATATATTATTAAAGCACTTGAAAAATCTATTTTCATCCTACACTTGAAAAGCCACAAATGGAGCTGCTCAATCAAAATCCCCTAAAAAAACATATGCTCCATTAACTAGTTAACAAATGAATGAAACTACTTAAACACTAATCATCATATTACTTACTTCCATAGAGAATGGGCCATAGGGACAAGAGAGAAGTGTGCGGTGAAAGCTTGTTTAAGTGGAGTCCTGTGATCATTATTTTTCTCTACAGTTGCAGTGGAACTTAGCACTTGTGGATATATTGTCAGTGTGAGAGACAGCTCAACAATCGCCAAGTCAAACCAAAAGGACTTAACCAAAAATTTGAAAGGCAAGAGCATCACGTGATCCGTTCTAAATTTGGCATCGAAAGTCATTGCATCCGACACATATCTAAAGATACAGAAATTACATACCGATAAAAGATTCATCGATGAAAATAAGTAGATAGAAGCCCCGATCAAGACAATGACAAAAGATCAGAAACACCACAAGCGCAAGCCGAAAGTGATTCGTCAAAACCACTATGGTTTGCAAGTAAAGCGATCGGAATGAGCAACAGAACAATTCTCATTCAATCGATACTCCGATTTGGCAGTAACCCCAATGCGGAAACCCGCTGCAATATCATCACCAATTAAAAGATGCAAAGTTTAAAAAATGATATCAATATAATGGACTGAATCTAGCCATCATCAGAATTCAATCAACGAATGTCAAATTCCAAAACCACAATTTCGCTTCAGAAGCAACTTTAAAAAAAAAAAAAAACCTACGGGAAGGGGAAGGGGGACGAGCCGCATGATGTAAAGAGGAGGAACGGCCTGCCGTAGGGACTACAGTGGCGATGCCGTGGTGGCTCTCGATCCTCGAATATATCAGAGATCGGACATCCCAACGACGGTGACGGCTTGGTGTGAGACGGAGGAGAAAAAGAAATGGAGGAGTTTCCAAGAAGTGTAGCAGAAGGGACGAGAAAACATGAAACTGAAAAGGAAAAAAGTAATCCCGATTCATTTGGGATTTTTATTTTTATTTTTTACCCAATAACAAATTTCTAACATAATTACTTAAATTTAAATCGCTAGAAAATACCCATTGCAATGAATATTGATCAATTGGCGAGTTCGAATTCTTATTTGATATTGACGTGAACATTTCACACTCTTATTTACAAAGAAATCCACTCTAAACTATTTTTTTTAGAAAAAATATGATCTCATTTTAGATTTTTATTTCAAATTTTTCTTAAATTATGTAATGGCTATTTTAGGGAGAAATGCTGACTCATGCAGTCCTCAAACATGAAAATGAAAAGGGTGGGGAGGATTCTGATGGTGGGCCCCACCATCATCAGGAAGCTTGACAATATAAAAATGGAGGAGCTGGACATCAAAGATTTGCATAAGGCTTGTTAGGTGATGGGTTATTGATATTTCGTTATTTCAATTTTTGATGGCCTGGCATAAGAGGAAGGTGATGAAGCGATGGAGGAGTTTGTACGGAGTTTGTAAGGAGTGTGACGGAAGGGAAAACTGAAAAGAAAGAAGACTTAATCCTAAAATTTTCTTTAATCTTGTTGTATTATAAATTTCAAAAAAATTTGCCTCATTTAAAAAGTGGAAGTGCCAATCGTATCACGATGAAGATTTAGCCTGTCGACAAACTTGAATTTGTATTTGATAATTTTTTTTCGTTAATGGTCTTTGTTTGATATTAATTATATCATTCCATGTTTTTATTTAAAATGAAATATGTTTTGCATTCGCTCTCTATTTGGATTTTTTCTTAAATTGTGTAATGGCTATTTTTAGCAGCGGAAAATGCTGGCATGGTGATCCTGCCCTCTGGCCTCGTGCAAGGGCGCTCTCTGCTGTCCTTGGACTGTTGGACATATAAAATGAATTTGGTGGGGGGTGGGTGTGGGTGGTTTCTGATGGTGGGCCCCATCATTATTGTCTATCTACATAAGGTGAAAATCTCGGTAAATTTCTGTTTCTTGACTTTAAACTTACTTGGAAAATGGGGGAGCTAATTTGCACAAAGACTCGTGGACTTCGACTTAGAAAAGCTTTTGGACTATTATCAAAGAAAAAATTGTTGGATGATGATTATTGATCTTTTGTTATTTCCATTTGGAAGGGTTTCGATACTTTATAATCTTATTTATCTTGAAGTCTTCTTCTTTTCAACCAGAATTATCTGCATAAAATAATGATTTTAAAAGATACATAATTTTTAAAAGGAATTTACTTGTAAAATTTCTTGCCTTGAATCAAAGGGAGGGTTAATGCAATTTATTTGTCCCCTCGAATCCAACAAGAGGAGGGGGAGGAGCCGTGTGGTGAAAAGGGGAGGAACAGCCTGCCGTTGGGGCTACGGTGGTGTTGCCGCATGGCTGCCAATCCTCAGGTACATCGGAGATCCGACTTTTCAATAGCGGCAACGCTAGTGTCAAGGGCGATAGCAATGACTTGGCACAAAAGGGAGGAGGGGAAGAAATGGAGGGATCAAAAAACGTGAAATTGGGTCTACAAGCTTAGACTTTTATTTGAGGTTAATTTGGCAACTTTATATCCTAACTTATAAAGCAAAATTGACACTTTTTCTTGTTTTTAAGCTTCCTCTATATGAAAATGGAGGAACTGGACTTGAACGATTTGCAGAAAGATTTCTCGACTTTGACTTAGAAAAAAATTTGGACTATTTATTAGATGATGATTATTGATCTTTCGTTATTTCAACTTTGAAGAGCATCCAAGCTTTAGGTTCTTGTTTCTCTTGAGTTTTTCTTCTTTACAACCACAATTGTTTGCAAAGAGCATTCATATGATAAGCATGGCAAAGCAATTACCAATCAATGCTACATTCATTCATGTTTAGTCAATTAAACAATTTTTACATAATGTCTACTAGGACTTTATTCGTTTTGCGGAAAATATTGCGTTTTTGAAAAGTGTTTTCCAAGAAACCATTTTTTAGAAAAATGACTATTTTTTGGTATTTGTTTGAAACTTGATAATGAACTAGAAAATATTTTCCGTTGTTTGGTTTGGAAAATCAATTTGATTTCCCTTTGTGCATTCATTTTAATAAATATTTTATTTTAAAAAAATCAAAATTTTTATTTTTATTTTTCTTTCTACTTTTTTTCTTTTTCCTTTTCCTCCTCCTTCTTCTTGAGTCTATCGCCATGGCCACAGTGATGGTCGGTGAGCTCGAGGCCTCAAGGCTTGCTAAGTCAACAAGCCAAAGGCTTACTCTCCTGACCTAGCAAGGCCCAAGCTTGAGGGCTTAGGTATTGCTAAATCAGTGAGCAAGCGAGTTGCTCACCATCGGCTTGCTCAATTGGCAAGCAGTGAGCCTAGCTCATCAATTTGGCTAGGTCCAAGGTCGGCAAACTAGGGACTTGCCTGTAGTGGGTACAAAAGAAAAATAATTAAAAAAACAGTTTTTTTTAAAAAGAAAAAAAGAAAGATAGCAAGGATAATATGGGTGTGAAATAAGAGAGAGAGAGAGTGAGAAAAATATTTTCCCCTATTGTAGAAGACCTTTTTTTGTTGATGACAAATGTTTTCCCAGTTTAGTTCATTTTTTGTGGAACAAACGTTAGAAAATTCGAAAAACGTTTTTTGAAAGTTGTTTTTAACAAAATAAACAAAACTTAAATTCCTCATTGTTTCATTGTGGAAAAAGGATTTCAAGTCAGCCCCCTTACCCTCGGCCATGCTGCCAAATGATATCATATCATAAGAAAGTCCCCCAACGTGGAAGGAGCAGCTTTACTATTCCTATTTTATAGAAATGGGAAGTTGTCTATACAGATTGAGCCGTTTGGAGTAAGTTTTTTATGGTCTTACACTTCCAAGACTTCTCATTACTCCTAAATTGGCCCACAAATTCGATTTATAACTATCCTTCTTTCAAACAGGTGATCTCGCATCTTTGATGAGTTGTCTGATAAGATCTTGAGCTTAAATTATCATCGGTATACCTAGAGCTCGACTATGATCGCTAGGACTAACAATACCATCACCGCTTTAGTAGTTGATGTCCACTCATTGGAGATTTTTTTCATCTATATTGTGTTTATATATAATCCAATAGAAAACCAAAATGATACTCATTAATAACATGTTTTAGAAAATGATGTCAGCAATTAATATCTTTCATCCTCAAGCACTTTCAAACAGATAAATTTATCCTTGGATTTCTTTGACTTCAAATCATTACCTTCTTGCCCTTTGTCCTCTGATTTTATCTTTGGATTTCTCATTTCACTTATATAATTTCATAGCTTAGTTGTTCAAACGTGTAAATGTGCAAAGTATTCCGGATGAATTTATTAAGCAACATATTCAGGAAAAGCAAAGAGCAACTCTTAGGATTCCGACAGTGAAGTTCATCAGGAGCTATAGAATTGTCAGAGGGGCTCTGTCTCTGTCCTTTTCTTCCGGTTGATGTGCATTTAAGAGAGAAACTCATCTGCGTGTAGGCAATGTCTGCATGAACGAATGAACAAAGATAATCACCCAAAAGCCTGCATTCTTTGCAGCAATAGCTTCTCAATACCATATGCTTATCATTACTTGTTACTTGGGTACCTCCGCATAACAATGTGCTTTTTCTTGCCCACATTTATCGAAAATCCACAAAGACACTTCCTCAGATCTCCATGTTTTGTATTTCCAGAGTCTTTATGCTAATCTGCCATCATAAGATACATGTATACAAAAACAAATGCAGCAGTTGGCCTATCATCAACGAAGAAGTTGCCTAGCTCACTAATTTCCTACCCCCGACTCAAAATAAGTTAATTCAACCCCTAGAATAGCAGAACAAATAATCAACGAATTGAATTTGACAAGACTGAATCATCGACTAATTACTCTAATTATCAAATGGAACAACAATTTAGAGAACAACAATTAAGCTATGTAACAATAGGTCGCCCATCAAAGTTATGAGGGCAAAGAGACATCGAATAGCAAAAGTAATTACTACTTCAGAACTGGACGAGCATGTCCAAAATGTGTGAATAGTTGCTTACCCTTTCAAACAAAAGAGGGAGACATGAAAATTTCTGAGGCTAAAACCAAAAATCACAAGCTGAGTTCATCAGAGCAATAACAATGGTCCCATCCTGCGTCAATGATGTTGTTGCAACCAAAATTTCGGGTGCACCACCTAAAATTAGGCTAATAGATTGCTAAGCCTAGACTTAGCTCGGGCTCTCCCAAGCCCATACCAACTCGCGACTTAAATTCAAATATCTAGCATGCAAAAGGATTTTATCAAAGAGTTGCCACTAATCAGTTTATGGTAGGTCGATTAGACAGTTAAGTAAAATAATGGGAGAATTGTTTTACTCCTACGAACTAGAAATTTGTGAGTTCGGGGACTTGATTACGTTAGATTTCTTTAACGCCCTTTCAGTACCTTTCTCTTTTATTTTTGAAAAAATGTTTGGCAAGCAGCTTGAATTAATTTTACTTTGCTAACATGTGAGGTGATCATACGGGTGTATAAACCATCAATTTAACATCTAAGAAGAGCAAATAAAAAGATGCAGGACTTATCTCATAGCAACGAAAGCATCTGCAATGTTAGATCAGAATTCATATCGATAATCCTAGAAATGATTTCTAATTAACACGCGATTTCACTTATTGTTTTCACTTTATTTAATGAAAGTCATGCGATGCATGCTAATAATCTAATATGATATGGCAACACGACCTAAACTATACGACATGAAGAAATGCAATAATTAAATGCAATCTAAATGACCTAATTCTAATAACGAGCAATTTCTAATTAAATGAACCTAATAAAAACTGAATGACGTGCATTTGATATTTCTATTCTTAAAAATGCAATCTATCCTAAAAATTGAAACTAATTTATGCAAAGACAATTTTTTTTTATGAAATTCGAAATTTAAGAAAAATGCAAAAATTATCTAGCTAGATTAAGATTCTATTCAATTTGCATTAGGAACTAGGTCAAGCCAAGTCCTAATTTAAACTAAAATATTATCTTAACCCAAGTAAACCTAAAATGCAATCTATCTAATGTCTAAACTTATAATAAGTTAAAAACTATTATCTAGAATTAAACTATGTGTAATTTTACCCTAATATGCAATGACGTGCAAAGAATTCCCTAATTCTACATGACATATGCATGATGACATTTTTTTGTGTTTTATTTAAAAATTCGAAATAGGTAAACTTCCTATCCTAGATATGCAATTTAATTCAAAGATATCATCTAACCTAGATATCATCTAAACATGCATTTAAAAAAAATAACTAACTAACCTATTATGCAATCAATCCTAATCTACATGGAATGCAAATGCAATTTTTTTTGTATTTTCGAGATAAATGGAACAATTAAAAGATAAACACTAAATCATCCATGATCATTGAAAATATCATCCACCACTCAAATTGAAATTCAAACTTAATTGTTTTGCTAATAAAATCCATAAATTGATCTTAAGTCTTAAAGATCAAGATATCAATTTTACTCCCGCGTGAATAATTATTCCATCTAAAGCCTTATAGATAGAATAAAATTCATGTGCGGTTGCGAATCGAAGCTATAGATTAGGAATTTCAATCGTGCATTGGAAAATATTTCAAACAAAGAGATAAAATATCAAAAACTAAAACTTGATAAACTAAATCTACCTAATAAACTAAATCTAACCTAATAAAATAAAATAAACTAATAAATAAAGTAAATCTCTACCTAGATTGGAATTTTTCAAAAATCTGATTAGTTCAAGTGAACCACGATGGAGACTCAGGGTGGCTCAAGGATGGGCCGCCATGGCGATGGGTCACCGTGGGTGGTGGTTGGCCTCAGTTGATGGTACGGTGAGGATGGGTGTTCACAATGGTGCTCGAAGACGACTTGCAGTGACAGGAGAGAGATCACAAGCGGATCCTTGCTTCGGTGGTCAACTAGCTCGCTTGAAAGCCTGCAAAATTAAACTCATCTCTGCCCGTGAGTATGGATAAGCTGCCATGAACTTGTCCTCCTTGGTATTGGTGGACTAAAGACGTCAGTGCTGCCCGATGAAAATCTCGGCTAAGCTGCCTTGTGGTCACTGGTGGAATTCTTGTTGTAATTGGGCCGTGAAGACCCAGCTCGATGGCTTCCACGATGATGCCCGCGGACCCAAACTGCAGGGACAGAGGACAAAGCAGTAGAGGGACCGTCGGCTCGGTGGATTCGGATGAAATTCAGTGGGAAATCTGAGTCTCGTTGAGCAGTACTTGGACTTTGCTGGAAGTTGCTCACCGGCCTGGAATTGCTGGAGATTCTGGTTTCGCTACAAGGACTGACAAACCAAGCCAAAAATCACCGCTTCGCTTTGTCTCTCAGGGTATCGAGTTCCATTGTGTTCTTCTTTCGTTGACCCACAAAGAGAAAAAGAAGCAAGAAACTTTTTCCCCTTTTTTTTTTTACGTCTCCTCCCAGTGGAGAAGTGCAAATCCCAGAGAAAAGTTCCCCTCTCTATTTTTTAATACATCTCCTGATGTGCCCGCCTCCCCCTGCTCTCTCTAACTTTACATGCGTCTTGTGTTCTGTGAAGCTTTCTCTCTCAATTTGGCCACTTCCTGGATAGAACTAGAGGATCGCAATGTCAAGGTAGCAGCTTGATCAGGGCTTCGCGGCGTCATTGTCGACGAGGAGGCGCAGCAATGGTCACTGTCTCATGGTGCACGCGATGTGAAGCTCAGCCGTGGAGTTAGCAAGGTCGCAGCCACGAGGGGAATCGGCCACGTGATGCTTGGCCAAACGTTCCTCTCTCTCTCACGTGTGTTTTCTCTCTATATCGTGGCCGTATATTCAATGTGTAGCCCCCTCCAAAACCCTACACGAACAATCATATTTATAAGCCTCATATTAGGGTTTTAATTTTTCCAAATTGATATCCACGAAAATTCTTTTTTTCCAAATGCAATATTCACTTTTCATAACTGCCCTATCCAAAAATTCATCATATCCTAGAAAAATTTCGAATTCCTATTTTCTCATGAGATAATCTTTGATAATTAAAAAAAAAAGGGCTTGAGCCAATTTGCTCGATTCGTGGGCTTAGCCCAACTCATCAAATTAAAATTCTGAACCATCAACTCAAACTCATCTGTAACCGGCCCAATGTAAATGCAAATTAAAAATAAATGCACCTAAAACTATATGCTATGCAATTAATATTTTTTCTAGAGATAAAATTAACCCTTAATTTTCTATGCAATAAATAAATGACCAAATTGTTAAAATTTAGGTGTCAACAGATGTTATCACGGGCATATGTGCCATGTATTATCTCATTTTTCTGTGCTTATGTTGATCCCATCATAATACTAATATCAACTGAAAAGGAGACTTTGAGCAAACACCGATTAAATTTGCGACCACGCAAAATATTCACGCCTTGACAACTACGCATTCAAATATTGCAACTAAATAGTCTGTGTTAAGAAATTAGTGACGGCCAATCTGAAAAAACCAGAGGATGAGGAAGCACTTTGGTTGGAGGGACATACCAGAAATGTCGCACGGATCATGAGCAACTCTCATTTTGCACGCCCTGCACCATTCTCATGTCTAATAGATCCTGAGAGTGACGAGTGATCTAGTGAGGCCCAATCCGGTAAAGCTTCCTCCAGGTGGGATGGCGACATCTTCACGAGGTTTGGGAGTGATGGGCACTGACTCCTGCTGCAGCTCCTCTTGAAACTATAGGGACTGATGTATTGCCAGCCGACATGTAGTTCATCTTTTCAGCAGAATTTATAACTCGTTCAATCGCCTGCATAGTGAAATCGAATGTCATAAACTCCACAACAGGCCTGAGACCATAGAGAGCAGCGCCGACTTCAAGTCCAGTGAAACCAGCCTCTGTGATCAACAACCCTTTCAGGTCCATACTTCTGCCAAAAAAAAAAAAAAAAAAAATCCTTTAGACACATCGAAAGACTCTAGAATTTGCAGACATTTCCTCATCAAACGCAGCATTTAGAGCCTCTCTCACAGTCATCTCTTTCCCTGCAGTAGCATTCTGCGGCACAACTCTTCCTCAGCCTCTCTCTCGACAACACAACATCCAAGCCTCTGGCAATTTCTTTTCGTATTAAAATCGACAACATCATGCACTCTCGAACTCGAACTTG
Source organism: Eucalyptus pauciflora (assembly GCA_007663325.1). Classification (NCBI taxonomy): domain Eukaryota; kingdom Viridiplantae; phylum Streptophyta; class Magnoliopsida; order Myrtales; family Myrtaceae; genus Eucalyptus; species Eucalyptus pauciflora. The sequence goes on from VMYD01000385.1 coordinate 2,381,236, forward strand.
CTCGCACGCCAGAAAGAGCTCGCTGACTCTCTCTCTCTCTCTCTCTCTCTCTCGCTCTCTCTCTCTCTCTCTCTCTCTCTCTCTCTCTCTCTCTCTCTCTCTCTCTCTCTCTCTCTCGCTCTCTCTCTCTCTCTCTCTCTCTCTCTCTCTCTGTACATATATCTATATATGTGTATGTGTATATGTATATGATCCTCACGGTGAACGACACCATCAGATTCCATACTCAAGTCGCGGCCACTTTGATTGAAGCCATCGCTTTTCTATCCTTGTCCATGTCTGGACCAGATTTATCTTTGGCCGGGCCATCCCGGGCTCACGCCGCCGTCGTCACTGAACCATTATCAGGGCCGTTTCATTTCCAAGACGAATTTCATTCACTCCAGAACATGTTCTGTCAACTCTTGCTTTGTTCTGTTCGCTCCCACTTCATCGCCGGATTCCACCATTTCGCCCATGTACACCACTCGCAAATGTGGATGCGGGGTGGCGTTCGCTGTTTACAAGAGCCTTTTATCCGATTGCCAAGGCTGAGGTTGGATGGATCATCATCATCATCTGGATACGATCCGCCGATTCGAAAGATGAGATTCTTTGGGTTTCGCTCTCAGCACCGCCAACGGTCCCGCGTCGCTTCGTCAACCACGGCAGCCGAGGCCAATCTGAGTCGTCATCGTCATCCAAGACGATACGCCAAGCTTGAAGATTGGCGGCGGCGAGCATGAACAGAAAAGCAAAGGAGAATAAAAAAGACGCCGAGCGAAGCGAAGGGGTGGATGGAGACAATTCGGATTTTGTGTGGGAAAAGGAGGCAAACAGGTGAAGCCGGTGGTTGTTCTTTGGATGATTAAGGAATTGAGTTTGAAAATGAAATAAAATAAAATAAAAGGGCAAAAAGAAACCCACCTTCCTTTTCGGAAAAGCCGGCAAAAAATGTCAAATTATATTCAGTTTTCGTCATGTTTATTTTTCTTTTTGTTACGTCAAAAGCTCAAAATTATATCCCTCTAAATTTTTTTCTTGGTGTCAAAAATCCTAAATTTATATTAATGTGACACATTAAACTTCTATCAAGATTTTGTTTGATAATTTTATATTTTTTTTGGTCAAAGTTGTGCTTATTTCATTTTACGTCAATATCGTTTACCTTCAATTTTCTAACAATACCTATTGATAGAGAACAAACATGTCACGTATGTATAATTTGAAATATTTGATGACACCAACAAAAAAAAAAAGAAGATAGATTTGTTAGAGTTAGCATAGTTTTGGATATTCGATGGTTTTGCCCTTTTTTTTCTCAGCTTTATAAACAATCAATCACAACTTAGAACCAAGAAAACATTGATCTCTCTCATGAAAGCAAGCATCTACTTGTCGCCTGCCTGGCGAGTTGTTCTTGTCCCTTTTACTGTTAGGAAGGTGTTCTTTTCTTTAGATTTGCTCGTACATTGAATTTGCGGCTTAAAATCTACTTGTGTAAATCGCGCAAATCTAACAACCACAACTCATTCTCACTTGAATAAACAGTGTTTTAATGTCACTTGTGAAAAAACAGTGTTTTAATGTTACTTGTGAAAAACAGTGTTTTAATGTCACTTGTGAAAGGAAAATTCCACTTTTTTCTCTCATAACTTCAATTTAGTAGAAATATATTTAACGTCGACAGCTAATTTGACTTGAGATTTCTATTTAAATTTCCTTTTATTGAAAAATTGACACAATGTCATTGCTGGTTAAGGGCAGACGACGACGAATGGCGTCGGAAATGATTGGATTCCAAGATTTCAAGCAATCTTCGGCTGGGGATGGATCGTGGCTTTATTACCATATAGGGTGGGCCAGAGAAGCCGACTGGGCTTGATGGACCTGACGAAATTTTATCTCGTGAGAGCTATGTGAATTGGGCCACGAACCAGAAAAGCCTCCATTTTGAAACCCCAACATATTCTAATTTTTTTTTTTTTAGGTTTCTAAATTTGTTTATTCTTTATTTGTTTTTTATCTATTCTTTTTCACTCTCTTTTGTTGTTTTTGCTATTTTCTATTTTTGTACTTTCATAGAGATAACTGCTTGAATTGTTGACAAAAATACAGGTGTTAACGACATGCATGATAACACTAAGGTTAGTGCCATGGAAAGCTTAGTATTTTCGTAAATTGATTGATTAACAAGTGCCTTTTGCATTGACTAGCACATTCCCCAAAAATATTTTCTGCAAAACCAAAAATCTTAAAGAGGGTAGGAAGAAAAAGCTCCTCCCCTCCTAAAATTAGCCAAATTTAAGAGTATAGGAATCAAAATTAAATTCTATATTGGCATTACCGACAATTTTTATCAAAGTGTTACTCTCCCATCTCCTTGCGAACTCAACTCTAGCTCTGATACATGTGAAGTAGTTTGAATGTGATAATTCTTATTTTTGGACCCAAGATCTACCATTATTTGAAATGGAGTATCAGAGAGAGCTTCTCTTGCTAGTGCAAAAATGTGAGCAAAATCATGAGATAGGGCTTCGCTTCTGAGCCAAAAGAGGGTCGGCCAGCAAGTCCAAGTTGAAGATCAGTAGCATGGAGCTTCTTCTGTTAACAAAGCCCTAAATCCATAATGTTAAAGCATTGCACTGTCAATTTATGGGTAAATTCGAAGAGATGAGGCTTCCTGACTATTCTATATGTGTTCCTTCAACTGATTAAGTACAGATAGATTCTCCAATTTTTCTTCGAAAGAAAGATTTTATCAATCTTCTCTTTTTGGTGGTAACAATTAAAGGTGTCAATGAGGTTGGTTTTCAATGGGCTTGTTGTCGATGCATGTTGTAAATCTGGCTATGAGAATGAGTAATTTGCTTTTGATGCTTGATTGTGTATTTGCTTCCCGAAAAGACCATGTTTTATAAAGAGATGATTGTGGATTTATTCAAATAGAAGGATAAGGTTTGACTAATAGAGGCTAGAGAAAAAGCGAGATCTTGAGAGGATAACGAATCTTGAAGAGAAGATTTGGAAGAACAAAGTTTTTTGAAGAGGAGATATCTAGAGGGAGATCTTGCTTTGTATCAACATGAGTCAGGGATGGAATGACTATGTGATTGGAATTTGTTTTAGTTGGAGATGTCAAAGGGAGAAGCAAAGGAGAGGACTCGTGTTGGAAAGATAGTCTTACTTGTGACGTTTATACTAACAATCCTAAGTGTTGAAGTAAAAATAAAAAGTTGTTTGACAATCACTAGATATTCGGAATTCCTTTCCAAACATAGAACTATGATCATAACTGGTAAGCCATAATCATACAATTGGGAAATTCTAATTATTATCGATTGTTTGAAAGGTCTTGTGTTGATTGCTTACTAGTTAGGTGGTGTTTTACAGCTTTGCTCTAGGATTGGCAAATGGATTGGCTCAACTTGAGCACGTCACAGCCCTCGCCACATGGGTCAGTAGCCATTTGGTTGGCCCAGAATAATTAAAAATGGCCCAAAGGGCCAGGCCTTTGGAGCAAAGGATAAGTTTTTTTTTTTTTTTTTAAATGCTAGCATGAAATGAGCGCTTTAGTTTAGTCATTTAGAAGTCAGGACATGATTTGGCCAAAAAAGTCATGAATACTCACAAAAAATGGAAGAGTCTAATCTAATGTAAAGGAACTTCTACGCATTCCTTTATTATCTTAGCACTAACTAATTCATGAGCATTTTAAAAAAATGTTTATCATAGATATTACTTTAAATTATATGTATTGGACAAATCATAATATTCGGGTATACGCATAATTGAGCAGTACAAATATAATGAATATGCTAAATTCATCCATGAAATGTACGCTGACTCAACATAAATTTGGATACATTGCACTCATGAATTATTGCTAAAAAAAGATCTAATAATAGCATATGCACTAAACCACTTGACTTTGTTTGGGAGCACATGAGATTTGGCACATAGTTAGTCATATCAATTACACTAAATGTTTCATAAGATCCATATAATTTCATAATTTAATACTACATAACTTTATTATGTCTTTAGTTCATTCAACAAGAATCGACAAAGTGAATTAGACTATATCTCCTGGATAAAAACTGGCCTTAAGTTCACTTGGGAAGCAACTTCCACTTGTCGCTTCTTGGTGGCCTGTGTTCCTAGAACCACTATCAATCCTTTTTTCACTTCCCTTTAGGGTTTTATTGTCAAGCATCTTTGCCTCGATCACCGAGCTATCTATTTGTCCTTTTTTCATACTATAATGTTCTAAATATCTTCATAGGATTCCTAATCAATAGAGCCCTGTCATTGGAAAAAAGTCATGTGCATTGCGCAGGTCCACAAGATGCAATAATTTGACTAGACATTAGGTATATGGGGTGTCCCTACTCCCTCTCAAGTCCACATCCATATAGTAAAGGCTGTGAATGTACATATTATTGTGTTCTCTCATAGAACACAATATGCATGTGGATAGACAATTCTCTTTGTATTCTCCAAGGGATATATTGAGGGAAATAATTGAATCACAACTTTTAGTCATTTATACATCATGCACGATGAAATTGAGGATCCATCCCATCTTATAAAAAAGATGAGGACTAAATTACATTTTCATTTTCTTTGTCACGTTCAACTGCAATCACAAGAGTTTGGTAACGTTGCTTGTAGTTTTATAAGTCCTTTTTTTTTCCTTCATGTTGCCATATTTTAGTTGTTGTTTAATTAAATCACATAGTTTATAAATGGCAAGTACTTGAAAATATGAATTCCTATCAACAATAAGCATTGCATGGTGAACGATATGATTATTAAAGTTATTGTTTTCAAGAAGGTAGCGATGCATTATTACCACCATCCCATGACTGTACCATGCTTGCAAAAGTGAGGTCCATACATACTATGACATCCCATAATTTCAACCATGTTTTCTACTGGATAAATCGGGCATTTTATTGATGCGCCTATAAGGCTATTTTCAGAGCTGATCACTCTCAAGATAACTAGACTATCTGGGAAAGCCATTAAGAATTTTAAGGCAAATAGACTTGAGAATTCGACCAATAATCGACTTCTCAACCATGTCTATCTTTAGAGGTCATTACGACACATATATAAATCGATTTGAGATCAGAGATAGGTCGGTTCAACTAAGATGTGTGGCTAATCGTGGGTGACACCACTAAATTAGAAAATTCTCGTCAACCGACACTAAACTGATTTCTTATTGTTTCGGTACCCTGTGTCGGTATTTGAATCCTTGGGATTTTCACGACAACCGAGAGTCACCAATGAGTCGAGTGGATTCATAGTGGCTTGAAGAAAATCGACCCCGGGTCATTTGCACTAAAAATGTGTGAAATTTACCTTGTAATCTAGGTCACGCTAAAAACGCGTCAAATAGAAATTAACTGACAATTCGAGTCCGATTTCAGAAATTGAAGATTCTATCATGTCACAATAAATTCTAGGAGAGTCGACTCAGTCTCAGAAGATTTTTCTGACACCTGACACTTTTTGGGAAAAAGTCGTCGCCGGGTCGTTTTTGTGCAGAAAAAGCCGAGGATTGGTTTTGATGGCAAAATTGAGATGCAAGAGGGATTCTTGAGTGAGGAAAAATGCAGAGATGATCAATGAGTGATCAATTGAATTTATTGAGGTCATTTGAGATTAATTCAAGAGAGAATTCAAGTCCAATTGAAGAGAGGTGGTGCCAAATTCGTAACTCCCCCTACCCCTAGCATTTTTGGACCACTTGGAAGGTTGAATCGAGTGTCTTGGTGGCTCAATGGTGGCCATGAAACCGTGCTTGGAGGGCAAGCACTTGAGGCGACAAAAGGATGGAAAATAAGGCCACATGGGACACTTGTCTCCCCTCATCTCTATCCTCTCCATCTCTCTCATTTCCACCATCCAAGACCCTCTCTCTCCCTACACCCTTACTGCTGTTCGTACTCTAGAAAATGCAGAGAAGAAGTCGGAGCAGCCCCTCAAGCCGTCACACGCCTCCACCCGCGCCACCGCCAGTTTCTGCTCCAGCTGACCTGTCATCAAAGATTCGAGTTAAAAGTGGTCTTCCCGGATGAATAAAAAAATGGGCCACCTATCGCCATGAAGAGGACATCCATACGATTCTAACAAGCCCAACATCACCCCAAACGAAGCCACTGTTCGTCCCGTATGCCCGCTGGAGTCCGCCGCTCGCCGAACCATCTAGAAGTTGCCCGCCACCATTGTTTCGCGTTTTCTTGCTGTTTCGCCCCATTTCAGCCCTTCATTTGCCCATTCCATCCACCCACAAGATTCCCAAGACCCCCGGGAGCCACCGGTTGCCAACCACCCACTCGCCAGAGCTCCGATCGGCTCGTTTTCGCCATAGAAGCCGCTAGTCTCCTCTCTGCAGCCCACAAGCCAAACCCGCAGTTTAGCTCATTGGGATTCGGCCCAACTTTGGCCCAAGTTAACTTCAGCCCACAAGACCAAGTGGCCTAGCAAGCTCAGCCCAAGTTGGTTTAATTTAGTTGAAGCCCAAGTCCACAAGTGCAGCTCATTAATTGAGTCTTTGGCCCAAACAACTTCAGCCCGCGAAGAAAGCCCAATCGCAGCCAAGCCCAAGCCCAAGAGCAAGCCTAGTCCAGTGCAAGAACAAATCTCAGATGGGCTGAGATTTGTTGGGCCCAAGTTTAAGGCCTAGTTCAAGCCCGTCGGTGTTGTCGAAAGCCCGATTTCGGTCGTCGTCGCGGTATTTCAGTTCCCGCTTTTAACCAAGTGAGTTTTGCTCACTAATGCTTTCTTAGTTTTCTAATTATGTCTAAGGGTTTGTTAGATTTAATTAAATGCAATTAGGTAGTTAGATTAATTTAGACAAATTAAATTAGAGACTTAATGATGCATGTTAGGTGGTTAGAAATAGACATTAGCAAGTAAGCATGCCATGTTATTTATTGAACGAGTCTCGGTAATTTTTTGGGCTCGTCTCGGCTTCCAATCAGGCATTACGGGCCTCAATTGGATTTTTAATATTTATTTATTTATTATTCGAAATTAATTATTTAATTATTTATTTATCTAGAAATTCAACTAGGATGGTCGGTGACTAGAATTTCATGCTGATTATCGTGATGCAATCCGTTTATTTAATTGAGCTTTATTTTGTGCGGAAATGATTTATTTGTGAATTTAGGATTTATTCCCTAATTTAAATAATTTTGGAAAGTTAATTGAAAAATAACCGGGTGTCGGTTGACAATACCAAAAATATTTTGGTGAACTGCATAAAATGGTGGGATTTGTCGAAAGGAAAACCATGTATTTTAGCTAAGGCTGACTGTGTCCCTACACACGGCTATTTTATCAAGAATGATAAAAGATGAACTTGATTGAATGGTCAGGAAAGTATACTATATCATCCTACAGGCTCTTATATGTCAACTTAGCGAGAGCAATATACTAGTGTACTATATCAGCCTACGGGCAATATATCAACTTAGCGTGAGCAGTACACTTTATCAACTTAAGGTGAGCATCAGGGGTATACTATATCAGTCTACGGGCATTATGTCAGCTTAGCAAGAGCAGTATACCAGTATACAATATCAGCTTGCGGGCGATATGTCAGCTTAGCAAGAACAGACCTTAACCTTATCAGTTTAGAGCGAATTATACTATCTATTTATCAGCTTAGAGTGAGTAGTCCTGATATAGTCGGACTTTATAGATAGTATTGATTGAATTGACCATGGGATAGTCCGATGACATGTAATCGGCTAAGTCGATTGATCATTGCCTTGAACTTATGTCATTGCCGTGAGCAGAGTGGGTCCGGCTGACATGTAATCAACTGGGTCGATTTGATCGATGCTTCGATCTATTGAGATTGTTGGGTGCCTATTGAACTGTACTGATTTGCAGATTGAGACTGAGGCCAAGGTAAGTCCTCCGACTCGTGTTGTGCAAAAGCAGCCCTAAGGTGTATTGGTTTATTAATCGAATCTTAAGGGGTAAAACTTGCTAAGACGTTGTCTCATTGGTTATTGAGTAACTATTTCAGGTCCCTATATGTAGTAGACTTGGATTTTGAAGATCTCGAAAGTCTGGTGCAATCTGCTGAAGGTTCCAGTTGGTGTGTGGAGGATGATGAAGAGGAGGATGAGGATTTGTAGTTTGTGGAACCCCACCCCTACTTGTGGACCTTGTTTTTAAACCAGCTTGAGTTGAATTTGAATTACTATTTCACCTTGTACATACATGCACTAGTTTGCAATGTATATAAGTGTGGATGTTTTTAAAGGTTTGAAATTTAATCCTACTATTCTATCCCAATGTTTTATTGTTTGGGGATTTAATAAATGCTTCCGCTTGCGCATGAAAAAGATAGGGTTAGCAATACGTAGTCCTAGGATATCGCTTTTAAAATCGACCAAGGTAAGGGATGTGCGCATGCTTGAGGATCGGGGCGTGACATCCTGTTTAAGTGGTATCAGAGCGAAGTTCATCGAGTGATAAGGAGTGATGGTTCATGGGATAGTAGTAGGATGGCCTTTAAATTCATGTTGGTGCATGTCTGTGTTAGCTGAGTGCTAAAATTGCTTGTTGTTTGAATCTCTCTGTTTCTAATTCGGTGTTGAATTGGAAGCAGGTGTTAGTTGTTTAAAGCTATACTATGAGCGATTAGGAGCTGAGGACTCCTACCCAAAGGACCACTAGGGCCATAGTTCAAGGTAGAGCGCCGACTAGAATCGGTACCCGAGGAGGCTGTGGTCGAGCGCCAGCACAGGCTAGCCGAACTGGAGTGATTCCACCTATTATAGAAGCTAGGGTAGCAACCCCAGGAGAGCAAAGAACTGTCGGAATCAACCAGGCTCTAGTGCTATGAGGGAAATGATGGGGCAACAGGCCTGAGATCAAGCTACCACCTTTACTGCCGCTGTTGAAGCCGCTGCTACTGTCGCTGCCAATGCAGCTGTTGTTGCCGCAGCTACCGCCGTACTTGCTGCTGCACCTGTCGCTGCTCCTGCCGTAACACACGCTGAAGGTCCGCCGAGAATAGTGGTCGCTGAAAGACCAATTCATAAGCTATAGAACAATTCCTGAAGCTAAATCCACCTCAGTTCACCGGGACCGGAGACACTGAAGCTGCTTCTGCATAGATCTGGAAATTAGAGAAAGCCTTTGCACTGCTAATGTGCAATGAGGCTGAAAATGTAGTACTTGCAACTTACCAACTGGAGGAAGTTGTAGATACTTGGTGGAAGACAACTCGAGGAACCATATTCCCAGAAGGCGTTGTTCTAGAGTGGAACACCTTTCTGGAGGAATTTAATGTCAAATATTTCTCAGAAACTGCCAAAGAGGTAAAGATGGCAAAGTTTCAACGTCTTCGCCAGTGTTCCTTAATTGTCGATCAATATGAGGTGAAGTTCGCTAAACTTTCTCAATATGCTCCTGAGTTAATAGCAAATCCAGTAAACCGAGTAAGAAGGTTCAGAGAAGGGTTCAGGCCAGACTTAAGGAGTACATTGATTTCTTTGAACCTAAGAACTTATAATGACCTTTATGAGAGAGTCCAGATGATCGAGAAGGATTAGAACGATAGAGCTGCCTCATTTGGATCAAGGTTTAGCTCTCATCGAGAAAATATTTGCCAAGGAAAGAGACCTATGCCTGGAAATAGCTTTCAAGTCCCCCCAATAGGAGAGGTGGAGTTGGCAAGCCAGCACCAAATATGATCGAGATGTGTCGCCTTTGTGGAAGACGACATCCTATTAATCGGTGTCCCCGAAGGATGGGCGCCTGTTTTAAATGTGGCCAGCAAGGTCACATGGCCAAAGATTGTCCGAGGCGACCAAGAGGACAACCACAATTACCGCCACCGCCATAGATGAGACAGATCAGAGGGTACACCCCTTAGAACGTGCCACAATAAGGACAACTAAGACCTCCAGTCCAAGGCACTGTGTACGCGATTACACAGGGTCAAGCCGAAGCTACGCCTAACGTAATCACGGGTATAGTTCCATTGAATGGACTGCCAACTTAGAGATGAATCAAGTATGCACCGAGTAGGAAGGGCAGTGTCCCCAGAACAATTTTAACAAAGTGGTGTAGCATAATTTTGGTTAAGTTTATAGAACTTCAGTTGTTGTAATGAAGCCATAGAAAGCAGAATCACTGGTTATAGTTGTACTTGAATCTTTTGCCTATGTATAACTTTGATACCATATATAAAAAGGTATGGCTCGAGGAGCTTTTGTTGTAATGAAGTGTTGTTGCAATGTGATATAGTTTAATCCGTCGAAGGAGGAAAAATTCAAATTTATTAGAAGTCGAGGAGGACCTTCGATTTCCCTAAATCTCGTTGCGAGAGGCAACCCGTTTATTAGACAGAGGTTGCCCAGGGTTATGTGATGATTGTCATAGATAAGACAGATTGGAGAATTGAAGGTTAAGGACATCTTAGTAGTCCAAGAATTTATAGATGTGTTGTCACAGGAATTGTTAGACCTGTCGTTAGAAAAAGAGATAGAACTTGTGATGGAGTTAACACTCGGGACAGAGCCACTCTCTAAGGCTTCTTATCAGATGTCGTTATCTGAATTGATAGAACCGAAGGTCCAATTTAGATTCAGGACATTTTAGTTGCCGAACCCAGATGTTTAGAAAATCCTATAAGAGGATACTTGTAAAAGAAAGATTTACTTTCAGATTTCGGAAAACGGAATGTCGAAGTGTTGTGGGTGACGATAGGTGTCAAACAGTATAGAACTTGAGGAGGAGACCTTGTCAGGAATTCACTGTAATAGTTGCAGTAGTTGACCATACAGTGCGAGGTAGGTCAAAATCAACATCAACTCGATTGGTAGATCGATATGAAGATAGTTATTGCTGGACAGGTTGCAAGTGTCAGATGTGCTAGTAAGTGAAAGTTCAGTAATGCAAGCCAAGAGGACATTTACAATCACTCGAGAGTCCTGAGTGGGAACGGAAGTATATCACAATGGAATGTTGTGATAGGTTTACCAAGGAATTAGAGGAATAATGACTTCAGTTGGGGTAGTGGTCGACAGACTGATGAAGTTGGCCCACTTTTTCATCGTATGGAAGGATCTTGATTGGAAGGGGCATGCATAAGTGTATGTGTGTCAGACAGTTTGTCTGCGTGAAGTACCAGTGACGAACTTATATTAGATCTAGAACCGAGGTTCCCAATTTCAGCAGAACAATCAGATAGTTCATTTTGAGACAGAACAGAGCAGAGTGTGCAAAACTTCAGTCTGTTGACATGAGGTCAGAGAAAGAAAGATCACAGGCCCAGGGTCAGTTTAGTAGTTAGAGATTGCAGTTGCCATGATCAGTGCCAGAGTAAAGATCGCTCAGAGTTGTTAGAATTGTTGTATTGTTGAGCATAGAAGGCCCTTAGAGTTCCTCATTGGTGATTGCATCTTTTGAAGGTGTCACCAATGAGGAATACCTTGCACTTCAGCAAGAAGAGAAACTGAAATTGAGGTACGTAGGTTCCTTTGAGATTCTAGAAAGAGAATCAGGATCTTAACGTATCGTCTTGCATTGTCGCCAAGGTTGGCACAAGTGAACAACATATTTCACGTGTCGATGTTGGGGACATATGAGTCAGACTCGACCCATGTGCTAAATCTTGAAGAAGATGTGGACGACAGAGTGTCATATGTTGAAAGCCTAGTTCAGATCGTGAATTAGAAAGATCATATTCGGTGAACCAAGATGGTCCCCTTGGTCAAAGTGGTATGACAACACCATGGGACTGAAGAAGCAGTCGGGAAAAGTGAGACTTGATGAGACGATGATACCCCGCCTTTTTGTTTAAGGATTGGTAAATGTTTAAATTTCGAGGACAAAATTTTTATAAGAGGGGAAGAGTTGTGACATCCTATAATTTCAACCCTGTTTTCTACTGGATAAATCGGGCATTTCATTGACGCGCCTATAGGGCTGTTCTCAGAGCTGATCACTCTCGAGATAACTAGACTATCTAGGGAAGCCATTAAGAATTTTAAAGCAAATAGATATGAGAATTCGACCAAGAATCGGCTTCTTAACCGTGTCTATCTTTAGAGGTCATTACAACACATATATAAATCGATTTGAGATCAGAGATATGTCGGTTTGACTGAGATGTGTGGCTAATCGTGGGTGACACCACTAAATTAGAAAATTATTGTCGACCAGAACTAGACCGATTTTCTTATTGTTTTGGTACCCTGTGTCTGTATTTGGATCATCGGGATTTTCACAACAACCGAGAGTCACTGTCGCGACCCAATTTTCGAGTTTGCCACCTAAAATTAGGCTAATGGATTGCTAAGCCTAGACTTAGCTCGGGCTCTCCCAAGCCCATACCAACTCGCGATTTAAATATCTAGCATGCAAAAGGGAGTCGCCACTAATCAGTTTACGGTAGGTCGATTAGACACCTAGGTAAAATAACGGGAGAATCATTTTACTTCTACAAACCAGAGACTTTGGGTACGGGGACTTGGTTACACTAGACTATCCTAGTGCCCTTTCGGTACCTTTCTCTTTTATTTTGAAAAAATGTTTTGTAGGCAGCTTAAATTGATTTTATTTCACTTTCTCAACGTGTGAGGTGATCATACATGTGCGCATACCACCAATTTAACACTCAAGAAAGCAAATAAAATAATGCAGGACTTACCTCAAAGCAACGAAAGCATCTACATTTGTTAGATCAGAATTCACATCAACAATCTTAGATATGATTTCTAATTAACAAGAAATCACTCAATTTTTGCCTTCACTTTTTAATGAGAATATGGTCCATATGCAATGCAATGCTTGTAAAATAATATGGCATGCCAAAATGTCTTAAACTATATGAATGATTAAAAAAAACTAATGATTTTTAATAAACATGCAATAATTAAATATGCAATCTAAATTAATCAAAATGACCTAATTCTAATGATGTGCAATTTCTAATTAAATGAACCTAATAAAAAACCCTAAATGACGTGCATTCAGTGGGTCTAACATGCAATTCAAATAAGAATCAGGTCAGACTAAATCCTAATTTAATGACAAAAATTGAAACCCTAAAAATGCAATATATTCTAGAAATTGAAACTAATTTATCCTAAGACAAATTTTAATGACACTTGAAATTAAGGAAAATGCAAAACATAATTATCTAGATTAAGATTCTATCTAGTTTATATTAAGAATCAGGTCAGACTAAATCCTAATTTAAACTAAGATATTATCTTAACCTAGCAAGTTCTATCCTAAGATGCAAAAATCAATCTAAACTTAAAATAAAACACGTAATTTATTCTAAAATGCCATGACGTGCAAATAATGCATTAATTCCTAATTTTTTATGAAATTCGAAATTAAGATCAAACATGCAATTCAAATAATAAAAGAAAAACTAACAATTCTAAATGAGTGCACTTTTTCTTTTTCTTTTTCATGATTCAAAATAAAAATCCCTATTCTAATCATGCAAGATGATTAAAAAAAAAAACAAACCTAATCCTAATTCAAACTTTTTTTTTTTTTTGAGATTTTTTTCTTTTACAAAAATAAAATTGACTCAAATACCACGACATCAAATCAAACAAGGTAAAATTGATATCTGAAAATTGGCGAACCATATCTCGTGCATGAGATCGGGTTGTCGATTTTTGCAAGGGATTGCGAGTCGGATTTCGGGTGCGAAAATCGAACTGACAATCCCTAATTCGAGGGCACTTTCATGTTGGAATCTCAATCATACCTTAAAGACTAATTCTAAAAAAAATTCAAACAAAGAGATAAAATATCAAAACCTAAAATAAGATAAAGCAAATCTATCTAATAAATTAAATCTAATAAATCTACCTAATAAACTAAATCTAATGAATCTTCCTAATAAAATAAAATAGATCCATACCTAAATTTGAATTTTTTCAAAAATCCACATGGCAAAGTGAACCACGATGGAGGGTCGACGCGGCACGGCTCAAAAACGGTGGTGTGGTGGTGACTTGGCGTGGCTCGACTCAAGTTACAGGAGTCTTGGATGTAGTTGGGCTCCTTTTTTTAAAAGTGCCCGAGATGCTCGCTGTGTCGAACTAGGATGGGATCGTCGAGGACACATTGACTTTTTTTTTTAACCTCCACCCCTTTCGTTGGTGGACTTCAGAAGGACAGTGATCCACTGGTAACTCCACGAACACCAAGAGTTTTGTATGGATTGACAAACTTCGGGGCTTTGCGGCTCAGCACAGAGTCATGGACTGAAAGTGATGGTCTCTTGCCCTTGACCCCACTTATATTTCTTTCTCAAGAATTCATGGGCAATTCTTCAAAACTCACCATGCAATATGAGACAACTTCCACCACTTTGACCAAAAGCCAAAATAAGTCTCGATGTTTGAAAGTGTGCTCGTCGATGATGAGGTGGGAGGTTGGAGACTTCTAGCTGCACCCGAACGACGGCGGTTCAGCATATGGTAGCCGAGGCGACGGTGCTTGTTGGAATTGCTTGAAGACTCCTAGTCTAAAGCGTGAACATCTGTTGAGCACAACGACAAGGCTTCGTGAGAGCTGCTAAGCAATCGCCGGCGGTTGGTTTACTATGGACTGATCTGGACTTCACCTCAACGAAAGAAAGAAAGAAAACAAAAGGCTCTCTTTTTTGTGTTGAACTTTTGACTTCCAAACCGAGAAAAGCCCCCTTTCGATGTGATAAAAAAAAAAAACCCCTCTTGTGTGGCCGTATGTATCAATATGTGTGGCCCCCCTGAAATTAAACCCTACGTCCACCTTTTATAGCCAAAAAATATGTGATCTTTAACAAAATATTTCGAAAATTCCTTATATCATCAGAATCACAAAAATCCTTATCTCATTAATATTCAAATGCGATTTAAATAATTTTCAAAATATCATAACATCGCACCAAATCTTTATTTAAATAATTTTTGTCATTTAAAAGAAACGGGCTCGGGCCGATTTTCTCGTTTTATGGGCTTAGTCCGGCCTGTTAATTTAAATCCAAAAATTTAATTCGAAGCCATTGACCACCGGTCCTAAAGAAAATAAAAATGCAAAACATGTAAATTAAAAATAAATGCACCTAACACTATATGCTATGCAATTGAATTATAAAATAAAATTAACCCCTAATGACTAAATGAGCCACCAAAATTTAGGTGTCAATAGTCACCAATGAGTTGAGTGGGTTCATAGTGGCTCAAAGAAAATCGACCACGGGTCATTTGCACTAAAAATGTCTAAAAGTTACCTAGTAGTCTAGGTCACGCTAAAAACGCATTGAATAGAAATTAACTGTCAATTCGAGTCCGATTTCAGAAATTGAAGATTTTGTCATGTCACAATAAATTCTAGGAGTGTCGACTCAGTCTCAAAAGATTTTTCTGACACTCGACACTTTTTGGGAAAAAGTCGTCGCCGGGTCGTTTTTGTGCAGAAAAAGCCGAGGATTGGTTTTGATGGCAAAATTGAGATGCAAGAGGGATTCTTGAGTGAGGAAAAATGCAGAGATCATCAATGAGTGATCAATTGAATTTATTGAGGTCATTTGAGATTAATTCAAGAGAGAATTTAAGTCCAATTGAAGAGAGGTGGTGCCAAATTCGTAACTCCCCCTACCCCTAACATTTTTGGACCACTTGGAAGGTTGAATGTAGTGTCTTGGTGGCTCAATGGTGGCCATGGAACCTTGCTTGGAGGGCAAGCACTTGAGAGGACAAAAGGATGGAAAATAAGGCCACATGGGACCCTTGTCTCCCCTCATCTCTATCTCCTCTCCCTCATTTCTATCCTCTCCATCTCTCTCATTTCCACCATCCAAGACCCTCTCTCTCCCTCCACCCTTACTGTTGTTTGTACTCCAGAAAACGCAGAGAAGAAGTCGAAGCAGCCCCTCAAGCTGTCGCACGCATCCACCCGCGCCACTGCCAGTTTCTGCTCCAGCTAACCTTTCGTCAAAGATTCGAGTTAAAAGTGGTCTTCGCGAATGAATCAGAAAATGAGCCACCTATCACCGTGAAGAGGACATCCATACCGTTCCAACAAGCTTCACATCACCCCAAACAGAGCCGCCGTTTTTCCCGTACGGCCACTAGAGTCCGTCGCTTGCCGGACCGTCTCGAAGCTGCCCACAAGCATTGTTTTGCGTTTTCTTGCTGTTTCACCCCATTTCAGCCCTTCATTTGCCCATTCCATCCACCCACAAGATCCCCAAGACCCTCGGGAGCCACCTGTTGCCAACCACCCGCTCGCTGGAGCTCCGATCAGCCCGTTTTTGCCGTAGAAGCTGCTAGTCTCCTCTCTACAGCCCACAAGTGAAACCCGCGGTTCAGCTCATTGGGATTCGGCCCGACTTTGACCAAAGTTAACTTCAACCCACAAGACCAAGTGGCCTAGCAAGCTCAGCCCAAGTTGGTTTAATTTAGTTAAAGCCCAAGTCCATAGGTGCAGCCCATTAATTGAGTCTTTGGCCCAAACAACTTCAGCCCGCGAAGAAAGCCCAATCGCAACCAAGCCCAAGCCCAAGAGCAAGCCTAGTCCAGTGCAAGAACAAATCTCAGTTGGGCTGAGATTTGTTGGGCCCAAGTTTAAGGCCCAGTCCAAGCCCGCTAGTGTTGTCGAAAGCCCGATTTCGGTCGTCGTCGCGGTGTTTCGGTTCTCGCTTTTAACCTAGTGAGTTTTGCTCACTAATGCTTTCTTAGTTTTCTAATTATGCCTAAGGGTTGGTTAGATTTAATTAAATGCAATTAGGTGGTTAGATTAATTTAGATAAATTAAATTAGAGACTTAATTATGCATGTTAGGTGGTTAGAAATAGACATTAGCAAGTAAGCATGCCATGTTATTTATTGAACCAATCTCAGTAATTTTCCGGGCTCGTCTTGGCTTCCAATTAGGCATTACGGGCATATATTGGATTTTTAATATTTATTTATTTATTATTCGAAATTAATTATTTAATTATTTATTTTTCTAGAAATTCAACCGGGATGGTCGATGATCGGAATTTCGTGCTGATTATTGTGGTGCAGTCCGTTTATTTAATTGAGCTTTATTTTGTGTGGAAATGATTTATTTGTGAATTTATGATTTATTCCCTAATTTAAATAATTTTGGAAAGTTAATTTAAAAATAACCGGGTGTCGGTTGACAGTACCGAAAATATTTTGGTGGACCGCATAAAATGGTGGGATTTGTAGAAAGGAAAACCTTGTATTTTCGCTAAGGCCGACCGTGTCCCTACACACGGCTATTTTATCGAGAAAGATAAAAGATGGAATTGATTGAATGGTCAGCAAAGTATACTATATCATCCTACGGGCTCTGATATGTCAGCTTATCGAGAGCAGTATACTGGTGTACTATATCAGCCTACGGGCGATATATCAACTTAGCATAAGTAGTACACTTTATTAGCTTATGGTGAGCATCAGAGGTATACTAAATCAGCCTACAGGCGATATGTCAGCTTAACGAGAGCAGTATACCAATATACTATATCAACCTTCGGGCGATATGTCAGCTTAGCGAGAACAGTATACCTTAACCTTATTAGTTTAGAGTGAACTATACTATCTATTTATCAGCTTAGAGTGAGCAATCCTGATATAGTCGGACTTTATAGATAGTATTGATTGAATTGACCACTGGATAGTCCGATGACATGTAATCGACTAAATCGATTGATCATTGCCTTGAACTGATGTCATGAATTGATTGAGTTGAAATGACCAAGAGTGGGTCTGGCTGACATGTAATCGATTGTGTCGATTTGATCGATGCTTCGATCTGTTGAGATTGTTGGGTGCCTATTGAACTGTACTAATTTGCAGGTTGGGACTGAGGCTAAGGTAAGTCCTCCGACTCGTGTTGTGCATAGGCAGCCCTAAGGTGTATTGGTTTACTAATCGGGTCTTAGGAGGTAGAACTTGCTGAGACGTTGTCTCATTAGTTATTAAATAACCATTTCAAGTCCCTAGATGTAGTAGACTTGGATTTTGAAGATCTCGAAAGTCTGGTGCAGTCTGCTGAAGGCTCCGGTTGGAGGATGATGAAGGGAAGGACGGGGATCTATAGTTTGTGGAACCCCACCCCTACTTGTGGACCTTGTTTTTAAACCAGCTTGAGTTGAATATGAATTACTAGTTCACTTTATATATACATGCACTGGTTTGCAATGTATATAAGTGTGGATGTTTTTAAAGGTTTGAAATTTAGTCCTACTATTCTATCCCAATGTTTTATTGTCTGGGGATTTAATATATGCTTCCGCTTGCACATGAAAAAGATAGGGTCGGCGATACGTAGTCCTAGGATATCACTTTTAAAATCAACCAAGGTAAGGGATGTGCGCGTGCCTGAGGATCAGGGCATGATACGTACCATTTTGTCTAATAAAGCTTTGTGGTTGGAAAATAGTTGTGCTCGTTCCTCGAAACCCTCATTGCTCCTTTTGTCACTTCACTTTAGCAATGCACTGTCAAGCATCTTTACCTCAATCACCGAGCAATCTGTTTGTCCTTTCTTGGAATTTAATGATATGAATATCTCCAAAGGGGAGACGGAACACGAGCTAGACAGACGACGGGTGCTCTCAAACTGGAATTTGCGGGTACTATTCAACAGCCTGCGTCGCTGCTCCTCCTGCCCGTTCTAGCCATCCATTGGCTCTGATTTTTGGAGGCGATCTCCTCCTCGACCCGATCTACCTTTTCACCGAAGGATTCTTCCTGGTATGTCTTCTTCAAGCGG